>CP136054.1:356298868-357570535 GCA_032464435.1 Aegilops umbellulata | reverse complement strand
TAATTCAAATTTGAACTACATGCACATGCTCCAGTGCATATAAATTCATTGAAAAATCAAATCTTTGTCCTTGGGTGCACGCTCAGGTCCCATGCAAGAAATGAGAATTAATTTCAAACACCATGGCATAGTTGCTTGTCGGCAAAACATTGAGATGCCTGGTTTTTAAATTCTAGTAAATCCAAAACTCGTCTGAAATTCATGAAATTTGGCATGCTATCATGGAGTGGCATCAACATGCCGTGGTACAAATTTTGTCCCATTTAGGGCAAGTTTGGGCATATGCTTCTCAAAAACCGGAGCTTCTCACAAGAAGCATGATGGTTTTCGGTAGGGAACGTCCCACCTTTGGGGGCGAAACGGTATCCATTGCCTCTTATTGCTTTCAATTTTTTTCTCGTGTCAACATAGAACAACATGAGTGTTGTGTGAATTTTTGTGATTTTTTGGGGTTCATTTGGACATTTTTATGCATTAACTGAGTTTTGAATGCATTTATGTGCATAATTCAAATTTGAACTACATGCGCATACTCCAGTGCATATAAATTGGTTGAAAAATCAAATCTGTGTCCTTGGGTGCATGCTTAGGTCCCACACAAGAAATGGGAATGAATTTCAAACATCATGGCACCGTTGATTGCCGGCAAAACATTGAGATGCCTGGTTTTTTAATTCTAGTAAATCCAAAACTCGTCTGAAATTCATGAAACTTGGCATGCTATCATGGAGCGGCATCAACATGGCGTGGTAAATTTTTCGTCCCATTTGGGGCATGTTTGGGTATATGCTTCTCACAAACCAGAGTTTCCCACAACAAGCATGATGGTTTCGGTAGGGAACGCCCCGATATTGGGGACAAAACGATATCCGTTGCCTCTAATTACTTTCAAAAAATTTCTCGTGTCAACATAGAACAACAGGAGTGTTGTGTTATTTTTGGTGGTTTTTCGGGGTTCGTTTGGACATTTTTATGCATTAAGTGAGTTTTCAATGCATTTATGTGCCTAATTCAAATTTGAACTACATGCACATGCTCCGGTGCATATAAATTGGTTGAAAAATCAAATGTTTTATCCCTGGGTGCATGCTTAGGTCCCATACAAGAAATGGAAATGAATGTCAAGCACCCTGCCACCGTCACTCGGCCGCAAACATTGACATATCTGGTTTTTAAATTCTAGTAAATCCAAAACTCGTCTGAAATTCATGGAACTTAACATGCTATCATGGAGCGGCATCAACATGGCGTGGTAAAGTTTTTGTCTCATTTGGGGCAGGTTTGGGTATATGCTTCTCGCAAAACAGAGCTTCTCACAACAAGCATGATGATTTCGGTAGGGAACACCCCAACTTTGGGGGCGAAAAAATATCCATTGCCTCTTATTGCTTCTAAATTTTTCTCGTGTCATCATAGAACAACAAGAGTGTTGTGCTATTTTTTGTGATTTTTCAGGGCTCGTTTGGACATTTTTATGCATTAAGTGAGTTTTCAATGCATTTATGTGCATAATTTAAATTTGAACTACATGCACATGCTCCGGTGCATATAAATTGATTGAAAAATCAAATCTTTTGTCCTTGAATGCATGCTTAGGTCCCATGAAAGAAATGGGAATGAATGTCAAGCACCGTGCCACCGTCACTCTGCCGCAAACATTGAGATATCAGGTTTTTAAATTCTAGTAAATCCAAAACTCGTTTGAAATTCATGACTTGGCATGCTATGTAATGACCCGTAGTTTGAGAGAACGGGGAATTTTTTTTCCGAATGTTATTTGTATTCATGCATATAGGTTGGGGTTATTATCAACTTGCATCTCAAAACCAAATCGAACTTGCATTCAAATTACTAAGTTAAATTTGTATTTTAAATAATTTGGACATAATCTTCACTCTTATTTAGAGTTTTGGGTTCAAATTATAATTCAAATAAGTTAAAAGGACTTAAGTGCATAAGTTCCAATCAATTATAAATTGGAATTGCATTTAATATAGGCTTTGAACAATAAATAAAATTAAAGCTTTATTGATAATCGGATAAATATTACAAAGTTATATTTCATATGACATACATGAATAATTAATAAGAGAATACATTTTTGGATTGTAAAGAATTCAGGAAAGACAACTTAAACTAAATTATCTATTCTTCCTATACTATCATATCTAAGATCTTGATTTTGATCTTCATCTTCTTCTTCTTTTCTTCAAAACCTGCAACCATAAACACTAGAGAGAGTGGGTTAGGATTAGTATGTAGCATATATCCTGTCAAGTGACAGTAGATATAAGCCACTGTTCAGTCTCAGAATAAAGCCAGGAGTAGATATAGATCAAACCCACCCGGGCAGGACCAAGTAACCAAGCAATTAGCCACCCAGCAGCTTACAAGATAGGCATCAAGGAGAGCTTGACAACAGCAAGCAGCTGCTGTCAACACCACCAGCACCAGAGACTCACGCAAGGACAGCACTAGCAGCACACACAACAAGCACACAGCTGAGTCACCCGTCCAGAGCACTATAAATAGAGCAACCCAGCCGTAGTGAGAGTTTGATAGCCACTGGTACAACTGAACCAAACAGGAGTTGGACCAAACCCAAACCTGAGAATTAGTGTGAAGCAGCGAGGAGGTGCAGGCTAACCACAAGAAGAAGGATAACCAGAGCCTCAAGACCAAGCTACTCAGCACCAGAGGTAGGATTGGAGTGATGGAATCCTCAGGCGTGCACAGAAATGCTGTGTCATGCATCACAGGATTTGTAGGAGTTCTTGGAGCCACAAAAATAACTTTAGAACCCAGAGAGGCCTCAGACCAGCATCATAGGCAATAAGATCAGGCAACATCTGTTCTTATCAGTTTAATAGAAGAGAGAGGGATAGAAAAATAGACAAGGAAGCAGAATATAGCCAAGACAAGCAGTATCTGTTCTTAAGTAGAGTAAAGATAGCATAGAAGAAATAGACAGGGTAGCACCCAACTGAATATCTGCTTCTGCAGAACACTGCACTCCACTTACACATGGTATTTTTCTGCAAATAGGACACCACATCCACCAGCACATGGGCTAGTATCATTAGCAGTGCTGCTGTAAGTATATATAATGGCAGTAACCTGTAACAAGTAGTATAATTAGCTATTACCCAAAGGTCAGCCAGACCAATGGAAATAGACAGAATTAAGTAACCAACTCCAGGAACTAGAGTAGCATATTCAGTTAATCAACTTGCAGTGGGAAGTACAGCAAGTTAAATCAAGTAGTCAGAGACAATAGGATTAGTGTACTGAACCAGGGAGCTTCATAACTAAAGAATCCTTCAGTTAACACGAACAGCAGAGCCACATAGGAGCAAACAACATATTAAGCACTTTGCTCCTGACCAACTTAGCAAATCCAGAGCAATCATATACCACCAGACCGTCACGTGAGCACAGAAATAAAGCAAATACACATGGACAGCTACTGACAGACCCTAGAACAGCATGAATTTATCACCAGAGAGCTCCAGTAGGAGTTGATGCTTGATTACAACATCTAGCAGCAACTAGTAGAATCCCACATCCAACCCAAATCATGGCCAAGGCCATGCAGGAGCAAAAATCAATGGAGAAGGAACCGGGAGGACCTCACCAGAGGGAGATTGTAGCCATAGCTGTAGCTCAGCCACACAACGGCTGTGGTGTGACCATCACCACATCCAGGAGAGGGTCTGGAGGCCGCCGGAGCACAACCACGACGACCAGGGCGAGCGCCGGGCACGGTGGCGCCACCCCGAGGGCATCACCGCACGGAGACGCCACCCCAGGGGCACCACCGCATCACGGTGAGCCGCTGGAGGTGCCGGATGAAACCCCGCGACGACCGAAGGGCCGTCGGCGAAAAGACCCGCCTCCACCACCGGAACCCTAGCGAGGAAATCGTTGGGGACGACCACAGGAGGGAGGAAAAGTAGATCGATGCGGAGGAGCTGGTAGAACTCGCCAAGGAGCAGCAATGGGTGTGCTGGGAGGCGCCGGAGCTCACCGGAGCGGCCAGAATCGGCCGGCGACCGAGGCGGCGACAGTGGGGATCGAGTGAGAGAAGTACGAGAGGAAAAGAGCTGAGCGAGAGATAGAGTCGAGTGCGTGTGCGCGTTCTGGTATGGGCACTACTATGCGCCCGTCAGATGTAAGAGCTGGTGGCCGTCAGATTATCCTTATCCCTTCGCAGTTCGCACAAAGTCAGCAGTCAGCTCTCTCCTTCCCACGCACGCACTCCTCGCCAGAAGAGAAAAGGAAAACGACGCGCCGCCTGCAGCCGGCACGCGCCACCAGCCGTGCGTCTCCTGGCCATGGCCGCAGCTCCCCTTTGCTGCGCGTCTCCGTTCATGGCCGCAGCACCCGTGCAACGTCGTGGCAGCTTTTGTGGCCGATTGTGGCAGCTTCTTTCACCGGGCTGCTCCAACCGTGGCCTCCGCTCGCCACCACCGCACCTCCGCTCGCCACCGCACCTGTCGCCGGCAACACACACCCGTTGGTCGCAGCTTGTCAGCCACCGCTCAGCATCACAACATCTCGGTGTTAGGTTGATCTTCCTCCCGTTCGAGCCCAACGGGTCGAACGGGCCCTTGCATCGCGCCCTGATCGGGGGCGCCCAACCAAACCATGGTTGGTGGGCCCCTGTGACCCGCGCTATTTAAACAGAGGTGGGGGCCAGGCACGAGTTACGAGGTTAATCGTTGCTACAAACCCCACCGTCACTCCCTACCGATCTAGGGTTAGCGCGGTGCTCACGGGAAGCTCCACCGCCGCCATCCACTCACTGCCATGACCGCCGCCACAACATCATCATGGCTGCTGGTTCGAGCCCGCAAGGCCAGGCAGAAGGTAGGTTTACCGAAGAATCTAGCCTACCCGGATCCAAAGCATTCTATCAATGGTATCAGAGCCATGCTAGGCTAAGATTTTCGGTACAAAGAATAAACAGAAAAAAGATCCCCTCCCCAAAGAACCCTAAAAAGACAGGGCAATGTTTTCGCCGGAGAAGGGCCTCCGGCCTCGCCGGCAAAGAGCGCCGCCGTCATGGCCGCGCCTGTTCCTCTCGATCCGCACGCGCATCGGCAAGCCGAGGCGTCGGACGAAGAACCCACCCCACAGGGGCAAAGAGCACCACCACCGATCCATTCGACGGCGGCGCGCTCACCGCAAGGGGAATGCGCGACCGGCGAAGGGATCAGCAAGGGCGCAGCCGTTCCGTCCATCTAGGTCGCCATCGGGCGGCATCTGCCTCTCTCTTCTCTCTGGGGAGGTGGTGGATGGAGAGAATTGAAACTGAAAAGGAAAGGGGTAGCCCGGCCGAGCCTCTCTGTTTTCCTCTCTCTCGCAGAAACGAAGTGGGGAGGGGGAAGTGGATGGCTCGCAGGGGACCGGCCACAGCTCGCCGCGCCACCCCAGCTCGCCGCTCCGCCCTGGCTCGCCGCGTCGGCGTGGCTTGAGGAGCCGGATCCGGGCGTTGCGGGCGAGAGAGGAGCGAGCGGGCGAGAGAGGTGCAGTGGGGGGAAGGAAACAGAGGCGCGCGTGGCGCGGTGGCATTAGACGCCGTCGCCGGCGGCCGGGCGCGGCGCGGTGGCGCTCGACGCCGTTGCCGGCGAAGCTTGGGCGAGCAGAAAGACGAAGGCGAGCGGCGCACGAGGGGAAGAATGATTTAGGGTTTCCCCTCGGCCTCGCTGACGAGCCGTTTTGACCGAGCGAAATCGACGCTCGGCCGTCTGATTGCATCGGACGACCCAGAAAGAATCCCTAGCATCCGGCTGGGCCTTTGGGCCGAAAGCGGGAGCCGACTGGGCTCATGCTGCAGCCGCTTGCGGGCGCTAGGCCGGGCCGTTTTTGGCCAGGCGCGACGCGCTGACGCTCAGAAGAGCGCGCGCGAGCAGGCCACGGGCCAGCTGCAATTTTTTTATAGATTTCTGTCCAGTTTTTTTGGGCAGATTTACAATAGCTTTTCTATAGAAATTTTCCAAGGAAAACTCTGTTTAGAAAATAGAAAAAAAAGGTAAAGAGAAAAAGTTCTGAAAATGAAAATGAAAATAGAAAAATTTCAGAAAAAGGAAAGTTCATGAATTTTATAAAGAAAATTAAAAAGTTGATGATTTTTTATTCGGTCAAAGAAAAGTTTCCATAAAGAATAAAAAGTTCATGAATTTTATTCATGATTTTCTGCTGCGTAAATAATTAATAGTGCTCTTTTACGAAGAAAATAAAGTTCAGATAGAATTAAGTTTTTAAGAGCATGTTAAAGTAATTATTAAAATGAATATGGTTATGTTATTTTTATGACCAACGTTGTTAATAACATGATCATGTTTATTATTGAAAATAAAAGTGCTCTTTTAAAAGTGAATAGAACTAAAGTAAAAGATTAAATTGTTGCTTCTGTAATGCATTTTTTAACCAACCGGTTAAAATTGCTTAGAGAGTAAAAGAGTACAAATTGTTTTTTGAATAGAATATTGTAAAGTTTCCGCTGCAAAGTAAAAGTTTTATCCTTCAATTAAATTGGAACCAATGGGAAAGTTTAATTGGAAGAAATGCTCTAAGCAATGTTTTTCCCTTGTGGGTAAAATAAGATGCAGATAATTTCCGAGAAAGCTATTTGTTTTAAAGTTAAAATATGGTATTGTTATTTTCTGACCAACGTTGATGATAACAGTGCTATAATTCTATGAGTCTTATGCTCAAAGTTTAAATCTCTGATAAATTTTGTATCAAAGTAATCAATTTTCAGAGAACGGATAAAGCTCAAGAAATGCTCTTGAACTAGAGAAATGTATATTTATTGTTCCCGCTGCAATAAAGTTGATGATAATGATTAATTCTTAGCAAAGTTGTTTAATAGAAATACTATCATCACATTGTTTATGAGTTATATGCATTATTTCCATTTCTGCCCAATGGTGATATGGAATTAATGTAGAAGAATGATGTTCATTCTAATTCTGCCACAAGGTGATTTAGAATATAAAAGAAAGTTTCAAAAGTTTAATGTGCATTTCTTTTAACCAGACCAACGTAGGGTTATTTTTTATGCCCATTATTGTTGATTATTGGCTAAGTTTTCTCAGACTAAAAGTTTTGCATGCTTTCATTCGTGAAAGCGAATGGCTGGGTACTTGTGACCCAAAAGATGACCAAGAAAGGTCATAACGTGACGGAGTATGTTCTCTCTAAAGAATGGCATAAAAAGAAAAGAGATGGATCATTGAGAGTCTTGGTTGATGAATGTCTTTCATGTACTCTCTATGAAGAAGTTTTTTCAGTCAACATGATTTGAGATGAAACAAGCAACATGCGTGTTTAATTTGACCAACGTCGGATCAAGCATGTGTGTCAAAGAGCATTCGGATATATTCTTAAATTTGATGATTGAATATGCAGTCAAAAGAGCCAATTCTGGCATTTATGTTCCCTTACAGGGAATTACCCGCAGGCGGGAAAAGATGATTATGATAAAACCTGCATGGCGGGAAAAGTTTGGGAAAATACCTGCGTAACGAGGTAAAGCTGACATAATATTATGAAAAAAATCATGTATGGCGGGAGAAATTCTGGCAAGAGAAAGATATGATAACTCACGTGCTTTTAATGTATCCCACTCTGGGAGAAAAGAATGGAGTAGCTGAAAGGCGCAACCGTACACTTATGGATATGGTGCGCATCATGATGAGTTATTCCAACTTGCCATTGGGATTATGGATGGAGGTGCTTAAAACCGCCATTCACATTCTCAATAGAGTACCAAGCAAGTCGGTGCCCAAAACATCGTACGAGCTATGAACAGGACGGGTGCTCTCCCTACAACACTTCAGGGTGTGGGGGTGCCCTGCTGAGGCCAAAATGTTTAATCCAAACATTGCAAAGTTAGATCCCAAAAACAGTGAGTTGCCACTTCATTGGCTATCCAGACAGATTAAAGAGTTTCCGTTTCTACTGCCCAGACAGATATACAAAGTTTGTAGAAACGAGACATGCAGTCTTCTTAGAGGACGAAATTATGAGGGGGAGCTTGGTAGCTCGGAAAATTGATCTTGAGGAGAAGAGGGTGCATGCACCTAATCCGATGATTCAGGAGCCATTTTTCTCACTACCAGTTGCAACTCCACCCATGACAACCTTGGGGGTAGACCCGGAACCTGTCCGTCAGGAGCCGACTGAACCCGTTGTTGAGCATGAAAGGGAGGCGCAACATCAAATTTTAGAAGAAGTGCCAGAAGTTGAGGCACATAATGTGCCAGAAACTGAGGCCCTTAGAAGGTCTACAAGACCAAGAAAGTCAGCTATATCAACTGACTTTAAAGTTTATAACATAGAAATGGTCCATATGGAAAAAGATCCCACCTCATATGAAGAAGCCATGAGAAGCCCTCATTCATCGATGTGGATGAAGGCAATGGAAGACGAGATGAAATCGATGAGTTCCAAAGATGTTTGGGACTTAGAGGAAATTCCTAAAGGAGCCAAAACAGTAGGCTGTAAATGGGTCTACAAAATTAAGTATGACTCCAAAGGGAATATAGAAAAGTATAAAGCACGTCTTGTGGCAAAAGGATTTACACAAAGAGAAGGGATAGATTACAATGAGACATTTTCTCCAGTCTCATGTAAGGATTCCTTCAGAATCATAATGGCATTAGTTGCTCATTTTGATTTAGAGTTACATCAAATGGATGTTAAGACGGCATTTTTGAATGGTGATTTAAAAGAAAAGGTCTACATGAAACAACCCAAGGGTTTTATCATGGAAGGCAAGGAAAATATGGGATGCCGCCTGAAGAAATCCATTTATGGCTTAAGACAAGCCTCTCGACAGTGGTATCTAAAGTTTAATGAAACAATTAAAAGTTTTGGATTTAAAGAAAATATTGAGGACAATTGCATTTATGCAAAGTTTAAAAATGGGAAATATATTTTCCTAATCTTGTATGTGGATGATATCCTGCTTGCTAGCAGTGATGTTAGTCTACTACAAGAAACAAAGAAGTTCTTATCCTCAAATTTTGACATAACAGATCTTGGTGAAGCATCATATGTCTTGGGCATAGAAATTCACGGAGATAGAAACAATGGAGTCTTAGGACTATCGCAGAAATCATATTTAGAAAAGGTTCTTAAAAGGTATAATATGCATGCGAGTAAAGCCACACCTGCTCCTATAGTTAAGGGCGATAGTTTTGGGAAATTCCAATGTCTCAAGAACCAGTACGAGATCGATCAAATGAAAGCAGTACCATATGCTTCGGCAGTTGGCAGCTTACAGTATGCACAAGTGTGCACTCGCCCTGACTTAGCTTTTATCACCGGGGTACTCGGTAGATATCAAGATAATCCAGGCATGGAGCACTGGAAGATGGTAAAGAAAGCATTGCGTTATGCGCAAGGCACGAAGGACTACATGCTAATATACAGGTGAAGTGATTCCCTAGAGATAAAAAAAAGTATTCAGACGCAGATTTTGCGGGGGACAGAGATGATAGAAAATCCACGTCAGGATACGTCTTTACTCTCGCTGGGGAAGCTATTTCGTGGAAAAGCTCCAGACAGTCGATAGTTGCATCATCCACGATGTATGCAGAATTCATAGCATGCTTCGAAGCCACGGGGCAGGCGATATGGCTAAAGAAATTTGTACTCGACTTGAAAGTGGTAGATTGTATTCACAAACCACTAAAGATGTACTGCGACAACCAACCCGCAGTATTTTACGCTCACAACAACAAGTCGAGTAATGCTGCCAAAACAATAGAGATAAGGTATTATGTTGTGAAAGATAAAATCCAGGATCAAACTATAAGTCTCGAGCATATAAGAACAAAGGATATGCTTGCGGATCCGCTAACGAAAGGCTTACCACCCAATGTGTTCAAGGAACACTTAGCCGGCATGGGTTTAAGGGAAAGCCTTATGATTCCTGGATAGGCCCAAAAGGAACAGAATTTGCTTCTGATCATACCGTATGTTGTAGCTGTATGATTCTATCGGCAATTAAGCTGTGACGATGAAACATGCTCTATGTACCAATATGTGATGAAACAAATAAACTAGAAAGTATAAGGTTAAAAGTAAAGTTGAGATCAAGGGGGAGAATGTTAGGTTGATCTTCCTCCCGTTCGAGCCCAACGGGTCGAACGGGCCCTTGCATCGCGCCCTGATCGGGGGCGCCCAACCAAACCATGGTTGGTGGGCCCCTGTGACCCGCGCTATTTAAACAGAGGTGGGGGCCAGGCACGAGTTACGAGGTTAATCGTTGCTACAAACCCCACCGTCACTCCCTACCGATCTAGGGTTAGCGCGGTGCTCACGGGAAGCTCCACCGCCGCCATCCACTCACTGCCATGACCGCCGCCACAACATCATCATGGCTGCTGGTTCGAGCCCGCAAGGCCAGGCAGAAGGTAGGTTTACCGGAGAATCTAGCCTACCCGGATCCAAAGCATTCTATCACTCGGCTCACCAGTTCCAACAATTTCGAGTGCCGGTTCCAACAAAAAATGTCTCGCCGCCGAGCCACCGTAGCTCGTCGTGTTGCCGGTTGTAGCTAATGGTGCTGGTAGTTGAAGCAAATCGAGATGCCGGTTGCAGCTCCGGCAACCCGCGGTTGTAGCATCTGCCACCGCCCGTTCCTGCATCCACGTCGCAGTCAGTCCCAGCAACATGGTCGGCTGTAGCAAAAACTGATGCGGGTCGTAGCATTTTGCAACACTAGATGTAGCTCTGGCCAGCCGACGCTCGACCCGTTCACCGGTGGTTCCAGCAAAAACAGATGACGTTGTAGCAAAAGAATCCCGCTAGATGCAGCTCCGCCGCATGTCACCGCTTGTTGTAGCATTTGTCACCGTATCTGTTGTAGCAAAACGCGCCGCCGTTTGAAGCTTTTTTGCTCGCTGGTTCCAGCTTTTTCCAGCGAGTGGTCACCGCCCGTCATAGCAAAAAATTCTACAGATTGTAGCACTTTGGATCGCCGGTGGTAGCATATTTTGGTGCCGGTTGTAGCACCGCCGAAATCACTGGGTTGCCAGCTGATGGCGCCACGCCTTGGCCCAATGTAGCACTTGGTTTGCCGATTCTAGCACACCGTGTAGGTGGTTCCAGCATCTCTGGTTACGGATGCAGCACCGCGCCAAGCCGGTCCTAGCACCGCAGCCGGCCTGTTCCGGCAAAAAAAGATGCTGATAGCAGCACCGCGCGACGCCGGTTCCAGCAAATCCTGTTGCTGGTTGCAGCACTGCATCAAATTGATTATCCCTGCCCACTGGTGCTTCAGGTCCAGCAATGGCGGTCTGCGCTAAACACGAGCTGCAGGTCCTCCGGTCCTCACGTTGCAGCCTTTTGACATCTCGCCGTGGCGGCACGCAGAGCGACGATGTTCTTCGAGAGGTGAGTGCCCCTCATACAATAGCTCTAGCTATTGCGTCTAAGAGAAAAAAAGAGCAGCAAGAGCATCAGCCATGGCGGGGAGGTGGAGAGGAAAAAGGGGACGGGATATGTGGACGGGTGTGCGGACAGCAGCTCATGACAGAGGATAAGAAGAAAAAGCAGGGGCGGTACGCAGGAGGCAGGACCCACTGGGATGACGTGGTCTTGTTTTGTGAGCGCTACGCGTGACATTAGCGAGCGGACCGGCTGAAGCTTCCGCCGGTCGACCGAGTGTAAACGTTTACCTTCTGGTATACTCTAGACAGCGTGCGTACGTGTTGGGCTGAACCCAACCATGGTGTGCGTACATGTGTATTGAACCAGGCCATCAAACCAATACACGTGTGTGCTACCTCAAGCCCTTGGATTAATTCACGTATAATCCCCTGTGCACTTCTACTTACACATAGGACAGATGTGTGTACTTGCTAAAGTTCCCTCTCGTTAGGGTTTTAGTCCTCCCGGGGCGACCATAGTCGCCGCCGTCGAGATCTTGATTTCCCCACCTCGATCACAGGCCGCCGCACTTTGCGATCGCATCAGGATCTTCTCCTGGGCTTTGCGCGAGGCGGGGGGGAGTGGGGATCGGGGGTTTTGGGGCTGCTGCTACAAGGCCCGATTTTGTCTCAATCGGGTTAGGGTTCCAGAGAAGATGTCTTCGAGCGCGGCTCAGGCGACGGCCGCAGGCTCATCAGGGACAGATGATGTGGAAAAGATGATGAGGGAATTGGGGCTTCGAGAAGAAGACCTGGACGATGTGATCGTTGACGAGAAGGAGGTGCCGCAGGAAGCAGCCAGATGGATCGCCCTAGCAAGGGTGCACTCCAAGAAGACGTATAGCCAATACTGGTTTTTCAAGAATATGAGGTCAGCGTGGGATCTGGCGCAGGAGGCGAATTTCAAGCCTCTTGAGGATAATCTTTATACCATCAAATTCTCGTGCTTAGGGGATTGGGAGAGAGTCATGCGTGATGGACCTTGGCACTTCAGGGGGGATGCGGTGATCATCAAGCCTTATGATGGGATCACGAAGCCGTCCACAGTTCAGCTAGACACCATAGAGATATGGGCACAAATCCATGATGTACCACAGCTATATGCTTACCTGGTGCCGTCACTTGGCGCTAAACTTGGAGAGGTGCTTTTCACGGAGCCACGGTCGCAAGATTTTAAGGGTAACTTTCATCGTGTTTGGGTGAGGGTCAATGTCTCTAAACCTCTCAAGAATGTTGTATCGATGATTCGTGATGGCAAAAGGCAAATTTATAGGGTCAGATATGAAAAGCTCCTGGATTGGTGTGCGGTCTGCGGGATGCTTGGCCACCAATACAAGGAGCATGGCAATGGGATACACCCTCCTTCAGCTTTAGTCTTTAAGGATCTGAGGGCAGGCTGGTTTGTGCGGACTGGCCGGGGTCCTGGTGAGGGACGAGGCCGGAGAGGAGGCCGAAGGGGTGGTCGATCAGATGGCCAAGGAAAGAGCGCTTAGTACCAGCCTTACCATGGCAATAATGGGTCTGAGGAGGATTTCGAGGATGCTAATGATGCTGTGATGAAGGAGGCTGAGAATAACAGAAAGAGGGGATCAGATCTAGCAGGGGGGAAGAGTGTGGTGCCGGTAGAAAATCATGTAGCCACAAGCAATGGACAGCAAGCTACGTTGGCACTTCCAGCCCCCGCTGTCCCTCCCAGCCCGAGTAGTAAGCAGGAGGCCAAGAGGACAAAGATGCAGAAAGATGATGACAAGAACAACATGGACAAGACTGGAGTACAAGGCAAGGGTGGCATAATATTGGCGGGCCCCGAGGGGCGCCGCCGAGGTCAATGAGTACCCTATGTTGGAATTGTCGCGGCGCGGGCAACGCCGCGACAGTTCGTGAGCTTCGCGACTTCGCGAGGCAGTTTGCCCCTACCCTACTATGTATAGTTGAGACACAAATCGAAGGAGCTAGGGTAGAAGCTTTAGCTAGTACTCTTGGTTATGATAAATCTTATGCTGTTGATAGCCGTGGTAGAAGCGGTGGTATTGGACTGTTTTGGAAAGATTCAATAAAAGTGGAGATTCTTGGCTATTCTGACTATCATTTAGATGTGTCGGTAGAGGAAGATGAGCATGAAATATGGCGGATGACTTGTGTGTACGGTGAGGCTCAGACACATCTTTGACACCAAACATGGCAGGTTTTGAAAAACATTAGTACTATGAGTACACTTCCTTGGCTCTGCATAGGCGATTTCAACGAAGTTTTACGTCCGAACGAACATGAGGGGGTTGGACAGCGTAGTAACGCTCAAATCCAGGCCTTCAGGGACGCTACGGATGTTTGCATGCTGCTGGACTTAGGCTATAAGGGCAATTTTTGGACGTTTGAAAAAAAGGTGGTGGGGGGTACCTACACACGGTGTCGTCTCGACAGAGCAATGGCGAATGCGGACTGGCTAGCGAGGTTCCCTTTGGCATCAGTTTCACACATTACGTGTGCCACATCAGACCACTCTCCAATCTTGCTTGACTATGGAAACAAAACAACCGAAAGAGGGGAGAGACCTTTCAAATATGAGCTAATGTGGGAGACACATGAGGGGCTCAAAACGATCTTGTCAGAAGGATGGGCCAGGGAACCACCATGCAGTAGCGTGGAACAGATGCGTGACAAGCTGCGGAGCCTTGCAGGTGGGCTGATAAGATGGAGCAAGGACACTTTAGGAAGTGTTAGGAAGGAAATTAAGAGGCTTAAGCAAATGCTGGAGGAGCTCAGGGGCGACCCACTAAGAGAGGGACCTTCTCATGTTGAACTAAAAATCAACGAGCAGCTGATCGAGATGTATCACAGAGAGGAGATCATGTGGAGACAACGGGCATGGGTTGAGTGGCTTTCAGAGGGAGACAAGAATACCAAATTCTTTCACCTTCGCGCGAGCCTTCGAAGAAAGAAAAATATGGTGAAAGCCTTACAGAATTCTCTGGGTGTTGTTATCTCGAATCCGGCTGAACTCCGGGACATGGCAAACATGTTCTACCAGAATCTGTATACTACGAAGGGAGTTAGTAACATGGAAGAAGTGCTGGAGCAGGTCCCGCAGAAGGTGACGGAGGAGATGAACGCATCACTGTGTGCTCCATACACAAACGAAGAGGTAAAAAATGCTTTGTTTCAAATGTTCCCTACTAAGGCGCCGGGTCCGGATGGCTTTCCCGCACATTTTTATCAGCGACATTGGAATGTATGTGGTGACGAGGTTACCAAGGTCGTCCTGAGCATAGTCCGTGGGGAAGAAAGTCCTGAATGCATCAATGACACAGTGCTGGTTCTTATTCTAAAGGTAACAAATCCCACTGCTTTGTCTCAGTTTCGACCTATTAGTCTTTGCAATGTATTGTACAAAATCGCATCCAAGGTGGTCGCCAATAGGCTGAAGATCATATTACCTGATATTATTTCGGAGGAGCAGTCTGCATTTGTGCCAGGGAGGCAAATTACGGATAACATCATTTGTGCGTATGAATGTTTTCATTTTATGAAACGGTCCAGGGCGAAGTCAAACAGTTTTTGTGCACTGAAGTTGGATATGATGAAGGCCTATGATAGGCTAGAGTGGACATACTTGAGAGCTATCATGACTAAACTTGGTTTTGCAGAACAGTGGATAAATATAGTCATGGCTATGATTTCATCTGTCTCTTTTTCAGTTCTGTTCAATGCCGAGAAGCTTGATCCTTTCAAACCAACCAGAGGAATCCGGCAGGGAGACCCAATCTCCCCCTACTTATTCTTGATTGCAGCAGAGGGCCTTTCGTGACTCCTGAAATCCAGTTCTCAGTCATCACTAGCAGGTATCAAGGTGGCCCCAACGGCTCCAACCATTAACCACCTTCTATTTGCAGATGACAGCCTGTTGCTTTTCAAGGCGAGTGTAGAGGGAGCAGTTGTAGTGTCAAACCTGTTAGAGAAATATTGTGATGCTTCGGGGCAAAGGATAAACCATGATAAATCCTCCATATTTTTCAGTAAGGGGTGTCCGGGTCCCACAAGAACAGAGGTGAAGAATGCTTTACAGGTACAAAATGAGTCCTTGTCTAAACGGTATCTGGGAATGCCAACTGATGTGGGTCAGTCAAAGAATGGAACATTTAAATACCTGAGAGATAGAGTATGGGAAAAAATCAAAGGTTGGATGGGGAAGCTGCTGTCCTCGGCGGGCAAAGAAGTTTTGATTAAGGTTGTGGCACAAGCGATACCTGTTTATTCCATGGCATGCTTCCGGTTGCCACGGGGGCTTTGCGAGAACATCACATCGATCATAAGGCAATTCTGGTGGGGGAGTAAGCAGGGCAGAAGGAAGCCCAGTTGGGTGTCATGGGATGTCATGACGAGACCGAAATATATGGGGGGCCTCGGATTCAGAGACATGGAGATATTTAACCTAGCACTTCTTGCACGGCAGGCTTGGCGCACAATGGTTTCGGAATCCTCATTAAGCTCCAGGATCCTAAAATCAGTTTATTTTCCAAACTGTGCATTGCTAGACGCAGAGCTGGGGCCTCATCCATCGCAGATTTGGAGGGCCATTTTGGATGGCCGGGACATTTTGGCACAATGCTTGATCAAGAGGATTGGAGACGGAGAAACCACAGACATTTGGGGACACAACTGGATACCGAGGGAGAGTTTCAAAAGACCTATAACTTCTCTGGTACAACATCCTCCTACTAGAGTGGCGCAACTCATCAGTGCATCTACTGCGTCTTGGAATGAAGGACTAGTTTGGTCTATTTTCACTCCCTTTGACTCTGAGGAAATCCTAAAGATACCACTGTGTACGCGTACAGTTTCAGACTTTTGGGCATGGCACGAGGAACGACGCGGTATTTTCAGTGTTGGCTCGGCCTACCGAATGATTTTGAGAACAAAAATCAATCGAGAGGCATGGCTGCATGAAACGGAAGGATCGTCATTTGGTCAGCATGAAAGCAAGAATTGGAGCAGTATTTGGCACATCCAAGTACCTTCAAAGCTCAGGATGTTCGTCTGGAGGTTAGCTAGACATTCTATGCCCTGCGGTGAGCTACTTATGCATCGCCATATGTCGACAGAAGATACATGCAATCTCTGCGGGGCGAGAGACACATGGAAGCATGCGTTACTGACATGTCCGATGTCCAGCAGTGTATGGGCGCTGGCCCCTGAGCATCTGGTGCAACAGCTTGTTGATCGCCAAGAGGAGAGCCCAAAGGACTGGCTATTTGTGCTACATGATATACTAAGTAAGGAAGATTTTGTTCGGCTTGTTGTCACGTTGTGGGCAATTTGGGGAGCGAGAAGGAAAGCAATCCACGAAGCCATATTCCAGTCACCTTTATCGATACAGGGGTTCATCACGCGATACCTGGCTGAGCTTCAAGTGTTGAATACAGTATCGTCGAAGCCGGCGGCAGCAAAGGCCGTTAGATCGTCTATATGGCAACCGCCGGTAGCGGACAGTGCAAAAGTAAACGTGGATGCTGCAGTACCCCAACACAGAAGATATGGAGCCGTGGGTGCGATAAGCAGGAGCGCTGATGGATCGTTCCTGGGAGCTTCAGCCCTAGTGTTCAGACATGTTTCTGAACCGGAGACATTGGAAGCATTGGCCATTCGCGAAGCCCTTGCTCTATCAGATGATTTATACTTGCGGAGGATCCATGTGGCATCTGACTGCAAAGTGGTGGTTGAGGGTATTTCGAAGGAGAATGCATCTCGATATGGAGCAATCATACATGAAATAATAGATCACTCGTCGTCTTTTGATTTTTGTAAGTTTAGCCATGAATTTAGGAGCTCAAATTATGAGGCTCACAATTTAGCGAAGCATGCACTTTCTCTAGGGGTTGGCCGACATGTTTGGTTAGGCCAGCCCGGAGACTTACCGTTCGTCCCTGTAAACATTGTGACGGTTTAATAAAAGCTTCGCGAGATTGTCTAAAAAAAAACTTACACATATGTGTTAATTAGTACTAGTCCACATCACGTATGTGTCAGATCAACCCAAACCAATACATGTGTGTTAAGGTTATAAATCAACTTAAATTATAAAATAAATATATATAAACAAGGTGCAAATTCACATCTAAAAATATTTAATACAATCTTCAAATCAAGTATTTCAACTATGTTAATTATAATTAATATTCTTTTTAGTTAAGAAATAAACAAGAATAAATAATCCACATAAAATCATAGAATTGAATGCCAAGTATGACTCACTGTCTAGATGTCTCAAATTACCAATAATAATAATAATAATAATAATAATAATAATAATAATAATAATAATAATAATAATAATAAATAAACCACTTATTTATAAAATATATAGTGTGTAAATAAGAGTTGACAATAATAATCTAATAAAATAAATTGAAAGAAATGCACTAATAAAATCTTGGAGGGTTAAGAGGGGGAGAAAAGCCGTGTCATCCTATGCATATAGCATCTTGCAGATTTTCTTGCAACATTAGTCCTTATCGGACTATATGTCGTTTTCAGAACCCGAGGCCACCGCGAGTCTCGAAGCCTCGAGTTACACTACCTATCGATCATCAGGCAAGTTCATACCTTGCATGCCTTTGTTTATGCTTTCGTAAAAGCATCTTTACAAAATTCTCTACTTGCATAATCTATTCATTGCATTAAATAAAATTATATTCAGTACTATCAATTCATTGGTGGGCAATGGAACTCAGGATGGTAACACGGTGGTAGAGTTCCATTGTACCGGGCTTAACAACCAAAGTCAGCAGACATTCCAGCGCCGTAGCGATAGCGTTGACCACGGAGCCTGGAATGGGACGGGCGAGTAAATAACTTTTCCTCATATCGATGTGCCCTCACACAGGTTCGCCACGGGGCGTAAATCCGTATAACCGGCCTAGGGAGTCGATATATCCTGTCGGCTATGGGTGCCGTAAATACCCTATCGGCAGAGGGCCGTCAATCCTTAATCGCCAGGGCGGCGTAAATGCTCATCGGTCACGGGGCCGTATAAACCCTACCTGTAGCAGATTTTGGGAAAAAGAGGGAATACCTCTCGAGCCAGGGGCAGGGGCATTGGTAAAGATGGGAGAGGGAAAGACTCGGATCTTAGACCCGGCCACGCATCATGGATGTGCAAGGTTACGGACCAGGCAAAAGGGCTAAGTTAATCGTTCGTGGGTAAAGTAACGCACCTCTGCAGAGTGTAATGAATTGTGGCTTGTCACTCCCTGATCTGGGAAAGATCTGCGAACGCGGCGGGAAAGGAGTCTATTGGAGATTCTAACAACGCGTGAAGTCTGATGACTAAATGCTATAAGTAAAATTTGGTGCTACAGATATTTTCCAAAACCATTGTTGAGACCTATTTGGAATCAGTAGTAGCTATAGTGCATCTCCACCCAGAATATCTATGAACTTGTTGAGTACCTCATGCACTCATCCCTTGTACTATTTCCCCTCCAGATTGTGAGTATTTGGAGGAGCTGCCGGAGGATCCCAATGTTGCTGGAGAGTACTTCTATGAGGAGCCAGACCTTTCCGGTGGAGTCGAAGGAGTCGACTACATCATCTCCTACGGAGCCGACAACGGAGGAGATGGATCAGAGCATCAGCAACAACAAGAGTAGTGTAGAATAGTAGTAGCAGCCAGCTTGATCATGTGAGTGGCATGATCTAAACCAAATAAGTGATCGTAGGATCAATAGTGGTACCCCGCATTTTGGTACCAGTAGTTTGAATCGTTTCAACGTTGGATCTTTGTTTGAATAAAGGTTGTAATATAATGATGGTTTGGACCCGCTATGTTTCTGTTGTACACTCTGAGGGATATAAGGTTCATGAGACGGTGTCTTATGGGCGTTATATCAACGACAAGAATACTGCACCATGCAGTGGTATGCTGGGTCACCGCATTCTATCACGGAGCGGCATCGACATGGCGTGGTAAAGTTTTTGTCCCATTTGGGCTAGGTTTGGGGATATGCTTCTCACAAACCATAGCTTCTCACAACAAGCATGATGGTTTCGGTAGGGAACGCCCCAACTTTGGGGGCGAAACGATATCCATTGCCTCTTATCGCTTTCAATTTTTTTCTCGTGTCAACATAGAACAACAGGAGTGTTGTGTTATTTTTTGTGATTTTCAGGGTTCGTTTGGACATTTTTATGCATTAAGTGAGTTTTCAATGCATTTATGTGCATAATTCAAATTTGAACTAGATGCACATGCTCCGGTGCATATAAATTGTTTGAAAAATCAAATGTTTTGTCCTTGGGTGCATGCTTAGGTCCCATGCAAGAAATGAGAATGAATGTCGAGCACCGTGCCACCGTCACCCTGCCGCAAACATTGAGATACCTGGTTTTTCAATTCTAGTAAATCCAAAACTCGTCTGAAATTCATGAAACTTGGCATGCTATCATGGAGCGGCATCAACATGGCGTGGTAAAGTTTTTGTCCTATTTGGGACAGGTTTGGGGATATGCTTCTGTTGGGGAACGTTGCAGAAAATTAAAAATTTTCCTACGGTTTCACCAAGATCCATCTATGAGTTCATCTAGCAACGAGTATTCAGATTAGATAGCATCTACATACCACTTTGTAGATCGCAACGGAAGCGTTCGAGTGAACGTGGATGAGGTAGTCGTACTTGCCGTGATCCAATTCACCGATGATCTAGTACCGAACGGACGGCACCTCCGCGTTCAACACACGTACGGGATGGGAGACGTCTCCTCCTTCTTGATCCAGCAAGGGGGGAGGAGTGGTTGAGGAAGATCCAGCACGACGGTGTGGTGGTGGATGCAGCAGAACTCCGGCAGGGCTTCGCTAAGCAACTACGGAAGGAGGAGGAGGTGTTGCAGAGAGGAGGGAGGAGCCAGGGCATAGGGTGCGGCCACCCCTCCTCCCCTCCCTTTATATAGGCGCATGAGAGGGGGGAGGGCGCAGCCTTGCCCCTTCCTCCAAGGAAGGGGTGCGGCCAAAAGGGGGAGGAATCCATCCTCCCCAAGGCACCTCGGAGGTGCCTTCCCCTCTTTGGACTCTTCCCTCTCCAAGTTTCCTTGGCGCATGGGCCCTTGGGGCTGGTGCCCTTGGCCCATATAGGCCAGGGCGCACCCCCTATAGCCCATGTGGCCCCCCGGGGCAGGTGGACCCCCCCGGTGGACCCCCGGGACCCCTCCGGTGGTCCCGGTACAATACCGATAACACCAAAACTTGTCCCGATGGCCAAAATAGCACTTCCTATATATAATTCTTTACCTCCGGACCATTCCGGAACTCCTCGTGACGTCCGGGATCTCATCCGGGACTCCGAACAACATTCGGGTTACTGCACATACATATCTTCACAACCCTAGCGTCACCGAACCTTAAGTGTGTAGACCCTACGGGTTCGGGAGACATGCAGACATGACCGAGACGGCTCTCGGGCAATAACCAACAGCGGGACCTGGATACCCATGTTGGCTCCCACATGCTCCACGATGATCTCATCGGATGAACCACGATGTCGAGGATTCAATTAATCCCGTATACGATTCCCTTTGTCAATCGGTATTTTACTTGCCCGAGATTCGATCGTCGGTATCCCAATACCTCGTTCAATCTCGTTATCGGCAAGTCACTTTTCTCGTTACCGTAATGCATGATCCCGTGATCAAACACTTTGATCACCTTGAGCTCATTGTGATGATGCATTACCGAGAGGGCCCGGTGATACCTCTCCGTCAAGCGGAGTGACAAATCCCAGTCTCGATCCATGTCAACCCAACAGACACTTTCAGAGATACCCGTAGTATACCTTTATAGTCACCCAGTTACGTTGTGACGTTTGGCACACCCAAAGCACTCCTACGGTATTCGGGAGTTACACGATCTCATGGTCTAAGGAAAGGATACTTGACATTGGATAACTCTAGCAAACGAACTATGCGATCTTATGCTATGTTTAGGATTGGGTCTTGTCCATCACATCATTCTCCTAATGATGTGATCCCGTTATCGATGACATCTAATGTCCATAGTCAGGAAACCATGACTATCTGTCGATCAACAAGCTAGTCAACTAGAGGCTCACTAGGGACATGTTTGTTGTCTGTTATTCACACATGTATTACGATTTCCGGATAACACAATTATAGCACGAATAAAGACAATTATCATGAATAAGGAAATATAATAATAATGCTTTTATTATTGCCTCTAGGGCATATTTCCAACAGTCTCCCACTTGCACTAGAGTCAATAATCTAGTTACATTGTGATGAATCGAACACCCATAGAGTTCTGGTGCTGATCATGTTTTGCCTTAGGGAGAGGTTTAGTCAACGGATCTGCGACATTCAGATCCGTGTGCACTTTACAAATTTCTATGTCTCCATCTTGAACATTTTCACGAATGGAGTTGAAGCGACGCTTGATGTGCCTGGTCTTCTTGTGAAACCTGGGCTCCTTTGCAAGTGCAATAGCTCCAGTGTTGTCACAGAAGAGCTTGATTGGCCCCGACGCATTGGGTATGACTCCGAGGTCGGTGATGAACTCCTTCACCCAAATTGCTTTATGTGCTGCCTCCGAGGCTGCCATGTACTCCGCTTCACATGTAGATCCCGCCACGACGCTTTGCTTGCAACTGCACCAGCTTACTGCCCCACCATTCAAAATATACACGTATCCGGTTTGTGACTTAGAGTCATCCAGATCTGTGTCGAAGCTAGCGTCGACGTAACCTTCTACGACGAGCTCTTCGTCACCTCCATAAACGAGAAACATTTCCTTAGTCCTTTTTAGGTACTTCAGGATATTCTTGACCGCTGTCCAGTGTTCCTTGCCAGGATTACTTTGGTACCTTCCTACCAAACTTACGGCAAGGTTTACATCAGGTCTGGTACACAGCATGGCATACATAATAGAACCTATGGCTGAGGCATAGGGGATGACGCTCATCTCTTCTATATCTTCTGCCGTGGTCGGACATTGAGCTGAGCTCAATTTCACACCTTGTAATACAGGTAAGAACCCTTTCTTAGATTGATCCATATTGAACTTCTTCAATATTTTATCAAGGTATGTGCTTTGTGAAAGACCTATGAGGCGTCTCGATCTATCTCTATAGATCTTGATGCCTAATATATAAGCAGCTTCTCCAAGGTCCTTCATTGAAAAACTCTTATTCAAGTAGGCCTTAATGCTGTCCAAGAGTTCTACATCATTTCCCATCAAAAGTATGTCGTCTACATATAATATGAGAAATGCTACCGAGCTCCCACTCACTTTCTTGTAAACACAGGCTTCTCCATAAGTCTGTGTAAACCCAAACACTTTGATCATCTCATCAAAGCGAATGTTCCAACTCCGAGATGCTTGCACCAGCCCATAAATCGAGCGTTGGAGCTTGCACACCTTGTCAGCATTCTTAGGATCGACAAAACCTTCCGGCTGCATCATATACAATTCTTCCTTAAGGAAACCATTAAGGAATGCCGTTTTGACGTCCATTTGCCATATCTCATAATCATAGTATGCGGCAATTGCTAACATGATTCGGACGGACTTCAGCTTCGCTACCGGTGAGAAAGTCTCATCGTAGTCAATTCCCTGAACTTGTCGATAACCCTTAGCGACAAGCCGAGCTTTATAGATGGTCACATTACCATCCGCGTCTGTCTTCTTCTTAAAGATCCATTTATTTTCTATGGCTCGCCGTTCAACGGGCAAGTCAGTCAAAGTCCATACTTCGTTTTCATACATGGATCCTATCTCGGATTTCATGGCCTCTAGCCATTTGTCGGAATCCGGGCCCGCCATTGCTTCCTCATAGTTCGAAGGTTCACCGTTGTCTAACAACATGATTTCCAAGACAGGGTTGCCGTACCACTCTGGTGCGGAACGTGTCCTTGTGGACCTTCGAATTTCAGTAGGAGCTTGATCAAAAGCATCTTGATCATCATCATTAATTTCCTCTCTAGTCGGTGCAGGCTCCTCAGAAACGTTTTCTTGAGTTTCGCCATTTTCCGGTTCAAGAGGTAACACTTCATCAAGTTCTACTTTCCTCCCACTTACTTCTTTCGAGAGAAACTCTTTCTCTAGAAAGGATCCATTCTTGGCAACAAAGATCTTGCCTTCGGATCTGAGGTAGAAGGTATACCCAACAGTTTCTTTAGGGTATCCTATGAAGACGCATTTTTCCGACTTGGGTTCGAGCTTTTCAGGTTGAAGTTTCTTCACATAAGCATCGCATCCCCAAACTTTTAGAAACGACAGCTTAGGTTTCTTCCCAAACCATAATTCATACGGTGTCGTCTCAACGGATTTCGACGGAGCCCTATTTAAAGTGAATGCGGCAGTCTCTAAAGCATAGCCCCAAAAATATAGCGGTAAGTCGGTAAGAGACATCATAGATCGCACCATATCTAATAGAGTGCGATTACGACGTTCGGACACACCATTACGCTGAGGTGTTCCAGGCGGCGTGAGTTGTGAAACTATTCCACATTTTCTTAAGTGTGTGCCAAATTCGTGACTCAAGTATTCTCCTCCACGATCTGATCGTAGAAACTTGATCTTTTTCTCACGTTGATTTTCAACCTCATTCTGAAATTCCTTGAACTTTTCGAAGGTCTCAGACTTGTGTTTCATCAAGTAGATATACCCATATCTACTCAAGTCATCAGTGAGGGTGAGAACATAACGATAGCCACCGCGAGCCTCAACACTCATTGGACCGCACACATCGGTATGTATGATTTCCAATAAGTTGGTTGCTCGCTGCATTGTTCCTGAGAACGGAGTCTTGGTCATTTTACCCATGAGGCATGGTTCGCACGTGTCAAATGATTCATAATCAAGAGACTCTAAAAGTCCATCTGTATGGAGCTTCTTCATGCGTTTGACACCTATGTGACCAAGGCGGCAGTGCCACAAATATGTGGGACTATTGTTATCAACTTTAACTCTTTTGGTACTAACACTATGAATATGTGTATCATCACGTACGAGATTCATCAAGAATAAACCATTAACCATCGGAGCATGACCATAAAACATATCTCTCATATAAATAGAACAACCATTATTCTCGGATTTAAATGAGTAGCCATCTCGAATTAAACGAGATCCAGATACAATGTTCATGCTCAAACTTGGCACTAAATAACAATTATTGAGGTTTAAAACTAATCCCGTAGGTAAATGTAGAGGCAGCATGCCGACGGCGATCACATCGACCTTGGAACCATTCCCGACGCGCATCGTCACCTCGTCCTTCGCCAGTCTCCGTTTATTCCGCAGCTCCTGCTTTGAGTTATAAATGTGAGCAACTGCACCGGTATCAAATACCCAAGAGCTACTACGAGTACTGGTAAGGTACACATCAATTACATGTATATCACATATACCTTTGGTTTTGCCGGCCTTCTTGTCCGCTAAGTATTTGAGGCAGTTCCGCTTCCAGTGACTACTTCCCTTGCAATAAAAGCACTCAGTTTCGGGCTTGGGTCCATTCTTTGGCTTCTTCCCGGCAACTTGCTTACCGGGCGCGGCAACTTCCTTGCCGTCCTTCTTGAAGTTCTTTTTACCCTTGCCCTTCTTGAACTTAGTGGTTTTATTCACCATCAACACTTGATGCTCCTTCTTGATTTCTACCTCTGCTGATTTCAGCATAGCATATACTTCAGGAATGGTCTTTACCATCCCCTGCATATTGTAGTTCATCACAAAGCTCTTGTAGCTAGGTGGAAGCGACTGGAGGATTCTGTCAATGACCGCTTCATCCGGGAGATTAACTTCCAGTTGAGTCAAGCGGTTGTGCAACCCAGACATTTTGAGTATGTGCTCACTGACAGAGCCATTTTCCTCCATCTTACAGCTAAAGAATTTATCGGAAACTTCATATCTCTCGACCCGGGCATGAGCTTGGAAAACCATTTTCAGCTCTTCGAACATCTCATATGCTCCATGTCTCTCAAAACGCTTTTGGAGCCCCGGCTCTAAGCTGTAAAGCATGCCGCACTGAACGAGGGAGTAATCATCGCAGCGTGACTGCCAAGCGTTCATAACGTCTTGTTCTGCAGGGAGAATGGGTGTGTCACCCAGCGGTGCTCGTAGGACATAATCTTTCTTGGCAGCTATGAGGATAATCCTCAGGTTCCGGACCCAGTCCGTATAGTTGCTACCATCGTCTTTCAGCTTGGTTTTCTCTAGGAACGCGTTGAAGTTGAGGACTACGTTGGCCATTTGATCTACAAGACATATTGTAAATATTTAGACTAAGTTCATGATAATAAAGTTCATTTAATCAAATTATTTAATGAACTCCCACTTAGATAGACATCCCTCTACTAGTCATCTAAGTATTACATGATCCGAGTCAACTAGGCCGTGTCCGATCATCACGTGAGACGGACTAGTCAACATCGGTGAACATCTTCATGTTGATCGTATCTTCTATACGACTCATGCTCGACCTTTCGGTCTTCTGTGTTCCGAGGCCATGTCTGTACATGCTAGGCTCGTCAAGCCAACCTAAGTGTTTTGCGTGTGTAAATCTGTCTTACACCCGTTGTATGCGAACATAAGGACCTATCACACCCGATCATCACGTGGTGCTTCGGAACGACGAACTTTAGCAACGGTGCACAGTTAGGGTGAACACTTTCTTGAAATTATTATGAGGGATCATCTTATTTACTACCGTCGTCCTAAGTAAACAAGATGCAAAACATGATAAACATCACATGCAATCAAATAATAAACGTGACATGATATGGCCAATATCACATAGCTCCTTCGATCTCCATCTTGGGGCTCCATGATCATCTTGTCACCGGCTTGACACCATGATCTTCATCATCATGATCTTCATCATCGTGTCTCCATGAAGTTGCTCGCCAACTATTACTTCTACTACTATGGCTAACGCGTTTAGCAATAAAGTAAAGTAATTTACATGGTGATTCTCAATGACACGCAGGTCATACAAAAATAAAGACAACTCCTATGGCTCCTGCCGGTTGTCATACTCATCGACATGCAAGTCGTGATTCCTATTACAATAGCATGAACATCTCATACATCACATATAGATCATTCATCATTCATCACAACTTTGGCCATATCATATCACAAAGCACTTGCTGCAAAAACAAGTTAGACGTCCTCTAATTGTTGTTGCAAGTTTTACGTGGCTGAATTAGGGTTCTAGCAAGAACGTTTTCTTACCTACGTTAAAACCACAACGTGATTTGTCAACTTCTATTTACCCTTCATAAGGACCCTTTTCATCGAATCCACTCCAACTAAAGTAGGAGAGACAGACACCCGCCAGCCACCTTATGCAACTAGTGCATGTTAGTCGGTGGAACCGGTCTCACGTAAGCGTACGTGTAAGGTTGGTCCGGGCCGCTTCATCCCACAATACCGCTGAAGCAAGATAAGACTAGTAGCGGCAAGAAGAGTTGACAACATCTACGCCCACAACAAATTGTGTTCTACTCGTGCAAGAAAAACTACGCATAGACCTAGCTCATGATGCCACTGTTGGGGAACGTTGCAGAAAATTAAAATTTTTCCTACGGTTTCACCAAGATCCATCTATGAGTTCATCTAGCAACGAGTATTCATATTAGATAGCATCTACATACCACTTTGTAGACCGCAACGGAAGCGTTCGAGTGAACGTGGATGAGGTAGTCGTACTTGCCGTGATCCAATTCACCGATGATCTAGTACCGAACGGACGGCACCTCCGCGTTCAACACACGTACGGGACGGGAGACGTCTCCTCCTTCTTGATCCAGCAAGGGGGGAGGAGAGGTTGAGGAAGATCCAGCACGACGGTGTGGTGGTGGATGCAGCAGAACTCCGGCAGGGCTTCGCTAAGCAACTACGGGAGGAGGAGGAGGTGTTGCAGGGAGGAGGGAGGAGCCAGGGCATAGGGTGCGGCCACCCCTCCCTCCCCTCCCTTTATATAGGCGCATGAGAGGGGGGAGGGCGCAGCCTTGCCCCTTCCTCCAAGGAAGGGGTGCGGCCAAAGGGGGGGAGGAGTCCATCCTCCCCAAGGCACCTCGGAGGTGCCTTCCCCTCTTTGGACTCTTCCCTCTCCAAGTTTCCTTGGCGCATGGGCCCTTGGGGCTGGTTCCCTTGGCCCATATAGGCCAGGGCGCACCCCCTATAGCCCATGTGGACCCCCGGGGCAGGTGGACCCCCCCGGTGGACCCCCGGGACCCCTCCGGTGGTCCCGGTACAATACCGATAACACCGAAACTTGTCCCGATGGCCAAAATAGCACTTCCTATATATAATTCTTTACCTCCGGACCATTTCAGAACTCCTCGTGACGTCCGGGATCTCATCCGGGACTCCGAACAACATTCGGGTTACTGCACATACATATCTTCACAACCCTAGCGTCACCGAACCTTAAGTGTGTAGACCCTACGGGTTCGGGAGACATGCAGACATGACCGAGACGGCTCTCGGGCAATAACCAACAGCGGGACCTGGATACCCATGTTGGCTCCCACATGCTCCATGATGATCTCATCGGATGAACCACGATGTCGAGGATTCAATTAATCCCGTATACGATTCCCTTTGTCAATCGGTATTTTACTTGCCCGAGATTCGATCATCGGTATCCCAATACCTCGTTCAATCTCGTTATCGGCAAGTCACTTTTCTCGTTACCGTAATGCATGATCCCGTGATCAAACACTTTGATCACCTTGAGCTCATTGTGATGATGCATTACCGAGAGGGCCCGGTGATACCTCTCCGTCAAGCGGAGTGACAAATCCCAGTCTCGATCCATGTCAACCCAACAGACACTTTCAGAGATACCCGTAGTATAACTTTATAGTCACCCAGTTACGTTGTGACGTTTGGCACACACAAAGCACTCCTACGGTATCCGGGAGTTACACGATCTCATGGTCTAAGGAAAGGATACTTGACATTGGATAACTCTAGCAAACGAACTATGCGATCTTATGCTATGTTTAGGATTGGGTCTTGTCCATCACATCATTCTCCTAATGATGTGATCCCGTTATCGATGACATCTAATGTCCATAGTCAGGAAACCATGACTATCTGTCGATCAACAAGCTAGTCAACTAGAGGCTCACTAGGGACATGTTTGTTGTGTGTTATTCACACATGTATTACGATTTCCGGATAACATAATTATAGCACGAATAAAGACAATTATCATGAATAAGGAAATATAATAATAATGCTTTTATTATTGCCTCTAGGGCATATTTCCAACAGCTTCTCACAAACCATAGCTTCTCACAACAAGCATGGTGGTTTCGGTAGGGAACACCCCAACTTTAGGGGCGAAATGATATCCATTGCCTCTTATTGCTTTCAATTTTTTTTTCTCATGTCAACATAGAACAACATGAGTGTTGTTTTTTTTGTGATTTTTCGGGGTTCGTTTGGACATATTTATGCATTAAGTGAGTTTTCAATGCATTTATGTGCATAATTCAAATTTGAACTACATGTACATGCTCCAATGCATATAAATTGTTTGAAAAATCAAATCTTTTGTCCTTGGGTGCATGCTTAGGTCCCATGCAAGAAATGGGAATGAATGTCAAGCACCGTGCCACCGTTACTCGGCCGCAAGCATTGAGATACCTGGTTTTTAAATACTAGCAAATCCAAAACTCGTCTGAAATTCATGAAACTTGGCATGCTATCATGGAGGGGCATCAACATGCCGTGGTAAAGTTTTTGTCCCATTTGGGACAGGTTTGGGTATATGCTTTTCACAAATCAGAGCTTCTCACAACAAGCATGATGGTTTCAGACAGAACACCCATATGCAAAGTGAGAGCAGGATTTGTGCATCTCTTGAACACAAACGGTTCTTTTGGATGACTCGTGTGAATCACTAGTGGGCGCGGCACAGTACTACTTGATTTGACAGCGGGCTGCGCAGTTCCCGATACGGCTTTAATGCAGATGAGGGAGAGGGTAGCAGTTCCGAAATGTTGAACGGCCAATGATGCATCCTCCTTCAATTAGCATCGCGTGAATGCATGAGGGGAGTAATGGGAGGACCAGGAAAAGAGGCGGCACGATGTGAATGCAATACAGTTAGCACTCATATAAAGGCGCCCCTCCATTCCAATGCAACTACTACATCGTACGCACCTAAGCATTTGCCTAAGCACCTACACTAATAAGCGCAAAAGTGCCCACTCCAGACCCATGCGAGTAGCCAGCGGCTATGCCAGATGGTCCATGACGCCGGCCTGCGGCATGGCACCGTGGATCGTCTCCATACGGTGTTGGCGATCGACTGGTAGATGGCCGCCGTCGACGCCAGCTACGACTCTCAGTTGGACCAGATGATCGTTCGCAGCACCAACATGTTCACCGTCGTCAAGAAGCTCGCGGACGACATCGCCGTACTCCTCCAGCCTGCGCACCCGGGCTCCTCATTGCCTGCCACCCTAATTGGCCTCCATGGTCGGAACCTCTTTGAAGCACTGGTGGTGGCCCTGCGACTGCCCGCCGACGCCACGAAGAATGTCCACCTGGAGGTCGCGCTCGCCACGAGGCGCCTCGCCCTGCAAGAAACCGTCGACCTACACATCCATGTGTATGAACGAATCGTGTACATAGGTATTTACAAGGCCAGTGAGGACGCTACGATGTTGGCCTTCTTCAGACGGCTGGAAGCCTTGGATGCCTTAGTTGAGAAGCACCTTGACCTCGCCACACAAGCCTTCGCTCCTTAGCGCCGGTCGGTGGCCCGGCCGACGCACTGAGTTGAGGAGGAGGATGCCGTACGTTGATGGATGCATCTTTCTTCTTGCCTCCTATAACCACCACTTCGATCGCATCATCGTGGTCTTAATTCTTATTTTGCTATTGCATTCTCGTTTCAGTCAATACATACATGTGCGATCCCTTTGCTCAATACAGACATGTCCTTTCCACTCTTATTTTGATTGGCTTGAATGAAGGTCTATCCCGCCGTTAGGTGCCGCAGCGCGCTGTGCTCGCCGTTAGGCGCAGCGGCGCGCTCTGCTCGCGTCCGTCGGCGCGCTCGGCTTGTGGACAACTTTTCCTTGCATGTTCAACTGCTATATGCATATAATGGTTGCTCGCCGTTGAGGCGACCGCGAAGCGGTCCCTCCACGCGCGCTCTGCCAAGGGTTGGGCGTGTGCACGATCACGTTGGGCCCCCCGTATGCATGTGGTTGCGCCGCACGCGTTGCCACACGATGCAGTTACGTGCGGCACGCTGGAGTTACGCGCTGCAAATTAGAACTGCCATCAGGGCCTGCCAACATTCCTGGCCGTCCGGCTTCCCCTTTAATTCCCGCGGCCATTATAACCTTAGTCTCTTTAACCTTTCGATCGCGCCCCACAACACAACAAGCACACCCACGACGACACATATAGAGGGGATGTCCGGCGGCGCTCCAATGGAATTTAGCGAGCATAGAGTGGAGACCCACGCGAGGGAGACGGATCTCTCGGTGGTGTACACCATCGACCCAGTCGTGGTGGACGACTACATCAGCAGCGTTGATCTGTTGCTTGCTGGAGACAAGTACAAGGTGGTCGGCATCGACCTCCAGTACACCGCCGGTCGTCCCGACATAGATCAGAAGGTTGCCGTATCCCAGTTGTGCATGCGCCATCATGTCCTCATCTACCACTACTGCATGGCCATAGAGCCTTGCGACCGTTTCAATAGGTTTGTCAACAACACTGACTACAAGTTCGCCACGGTGGATACCACCAACGATGTAAAAGCGCTCAGTGTTACGGGCTTGGCCTGCAAGAACCTTGTCGAAATCCATGACCCCTACACGGTCTGGGGTAGCATGAAGAAGGACTCCCTGGTCGAACTCGCCTCGGCCATCATCGATCCCTACTATGAAAAGATGAAGCAGGATGCCCAAAGAACAAGTCCCGTATCCTGGCACGGGGCCTGGATGCGGCAACTGGATAAACCTCACCTCAGGTTTGTGGCCAAGAGCGTGTACACATGCTACGAGATGCACAAGCAGATCGTTGACATGAGGAAGTGCCTCGTTACCCAAATCGACGAGCCCGGATCGAGCCACAAGCAGAGCAAGCAGCGTCACAAGAAGTATATGATGATCATATGATCATTTATGCTAGTTAATCATGCATGTAATATATAATTTACTTTATTGGTGTGTGGAAATGCCATGGTTGTAGTAGCCACCTATGTAAGTGGATGTTTAGTTTGGTTATGCAAGCATGTCCTTATAAGTGTGTGTGTGTATAGGGAAAATCCATCCTACCACCCGGTGGTAGTTACCCCACATATCTCACATACTACCAAGTGGTACTATATATACTATTTTATTATTTCAAATATGTTCATATACTATATCTAAGATATTTCAACGCAAGTTACGTGAAAAAATTGCATATGAGCCCATAGTTTTTGTTATATTTATAAAATATGTACATATTTGTATGTAAAAAGAGCATACTCAAAAAACGGTACATACTACCTAAAAATTTGTATATATACTACCTAATAATTGTTATATACTACATACTACATGTATATACTCTCGGTTTCAACAGATGCTACATGCAACATATAAAACGCAAGTGGTGGTAACTACCACTGCTTGTAGAAAAAGATGACACTATTCTAATCTCGGGATCAAAATAACTATTTGGATCACAGCGGCCGAAGAGGCGTTCCCGAACTCCCGAAGCCACGGAGAAAAAAAACCCACCCAGTCCCACGCCGCTCCCTCCCCTTCCCCGGAACCAGCCACCACGCCGCCACTGGTCCTAAATCCGGCCGCCGCGCCGCTCCCTCCCTGGGATCCGGCCGCCGCGACACCACCGCCCCCGGATCCGGCCACCGGACCGCCTCCTTCCCCCGGATCCGCCCGGGACTGATCCCACCACCGCCTGCTGCCACCAAGCACCGGCGTGCGACCCCAACGCCGCCTCCCGCCATGAAGCGCCGGCACGCGACCCCATCACCTACCTCTGGTACGCCATCGCGCCTCCCCTGGGACCTAGGCTGCCCCCGACATCGCTCAGATCCTCCTCGCTGCTCTGCCCCGACCACGGGCGCCTCCCCGTCCAACCTCCAGCGACGCAAACCACCTTCGCCCGATGTAGCAGAGGGCATGCCGCCGTTCATGGCCTTCCCTCCCGTCTGCCACTGTGTGAGAGAGGTTCACCGCTTCGGTGTGAACTTCCATTCGCTCTGGCGCGGCCTGCCCTCCCTTCTGGTGTAACCTTCCCTCTGCTACGCCGCACCCTCCTCCAGCGCCTTGCTCTTGGACCAAGTTCAGGTCCTGTGTTGCAGTGCAGGAGCTGATGCCCAGGGCTTCACTTGAATCTCCCAAATAGTAGCCCATACACTCGGATGGAACAGCAAAGCTACTAGCACTGCTGTCGCTACATGCACTTGTATTAACATCAGTGTCATAGTAGGATGGATGGGAAGCCTGATACCAAGGCAGATCCTGCTGGGCTTCATCACCATGGGAGGGGAAGGTGCCAAGCAGCTGCGCCATGATATTGGACTCCTCGCCCTGCGGCGGGAAGTCAAACATGGTCCAGGCAGCCTCTGAAATTAGGCCTCCAGCCTCCATTGAGATGTGAATTTGGGACTTGGGAGCCTTGGAGGCGAAGGGTGGCTTGGGGAGTGTGGTTGGAGGCACTTGCTATTTGAGAGGGGTGAAGACAAATGCACAACAATTCAGGTGTTTTTATATTGTTCAGGATTCTGAGAAGTTGCAGGGGACAACATCTGCAGAATAAAGAAAATGTGAGGATGAGTAAACAAATGACAGTTAATGGGTGGCATGAAGTGTGTGGTGATAGGCTAGCGATTAGCAACAACTATGGTAATGTTGTGGTGATGTGGAGAGCTGAAGACGACAAGTTTAGAGAATTTCAACTACTAGTTGGTGAGCAAGACAGTGACTTGTCCAAGATTACAGTTATGCGGCCTGTCTCCGAAGAAACCGCACAATGATTAGAGAAATTTTACTAATCATTGGTCCATGATTCATCGAGGACAGGAAAAGGACGTCTCTGAGCTCTGGACCGGAATAGCAAGAGTTTACCTCAGGATAAAATAGAATAAGATCCATACAACTGTGTGCTCATGCTGCTTTCTTGCAAAAATATGTGTACTTGTGTTGGTTGGGGAGATAGAATAAACAAAAGTAGGATATGCAAAGACAGGCCTGCACGAACATGTTGGAAGGAACCTTAACATTCTTAAGAACTTGGTCTAGGAGCAAGCCCTCGTTCTTCTTCTGCTCATGCGGTGGAGCATGCTGCGACTTTCATTTAGTTCTGAAACTCTAATTATGTCAGTTTAGTCCTTGTATTGTTCTTGTAGGCACAAATTTGAAGAGTCAAAGAAAATGGAAAAAGAATGCATCAGTATAGCTACTTAGCAGAAAATGGTCAAAGAGTATGTTGCTTCGATGGTTTTATGTGTGCTTCTATTTGAAAAATTACATCAAAGAAAATATTTTGCCCACCATCTGTTTTTGCTAATGAGTTTGTTTGTCTTCCATTTTATATGTTAGGAAAATTGACGCCAGAATATTTTGTCTTGAAAAGAAGTTCAAATAAATAGACAGGAGAAGGTCACATATGTGTACCGGGAAAAAGTTTGCGGTTTAAAGGAGGACTGAAGTTCAAAGTGATGTGGATGTGAAAGTTCAGAGATGTTTTTTAGTATATTCAGACATGTTTTTCCTCTCTTGTTTTTCATTTCTTTAATTGATTAGATAACTTCTATGGCAACATGTTGTTATCTGAAAAGCTTATGGACTCTTGTGTGTACGTAAAACACTTTGATCAGCATACTCTTTAGTTTATGATTCTTTCTTTCCACTATCACTCAAGCTTGGTGTTCCTAAAAAAATGGTGCACCTCCCGCTTGCGAGTCTGTGTGCCCACAGTCTTATGGTTAAATGACCTTTGTGAAATGTGATGATTCTTCGTATGGTAGTTTGTGCAAAAGGAAAAAAAACATTCAGGTGTCTGCAGCAAAACTCTAGTGCATAAAACAGATGTTTTGTGTTTACCTATCTGAAAAATTGGCCACTGTTGCAGGCTGCCTTTGCCTGGCATATCAGTTGAGCTGCAACAAAAAATAACTATATGTGTTTGCCTAGTTTAGTCCGTTGTTGGAACAAAAAAAGGGGCTGAAAGGTCAAAATGCTTTATTCGTGAAGGTCAAAAGTATGATAAGTATATTTTCTGGAACACTCGCACCCTTTGTACATCATGTTGTCAAGTTATTCACACTTGCATTCTGCAGAACAGAAAAAGAAAAAGTTAGGGTGTTTAACTTAGTAACCCGCCCCAGTGACGATGACGACACGCCACTCTTCCTTCTCTGGCGACGACTTGGTGCTCCTATGGACCAACAACAACTTGTGACCTTCTAGCGATGGCCGACTTGACCTTCCCAACGAATCGGTTCAAAATGTTTGCTACAAAAACAAGGGTATTTCTATTACTAACAGAAATAAACCAAGAAGTCCAAATTAAAAATAAGAGAAGTCCAATATTTATAAAAAAAATCAAATTTTCCTTGTTACCAAAGAATAAAATTAAGAAGATCAATTAAAATAAAGGAGTAGTTTGATGTATATGAAAAACTTAAATTATTTTTGTTTCTAGGAAAAATAAAAGTATGAAGTTCAATTTAAAAAAAGTTTGATTCTTATTTAAAAATATATTATTGCTAGAAGTTCAAGCGCTCGGCTTGAGAAAGTTCAAAAATTCTTGTGAGAGAGGTTGAACAAAAATACGTGATAGAAGTTCAAGGTGAAAACAGCGGGAAGTTCAACTACTACACCGAATGTGTTTTAGATCAGAAATATAAGAATAGAAAACAAAAAGCTTAAAAGGTCTGTTGCAAGAAGTCCAAATGCTCTGTCCGGGGAAGTTTAAAAATTCTTGCGAGAGTGGTTCACCTTGTATTTGCATGTTCGTTTTCCGTATAAAAATTGAATACAATTCTTTACTCAAAATATAAAAAGGTGAAGTTCATGTTGGAATAAGAGAGAAGTTCGATGTTTATTAAAACGTAGGATTTACCTGTTCAAAAAATAAAACACACAATGCCATTTTTTGCACTTTTAAAAACAACTCATAAATGAAAAAAAATGGTTACTAGAAGATCAAGTGCTCGGCGAGGAAAAGTTCAAGAATTCTTGTGAGAGAAGTTCACCGTGTATTTAGATGTCCAAAATACATAAAAAAGATTTTTTTGTTGTGTTTTAAAATAATTCACTCAAACCAGAGAGAAGTTCAAAGTGATAACATCCAGAAGTTCATGTAGTGCATGGTGTGTGTTTCGTATAAGAAAAATACAATAAAGTGAAACAGAGTGAAGTTCAAACAGACTGCCCTAGAAGTTCAACTACTTCACGCATTGCAAAAAACAGCATGTCAGAAACAGAGTGAGGTTCAAAACAGATATGCCCGAGTCAACTACTTCACACAGTACGTTCCCATTCGCGATGAAGGCAGAAATCATGATCTCGTCATTTTCTAATTTATTTCAAAACGACAGGAATATTATTTGTGCAAGTTCAAGTCCTCGGACGGAGAAAGTTAAAAAAATATTGTGAGAGGTTTGTACAAAAAGAATACCATTTGTGTAACACTGACGAAATGGATGACAAAATTACAAACAAAAATATGTCACAGAAGTTCAACGTGAAAACAATAGGAAGTTAAACTACTACGCTGAATGAATTTTAAATGAAAAACTTTTAAAATCGTTGCGAGTACGAAAAAATGTTCAACACGGGAAAGTTGCGTATTTGCAGAAGCTTTCCGTCGGTGTATCACCTGCTCAATTCCGGTGAGTGGATGGAGAGCTACGAGCAGTGGATGAAGAGCTACGAGCAAGAAAAGCACGTGAAAAAACAGAGTGAAGTTCAAGTACACATGCTGAGAAGTTCAAGTTCTTCACGTGGTGGATTTTTGAAGAATCCGTTTCGCGATAAAGGCAGAACGAATGATCCCGTCGTTTTCGAAATTACTTGAAAACGGTTAGGAATCAGAGAAAACCATCAACATGAAAAAGTTTTGCATTTTCCGTAGATTTTCAGCGGTATATTATTTGTCCAATTCCGATAAAGTTAGTAGAAATTACGGCAAAAATACATTTTTAGCCATTTTCAAAATCGACTTAAAACAGTAAGTAATTGAGAGAAACAATATATATATAAAAGTTTCACATTTCCTCATGCTTTCCAATGCCGTATAATTTGTTGCATTCGGACGTATGGTTAAAACATTAGCTTGAAAACACAAACTTGATGAAACTTTAACTGTTTTCTAAATTACTTTTAAACCGTTCAAAATTAGAAAAAACTATCAACATGAAAAAGTACCGCATTTTCATAAGATTTCCAACGCCATATCATTTGCCTCAATTGGATTAGCCATTTAGAAATTACATTGAACATACGAACTCGGCTGTTCGGTTTGCGAAATTTTACGATTTTCCAAATTACTCTTTATCCATAGTGAATTAGGGAAAACTTTCAACATGTCAAAGGAGCGGTTTTGCAGCAGCTTTCCAACGCCATATTATTTACCCCATTCCGATAAACGGTTTAGAAATGCGATCGAAAATACGTTTCATGTTTTTTGTACGTAGAAAAAACGGTTTTCAAAACTGCTCTTAAATCGCTTACATTTTGCCAAAAATTTAACTTAGGTCATGATAGTGGTGTCCATAGCTTTCCAACGGTATATCGCAAGCCCCATTTGGACACCTTTTAGCTGAAGTTCAACCTAGTACTCGGGGAAGGTCAGGCGCGTTACTCGGGAAGTTCATGTTGTGATCAGAATATTATTCTGATCCCGTGATCAGAATAGTGTTTATATATTATTGTTCTATATGCAATCCCATCGCACAACACACACGTCTTGTTAAGTTGAACCGTTTCTGTTCTCTTTTGTATACGCAAACAGTTTGTCCGAGTGAACCGCATGCCGTATATCGCACACACCTTCATCTGGTTGACTGTTTCTTTTGTGTTGCCTAATCTCAAACAGTTCATCTGAGTGAACCGTATGTTGTACATCGCACACACCTTCATCTGGCTGCCCGTTTCTTTTGTTCCTCCTCATCGAAAATAGTTAATTTAATTGAACCGTATGCCCTAAATCACACACGCAACTAAAATCTGAACCGTGTTTGATGCATCTTCCATCGCAAATGTTTTGCACCTTTTTGACGGTTTTTTACACCACCATTTGCGATTATGGCATCGCACACAGTTTCATCGAAGGGTCTCTGATCGTAGTGTCGCGTTAGCAGCATCCTGCAGTAGTGAATTGTTCATCAAGAAGGCTATCATCAATAGGCAGTGGGTCATCAAGAACATTCTCTAACCTAGACAAGTTGTCTGCAACGGGGTTCTCAGCTCCCTTTCTATCAATAATATGCAAATCAAATTCTTGTAACAAGAGTGTCAGATTTCGGGTTCCGGCATAACCCTTGAGGTTCGAACACTAGGGTGTGCGCGAAGATATCCCCCTACCTAATCATGCCCCCAGCCTCATCGCGATCTCAAGGCCTAGCTCAACGAACCTGCAACACAAGAGACACGAGATTTATACTGGTTCGGGCCACCGTTGTGGTGTAATACCCTACTCCAGTGTGGTGTGGTGGATTGCCTCATGGGCTGATGATGAACAGTACAAGGGGAAGAACAGCCTCCTGAAGAGAGGTGTTTTTGTGCTTGGTGAACTTGTGTGGGTGAGGATGATCTAAATCAGTTCGTCCCTGGATGAGTCTCGTCGCCTCCTACTGTGGTGGCTAGTCCTATATATAGAGGCCCTGGTCCTCTCCCCAAATATTGAGCAGGAAGGGAGCCAACAACGGGCAAATTCAAAGAGGACAACTAGTACAAGTTATCCTGACTAAAGGTGGTCTTCACCTGTCAAAGCCTCTGGTGGTGATGCCGTCTTGGGCTCCACGGTGACCTCCGTCCTACCGTCCTACTGGTCTTGGTCTCATTGCACCAATATGGAAACCTTTGCCTGAGGCCTCGGGACTCCTCTCCCACGCTTGCACCCTTTAGCACCAAAGAGGAAACGAGGACAGTGCACGCACTGGTGCCCGCCTGGCTCTAGTCGTCATGGCTTGCGTCACAGGAACCTCGCGAGGTGTCCCTTGCCTTGATATCTCCACCCCTCGCGAGCCATCCTGGTGAGGCCGCTCCCGAGGAGGTCTTGTGTCGTCCGCCTCGCGAGGCTTGGCCCCTCGCGAGGGTCTTGAGTGTTTGCTGGTGAAGATGGGTCGTACAGGGCCGCGGGTGGAGCCACGCCGTGGGCCGCAGGCAGGCAAGTCTGGGGACCCCCGTCCCCAGGACGCCGATAGTAGCCCCCGGGCCCAAGGCGCGCTCGGACTTGGCTTCGACGCGAAGCCAAAGGGCAAGTGCGGAGCGCCACGGGCCCCAATAGCCTGCGGCCTTGGTCGACGTGTGGCGATTGATTGGACGTGGGCGGCCCGCTTCCCCACGCAGCCTTGATATCCGCCTGGCTAGGCGGCCACGGTGTTCTACATAGTTATTTCCCCTTCGCTGGCAACACACTCCCCAACTTCTCCGCTTCTTCGAACCTCAGCTTCTGCTTCCAATCGAACCCGAGCTGAGTCTTCTCCACCGTCATGGCGCCGAACCGAATGGAGAAAGGGAAGAAGCCCCTGTTCTCAGCCAGCCCGCCTCCAACCGTCGAACCCGCCGTCGGCCGATCGCGGGTGCTCAATCAGGAGGCCATGGACAAGGTCCACCCTGCGCTCGCTACCAGCTTCAACGAATGGGGAGGGGCGGTGGCCTGGCCTGCGTCGCGGGCCACTATCGATAGGACAGCCACTGAGGTCCAGTTCTTCATCGACGCCCCATGGGCCGGCCTGGTTCCTCCTTTCTCCGCCTTCTTCACTGCACCTTGATCCCCAATATGTTGCCCTTCTCGCCGTCTTCGCCTTTGTCTATGAGGCCATGGTGGGCATTGCCCCTTCCGTGGCCCTCCTGCGCCATTTCTTCTCGCTGCACTTGACTGGCGCCCGGCAGTGCTCAGGGTGCCTGAGCTTCCAGGCCGTGGCGGCGAATGCCGGCTCGGGGGTTGACTTTGTTCTCCTGCCGTCTACGAGCGAGTTCTGGGCGCGGTGGGTGTATGTTGATGTCGGAGTGCTCAGCCCCCTACTCTCGCCTCCGTCGTCACCCGCCGTCCCCAGCTCCGGCTGGGGTCATGAGGAGCTCGCGAGCTCCCGTCTTTCCTTCGTCTGGCTCCGGTTGAGGAGGCTGAAGGACCTTGGCGTGACCGCGCCCAAGGTGATGAAGGAGTTTCTCCGATGCCGCATTGCCCCACTCCAGCGCCATTTCCAACCAATGTGGGCCCTGACCGACGACCAGGATCACATGAGGCTTCAGGAGTCGGGGCTCCCGGCCGAGGCACGAAGAACGATGCTCGAAGTCTTGGCCGGTGACCCTTCGCTAGGCGATTTGCCACAGGAGGGTTGTCTCTTGTACAACTGCTCGAACAGGGTGGAGTTCGCTGGGCAGATGCCCCCGTTCGATGAATGGGGGCTGCGTCCAGTCGGCCTTTGTGGGGCCTCGTGATAACCCCGTCACTGTGGTTCCTCTCCTTGTCGCCGGCGCCGAACTTGCCCCAAGAGTGGACGCAGGGGGGCAAGTACCGCTGGAGGTCAGGTGTGCGGGTGCCAAGGCGCCGACGCTGCCCAAGGCTCCTGAGGCGCCATCCTCGGGAACCCGTGACCCCCGCCCTGGTGCGGCAGTTGAAGGGGCAACACAACCCACTGCTCCTGAGGCCAAAATTCTCGAGGCCTACGCGAGCCGTCGCGAGGCGAAGCCCGATAGCTCTTCCCAGCTCGGCGCACCTGAGGTCGTCTCCTCGGGCACTTCTCCAAACGTGCCCTGTGCTGACCACCACGTCCAGCGCTTCGGCAGGTTCATGTGGACTTCGGAGCGCTCTGCAAGAGGAAGGGGTCCCCAAGTTGCAGCAGTGGTGCCCTCCGGCCATTGAAATAGAGGAAGTACATCGCCATAGATGAGTAAGTACCTTATCTTTGTGATCCCTTGAGTGCCGCTTCCCTTCCTGATGATGGCTTTTCAGGATCCCTTCCGCTAAAGTCGTGAAGCCTCTCAGGAAGCAGCCTCCTCCTTCCTCGAGTCTCCCGCTGGCCTTGAGCATCCCGAGCCAGCCTGCCGTCCCTGGCGCGAGGTTGGCCGGAGAGACAAACACGCCAGCTTGGCGCCTCGAACCCTTGCTCCTGCCGTCTCTTCTTCGTGGTTTCGCCGGAGGTGCGGCGAGCGTGCCAAGGGCTCCTCCTTTGGTTGTGGACGGCGGCTGGATGGCTTCAGTCTTCGCTTCCTCTTCGAGTAGCGAGTCTCAACTCAATCGTGCTCCCGTCGAAGCCCAGTCGGCGAACGGGGGGGGGGGGGGGGGGGGCGCCAGCCCCCAGCCCCCTGCTAAAAGGGAGCGAGCCGCTTCGGGTCTCGTCGACAAGCCCCGCCAAGGAGGACAGGATTGGTCGCGCGCTTGAGCTTGCGCACCAAGGGAGTGTCGTCCACCACGAGCTTTTTCAGGAGGCAATGTTGGGTCTTCAAGCAATCCGGCAAACTCAATGCCAAACACAAGGGGTTGGATACACCAAGTGAAGACGATGATGAACCCCACAAACAAAGCACTGGGGAACAAAAGAAATTCCCACAAGAAGTCAAAACTGTAAACGTACTACACGTGATAAAAGGGAGACACGAAGTGGCGCCCACAGAGATATATGCCATGCGACCTATCCCAAAGGAGTTTCTCCACTGGTTGTCAAAACCGATCACCTTCGACCATCGAGATTACTCCGGAAGTATCCGGCATGCAGGCTGGGCTGCCTTGGTGTTAGACCCGATAATTGACGGATTCCACTTTACAAGAGTCCTGATGGACGGCGGCAGTAGTTTAAACCTGATATATCAGGACACAGTCCGCAAAATGGGGATGGACCCAATAAAAATTAGCCATAGCAATACTTCCTTTAAAGGAGTAACGCCAGGCCCAGAAGCCCATTGCACGGGCTCCCTCCTACTAGAAGTTATGTTCGGCTCCCCCGATAACTTCCGTAGCGAAAAGCTAACCTTCCACATCGCTCCGTTTCAAAGTGGCTATCAAGCACTACTGGGACGCGAAGCTTTCGCCCGCTTTAACGCAATACAGCATTATGCGTCTCTCACGCTTAAGATGCCCGGTCCACGAGGAATCATGTCATTAAAGGGAAATGTTGAGCGCTCCTCGCGCGTGCAAGACTGTGCGGCTGCCTTGGCAGCCACACACTAAAATGGCTTCACCAACCAAAGCATCTAACAGGTCGTTTAGACCACGGACACGACTAGACGAGTCCGGCGTAAACATATAATTGATAAAGGTTTAAAAGCCGTATACCCCTATACAAGGGGCTCCGCGCATGTAAAACAAGCGGCGATAAGGCTCAATTTTACCCATCTTGAATTATACTTTGTTTATTTAGTATAACATACATTTCGCACGACTACTTTTTCATCTAAGTTCCTCCCTTTGACAGATGAACACCGTGCTACACCCGTCCAGGACACGGCACAACGGAGACACAGGCGCAGACGTGCAGCAGGGACCCGTTCCAAGGATTCTTTTTAGATTAAGACCCTGCGTAAACCTTTTTTACTGTCACTTGTTGATACACATCCCCCGGATTCTCAGTATAACCGAGAAGGGGGCTGACGTCTTGGCATGTGGCCACGTCAGAATATTGCACGTACCTGGACACCAGGGGCTTATCACAAAGGGCACTATTTAGCCCGTTTTCATAAAGACCGAATACCTTAGGGAGTGTTCGGCGTCGCGAGTTTGGCCTTATATGCATCAGCTCCGAATCATGTCTTTGGTCAAATGTTGGGTTTGCCCGACTCCTGTGTTTAGCTGCCTTACGTTCCGCTCTATCGGCTAAGGCGGCACCAGGAGAACTACTGCGATTGTGCCCCGGTTCAGCCAGGCGAGCACCTCAGTAGAGAAAGACAAAAACTGACTGTCATGATATAGCGTGAGACTGGTCAACCACTCGATGACCTATCGGAATCTTCGGGATTCCTCCGCATTAACGAAGGGCCGTTTCCCGGCCAGGCACACACGCGCCCCGAATTCGGGCGAGCGCGGCGCCACCAGGGGCTATATAGTAGCCCCACTGTCGAACTCCTATGGCTAAGTGAAGTTGATAAAGCATTATAGTCCGATTGCCTAGTTCGCTGCGCTATCACCTCCTTCATGGACCAAGACGTTGGATCAAGTGTGAAAATGTGCCTTCTGCGAACACCCCCGCATTATATGCGTGGGGGCTGAAGCCGACGGCTGCCATCTTTCAGATTATATACATATATACATTAATGGTATTATAATTCTTGCAGGCACAAGTATAAAAAGCTTCTACATTTCATCAAAATATTGTTTTAAACAAGAATACATGTTATTCGAACATAATATCCTTCGAGCACTGCGTCTCTATTAAACGAGCGCCCTCCAGAACTTCTTGAAGTAGTGTTCGACGGCTACTCGGCTTCTGTCCGAATCTTGGGATGCAACGGCGGTGGCCTCCATCTCCGCCCAGTATGTCTTGACACGGGCAAGGGCCATTCGCGCACCCTCCATGCACGCTGACCTCTTCATCGCGTTGATATACGACACTGCACCAAGGAACTGCTGCACCAAGCTAAAATAACTGTTCGACTTTGGCCTTTCCGGCCACAGATGATCCACGACATACCTCATGGCAAGTCCGGACAACCTATTCAGCTCGGCCCATTCGGCCAAACATCGGTCAATGGAAGCGGACGCTCTGGATTGTTGAATCGTGACCAGAATAGCTTTTCCACTTCGCGATCTTTCTGATCTCGGAAGTGTTCGGCCGCATCAGCGGCACTCGCCGCTAAATCCAGATATGCGTCCGCCGAACTCCACATCCGGTCCAACGGAGCATATTTAGGATCTTCGAACTTCATCCGCAGCATAAAGGGCTTCCCATCCGCGATGTCTCCGGCTTGACGCAGCTCCTCCTTCATCGCTCTCATCGCGGAACGAGCATCCTTGGCCGCCGTAGTGGCCTTCTCCAGGTCTTTCCGCTTCGCCCGATCTTCCTTTTCAAGAAGATTGCAGCGGTCAGCAGCATTCTTTAACTTCACAGCCATCTCGGCCATTTCCTTCTTGCTTCGGCAGTGATCAGCCTGTTCAGCTTTTAGCTCCTCAACCGCCTTTAGGGCAGCCGCATAGCTTTTTCTGGCTTCCTCCTTGGCTCGGGTAAGCTCTGCCCGAAGGTCCTCCACGGCGGCAGCCCCATGTGCATCAAGCGCACACGTTGTAAGATACTGGCATCAAGCTCCTCTTACCAGGTGTCTCCGGAGAAATTACATACCTTGTGCCTCGTCAAGCCGCTTGTTGACAAGCGCGATGTCGGCATCGGCGCTTTAGCTCGGCAAACTCATTAGTCCGGTTGGCCACCGAACACTTCGCCACCTACATAGGAAGGCGGCAAAATTATACTTGGGACTATGATCCTCTGCGTGCTTTCGTCTTCGACAGCACACAGAGTCTCGGGGGCTACTATATACACAGGGCGCATCTTAAAATATGCGGAACCGTCAAAAGGTACATTATTTCACGTACCTCAAAACTTGTCAGTAAACTCCTGACAGCTTCGTGCAACCCGCTCTCCGCGGACGAAATCCTTTCAATTACCGTACCCATCAACGTACGGTGCTCCTCTGAGATAGGCGCTCGCCCTAGCAGATCCTTCAGTACCTCCGACCGTGCACCAGGTGGTGCCGGACTCGTTCAATTCACTACTAGAAATCGCCATATTTTCGACGGTGAAATCTAATAGCCGACGGGCCATCGGTTATTTCAGTAATAGCCGACGGTAGTTTCAATCGCCGACGGTTATTGCCAACTCACAAGTATTACTACTAATAGCCGACGGTATACTAGATTGCCCGACGGTGAAAATCCCACGCTCGGGTATCCAATTTAATGTCCGACGGTTCAGTGTAATGCCCGACGGTTCTTGCTACACCCTCGGGGAATACATGTAATGCCCGACGGTGAAATTTAATAGCCGAAGGTGAAAACAAAACTCTCATATATGAGTGGAAATGGCCGACGGTACTTATGTGACTCTCGGTTATTTGAGAAAATACCCGACGGGGGATAGCAATAACCGACGGTTAACCTTTACTCTCGGTGATATGTTTCAATGGACGACGTCGTTAAACATGTGGAATGACCGATGTTATATTCCAGATAATTCCCGTATAAGAAAATTTCCAAAAATTAGGGCCCCGCATCGAAACATGTCTGGAATCGGTTATGTCACACCCACTGCCCTTGCTGCAGTCGCCTCTACTAGCAGGCGTCACCAAGCAAAGGTCGCGCGGCGGTGGCGACGTGGCCATTTCCTCATCCTGCTCGGGGTTGGGCGTCACGGGGCGGCCACTTTAGTGGGCACCCAGGCGCGATGCTCGCACTTACGTGGTGAGCTGGCGCCGGGGGCCGACGCTAGGAGCTAAGTCGCGGGCATCCGGGGTTGCCCGGCCGGTGCGAACCCGCCGCACATGGGTCGCATCACGGTGCGAGGTGGTCATGCAGCTTGGGCGGGGCTATGTAGGAAGCACGGAGGCGTAGTGGGGAGAGCTAGGAGGCTCGTCGTGGGTACGAGGAAGCCGAGACGATGCATCGTCCCTACCGGGTGGTCGGTAGTCGTGGCTGGTACTTGTGCTATGCATGGGGTGCAGATCTGATGCAACGCGCGTGGTTCTGGTCCTGGCTGGCGCGGTGTTTCTTCGTGGCTTGTGGTGCTACGAGGGAGTGTCGTGTGGCGGTTCAGGTGCACAAGGGGCTCAGCAGCATGGATCTGCCGCCGTGGGGTCATGCGATGGCACAGTGAGGGACTGCTGCTCGGGCGAAGCGGGCCATGGGGCGGTCTAGTTCAATGCAGATTTGGGTCCTGGCACCAAGATCTGACGGTTGCGATGGCGGATGTTGCGTACACGGTGTCGGCCGGTGCCATGTGCTTAACTAGCTGTCACTCGGATGTGCTCTTGCGTGCTTCCCAAAAGCTAGAGCAGTGGCCACAGGTGTGCAGATGTGGTGGGGCGGTGGACCATGTGGTACACGGATGTGCGGAGACCCATGGCTATGGTGCAGCAGTTTTGGTCTCCATAGAGCACGGTCGGCGCGTCTGATGTATGGTTGCGACTCGGAACCATGTTGGTTCTTGGCCTCGGGCGGCGCTCCTTTGTTCCTTGACGTCATGGTGCTCGATAGGGCATAGCGGCTCGTGCTGTGTCTGGCAGCTCTGCGTCTAGATGAGTGTTGGTGGATCTCGGGCCTCGTGATGGAGGTTGGCCGCCGGTGGTCTCCGCGAGGTGTTGATGGCTGCTGCGGATCTCGAGGCTTCTTTGTTGGTGGCAGCTTCGATGGTGGTGGTGGTTGGTTGGCTTGCCGGAGCCTATGCGGGATGATGTGCGGCTGAGGTGGTGTGGGAGCTTGGGTGAAGACCCCGTCTCAGCTTTGTGTTGTGCCGAGTGATGGCGACGACTGTGACCATCACTGACCTTCTTGTGTGCATAACTATTTTGCTATCACACCGCTCCCACGTGGATCGGGCCATCACGACCACTCTGGGCGAAACCCTTGATCTTGTGTGACTGTGGCGACACTTTGGTGTCGTATTCCTCCCGGGCGCTTCGTCTTAGAAGTTCGACATCGGCAAGCAGGACCGTGGATGACGAGGTTGTGACTTCCAGGCTTCTGTGGCAACGATGATGGCGGGAGCAATGTCAATGACGCAACAATGTTTGTGGTAGTCGGCACTTCTCCGACGTGTCCGCGGGATTGCCTCAATTTATTTGTCGCCGTGAAGTCGAAGTTACGGGCGGGTCCATGTGGTGTGCCTGGTTTGTCCTTCGTAGTTCTTCGTCAAGTTTGGAGTTGCATTGTCTGGTTGCCACAATTACATTTTATGACAAACCTGAAAATAATTACTTTCAATTTTTTCCCACGGAATATGTGTTGCATGTACAGTATTTTATATATAAATTATTTTATCACGTAGTATCAAGAACCATTTCACCTCTAAGCAAAAAAAAAAAAAAAACCATTTCATCCCCTGCCATTATTTCCATCTTGCCACTTACCAAATTTTACGGCCCATCTTCTATCGGCCACGTGCCCACGTCCTCCCATCCCTCGCCCCTTTTCCCTCTGAAACCTCCCACGCCGCATCTTCTCTTCTCGCTTCCCCGCTGCCATGCGCCAACCCCGCCGTCACCCGTCGATCCGGCTGCGGTGCTGCGCACTTCCACCCTTGTTGCCCTCCCTGGTCCAGCAACGTCACCTGCTCCCTTCAACTCCCGTGTCGGTCTTCATGGCCCTCAGATCTAGCAGCCCTCGGCCACAACGCTGCCGGATCTGGTCGGCTTGGCCTCGTCGCCCCAACCAATAGGTGCTCGACGCCGCTCCTCAGGATTCAGGAACGCAGCGGTCTTCTTCGTCAGCTCTATATCCCTCCACTTCCTTGTATCGGCCATCTGCCGTTTCTTGAAGCTCCTCCTCATCCAAGTGGCCACCTGATGTTGCCGACTGGACCACGCTCACTCGCGCCTTCGCCCACCAGTACCAGGTTTGGTCGCCACTTCCTTTGCGCAATTTGTCGAGCAGGTCATCTGTGTGGCGTATGTGTGCTGTTGTAATGGATGGCTTGTTTTCTGGTGGTTGAGGTGCAGGATTTTCTCGTGTCTTTCAAGTTGAATACCGGGGAGATGGAGGAGATGGTGCCATGGCGGGCTACTATGGTGGTGAGGTTCACGTTCTACAGTGAGGCCATGGCCATCGTTGTTTGCATGTCTGTTTAGTTTTTTTTTTTGAGGAATAAAGAGTAAAACAACTACTCTTGGGCTGAACCAGCGTCAGCCACCATCACAGCAACCAGGTCATCCGAGACACTCGCAATCAGCTGCAAGTCTTCCGCTCTTCTTGCTCTTGAAGCTAGGCCATGGGCCAGCTTGTTTTTCTCCCGCCTAACATGATTGACCTGGGCATCTTGAAACTTCTTCAGCTCCTGTATGATGTCATTTATCACTGGGAAACAGGCTGATAAATTGCTAGCATCTGGTTTCAGCGAGTTCGCCAGGAAGGAGCAGTCGGTCTCTGCAATTAGATGGCCAGTGAGGTGAGATAGCTAGCTTGCGTTGATGCATGTATGTTTGATCAAGGCTAGCTAGTTGCAGCAGTTGGAACTAGTACTAGTACATAAGAGAAGACACACTGTGTCAGAATGTGCAATCAGGATTGGGATGTATACTTCATACTATTGTATAACTTAACTAGTTGTCCCTGCCAGACAACTAATTTACATTGAAGAGGTCCTCCATTCATGTAGTACGTACATTACTTGTTCTTTTTCCTTTAGTTTTGGTATGTAGATGTACTTGTAAGTTTTTTCATCTTGCTTGTGCTTTTCTTTTCAGTATTTTGTACTCTCTCTGTCTCAAAATAAATGTCTCAACTTTGTACTATTAGTACAAAGTTATACTATTCTTAAGACACTTATTTTAGGACGGAGGGATTATTTCTGTAATATTTAGCTCCTGTTCCTAAAGCTGATGCATCCACTGGCATGTTAACATCATGTCCTGTGTGTTCTTTCTCAATGATGTAGAGCAGGGTAGAGCAGGGGTTCTTACTTATTGTTCTTATGCACGCTATGTTATCATGCAGGTGGCAGTTGGGCCTATCTGAAGAGCAATAATGTAATGCTTTTGAGCTTAGGCACATGAAGTCGTATTTGAAAGCGGACGAGATGATGTTTGTCAACACGAGACTGAAAAGGTTGGTCCCTCATCTCTTAGCCATATATCCCATCTAGTTATGCGCCAATTTAGTTCTAGACAACCTGCGCATGGAGAAACATATATGCGAAAATACATGTATTTTCATCACTACCATTGAGTTCTGAACTTCTGATAAGAACACTGCCCTTTCAATCGACTTCCTTGTTTTGAGACCTTCCTTTTTTATTTGAGATCTTGTGTCTGAGGCACACTGACCACTTGGCCAGTGTACAATGCCTTTGAAGACCATGCTATACAGATAACTTGCTTTGGGACCTTCTCTTTTTTTTTTTTAGCTGATTTCTTAGCTTACCACATTGCCTAGGTGGTACTACTGTACTATATATATATATATATATATATATATATATATATATATATATATATATATATATATATATATGCACCTGCTTGTGCCCTATTTTCCTAGATGTGGCTCATAACTGAGATATCTATCTATGGACTAGGTGTTTTCTTTACACTAAATCTATCTTAATTAAGGTGTGAGGGGTAAAATTTTGTTGAACTCATGTAGGATTTTTTTTCCTGTATCACATGGCCATCTTGGTCTAACTATAGCACATGGGGGTTCTGGAGATACGATGAATACAGTTAATTAGAAAATTGTCATGTGCTTGGAATTATATGAATGTTACAAGTAATTCGAAAAGCATGATGTGTTCTGAACTGTTGCAAACTTATTATAAAATTGAAATCACTGGTTTATTGGTAGATTATTTCTTTAGTATACAGAGCAACGTGTAGTCCTCAATCTTTATTATTTTGAGTATGTGTTCCTGCTGATTCATGTTACCCTGAAAATTGCATGTGAAGGATCAAAAGGTAAATATGTAGTCATACTGCTAGATAGCAGCTAACTATTCAGTTAGAAGATCTAAAGTTTGTCACTGTATGCTCAATTAAATTTCAACTACATTACATCATTTTCATCTCCCTTACAACTAGTCTAATCATTTCTTAGGGATGTGAAACAATACTGGAGGAATCGTGATCTATGGCAAGGGTAATGATGTCTATGGCGATGATTGTCATGATCTATATGGCGATGAGCGTTATGATCCATGAAGGGTGATGAGTCTAATGATGTTTCTTCAGGACATGCAACAAAGTGAACTTCTGAAGTTTTGGTCAATTTTAGCTTAGGCATAATGCTTGGACCATTATATATTAGTTACTATTTTGTTTTGCATTTCAAACTTCCTAGATAGATCATGATGAACGGTGTAATTTGGATGCACGTCATTAGGGTTATGGTATTTTGGAAGTTGCGCTAAATATAATATATGTTACTTGGTCATGTGTCGTTGTGCAATTATGAGATATACTCCCTCTTCGTCCCAAAATACAAGATGTTTTTTGGCACTATCATAGTGTAAAAAACGTCTTACATTTTGGGACGGATGGAGTATATTTGAAGTGGAAAGTAATCCTTGAGGGGTGACTAATGGCCTACCATACAAAAAACATCTCAAGTACGGAGACTTCACTATCGGTGAATCTCTATATTGATGGTCTTTGTTGGGCTCTCAACCATAGGAATCCCCGAAGGGGTGTATACACAGTCGGCTATCATAATGGCTTTCGGTTTCATTCTCCTCTCGGTTATAACAATTCGTGAAGGATTTCGTTCTCCTCTTGGTTATAACAAACCCCAAAGGGTCAAATATACCGTCATCTATTGCGAAAGCCGATGGGAACTAATAACAGTCAGAAAAATAGATATCCGACGGGGAACCGTTAGCTATAAGCATCGTCAAGTTTATGTGAGCCGGCTGGCAACCAAAACATGCCCGACGGCTCACCCTCAGCTAATTACCCTCGGAGAAGGTATTACCCAGCAGTACCGTCGGCTATGAGTGTAATGGCCGACGAAGCATAGCCGACAGAAGATTGCCGACGGTGTACCGTCAATTATATGGAAATCCGACGGTGAACTGAAATATCCGACGGTAATTTGACCCTCGGTTATAATGAAAAATCTAGTAGTGATTGCTTTTTTCGAAGGCCGAACACGGAGGGCTTCAGGGGGCCATATGACCGCCTTCCGGCCCTGCCGGATTAGGAGAAACCCTCCGCGACGATACCTCGGGGTCGCCCGCCTCGTAAGGCGGTATGGCAGGGGAGGCGTTCCGCTCTCCATCATCTCCGGAAGAAGATCCCCCGAAGACGAGCTCTGCTGAGAAGGGCTAAGATCCGAACTACAAGGTAAATTTTTGGTTATTTTCCTCAAAAATAAAGCAAGGATTTCTCTCATTTTTAAAACACCCTTTTACTTACGGCTCGGTGGAGGGCTGATCCCCTTGAGGGCATAGTACGGCCGGGGTATCCCCCGACACAGGACCCTCTAGCGAAGACTTCTTCCCGCGTTTTGAGACCACGGTCTCCGGGTCTTCAGAGGCGGTCTTCTTCTCCCCCTGAGGAGAGGAATTTTCGATTCCTCCTTTCCGGACAGCCTCCTTCGCAGAGGCAGTAGCTTCCTTGTTCCCCCCTTCGCCTTCTTCTAAAGGCGCAATCTCCAGCATCCTGGCTAACACAGGATCCGGCGAGGTCTCAGGAAGGAGGGTCGGACATCTGATCAACTTCGCCTTCGTTGTCCACTCCTGTTTCAAGAACAACTCCTTTAAGGGCAATGCTGTGATAAATGAACAAATGGCGTGTCCGGGCACAGGGCTACTTACTTGGGTATCCGGACGATTGCAGCTCAGACCTGCGTCCTCCGTAGAGTCGGACACACTACTTGTGGTCCAAAGAAAAATTTGTACATCTCCACAGGCGTCATGCCAAGAAAATGTTGGAGAGCTCATGGTCCCTCCGGATTGAACTCCCACAGGCGGAGGGGGCGACGTTTGTAGGGCAGAACTCGGTGAATTAACATAACATGTGTCACCACGACCAGAGTGATGTCTCTTTCCAGGAGATCTCGGATGCGGCTCTGCAGCAGGGGCACATCCTTTGATGGCCCCCAGTCCAGCCCCTTATTGACCCATGACGCTAGTAGAGGCGGGGGACCCGAGCGGAAAGCAGGCGGCGCCACCCACTTGGTGCCCCTGGGAGCTGTGATATAAAACCACTCTTGTTGCCATAAGCTGGACTCCTCTGGAAAAGAGCCCTCGGGCCATGGAGCGTCAACATTCTTGCTTATTACAGCGCTTCCGCACTCTGCTTGCTGTCCGTCGATCATCTTCGGCTCTACTTTAAAGGTCTTGAGCCATAGTCCGAACTCCGAAGTGAGGGGTAATACGGAGGAAGGCTTCACACACGACGATGAACGATGAGATGTGGAGGATAGACTCCGGAGCTAAGTCATGGAAGTCCAGCCCATAATAGAACATGAGCCCCCTCACGAAGGGATCCGGCGCAAAGCCTAGCCCTCGGAGGAAGTGAGACATGAATACGACACTCTCACCAGGCTTGGGAGTGGGAATAACCTGCCCTTGAGCGGGCAGCCTATGCGGGATTTCGCCAGTCAAATACCTGGCCTCCCTCAGCTTTAGTACGTCTTCCTCCGTGACGGAGGAAGGCATCCATCAGCCTTGAAGGTGGGATCCGGACATCATCGAAAGTCCGAAGCGCCTGAATTTGAAGCTTCGGGTGCTGGAACTCGAGGTGGGAGGCGGATTCGATTGAGATCGAAAGAAAAAGATAAGGCCTTGGTCTCTTTATAAAGGGGTTGAATACCAAGGGCCCTCCCTATGACCGTTTGGGGCTTACCTTTGATCGAGGGGACATACCAATGGGCACGACTGGGTTACCCACGTCCGTAATGATGAGGATCTCGTAAATAAAGGGGACACGATCTCTGCTTCGACAAGACGTGCCAAGGAAACCGCCTCGCGAAACGCGCTGAGGTGGGTATAATAAAGACTTGGCTGTGGTGTGACGTCACGCTACAGGATACGTCAGCAGATTAGATTTGTGAAGATGTTACTCTCTCTCTACGGTGGTATGTGGAACTTATTGTGCAGAGCCGGACACGATCCTCGTGTTCAAAATCTTCTATGAAGTATTCGGAGGAGGAACCCGCCTTGCAATGCCGAAGACAATTTGCGCGCCGGACTCGTCGTCATTGAAGCCTGGTTCAGGGGCTACTGAGGGAGTCCTGTATTAGGGGGTGTCCGGACAGCCGGACTATAACCTTTGGCCGGACTCTTGGACTATGAAGATACAAGATTGAAGACTTCGTTCCGTGTCCGGATGGGACTTTCCTTGGCGTGGAAGGCAAGCTTGGCAATACGGATATGTAGATCTCCTCCCATTGTAACCGACTCTGTGTAACCCTAGCCCCTTCCGGTGTCTATATAAACTGGAGGGTTTAGTCCGTAGGACAACAACAATCATACCATAGGCTAGCTTCTAGGGTTTAGCCTCTCCGATCTCGTGGTAGATCTACTCTTGTACTACCCATATCATCAATATTAATCAAGCAGGAGTAGGGTTTTACCTCCATCGAGAGGGCCCGAACCAGGGTAAAAACATCGTGTCCCTTGTCTCCTGTAACCATCCGCCTAGACGCACAGTTCGGGACCCCCTACCCGAGATCCGCCGGTTTTGACACCGACAGGCGCGATGAGCCGGCTCGGCGGAGAACTCGTGGATGTAGACGCGCGCCTCAAGGCCGAGGGTCTTCGGCTGATGGAGGAGCGGCATAAGCTGAAGGTGGCCATCAACCTCGGGCGCCACCAGCGCGAGCTTGATAATGCGAAGGCCGAGGTGTCTCTTGCGGCCTCGCGTGAGGCCTGCACTCGGGCCCTGGAAGAGGCCCGGGAAGCTGACCGTCGCTGTGAGGTCGCAGAGAAACGCGCGTGGGAGCTCCAAGCCTGGAGCGCCTCTTGGAGCAGCAAGTGGAAGCGTGCAAGGCCTCCCTTGCGTCCATGAGGGGTACGCCTACCAAGGAGGAAGAGCTCCTGAAGCGCGAGGAAGCGCTGGCGCTGGAAGATGTGGAGCACAGCCTTGAGCTTGAGAGGCTGGAGACGAGGGAGCGCCAGGTTACCCAAGCGGAGGATGCTGCTAGCGCGCTCCGGCAAGGATCCAGAAGGAGGTTGATACGTCTCCATCGTATCTATAATTTTTGATTGCTCCATGCTATATTATCTACTGTTTTGGACCATATTGGGCTTTATTTTCCACTTTTATATTACTTTTGGGACTAACCTATTAACCGGAGGCCCAGCCCAGAATTGATGTTTTTTTGCCTATTTCAGTGTTTCGAAGAAACGAAATATCGAACGGAGTCCAAACGGAATGAAACCTTCGGGAACGTGATTTTCTCATCAGATAAGATCCAGGAGACTTGGACCCTCCGTCAAGAAATAAGAGAGGCGGCCACGAGGGTGGAGGGCGGCCCCCAGGGCGCGCCCCCTGCCTCATGGGCCCCTTGAAGCTCCACCGACGTAGTCCTTCCTCTTATATATACCTACGTACCCCCAAACGATCACATACGGAGCCAAAAACCTAATTCCACCGCCGCAACCTTCTGTACCCATGAGATCCCATCTTGGGGCCTGTTCCGGAGCTCCGCCGGAAGGGGAATCGATCACGGAGGGCTTCTACATCATCACCATAGCCCCTCCGATGAAGTGTGAGTAGTTTACCTCAGACCTTCGGGTCCATAGTTAGTAGCTAGATGGCTTCTTCTCTCTTTTTGGATCTCAATACAATGTTCTCCCCCTCTCTCATCGAGATCTATTTGATGTAATCTTGTTTTTGCGGTGTGTTTGTTGAGACCGATGAATTGTGGGTTTATGATCAAGATTATCTACGAACTATATTTGAATCTTCTCTGAATTCTTTTATGTATGATTTGTTATCTTTGCACGTATCTTCGAATTATCAGTTTGGTTTGGCCTACTAGATTGGTTTTTCTTGCAATGGGAGAAGTGCTTAGCTTTGGATTCAATCTTGCGGTGTCCTTTTCCAGTGACAGTAGGGGCAGCAAGGCACATATTGTATTGTTGCCATCGAGGATAACAAGATGGGGTATTTATCATATTGCATGAATTTATTCCTCTACATCATGTCATCTTGCTTAAGGCATTACTCTGTTTTCATTAACTTAATACTCTAGATGCATGCTGGATAGCGGTCGATGAGTGGAGTAATAGTAGTACATGCAGGCAGGAGTCGGTCTACTTGTCTCGGACATGATGCCTATATACATGATCATACCTAGATATTCTCATAACTATGCTCAATTCTGTCAATTGCTCAACAATAATTTGTTCACCCACCGTAGAATACTTATGCTCTTGAGAGAAGCCACTAATGAAACCTATGGCCCCCGGGTCTATTCTCATCATATCAATCTTCCATCACTTTATTATTGCTTTGTTTTCTATTTTGCCTTTTATTTTACCTTGCATCTTTATACCAAAAATACCAAAAATATTATCTATCATCTCTATCAGATCTCACTCTCGTAAGTGGCCGTGAAGGGATTGACAACCCCTACTCGCGTTGGTTGCGTTGAGCTATTTGTTTTGCGTAGGTATGAGGGACTCGCGCGTGGCCTCCTACTGGATTGATACCTTGGTTCTCAAAAATTGAGGGAAATACTTACGCTACTTTGCTGCATCATCCTCTCCTCTTCGGGGAAATCCAACGCAGTGCTCAAGAGGTAGTAAGAAGAATTTCTGGCGCCGTTGCTGGGGAGTCTACGCAAAAGTCAACATACCAAGTACCCATCACAATCCCTATCTCTCGCACTACATTATTTGCCATTTGCCTCTTGTTTTCCTCTCCCCCACGTCACCCTTGCCGTTTTATTCGCCCTCTTTTCCGTTTGCCCTTTTCTCGCTTGCTTGTCGTTATGTCTGAAACTGGGGAAATTATTGTCGATATGGACAATAATAATAACATGGAAAATTCTGATGCTCCGGCTGAAGAACCCTCTACCTTGCATACAAAAAGATTTCGAATTGGTAGTGGTAATATTATTGGAAAACGAGTTATTCAAGATTTCTTTACTTGTGCCGGTGCTTTGCCTTCTATGGGCAGTTCTATTCTTCATAGGACTAGTAGTCTTGTGGATGCTATTGCCATGCTTATCAATGAACTTGAAAGGCAATTTATGCATATGCATCCTTCCATACAAAGGATTTTCCTAGAATTTTCTAATATCGAGCATTCCTCTGTTAAGCGTGCCGCTACAATCTTTTTGGCTCATGAATTCAGATTTATAATAAAAGAGGCCAAAGAAATCTTTGTGCATTATAGGGTGGACGCTGGCCGTCCTCCCATAGAATCTATCCTCTTTGATCAAGAAGAAATAATGCGTTTTCAATCTATTGACTATGTTGCTTTCAATGAAAATCTTAGAAAAAAGGTGCCTACCAATATTTTAATTGATAGAATCTCTGAACTTAATGATGATTTGGCTATTCGAAATAATGAGCTATGATACTCTATTGAGTATAGCCTCACAGGGTTCTGTCAAAAGAATGCTTATAATGATGAATTGGTTGTGCAATACGAAGAGCCGAAAGAGGAACCTATACCTCCTAAAATTGATCTTGGGGATTTTTGCCCTATTAAATTTAGCCCTTTTGATTAATTTTGCTTGCCTCAAAGAAAACTTGCTGCCGAACGTAGGGTGTATGAAATGAGTTTCACCGATCTATCTTATTACTACGGCACTACCTAGATCTATCCTTGCTTTTATGCCTAGCTAGGGGCGTTAAACGATAGCGCTTGTTGGGAGGCAACCCAATTTTATTTTAGTTTTTTTGTTTTTGCTTCTGTTTAGGAATAAATAATCCATCTACCTTCTTTTTAGATGTGGTTTTATCTTTTTGATTAGTGTTTGTGCCAAGTTAAACCTATAGGATCTTCTTGGATGATAGTTATTTGATCTTGCTGTAATTTCCAGAAACTTTCCGTTCACGAAAAAAATTGTTAAACATCACCAGAACGTGATAAAATAGTGATTCCAATTGCTTCTGATCAATAAAAAAATTGCCTAGTTCATCCTATTTTTTCTGATTTTTTGGAGTTCCAGAAGTTTGCGTTAGTTACATATTACTATAGACTGTTCTGTTTTTTGACAGATTCTGTTTTTCGTGTGTTGTTTGCTTATTTTGATGAATCTATGCCTAGTAAAATAGTTTATAAACCATAGAGAAGTTGGAATACAGTAGGTTTAACACCCATATAAATAAAGAATGAGTTTGTTACAGTACCTTGAAGTGGTCTTTTGTTTTCTTTCGCTAACGGAGCTCATGAGATTTCTGTTGAGTTTTGTGTTGTGAAGTTTTCAAGTTTTGGGTGAAATCTTTTGATAGATTATGGAACAAGGAGTGGCAAGAGCCTAAGCTTGGGGATGCCCATGGCACCCCCAAGATAATCCAAGGACACCAAAAAGTCAAATCTTGGGGATGCCCTGGAAGGCATCCCCTCTTTCGTCTACTTCCATCGGTAATTTTACTTGGAGCTATATTTTTATTCATCACATGATATGTGTTTTGCTTGGAGCGTCTTGTATGACTTGAGTCTTTGCTTTTTAGTTTACCACAATAATCCTTGCTGTACACACCTTTTGAGAGAGCCATACATGAATTGGAATTTGATAGAATACTCTATGTGCTTCACTTATATCTTTTGAGCTTTATAGTTTTGCTCTAGTGCTTCACTTATATCTTTTAGAGCACGGTGGTGGATTTGTTTTATAGAAACTATTGGTCTCCCATGCTTCATTTAGATTATTTTGAGAGTCTTAAATAGCATGGTAATTTGCTTAAAAATAATAATATGCTTGGTATTCAAGATTTATAAAATTTTCTTTTGAGTGCGTTGAATACTAAAAAAAGTTTGATGCTTGATAATTGTTTTGAGATATGGAGGTGATAATATCAATGTCGTGCTAGTAGAGTAATTGTGAATTTGAGAAGTGCTTGTGTTGAAGTTGGCAAGTCCCGTAGCATGCACGTATGGTAAACGTTATGAAACAAATTTCAAACATGAGGTGTTATTTGATTGTCCTCCTTATGAGTGGCGGTCGGGGACGAGCGATGGTCTTTTCCTACCAATCTATCCCCCTAGGAGCATGCGCGTAATGCTTTGGTTTTTGATGACTTGTAGATTTTTGCAATCAGTATATGAGTTCTTTATGACTAATGTTGAGTCCATGGATTATACGCATTCTCACCCTTCCATCATTGCTAGCCTCTTCGGTACTGTGCATTGCCCTTTCTCACATTGAGAGTTGGTGCAAACTTCGCCGGTGCATCCAAACCCCGTGATATGATACGCTCTTTCACACATAAACCTCCTTATATCTTCCTCAAAAAAGCCACCATACCTACCTATTATGGCATTTCCATAGCCATTCCGAGATATATTGCCATGCAACTTTCCACCATTCTTCGTGACACATTCATCATTGTCATATTGCTAGCATGATCATGTAGTTGACATAGTATTCGTGGCAAAGCCACCGTTCATAATTATTTCATACATGTCACTCTTGATTCATTGCATATCCCGGTACACCGCCGGAGGCATTCATGTAGAGTCATACTTTGTTCTAGTATCGAGTTGTAATCATTGAGTTGTAAATAAATAGAAGTGTGATGATCATCATTCTCTAGAGCATTGTTCCAAGTGAGGAATAAAGAAAAAGAGAAAGGCCATAATAAAAAGAGAAGGCCCAAAAAAAAGAGAAAAAGAAAAAAGAAAAAAAATGAGAGAAAAAGAGAGAAGGGACAATGTTACTATCCTTTGCCACACTTGTGCTTCAAAGTAGCACCATAATCATCATGATAGAGAGTCTCTTGTTTTGTCACTTTCATATACTAGTGGGAATTTTTCATTATAGAACTTGGCTTGTATATTCCAACAATGGGCTTCCTCAAATGCCCTAGGTCTTCGTGAGCAAGCGAGTTGGATGCACAACCACTTAGTTTCTTTTGTTGAGCTTTCATACATTTATAGCTCTAGTGCATCCGTTGCATGGCAATCCCTACTCCTTGCATTAACATCAATCGATGAGCATCTACATAGCCCATTGGTTAGCCTCGTTGATGTGAGATCTTCTCCTTTTTTGTCTTCTCCACATAACCCCCATCATCATATTCTATTCCACCCATAGTGCTATATCCATGGCTCACGCTCATGTATTGCGTGAAGGTTTACGAGTTTGAGATTATTAAAGTATGAAACAATTTCTTGGCTTGTCATCGGGGTTGTGCATGATGAGAGCATTCTTGTGTGACAAAAATGGAGCATGACTAAACTATATGATTTTGTAGGGATAAACTTTCTTTGGCCATGTTACTTTGAGAAGACATAATTGCTTTGTTAGTATGCTTGAAGTATTATTATTTTTATGTCAATATGAACTTTTGTCTTGAATCTTTCGGATCTGAATATTCATACCACAATTGACAAGATTTACATTGAAATTATGCCAAGTAGCACTCCGCATCAAAAATTCTTTCTTTTATCATTTACCTACTCGAGGACGAGCAGGAATTAAGCTTGGGGATGCCTGATACGTCTCCAACGTATCTATAAATTTTGATTGCTCCATGCTATATTATCTACTGTTTTGGACCATATTGGGCTTTATTTTCCACTTTTATATTACTTTTGGGACTAACCTATTAACCGGAGGCCCAGCCCAGAATTGCTGTTTTTTGCCTATTTCAGTGTTTCGAAGAAACGGGATATCAAACGGAATGAAACCTTCGGGAACGTGATTTTCTCATCAGATAAGATCCAGGAGACTTGGACCCTCCGTCAAGAAATAAGAGAGGCGGTCACGAGGGTGGAGGGCGCGCCCCCTGCCTCGTGGGCCCCTCGAAGCTCCACCGACGTACTCCTTCCTCCTATATATACCTACGTACCCCCAAACGATCAGATACGGAGCCAAAAACCTAATTCCACCGCCGCAACCTTCTGTACCCACGAGATCCCATATTGGGACCTATTCCGAAGCTCCGCCGGAAGGGGAATCGATCACGGAGGGATTCTACATCATCACCATAGCCCCTCCGATGAAGTGTGAGTAGTTTACCTCAGACCTTCGGGTCCATAGTTAGTAGCTAGATGGCTTCTTCTCTCTTTTTGGATCTCAATACAATCTTCTCCCCCTCTCTCATCGAGATCTATTTGATGTAATCTTCTTTTTGCGGTGTGTTTGTTGAGACCGATGAATTGTGGGTTTATGATCAAGATTATCTACGAACTATATTTGAATCTTCTCTGAATTCTTTTATGTATGATTTGTTATCTTTGCACGTATCTTCGAATTATCAGTTTGGTTTGGCCTACTAGATTGGTTTTTCTTGCAATGGGAGAAGTGCTTAGCTTTGGATTCAATCTTGCGGTGTCCTTTTCCAGTGACAGTAGGGGCAGCAAGGCACATATTGTATTGTTGCCATCGAGGATAACAATATGGGGTAGTTATCATATTGCATGAATTTATTCCTCTACATCATGTCATCTTGCTTAAGGCATTACTCTGTTTTCATTAACTTAATACTCTAGATGCATGCTGGATAGCGGTCGATGAGTGGAGTAATAGTAGTACATGCAGGCAGGAGTCGGTCTACTTGTCTCGGACATGATGCCTATATACATGATCATACCTAGATATTCTCATAACTATGCTCAATTCTGTCAATTCCTCAACAATAATTTGTTCACCCACCGTAGAATACTTATGCTCTTGAGAGAAGCCACTAATGAAACCTATGGCCCCCGGGTCTATTCTCATCATATCAATCTTCCATCACTTTATTATTGCTTTGTTTTCTATTTTGCCTTTTATTTTACCTTGCATCTTTATACCAAAAATATTATCTATCATCTCGACCAGATCTCACTCTCGTAAGTGGCCGTGAAGGGATTGACAACCCCTAATCGCGTTGGTTGCGTTGAGCTATTTGTTTTGTGTAGGTACGAGGGACTCGCGCATGGCCTCCTACTGGATTGATACATTGGTTCTAAAAAACTGAGGGAAATACTTACGCTACTTTGCTGCATCATCCTCTCCTCTTCAGGGAAATCCAACGCAGTGCTCAAGAGGTAGCAGAGGTCGACAGCAGGGTGGCCGAGGCGCGTGCGGATCTTGTCGGCAGGTACGACCTGAAGCTGGAGCTTGTGGAAGCCGAAGCCGTGGGGCGGACTACTGCCCTCGGGACAGAGTTGGCTGAGGTGGAGCAACGCGAGAAGGCCGCCGCGGCCACGCTGGTCTCGGCGCGGGCTGAGCTGGCCTCCGCGCGCGCCAAGCTGCTTTCTCTTCAGCAGCGAGTCGCCAACACCGAGTCCTTCATGTAGCAGAGCAGGGAGGAAGTGCTTCAGCGGCGGACGCTGGAGTGCGTGCACGCCCCTATGCTCCAAGTCCTCAGGAACAGGGCCAACATGGCTCTGGGCAACATTTACGATGGAAATGCCCCTCATCCCCATGCGAACGATTATGCCAGTCACCTCTTCTTCTACACCGACGTGGTGACGTGTCTGGAGAACCGATCCGAGAGGGCTCACCAGCTTGTTGAAGAGAGGAGTCGTGGCCTGCTTGGGCGCGCGTTCTCCCGCATCTTCAGCCACCTCGAGAACACCTACCCCAACTTCGATTTTGACGCCGCCATTGCCCCCATGCCTGAGGCCATCCGGGGCGATCTGGCGCGATGGGTGGAAGCCAATGTGGATGCGCTGGTCAGGGCCTTCGCTTCTGATGACGACGCAGTGGTGGTTGCGGCGGATGAAGGCGACGTGGTCGACGACGGCGAGGGCGGCGCTGGCGATGGTGATGGTGATGCCAGTGATGGCGACAATGACGCGTCTAAAGACGACCCGAGGGACGCAGTGAGTGACATGTCCGATTGAACCCGTGCTTCCCTGCTGTTTATCCTGCATGCAAAAACTCGAGCGCGGCCCTGGAAGTTGTAAGAGCATTTTAGGAGGGGCAGCCTGATGACCCACAAGTATAGGGGATCTATCGTAGTCCTTTCGATAAGTAAGAGTGTCGAACCCAACGAGGAGCAGAAGGAAATGATAAGCGGTTTTCAGCAAGGTATTCTCTGCAAGTACTGAAATAAGTGGTAACATATAGTTTTGTGATAAGATAATTTGTAACGAGCAACAAGTAACGAAAGTAAATAAAGTGCAGCAAGGTGGCCCAATCCTTTTTGTAGCAAAGGACAAGCCTGGACAAACTCTTATGTAGAGAAAAGTGCTCCCGAAGACACATGGGAATATCGTCAAGCTAGTTTTCATCACGTTCATATGATTCGCGTTCGGTACTTTGATAATTTGATATGTGGGTGGACTGGTGCTTGGGTGCTGTTCTTACTTGAACAAGCATCCCACTTATGATTAACCTCTATTGCAAGCATCCACAACTGCAACAAAAGTATTGAGGTAAACCTAACCATAGCATGAAACATATGGATCCAAATCAGCCCCTTACGAAGCAACGCATAAACTAGGATTTAAGCTTCTATCACTATAGCAACCCATCATCTACTTATTACTTCCCAATTCCTTCCTCTAGGCCCAAATAATGGTGAAGTGTTATGTAGTCGACATTCATATAACACCACTAGAGGCTAGACAACATACATCTCATCAAAATATCGAATGAATACCAAATTCACATGACTACTAATAGCAAGACTTCTCCCATGTCCTCAGGAACAAACGTAACTACTCACAAAGCATATTCATGTTCATAATCAAAGGGGTATTAATATGCATAAAGGATCTGAACATATGATCTTCCACCAAATAAACCAACTAGCATCAACTACAAGGAGTAATCAACACTACTAGCAACCTACTAGTACCAATCCCGGACTTGGAGACAAGAATTGGATACAAGAGATGAACTAGGGTTTTGAGAGGAGATGGTGCTGGTGAAGATGTTGATGGAGATTGCCCTCTCCCGATGAGAACAGCGTTGGTGATGATGATGGCGATGATTTCCCCATCCCGGAGGGAAGTGTCCCCGGCAGAACAGCTCTGCCGGAGCCCTTTATTGGTTCCGCCAAGGTTCCGCCTCGTGGTGACGGAGTCTCGTCCCGAAAAGTTGCTTCTGACTGTTTTCCTCGACGATAGACCTCATATAGCAGAAGATGGCCATCGGAGAGCCAACGGGGGCCCACGAGGTAGGGGCGCGCCGTGGGGGTAGGGCGCGCCCCCCACCCTCGTGGCCAGGTGGGTCCCCCTTTGGTGAACTTCTTCCGCTGGATATTTTTTATTATTTCCAAAAATAACTTTCGTGGAGTTTCAGGACTTTTGGAGTTGTGCAAAATAGGTCTCTAATATTTGCTCCTTTTCTAGCCCAGAATTACAGCTGCCGGCATTCTCCCTCCTTATCTAAACCTTGTAAAATAAGAGATAATAGGCATAAGTATTGTGACATAATGTGTAATAACAGCCCATAATGCAATAAATATCGATATAAAAACATGATGCAAAATGGACGTATCAACTCCTCCAAGCTTAGACCTCGCTTGTCCTCAAGCGAAAGCCGATAACGATAAATATGTCCCCATGTTTAGAGGTAGATGTGTCGATAAAAATAAAATACGGACATGAAAGCATCATGATTATTCTCATAACAACAACATATATAGATATTGTCATATGATTTCTTATGCTCAAGTAATAATCTATTCACAATACAAAAGTACGAATCATAAACTTTATTGAGAACCAACAAACTATAATCTCAGTCATTGAAGCAATTGCAATTTATCATAACATCAGAAAGAGCCTGTGTCAGAGCTTAATAGCAAGTCCACATACTCAACTATCATTTAGTCTTTCATAATTGCTAATACTCACGCGATACTTGTGGTTACAGAGTTTTAATCGGACACAGAGAAAGATAGGGGCTTATAGTTTCGCCTCCCAACCTTTTACCTCAAGGGTAATGTCAACAATAATAACTCATGATCCCCTACATCCAATTAGATATATCTATCAGGATCTTTCCAACACCCTGTGCTTGCCAAAGGATAAAATGAAAAAGGAAAGGTGAAGATCACCATGACTCTTGCATAAGGTAGAAGATAATAATAAAAGATAGGCCCTTCACAGAGGGAAGCAGAGGTTGCCATGCACTTTTATGGTTGGATGCACAAAATCTTAATGCGAAAGAACGTCACTTTATATTGCCCCTTGTGATATGAAACTTTATTATGCAGGCCGTCGCTTTTATTTCTTCCACATCACAAGATCGTATAAAGCTTATTTTCTCCCACACTAATAAGTCATACATATTTAGAGAGAAATTTTTATTGCTTTGCACCGATGACAACTTACTTGAAGGATCTTACTCAATCCATAGGTAGATATGGTGGACTCTCATGGCAAAACTAGTTTAAGGGTTTTTGGAAGCACAAGTAGTATCTCTACTTGGTGCTGAGAATTTGGCTAGCATGAGGGGGAAAGGCAAGCTCAACATGTTGGATGATCCATGGCAACATACTTTATCTCAGATATAAGAAAACATAACCCATTACGTTGTCTTCCTTGTCCAACATCAACTCTTTAGCATGTCATATTTTAATGAGTGCTCCCAATCATAAAAGATGTCAATGATAATATATTTATATGTGAGACCTCTCTTTCCTTATTACTTCCTCTTAATTGCAACGATGACCAAAGCTATGTTTGCCAACTCCCAACAACTTTTAATCATCACACTCTTTCTATGTGAAGTCATTACTCTCAATAAGATCAATATGAACTCTTTGTTTCTTTTTATTCTTTTTCTTCTTTTATTTTATTCACTCAAGATCATAGCAAAATAATCAAGCCCTTGACTCAACACTAATCTTTATTATATAGCTCGCGGACTCGATTACATAGAGAGATCATAAAGCAAAACTCAAAACTAGATCATGCCATACACTTTATTCTACTAGATCAAGATACTACTAATAGGATTGAACTAAGAAAAACATTAAAGATAGGAGTGTGATGGTGATACGATACCGGGGCACCTCCCCCAAGCTTGGCAATTGCCAAGGGGACTGCCCATACCCATGTGATTATGTCTCCTTTGCTGGTGAAGAAGGTGGTGGTGATGATGGATAGTCGCACATCGAGCGTAAGAGGTCCTCCAGCTTGCGGATAATGCCCTTGAGTGCAACAATATGCTCCTTCAACATACTTGTTCTGTATACGAGCTAACTCAATCATCTTGAAAGATTCGATCTCAGTTGGGGTAAGAAGATTGTGATCAAGTTGAAGGATGTCTTCTGCTGCCTGCTGCCGAAGCTTGATCCTCCGTGACCTTCTTGATCCTTTCATCCTTGTTGATCTCCATGGGTTCTTCCCTCTTCAGATATATCTTCATTAGCCAAGCATCGTTGTCACCATTGTTGGAGGAGGGGGGCGACATGATGCCTGGCCTCGACAACCCTGACAGAAAACAACTCTAAACAAGAACACATGATAATTGCGTGATACGGTGGTCAAAACTTTCGGGAGAGTATATAATGAATTTTTACCGACCAAAATACGTATCATGCAAGAAAACAGAGTCCGGAGGGCACACGAGGTGCCCACGAGGTAGGGGCGCGCGCCCTCCACCCTCGTGGAGCCCTCGTGTCCTTCCCGGACTGCTAGTTATTTTTCTATTTTTCTAAATATTCCAAAACGGAGAAATATTGCCTTAAAAACTGTTTTGGAGTCGGTTTACTTACCGTACCACATACCTATTCCTTTTCGGAGTCTGAAACGTTCTGGAAAGTGTCCCTTATGTATTCCTCTGGGGTTACGGTTTCAATAATATTGGTTTCAACATTTATAGGATTACCTCAGATATAATGTTTAATTCTTTGACCATTTACCACCTTCGGATTCGTGCCTTCGAAGTTGTTGATTTTTATGGCACCGGAACGGTAGACCTCCTCGATAATGTAGGGGCCTTCCCATTTAGAGAGAACTTTTCCTGCAAAAAATCTTAAACGAGAGTTGTATAACAATACATAATCACCTACATTAAACTCACGCTTATGTATCCTTTTGTCATGCCATCTTTTAATTGTTTCTTTAAACAACTTGGCATTTTCATAAGCTTGGGTTCTCCATTCATCAAGTGAGCTAATATCAAATAACCTCTTCTCACCGGCAAGTTTGAAATCATAGTTGAGCTCTTAAATATCCCAATATGCCTTATGTTCTAGTTCGACAGGTAAGTGGCATGCTTTTCCGTAAACCATTTTATATGGAGACATACCCATAGGATTTTTATACGCAGTTCTATAGGCCCATAATGCATCATCAAGTTTCTTGGACCAATTCTTTCTAGACCTATTGACAGTCTTTTGCAAAATTAATTTGAGCTCTCTATTACTCAATTCTACTTAACCACTAGACTGTGGGTGATAAGGAGATGCAACTCTATGATTAACATCATATTTAGCAAGCATTTTATGGAAAGCACCATGAATAAAATGTGAACCACCATCAGTCATTAAATATCTAGGGACTCCAAACCTTGGAAAAATAACTTCCTTAAGCATTTTAATAGAAGTGTTATGATCAGCACTACTAGTTGGAATAGCTTCTACCCACTTAGTAACGTAATCAACAGCAACTAAAATATGTGTATAACCATTAGAGGAAGGAAAAGGTCCCATATAATCAAAGCCCCAAACATCAAATGGTTCAATAACAAGTGAATAATTCATAGGCATTTCTTGATGTCTACTAATATTACCAATTTTTTGACATTCATCACAAGATAAGACAAACTTACGGGCATCCTTGAAGAGAGTAGGCCAATAAAAACCGGGTTGCAATACCTTATGTGCAGTTCTATCTCCAGCGTGGTGTCCTCCATAAGCTTCGGAGTGACACTCGCGTAGGATCTGTTCCTGTTCATGCTCAGGTACACAACGTCTAATAACACCATCTACTCCTTCTTTATAAAGATGTGGGTCATCCCAAAAGTAATGTCTCAAATCATAGAAGAACTTTTTCTTTTGTTGGTATGTGAAACTAGGTGGTATAAATTTAGCTACAATATAATTAGCATAATCAGCATACCATGGAGTACTACGAGAAGTATTTATGACATTTAATTGCTCATCAGGAAAGCTATCATCAATAGGTAGTGGGTCATCAAAAACATTTTCTAACCTAGACAAGTTGTCTGCAACGGGGTTCTCAGCTTCCTTTCTATCAACAATATGCAAATCAAATTCTTGCAGCAAGAGAACCCATCTAATAAGTCTAGGTTTAGCATCTTTCTTTTCCATAAGATATTTAATAGCAACATGATCAGTGTGAATAGTTACTTTAGAATCAACAATATAAGGTCTGAACTTATCACAAGCAAATACAACTGCTAAGAGTTCCTTTTCAGTAGTAGCATAATTCCTTTGAGCATTGTCTAGAGTCCTACTAGCATAATGGATAACATTTAATTTCTTATCAACTCTCTGCCCTAGAACAACACCTATAGCATAATCACTAGCATCACACATAATTTCAAAGGGTAAATTCCAATCAGGTGGTTGAACAATAGGTGCAGCGATCAATGCTTTCTTAAGTATTTCAAATGCTTCTACACAATCATCATCAAAGACAAATGGTATATCTTTTTGTAATAAATTAGTCAGAGGCCGAGAAATCTTTGAGAAGTCCTTAATGAACCTCCTATAAAATCCGGCGTGACCAAGGAAACTCCTTATACCTTTGATGTCCTTGGGACATGGCATCTTTTCAATAGCATCAACCTTGGCTTTATCAACTTCAATACCTCTTTCAGAAACTTTATGCCTCAAGACAATACCTTCATTAACCATAAAGTGGCACTTTTCCCAATTCAATACAAGATTAGTTTCTTCACATCTCTGCAAAACTCGATCAAGATTGCTCAGGCAATCATCAAAAGAGGATCCATAGACGGAAAAATCGTCCATGAAAACCTCACAAATCTTTTCACAAAAGTCAGAGAATATAGCCATCATGCATCTTTGAAAGGTAGCAGGTGCATTACATAAACCAAAAGGCATACGTCTATAAGCAAAAGTACTAAAAGGGCAAGTAAAAGTGGTCTTTGATTGATCTTTAGCTGACACAGGTATTTGAGAGAAACCATAATAACCATCTAGAAAGCAATAATGTGTATGTTTGCATAATCTTTCTAGCATTTGATCGATAAAAGGTAAGGGGTAATGATCCTTTTTAGTGACCTTATTTAATTTATGGAAATCAATTACCATCCTATAGCTTGTAATAATTCTTTGCAGAATCAATTCATCTTTATCATTAGGAACAACAGTAATACCTCCCTTCTTAGGGACACAATGGACAGGACTTACCCACTAACTATCAGCAACGGGATAAATTATACCTGCCTCAAGGAGCTTTAGTATTTCTTTTCTTACCACTTCTTTCATCTTAGGATTAAGCCCTCGTTAATGATCACAGACTGGTTTGGCATCTTCTTCCAAATTTATTTTATGTTGACATAGAGTGGGACTAATGCCCTTAAGATCATCAAGAGTATATCCAATAGCAGCACGGTGCTTCTTCAAAGTTTTCAATAATCTTTCTTCTTCATGTTTTGAAAGGTTAGCACTAATAATAACATGATATATCTTCTTTTCATCAAGATAAGCATATTTAAGATTATCAGGCAACGGTTTAAGCTCAAACACGGAATCACCCATGGGTGGAGGAGGATCCCCTAGGATTTGAACAGGCAAATTGTGTTTCAGAATAGGTTCCTTCTTAAAGAATACTTCATATATTTACCTTCTTTCATTCATAAACATATCATTTTCATGGTCTAGCAAATATTGTTCTAAAGGATCACTAGGAGGTAAGGCAATAGAAACAAGACCAATAATTTCATCCTTACTAGGCAATTCTTCTTCACGGTGTTGTCTACTAAATTTAGAGAAATTAAACTCATGAGACATATCATCCAAACCAATAGTAACAACATTCTTTTCTCAGTCTATCTTAGCATTAATGGTGTTCAAGAAGGGTCTACCAAAAATAATGGGACAAAAGCTATCTTGTGGGGAACCAAGAACAAGAAAATTAGCAGGATATTTAGTTTGCCCACACAAGACTTCAACATCTCTAACAATTCCCATTGCTGATATAGTTTCTCTATTGGCAAGTTTAATTGTGACATCAATATCTTCTAATTCAGCAGGTGCAATTTCATGCTTAATTTCTTCGTATAAAGTATGCGGTATAACACTAGCACTAGCACCCATATCACATAAGCCATGATAACAAGGATCTCCTATTTTAACAGAAATAACAGGCATGCCTACCATAGGTCTATGTTTATCTTTAACACTAGGTTTGGCAATTCTAGCGGTTTCACCGCAGAAATGAATAACATGCCCATCAATATTATCAGACAAGAGATCTTTAACAATAGCAATATTAGGTTCAACTTTAACTTGCTCAGGAGGTGTATAAGTTCTAATATTTCTTTTATGAACCACAGTTGAAGCTTTAGCATGATCCTTTATTCTAACAGGGAAAGGTGGTTTCTCAACATAAGAAGTAGGAACAATAGGATTATTATAAGTGACAGTCTTTTCTTCAACTTTAGTAGGTGCAGCTACTTTTACTTCTATTGGAGGATGATATTTAAACCACTTCTCCTTGGGGAGATCAACATAAGTAGCCAAAGATTCACAGAAAGAAACTACTATCTCAGAGTCCAGTCCATATTTAGTGCTAAATTTACGGAAAACATCGGTATGCATAAAAGACTTAACACAATCAAACTTAGGTGTCATACCTGACTCCTTACCTTCGTCGAGATCCCAATCTTCAGGGTTGCGTTTAATTCTATCCAATAAATTCCATTTGAATTCAATAGTCTTCATCATAAAAGAGCCAGCACAAGAAGTATCGAGCATGATGCGATTGTTTTCAGAAAGCCGAGCATACGTTTTTTGAAGAATTATTTCTCTTGAGAGCTCACGATTGGGGCATGAATATAACATTGATTTAAGCCTCCCCCAAGCTTGAGCGATGCTTTCTCCTTCGTGAGACCAAAAATTATATATATAATTGCGATCATGATGAACAAGATGCATAGAATAATACTTCTGATGAAATTCCAATTTCATTCGTTTATAGTTCCATGATCCCGTATCATCACATAGACTATACCATGTCGATGCATATCTCTTCAAAGATAAATGGAATACCTTCTTCTTAACAACATCATCGGGTATACCTGCAAGCTTAAATAATCCACAAACTTCATCCACATAAAGTAGATGTTCATCATGATGCTTTATTCCATCTCCTGTAAAAAGGTTATCAAGCAGTTTTTCTAACATACCCGAAGGAACTTCAAAGGGAATAATTTCATTTTCAGTAGGTTCAATAGGTTGAGGAGCAATTCTTTGCTCTACTGGTCGGGGTGAAGACACCACGAACAAGCCTCTCAGAGGATTACTTTCCATAGTAACAAGTGACAGTAAATTTCAGCACACTATATAAATTTTTCCTTACCAAATTCCACCTACTGAAGGCGCTTCACTCCCCGGCAACGGCGCCAGAAAAGAGTCTTGATGACCCACAAGTATAGGGGATCTATCGTAGTCCTTTCAATAAGTAAGAGTGTCAAACCCAACGAGGAGCAGAAGGAAATGATAAGCGGTTTTCAGCAAGGTATTCTCTGCAAGTACTGAAATAAGTGGTAACGGATAGTTTTGTGATAAGATAATTTGTATTGAGCAACAAGTAAAAAAAGTAAATAAAGTGCAGCAAGGTGGCCCAATCCTTTTTGTAGCAATGGACAAGCCTGGACAAACTCTTATATAGAGAAAAGTGCTCCCGAGGACACATGGGAATATCGTCAAGCTAGTTTTCATCACGTTCATACACTACAAAAAAAATACGCTTCTGTGATGATACGTGTTTGTCATAGTAGGTCACTTTTTTTGTCATGCATGTACATCCATGACAAATTTATGACAGAATCAAGATAGTCATACCTGTGCTGTCGTAGAAGTGTTCCATGACATTACCAAAATTATCATCACGGAAGTGTCCATTTCCATGACGATAAATCACGCGTCACAGAAGTGCTTTCGTCAAGGGTGACCGACACGTGGCATCCACCATAACGGAATGCCGTTAAGCTATCGGGTCGGGTTTTGGATCCGATAACCCATTAACAGCCCCGACCAATGGGAAATTTCCACGTGTAAAATTCTTATTGGCCGGACGAAACACGTGTCAGCTCGTCAGTGGGTCAGATAGGCGCCTATGTTATGTAGACACGTGGCACAACCCAACAGTGGCCCATTCCGGTGAAAAAGGCTGGCCCAGTAAAAATTAGCAGGCCGGCCCATATAAGGCCTACTTGTGTCAGGTCCATTTAAGCCCACGACCCATACGAGATGTGCCAATTCTGCCCGTTAAAGATTTGACACCATTGCAGCCCATCGTCAGTTCGAGCCCGTTAACAGCCCGCTATATACTTGGGCTCAATATCGGCCCGATGAGATTTCGGCCTGTTAACGACCCATTTAATGGATGGGCCAATTTTCAGGATGTACATCTTTCGGCCTTTTAGCGACCCATTTAAATGTTGGGCTAATTTCCAGCCCGGTGTGTCTTTCAGCCTATTGACGGCCCATAAATCTGATGGGCCATTTGTAGTCGGACCTGAGTTTCGGCCTTTTAGTGGCCCATTTAAGTGTTGGGCCAATTTCTGGCCCGGTGTCACTTTCAGCCTGTTGACGGCCCATAAATCAGTTGGGCCAATTGTAGTCGGACCTGAGTTTTGGCCTTTTAGCCACCCATTTAAGTGTTGGGCCAATTCCCGGCCCTGTGTGCCTTTCGGCCTGTTAACGGACCATAAATGAGTTGGGCCATTTGTAGTCGGACCTTAGTTTTGGCCTCTTAACGGCCCATTCCCTTCATGGTCCAATACCAGCCCGGTTTATCTTTCGGCCTGCTAAAGGCCCACAACACAGTTGGGCCGTTTACAATACGACCTGACTTTCGGCCTCTTAGCGGCCCATGCTCTTCATGGTCCAATACAAGCCCACTGTCTCTTTCGGCCTGCTAAAGGCCTACAGTATAGTTGGGCCATATGTAGCCCAAACTTAGTAACGACCTGTTAACAGCCCATGAAATAAATTGGGGCCACCTGTTGCCCGCTTCGATGTCGGCCTGTTAACGACCCGGGAGGTAAGAGGGCCGACCATTAACTTTCGGCCTAGTAACGGCCCATTAACTCAATGGGCCCAGTAAAGTTCGTTCATGTCTTTAGGCCAAATTAGATAATTTGAGCCCATTACGACAAGCAAAGGTATGGCATACAGGGAATAACGTTGCACATCCAGAATATATTACAGGAAATTACATCCACTGGGCAATCAAAGATTGATGCCAGTGCAAATAAATGAGCAGAACCTAACCATCTACAACGTCACAATCTGCAACCTCAGCACAGATGACGCCCATAAGCATGTGGGCAAGTTCTTGCTGCTTTGCCACACTGTCTCTGAAAACATTGATCAGTTGTTGTGTCGCACGGCTCTGCACCTCTGATTCATCCACCATTTCCATCATTGCTTCAGCCATTAATTGGTTCACAAACATACATTTATTTCGTTGCATTCGATACAGAGGATACTGAACAGATTCAGATGGCGATTTTGGCAGGCTTGTATTATTGATAGTGGGGAGTGTCTTGACCACTGCATCATAACATAAATTAGGACGGGAACCAAACAGATTAATCATGAGTTATTGCCATATTACCTGGCCTAGATTTACTAGAAAGAAACAATGGGGTTGCCTTGCTGTTTTCAGAGTTTGTCTTCCTGTCTTCAGCAGCCTGCACAAAATTAACACACTAGCATTGCTATCATTGGCCAAGTCAGATAATAGGAAATGAACATTGACACAATGAACGTTTGGGAAACTAGCCTACACCAAATTAACACAATATGGCACAGCTATCATCAGCCAGGTAAGGTAATACGAAAGCAACATTGACACAATGAATGAATGGGCAACCAGAGAAGCACTACAATTCAGTAATGTGCATGATATGAGATAGCACACTCATGCAACTCAGTACGCAAAACTACCAGGCAGTTTTCCATACAAAAATCAACATTGGCGCCTTTAACATTTTGCTACAACTAATTTTAGATCAGATAAAGGTTAGATTCACGCCGATTAACAAAATACATGCTGATGTAAAAATATAGTGATATACAACAGGTACTTACATCAGCACTGGAGCACAGAGAATTCCCGCAAGATATTTTCCTCGAATACGATCCCAATGGATGAAGTCTTGTATCGTTTAACCTTATTTTCTAAAAGAGAGACGGGTAAGAAACATGTAGAAAATATGATCAGAATGCTATAAAATTTCATGGTGCATGGATACGCACACGCTTCTTAGAATGGAGTTGACATTCTTTTGCTGGACTGGAGCGAACTAGTTCTTTGGCCACTGGAATCTGCTTATTATCAGTGGGAGTTGGGTTTCTCTGTGCTAGAGCAGTATTGAAAAATGGAGTTGGTTTATTATCTCCTGGTGTTTGGATCTTTTGCAAAGACCTGGTTTGTAACCCTTCAGATTCTAACATAGCCGTCTTCCCCTTGCATGCCTTATATAGAAGAATGGTGATTAAGTTATAAAACATGCTACAGCAGAGATGGAATAGGTACTGAAGAATAGAAAGGCATAACATATTGACATGTATTCACTCCATCCGGAAATAAATGGATGGGTCTAGGCGTATTTCAGTTCTAGATACATCCAGTTTTATCCATTTCTGTGACATTTAATCCGGACGGAGGGAGTATGATGTAAGAGCTAGGGATACAACAGGACAACACAGTAAAAAAACACTGAAAAACCCACTGCAGAACCAAAGTATTCAAACCCACTGATATGAGATAGTACACTCATGCAGCTCAGGATGCAAAACTACCAGGCAGCTTTCCTTGCAAAAATCAACATTGTGGCCTTTAATCATACATTTTGCTACAACTAAATTTAGATCAGATAAAGGTTGGATTCACGCCGATTAACAAAATACATGCTGATGTAAAAATATAGTGATATACAACAGGTACTTACATCTACATTGGAGCACAGAGAATTCCTGCAAGAATCTTTCCTCATAAATGATACCATTGCAGAAAATCTTCTATCTGTTAAGCTAATTTTCTAAAAGAGAGATGGGTAAGAAACATGTCGAAAATATGATCAGCATGCTATAAAATTTCATGATGCAAGGATACGCACACGCTTCTTAGAATTTAGTTGACATATTTTTGCTGGACTGGAGCGGACTAGTTCTTTGGCCACTGGAATCTGCTTATTATCAGTAGGAGTTGGGTTTCTCTGTGCTGGAGCAGTATCTATAAAAACTGGAGTTGGTTTATTATCTCTTTGCGTTTGGATCTTTTGCAAAGGCCTTGTTTGTAACTCTTCAGATTCTAACATAGTCGTCTTCCCCTTGCATGCCTTGTATAGAAGAATGGTGCTTTAATTATAAAACATGCGGCAGCAGAGAGATGGAATAGGTACTGAAGAATAGAAAGGCATGACATATTGACATGTATTCCCTCCATCCGGAAAAAAATGGATGGGTCTAGGCGTATTTCAGTTCTAGATACATCCTTTTTTATCCATTCCGGCAACATGTAATCCGGACGAAGGGTGTATGGTGTAAGAGCTAGGGATATGACAGGACAACACAGCAAAAAAACACTAGTTGAATGTAAAACTGTATGCTAGCGGAATACGTACAGAAATAACTAAGGCAACATACACGTGTATGATTGGGAAAATAAGATGGCATTGCAACAGAGCACTAGAACAACACTTCAATGTAAAAAAACATGGTATGGTAGACAGATGAAGTACATACTGATGAATAACAATGCATAAGATATTCAGAAGCATGATGTCCAAAATAGGCAGATGGCATTGCTGAAAAACAGGAAGGCATGCCATATTTACATGCATGATCAGCATGCTAAGCACATGGCATTGCAACAGAGTAGATACACTCCAGGACATTATATGCATGTTGTACCCATATCACAGGCCAAGTTAGAGCAAGGACCTTGTGGGGTGAAGAGGATTCATCATCTTTCTGCAAGTCTTCTGAAGAACTGCCTTTACATGTTCCATCATATTGGGTATCATTGACATCAAGTTTATTGGCCTTTACATTGCTCTGTGAGGTTCTTGTGGATATATCAGTGTGTGCAATTATATCTGACATGCATGGAAGACAACTAGTAGTTAGATTTATGTAATGAGTGCCTGTAGGAGATGGCATAAATAGTAGGACTAGGGTTAACTAGCAGCAACAGGTCTCATACACTAAAGGGAGAACACAGATGAAAGCTACAGAATATGTATTGTTTGTACTCGATCTTAACTAGATGGCACACAAAAGTATTAAAGAACAACCTAGGAAATACTAGAAGTGGTATAATACTATAATCACCAGCCTGTGGGATAGCATTGGCTGATGGATGATAACTATGGAACAATGTTACCTAAAGAACAAGTATCTTAGCTAAACTATGGAACATCGTTAACTCCTAAACAAGACCCGTAAGAGATCATCATGAATATAAAGTGAAATGTGATGATCTATTTTCCATGCTTAGATGAATAACAAAGCCATAAATGTTGCACACAAGATGAGGGTACAACCTATCTAGCTGCCATCCATAGGAGTGAGCATCATGTGCTGACTTGTCGATGGCCCTGCAGTTGTTGTGGCTGTGCATGTCGGGCACGCGCATTCGATGCAGGGAACTGTTGAGTGGGGACTATAGCTCCCTTCTGGTGTATGCTTCCCTTGTTGGAGCAGCTGCGGTGAGTCGGAAGACGGTATGTCTGAAGATGCAGATAACGCATAATGTTAAGAACGGCATATCTCTTTGGTCTGAAGAAATACACTAAGAGATCAACAGCAAGGTACGAGAGTGGTCACACGTCTGTTGACTGAAGACTAAATTGGGGTCACACGATTTTATTTTATTTTGGTACTGTCCGATCTGTTGGGGATCGTAGCAGAAATTTAAAATTTTCTACGCATCACCAAGATCAATCTATGGAGTAATCTAGCAACGTGGGGAAGGAGAGTGCATCTACATACCCTTGTAGATCGCTAAGCGGAAGCGTTCAACTGAACGGGGTTATTGGAGTCGTACTCGTCGTGATCCAAATCACCGATGATCCTAGCGCCGAACGGACGGCACCTCCGCGTTCAACACACATATGGTTGGGAGAGACGTCTCCTCCTTCTTGATCCAACAAGGGAAGGAGAGGTTGATGGAGATCCAGCAGCACGACGGCGTGGTGGTAGAAGTAGCGGGATCCCGGCAGGGCTTCGCCAAGTGCAAGTGGGGAGGAAGAGGTGTCACGGGAGGGAGGGAGGCGCCAGGGCTTCAGGTGCGGCTGCCCTCCCTCCCCTCCGCTATATATAGGGGCCTAGGAGGGTAGCCAACCCCTTGTAGATCCCATCTAGGGAGGGGGGCGGCAGCCCTAGGGGTGGCTTGGCCTCCAAGCCAAGTGGAGGCGCCCCCACCCCTTAGGGTTTCCAACCCTAGGCGCAAGGGAGGCCCAAGGGGGGGCGCACCAGCCCACCAGGGGCTGGCTCCCACGCCCCTTCAGCCCATGGGGCCCTCCGGGATAGGTGGCCCCACCCGGTGGACCCCCGGGACCCTTCCGGTGGTCCCGGTACAATACCGATGACTCCCGAAACTCTCGCGGTGGCCGAAAATGGATTTCCTATATATATAAATCTTTACCTCCGGACCATTCCGGAACTCCTCGTGACGTCCGGGATCTCATCCGAGACTCCGAACAACTTTCGGGTTACCGCATACTAGTATCTCTACAACCCTAGCGTCACCGAACCTTAAGTGTGTAGACCCTACGGGTTCGGGAATCATGCAGACATGACCGAGACAACTCTCCAGTCAATAACCACCAGCGGGATCTGGATACCCATGTTGGCTCCCACATGCTCCATGATGATCTCATCGGATGAACCATGATGTCAAGGATTCAATCAATCCCGTATACAATTCCCTTTGTGTACCGGTATAGTACTTGCCTGAGATTCGATCGTCGGTATCCCGATACCTTGTTCAATCTCGTTACCGGAAAGTCTCTTTACTCGTTCCATAACACATCATCCCGTGATCAACTCCTTGGTCACATTGTGCACATTATCATGATGTCCTACCGAGTGGGCCCAGAGATACCTCTCCGTCACACGGAGTGACAAATCCCAGTCTCGATTCGTGCCAGCCCAACAGGCACTTTCGTAGATACCCGCAGTGCACCTTTATAGCCACCCAGTTACGTTGTGACGTTTGGTACACCCAAAGCATTCCTACGGTATCCGGGAGTTGCACAATCTCATGGTCTAAGGAAATGATACTTGACATTAGAAAAGCTTTAGCATACAAACTACACGATCTTGTGCTAGGCTTAGGATTGGGTCTTGTCCATCACATCATTCTCCTAATGATGTGATCCTGTTATCAACGACATCCAATGTCCACGGTCAGGAAACCATAACCATCTATTGATCAACGAGCTAGTCAACTAGAGGCTTACTAGGGACATGGTGTTGTCTATGTATCCACACATGTATCTGAGTTTCCTGTCAATACAATTCTAGCATGGATAATAAACGATTATCATGAACAAGGAAATATGATAATAACTAATTTATTATTGCCTCTAGGGCATATTTCCAACAGTCTCCCACTTGCACTAGAGTCAATAATCCAGTTCACATCGCTATGTGATTAACACTCAAGGTCACATCCCCATGTGACTAACACCCAAAGAGTTTACTAGAGTCAATAATCTAGTTCACATTACCATGTGATTAACACTCAATGAGTTCTGGGTTTGATCATGTTATGCTTGTGAGAGATGTTATAGTCAACGGGTCTGAACCTTTTAGTTCCGTGTGTGCTTTACAAATCTCTATGTCATCTTGTAGATGTAGCTACCACGCTCTATTTGGAGCTATTCCAAATAACTGTTCTACTATACGAATCCGGTTTACTACTCAGAATCATCCAGATTAGTGTCAAAGATTGCATCGGCGTAACCCTTTACGACGAACTCTTTTACCACCTCCATAATCGAGAAAATTCCTTAGTCCACTAGTTACTAAGGATAACCTTGACCGTTGTCCTGCGATCCATTCCTAGATAACACTTGTACCCCTTGACTGTCTCATGGCTTGGCACACTTCAGGTGCGGTACACAACAAAGAATACTTTAGAGCCTACGTCTAAAGCATAGGGGACGACCTTCGTCCTTTCTCTCTATTCTGCCGTGGTCAGGTCTTGAATCTTACTCAATACTCATACCTTATAACACAGCCAAGAACTCCTTCTTTGCCGATCTATTTTTGAACTCCTTCAAAATCTTGTCATGGTATGTGTTTGTTTGAAATTACTATTAAGCGATTTTGATCTATCCTTATAGATCTTGATGCTCAATGTTCAAGTAGCTTAATCCAGGTTTTCCATTGAAAAACACTTTTCAAATAACCCTATATGCTTTCCAGAAACTCTACATCATTTCTGATCAACAATAGTCAACGACATATACTCATCAGAAATTCTATAGTGCTCCCACTCACTTCTTTGGAAATACAAGTTTCTCATAAACTTTGTATAAACACAAAATCTTTGATCATCTCATCAAAGCGTACATTCCAACTCCGAGATGCTTACTCCAGTCCTTAGAAGGGTTGCTGGAGCTTTGCATACTTGTTAGCATCTTTCAGGATTGTCAAAAACTTCTGGTTTTATCACATATAACCTTTCCTCAAGAAAATCGTCGAGGAAACGATGTTTTGACATCCTATCTGCAAGATTTCATAAATAATGCAGTAATTGCTAATATGATTCCAACAGACTCTTAGCATCGCTACGAGTGAGAAAGTCTCATCGTAGTCAACTCCTTGAACTTGTCGGAAAACATCTTAACGACAAGTCGAGCTTTCTTAATGATGATACTTACCATCATTGTTCGTCTTCCTTTTAAAATCCATATGTACCCAACAGCCTTACGACCATCAAGTAGTTCTTCCAAAGTCTACACTTTGTTTTCATGCATGGATCCTCTCTCGGATTTTATGGCCTCGAGCCAATTTTCGGAATCCGGGCCCACCATCGCTTCTTCATAGCTCGTAGGTTCATTGTTGTCTAGCAACATGACTTCCAAGACAGGATTACGTACCACTCTGAAGTAGTACGGATCCTTGTCCTACGAGGTTTGGTAGTGACTTGATCCGAAGTTTCATGACCACTATCATAAGCTTCCACTTCAATTGGTGTAGGTACCACATGAACAACTCCCTGTGCCCTGCTACACACTAGTTGAAGTGACGGTTCAATAACCTCATCAAGTCTCCACCATCCTCCAACTCAATTCTTTCGAGAGAAACTTTTCCTCGAGAAAGGACCCGATTCTAGAAACAATCCCTATTGCTTTCGGATCTGAGACAGGAGGTATACCCAACTGTTTTGGGTGTCCTATGAAGATGCATTTATCCGCTTTGGGTTCGAGCATATTAGCCTGAAACTTTTTCACATAAGCATCGCAGCCCCAAACCTTTTAAGAAACGATAGCTTAGGTTTCTCTGAACCATAGTTCATACGGTGTCGACTCAAACGGAATTGTGTGGTGCCCTATTTAGAGTGAATGTGGTTGTCTCTAATGCCTAACCCATAAACTATAGTGGTAATTTGATAAGAGACATCATGGTATGCACCATATCCAATAGGGTGCAGTTATGATGTTTGGACACACCATCACACTATGGTGTTCCAGGCGGTATTAGTTGTGAAACAATTTCCACAATGTCTTAACTGTGTGCCAAACTCGTAATTCAGATATTCATCTCTATGATCATATCATAGATATTTTATCCTCTTATCACGATGATCTTTCAACTTCACCTTGAAATTACTTGAACCTTTCAATAATTCAGACTCGTGATTCATCAAGTAAATATACTCAGCATCTACTCAAATCATCTGTGAAGTAAGAACATAACGATATTCACTACATGCCTCAGCACTCATTGGACTGCACACATCAAGATGTATTACTTCCAACAAGCTGCTTTCTTGTTTCATCTTACTGAAAACGAGGCCTTTCAGTCATCTTGCCCATGCGGTATGATTTGCATGTCTCAAGTGATTCAAAATCAAGCGAGCCCAAACGATCCATCTGCATGGAGCTTCTTCATGCGTTTTATACCATTATGACTCAAATTGCAGTGCCACAAGTATGTGGTACTTATATCTTTTGGCATGAACATGTGTATCACTACGATCGGGATTCAATAAACCATTCATTTTAGGTGCAAGACCATTGAAGGTATTATTCAAATAAATAGAGTAACCATTATTCTCCTTAAATGAATAACCGTATTGCGATAAACATAATCCAATCATGTCTATGCTCAACGCAAACACCAAATAACAATTATTTAGGTTTAACACCAATCCCGATGGTAGACGGAGGATGCGATGCTTGATCACATCAACCTTGGAAACACTTCCAACACATATCGTCGTATCTCCTTTGGCTAGTCTCCGTTTATTCTGTAGCCTTTTATTTCAAGTTACTAACACTTAGCAACCGAACCGGTATCTAATACCCTGCTGCTACTAGGAGTACTAGTAAAGTACACATTTAATATAATGTATGTCCAATACATACTTCTGTCAACCTTGCCAGCCTTCTCATCTACCAAGTATCTAGGGTGGTTCTGCTTCAGTGACAGTTCCCCTTATTACAGAAGCACTTAGTCTCGCGCTTGGGTTCAACTTTGGGTTTCTCCACTAGAGAAGCAACTGATTTGTCGTTTCATGAAGTATCCCTTTTTTTGCCCTTGCCCTTCTTCAAGCTAGTGGTTTTACTAACCATCAACAATTGATGCTCCTATTTGATTTCTACTTTCGCGGTGTCGCGAATTTCTCAAGGATCATCATATCTATCCCTGATATGTTATAGTTCATCACGAAGCTCTAGTAGCTTGGTGGCAGTGACTTTGGAGAACCATCACTATCTCATCTGGAAGATCAACTCCCACTCGATTCAAGCGATTGTAGTACTCATACAATCTGAGCACATGCTCAACGATTGAGCTTTTCTCCTTACTTTGCAGGCTTAGGAAACTTGTTAGAGGTCTCATACCTCTTGACGTGGGCACTAGCCTGAAATCCCAATTTCAGTCCTTGGAACATCTCAAATGTTCTGCGATGTTTCAAAAAAAAACGTCTTTGGTGCCTCAATTCTAAACCATTTAGCATTACGCACTGAACTATCATGTAGTCATCAAAACGTGTATGTCAGATGCTCGCAACATCCACAACTGACGCTCGAGGTTCAGCTCACTAAGCGGTGCATTAAGGACATAATCCTTCTGCGCAGCAATGAGGACAATCCTCAGTTTACGGACCCAGTCCGCATAATTGCTACTATCAACTTTCAACTAAATTTTCTCTAGGAACATATCTAAAACAGTAGAACTAAAGCGTGAGCTAAGACATAATTTGCAAAGTCCTTTTGACTATGTTCATGATAATTAAGTTCATCCGATCATTTAATGAACTCCCACTCAGATACACATCCCTCTAGTCATCTAAGTGATACATGATCTGAGTCAACTAGGCCGTGTCCGATCATCACGTGAGACGAACTAGTCATCATCGGTGAACATCTTCATGTTGATCGTATCTTCTATACAACTCATGTTCGACCTTTCGGTCTTCCGTGTTCCGAGGCCATGTCTGTACATGCTAGGCTCGTCAAGTCAACCTAAGTGTATTGCGTGTGTAAATCTGGCTTACAACCGTTGTATTCGAACGTTAGAATCTATCACACGCGATCATCACGTGGTGCTTCGAAACAACGAACCTTGCAACGGTGCATAGTTAGGGGGAACACTTTCTTGAAATTATTGCGAGGGATCATCTTATTTAAGCTACCGTCGTTCTAAGCAAATAAGATGTAAAACATGATAAACATCACATGCAATCAAATAGTGACATGATATGGCCAATATCATTTTGCTCCTTTTGATCTCCATCTTCGGGGCGCCATGATCATCATCGTCACCGGCATGACACCATGATCTCCATCATCGTGTCTTCATGAAGTTGTCTCGTCATCTATTACTTCTACTACTATGGCTAACGGTTTAGCAATAAAGTAAAGTAATTACATGACGTTTAGGTTGACACGTAGGTCATAAATAAATTAAGACAACTCCTATGGCTCCTGCCGGTTGTCATACTCATCGACGTGCAAGTCGTGATTCCTATTACAAGAACATGATCAATCTCATACATCACATATATCATTCATGACATCCTTTTGGCCATATCACATCACACGGCATATGCTGCAAAAACAAGTTAGACGTCCTCTAATTGTTGTTGCAATTTTTTTACATGGCTGCTATAGGTTTCTTAGCAAGAACGTTTCTTACCTACGCCAAAACCACAACATGATATGCCAGTTTCTATTTACCCTTCATAAGGACCCTTTTCATCGAATCCGATCCGACTAAAGTGGGAGAGACAGACACCCGCTAGCCACCTTATGCAACTAGTGCATGTCAGTCGGTGGAACCTGTCTCACGTAAGAGTACGTGTAAGGTCGGTCCGGGCCGCTTCATCCCACGATGCCGCCGAATCGAGATAAGACTAGTAACGGCAAGTAAATTGACAAAATCGACGCCCACAACAACTTGTGTTCTACTCGTGCATAGAAACTACGCATAGACCTAGCTCATGATGCCACTGTTGGGGATCATAGCAGAAATTTAAAATTTTCTACGCATCACCAAGATCAATCTATGGAGTAATCTAGCAACGTGGGGAAGGAGAGTGCATCTACATACCCTTGTAGATCGCTAAGCGGAAGCATTCAAGTGAACGGGGTTGATGGAGTCGTACTCGTCGTGATCCAAATCACCGATGATCCTAGCACCGAACGGACGGCACCTCCGCGTTCAACACACATACGGTTGGGAGAGACATCTCCTCCTTCTTGATCCAGCAAGGGAAGGAGAGGTTGATGGAGATCCAGCAGCACAACGGCGTGGTGGTTGAAGTAGCGGGATACCGGCAGGGCTTCGCCAAGCGCAAGCGGGGAGGAAGAGGTGTCACGGGAGGGAGGGAGGCGCCAGGGCGTCAGGTGCGGCTGCCCTCCCTCCCCTCCACTATATATAGGGGCCTAGGGGGGCGCCTGCCCCTTGTAGATCCCATCTAGGGAGGGGGGCGGCAGCCCTAGGGGTGGCTTGGCCTCCAAGCCAAGTGGAGGCGCCCCCACCCCTTAGGGTTTCCAACCCTAGGCCCAAGGGAGGCCCAAGGGGGGGGGGCGCACCAGCCCACCAGGGGCTGGCCCCCACGCGCCTTCAGCCCATGGGGCCCTCCGGGATAGGTGGCTCCACCCGATGGACCCCCGGGACCCTTCCGGTGGTCCCGGTACAATACCGATGACTCCGAAACTCTCCCTATGGCCGAAACTGGACTTCCTATATATAAATCTTTACCTTCGGACCATTCCGGAACTCCTCGGGACGTCCGGGATCTCATCCGGGACTCTGAACAACTTTCGGGTTACCGCATACTAATATCTCTACAACCCTAGCGTCACCCAACCTTAAGTGTGTAGACCCTACGGGTTCGGGAATCATGTAAACATGACCGAGACAACTCTCCGGTCAATAACCAACAGCGGGATCTGGATACCCATGTTGGCTCCCACATGCTCCACGATGATCTCATCGGATGAACCATGATGTCAAGGATTCAATCAATCCCGTATACAATTCCCTTTGTCTACCGGTATAGTACTTGCCCGAGATTCGATCGTCGGTATCCCGATACCTTGTTCAATCTCATTACCGGCAAGTCTCTTTACTCGTTCTGTAACACATCATCCCATGATCAACTCCTTGGTCACATTGTGCCCATTATGATGATGTCCTAACGAGTGGGCCCATAGATACCTCTCCATCACACGGAGTGACAAATCCCAGTCTCGATTCGTGCCAACCCAACAGACACTTTCGGAGATACCCGCAGTGCACCTTTATAGCCACCCAGTTATGTTGTGACGTTTGGTACACCCAAAGCATTCCTACCGTATCCGGGAGTTGCACAATCTCATGGTCTAAGGAAATGATACTTGACATTAGAAAAGCTTTAGCATACGAACTACACGAACTTGTGCTAGGCTTAGGATTGGGTCTTGTCCATCACATCATTCTCCTAACGATGTGATCCCGTCATCAACGACATCCAATGTCCATGGTCAGGAAACCGTAACCATCTATTGATCAACGAGCTAGTCAACTAGAGGTTTACTAGGGACATGGTGTTGTCTATGTATCCACCCATGTATCTGAGTTTCCTGTCAATACAATTCTAGCATGGATAATAAAAGACTCTCATGAACAAGGAAATATAATAATAACTAATTTATTATTGCCTTTAGGGCATATTTCCAACATGATCTACGCCGGATGGCTGGCCGTCTTGTGCCTCCCGGCTGATATTGTTCAGAATCTTCCCCGAAGAGCCAGCGACCAACGGCAGAGTAGCCTGCCTCCACCGTCCGTGGCCCCGGCCAAAACCCCGCTCCCCGCCCCACTGCACTGTCGTGGTTGCGCCGCCCCCGGGCCAATCCACAAAGACTCCCCGTCATCCAGATCCAGCGGCGGCAGTACCTTCAACCCACGCAACTCTAAAAGATAGCCATCTAAGCGCTGCTTCCGCGGCGAACTTGCGGCCCCGCACCCTTACATTAGACACTGCTACCTCTTGAGCTTATGTTGGATTTCCCCGAAGAGGAAAGGATGATGCAGCAGAGTAGCGTAAGTATTTCCCTCAGTTTTTGAGAACCAAGGTATCAATCCAATAGGAGGCCATGCTCAAGTCCCTTGTACCTGCACAAAACGATAGCTACTCGCAACCAACGCGATTAGGGGTTGTCAATCCCTTCACGGTCACTTACGAGAGTGAGATCTGATAGATAATATTTTTGGTATTTTTGATATAGAGATGCAATGTGAAAAGTAAAAGGCAAAGTAAAAAGCAAAGAAATATTAAAGTGATGGAGATTGATATGATGAGAATAGACCCGGGGGCCATAGGTTTCACTAGTGGCTTCTCTCAAGAGCATAAGTATTCTACGGTGGGTGAACAAATTACTGTTGAGCAATTGACATAACTGAGCATAGTTATGAGAATATCTAGGCATGACCATGTATATAGGCATCACGTCCGTGACAAGTAGACCGAAACAATTCTGCATCTTCTACTATTACTCCCCTCATGGACCGCTATCCAGCATGCATCTAGAGTATTAATTTAAAAACAGAGTAACGCTTTAAGCAAGATGACATGATGTAGAGAGATAAATTCATGCAATACGAAATAAACCCCATCTTGTTATCCTCGATGGCAATGATACAATACGTGCCTTGCTGCCCCTTCTGTCACTGGGAGAGGACACCGCAAGATCGAACCCAAAGCTAAGCACTTCTCCCATGGCAAGAAAAACCAATCTAGTAGGCCAAACCAAACTGATGATTCGAAGAGACTTGCAAAGATAACCAATCATACATAAAAGAATTCAGAGAAGATTCAAATATTATTCATAGATAGAGTTGATCATAAACCTACAATTCATCGATCTCAACAAACACACCGCAAAAAGAAGATTACACCGAATAGATCTCCACGAGAGAGGGGGAGAACTTTGTATTGAGATCCAAAAATAGAGAAGAATCCATCTAGCTACTAACTATGGACCCGAATGTCTGAGGTAAACTACTCACACTTCATCGGAGAGGCTATGATGATGTAGAAGCCCTCCGTGATGACGGCCCTCTCCAGCGGAGCTCTGGAACAGGCCCCAAGATGGGATCTTGTGGATACAGAAATTTGCGGTGGTGGAATTAGGTTTTTGGCTCCGTATCTGTTCGTTTGGGGGTACGTAGGTATATATAGGAGGAAGAAGTACGTCGGTGGAGCTTCGGTGGGCCCACGAGGGTGGGGGGTGCACCTGGGGGTATAGGGCGCGCCCCCTACCTCGTGCCCTTATCGAAGCTTCCTTGGCGTAGGGTCCAAGTCTACTGGGTCATATTCGGTGAGAAAATCACGTTCCCGAAGGTTTCATTCCGTTTGGACTCCGTTTGATATTCCGTTTCTTCGAAACACTGAAATAGGCAAAAACAGAAATTCTGGGCTGGGCCTCCGGTTAATAGGTTAGTCCCAAAAATAATATAAAAGTGGAAAATAAAGCCCAATATAGTCCAAAACAGTAGATAATATAGCACGGAGCAATCAAAAATTATAGATACGTTGGAGACGTATCAGGCATCCCCAAGCTTAATTCCTGCTCGTCCTCGAGTAGGTAAATGATAAAAAGAGAATTTTTGATGCGGAGTGCTACTTGGCATAATTTCAATGCAAATCTTCTTAATTGTGGTATGAATATTTAGATTAGAAAGATTCAAGACAAAAGTTCATATTGACATAGAGAATAATAATACTTCAAGCAAACCAACAAAGCAATTATGTTTTCTCAAAGTAACATGGCCAAAGAAAGTTCATCCCTACAAAATCATATAGTTTAGTCATGCTCCATTTTCGTCACACAAGAATGCTCTCATCATGCACAACCCCGATGACAATCCAAGCAATTGTTTCATACCTTAATAATTCCAAACCCATAAACTTTCACGCAATACATGAGCGTGAGCCATGGATATAGCACTATGGGTGGAATAGAATATAATGATGGGGGTTATGTGGAGAAGACAAAAAAGGATAAAGTCTCACATCAACGAGGCTAATCAATGGGCTATGGAGATGCCCATCGATTGATGTTAATGCAAGGAGTAGGGATTGCCATGCAACGGATGCACTAGAGCTAAAAAGTATGAAAGCTCAACAAAAGAAACTAAGTGGGTGTGCATCCAACTTGCTTGCTCACGAAGACCTAGGGCACTTGAGGAGGCCCATTGTTGGAATATACAAGCCAAGTTCTATAATGAAAAATTTCCACTAGTATATGAAAGCGACAAAACACGAGACTCTCTATCATGAAGATTTTGAAGCACAAGTGTGGAAAAAAGGATAGTAGCATTGCCCCTTTTTATTTATGTTCTTTTTTTGGGCCTTCTTTTTTTTTCTTTGGCCTTTTTTGGGGACAATGCTCTATTGAATGATGATCATCACACTTCTATTTATTTACAACTCAATGATTACAACTCGATACTAGAAAAAAGTATGACTCTATATGGATGCCTTCGGGGGTGTACCGGGATATGCAATGAATCAAGAGTGACAAGTATGAAATAATTATGAACGGTGGCTTTGCCACAAATACTATGTCAACTTCATGATCATGCTAAGCAATATGACAATGATGAATGTGTCATGATAAACTGGATGGTGGAAAGTTGCATGGCAATATATCTCGGAATGGCTATGGAAATGCCATAATAGGTAGGTATGGTGGCTGTTTTGAGGAAGATATAAGGAGGTTTATATGTGAAATAGTGTATCATACCACGGGGTTTGGATGCACTGGCGAAGTTTGCACCAACTCTCAATGTGAGAAATGGCAATGCATGGTACCGTAGATTCTAGCAATGATGGAAGGGTGAGAGTGCGTATAATCCATGGACTCAACATTAGTCATAAAGAACTCATATGCTTATTGCAAAAATCTACAAGCCATCAAAAACCAAAGTATTACGCGCATGCTCCTAGGGGGATAGATTGGTAGGAAAAGACCATCGCTCGTCCCCGACCGCCACTCATAAGGAGGACAATCAAATAACACCTCATGTTTCAAATTTGTTGCATAACATTTACCATACGTGCATGCTATGGGACTTGCAAACTTTAACTAAAGAACTTCTCAAATTCACAATTACTCTACTAGCATGACTTTGATATTACTACCTCCATATCTCAAAACAATTATCAAGCATCCAACTTACCTTAGTATTCAACGCACTCAAAAGAAAGTTTCACAAATCTTGAATACCAAGCATGTTATTATTAAGCAAATTACCATGCTATTAAGACTCTCAAAATAATTTAAGTGAAGCATGAGAGATCAATAGTTTCTTTAAAACAAATCCACCACCGTGCTCTAAAAGTTCTAAGTGAAGCACATAGAGCAAAATTACAACACTCAAAAGATATAAGTGAAGCACATAGAGCAAAACTACATAGCTCAAAAGATATAAGTGAAGCACATAGAGTATTCTATCAAATTCCAATTCATGTATAGCTCTCTCAAAAGGCGTGTATAGCAAGGATGATTGTGGTACACTAACAAACAAATACACAAATAATACAAGACGCTGCAAGCAAAACACATATCATGTTGGTGAATAAAAATATAGCTCCAAGTAAATTACCGATGGAAGTAGACGAAAGAGGGGATGCCTTCCGGGGCATCCCCAAGCTTTGACTTTTTGGTGTCCTTGGATTATCGTGGGGGTGCCATGGGCATACCCAAGCTTAGGCTCTTGCCACTCCTTGTTCCATAATCCATCAAAAGAATTCACCCAAAGCTTGAAAACTTCACAACACAAAACTCAATAGAAATCTCGTGAGCTCCGTTAGAGAAAGAAAACAAAAGACCACTTCAAGGTACTGTAATGAACTCAGTATTTATCTATATTGGTGTTAAACCTACTTTATTCCAACTTCTCTATGGATTATAAACTATTTTACTAGCCATAGATTCATCAAAATAAGCAAACAACACACGAAAAACAGAATCTGTCAAAAATAGAACAGTCTGTAGTAATCTGTAACTAACGCAAACTTCTGGAACTCCAAAAACGCTACCAAAATTGGAAGACCTATAAAATTTGTTTACTGATCAGCAGCAATTTGAATCAGTATTTTATCACGTTCTGATGATTTTTAATAATTCGGGCACTGAACGCAAAGTTTCTGGAAATTACAGCAAGTTCAAATAACTATCATCCAAGAAGATCCAATAGGTCAAACTTGGCACAAACACTAATTAAAACACAAAACCACATCCAAACAGAAGGTAGATGGGTTATTTATTCCTTAACAGAAGAAAAACACAAAAAACTAAATATAAAATTGGGTTGCCTCCCAACAAGCGCTATCGTTTAACGCCCCTAGCTAGGCATAAAAGCGAGGATAGATCTAGGTAGTGCTGTAGTAATAAGATAGATCGGTAAAACTCATTTCATATTCTCTACGTCCGGCAGCAAGTTTCCTTTGAGGCAAGCAAAAGTAATCAAAAGGGCTAAATTTAATAGGACAAAAGTCCCCAAGATCAATTTTGGGAGGTATAGGTTCCTCTTTCGGCCCTTCGTATTGCACAACCAATTCATCATTATAAGCATTCTTTTGACAGAACCTTGTGAGCCTAAACTCAAGAGAGCATCCTAGCTCATTATTTCAAATAGCCAAATCATCATTAAGTTCAGAGATTCTACCAATTAAAATATTGATTGGCACCTTTTTTCTAAGGTTTTCATTGAAAGCAACATAGTCAAGAGATTGAAAGCGCATAATTTCTTCTTGATCAAAGAGGATATATTCTATGGGAGGACGACCAGCCTCCACCCTATAGTGCGCAAAGATTTCTTTGTCTTCTTTTATTATAAATCTGAATTCATGATCCAAAAAGATAGTAGCGGCACACTTAACAGAAGAATGCTCGATATTAGAAAATTCTAGGAAAATTCTTTGTATGGATGGGTGCATATGTATAAATTGCCTTTCAAGTTCAACGATAAGCATGGCAATAGCGTCCGCAAGACTACTAGTTCTATGGAGAATAGAACCACCCAGAGAGGGCAAAGCACCGACACAAGTAAAGAAATCTTGGATAACTCCTTTCCCAATAATATTACCACTACCGATTTGAAATCTTTTGGTATGGTAGGTAGGGGATTCTTCAGCAGGAGCATCAGAATTTTCCATGATATTGTTATCGCCCATATCGGTGATAACTTCCCCAACTTCAGACATGGCATAGTTTTCTTTCAAAAAAAACTTCAGACATAGCGACAAACAAGCAATCCAACACACGAGCAAACAAAAGGCAAGCGAGGAAAAGGCAAACGGAGAAAGAAGGAGGAGAAAGAGAAGGAGAAGGAGAAGGAGAGGGCGAATAAAGCGGCAAGGGTGAAGTTGGGGGAGAGGAAAACGAGAGGCAAATGGCAACTAATGTAATGCGAGAGATAGGGATTGTGATGGGTACTTGGTATGTTGACTTTTTGCGTAGACTCCCCGACAACGGCGCCAGAAATTCTTCTTGCTACCTCTTGATCTTGCGTTGGATTTCCCCGAAGAGGAAAGGATGATGTAGCAGAGTAGCGTAAGTATTTCCCTTAGTTTTTGAGAACCAAGGTATCAATCCAGTAGGAGGCCACACTCAATTCCCTCGTACCTGCACAAAACGATAGCTACTCGCAACCAACGCGATTAGGGGTTGTCAATCCCTTCACGGTCACTTACAAGAGTAAAAGGTAAAAGGTAAAGGTAAAGGTAAACGATAGATAATATTTTTGGTATTTTTGATATAGAGATGCAAAGTGAAAAGTGAAAGGTAAAGTAAAAAGCAAAGCAAGATTAAAGTGATGGAGATTGACATGATGAGAATAGACCCGGGGGCCATAGGTTTCACTAGTGGCTTCTCTCAAGAGCATAAGTATTCTACGGTGGGTGAACAAATTACTGTAGAGCAAATGACAGAATTGAGCATTGTTATGAGAATATCTAGGCATCACGTCCGTGACAAGTAGACCGAACGATTCTGCATCTACTACTATTTCTCCACTCATCGACCGCTATCCAACATGCATCTAGAGTATTAAGTTAAAAACAGAGTAATGCTTTAAGCAAGATGACATGATGTAGAAAGAAAAATTCATGCAATATGAAATAAACCCCATCTTGTTATCCTTGATGGCAACGATACAATGCGTGCCTTGCTGCCCCTTCTGTCACTGGGAAAGGACACCGCAAGATCGAACCCAAAGCTAAGCACTTCTCCCATGGCAAGAAAAACCAATCTAGTAGGCCAAACCAAACTGATGATTCGAGGAGACTTGCAAAGATAATCAATCATACATAAAAGAATTCAGAGAAGATTCAAATATTATTCATAAATAGACTTGATCATAAACGCACAATTCATCGATCTCAACAAACACACCGCAAAAAGAAGATTACATCGAATAGATCTCCACGAGAGAGGGGGAGAACTTTGTATTGAGATCCAAAAAGAGAGAAGAAGCCATCTAGCTACTAACTATGGACCCGAAGGTCTGAGGTAAACTACTCACACTTCATCGGAGAGGCTATGATGATGTAGAAGCCCTCCGTGATGACGACCCTCTCCGGCGGAGCTCCAGAACAGGCCCCAAGATGGGATCTCGTGGATACAGAAAGTTGCGGTGGTGGAATTAGGTTTTGGCTCCGTATCTGTTCGTTTGGGGGTACGTAGGTATATATAGGAGGAAGAAGTACGTCGGTGGAGCTTTGGTGGGCCCACGAGGGTGGGGGTGCGCCTGGGGGTATAGGGCGCGCCCCCTACCTCGTGCCCACGTCGAAGCTTCCTTGGCATAGGGTCCAAGTCTCCTGGGTCATATTCGGTGAGAAAATCACGTTCCTGAAGGTTTCATTCCGTTTGGACTCCATTTGATATTCTATTTCTTCGAAACACTGAAATAGGCAAAAAACAACAATTCTGGGCTGGGCTTCCGGTTAATAGATTAGTCCCAAAAATAATATAAAAGTGGAAAATAAAAACCAATATAGTCCAAAACAGTAGATAATATAGCATGGAGCAATCGAAAATTATAGATACGTTGGAGACGTATCAGACACCAGCCAACCAGCAGCCTAGGAGCTCCGCCGCCTCGAGGGGTGCTGCTTCCCATTGCAAATCGATTGGCCCAGAATAAAAATTCAGACAACTGACGCCTAAATAAAGTGATTTGAGATGAGGGTGCGACCTATCTAGCGGCATGGTGAAGTAGGCAGGTCCAGCTGCCGAGTTGGTGAGGCCGGCGCGGCTGCGGTGGCGATCGGCGGCAGGGAAAGAGCGATGTCACGACGGTCGACGGCTACGCCGAAGCAGCGCCATGACTCTGGACGGATTCAAAGTTGGAGCCGCTCCGGCATCGTGAACAACGGCGGGGGTGAATCGGCTCCGGTACGGTTCACGCGGCCGTCATCGAGGCAGCACCAGCAGCACGGAGTAAGAGGCACACGGCCCAGTGCACGACGGCAAATGGACATCGTCTCCGGCATTAGGGAGGAGGGCGGCTGTGAAATTGGTGCGGTGGGGGGCGCCATGGAGGTGGGGCCGAGGTTTCGCGGCTTGGGAGAAGGGAGCTTCCCAGGGAAAAGGTGATTTGGCGCCGACGAGGTATGAATGGGGGCGGGCGGGGGGGGGGGGGGATTGGGAGGGGAGTGGAACCATGTCTTACAGACGCATTTGTCTAAAATGTGAGGGGGATTTACAGTTCTACCCTTTCCTATAGGCTTCTCGGCTTGGGTCTGTGTACTGAGGGTCGGGGATAGTAGAGTAACTTTGCTTCTCCCCAAATAGTGGGCGGGAGCGATTTCGGGCGAGGAGGGCGTGTTTTGAACTATAGTGGGCGTGAGCGATTTTGGGCGAGGAGAGCGTGTTTTGAAATAGTGGGCGCGAGCTATTTCGGGCGAGGAGAGCGTGTTTTGCCGACCATGGTTTATGAATTATTCGGCACATGTCATTTCGGCCGAGGAGAAGGCGCGCTTGGATGAAGTTACGAACCTACCCTCGATGTACAACGGGCCAATTGATGCGTGTCCCACATAGGACGGTAATTTCGCGTCTCCCAGTTATTTGCTCGGGCGAATTCCACCGAGCAGAGAGGATGTTTAACGGTTCGTTCAAATTTTGGTAGAACGAGCATCCACGTCTACCTTACCAAGTCGATTCGGATCAAATTTTGAAATATTAGCTTGCCACTTCTTTTTTAGATGGAGAGATGATGCTCGGGAGTAATGTGTTTTTACATGCTCGTTGCTAGCGATTTACTATATGACAAATAGTTGAGCCACTGAAAAACGCGAATCAAACCCAAAATGAAATATCTCGATTCAATGAAATAGCTCATTCAGTAGGTCAAAATAGTGAACTAAATCCAAATTTGAAAACCTCAATCGAGTAGCATGTTGTATAGTATTATAGTACTCCATGAACATGTTGAAAGTCAAATTAATGAACTTGTTTGATATAAGCATATATCCGTTCATGTGTGGATTGCAGACAACATGTTCTCCAATTTAAATATTTGAATGCAAGTTTATATCAAAACATGGTTTACATCAGTCTTTGATGCATAAAATGCGACCTCCCCTCTCCCGGACTCCTGTTCTCTCTCTCTCCCTCTCTCTCTCTCTCTCTCTCTCTCTCTCTCGCCGACAATCTTCAATTCTGTCGCACGCATCCGACACAAAAACCTTGTTGGTCCCTCTCCCTTTCTCTCCATCTCTCTCTCTCTCTCTCTCTTTGTGTGTGTGTGTGTGGGGTCTTTCTAGTTCGCATGCATATATACACCATCTATAGGTCTCTCTCGCACACTATGTATGATACTCTTGAAGGAAATATGCCCTAGAGGCAATAATAAAGTTATTATTTATTTCCTTATATCATGATAAATGTTTATTATTCATGCTAGAAATGTATTAACTGGAAACATAATACATGTGTGAATACATAGACAAACAGAGTGTCACTAGTATGCCTCTACTTGACTAGCTCATTAATCAAAGATGGTTATGTTTCCTAGCCATGAACAAAGAGTTGTTATTTGATTAACGAGATCACATCATTAGTTGAATGATCTGATTGACATGACCCATTCCATTAGCATAGCACCCGATCGTTTAGTATGTTGCTATTGCTTTTATCCATGACTTATACATGTTCCTTTAACTATGAGATTATGCAACTCCCATTTACCGTAGGAACACTTTGTGTGCTACCAAACGTCACAACATAACTGGATGATTATAAAGGTGCTCTACAGGTGTCTCCGAAGGTACATATTGGGTTGGCATATTTCGAGATTAGGATTTGTCACTCCGATTGTCGGAGAGGTATCTCAGGGCCTTCTCGGTAATGCACATCACATAAAGCCTTGCAAGCATTTCAACCAATGAGTTAGTTGCGAGATGATGTATTACGGAACGAGTAAAGAGACTTGCCGGTAACGAGATTGAACTAGGTATTGGATACCGACGATCGAATCTCGGGCAAGTAACATACCGATGACAAAGGGAACAACGTATGTTGTTATGCAGTCTGACCGATAAAGATCTTCGTAGAATATGTAGGAACCAATATGGGCATCCAGGTCCCGCTGTTGGTTATTGACCGGAGACATGTCTCGGTCATGTCTACATTGTTCTCGAACCGTAGGGTCCGCACGCTTAACGTTATGATGACAGTTATTATGAGTTTATGCATTTTGATGTACCGAAGGAGTTCGGAGTCCCGGATGTGATCACGGACATGACGAGGAGTCTCGAAATGGTCGAGACGTAAAGAATGATATATTGGAAGCCTATGTTTGGACATCGGATGCATTCCAGGTGAAATCAGGATTTTTACCGGAATACCGGGAGGGTTACCGGAACCCCCCGGGAGCATAATGGGCCAACATGGGCCTTGGAGGAGAGGTGAGAGGGCTGCCCTCATGGGCTGCGCGCCTCCCCCCTTCCCCTAGTCCTATTAGGACTAGGAGAGGTGGGCGCCCCCTCTCTCTCTCTCTCCCCCTTGGAGAATCCTAGTCCAACTAGGATTGGGGGGGGGGGGAATCCTACTCCCAGAGGGAGTAGGACTCTCCTGGCGCGCCAGGCTTGGACGGCCAGCCCCTCCCCCTTGGCTCCTTTATATACGGGGGCAGGGGGCACCCCAAAGACACACAAGTTGATCTACGGATCGTTCCTTAGCCGTGTGCGGTGCCCCCTTCCACCAAATTCCACCTCGGTCATATCGTTGCAGTGCTTAGGCGAAGCCCTGCGCCGGTAACACATCAAGATCGTCATCGAGCTGAACGTGTGCCAAGAACTCGGAGGTGCCGGAGTAACGGTGCTGTGATCGGTTGGATCGCGAGGAGAACGTACGACTACTTCCTCTACGTTGTGTCAACGCTTCCGCTTCGGTCTACGAGGGTACGTAGACAACACTCTCCCCTCTCGTTGCTATGCATCACCATGATCTTGCGTGTGCGTAGGATTTTTTTTTGAAATTACTACGTTCCCCAACAGTGGCATCAGAGCCTAGGTTTTTATGGTTTGATGTTATTTGCACGAGTAGAACACAAGTGAGTTGTGGACGATACAAGTCATACTGCCTACCAGCATGTCATACTTTGGTTCAGCGGTATTGTTGGACGAGACGATCCGGACCAACCTTACGCGTACGCTTACGCGAGACCGGTTCCCTCGACGTGCTTTGCACATAGATGGCTTGCGGAAGACTGTCTCTCCAACTTTAGTTGAACCAAGTGTGGCTACGCCCGGTCCTTGAGAAGGTTAAAACGGAGTCTATTTGACAAACTATCGTTGTGGTTTTGATGCGTAGGTAAGATGAGTTCTTGCTTAAGCCCGTAGCAGCCACGTAAAACTTGCAACAAACAAAGTAGAGGACGTCTAACTTGTTTTTGCAGGGCATGTTGTGATGTGATATGGTCAAGACATGATGCTATATTTTATTGTATGAGATGATCATGTTTTGTAACCGAGTTATCGGCAACCGGCGAGGGAGCCATATGGCTGTCGCTTTATTGTATGCAATGCAATCGCGATGTAATGCTTTACTTTATTACTAAGCGGTAGTGATAGTCGTGGAAGCATAAGATTGGCAAGACGACAACGATGCTACGATGGAGATCAAGGTGTCGCGCCGGTGACGATGGTGATCATGACGGTGCTTCGAAGATGGAGATCACAAGCACGAGATGATGATGGCCATATCATATCACTTATATTGATTGCATGTGATGTTTATCTTTTTATGCATCTTATCTTGCTTTGATTGACGGTAGCATTATAAGATGATCTCTCACTAAATTATCAAGAAGTGTTCTCCCTGAGTATGCACCATTGCGAAAGTTCTTCGTGCTGAGACACCATGTGATGATCGGGTGTGATAGGCTCTATGTTCAAATACAACGGGTGCAAAACAGTTGCACACGCGGAATACTCAGGTTTAACTTGACGATCCTAGCATATAACAGATATGGCCTCGGAACACGGAGACCGAAAGGTCGAGCGTGAATCATATAGTAGATATGATCAACATAGTGATGTTCACCATTGAAACTACTCTGTCTCACGTGATGATCGGACAAGGTTTAGTTGATTTGGATCACGTGATCACTTAGAAGATTAGAGGGATGTCTATCTAAGTGGGAGTTCTTAAGTAATATGATTAATTGAACTTTAATATTATCATGAACATTAGTCCTGGTAGTATTAGCATATCTATGTTGTAGATCAATAGCTCGCGTTGTTGCTTCCCTGTGTTTATTTTGATATGTTCCTAGAGAAAATTGTGTTGAAAAATGTTAGTAGCAATGATGCGGATTGGATCCGTGATCTAAGGTTTATCCTCATTGCTGCACAGAAGAATTATGTCCTTGATGCACCGTTAGGTGACGGACCTATTGCAGGAGCAGATGCAGACATTATGAACGTTTTGCTAGCTCAATATGATGACTACTTAATAGTTTAGTGCACCATGCTTAACTGCTTAGAATCGGGACTTCAAAGACGTTTTGAACGTCATGGAGCATATGAGATGTTCTAGGAGTTGAAGTTAATATTTCAAGCAAATACCCGAGTTGAGAGATATGAAGTCTCCAACAAGTTCTATAGCTAAAAGATGGAGGAGAATCGCTCAACTAGTGAGCATGTGCTCAGATTGTCTGGGTACTACAATCGCTTGAATCAAGTGGGAGTTAATCTTCCAGATAAGATAGTGATTGACAGAATTCTCTAGTCACCATCACCAAGTTAGTAGAACTTCGTGATGAACTATAATATGCAAGGGATAACGGAAAATATTCCCAAGCTCTTCGCGATGCTAAAATCAGCGAAGGTAGAAATCAAAGAAAAACATCAAGTGTTGATGGTTGACAAGATCACTAGTTTCAAGAAAAAGGCAAAAGGAAAGAAGGGGAACTTCAAGAAGAACGGCAAGCAAGTTGCTGCTCAAGTGAAAAAGCCCAAGTATGGTTCTAAGCCTGAGACTAAGTGCTTCTACTGCAAAGGGACTGGTCACTGGAAGCGGAACTACCCCAAGTGATTGGCGGATAAGAAGGATGGCAAAGTGAACATAAGTATATTTGATATACATGTTATTGATGTGTACTTTACTAGTGTTCATAGCAACCCCTTAGTATTTGGTACTAGTTCAGTTGCTAAAATTTAGTAACTCGGAACAGGAGTTGCAGAATGAACAAAGACCAGTTAAAGGGCAAGGTGACGATGTGTGTTGGAAGTGGTTCCAAGATTGATATGATCATCATCACACACTCCCTGTACTTTCGGGATTAGTGTTGAAACTAAATAAGTGTTATTTGGTGTTTGCGTTGAGCATGAATATGATTTGATCATGTTAATTGCAATACAGTTATTCATTTAAGTTAGAGAACAATTGTTGTTCTGTTTACATGAATAAAACCTTCTATGGTCATACACACCAATGAAAATAGTTCATTGGATCTCGATCGCAGTGATACACATATTCATGATATTGAAACCAAAAGGATGCGAAGTTAATAATGATAGTGCAACCTATTTGTGGCACTGCCGTTTAGGTCATATTGGTGTAAAGCGCATGAAGAAACTCCATGCTGATGGGATTTTGGAATCACTTGATTATGAATCACTTGATGCTTGCGAACCATGCCTCTTGGGCAAGATGACTAAAAACGCCGTTCTCTAGAACAATGGAGCAAGCAACAGATTTGTTGGAAATCATACATACTGATGTATATGGTCCGATGAATATTAAGGCTCGCGACAAGTATCATTATTTTCTGACCTTCACAGATGATTTGAGCAGATATGGGTATATCTACTTGATGAAACATAAGTCTGAAACGTTTGAAAAGTTCAAAGAATTTTAGAGTGAAGTGAAAATCATCGTGACAAGAAAATAAGGTTTCTACGATCTGATCGCGGAGACAAATATTTGAGTTACGAGTTTGGTCTTCAATTAAAACAATGTGGAATAGTTTCACAAATTCATGCCACCTGGAACACCACAGCATAATGGTGTGTCCGAACGTCATAACCGTACTTTATTGGATATAGTACAATCTATGATGTTTCTTACCGATTTACCAATATCATTTTGGGATCATGCATTAGAGACAGCTGCATTCACGTTAAAAGGGGCATCATCTAAGTCCGTTGAGACGACACAATATGAACTGTGGTTTAGCAACAAACCAAAGTTGTCGTTTCTTAAAGTTTGGGGTTGTGATGCTTATATGGAAAAGTTTCATCCTGATAAGCTCAAACCCAAATCGGAGAAATATGTCTTCATAGGATATCCAAAGGAAACTGTTGGATACACCTTCTATCACAGATCCGAAGGCAAGACTTTTGTTGCTAAGTTCGGAAACTTTCTAGAGAAGGAGTTTCTTTCGAAAGAAGTGAGTAGGAGGAAAGTAGAAAACTTGATAAGGTAATTGTACCTTCTCCCTTATTGGAAAGTAGTTCATCACAAAAATCTGTTCTTGTGACTACTACACCAATTAGTGAGGAAGCTAATGATGATGATCATGTAACTTCAGATCAAGTTACTACCGAATCTCGTAGGTAAACTAGAGTGAGATCCGCACCAGAGTGGTACGGTAATCCTGTTCTGAAAGTCATGTTACTAGACCATGATGAACTTGCGAACTATGAAGAAGCGATGGTGAGCCCAGATTCCGCAAAGTGGCTTGAGGCCATGAAATCTGAGATGGGATCCATGTATGAGAACAAAGTGTGGACTTTGGTTGACTTGCCCGATGATCGGCAAGCAATTGAGAATAAATGGATTTTTAAGAAGAAGACTGACACTGATAGTAGTGTTACTATCTACAAAGCTAGAATTGTCGCAAAAGGTTTTCGACAAGTTCAAGGTGTTGACTACGATGAGAGTTTCTCACTCGTATCTATGCTTAAGTCTGTCCGAATCATGTTAGCCATTGCCGCATTTTATGAAATCCGGCAAATGGATAAACAAAACTACATTCCTTAATGGATTTATTAAATAAGAGTTGTATACGATGCAACTAGAAGGTTTTGTCGATCCTGAAGGTGTTAACAAAATATGCAAGCTCCAGCGATCCATCTATGGACTGGTGCAAGCATCTCGGAGTTGGAATATACGCTTTGATAAGTTGATCAAAGCATATAGTTTTATACAGACTTGCGGTGAAGCCTGTATTTACAAGAAAGTGAGTGGGAGCACTACAGCATTTCTGATAAGTATATGTAAATGACATATTATTGATCGGAAATAATGTAGAATTATTCTGTAAAGCATAAAGGAGTATTTGAAAGGAGTTTTTCGAAGAAGGACCTCGGTGAAGCTGCTTACATATTGAGCATCAAGATCTATAGAGATAGATCAAGACGCTTGATAAGTTTTTCAATAAGTACATACCTTGAAAAGATTTTTAAGTAGTTCAAAATGGAACAGTCAAAGAAAGAGTTCTTGCCTGTATTACAAGGTGTGAACTTGAGTAAGACTCAAAGCCCGACCACGGCAGATGATAGAAAGAGAATGAAAGTCATTTCCTATGCCTCAGCCATAGATTCTATAAAGTATGGCATGCTGTGTACCAGATCTATTGCATACCCTACCACTGAGTTTGGCAAGGGAGTACAATAGTGATCTAGGAGTAGATCACTGGACAACGGTCAAAATTATCCTTAGTGGAATAAGGATATGTTTCTCGATTATGGAGGTGACAAAAGGTTCGTCGTAAAAGATTACGTCGATGCAAGTTTTGACACTAATCTAGATGACTCTAAGTCTCAATCTAGATACATATTGAAAGTGGGAGCAATTAGCTAAAGTAACTCCGTGCAGAGTATTGTTGACATAGAAATTTGCAAAATACTTACGGATCTGAATGTGACAGACCCGTGGACTAAAATTATCTCACAAGCAAAACATGATCACACCTTAGTACTCTTTGGGTGTTAATCACATAAGCGATGTGAACTAGATTACTGACTCTAGTAAACCCTTTGGGTGTTGGTCACATATCGATGTGAACTATGGGTGTTAATCACATGGTGATGTGAACTATTGCTGGTAAATCACATGGCGATGTGAACTAGATTATTGACTCTAGTGCAAGTGGGAGACTGAAGGAAATATGCCCTAGAGGCATTAATAAAGTTATTATTTATTTCCTTATATCATGATAAATGTTTATTATTCATGCTAGAAATGTATTAACTGGAAACATAATACATGTGTGAATACATAGACAAACAGAGTGTCACTAGTATGCCTCTACTTGACTAGCTCATTAATCAAAGATGGTTATGTTTCCTAGCCATGAACAAAGAGTTGTTATTTGATTAACGAGATCACATCATTAGTTGAATGATCTGATTGACATGACCCATTCCATTAGCATAACACCCGATCGTTTAGTATGTTGCTATTGCTTTTATCCATGACTTATACATGTTCCTTTAACTATGAGATTATGCAACTCCCGTTTACCGTAGGAACACTTTGTGTGCTACCAAACGTCACAACGTAACTGGGTGATTATAAAGGTGCTCTACAGGTGTCTCCAAAGGTACATATTGGGTTGGCATATTTCGAGATTAGGATTTGTCACTCCGATTGTCGGAGAGGTATCTCAGGGCCTTCTCGGTAATGCACATCACATAAAGCCTTGCAAGCATTGCAACCAATGAGTTAGTTGCGAGATGATGTATTACGGAACGAGTAAAGAGACTTGCCGGTAACGAGATTGAACTAGGTATTGGATACCGACGATCGAATCTCGGGCAAGTAACATACCGATGACAAAGGGAACAACGTATGTTGTTATGCGGTCTGACCGATAAAGATCTTCGTAGAATATGTAGGAACCAATATGGGCATCCAGGTCCCGCTGTTGGTTATTGACCGGAGACATGTCTCGGTCATGTCTACATTGTTCTCGAACCGTAGGGTCCGCACGCTTAACGTTACGATGACAGTTATTATGAGTTTATGCATTTTGATGTACCGAAGGAGTTCGGAGTCCCGGATGTGATCACGGACATGACGAGGAGTCTCGAAATGGTCGAGACGTAAAGAATGATATATTGGAAGCCTATGTTTGGACATCGGATGCATTCCAGGTGAAATCAGGATTTTTACCGGAATACCGGGAGGGTTACCGGAACGCCCCGGGAGCATAATGGGCCAACATGGGCCTTGGAGGAGAGGTGAGAGGGCTGCCCTCATGGGCTGCGCGCCTCCCCCCTTCCCCTAGTCCTATTAGGACTAGGAGAGGTGGGCGCCCCCCCTCTCTCTCTCTCCCCCTTGGAGAATCCTAGTCCAACTAGGATTGGGGGGGGGGGAATCCTACTCCCAGAGGGAGTAGGACTCTCCTGGCGCGCCAGGCTTGGCCGGCCAGCCCCTCCCCCTTGGCTCCTTTATATACGGGGGCAGGGGGCACCCCAAAGGCACACAAGTTGATCTACGGATCGTTCCTTAGCCGTGTGCGGTGCCCCCTTCCACCAAATTCCACCTCGGTCATATCGTTGCAGTGCTTAGGCGAAGCCCTGCGCCGGTAACACATCAAGATCGTCATCGAGCTGAACGTGTGCCAAGAACTCGGAGGTGCCGGAGTAACGGTGCTGTGATCGGTTGGATCGCGAGGAGAACGTACGACTACTTCCTCTACGTTGTGTCAACGCTTCCGCTTCGGTCTACGAGGGTACGTAGACAACACTCTCCCCTCTCGTTGCTATGCATCACCATGATCTTGCGTGTGCGTAGGATTTTTTTTTGAAATTACTACGTTCCCCAACAACTCTAGCTAGTCCAAGCTAGATATCTTGGGTGCACTCATCGTACGCACACAGATTCCTTGGCTCTTTGCCTGTAACTCTCTCACGCACCACTATGTCATCTCGGAGCTCTTCCCCCCTCTCTCAAACTCTCCATCCACCTGGGTCACACATACACATGCATATCTCACTCGCACTCGATAGGCCCATCTAAAACTCTATCTCTCCCCCTCGTTCTCTCTCCATCTCACATGCGCACACACACAATCTCATGCCCAGCTAGCCAAGTATGATGGTCTCTCACTCAATTGTAGGCACACGCAGTCCCCCCTATATGTATATGACTAGCTAATCTTAGTCTCCATCACAAACATGTGCATGGTCTATCTCGATTTCTCTCGGGGCATCTTTCTATCGCGCACGCACTCCCTTGATCTCCCAGCCATATAGTCCCCTCATGATCTCGACGGGATCTCTCTATCACAAACACACCCTCTCTCCCTCCCCATGCGTCCATGCCATCCATGTGTCCCTCTCGACCTTTGTTCCTTGTTGGCCAGACCTCTATTGGACATGTGCTACATGGGTGTCTCTCTCCGTTGCAAACAATCACACACTAGTTATCTTCGTGTATCTCCTCGCCTCGCTTTTCCATCTCGGAGATGCATGCATGATATGTTCGCATAAGAAACGAAAACACACACACTCTCTCTAATTTATCGTTTGTTGTCACTTTCTCTTTCACACACATACTCTTTTTGCACACTTACTCATTCTCCTCGGTCCATAGCATACAGATTTACTGAAAAGTCAAACATCACAAAGTTTGACCATGTACGTGGACAAAAAGAATTACATCTAGTACGTCAAACATATACCATTAGATTCACCATGAGATGTAGTTTTGTATGATGTATCTTTGGTATTGTAGATATAAATAACATTTGCGTAAACCTGATCAAAGTTTCCAAAGTTTGACTTCTAAAAAATTTACATGCACTGCATTATCAAGTGGATGGAATATCTCTTTCCCCCTCTCAGCTATCTGACGCACCACTCAGCCTTATCGGGGCTCCTCAATCTCTCTCAAACTGTATTGGTCAGTTTGGTCCGTGACCTGACCCTCATGCCTTGATGGCCGGTACTGCCTGGTGTGGACGTGAGATGTAAAATATTTCTGCCTGGCTAGGCTTGTGTGGTGCTGAAGCGTTTGTTTCATGCCTGGGCCAGGCAAAGCATCAACGTCCCATCAATCAATCCATGCATCAATTATTTAATGCTAATATCCATCCATGTTGCTGTTAGCCTCGTGGCCACACGACCAGGCACGACCAGGCATTCGAAATCGGTCGCTTGGGCCAGGCTACTTGCAGTGTCTGGAGTTCAGCCAGGCTAATTAAAGTGCAAGGGAACCCAGGCCAGGCGGGCTTTCTTTTTCACAGGGTAGCAACCAAACAAGCGTGCATGAAATCCAGCCACAACCCCAGGCCAGGTAAAAGATGCTCAGGACGCAAGCCAAACTAGCCTTATATCTCCCTGGTTCACACATACACATGTCTCGCTCGCGATATACATATAGACCCATCCAACACTCTCCGCCCTTGTTCTCTCTCCATGTGACACGCACCCCCCTAAGTACCATAATCCCTCAATCCATCATAGGCGCAAGCACTCCCCCCCCTCGATCCTAAGTATGATTATCTCTTACTAGCCATCAGGAACACACTATTATCTCCTTCCATCCATACGTCTATCTCGATATCTCTCGGGGAATCTTCTATCGCGCACACACCTTGTCACTCGATCTCCCACCCATGTAGTCCCATCACGATCTCCAGGGGATCTCTCTATGACAAACATACACTCTCTCCTCCCCATGTCTGCATTTTCTCCGTACGTCTCTCTCGACCTCTCTCGCTTGTTTGTCAGACCCCTCTTGGCCACGTGCTAGGGGTCTTGCTCTCTCGGTTCCAAACAACCACACACTATCTCCTCACCTTGCCTCCGTTGTCGAAGATGCATGTGTGATATGTTTGCATAAGACACGCACGCTTTTTCTCTACTTTTATCGTGTGTTGTCCATGTCTCTTTCACACATGCACACACACTTTTTTCAATCACTCTCCCTCTCTCTCTCTCTCTCTCTTGTTAGGGACTCTGTCACGTCCATAAGCATATGGATGTTTTGAAAAGTCAAACCTCAGTAATTTTTGACCAGGTATATGTGGAGAAAGACATTTACATCTGGAACGATCATTAGATTCATCACAACATGTACTTACTTCATACTATCATTTATCCTTGGTATTGTAGATATAAGTAATTTCTTTATAAACTTGGTCAAAGTTTCAAAAGTTTGACTTAAAAAAATGTTGGAACTACATTATCGAACGGAGGGAGTAGCTCTTTCTCTCTCTCTCTGCTATCTCTCACGGGCCTCCCCTCTCACTCGAACTCTCTATACTGACGGATTATACGCTCATTGTGTCAGCGTATAGCTGCGTATATTGTTTAGTTGACTGGTCAACCAATCCACATGCTGCCTTGTCAGCTCGTGTTCTGTATCTTCGTGTGCTGGCCCATGTGGCAGTGGGTGAAAATAAGTAAACTAGAGGCCCATCTGACACGCGGTGAAGTAAACAAACACTACTAGGGAAAACCTTATACACAGAATCTTAGCAGCAGCGCGGCATAAAAAGAGGCGCTGCTGCTACGTAGTAGCAGCGCGGCTTCGAAAACCTCGCTACAGGTGCAAACTTAGCAGTAGCGCGTGACGTTCAAACCGCGCTGCTACAAAAATCCACGGACAGTACACAGTGACATAAGTTCACCAGTAGCGCGGCGTCAGGAAGCGCGCTGCTGCTAATGTCATAGTAGTAGCATGCTTTTTTTCCACCTCGCTGCTGCTAATTTTGAAATTATGCACAGGGTTGGCTTGTTTAGCAGTAGCGCGTGAAAGGGAAGCGCGCTGTTGCTACGCTCTTAGCAGCAGCGCGCTTTCTCTCCCGCGCTGCTGCTAAGACGCAGCACCCACCTACCACCTTTTTCACCTCCCCCTCCCCATCTCCTCTCCTCCCTTTCCCCTACCTCCCACATCCTCCCTCTCTCCCTCTTCTTCTTCCTCAATACTTCTCCCCCATTACTCTCCCTCTTCTACCTACCTTTCTCTCTCTTCATTACTCCTAGCTATAACTACACCACCTCCATTAATTCATCTCCTTTCTCTTTTTCCTCCCCCCTCCACTAGTTGAAGTTGTCTCCTCCCAAATTAGCTAGCTAGGTAGATCTAGCATTTAGTTAAGTGACCTATTTGCCCCCTAACTAGATCTTTCTTTGTCAAGAAGAGCTTTGTGCACTTTTGACCTCCCTACATCATCATCTCCACCGTGTGCTCGATCTCGAGATAGAGGTGTGATTAATATTTCATGCTTGCAAAATGGAAATATGTTTATGCATGTGTGTGTGATATTTTTATGGAAATTGTGTGTGTGGCATGAGTTGACGCCAAATTGTGCATTTGAGTTGCCTATGTTTTGCCGAAATGTCGATTTATTTTCGTTTCGGCGAATTCCGGGCAAACTCTAGATCTATATATGTCCTATTTTTAAGGAAGGTCATGCCGAATTTTTGTATGACTTTGATGAATGCATGCATTTTTTATAATCAATTTGTTTATTATTACCGTGCAGAGTTGACGATGGTTATCAGTGGAACGATGGTGGATAGGTGGTTGCGGTCGGCGGTGCAGGATATGAAGGAAAATAACCTGACAGTGGTTTTATGTCCGTGTCGAAAATGCAAAGGAATAGTTTGGCTTGACCCCATGTCGATGGTCGTGTCAAAGCGCACCTGCTCATGACTGGTTTCATGGATGGCTATACTCGGTGGATAATTGAAGATGAGGATGACGATGTTGAGGATGCCGACGGGGCAGGGAATGATGACACGGGGCAAGACGAAGAGATGATCGATAATGGCGGCGGGGAAGAGGCCGGACATGGCGGCGGAGAAGGGGCCGGACATGGCGGCAGAGAGAATGACATGGACTCCATGCAGCAGAGTTCGTCGGTACTAAGTTCAATCGTGCGGGACCCTCATGTTCAAGCATTGCTTCGCAAGGAGATGAGTACTGAGAGAGCTGCTTCTAGAGAGGAGGCTAAGCTGGAGCAACTGGTGGTAGACTCGAACACTCCATTGTATGATGGTTGCAATCCTGAGGTGACCCGCTTGAGTTTCAAGCTCCAACTCCTGAAGACGAAGGCTAAAAACAAATGGACCGACACTAGCCTCGATGAGCATCTCAATTACCTAAAGGATGTTCTTCCCGAGGGTAATCTATGTCCTAGTAGTGTTGATGAGGCCAAGAAGATCCTGTGCCCTCTTGATCTGCCACACGTTAGATACCATGCATGCATCAACGATTGCATAATTTATCGGAAGGAGCACGCAGAAAAAACAAGTTGTCCGGTGTGCAATGCTTCTCGGTACAAGAAGGCCAGGAAGAAATGTCCCCAGAAAGTGGTATGGTACTTACCGATCACTCCCCGTATCCAGAGGTATTTTGTAGATCCCAAGGAAGCAAAGCTAATGCGCTGGCACGCGGAGAGGAAGAAGCCCGACGATGGAGATGATCCGAAGCTGAGACACGTCAAGGATGGAAGCCAGTGGAGAGCGTTGAACAGCTTCTATCGGTATTTTGAATGTGATGCAAGGAACATCGTGCTCGGTGCGTGTACCGATGGCATGAATCCGTTTGGCAACCAGAGCACCAACCATAGCACATGGCCCGTGTTTGTATGGATGTACAACCTCCCCCCTGGTTGTGCATGAAATCGAAGTACATTCACATGAGCATGCTTATTCAAGGGCCGAAACAACCAGGAAATAATATTAATTTGTATCTGAGGCTACTTCAGGAGGAGTTAGACACGTTATGGAGAACACCGGCCAAGACATGGGACGCTAGCAAAGGCGAGTATTTCAACATGAGAGCCGCGCTGATCATGACAGTGCATGACTATCTCGGTTACGGATATGTGGCAGGCCAGGTGTGCCATGGATATTGCGGATGCACGCGGTGCATGGATGATACGACGTCTCAGCAGCTAACGTCAAGGAAAGATAGCGGGTCTGGGAAAATCGTGTACATGGGGCATCGAAGATGGCTCGAACAGGATGACCCGTGGAGAAACCGTGGAGATTTATTCAATGGTCACGCGGAGCATCGAGGACCTCCACGTAAGCGGAGCGGTGCCGAAATCGATGAGCTGTTGAAAAACTGGAAGGAGTGCCCCACGCCGGGAAAGATGATGAGAAAGGCGCCGGAGCCGCTGCTGAAGGTATGGAATACGAGGTCTGTGTTCTGGGACTTGGAGTACTGGCACAAACTCGATACACCTCATTGCCTTTATCAAATGCATATCTGTAAGAATGTCCTTGAGAGCTTGCTCGCAACACTGATGAACATGCCGAAGAAGACCAAGGATGGGCCGAAGGCATGAAAAGACTTGCAAGATTTGAAAATCAGGGAAGATCTGCACATGCCGCCCCGTAAAATGTCAGACGAGACAGAGACGGAGACAGAGGCACGGGAGAAGAAGGGCAAGAAAATAAAAAAAGAGGATTATTGCCCCCCTTCTTGCTTCACCTTAAGTCAGGCTGAGATCAATCAATTCTTTAAGTGCCTTACCGGAGTCAAAGTTAGTTCCGGTTACTATGGCAAGAGAAGTAGATATCTAGACACGGACAAGAAAAGGTTCAGCGGGATGAAGTCTCATGACTGTCATGTGATGATGACGCAGATATTACCTGTTGCCCTTAGAGGGATAATGGACAAGCACGTCCGTGACACGCTTATTGGTCTCTGCAACTTTTTTGACGTCATCTCTCGAAAGTCGATCAGTGTGAAGCAGCTCCGAAGGCTACAGGAAGAGATCGTTGTGATATTGAATGAGCTTGAGATGTACTTCCCGCCCACATTCTTTGACGTGATGGTGCATCTGTGTGTCCATATTGTGGATGACATAATAGACCCGGGGCCGTCATTCCTGCACAACATGATGCCGTTTGAGAGGATGAATGGGATCATCAAAGGATTCGTTCGTAACATGTCCCGTCTGGATGGAAGCATCGTCCAGGGCTATTTGACACAAGAGTGCATCTCTTTCTGTGAGAATTTTCTATATGGCGCAGACCAGCCGCCTGGTGTTAGTGTTGGTTTGCCTGTTAACAAGCACGATGGGAGGCTCGAAGGAGAAGGTCATTGCAACGGTCGCAGGGAACTGCACGTGGCATACTCAGATCGATGCAGCGACTTTGACAGAGCAAACTTGGTAGTGCTACAACACCTAGACGAGGTAGATCCTTTCGTGGCACTGCACAAACAAATTATCGCAAAGAAGTATCGTGACCGGGGGGTATGCAGGACGGAAGCCGAAATTACTAGAGAGCACAACTCCACTTTCCTGCATTGGTTCAAAGAGCATATTATTGCTAATCCCCTGGAGGAGGGCTCTAAGGACGGATTGCTCATATACGCCTTAGCACATGGCCCCTCGCCCAACCTCGTAACCTATCAGGCATATGATATCAACGGATACACGTTGTACACGGAGGCCAAAGATATGGACAGTGATGAATATCAGAACTCAGGGGTGACGATGGAATGCATGACCGGCAGCGACAACGGTTTTATGGAAGGGTCGAGGAGATCTGGGAGCTTGACTACTCTGGGCTGCACAACACGACGATGTTCCGTGTCAGATGGGCTAAGAACGTCAAAAGAGAAAGCCGGATTATCACTACCATGACTATACCCGACGCCAAGAGCGCTACCGTGAACGCTATCGCAAAAAACGAGCCATGGGTACACGCTAAGCACGTGACACAATGCTTCTTCATAACCGACCCATGCAATCCCAGTCGTGTTGTCGTGAGGAAAGGCAAAAGAAACATCATTGGAATGGATGGAGTCGACAACGAGGAAGACTATGATCAGTACGGCAACCCAATGAGGGAAGATGACGATGATGATGAAGTATACGTCAAAAGAAGAATCAATACTACATTACCAAAGAAAAATCATACTCCATGGAAAAGGCAAAGTCACCATGAGGGGCTCAATTATTCTTTGACGAACAAGAAGGGAAAGAAGCTGACTCAAAAACGAAAACGTCAGCGCTGAGGAATCGGTCAAATGATGTAATATATATATATATATATATATATATATATATATATATATATATATATATATATTCCTATTTTGTATACACACTTAATTAGCCATTATTATGCATGGGTCCAATGATGTAATATATATATGTTCCTATTTTGTATACACATTTAATTAGCCATTATTATGCATGGGTCCAATGAGGTAATATATATATGTTCCTATTTTGTATACACATTTAATTAGCCATTATTATGCATGGGCCCAATGATGTAATATATATGTTCCTATTATGCTGAGGAAAAGAAAAAAGGGAAACTGGTTATAGCAGTAGCGCTTTAGTGAAAAAGAGCTACAGCTAGTCAAGGTAGCAGTAGCGGTTTTTGCAGAAATCGCTATAGCTGCTCGTAATAGTAGTAGCGCGTTTGGCATAAATGCGCTACTGCTACGTCCACTTAACCCAAAATTCTCCCTCTCCCTGCTTCATCCCGCCTCTTTTCCCCCAAATCCCCACTCTCTTCCCCGTCCCCGTCACACCGCCGCGCTCGCCCCCGACCCCGGCGCGCTCGCCCCCGACCCCGGCGCGCTCGCCCCCGACCCCGGCGCGCCCGCCCCCGACCCCGGCGCGCTCGCCCCCGACCCCGCCGCCCTCGCCCCCGGCGTTGGCGCTCGCCCTCGACCCGTCGGCCCTCGCCTCCCTCCTCTACTTCCTCCCTTCCCAACCTCGGCCATCGTCGGGCCTGCCTCCTCGCCCTGCACCCTCTGTAAACCACCCCCCTCTCTCTCTCTGCTAGCTAGGGTTAATTTACTTAGGTTTTACTTATGTTTAATTAGGTTATCTATTTAGTTATGAATTTAGGTAGGTTTCAAAATTTGCTGAATTTATATGCAAATTTGAACTGGTCATGTGATATGTGGATTTGTCATGTTTTGGACATGTGATGTTTTGTTAAATGATCCGAGTGGCCTATGTTAAATGATCCGAGTGGCCTACGTTACGCCGGAATGTTGATTCATTTCCGTTCCGGTGAATTTCAGGCGCTCGATATGTCCATTTTTTTAGCAAAGGTCATGCCGAAATTTCCCGTGAATAAAGGCATGATTTGTGCTACATAGTTGGCATATCGAGTGCTGGCACATAGATTTCTTTTTTATCTCATTTCTCATTTATTCATACTTTTACAAATAAATGAGGACACTTAATCATAGGAAACATGTCGAACAACGAAGAAACTGGGCCTTCTGACCAAGATGCAGACGAGATGGATTATGACGGTGAACAAGCCTACCTGGACTTTTTGACTACTAAGCAAGGTTTGCAGGTCTGCCTCGATGATGGTACTGACGCCGACACCGACACCGACGGCGCCGGCACCGATGGCGGCGCCGAGACCACTGGGGAAGGTACCGGCGCGAAAGATACCGGCGCTGATGCCGGTACCGAAAAGAGGAAGCATAAGAAGCAGAGGATCCGAAAACCTAACAAACTAGGGATTGGACGACTTGTGATCATAAAGATGGCGCCTGGCAAGTTTGAGCCATTAGAGCCGGAAGAACATCGCAAGTGCTATGGGAACCAAGTAGGATGCATCCTACGGGAATGCGCGAGCATCAACGACGATGACTTAAGGAGTAAAGAACATTTGACGCAGTTGCTCCTAACGAAGTTGCACAAGAGATTCAAGTTCCCCGATCGGGATGATAACATAGAACAACCGTGGGATGATCCGAAGATGAAAAAGATTAACAATCACGCCATGGGCATGTTCAGCAATGATTTGGCCTCCTGGAAATCGAGGGTGAAACGAGCTATTGAGGATGAGGAACCCCTGTCCAAGATTCTGGAGGAAAATCCGACACTTACGGAAGAGGAGTTCGAAAAGTTCAAGGACACTTGCGCTACCGAGGACGCCAAGGCTAAGGCTGCGAAATTCAAGAGCCTTCAGCTAAGGAACACGGGGAAGCATCGCCTCGGAAGCCGTGGCTACCTCGGTAAAAGGCCCATATGGGATAAGGAGGACGCGGAACGTGAAGCCGCGGGTCTCCTAGACCCCTTCGCGAAGTTCACCAATCCCTTGGAGCATGACTTCATCAGGGCCCGCTACAAGTGGGACAAGGAGAAAAAGGTTTTTTACACGGACAAGATCACGAGGAAATTGATTAGACTACTGGAGAAGCAACACCAGCTTGCAGCCGAAAGCCCTACTTCTCCGATGAGGCCCAAGTGGGACACCCCTCTCAACTGGGCCTTGAACGAACTTAAGGGACTCCCCTTGGGCCAGCGGCCGCAATATGGTCGTGTGCACGGCGCTGGAGACGGCGCCACGTGGAAGGTGTTTTACAACGAGGGCCCGGAGGCCAAGAAGCAGAAAAAGAAGTTTAGTCAAGTGGACATCGACGCGAAGGTGAAGCTTGCGGTCGAGAAAAGAGCAGCTGAGGACGCGAAAAAAGCAGCCGAGGACAAATATGAGTTGTTACAGCAGGCAGTCAATGCAGCTGTAACTGCCTGCAGAAATGATTTCGCTACTAACTTGGTTCTAGTTATCATCAACTGGACGAAGGAAAATCCAGACAAGACGGTACATGATTTCCCGTTGCCCAGTTTCGTCGGGAGCAACTCCATGAACAACAACATCATCGCACCATCACTTTCCCACGCAACCGGGCCTCCTCTCGCAGCCGCTCCCGCTCATAGCAGCCCGTCCTCAGTCTCTGGCGCGCTCGGTGGGCGTTCGTCTTTGGCTGAGCTTGACGCCATCACGGTAATTACTTGTCGCACCACCATATATATATATAATATTCCATTTTTGTTGCCTTTCGGATGTTTTACGCCACAGACATATGTGTTTGCAGGCGAAAGAAACCCCGTGCACCATACTCTACTTGATCAAAGGCCAGAAGGTGGACGTGGGAAAGGGGATGATAATGGACCCCTTGCAACCCACGTTCCACAACCAGCCGATTCCTGCTGGGCACTTCAGGGTTAGCTTGTCCAGTGTGAAATCGGGGCACGAGGATTTGCCTCCTCCAGTACAGCATGTGGGAGCGGACGACGAGACCCCGCCGCAGATTGGAAGCTGCAAAGGTTGGGTGCTGCTATGGCCGAAGAATCTTATTCGTCTAGAGCCGGACGAGAGCACACCAATAACCACACATCAACAAGCATGTGCGGAGACCATCACCCCGCCTACGCAATTACCAGCTCCAGTACTGCCGGGTGAGAGCGGCGGACGACATGATGAAGGGGGTGCAATAGTGCTGGCTGATGTAATTTGTCCTATAGAACAGAGAATGGATGATGAGACGGAGGTCGACCATATGGATTACCTTAATACAAACGCGTATGACTGTGACATAGAATTGATGAGTCAACCATATGACGAATCGGGCTATCAGCTTGCTAATGAGAATATGAATGATATGCCCGGGCAGGAAGGTCGTAGCAGGGATTGTAAAAAGTCTCTCTTCATGAAATCCTCACAGTACACGCCTGAAGATGGCGCCTCAACACAGGCTCAACTATCCCAGCGCGAGGGTCGTACAATACTTAGCCCGGGAACACTGGGGCAGGGGTTAAGGAAGGGTCTAGAAGGTGTGCCCAGGAAAAAGGAGAGAAAGAGATCGGGGAAGATAGCTGCCTCCAAACAAGCCAGACCACATTGCAGCCAGACGATGCATTCTGAAGAGCGTGTACCCGTGAAAGGTGCGGCCATGTTCCATCTCACGGGCGAGCCGATGCTACCGCCGAAACCGCTGGAGGCACTATCAGGGGATCTCAGGAGACTGCACGACCATGTGTTGTTGACTGAGAAAAGCCTACTAGCCTCAAAGGATCCAGGATATCCGACATACGCGGCTCATGTGCCTGAGGGGAAGTTCTACGTCGAGACACGGCCCGCGGAGGTGTTCTTCCTGCGGTTTGACCATATCTTTGAGATGTTTCTGACAAGGCGGCTCGATTTTACAATCGTCCGACTTTTTGCGCTACATATGAGCTCCGTCATGAACAGTGAAGAACTCTCGCAAATCTGTGTGGCGGATCCGTACTACATGCACGAGTCTTTCTTGAGTCTCGGCGACTTTGAGCGTGAAACTACTAGGGACTACCTCCAAAACTTCATGGTACAGAATAAGGACCGGGAAATTGTCCTCGTGCCTTATCATCCAAAGTAAGTCAGTTTTGAACAACCCTTTCATACATTTCAATCATTCCTTCTCTCTCTATGGGGAATAATTTGAGGTGTCTTTTCCCCGCAGCAACGGGAGTGCCGTCCTTATCGTTCTTTATCCGGAAGTCTCCCACGCCGTGTATTTTGACCCTTCTAGAGACTACGAGAAAAAAGACTACACCCACATAATGAATATTCTAGATGATGCTCTCCAAGGCTTCAGCTTTAGAGGTGGCCACATGCAGATCAGGAAACAAAGGAACAAGAAGATGGGTTTCGCGCATAAAACTAACTTCTCCTGCATCCAAGTCCCGAAACCAAGCAAGAAGGATGGATTCTACATCCTCCATCTCATGATTCAGTTCAACACAGATCACCAAAAGCTTCGCATGAGAAGCAGAAGTGATGATCATATCCACAAGTGGCTAGAATCTCATGGAGAAGCGGATTATAAACTTAGATATGACTTCTTTCGCATCCAAAGAGACATTGCGACGATCATCATGAAAGAAGTCGTCGATGAGAAGGGGATGTTCCACCACGGCCCTATATCGCGAGCTGACGTCCGAACTCGCATAGGCATGCAACGTCTAGACCTCACGCCGTTCAAGAAGCTAGGGTCCATCCTCGATGATATGGAAGGATGGAACTTCTAGTGATTTATGATGCCGATGATGATGATATGTGTCGGTTGAACTTGTATACTATTTGTAGTGATGCAACTTTGTGATGTCCACGATCCCTGCCGAACTTGCGTAACGCTACTTTGTTAGTTTGCGTAGATGACCTGTGTACCTCTAGTTAATCAATTTGCGTACTGTATGTTGCATCTAGTTGCTAACCCTTTCTTTTTCAGTGTTCTCTAGTATATTTTGTTGCATATATATGATTGTACATCCTCTTCATGAACATGCATCTCTAACAGGTACCTAGTTTCTTGATGACGAGATGGAACTGCTATGTCGTGTACAAAGGGAAGGTTCCAGGGGTGTACAACGAGTGGCATGAGTGTTAGGCACAAGTGAATGGGTTCTCGGACGCCAGCCATAAAGGCTTCAAAAGCAGACAAGAAGGAGAAGCTAGTTACTTGAGGTTCACGCTAGCGCGAGAGAGGACTCGTAACCGCCATCTCATGTACTGCATAGTTCCGCTCTCACTCATAGTGATATCTCTTCTCGCATATACCTTTGTTTAGATGGATGACGTTGTAGTTGCAAGTATTCGAGACTTGCATGTATCGCTATTTTCGAGATGATGACAAGATACCGCTTTGTGTTGGATGATGATTATGACGAGACTATTTGTATGTATATGCTATGATTACATTTGTGGTCTCGCAGGCATTTGTATGCGTATCATGATGACATTTGTATGTGCTAAAGATTCTTCTATAAAGCTTGTTCAAATACAAAACAAATATGCCGAAAAAAACAAAAAACTACTAAAATTAGTAGTAGCGAGTGGAGAAAAGTTAGCAGCAGCGCGCACGGGGGAAGCACGCTATAGCTATTAGCGGCAGCGAGGTTCACGCTATAGCTATTAGCGGCAGCGAGGTTCCTTTAAGCGCGCTGCTGCAACACTTGTGTAGCAGTAGCGCGTGTGGACCAGCGCTACTGCTATACGTTAGCTGTAGCGCCTTATTAGTAGCACCGCCCCCCGCGCTACTAAAAGGCCCAAAACCCGCGCTGCTGCTAGGCTTTTCCCTAGTAGTGAAAGTTGAAACCACTCGGGGTAGCACCCCGCACGCTAGTAAATTGAGTGCGCATTGAGGACAAACTACTTGCGCGCGAAGTACGCACTCGCGCACAATTCACCACTGCGTGGCGGCATGCATAGAAGGACGCACTCGCGCACACCAAACACACAACACACACCAGCACACGTGTACACCGGCGTCGCCGCCGGTTGAGATGGACGGCGAGGCAGCCAACAAGCGGAGGCGGCTTGAGCCAAAACCGCATCTGGCGAGCCTGGACTTCATCAGCAGCCTCCCCGACGGCATGCTGCTCCTCATCATCGGCCTCCTCCCCACCAAATCTGCCGTGCGGACCGCCCTGCTCTGCCGGTGGTGGCGCCCCCTCTGGCGCTGCGTCCCCCTCAACCTCACCGCCGATAGCTGCCTCTGCGATGGGGATTGCAAACGCATGGCCGCAGTCTCCAAGATCCTTTCATCGCACCCTGGGCCAGCCATACGCCTTGACATCCGCAAGTTCAGTACCAACTGCAAGGTCCAACCCAAGTTCGACGAGTGGTTCTTATCCCCCTCCCTAGATCAGCTCGAGGAGCTCAGCTTTGAAGCTGGACGATGTCGCTCTCTGCCGCCGTCCGCGCTCCGCCTCACGCCAACGCTGCGCCGCGCCAACTTCAGCTCCTGCTATCTTCCCCAGATTAATGCCACGCCCGCTCTTCTTGTCCCTCAACTCAAGCAGCTCGACCTCTTCGATGTTGTCATCTCGAAGAAGGCTATGGAGCACCTTCTCCGTAGCTGTACTGTGCTCGAGTACCTTCGTCTTGAGCAGATCCACAGGTTCATTAGCCTCCACATCGCCTCGAAGAATCTCCGATGGATTTATGTGTCTTGCTGGCCCCGCAACAAGGCATCAATTGGGAAGAGATCACTCCAGCTGTTCCACGTTATGGTCATTGAGAATGCGCCTTTCCTTGAGAGATTGCTTGTATCGGATCTAGAAGGTCCAACAAAAATCAGGGCCATTGACGCGCCGAAATTGACAGCGTTGGTGTACTCGTCTGCCAAATTCTCCGAACTCTTTATTGGATCCGTAATCATTCAGGTACATCACTCATCTTCTTCTCCGTCTTCTTGAAATTCACATTTTTAAATTTCCTCTTGATGTATTTACGACCGTCTTCCAGAAAATGATTCACACAAGCTTGACCCAGTCCATGCGCACAGTGAAGATCTTAGCACTAAAATCTATCGGCCCCAATCTGGATCAAGTTGTTGGATTCCTTACATGCTTTCCGTGCACGGAGAAGCTACTCATCGAGGTGAAACTTCTTTCCTATAAGTAAACGGTAATCACAACGTAGCTCAATTTTTTCGTAATTTTCCCAAATTACGATGACAAGTGTAGTGTTCAAAACTGCATCTACGCACTGCACCGAAAGACATGTTTTTAGTATTTTTTTTCTCACGTGATCACCTGCATCGTTTTTATGCTGTACTACTATAGTAGCCTATGCTAGTCATAGTGGAAAGTAAATTATGGTTACCCTAAGAGCAAGTACTACCTCCGTCCTGGTTTACTCTTCCAATTTTGTAGTATCAAAATTTGACCATAGATTTAACTGACAAAATGTTAATGCATGTCACTAAGAACTATATCGTTGGATTCATATTTGAACATAATTTCAAATGGTGTAATTTTTAGTGACATGCATTGGCATTTTCTTAGGTAAATCTATGGTCAAAATTTTATACTAAATACGAGGTAGTATTACAAAATTGGGCTATGTAGGCCAAAACATGTGCCAAATTCACTTGTGATGCATTTGGCATCGATGCCCCTCCATTGCTCACCTGGTGTCCCAATCTGGATCACCTACTTTGCTCCCGGTGCCAAATTAACTCACGCAATGAAAAAACACTGCGTGGGAGAGAGAGAGAGAGGACTGAGGCAATAAAAAAACACTTGTTTGGGAGAGTGAGAGGCTGGTGTAGTTGGTTTGATTGATTTGTTTATACATGTGGGTCTGTGTGCACAGCGGTGCCAACTCTCTCACATCGCGAGAGCGGTGCCAAAATCTTTTTGATTTGACATCGACGCGTGTTATGTGGCATACTTTTGCGAAATATGGCATCGGCCACATAGTGGAAGGCAACAAATGCCCAAGCTCTTCATGTGCTCCTAGTTAAATGAGAGGAAACAAAAATAGAGAGAGAGAGAGAGAGAGAGAGAGAGAGAGTGAAAAAATATCACTAGCCAGCCAACCCTATCGTATGAGCGAATGATATTGGTACCTCTTGATGACACGTCAATCTTGTGCAGCCAGCTGCTCTAATATGTTCTCTTCTTTTGCAGATAAAAAAAGACCCAAAAGTGAAAAATGTGGTGCACTATAACAATCTCATCGAATGCCTTGATCTCCATCTTACAAAAATTGATTTGATCGACTACCGAGGCAGCACATCTGAGATTAAATTGGCCAGGTTCTTTGTTCTGGAGGCAAGTGTGCTCAAGGTAATGAGGTTTGGCGTTCTCTGGCGCAACAATAAATGGCGTACTGATCACCGCAAGCGTCTAAGACTAAATGACAAAGTCTCTGCAGAAGCTGAATTTGTTTTTGAAACATCAAGTGGCCAGAGACTAGAAAACTTATTTGCCCATTAGTGACTTGTCAGGGCGGTGGATTTTAGTTTGTACGATAATGCTGCATCCACCTAAAGTAATGAAAGTTCTTACGTAAACTTCTTAGTAATTCCCTCTTCGTAGGTGCAGCATTACTCCTAACATTTGTAATATCAGTTTGAAACTTGTAATATTGCCATGTCCTATTCCCGCGTTTTCAAAATCCTGCGAATCAAACAGGTCCTGAGTTGGTGATGATGTTGCACTAGTGCAGAACCGGGCAATAGCACCGGTTCGTAAGGCCCTTTAGTGCCGGTTCCATAACCGGCACTAAAGTGTGGGCACTAAAGCCCCCCCCTTTAGTACTGGTCCAACACGAACCGGTGCTAAAGGGCAACCACGTGGCACGAGCCAGCTCCGAGGGCAGGGAGCCATTAGTACCGGTTGGTAACACCAACCGGTACTAAAATGTTTGGGGGGGGGGGGTTTTGGTTTTATGATTTATTTTTTATTTAATTTTGTGTTTTCCATTTTAATTCTTTTTCGTTTGCTAGTATTTTACGATACTACACATTGTACACGTTATGCATATATATGGTAGCTAGTAGAACCAATCATATATATAGATCATCAATGTCTCACAAACCACCATATCAATTCACACATACACACATGTATAGCTATATACAATTTCTCGTACATATGCATGTTGCCTTCGGAGCCAGTTGCATTAGCCTAATTGGTGCCTTCGGAGCACGATGACAAATTGGAAGTGGTTCATGACCTGGTCGATGGGGGCGGTAGCGGGTAATAGTATTCTCCCTTCGGATTTATGACCTGGTCGAGCAAAAATCCCGCTATTTCCTCTTGAAGTGCTTGTACGCGCTCCGTATCTAGGAGCTTGTCCCGCACCTCTATGAACTGTTAAGAAGGAGATCAATTTGCATGTGTATTAGTTGTGTGACTAGATATCGATAATGGTGCACAAATTGTGAATAGTGTTCTGACAAGCGTACCCATTCCTGTCTTTGAGATCTGCTCCTTTCGGACGCCATCATGCGAATGTTCTCGCAAACGCAGTATGCACACAGATCAGTCCCCTGCGCCTGCTTTATGGCCTTTACGAGAATGGAATTTAATTTGATCAGATAATAATTAATCAAGCATGATAATATTAAAAAGATGGCAGCTAGCTAGCACAACTTAATTACTTACCCTGGGTCGAAACCATCTCAGCTGTCGTTTACATTCGCCTTCCGTTTTGCTGATGAACCTTGCCCAAGCCCTGCCCGCCGACAAAGAAAATGAATAAAGGGGTTATTAAATAGTTCATATCATGAAATGACAAACTAAATAGGCCGAGATATATAGTTAATAATGATTGAAATTACCTGTTGACTATCCCAAACAAGATGTTATAGTCACTATTTTCTTTGAGTAGTGAGTCCAGTATTTCAACTGTTCCTTCGTCAACTTTAATGATACACAAGATCCAGTGAAATCTGCATGCACACACGTTTTTGCATGTCTTAATTAAGCAGGCATATGTAAGCAAAAACATGTAGCTAGCTAGCTAGTAGGCAAAAACAGAGAATTTGTAGTACAAGAAAGTGTGACTCACTTGAAGTTGTAAGGAAGTAGTATATCTTCATTGTATTTGAGGCGCTTCAAGAACTCGAACATGCTGTCCTCTACCTGCTTTTGATAATACTCGCTTATTTTCCATGTGTATTCATTAACGGTGTTTGGGTCAATGAACCCAATGCCATAGCGTCCACCTTTTTTCATTTCATACATCTTCATCCTGCATAATACCACAGAAAAGAATATAGTGAGGATAATTACAGGTAATGATTGATCAAAAGGATCAATACAACTAGCTTGAGACTTAAATTACAGAAAGAAATCACTTACAGACAATAGCAACTGACGATAGATTTGTCGAGTGCGTCTTGATTGTATAACTGAAACAGTTCAGAATACTCAACGGTCCCACGTTTCTCATGGTAGTAATGATCCTTGTTGACTTGCACCATGAGGGACTGTCGATCGGATCTCTTGGTAATGTCCATGTACCATTGATGCAATTCATACATTCTCATTGGGAGCTTCTTGACATCTTCTGGCTTGACCAAAGGTTGGCCCCGGACATATTTCCATTTAATTTCTCCTCTGTAATCACAGGCATGTCCTCGATCTCGAGGAGTTGTCCAACAGTGATCTTGAGTTCTTCAGCCTGCGTTATATGCTGCTGGGTTATTACCACATCGCCCACCTGGGGAACGTAAACTGTTTGCCCACAATAATATTGGCCGCGCGTACTGTCACGTGTTGTTGGTGGCACAACAAGCGGGGGGATCGGTTGCGCCCACTGTTCTCCCAGCTGGGCAACAGTTCTCCCGCATTTTTTGACAGCTGCTTGTTGTTTGCTCGAGCTCGAGCTCACCTCCTTCTGTAGACGTTGTTGATGTAACTTCTTGATGTGGCGCTCATAGTCTGTGTCAACAGGCTTAGGAGCTGGTGGTTCAGCCATACGAACGAAGTGGTCAAGAACTTCCACAGGCACTTTCTCCCTTGGCGGCGGTGGCGGTTTCGGTCCAAAATTGGCGTCGACTTCTGCCCGCACTATGGCATTGGTTTGCTCCTTGGTACTGTCGTAAGCCCTCTCAGGAAGAGGAGTACTGAGGTTTGGACCATATTTATATCGCTTGCCTCTGCCTGTACTTCCTGTACTATGACCTTGACTAGTACCGCTACGCACCATAGCTGTGGGGTGTTTCTTCTGCGATTGCTGAGGCGGCGGAGACGGCTGGCGGGGCTGAGTTGGACGAGGAGGAGTGGCCTGAAGCTGTGCCGAACTTGGAGGAGGAGTGGCCTGACACTTTGCCGGACTTGGAGGAGGAGTGGACGTGTGACGTTGTGTCGGACTTGGAGGAGGAGTGGCCTGACACTTTGCCGGACTTGGAGGAGGAGGAGTGGCCTCACGCGTTGGTGGACTTGGAGCGGGAGTCTGCTGACTCGGTGGCGGACTTTGACGAGGAGTCGGGTGAAGCGGTGTCGGTGGCCTTCGAAAGATGATGCAATCCTTTCTCCATAGGATGACATGATGTATGGCCTCTCCCAATGTGTGCTCGTCGTCACCTCCAGGAATGTCAAGCTGTAGCTCCGAATATGGGTCCACCACCTCATCAACCAAGACACGAGCATAGCCCGCTGGAATCGGGTTGCAATGGAAGGTTACCTCGGGGGAATTTGAAAAAGCAACGGCGTCCGCCACCTTCATGGATATGTTCTTCATTTTGAAGTGTAGCTCGCAGTTAGTGTTCTACGTGATGTCATCCACGGGGTATCTATCCAGCACTGCGTCGCCTGGGGCGGAACCCACGCTGCTTCTCGGCATGGATGGGGCGGTGCTATCCAATGCTGGATCATCCGCTAGCTGCTGCAGCTGCTGAGACCCCCTTTGCTGGCTAAGTGAGTCGATCTGCTCCTGCTGCCGCTGGAATTTAACTGCCAATTCCGCTTGACTTGCTTCTAGGAAATGAAGGCGTTCATAGTCCCGCTTCCTCTGCTCCTCCTCCATCTTCCTCTTCTTCTCCTCCGCAATCTTCTTTCTCGCACGGGTTCTGTAGTCGGCGTTCCAGTCCGAAAACCCCTCATACCACGGAATAGCGCCCTTGCCTCGTGTTCTTCCCGGGTGTTCAGGATTTCCCAGGGCACGCGTAAGCTCGTCGTTCTCTCTGTTGGGCTGGAACACCCCCGATCGAGCCTCTTCTATTGCAACAAGTATCGCATCGTCGGCTCCGTTCAGACATGCCTTCGTCGAAACATTGCCTGTCTTCGGGTCCAACTCCCCCCCATGCGCATAGAACCAAGTCCTGCACCTGGGGGGCCAGCTCTTAGTAACCGGAGTGACACCTGCATCCTCCATCTCTTTCTCAGACTTATCCCACTTAGGCATTGCCATCGCGTAGCCACCTGGCCCCAGCTTATGGAACTTATCCTTTTTTTCGGCATTCTTCTTGTTTATTCTCGACCGTTCCTTAGCTAATTCTGAATCCTTGAATTTCACGAAATCGTCCCAATGAGCACTTTGATTCTCTAGTATCCCCTCGAATACTGGAGTCTTCCTTCCTCCCTTGACGTACTTCTCCCATTCACATCTCTTGTGGTTCTTGAATGCAACCGCCATCTTCCTAAAAGCAGCGTCCTTGACTTTCTGCACATCTGCTTCTGTGAAATGATCTGGTAGGGTGAAATGTTCCATGAGAGTATCCCAAAGCAGTTTTTCTTGTCGACAAAAGTAACATTTGGACGTGGCTTTGCTGGCTTTCTCCATTCTTGAAGGGAGATCGGGAGTTGGTCCTTCACAAGAACTCCGCACTAACAAACGAACTTGTCCGCAATCTTCTTAGGTGCTAATGGTTCGCCATTAGGTTTGAATGCCTCGATATTGTACTTTACGCCCTCCTTTAACTTTTTGTTCGGGCCTCGTTTCGTCCTTTTGCCTGAAGATTTGCTCGATCCGGATGGCTGAAAGAAGAAAGATCGATTCGTTAATATATCTTCAACTCATTTAAAACATGCGATGATCACCAGATTCCTGCTTATATAAATATATATACCTCGCCGGTGTTTGTTGTTTCAGGATTAACATGTTCTTCATCATCGTCATAATCGTAGTTCATGACTTCATCAATTCGGTCGTCGCGATCGAATATCATATCACCCTCTCCGGTGTTGTTTAGAAATTCGGAGCCGTCATAATCTTTTTCATTCTGATCATCATCTGGCCCGCGTATCATATCGAACATGGTTTGTTCTCTCTCTCTCTGTCGGTATTGTCCGCCATAGCTTTTATTCAACTATGCCAAAAGAAATATAAAACAATTTAGTATAATCTCGAATAATAGATATAATCTTGAATACATCGTCTCGAATAATAGATATAATCTCGAATACATCGTCTCGAATAATAGATTTAATCTTGAATACATTGTCTCGAATAATATATAATATTGAATAGTACATCACTGGCTAGGTAGCTAATTAAAGATCGAATACTACAGAAGAATCTAGGACACTCGCGGTTCCTGCGGCGCGGGCGGTGGACACCCAAAGAGAAGGAACCCTCACAGGATCATAGCTGAAGTGAGATCCTTGAAGAAACTGCCAGGTATTGGAGAACCTGCCGCCCTCTAACGCAACCATGTAGCGATGGATGTGCTCGTCCTCCTCCCTGACACGACGACGTACCACCTCCGGCGGGGCCGGCTCCCTCCGCACCAAAACTGGCCTACGCGAACGCCACCAAACGAGATCATGGTCGACGACGGGACCCGGGGCCGGGTTCCTCATCAAGCGGCGCGCCCCTCCAGGCAGCACCTCCCAGTGCCAGCCAGCGGAGCCCAGTCCCGGACATGGGTCAGCTGGACGTCGTCGCGGACGTGTCGACGGCGAGGTTGCGGGCCGGGCATCTTCGACAACAAATACTAGCTATATGCCCGCAAAAAGTAACATTTTTTTAATGATTGGATTTTGATAACTAAAATTTCTAACATTTCTATAACATTTCTAACAATGCTATATATAACTAACATTTCTAATATTTCTATAACTAAAAAAAAGAAAAATTTCTAACTTTTTATAACTACTTCTATAACTAAAAAACAGAAAAATTTCTAACAATTCTAACTTTTTTATAACTATTTCTATAACTAAAAAACAGAAAAATTTCTAACAATTCTAACTTTTTTATAACTATTTCTATAACTAAAAAACAGAAAAATTTCTAACAATTCTAACATTTCTAACAATTCTAACATTTCTAACTATTCTAACAATTCTAACATTTCTAACTATTTCTAAAAAACAGAAAAATGTCTAACAATTTCTAAAAAACAAAAAAATATATAACTAAAAATGTATGTGTGTGTGTGCGCGCTCACCGGCCGGCGAGGCGAGAGGCGACGGGGGGCGGCGACGGGGGGCGCGCGACGACGGGGACGGCGACGGGCGCGGCGACGACGGGGCGGTGACGACGGGGACGGGGATGTACGGGCCGGGGCGGCGACGACGAGGGGGATGGTGACGATGCGGCCGGGACGGGGCGGCGGTGACGACGCGGACGGGACGACGGGGCGGCGACGACGGGGACGGGGCGGCGACGGGGGCGGCGACGGGCCGGGGCGGCGACGAGGGATATGGAGACGGCGGGGGCGGCGGGCGACGGTGCAGAGGAGAAGAAGCAGAGGGAGAGATGAGAAACTGACGAAATTTTGAAGTGTTTTCTTATATAGAACCCACCTTTAGTACCGGTTGGAGCCACCATCCGGTACTAAAGGTCTGTTTTGGCTAGCCTAAGCGGCGGGAAGCGACCCCCTTTAGTACCGGTTGGTGGCTCCAACCGGTACTAAAGGCCCCCCTTTAGTACCGGTTGGTGCCACGACCCGGTACTAAAGGGTGTGCGCTGCCAGGCGAGGGGCACAAAAGTTTAGTCCCACCTCGCTAGCCGAGGGGTACTCGCACCTGCTTATAAGCCCCGCCGTCGCTGCTGTCTCGAGCTCCTCTCTTAAGCAGGCCTTCTCGGCCTACCTCTTCTGCGATGCCCTGTTGGGCCTACTGCGCTAGCGGGCCTGCATCCTGGCCCAACTTGAATTTGGGTTTCTAGTCGTATGCACGCCGCTGTGGCCTAGTAGGTGGGCTTTTTCTTCTTATTTTTTTTGCTTTATTTATTTTTGTGAATAACTTAACTTTGAAAATAGATTTTTCAGTGATTCTTTTTTCTTATGTTTAATATTAGTGTGTTTTATCATTATATTCAATTTGGTAATGCTTAGGTTATTTAAAAAATGAAATGCCTTTGTAACGGATGAGTTTTCGTCCGAAACCCTGATACTTCGAAACAGATCGTCCATTTTGTACACGAAGTGCATCCAGTTTTTGCGGTAACCCTCTCTACTTTTTTGCACATGCTATGTGGGTGAAATTATGATACCATGCCAACTTTCAACCTTTTCTGAGTTCATTTGAAATGCTTTTCAATTTCAAGGTCATTTAGCTGAAAAAATAAGTAAATGCATGAAAGAATTTGCTTGCACATAAAATTTCTTCGTGTTTCAAATGCCAAAACACATAACTAGCTACCCTAACTATTACAGAGATTCCCTCCTGGGTGTGAAACACAGAAGAAAGTGATGATAGTTAAGCCGATCACATCCCAGATCTTTGGGTGTGAAACTTTTTCTTTGCGTGTGTCCCTTTGCGTCGTAGCCATGGAAAATCTTCATCATTTAACGGGATGCTCGGGTCAATATTCATTGTGAATGGATAAATTTCATCAAACTTTTCATAATCTTCTGACTTGTCTGTCTTGTCATCCACTCCCACGATGTTTCTCTTCCCAAAAAGAACTATGTGCCGCTTTGGCTCATCGTACGATGCATTCGCTTCCTTATCTTTTCTTTTTCTTGGCTTGGTAGACATGTCCTTCACATAGAAAACCTGTGCCACATCATTGGCTAGGACGAATGGTTCGTCTGTATACGCAAGATTGTTGAGATCCACTGTTGTCATTCCGCACTGCGGGTCTTCCGTTACCCCGCCTCGTGTCATATTGACCCATTTGCACCGAAGCCAAGGGACCTTCAAACCACGTCGATAGTCAAGTTCCCATATGTCCTGTATATAACCATAATATGTTTCCTTTCCCGTCTTGGTTTCTGCATCAAAGCAGACACCACTGTTTTGGTTGGTGCTCTTCTTATCTTGGGCGATCGTGTAAAATGTATTACCATTTATCTCGTACCCTTTGAAAGTCATTATATTCGAAGATGGTAACTGGGACAGCAAGTACAGGTCATATTCAATAGAGGTGTCATGCATGGTACGTGCTTGCAACCAGCTGGCGAAACTCCTGGTTTGTTCACGTGTAATCCAGTCATCAGACCGCTCCGGGTGTTTGGAGCGTAGCAAATTCTTGTGTTCATCCATATAAGGAGCCACCAAGGAGGAATTCTTTAGAACTGTGTAGTGTGCTTCAGTGAGAGAATGTCCGTCCATACATATTATTTGTTCCCCTCCTAGCGTGCCTTTTCCATCCAGTCTGCCCTTATGCCGCGATTCAGGAACACCAATCGGCTTAAGGTCAGGAATAAAGTCAATACAAAACTCAATGACCTCCTCATTTTGACGGCCCTTGGAGATGCTTCCTTCTAGCCTAGCATGGTTATGAACATATTTCTTTAAGACTCCCATGAACCTCTCAAAGGGGAACATATTGTGTAGAAATACAGGACCCAAAACATTAATCTCTTCGCATAGGTGAACTAGGACGTGCGTCATGATGTTGAAGAAGGATGGTGGGAACACCAACTCGAAACTGACAAGACATCGCACCAAATCATTCTGTAACCTTGGTATGATTTCTGGATCGATTACCTTCTGAGAGATTGCATTGAGAAATGCACATAGCTTCACAATGGCTAATCGAACGTTTTCCGGTAGAAGCCCCCTCAATGCAACCGGAAGCAGTTGCGTCATAATCACGTGGTAGTCATGAGACTTTAGGTTCTGGAACTTTTTCTCTGCCATGTTTATTATTCCCTTTATATTCGACGAGAAGCCAGACGGTACCTTAATACTGAGCAGGCATTCAAAGAAGATTTCCTTCTCTTATTTGGTAAGAGCGTAGCTTGCATGACCCTGATGTATGCCGTCTTTTCCGTGCATACGTTGCTGGTCCTCCCGTGCCTCAGGTGTATCTTTTGTCTTCCCATACACGCCCAAGAAGCCAAGCAGGGTCACACAAAGATTCTTCGTCATGTGCATCACGTCGATTGCGGAGCGGACCTCGAGGTCTTTCCAATAGGACAGGTCCCAAAATATAGATTTCTTCTTCCACATGGGTGCGCGTCCGTCAGCGTCATTCGGAACAGGTTGTCCACCAGGACCCTTTCCAAAGACCACCTTCAAATCCTTGACCATATCATCTACATCAGCACCAGTACGGTGGCGAGGCTTCGTCCGGTGATCCGCCTCACCTTTGAAATGCTTGCCTTTCTTTCTTACGGGATGCCTGCTGGGAAGAAATCGACGATGTCCCAGGTACACATTCTTATTAGCCAAATATATACTGTCGGTATCGTCCAAACAGTGCGTGCATGCGCGGTATCCCTTGTTTGTCTGTCCTGAAAGGTTACTGAGAGCAGGCCAATCATTGATGGTCACGAACAGCAACGCCTTTAGGTCAAATTCTTCCCCCATGTGCTCATCCCACGCACGTACACCTGTTCCATTCCACAGTTGTAAGAGTTCTTCAACTAATGGCCTTAGGTACACATCAATGTCGTTGCCGGGTTGCTTAGGGCCTTGGATGAGCACTGGCATCATAATGAACTTCCGCTTCATGCACAACCAAGGAGGAAGGTTATACAAACATAGAGTCACAGGCCAGGTGCTATGGTTGCTGCTCTGCTCCCCAAAAGGATTAATGCCATCTGCGCTTAGACCAAACCATACGCTCCTTGCGTCATCTGCAAACTCCTTCCCGTACTTTCTTTCGATTTTTCTCCACTGCGACCCGTCAGCGGGTACTCTCAACTTTCCGTCTTTCTTACGGTCTTCTCTGTGCCATCGCATCGCCTTGGCATGCTCTTTGTTTTGGAACAAACGTTTCAACCGTGGTATTATAGGAGCATACCACATCACCTTGGCAGGAATATTCTTCCTGGGGCGCCGGCCCTCGACATCACGAGGGTCATCGCGGCTGATCTTATAGCGCAATGCACCACATACTGGGCAAGCATTCAAATCCTCGTACTCACCGCGGTAGAGGATGCAATCATTAGGGCATGCATGTATATTCTGCACCTCTAACCCTAGAGGGCAGACAACCTTCTTTCCTTCGTACGTACTCTCGGTCAATTCGTTGTCCTTTGGAAGCATATCCTTTATCATTACCAGGAACTTTCCAAATCCCTTGTCAGATACACCATTCTCTGCCTTCCATTGCAGCAATTCCAGTGTGGTGCCCAGCTTTTTCTTGTCGCCTACGCAATTCGGATACAACAATTTTTTGTGATCCTCTAACATGCACTGCAACTTCTTCTTCTCCAAATCACTTGCGCAGTTTCTCTTTGCATCGGCAATGGCCCGACCTAGATCATCAGCGGGCTCATCTGATGCCTCTTCTTCAGCTTCTTCCCGCATTGCCGGCTCAGCTTCTTCCCGCATTACCGGCTCAGCTTCTTCCCCCATTGTTGTATCAACGTATTCAGGGAAATCATGGCCAGGATAGCTGTCGTCGTACTCTTCGTCTTCATTGTCTTCGATCATAACCCCTCTTTCTTCGTGCTTGGTCCAAACATTATAGTGGGGCATGAAACCGGACTCAAACAGGTGGACGTGAATGGTTCTTGACGTAGAGTAATTGTGACCATTCTTACAGCCAGCACATGGACAAGGCATAAAACCATCCGCCCGCTTGTTTGCCTCAGCCGCAATCGGAAAAGTATGCACACCCTCAACGAACTGGGGAGAGCATCGGTCATCGTACATCCATTGCCGGCTCATCTTCATTACACAACACCGAATAGACCAAATTAATACAAGGTCATACATAAAGTTAAAACAACACTTGAATGCAACAAACAAATAACTCTCTAGCTAAAGCATTTAAATGCAACAACAAATGCGATCAAGATCGCAACTAAGGTAACAATGGATATAACAGCATAATGATACCAAGCCTCACTATCGATGGCATATTTTCTAATCTTTCTAATCTTCAAGCGCATTTTCTCCATCTTGATCTTCTGATCATCGATGACATCGGCAACATGCAACTCCAATTCCATCTTCTCCCCCTCAATTCTTTTCAATTTTTCTTTCAAGTACTCATTTTCTCTTTCAACTAAATTTAACCTCTCGACAATAGGGTCGGTTGGAATTTTCGGTTCACATACCTCCTAGAAAAAATTTCTATGTCAACTTGATGGGCATAATTTGTCATAAACACGAAATGCAACTAGTTTTAGAAGAGAATATATATACCACATCCGAATCATAACAAGGACGAGGGCCGACGGGGACGGATATCAAAACCATGGCACTATATGTATAACAAACAACATATGGGTAAGATAATTATACGAGTAACTAGCTATATATCCAAATCACACAAACATCAATTTTTATATAAAATTTCATGAACAAAGAGGCTCACCACAAGGTGGTGCCGGCGATGGGACGGTGCGGGCGATCGATGGTGGTTACGACGGAGATTTATAAGGCACTAAGTAAACCACACCTACATATGCAAACTAAGTGTTATTTTTGACCTCAAATTGCATATAAATCCAATACTAGCACATATATATTTCCTCCCAAATTACTAAACTCACAAATTAATCACTATATAAAGCATTGCAAGAGTAAATCTAGCAATGAGAGATGAAAGGACAAAGTTGCTAACCTTTGTGATCATTTCAATGGATGGGGGCCTTCAAATCTTGACAAAACTTGGGCAAAATGTGTGATGAGCTCGAGAGGAAGAGGGGAAGAACAGAGAGGAGAGGGGAAAGGGGAAGAACAGAGCGAGCTCGGGTGGACGAAGGGTTTATGTAGGACGATCTTTAGTACCGGTTCGTGCCAAGAACCGGTACTAAAGGTGCTGGAGGGGGCCCAGACTGACAACATCCTGCCACCACTCTCATTAGTACCGGTTCGTGGCACGAACTGGTGCTAAAGGTTCGCCACGAACAGGTACTAATGAAAGCGGCCCGGCTAGCCGTTGGAACCGGCACTAATGTATACATTAGTGCCGGCTCAAATACAAACCGGCACTAATGTGCTTCACGTTTGACCCTTTTTCTACTAGTGTCGTGCCTCCCATCTTTCACCAATAGCCGTCAGATCTAGATCTGATGCATACAAAACCAAGCTTCTCCATTTTTGCAAAAAGATTCCCGCACTTGTTCCCTATTTACAAACACCTCCTTGTCTCTTTACAATCAGCCTCATCTCCTCCCCACCACATCTAGGAGTGGAAGGCCATGGAAAAATCTGGTGCGATGGCCGCTGCCGGAGCCGTCCACCCCCAATCTTGGTGTTCCGTGCAATGCACGCGCATCTACGCACGGGAAATTATGTCGAACAGGGCTAGTTGTAAGTAGGCTAGCTCTACAGCCATGATGATAGTGACTACAGACAGTGAGGCTGACTATGGTATGCCGAACACGGCACCTATACTCAGGTGTCATCTCCGGCGCATGGTCTTGTCACTTCACTGTGAGGAGCAACACGTAATAATTTGACCAACGGGTAGTACAGTGCTAGTACTCCTACTACTACATTGGTAGTACTACTACTAGTACTAGTAGCACCACCGTCTGGATTTAGGAGTACTACCACGTCCATCTGGATTTTAGTATTTGACTAGCAATATCTAGTAATGCATGTCACCAAAAATGACTACTCCCTCTGTAAATAAATACATGGTGTTTTATTCCTATCGGCGAGAGAACTTAATGTTTTTTGCTAACTAGAGTACTGTAATAGGATTACATGCAATGAACTAAACACTGCATGTCATGTTTGGTAGTCTCAAGTCATTGAAAGCATGCACGGCCCACATCTCTCATTAGTTGATATGTCACGAAATAAGAAACAAGGAGGGAGTTAATGCACCGTGCCTAAGTATTTTGGGATTATTTGGTTTTGTAAGGTGACTTACACAACTTTTTTGTTTACATGCATTAACATTTTATTAGTTAAATCAAAGGTCAAAACTTGGCACAAAATGCAAAGGGGACCAATAAACCAGTAAACATCAAACTTCTCTCATTTGGCCCCAACTAGAGGTCCGGTGAGATGACTATACTACACCGGCACGAAGGGGGGCGCAACTTCATTGACTTACGGCAACTGCCTTTGGGTGAATGGCACGTGGCCACAGGGGGTGGCTGGCCCACCTATCATACAGCCAAAGGCAGGTGCAGTAGAGGGCCAAGGAGTAGTACGAAATCTTACGCACCTACGCATGCTAACCAAGGGCTGAGTGATCACTCGAATCGCAAGATCAGTTGACTAGAAGCTATGCTAGACCCACGGAGGCGATGAGCGCGAGCATCAGCCGGCTGTGCCAGATGGTCCACGACGCCGGCCTGTGGCCAGGCAGGTAGTATTGCTTGAGGCCGCCAGGGCGAGGGGCCGCTTGGACGACAGCTTCGTCTCCTTGTTCGACGAGGTCCTCATCGGTTTCCTCGACAAGTTCACCGTCGTTAAGAAGCTTGCGGACGACTTTGATGTAAGCATCCAGCCGACGCGCCCAGGCTCTGCGATGCCCGCCACCCTCAACGGCCACTATGGTAACAACCTCTTCGACGCACTGGTGGCCCTGCGACTGCCCGCCGTCGCGCTGGAGAATGTCCACCTCGAGGTCGCGCTCGCCGCGCAGCGCCTGGCGCAACAAGACACCATCGACATAATCACCCACGTCTGCACGCAAATCATCCACAAGGACTACTACATGCAAGAGGAGGACGATAGGACACTGGCCTTCTTGGAGCGCAGGGCAACCTTGGACGGCACTGTTCAGAAGCACGTTGAGCTCGCCACCAACGCCGCTGCTCCTCACACGTTGGTTGGTGACCCGGCGCACTAGGGCGTGAGGATGTCGTTGAACGTTGATGGATCCGTATGTATTTTTATCTTTCCGTCAAATCCATGTAGTAGTATATGATACTACAGTAATTATCTTACCTTTTGCATCAACTTCATAATTTTTATACGTACTCCATGCATGAACGGCGCCAGAACCAAACCTCTCATTACTCTAGGCAAAATCGTTATTTTCTATCTATAGGTCGCGCCATGGAGCAGAACGAATTTTACAAGTTATGAGTTCAAAAGGAAAAGCCTGCCGTGTTCGCGTCGCACCCCCACACGGTTGGTCCAGCACGCCGCTCAAGCGGGAATGCGTGCGGTGTTGCATTTTCACATACAAGTGGGACCGCAGTTGAGCAAACCGACTATCGGCAAACCCCCACCCCGCCCACCGCGCGATGGCTGAGAAAATAGGAGGGAGAAGAGATGGCTGTAGCACGAACTCCAAGAAAATTGGTATCGGATGGACTCATGTGGGTGGCGTGTGCCGTACTGCTAGACGTGAATGCTAGTTATGTCCCATGCCACCCCACTATATCAAGCCTATATCGAGGTACGTAGAACAAATTTCCTGCAGTCCGTGCTCAGCCCTCCTCTATCTCTCTTCTCAGCCAGCCAGCGAACGCGCGGAGCCCATCGTCTGTTTGCTCACATGCGGCCCCACATGTCAGTGAAAACGCAAGAGGACCCACTTAACCTGCACATCTTTCACCTCGACGTGCTGGTGATGAAAAACAAATCCAATAAAGATCTTCGGTGGCCGCTTTTGGAGTTACTCAAGAGTAGTAAGATTCTATTTACAGTTTAACCCAAGATGCACATCTCGTGGCTTCAACTACCACTCTATTTTCTTTCATGACACGACCTGGATGCTGGATGTCCCACGTGTCGGCAAAAGGAGGAAGAACCCGACCAAATCTTCGGTTCTGCTCTCGGATTAGACTAGTTGTGCTAACTTAAAATTTTTATGGTGTACTCCCTCCGTTCCAAAATACTTGACTTCCATTTGTCCAAAAATGGATGTACCTATATACTAAGACATGTATAGATACATATATATTTTGACAAATAGAAGGCATGTATTGCGCAACGGAGGGAGTAGAATGGATGCAAGTTTTTGTATTGGAAAGAAGAGTACATCCATATATTGATAGAGCGCAATTTAGTAGATGTTCTATCACTTTTAGCTAGTATAGAATAGAGGCTAGACATGAGACTAGATGCGAGGAAGCAACGTCTACTTCTTTACACTCAAAGAAGAAAGAAGCAAGCAAGATCGAGCCTCCACAGATCAACAATGAATGCATCGAGAAGGCACTAATCCAACTTACAGGAGTAGTAAAATGTATTCTTGTGGTTCTTGTTTTCTTTGGTCTTACTTTTCTAGTCAAAATTATCGTTGGAGTTCGTGCAAAATGGAGGTGTGTTTGGGGTCATGCGTTGGAGTTGGCCTTACAAGTGGGACCGCAGTTAAGGAAACCGACTATCGGTAAACACCCACCTCGCCCGCCGCGCGATGGCTGAAGTTAGAGAAACGACGAGGTTGAAAAGATTGCTCTAGCACGGACTCCAAGAAATAATATGGTGTCAGATGGATGTCGTGGTGGTGGCGTGTGCCGTACTCCTGGACGTGAATGCTTGTTCTAGCCCATGCCACCCTACTACTCCTACTACTTACTCCTACTATATAGTAGTACTAGTATCGAGGATTCGAGGTGCTGGTTACGTACAGCGAACACATTAATATATGGCTACAGTAAAAACACCCGCCCGACGCGCGAAGCATGTGAAGCTAGTACTCTGTCTAGGTGAATAAGTCGTATTAGAAGGTGCATCACGACCTAGGTGCAAGTAGATTGGTGGAAAAGAAGAATATTTCTCTCTTCTAAACACAACATTTAATCACAACAGTTAAGAGGATGCCTTATTAGCTACCCATGCAGGCCATCGTAATTCATAGCATGCAAAGCGCTTTTATTTCTTGCCTAATAACCGCATGGACGTGCTGCATGCATTGGTCCTTGCCCGAGCAAAAAAAGGGAGGAAAGGGGTTTCCACGGGAGACAACAAGGCAGAGGTGGAAGCGCTCGCTGGCGAACAAGGCAGGGCGGGCATCGAGATGGAAAGTTAATGAACGGTGCCTAAACATTTTGGGAAAATCTAATTTTCGTAAGGTGACCTACAAATAGTGTACTACTATTGTTGATTGGCCTCATCCGATAACCTGTTGCAATGCACGTATAATTATGTATTCGGAAAATATTTTTTTTGCCTCGTCGCACCACTCACTCAGAGAAGCGACTTGAAAGCCATTCATAAATTTAGTAAGTTTATCATAGGCATATCATTTTATTACATAGAACAGGTCATCAACCCACATCGACAACGAGGATACATTATAAATACTAAAGTTTTCACCACACAACAAATAACATGCAATGAAATGAACTTCAACTCAACCATTCCTCGGCGTTGGAAATGCTTGCTTTGAACCACAAGTGATTCTCTAGGACGGGCCATGCATTGTCGATCTGGAGACCAACACAGGACTGATCATCCAGGCTGAAGCGGCCTACTATATCAGTACCACGGTAGGGAACCACCCAAATGTCCGAGGTATAGACACAGTTGCTTCTCATAAATGTGTCAACAACGGTTGGATCGCCTTTCACCATCATCGAATAGTTTCGTCCAAGGAAGAGCGAGTTTTCTCCAAGACTATCAATTCTGTGCCAGGGAGAAGGAGTTGGTGCTAGCACACTAGTATCCATCCTGAATACCATGCAACAGGTGTTGGAATAGGTCCGGAGAGTGCGACCATGGGAGACTACACCTGCTTCCTTAGCAGTAACATCATCAGTGGGCTGTATACACACAAGAAGAGGTGATCCATCAGAATTAGTTGCCAGAATCCACAGAGTATATCGGCGCTGCTCGTCCTCATGCTCGTGATCATCACCATCGTCATCTCCCCCTTGGTTATAAAAATCTTCAAGTATAGGTGGTGGGATGTTCATAGGACCTTGGAAACACAAGAAGAAGGTTAATTAGTAAAGGGAAACTTGCTAACCCGCATGCATGTGGATGAAACAATTATAATTACGGTGGAAGACAAACGTACCGACAAAACGAGGATCCCATGCAAAAACAGTGCCACGAGAGGTGGTAGCAAACACAAGATCCTCGTATTCAATTGCATCACAGTACACATCCGTGTATAGAAACTGATTTTTGAATAATATCCATCCAGTCGAACCACACGGCAACTAGCTTGTCGAAGATAGCAACAACTTGGTAGTTCTTGTAATTCCAATAGCGGTTGGGAACTCGACAAATTGCTATCTTCAGTACACGACAGTCACCATGATCGTATTTGAACGTACGTAGATCATCTGTGTGCTCAATCTCAGGGCACTCAGAGAGTTTTGGGAGTGGAATCCGCTGACGAGTGTACACATTCACAAGTTCCCACTCGCAATTGTGTCGGATTTCGGGTTCCGGCAGACCCTTAAGGTTCGAACTCTGGGGTGCACGCGGAGATTATGCCCTCTACCTCTCCGTCTCGCAAAGATCTAACTACCGAAAGAACAACACAAGAGACACAGGGTTTATACTAGTTCGGGACACCATTGTGGTGTAATACCCTAGTCTAGTTTGTGGTGGTTGGATTGCCTTTTGGGCTGATGACGATGAACAATACAAGGAAAAACAGCCTCGTGAGGGTCTGCTCTTAGCTAGGACGATGAACTGCTGGGGGGAGTTCAGCCGCCCTTTTCTCTCTCTCTCTCTCTCTCTCTCTCTCTCTCTCTCTCTCTCTCTGCTGCCTGAGTCTTTCTAACTGGTTTCTCCATGATCCTCTACCCAGGGGGTGGCTAGTCCTATTTATAGGCAAAGGCCCTGGGCCTCTTCCCAAATATTGAGCGGGAAGGGCGCCAACAATTGGCCAATTTGAAGGGGAACATCTGGTACACTTATCCTGACTAAAGTTGGTCCTCGCCTGCCAAAGGCCCTGTGGTGATGCTGTTCTAGGCTCCACGATGACCTCCTTCCCACCGTTGGATTGGTCTTGGTCTCGTTGCACCGAAATGGGTGCCTTTGCTTGATCCTCTCGCCCGTGCTTGCCCCCTTTGCACCAAAGAGGAAAGGGAGACACTGCGCGGGCTGGCGCCCGCCTGGCACCCTTGGTCGTCATGGCTTGCGTCATGGGAACCTCGTGAGGTACCCCTCCTTGATCTCTCCACCTCCTCGTGAGCCAACCTGACGAGGCCGTGCCTGAAGAAGCGCTGTGTCATCCGCCCCGCGAGGCTTGGCCCCTCGCGAGGGTCTTGGGTCTCGCGTTGATGAAGATGGGCCGTGCTGGGCCCCCTTTCGATCCACGCCGCAGGCCGCAGGCAGGTAAGTCTGGGGACCCCCATTCCCAGGACGCCGACAGTAGCCCCGGGCCCAAGGCGCGCATGGACTTGGCCGTGCTGAGAGGCGAAAGGGCAAGGGCGAAGCGCCGCGGGCCCTAACAGCCTGCGACCTTGGGCACCGCGTGGCGGTTGATTGGACGCGGGCGCCTCCGCTTCCCCATGATGCCTCGATGATCGTGCGGATTGACAAGTCCCCGCATGCAAATTGTGTCATGATTACCTGTGATCGTGGAGGCCGACGGTTGGCCTTCGCCAGCTATAAGTACGGCACTGCGCGTGCCCTTCCAGTCCATCTCTCCTTGCTTTCTCCTTCTCCTCCATGGCCCAGTCGAGGAGGTTTTCGGCCGCGGAGAAGGGGAAGGCCCACCAGGTTGAGCTTGCTTCTTCTCCACCCAAGCGCGGTCGTGGGCGCCCTCGAAAGCATCCCGTGGCCGCCTCCAGGCCGCGCTTTCGCGCTGCGCAGGTGCTGCCGGAGTTCGTCATTTGGTCGGCGGAACTGACTAGCGCCCGGCTCCAACTCCCTCGCTTCCTCCTTGGTGAGCTCCCGGCTGGTGCCCCGGGTGGCCTCTGGCTTCAGGCGGACGGCTGCTGTAGCCGGTCCTCATGGGCTGCGCTGGAGGTCTCCGCCACTGGGAGCTTGGCTTTAACTCGTGGCTGGCAGGCGTTTGCCCGTGCTCACGGCCTGGGGCGCCGGTGCACCCTGCACTTTAGGTTCGATGGCGATGCCACCCTCTACGTGAGGGTGTTTGGGGAAGATGGTCGCCGCGCAGGGTGTTGCCCCGAGGACGACGACCGCGGCCGGGGACCCAGCCCTGACGACGATGGAGGGGACAGCGCCCGCGCGGTTGGTGGCGCCCGAGGCTCCCCAAGCTTCATCAACTCTTCTTCTAGCGACTCCTCCAGTGGTGGCCGCAGTCAGCCCCCACGCCGTCGAGCCTGCCTGGGAGGCGGCGGTTCGTCCGCCCATCATCGTGCCCCGGCGAAGCGCGAGAGGGAGTCCGCTTGAGCCCCGGAGGCATCCCGAGTCGCCTCCGCTGGCCGGTGTGAGGCCGGCCGTGCCGGGCTTGTCCTTTCTTTCCCTTTTGTTCCCTACGTAAAAGAAAACAGCTGCATGGAGCCCCGCGGGGGCGTGTTGGGGGTTATTGCTGTCAACAATTACCTTGATTTCATTTTCACGCTTTTCAGCTGTGTGTCTGCACGTAGATAGTTCCCGGCCCCAGCCGTGGGGGGGGGGGGGGGGGGGGGCGACCGACCCAGGCCCTGTGTGTGTGTCGCGATGCCAGAGGGGCACGGACGGGAGGGGTGCTCCCGCAATGGACCTGGGTCGTGAAACTTTAGAATGATTTGGAATAGGAACCCTTGCGAGGGCGCTCGGCTGCCCTCCCTCGCGAGGCCTTTCGTAAGAGGAATCAAAACGGGGGAGTGAAAATCGACGAAACATAAACCAACGTTGGCAATAATTTCAATAAGACTTCAACTGCGAACAAAGCAAGCCAACTGCGGAAAGCAAATGAAAAAGCCGCGTCCGGCACCTAATCTAGTCTTCGACGTCTTCTCACCAGCGCGGAGCTAAGTGCTACCACTGGGCGTGGGAGGGAGCCCCAGGGCCTGAGGTCGGCGCTCCTGAGACTCCGGGGCGTGTACAGCCCCACTCATTATTACGTGAGAGTGTCACGGGCGGCGAGCTACACAGGCGTTGGCCTTCTTCACAGGCTCCGGGCCTTTCTTCTTAGGGGTAATGAGCTTCACAGGCACTTGCCTTCTTCACAGGCTCTGGGCCTTTTCCAAAAAGGGATAATCTTCACAGGCGTTTGCCTTCTTCACAGGCTCTGGGCCTTTTCCAAAAAGGGATAATCTTCACAGGCTCTGGGCCTTTTCCAAAAAGGGATAATCTTCACAGTCGTTTGCCTTCTTCACAGGCTCTGGGCCTTTTCCAAAAAGGGATAATCTTGACAGGCGTTTGCCTTCTTCACAGGCTCTGGGACTTTTCCAAAAAGGGATAATCTTCACAGGCGTTTGCCTTCTTCACAGGCTCTGGGCCTTTTAGGGGTAGAACCTCCAGAGGTGCTGGATGTTCCATGCGTTCTGGATCGGCTCCCCCTCCTGAGTCTCCAAGCGCACGGAGCCTGGCCTGGAAACATGAACAACCTTGAACGGGCCCTCCCACATGGGAGAGAGCTTGTGCAGCCCCTCCCTGGAGAGAACCCGTCTGAGCACGAGGTCTCCTACCTCGAGGGTCCTGGGGCGGATGTTGCGGCAGTGATATCGTCGTAGCGCCTGTTGGTACCTCGCCGCTCGCAGCCCGGCTTCTTGGCGGCGTTCCTCCCCCAATACGAGGTCCATCCCCTGCATGGCGTCCTGCTGCGCCTCATCGAACGCTAGGACCCGCGCGGAGCAACGTCTGACCTCGTGAGGGAGGACTGCTTCGGCTCCATAGACCAGGAAGAACGGGGTCTCGCCAGTCGGCTTGGTCGCGGTTGTGCGGATGGACCACAGCACAGACTGGAGCTCATCGTACCAACCTATGCCGCAGGCCTCCAGCTTCTTCTTGAATGTCCTGGTCTTGAGGCCCCTCAGGACCTCCGCGTTGGCTCGTTCGGCCTGTCCGTTGCTTCGCGGGTGCGCCACCGAAGCGTAGCATATCTGCGTTCCAAGGTTAGCACAGTATGTTTTCAAGAGGTTACTGGTGAACTGCGAACCGTTGTCTGTGATGATGCGGTTCGGCACCCCGAACCGGCTCACGATGCCCCTGATGAACTTGACCGCGGAACCCACGGGGATTGTGCGGACATCCTCCACTTCTGCCCACTTGGTGAATTTGTCAATGGCGACGTAGAGGTAGCGGTAGCCCCCTGGCGCCCAAGGGAACGGGCCCAGAATGTCCAGCCCTCAGACTGCGAATGGCCACGAAAGGGGTGAAATTGGCAGGCTTCACAATCCTTTACCAGTTCGACAGCGTCGTTGAGTGTGGTGGGCCAATAGAACCCACTGTGGAATGCCTTGCCAACGAGGGTCCGTGATGACGAGTGATGCCCACAGTCCCCGCCGTGTATGTCCTCCAGCAGTTCCTTTCCTTGCTCCCTGGAAATGCAGCGCAGGGATACGTCGTTCGGCCGCTTCCGGTAGAGCTCTCCATCCCTGATGCAGTATGTCGTTGCCTGCCGCGCTACACGCTCCGCTTCTTCCTCCTTCTCCGGCAGGGCCCCTTGTGTTAAATAACTCTGGAGTTCCGTGATCCAGCACTCCTCCTGAGGTTCCATAGTCGAAGCAGGCGTGCCCCTGAGGTAGGGCCGCAGGCCGGGGCTCTGAGGCAGGTGGCTGGGGGAGTTCCTCCTGAGGCTGAGCAGTGTTTGATAATGACGGCTGGGCCGAGGGCTTGAAGAGCCGCTCCTCAAAGACGCCGGGCTCCTGAGGTAACCGCCTGGACGCCCGTCCGGCGATGTCATCGGCCTCCTAATTGGTGCCACGGGGCACATGCTTCAATTCCAACCCCCAGAACTGCTTTTCCATCCTGCGGACCTCCGCTAGATAGGCTTCCATGTGCTCATCCTTCGGCTCATACACCTTGTTGGAGAAATTGACAAGGAGCTGCGAATCGCCCTTGACGGTGAGGCGCTTCACCCCCAGAGCTGCTGCGGCCTTCAACCCCGCTATAAGGCCCTCATACTCCGCTATGTTGTTGGAGACCTTTTCTCCTTGATGGAAACAGAGCTGTATGGCGTAGTAGAGCTTGTCCTGAGTGGGTGATATCAGCACCGCACCAGCTCCAGCGCCGTGCCTGGAGAACGCCCCATCGAAGTACATGACCCAGCCTTCCGGCGCCTCGCTCCCTGGGGAGAGGGACTGATCCTCGTTGTCCTTGAGGCCTGGTGCCTCCGTCCATTCCACCACGAAATCTGCTAACGCTGCTCCTTTGATGACCCTGGTCGTGCTGAACTCGAGCTGAAACGCTTGCAGTTCTATGTTCCACTCGGCGACCCTTCCGGCTGAGTTAGGGCTCCTGAGCACTCTCTCCAAGGGGTATGACGAGACAACCTTGATGGGGTGACCCTGGAAGTAGTGACGCAGCTTGCGCGAGGCCACTAGTAGCGCGAGGAGGAGCTTCTGAGGCATAGGGTACCGTGCCCTCGCGTCCCGTAACACCGTGCTGACAAAGTAGACTGGGTGCTCAACAAGGCGGAGTGCATCAGTGTTCGTGGCGCCCTCTGGAGGCAAGGGCGCCTCGCGAGGTGACGCGGCCTCGGGAGGTGGACCGTCCAGGCGGGTGGCCTCTCCTGCCTCCGGTGCACTCTTCGGCGGCTGTTCTTCCACAGCCGTGGTTACGTCTCCTGTGGGCCTTCCTTGTTCCTGCTTTGCCTTATCTCGAGCTGCTGCTGTGGTTCTAATTTGGCGCTCCTCCCTAACCACCACCAGGGTTGCGCTGGCAGAGTAGGGGGTGGCAGCGAGGTAGAGCAGTAGGGGCTCTCGAGGACGCGGAGCCACCATGACTAGGGGACTGGTCAGGTACCTCTTGAGATCTTGAAACGCCTTATCTGCCTCTTTAGTCCATTCAAAGGGCCCCTTCTTCTTCATTAGCTGAAAGAAAGGCATCGCTCGCTCCCCAAGTTTGGAGATGAAGCGCCCTAGCGTGGTCACGCGCCCAGTGAGCTTCTGCATTTCTCTGAGGGTCTTCGGCGGGCTCATGTCCTCGACCGCCTTGACCTTCTCCGGGTTAGCCTCGATGCCTCAATGGGACACGAGAAAGCCCAAGAGCTTGCCTGAGGGGACCCCGAACACACACTTCTCTGGGTTGAGCCACAGGCTCACTGCGTCGAGGCTCGCGAAGGTCTCCTCCAGGTCTTGTATCAGGGTCTTGGCCTCCCGAGATTTTACCACAATGTCGTCAACGTAAGCTTCGACATTCTTCCCGAGCTGCGGGCCCAAGGTGATGTGCATCAGCCGCAGAAAGGTTGCCCCTGCGTTTCGCAGCCCAAATAGCATGCATGTATAGCAGTACACCCCGCATGGGGTTAGGAAGGCAGTCTTCTCGACGTATTCTACCGCCATCTTGATCTGGTGATATCCAGAGAAGGCGTCCAGGAAGCATAGCAAGTTGCACTCCGCGGTGGAATCGACGATCTGGTCGATGCGGGGGAGCGGGAACGGATCTTGCGGGCATGCCTTGTTAAGGTTGGTGAAGTCGACACACATGCGTTCCTTTCCCCCCTTCTTTGGCACAACGACTGGGTTGGCCAACCAATCCGGGTATCGGACCTCGCGAATGACCCCAGCGGCCTCTAACTTGCTGGTTTCTTGGATGATGAAGGCCTGCTTCTCTGCGGACTGCCGCCTGGCTTTCTGGTTCATGGGGCGCACGTTTGGGCACACGTTGAGGTGATGCTCGATGACGCTCCCGGGGATCCCTGCCAACTGATCAGGCTCCCAAGCGAATACTTTCTTATTCACGCGCAGGAACCTGATTAGGGCCTCCTCCTGCTCAGGCTTGAGGTTGGCGCCTATGGTGAAAGTGGCACCGGAGGACCCGTCCTCGTCGACAGGTATCTGCTTGGTTTCTGCCTTGTCCTGGGTGAACAACTGCTTCTTCTTGGCGGGCGCAGCCCCCTTGGGCTCGGGGGTCCCTGCGTCGGTGGGCTGTGCGGATGCCGCCGTCATGAAGGCGAGCTTGAGTACCCGTAGAGCGTCCCGGGTGTCCCCGTGCATGGTGAGGACACCGCTGCTCCCGGACATCTTCATGAGGTTGTACGCCGGTTGCGTAGTGGCCATGAACTGGGCCAGCGCTGGGTAGCCGAGGATGGCGTTGTAAGGGAGGCCGATGGTGTCAGTGGGAAACGACACCTATGGGATCATGAGAATCCCTTTCTGTGGTTGCGGGGCGCGGGGGTCGTGAGAAGAGCGGATCGAGCAAGCAGTACACGATTCCTTTATCCAGGTTCGGGCCGCGAAGATGCGTAAAACCCTACTCCTGCTTTGGTGGATTATATGCTTGGTGTTCTTGAGCTAGCTATGGGGCGTGAGGAGCTCCAAAAAGCCGAATCCTCTTCCTGGTCGCCTGGGGCCTCCTTTTATAGGGAAAGGGGCTGCCACAGTGGCACACAGGAGGTGGAAAGGGTATAGTGATGCGAGGTTATCCCTCGCATTACATGACAAGGCGCATTTAATGCGCCTTGCTTAGGTGTCCTTGCTTTATCGGGGGCGGGGGAGAGCCCTGTCTCGTCCGTCGCCGCTCTCTCCCGCGTTGACACGTGCCCTGGCCAACGGTGCCTGCGATGCCATGTAGGCGGGCAGACAGCTGAGGTGGCACAGCAGTGGGTCTCCACGAGGATCTGCATGCCGCCACGCAGGTGCCTGCCCAGCTGGTTGGGTCGGCAGCTGTATGCGAGCGGTGGTGGAGGTGTGACTGGCGCGGGTCCGATGGTGGCCCCGCGGGTGTCCTTGGCAAGGGCCTTGACGCGGCCCCGGCAAGGGTCTTGTCGGGGTCCCGACAAGGGTCTTGCCATGGCGCCTGCTGTCATCCTCGGCAAGGCTCTTGCCGGGGGCCTTGAGGTTTTTCTTGGCTGGGATCCCGCCAAGGACCATCATCTTCTAGAGTGTGCATCTGATCTTGAATGTCTTCACAAAGGTCTGCATACCACCACGGGGATGCCTCCCGAATCCTCGCCCCATGGGGGCAGTGGACTCAAGGGTGACCCGCTCCGTAGGTGTGGGGCGAGCTGCCACGGCAAGGGTCTTGCCGGGTTGGCAAAAACCGCCTCCCGGCAAGGATCTTGCCGGGGGGGGGGGGCTTCGTCCCCTTTGCTCCTTGTGGTCTTGGTCTCGGCGTCGTTCTGCTCCTCTTTGGCTTCGGCCTCACCTTGGTTCTACCTTCCTTGCCGGGCTCGGTGCGGCGGTGCCCGTGGCTCAAACTGCCCGTGCACAGTCATAGGGGTACGAAAAGTGTACCCCTCTTTTTGTACACCGTCAGGAGCCCCCGGGCCTGGGCCACACATGAGCGCTACGCCTTGTTGGGCCAAGCCCAAGAACGTGTGCGCGGGCAGGCAGGGCGGTTTTTACCACGGTAAGTTTCTTCGCGCGCGGCGCCTCCCATGCTTCCCGCGCGTGGCGTGGCATGGGGAGGCGGGCGTGACGTGGGCGGCATGTGTGAGACTGGCCTCTGCACGCATGCGTCACGTCGTAGAAAAAAGGGGGCGGCTCGCGTCTTCCCCATAAACGGAGGGAGGCATGGAGGCGCGGCCCATTTACTGGGCGGGGCCGAGGCGTGGTCTTTCAAGGTGCCCACTCCCTTTAGTCACGGGGCGGGGAGAAGTCACCTCACCCGTCGCTTAGGTCCTGCACGTTCGCCACGCGGCGCTCATGTGCCTTGGGTGGCAGTTGGTGGAGGAGGGACATCGCGGGGTGGGGCGGCGGATCGGCCCCGGTCTCCTATGCCATTTATGTCCTCATTGGCGGAACGGGGCGGTCGAGCCCCCACCCTGCTCCTTTATAAAGAGCGCGAGGGGGGGGGGTCGGTGCCTTGCATTCCTCCATCTCACTTCTTCAGCTTCTGCTCCCCTCCCTCTCATTCGCCATGGAGAAAGGGAACCCTGGTCCTTCGACGGTGGCGACGAGGGTCACCGCTCGATAACGCGTCCCTCCTCCTCCTGCACCTGCGGTGGCGGAGCCAGCTGCGAGGGGAAGGGGGAGAGGGCGAGGCCGTGGGCGAGGCCGAGGCGCTCGAGGAAGAGGAGGACGGGGCGGTGCGCCGGCTTCGCCTCCACCGGCAGTTCCTCCCCCCATGGAGGGCCACATTTGGGACGACCCTTGTGAGTTCTTTATCAGGCTGCGGCGGCCGCTTCACCGTCGTCTTCGCCTCCTGACTCCATTCGCGAGCAAGATGGAGTGGACCCGCCCGAGACACTGAGGCTGCACATGAGGGGCTGTGGAATCAGCGGTACGCGAGTCCGTGTCGACTTCCCAGCCCCTAATGTGATGTATCTTGGTCAAGGGTGGAAGACGTTGGCCCGTATCCATCGCCTGACGGGGGAGGGGTGGGCTCACCCTCCATTTTAAGCTGATGGAGGGCGGTCTCCTCTCCGTCAAGGTCTTCGGGTGCTTCGGGACTCGGGCAAGGTGTTGCGTGGAGAGCTCCTCTGATAGCGAAGACTCCTCCTCGAGCGAGAGTGACGAGGAGGACTGTCGGATTTTGGGTTCCAGTAGACCCTTAAGGTTCGAACTCTAGGGTGCGTGCGGAGATTATGCCCTCTACCTCTCCGTCTCGCAAAGATCTAAACTACTGAAAGAACAATGCAAAAGACACAGAGTTTATACTAGTTCGGGCCACCATTGTGGTGTAATACCCTACTCTAGTTTGTGGTGGGTGGATTGCCTCTTGGGCTGGAGATGATGAACAATACAGGGGAGAGCAGCCTCGCGAGGGTCTGTTCTTGGCTAGGGGGATGAACTGCTAGGAGGAGTTCAACCGCCCTTCTCTCTCTCTACTTGTTCTCTACTTGCTCTGATTCTCTATGATCTCTGGATGCTCACTGCTCTCTGTTCCCCCCCCTACCATGAGGGTGGCTAGTCCTATTTATAGGCAAAGGCCCTGGGCCTCTTCCCAAATATTGAGCGGGAAGGGCGCCAACAATTGGCCAATTCGAAGGGGAACATCTGGTACACTTATCCTGACTAAAGTTGGTCCTCGCCTGCCAAAGGCCCTGTGGTGACGCCGTTCTGGGCTCCACGATGACCTCCTTCCCGCCGTTGGACTGGTCTTGGTCTCATTGCACCGAAATGGATGCCTTTGCTTGATCCCCTCGCCTGCGCTTGCCCCCTTTGCACCAAAGAGGAAAGGGAGGACACTGCGTGGGCTGGCGCCCGCCTGGCGCCCTTGGTCGTCATGGCTTGCGTCATGGGCACCTCGCGAGGTACCCAACCTTGATCTCTCCGCCTCCTCGTGATCCAGCCTGACGAGGCCGTGCCTGAGGAAGCGCTGTGTTGTCCGCCCCGCGAGGCTTGGCCCCTCGCGAGGGTCTTGGGTCTTGTGTCGATGAAGTTGGGCCGCGCTGGGCCTCCTTTGAGCCACGCCGCGGGCCACAGGCAGGCAAGTCTGGGGACCCCCGTTCCCAGAACGCCGACAGTAGCCCCCGGGCCCAAGGCGCGCCCGGACTTGGCCGTGCCGAGAGGCGAAAGTGCGGCACTGTTCCCCCACGCTTCCTTATTTTGCCCCTTGCTATGTGGACTCGCAGACGTACACAGCCGCCCCCCTTCCTGTTGCTCCACCGTCCCCTATCCTTCCTCCCTTGAACCTCCGACTGTTGTCTCCAATCCCATCTCTCATCTTCCCCCTCCTTTCCGTCGCCATGGCTCCGACGAAGAAGGAGAAAGGGAAGAAACCCATGAATCCGTCCCGCTCGCCGCCGTCGGTGAATCCCGCCGTCGGCAGATCGATCATACTCAATCAAGAGTGCCTCGGTAAGCTCAGCCCGGCTCTGGCCACCACCTTCAATGAGTGTGGGAGGACGACGGCCTGGTCTACGTCTCGCTTCCCCACTGACAGGATAATCACTGAGGTCCATTATTTCCCCGATGCCTTGTGGGCGGGTCTAGTTCCCCCCTTTTCTGATTTCTTCAAGGCCGTCCTCTCTCATTACCAGATCCATATGATGCATTTGGGTCCCGAATCCATCACTCTCCTTTCGATCTTTGCTTTTGTTTGCGAGGCGATAATGGGCATCCCTCCTTCCATTGCCTTGCTGCGCCACTTCTTCTCTTTGCGCCTTACTGACCGCACTCAATGCTCAGTGTGTGTGAGCTTCGTTGCCGCGCTCGAGACTGCGGCCTCGGGGATTGACTTCAAGCTTCCTCCGCCTTCAGCTGGGTTCCGCGAGCGGTGGTTGTACGTCGATGTCGGGGTGCCCAGCCCCCTGCTGGCTAAGCCGACTTCCCCTGCAGCACCCAATTCGGGCTGGGGCCAGGAGACGCTCGCGAGCCCCCAGCTCGCCTTCATCTGGCGCCGCTTCGCGTCCTTGAGGTCGCTCGGTGTGACGGCACCCAAAGTGGTGAAGGAGTTCTTGTTACGCCGCATCGCCCCTCTCCAACGCCACTGTCGCCGAATGTGGGCTTTCAGCAGGCATGGTGATCGCACGAGGCTCCAGGAAGAAGACCTGACGACTGCGGCGCTAAGGACTGTGCTCTTGGTCCTGATTGGCGACCCCAACACGGGTAGCATCCAGTGGGGAGGGGCCCTGTTGTACCTCTGCCAGAACAGGGACGACTTCGTGAAGCAGATGCCCCCCTTCGATGAATGGGGGCTGCGCCCCGCTGGCCTCCAAGGGCCTCGCGAGAACCATGTGGTGGTGACCGCCCTTCCGGTTGGTCAAGGCGAATCCTCCTCGAGTGGCGGGGCAGGGAGGCGTGAGATGGCGGAGACCGATAAGGCCCCTAAAGAGGAGGCTGCGCCTGGCGATGCCCTTGAGGAAGCAGCTCCTGAGGCCCGTGCTGCAGAGGCTGTGGGTGGCAAGCTGTCGCTCCCAGCGCCTGGGGCCAAGGCTCCCGAGGCCCCGGCCGCGTTTTCTGCCGAGGTGATTGGCGGCACGCGCCAGGCAGGCGCCCCTGACGCGGATAGCGTTGTTGCTTCATCTTCGTTGCAGGTTGATCCCTGCGCTCTTCTCTTGGGCCGCTTCCGTATGGACTTTGAGGCCCTTCGGAGGAAAAGGGAGGCCCTGGGTGATGACTTCCCTTGTCGCTTGCTGAAGCGCCGGAAGTATTTCGCCACCGATGAGTAAGCCTTCTCCTTTCCTGGCTCCTGATCCCCTTGTTGCGCCTACTGATCCTTGCTCTGCAGGCCTCTTCCTGCCGAGGTCGTAGAAGCCGCTGAGGTGCCGCCTCCTTTGGCTTCACCTCCCCCGTCGCCCCAAAACGTCCCGAGCAGCACTGCTCTTGTGGTGCGGACGAACGAAGGGGCGGACCGTCCTGAGGTGCCCCGCATCCCTTCTCTTCCTGCGATCTTCCTTCGTGGGCCCTCTCTTGGCATGGCCAGCCTGCTGTGGGCTTCTCATCTGGTCGCGGGCTGCGACTGGCTGAGGCGCCCCCTGCGCCCTTCTTCGGGAGACGTGCTGGCCCCAGGCCAAGCTCCTGGTGCGGCGCGCCCGGCCGTCGTGGGGGCGCCAGCCCCCAGCCCCCTGCCCGGAGGGGGAGCGATGATTCGTGCTCCCAGGTGCTTGCCTGGGGCAGACGATGGTGCGGAAGACGTGCTCGAGCATGCTCGGGAGCGCCGCGCTCGCCGCCATGAATTCCTTCGAAGGGCGAGCGGCGCGGTAGACCTGCTTGGGGAGGAGCTCGCCGATGAAGACGCGCGCCTGGAGGCCGAGGGCCTGCGCCTGGCCGCGAAGAGGCGCGAGCTGGAGGCCGCCGCCGCCCTCGCGCGCCACCAGCGCGACCTTGAAGACGAAGAAGCGAAGGCGTCGTTGGAGGCCTCCCGGGTGGCCCGATCCCAGGCCGCTGAAGAGGCCCTGGGAGCCGACCGACGGCGAGAAGCGGCGGAGGAGCGGGCCCGGGAGCTCCTGGCCCCGTGCCACTCGTTAGAGAAGCAGGTGGAACTGCGTGAGGCAGCCCTTGCGTCGATGAGGGTGGCTTCTGGCGACCCAGCTGAGCTTCAGAGACGTGAGGAGGCGTTGACGCTGGAGGCCGCCGAACGCACCCGCGAGTACGAGCAGTTGGAGACGAGGGAGCGCCTCGTGATGCAGGCGGAAGATGAAGTCGCTGCACGAGAGGCACATGTCCTGGAGGAGGTTGGTCGTCGGGCGGCGACCGCGCGCCAAGGCCTCGATTGCGAGTTCGAGAGGAAGCTGGAGTTGATCCGGGTCGAGGCTGAGGGAAGAACCGCAGCCCTGAAGGCCCAACGGGATGAGGCGACGCGGCGGGTCGACGCTTCTCGGGCCACCCTTGAGGCAGCGCAAAAGGAGTCGGCTGCCCTTCAGGCCGAGGTACTCCGTCTTCGTCAGTGGGTGGAAGAGGCCGAGGCCGTCAAGCGCCAGAACACTGATGAGATACGCCAGCGGTAGATCCTGGAGCACGTGCATGGCCCCATGCTGGCCACACTCAGGGAGAGGGCTAACGCAGCTTTGGGCAACATCTGCGAGGTGACTGTCGGCGAGCCGCACACGTTCAACTATGCCGGCAACCTGCAGTTCTTCACCGCCATGGTGACGCAGCTGGAGGCGCGGTCAGTCAGGGCTGATAGGTTGGTGGAGGAGAGGAGCCGCGCCCTGCTCGGGCGCGCCTTTTCCCGTGTCTTCAGCCACCTTGAGGACATGGATCCCCACTTCGACTTCGACGCCGCCATCGCCCCAGTCCCCAGGCCGTCCGAGGCAACCTGGCGGACTGGGTGGAAAACAACATGGACGCTCTTGTGAAGGCCTTCACTTCGGACGATGACGACCTGATCGTGGCTGCCGACGAAGGCGGTGTGGTGGATGGCCTTGACGCCGCTGACGACGATGCATGTAGCGGTGGCGAATCCAGCGATGCCAACGGCGGCTCGGGAGGTGCTCCCAAGGATGCCTTGGGGGATTTGTCAGACTGACTGCGTCTTGCTCCTGTCTTTTGCCCTGCATGGATAGAACTCAGGTGTTTGGCCTGATGGTCGTGAGAGCATTTTGGGATGGGAAGCCCCTCATGTAAAACTTGTGTAGATCGTATTAGCAGCTATTGTGTCACGCGAGCATCCGCGCCTCGCGGCTGGCTGGTTTACCTTTGTTTCGCGCAAGCCCCGAGGCAGCTCGTGGGAGGACGTGGTGTCCTGAGTGTTCTCCAATTGAAATTGTAGGACGCGCAGGTGCTGTTAGCGAGGGGCTTCACAGGCGCTGGCCTTCTTCATAGGCTCCGGGCCTTTTCATAAACGCGGTAGCTTCACAGGCATTCGCCTTCTTCACAGGCTCCAAGCCTTTTTATAAACTTGATAGCTTCACAGGCATTCGCCTTCTTCACAGGCTCCGGGCCTTTTTATAAACGCGGTAGCTTCACAGGCATTCGCCTTCTTCACAGGCTCCGGGCCTTTTTATAAACGCGATAGCTTCACAGGCATTCGCCTTCTTCACAAGCTCCGGGCCTTTTTATAAAGGGACATCCTCCACAGATATCGAAAAGTCCTCCCGAGAAGGAGCAATAACGGCAGTCTGGGCTGCGCACGAGCCTGGCCCGGCCCGACTCGCGAGGGGAGGCAGCTGTGGTGAAGCGGTAACCAGAACGCGAGAAATAGCTCGAACGAGACCAAGCACCCCTTCCCCGAGCACACGCAAATCTCAAATTAGAATCCAACTTAAATCCAGCAGGGGAAAAGTTACAACAAAAAAGAAGGCAATGAAAACAGGCAAATGGCCGCGTCCGGCACCTAATCTAGTCTTGGACGTCTTCTCACCAGCGCGAAGCTAAGTGCTGTCCACTGGGCGTGGGAGGGAGCCCCAGGGCCTGAGGCCGGCACCCCTGAGACTCCGGGGCGTGTACAGCCCCACTCATTATTACGTGAGAGTGTCACGGGGCGGCGATCTTCATAGGCACTAGGCCTTCTTCACAGGTACCGGCCTTGCTTCATATCGCCAGACGAGGGCCCCGCCTTGCGCCACACTCTAGTGCCACCAACGACGACCGGAAACCAGGATGCCGCCGGTGGGGTAGAGCGGTCGCCAGCGGTTCCCCCGACGACCACGGGTCCTCCGCCAGGGGCAGGCCCTCGGGCGCCTCCCCAGCGGAGGGCCTATCTCCTGAGAACACCTTGCTCCGAACGCCGCGGTGGTGATGTAGTGTCCCTGCCCCTCTCCTGCAGCCCCCTACGCCCTCCTCCCGAGGGGTAGGAGACTGTGGGAGCGGGGCAGATGCTCGCTGCGGCGACCGGCACCTCCTGCGGTCCATGATTAGCGTATGCCTGCTCCTGAGGGATTAGCAGTACCCGATAATTGTCGCCTCCAGCGTGGCCGACAGAGCCGTCCCGGGGCTCCTGGAAGAGCTCAGCTTCTGGTGTCTCGTCTCCCCAGCTTGGGCTGAGAAGCGAGCCTTGTTCGCCCTCGTGAGTGTGCACTTGGTCCATCATGCGGGGCACGTATTCTTCTGGCGCTGCTACCCCAAAGGCCGTGCTGTAGTGCTCCGTGCGCCACGCGGCGCTGCTTGACGTGCCCCTCTCCCTCACGCGCCGGGGGCGGGGTATCGCTGCTGCCAGCTCGGCGCCGACAGACTTGCTGGTGTTGGGGTAGCCCAGAGGCCCGCGGGAGTGCGTGGGGCCCCCGCGTGCGCCGCCCTGCGCTTGAGACGGAAGCTGGATGCAGAAGGGGTGAGCCCCCGAAGCGGCGAAGCCCAGGAGTTCGGCGACCCGCTCCAGCAGCACGTCACGGCCGCCTTCCAGCAGCCCACACTGCAGCAATTCTCGGGCCACCGTGAGCGCGGCCCTCGAGTTCGCTTGCTCCCAGTGGGTGTACGGTGTCGTGGCCGCGGCATGATTGGAGGCCCTTGCTGCCGACCGCGCTTGCCGTGGTGTAAGGGTTGCTGAAGCCTGTCCGCGCCGCCCGTGGCCCGCAGCGCCCTGCGGACCGCGAGCTGCCTGGGGCGCGGGGTCGCCCGAGGCGGGCGGCTCCGCGCGGGCGGGCCACGCCGCCCATGGATCTTGGTTGCCCACCTGGTCGCCGGACATGGTGATGGCGGTGCGACGGGACGCGGAGCGGTAGAGAGGTGGACTCCGGTGCACCCCTACCTGGCGCGCCAAATGTCGGATTTTGGGTTCCGGCAGACCCTTAAGGTTCAATCTCTGGGGTGCGCGTGGAGATTATGCCCTCTACCTCTCCGTCTCACAAAGATCTAAACTACTGAAAGAACAATGCAAAATACACAGAGTTTATACTAGTTCGGGCCAGCATTATGGTGTAATACCCTACTCTAGTTTGTGGTGGGTGGATTGCCTCTTGGGCTGGAGATGATGAACAATACAGGGGAGAGCAGCCTCGCGAGGGTCTGTTCTTGGCTAGGGGGATGAACTGCTAGGAGGAGTTCAACCGCCCTTCTCTCTCTCTACTTGTTCTCTACTTGCTCTGATTCTCTATGATCTCTGGATGCTCACTGCTCTCTGTTCTTCCCCCCTACCATCAGGGTGGCTAGTCCTATTTATAGGCAAAGGCCCTAGGCCTCTTCCCAAATATTGAGTGGGAAGGGCGCCAACAATTGGCCAATTCGAAGGAGAACATCTGGTACACTTATCCTGACTAAAGTTGGTCCTCGCCTGCCAAAGGCCCTGTGGTGACGCCGTTCTGGGCTCCACGATGACCTCCTTCCCGCCGTTGGACTGGTCTTGGTCTCGTTGCACCGAAATGGATGCCTTTGCTTGATCCCCTCGCCTGCGCTTGCCCCCTTTGCACCAAAGAGGAAAGGGAGGACACTGCGCGGGCTGGCGCCCGCCTGGCGCCCTTGGTCGTCATGGCTTGCGTCATGGGCACCTCGCGAGGTACCCAGCCTTGATCTCCGCCTCCTCGTGAGACACCCTGATGAGGCCGTGCCTAAGGAAGCGTTGTGTTGTCCGCCCCGCGAGGCTTGGCCCCTCGCGAGGGTCTTGGGTCTTGTGTCGATGAAGTTGGGCCGCGCTGGGCCTCCTTTGAGCCACGCCGCGGGCCGCAGGCAGGCAAGTCTGGGGACCCCCGTTCCCAGAACGCCGACAAGGACAGCGGCAACGACGACTAGGGTATCGGGCGGCAGGATGACGGGTCCGACTAGGTGTCGGGCGCCGCTCCGTGCGGCACCGGCGACCCCATCATCCGTGTCGCCGGCTCCTTGAACTTCTCGGGGTCGTCTCTTTGGGCGGCTGCGGAAGAGGAAGAGGGCGGGCGGCAGGGCCGTCAACTCGGATTACGTGGGCACGACGCCTTCGACGCGTGCGGACGTCCTGCCGCCTCGTCTTCGAGCTCTGCCTCCAGCGCTCCCATCACCATCCATCCTTTGGACGACCACCGAGATGTTCTCTCGGTGTCTTCTGCCACCTGTATCTTGCCTAGGCTCCCCTTTTGCCCTTTTCGCCTCCTTGACCTGCCTCCTGAAGAGAGGGAAAAGAAAGGGATTACGGGCACCTTATCTCTTTTTAGTTTGTAAGCCTTCGGGCCTTAGCTGAATTTAAAGCTTGCAATTCCATCATTCATGTTTTTCATTCTCCATGAACTGTACCTGAGTGGAATGTTTTTAATGAAAAAGGGGATGCTTGCCCGGTCACTTGTCTTGCGGGTGGAACCCACGTCAAGGGCCAAACCCTTGTTATCTTTTAAGATAGACACTTCCTTGCCGGCAGCAGGCCCTGCCGTCTTCCCACGTCGCTCGACCTTTCTCACGTTCTCGGCGGAGGTAGGGATGAGGCGGGTTTAGGCTCCCCGTTTCGTCCCTTCGCTGCCGCGACTACGACCAAACCTGGCCCCAGGAATGAGCCCTAGGGCCTAGAGTTAGGGGAGCACGGTAGCTTTAGGAAGAAACGAGGTTTCGTATACCTCAGTCCATAAGAGAATGCATGATAAGGGATGAAGAACTTATCTGAAACTGCAGCCCCCGGCAACTCTGGTTCGCCGTGGGTGAATCTTTGTACTTGCAGCCCTCGGCAACACTTGCTCGCCGGGGTCCGGATGCTGGTCCGTCCCTCTTCTCCTTTTTTTTTCATCCTCAAGTGATCCGGCAAGGATAACCGAGCCCTGCGAACCAAAGGAGACAAAAGAACGGCAAAGAGACGCACACTCGACCTCTAACCTAGGGGTTAGCCGCCGCTAAGCACTATCAACCCTAACCAAGGACGAGACTCGATCTAGCATGCATGCTATAACTTAGGGCGCCAGCGCTTCATTTAAGCTCAGGGTCTGCGCCTGGCTTTGTACAGAGGGTTACATGCATCATCGACAATGCTTGTACAAAAGGTGGCTTGCCGGGAGGCCCGACAAGCTGCGCCTTATGGGTAAAACTTGCGAAGATGCTCGATGTTCCAGGAGTTGCTCACCGGAACGGCACCTTCGGTCTCCAGGCGGACTGCGTCGGGCCTGGTGACTCGTATTACCCGATAAGGGCCTTCCCACTTCGGCGTCAACTTGTTGGAATTCTTGGCCGATTGAACGCGCCGAAGAACAAGGTCGCCTTCCTCAAGGCTCCAGGCATGAAGCTTGCGGCTATGGTAGCGGCGCAAGGCTTGCTGGTAGCATGCTGCTCTCACAGCCGCCCGAAGACGATCTTCCTCAAGGAGCAGTGCGTCGTCTTGCCGCAGTTGCTCTTGCTCAAGCTCATCATAAGCGAGCACTCGAGGTGACCCGTATATGAGTTCAGTGGGGATAACTGCTTCTGCCCCGTATACCAGGGCAAAGGGCGTCTGGCCGGTGGCTCGATTTGGTGTCGTCCTGATTGACCAAAGATTCGTCGGCAACTCATCAATCCAGCGCCTTCCGCTCTTGTGCAGTCTGTCAAAGGTCTTGGTCCTTAAGCCTCGCAACACTTCAGCATTTGCCCTCTCAGCTTGCCCGTTGCTCCGCGGGTGAGCGATGGAAGCGAAACAGACTTTGCTGCCGAGGTCCTGAGTACATTGCATGAAGGTGCGGCTTGTGAACTGCGTACCATTGTCGGTGATGATCCGGTTGGGTACACCGTAACGGCACACTAGCCCCTTGAATAACTTGACGGCTAACTGAGCTGTGACCTACCTCACTACCTCCACTTCTGGCCACTTTGTGAACTTGTCGATGGCTACGTACAAGTACTCAAAGCCCCCGACAGCGCGGGGGAAAGGGCCCAGTATGTCGAGCCCCCAGACCGAGAAGGGCCAGGAGAGAGGAATGGTTTGAAGGGCTTGAGCTGGTTGATGAAGCTTTCTTGAATGGAACTGACACGCCTCACACCTGGTGACGAGTGTCGTCGCATCCTGGAGGGCGTGTCAGGACCCCGATCCTAAGCCACACTGATCTAGCATGTAACACATCATATCACTTTGCGGCATCACGCACGGTATTCCCACGGATGCCACCTTACCTAGCCCGGGACCGTTTGCGCCTTTTGGCTCACGTATATGATAGTGTCGCTAGCATCCATATGACAAAGAACCCGGGCCGACATGGCTAGTCGTGAACCCAAAGCGGCACTAACCCATGGGGACAAGCATACATGAATCAACCTCGAGCATGTCGGTCAACAGCGTGTGAATCCGGGCTGTCGCACTGGGCTAACAGGACTCCGGTAACCCGGGCTGTAGCAGGCTAGGCAGGACTCCGGATGTCACCGCGTGACATTTCGCCGAAGGGACAGACACATGAACGAAGTGAAACACATGCCGGCCAGTCAGGTGTCCTGAGAAGTAGTGCTGGGCTAGCAGGACTCCGGTGAACCGGGCTGTAGCGGACTACTATGGCTCATGGAAGCACTAGACTACATTTCCTCATAAGAGAGGCTGCCAAGGATAAACAACTAGATTGTCGGATCCCACACATACCAAGCATTTCAATCATACACACAATATGCTCGATATGTGTAAATACAACATGGCATCACAACAAGACTCTACGACTCAAGTATTTATTCATTAGGCTCTGAGGAGCGAGATATTACAAGCATGGGTCTCATGACCCATCATTCAGAGCATACAAGTCAAAGCACATGCGGAAGCTTAACATGTCTGGGTATAGACATCTACAAATGAAAAAGGCTGAGAAGCCTGGCTATCTACCAGATCCTGCCGAGGGCACAAGATCGTAGCTGAGGTATCAAGCTAAACGTTGAAGTCCACGCGGAACTACTAGCGAGACTGACGTCTCTCTGCAAAAACATAAAATAGGCAAACGTGAGTACAAATGTACCCAGCAAGACTTACATCAGAACTATCTACATATGCACCGATATCAATAAAGGGGTGGTCGATTTTGACTGCAGCAAGCCAGCTTTGACTCAGTGGCTATCCTGAACTACGACTGCAAGTAACTCTTTTGAGGTGGCGCACACGAGTCCACATATTCACCATATCAATACACCACTATGGATCCGCTCCCGTCTACCTACGAGAACGCCATCCATAGCACTCACGCTTATCTTGCGTATTTTAGAGTATCCACTTTCACTTGTCTATGAACTATGCAAGGGGTCCAAGTTTCCATATCCGAGGAATCCGGCTATTCGAATAGATAACGATAACCCTGCAGGGGTGTACTTCTTCACACACGCTCTCGCCACTTATCGCCCTGTACACGTCATGTACCTCGGCAACCTTCAAGCGGAAGCCGGGCGAGGGAGTCGGCCACGACCTGACTAACCACACAAGTCTCTCGGCCAGGTTTATCGCCTATTCGGGTTCCATCCGCAAGGAGATCCGGCCGGGGTGTCGCTCACGACCCCAAACGATGTGTATAGGGTTCCAAGCCCACCAAACGGCGACGCTTGGCATACCCGGCCACGGTGCCTAGTCTGTCCCAAGCCCACCTGTACCGGGTGCCACTTGGTAGACTACTAGCACTACCTACAAACACCAGAAACTAGTTGCAACTCCTGGACAGAGATCAGGTTGATTAATAAGTCGAGAGGGGCACTTAAGCATTCCAATGTGTGGTAGTAACTGTTCATGGATCACAAACACAGAACTCAGTTCCTGAGGACAGTTTCAATGAGACAACCCACGATGTACTCCTACATGGCCTCTCACCGCTACCTTTACCAAATCGTGTTCACACACTTAGCTCTCAACAGTAGGACATGTTCACAACTTCCCAATTCATCCCCGATGAATAAGACCTGACACAACTCTAAGCAATAGCAGGCATGACAAACAAGCATGAATGAGTGTCAGGACCCCGATCCTAAGTCACACCGATCTAGCATGTAACACATCATATCACTTTGCGGCCTCACGCACGGTATTCCCACGGGTGCCACCTTACCTGGCCCGGGACCGTTTGCGCCTTTTGGCTCACGTATATGATAGTGTCGCTAGCATCCATATGACAAAGAACCCGGGCCGACATGGCTAGTCGTGAACCCAAAGCGGCACTAACCCATGGGGACAGGCATACATGAATCAACTTCGAGCATGTCGGTCAACAACGTATAAATCCGGGCTGTAGCACTGGGCTAACAGGACTCCGGTAACCCGGGCTGTAGCAGGCTAGGCAGGACTCCGGATAACACCACGTGACATTTCCTCGAAGGGACAGACACACGAACGAAGTGAAACACATGCCGTCCAGTCAAGTGTTCCGAGCAGTAGTGCTGGGCTAGCAGGACTCCGGTGAACCGGGCTGTAGCGGACTACTATCGCTCAGACGCACTAGACTACATTTCCCCATATGAGAGGCTGCCAAGGATAAACAACTAGATAGTCGGATCCCACACATAGCAAGCATTTCAATCATACACACAATATGCTCGATATGTGTAAATACAACATGGCATCACAACAAGACTCTACGACTGAAGTATTTATTCATTAGGCTCCGAGGAGCGAGATATTACAAACATGGGTCTGATGACCCAACATTCAGAGCATACAAGTCAAAGCACATGCGGAAGCTTAATATGTCTGAGTTCAGACATCTACAAATGAAAAAGGCTGAGAAGCCTGACTAACTACCAGATCCTGCCGAGGGCACAAGATCGTAGCTGAGGTATCAAGCTAAACGTCGAAGTCCACATGGAACTACTAGCGAGACTGACGTCTCTCTGCAAAAACATAAAATAGGCAAACGTGAGTACAAATGTACCCAGCAAGACTTACATCAGAACTAGCTACATATGCATCAGTATCAATAAAGGGGGTGGTGGAGTTTGACTGCAGCAAGCCAGCTTTGACTCAGTGGCTAACCTGAACAACGACTGCAAGCAACTCTTTTGAGGTGGCGCACACGAGTCCACATATTCACCATATCAATACACCACTATGGATCTGCTCCCGTCTCCCCACGAGAACGCCATCCATAGCACTCACGCTTATCTTGCGCATTTTAGAGTATCCACTTTCACTTGTCTATGAACTATGCAAGGGGTCCAAGTTTCCCTATCCGAGGAATCCTGCTTTTCGAATAGATAATGATAACCCTGCAGGGGTGTACTTCTTCACACACGCTTTCGCCACTTATCGCCCTGTACACATCATGTAACTCAGCAACCTTCAAGCGGAAGCCGGGCAAGGGAGTTGGCCACGACCTGACTAACCATACAAGTCTCTAGTCTAGGTTTATCGCCTATTCGGGTTCCATCCACATGGAGATCCGGCCGGGGTGTAGCTCACGGCCACAAAGGATGTGTACAGGGTTCCAAGCCCACCAAACGGGCGATGCTTGGTCTACCCGGCCACGGTGCCTAGTCTGTCCCAAGCCCACCTGTACCGCGTGCCACTTGGTAGACTACTAACACTACCTACAAACACCAAAAACTAGTTGCAACTCCTGGACAGAGATCATGTTGATTAATAGGTCGAGAGAGCTTGGAGCGCCCGGAGCCCAATGTGTGGTAGTAACTATTCATGGATCACAAACATAGAACTCAGTTCCTGAGGACGGCTGCAATGAGACAACCCACCATGTACTCCTACATGGCCTCTCACCGCTACCTTTACCAAATCATGTTCACACACCTAGCTCTCATCAGTAGGACATGTTCACCACATTCCAATTCATCCCCGATGAATCAGACCTGACTCAACTCTAAGCAGTAGCAGGCATGACAACAAGCATGAATGAGTAGGCACATCAAGGCTCAAACAAGTCCTACTCATGCTAGTGGGTTGCATCTATTTACTGTGGCAATGACATGTCATGCAGAGGAAAGGGGTTCAACTACCGCAGCATGTAACAGTTCAATCATTTTTGTCCTAATGCAGTAAAAGAGAGCAGGAGCGAGAGAGTGGGATTATATCAGAATGAACAAGGGGGTTTTGCTTGCCTGGCACTTCTGAAGATAATATAGCTCTTCGTCGGTGTCATCGATCACATCGCCGGAAACATCGTCGACTGAGAGGGGACAATACTGGCAACTGAGGAAGAAACACAATCAATGCAATGCACAATATGATGCATGCTCATGACATGGTAATATGAGTGTGTTGGCCTAATGCAACTACAACCAGATGGGTTTGGGTCATTTTGAACCAAAGGTTCAATCCCAAACTCAAACTATGAATTTAAATAGTGCCTTAACATGTTTTGCACTAAACAGCAAGGTTAAGTTGTTTAAACATGCATGAAAAGTGTACAGATGGATAGATTGCATTTTTCTGATAATTTTTCATATATAATTTGTTTGATTTGGAGTTATGGTTGAATTTTTATGAATTTTAGAAATTTGCACTAATTTATGGAATTTCCTATATAAGAATAAATCCAAAAAAGGGTTTACTGCGTCAGCCTGGCGTCAGTGTGACGTGAGCAAGTCAGTGGGCGCGGTCCAGGTCAACCCTGACCGGTTGGGCTCACCAGTCAGTGACTCGGTGCTGTCTAGGGTCACAGACATGTGGGGCCGAGTCAACGGACACGTCAGCAGTTAACTTTGAGTTGTGGGGCCACTGTGATTAGTTAAAACTAATCATAAACTAAACTACGGTTAATTAAGGTGTGGGGCCCAGTAGTTAGTGAGAGAGGGGGGTTAGTTAGCCCCATCATTAGTGCTAATGACGGGTCCACGTCAGCGATCGCCGGGGTTAGTCGCGGCGACGACCCAGAGCGGCGGTGGTTCACCGGAGTGGCGCTAGGGACAGAGGCTGGGTGCAGTGAGGGCACCAGGAGGTAGCTCGTGCTCCCGCGCATCCAGCGGAGGCAGCGGAAGGTCGCGGGGCGGCCGGGGCTCGCCGGAATGAGTTGGGGCCGGCGTCGGTGTTCGGGCGCAAGTGGCACGGCGGCTACTGCGTGCAAGAGGAAAAACAGAGGGAGGGAGAAGAGTCAGTGGCTCACGGCGGTTGCGACGGCCGTCGAAGTGGGATCGAGGGAAGTCAGAGCTGAGCGAGGCGACGAGGGTGATCTCCGGCGATGGCAGTCGGGGACGGCTCGGTGAGGCCAGAGGAGCGCGCCCGACGTCGAGTGGCAGAGCGAGGAGGTCGAGGACGTCGAGGCGGAGCTCATGGACGCGTCGTAGGGGCGAGGGGATGGCTCAGGGGGCGGCAACGGCGAAGGGTGGTGACGGTGGCGCTCGGTGGTCGCGTGGGAGAGAGAACAGAGAGGGGGAGGGAGTCCAGAGAGGGGGGGAAAGCGAGAGGGGATCGAAGGGGGGTTGCATGGCGACTCCTGGGGCCTCTCCTGCGTCGGCAGAAGCAGGAGGTGGCCTCGCCGCCCCTGTCCTTCTGTCCAAGGAGGAAGACGACAGGGGCAGCGATGGTGAGCTGGGCCGCCAGCTACAGTACTGGGCCTGTTGGTGGGCGCCAGGTAAGCTTCTGCCAGGTAAGCCTCCTTCCTTTTTATTTCTGTTTTCTATTTTCTGTAATTGTTTGGGCTTTATTAAAAATACCAAGGCACTTCTAAAAATCCTGAAAATAATTGTGGGCACTATTTAAATTATCTAAAACATCCCACATTTAGTTTCAGAATTATTTGAGCATTTAAAATATTTATAGCATTTAAATGCCCAAATTCAAATACTTTATGAATTAATTTCAAAAATCCAGAATGGTCCTAGAAATATGTGCACCATTTTGGGCATAGGTTCTCAACCAATCCAAAAATGGTGAACTTTTCTGAAAGGCATTTTGGCTTCAAGAAAATATTTTTAGGTTGAACCTAGTTGAGTTCTTTTGATGCTAGGGTTTGATCAATCCCCATTTCAACTTTAAATAAAATTTAAACATGATGCAACAAGATCAAGCAAGGACAACACGGGCTGAGCTAGGGATGTGACAATGAGTAGGCACATCAGGGCTCAAACAACTCCTACTCATGCTAGTGGGTTTCATCTATTTACTGTGGCAATGACAGGTCATGCAGAGGAAAGGGGTTCAGCTACCGCAGCATGTAACAGTTGAAATGTTGTTGTCCTAATGCAATAAAAGAGAGCAGGAGCGAGAGAGTGGGATTGTATCAGAATGAACAAGGGGGTTTTGCTTGCCTGGCACTTCTAAAGATAGTATAGCTCTTCATCGGTGTCATCGAACTCATCGTCGAAACAACGTCTAGCGAGAGGGAACAAACACCAACAAACGAAGAAGGAACACAATCAATGCCATGCAACAATATGATGCATCAATGTGACATGGTAATATGCTGTTGATTGGCCTAATGCAACTAGCAACAAGTTAAATGAAGTTGCTTTGAATCCAAGATTCAAATTCAAACTCCATATGCGAAATTCAAATGCCATTTAATTGATTTGACCTGATCAGCAGCTATAAGTTGTTCAAACATGCATGCAAATAGTACAGATGGATAGATTGGATTTTTCTTATCATTTTTCATATATAAATTATTTCATTTGGAGTTATAGATAATTTTCTATGATTTTTAGAAGTTTTGGGCATTTTCTGGAATTTCCTAGATAAGAATAAATCCAGAAAAGGATTTACTGCGTCAGCCTGACGTCAGTGTGACGTCAGCGGTCAACTAAGGCGGTCCACGTCAAACTGACCGGTGGGGTTCACTAGTCAGTGGCCCGGTGTTGGTTAGTGTCGCTGACAGGTGGGGTCGGGTCAACAGCCATGTCAGCAAGTCAGCACTGACGTGTGGGGCCGGTCAACAGGTGACGTGGCGAGGTCAAACTGACCTGTGGGGCCCATGGGGTTAGTTTAGTCTAAACAGGAGCTTAGCAGGGTTAATTAGGCCGTGGGGCCCACTAGTCAGTGACAGAGGAGGGTAGTTAGCCCTGTTATTAGTGCTAATGGCGGTGCCACGTCAGCTTCGCCGGAGTTAGGCCGCCGGCGAGGTGCCGCGGCGGCGGAGGGCTGCGGGAACGCTGCTCAGGGTGCCATTCGCCACGCGGTTTGCCCCTACGCGCTCCTAGGAGTGAGCCGCATCGGCTGGTGGTGGTGGTTAAGCTCGAGATGGCCGGGAACGACGCCGGCGATGACCACCGCGGCGGCCGGAGTTCAAACGTCGACGGATTCAATGCCACAACGTGCGGGAGGACTAGCGGTTTGCACCTACGAACTCTACGCGTACTCACGAATCCTGCGGGGACACCCACGGGACCAAAGGGTCACCGGAACTTCGTCGGCGACGAGGTCGTGCGGCGGCGCACTCTCAGCCTCGATGAAAACAGTGGCTACGGCGAGAACTAGGCCACGGAATTAGAGGGGAACGGTGGAGGAGCTCATGGGGATCACGATGATGCGGTCGGCGTGCTCGGGGTAGACCTGGGGTGACAGGACGGCGACGGCGTTCTCCGGCGACCAAAGCTTGAAGACGGAGTCGAGGCGGTCGAGTTGGGGCGTCCGATCGCTCGAGGCTTGCTCGAGGCGGGGTAACGGACGGTGGCGGAGCTTGCAGACTACACGGGGAGGTGAGAGGAGCATGGTGGGCATGGTGGCAGCGAACGGCGGCGGCGGCGGATCTCTGTTCGGGCGAAGAACGAAGAGAAAGAGGGGAAATTTCCAGGGAAGAAGGGGGAGGTCAGCACGGCCTCGTCCACGTCTCCTGGGCGCGGGGTTGGGGGAAGGAGGCCTCGACACGGCGAAGCAGGAGGTGGCCGGGGCGCACCTGCGTGCGTCGGCCACGCGCGCCCGTCCCTCTAGCAAGAGGAAGACGACAGGAGGAGGTGGGCTAGGCCAGGTGGCTGGGCTGGCCGACTGGGCCGGCCAGGTGGGCTGCAGGTGAGACCAGGTGAGTCCTTCTCTCTCTGCTTTATATTTTCTGTTTTGTTTTCTTTATTTAAACTTGCCACTGTTTAAAATTTAGAACAAATCAAAACAGTGCCATATATCCTCTAAGTATAACTTATGTGGCTCATTGGACATTTCCAAATGCACATAAATTATCACAGAGCATTTAAAAACATATCCATATATATTTGAATATATTTTCAAATTCAAATAGAATATTGTTTTAAATTCAGAGACCAAATAATTCCTTAAAAATGTTCCAAAAGTTTGGTTTGGTATATAACCCTTGCCAAAATTCTCAAAACTATTTTTAGGGATTTTTGGGGATTCACCGAATGCAATTTAAAGGGTTCTTGCCCTTCTTTTAAAAGATTTTGAGGCTTTCAAATTCCCTCAATTCAAGTTTCTTCAATTTAAACATGATGCATGCTCACGGATGCAACTATTACACTCAGATATTCTAGGGCTGTGACAACTCACCCCCACTAAACAAGAATCTCGTCCCGAGATTCAAGACGTGAGGTAAGAAGACAGAGGGGACACAAAGCTAACACAATCTTCATGATCCAATTTCCCTTCTCGAAGATGTTGATCCATTGCTTCAAATTGATCTTTGCGTCTTTGCTTTCGGGATCTTCATCCAACACGATGACGACAGACAGAAACTCTACAGGAATCGATCTCCTCGAAGATCGAGCACTCAAGATCAACTCACGGAATGAGACATAAGAACACCTCTTGAGTTGATACACAAAACACACACCAGGAGAAATGGAAGAAGTAGAAGACAAAGATTCAAATTGGTAGGCAACCATTCCATGCTTAACGAAGATAGTGGGCGGGGTCAAGGTAGCGAGGAGCTAATTGCCCTGATTCCATAATGAGGCATCTTAGAGGAGGTGACTCATGGAGTTATTTCCTTAAGTGGCAAAAAGAATTTCTTTTGATTCAGACATCAATAAAATTCTCTCAACCAGCCTAAGGCAAATCTCAAACAATCGTTTGGCGGGGTTCGAAGGAATGGCATACCCAGACTAGAATGGATGATGTGGACTACCTTGTTGAAGACAACGCAAGGATTGACTTTTAGCTTATCATCAGAAATGGATGGGACCCATGGTAGGACCACTTCTGAAGATGATCCCTTTTTAGCAAGTGCCGAGAATGGCAGCCCATGGGAAACTGGCACAATGGCCGTGCAAGCTGGAAACAAAATGCAAATGTTGGAAATGTTCCAACCATCATATCTGCCTCAGATTCAGATCTGGTTGATAACATGATATTTCAGACAACATGCCTGGAAAAGATGGGTTGCAACACAAATCGACAAGATAACGTTGCAAGATTCTCAGGGAATGAGCTACGATAGCAAGCTCCAAGACATGAGCAGGTTTTGCTACAACATGTGAACACGCTGTCCCAGACAAGCATTACCACATGGTAGTCTTATAATAAAACACTACCGAGTTCAGGTTGGGAACCGTCATTAAGGGTATCGAAGTCCTTTTATAAGCCCGGATCTTAAGAAGGAACTTCTTTTCCTTGTACAAATCAATCAGTGGCTTGGTGTGCTAGGGAATACATATGGAATGAAGGTTGCAAGTCTCCAAGCCACATAATACTTCGCACATATGCATGACTGACATTTGGATGATTCCAAAGGAAGAAAAAACAAACTTTCTCTAATTCACGGCGGCAACTTGCATCAAATGCACATGAATTAAAGGAAGTCACTTCTTTCATCCGAACATATGCTTCATGAACGGAACACGAATATAATGCTTATAAAGTTTCCAATACTAGCTGGATGTTCAACATGAATCATGGGGGAGACAAAATGCTGCTGGTGGGCTCAACAGCAACTCATCGGAATTTCCATATCACTGGACTTCCACCATCATGTGAACACCGTGATAGCATTGGTCAAACCAAAAGATGTAATGGTGTATGCTCGAGGGATCAGCCACGAGTAATACAACATTATGAACATCGTTGGCTCTGATTTGACTTGACGATAGCCCATACTCAAGTCAAAGTTTTGTCAAGGCAATAGATCCAACAACTGATCACGAGGACCAATCGATGAAGATATCACATTTCTCCAACACACACGCACACAAAAGGATATCCCTTAACATGAACTAAGTCAGACAAGCTTTTATCTTCCAACTCTCCAAGTTGTTGTTTAGCTTAACCAACCAGCTCAGGGATATCCAACACGGATTCTTGGGGAAGGGGTGGTTTGTAAGAAAACCAACTTGATCATGAACTCAACATAGCGGTCGGGTGACAACCTGGTAACACTTCCGAGAAGATATTCGGAACATCACGAACCACCGATATGTTACTAAGCTCGAGAACAATCTTGCTTTTCAGGGCAAGATGATATGATCAAATAAGCAAGGGGTTGAATAATCCTCACTCATTGATTGAGGAGTGCACCAGAAATAAGGACTAGGTAGCACGACCAATCTTAGGATGATGATTTAATAACCAACACGCTAAGAATCATAATATTGTCCATTAACTACCAAGCAACGGAGTTGCTAGGAGTATTGATTTCACACATCATGATTCATCTGTCGGCATTCCGGTTACAACAACACGGGGACCGAGGAATGAAAAATGATGGCAGGAAGTATCACTGCGTCAAGATTTCATCAGAGGTGGTGCAATTCTCATGACAATCCTGACATAAGGAGGCAACACTCCAAGGTAGAACAGAACAAAAGCTGGATTGGCATTTCGATCTGCGGAATACAACTGCTTTGACCCATTCCTAGATATGGATGAGGTACTGGAGTTTGTTTCTCCTAGTCATTCTAGAATAGAATGGATTGACAAACCACAAGAATAAAAGGCACCGATAAACACGAATGCACACATACTGTTGACTATCAACTGATAGGCTAAGGTCAGAATACAATTAAAGGGGGATAACTCGAGGAACATATAATTTTCTAAGTTGTGGATACATAGATTAGCATGTCAAACCAAGTTCAACAGGTTTCTTCTAGATAACCCATGCAGAAGAATAAGGACTGGCAGATTCACAATTATGGATGGAGAACTCCTCAAGAGTACTCTGATTGTGAGCTTTTGGTTCAAAGAACTTCTGCCTTAATGGTTCATAGTATTTGGAAAAAGGAAATACCACGGTCCTGGAGGACTAATGCAAAGGTTACTAATATCCTAAAGGAACTAGCAAACACTACCAACATGAATGAGTACAGTGAATCTCGGGTTCAAGAACCCACGAATAGAATACCTACTAACTAATAACATCACGGGATGCTTTTGAGAATGATGGCCAGAATTATCACACCGGGAACACAAAACATGGCTAGATTACTAGGTGACTCCCTAAAACACCTAGGGTCATATTAATAGCTGCAACATATATGTCGAGGCAACAGAGTATCTCAACTCACCGATTAGTGTGGTTAAACTGGCCCAAAGGAACGTCGGTAATGGGAAGAAGGAATTTGCAAATGCATCAGACTAGTTAGAGACCTGGGATGACTCGGACAGCATAACGGCTGTAAATGCTCAAAAAATTTGAGGCATCCTGCAAAAATGGTGGCATGACCTCTCAACACCATAATATCAAGGTTCTGGGCCAGCTATGAACATATGGAAGTAGTAGGAACTGAACTGAGGCTTGAACTCAACAATCCTAGGCAACTATGGTTTAGTAACACGTCATCCTGATAGATAGATGAGAAGGCCTAGTTCTTAACCCCCGTAGAAGAGAAGAGGTTGACTCAGATCAGAAGGGCATAGGGTATAAGAAGTAAAAAGAGCCTTACGTTCCCTTCCACAATCAATTACCTTATATAACTATAGCATTTCTAGACTCAACTTCGACCAGTTTGGCTTGGTAAACCTATATGCAGTCAGGCTCTGATACCAAAGCTGTCAGGACCCCGATCCTAAGCCACACTGATCTAGCATGTAACACATCATATCACTTTGCGGCCTCACGCACGGTATTCCCATGGGTGCCACCTTACCTGGCCCGGGACCGTTTGGGCTTTTTGGCTCACGTATATGATAGTGTCACTAGCATCCATATGACAAAGAACCCGGGCCGACATGGCTAGTCGTGAACCCAAAGCGGCACTAACCCATGGGGACAGGCATACATGAATCAACCTCGAGCATGTCGGTCAACAGCGTGTGAATCCGGGCTGTAGCTATAACGCCCTCGATGCGGCTATATCTCCCACGTGTCGAAGCACGACTTAGAGGCATAACCGCATTGAAAGCAATGTCGCAAGTGAGGTAATCTTCACACAACCCATGTAATTCATAAGGGAAAGAGATACATAGTTGGCTTACAATCGCCACTTCACTCAAAACATGAATAAAGCATTACATCAAATAGATACAATCAGGGTCCGACTACGGAACCAAAATAAAAGAAGACTACCCCAAATGCTACACAGATCCCCGATCGTCCCAACTGGGCTCCACTACTGATCAACTGAAACGAAACAACACAATGAACAAGATCTTCATTGAACTCCTCCTTGAGCTCGGATGCGGCACCTGCACGGTTTCATCGGCACCTGCAACTGGTTTTTGGAAGTATCTGTGAGTCACAGGGACTCAGCAATCTCACACCCGCGAGATCAAGACTATTTAAGATTAAAGGAAGGACGGGGTAATGAGGTGGAGCTGCAGCAAGCGACTAGCATATATGGTGGCTAACAAACGCAAAAGAGAGCGAGAAGAGAAGCAAAGCACGGTCGAACAACTATGATCAAGAAGTGATCCTGAAACTACTTACGTCAAACATAACTCCAACACCGTGTTCACTTCCCGGACTCCGCCGAGAAGAGACTATCACGGTTACACACGCGGTTGATGTATTTTAATTAAGGTCAACTTCGGGTTTTCTACAACCGGACATTAACAAATTCCCATCTGCCACATAACCGCGGGCACGGCTTTCGAAAGTTCAAACCCTGCAGGGGTGTCCCAACTTAGCCCATTATAAGCTCTCGCAATCAACGAAGGATATTCCTTCTCCCCGGGAAGACCCGATCAATCTCGGAATCCCGACTACAAGACATTTCGACAGTAATAAAACAAGACCAGCAAGACCGCCCGATGCGCCGACAATCCCGATAGGAGCTGCACATATCTCGTTCTCAGGGCAACACCGGATGAACACTACGTACGGCAACCGACGATACCCCAAGTTGCCTAGGGGTGGCACCGCAAGTGGCTCTGGTTTGGACCAACACTTAGACAAGCATTGGCCCGGGGGGCTAAATAAAGATGACCCTCGAGAGAGCGACTCCCAAGGGAAAAGTAGGTGGTGGTGAGGCAAATGGTAAAACCAAGGTTGGGCCTTGCTGGAGGAGTCTTATTCAAAGCAAACTGTCAAGGGGGTCCCATAAATCACCCAACCGCGTTAGGGACGCAAAATCCGGGAACATAATACCGATATGACGGAAACTAGGGCGGCAAGAGTGGAACAAAACACTAGGCATAAGGCCGAGCCTTCCACCCTTTACCAAGTATATAGATGCATTAATAATATAAAAGGTATTGTGATATCCCAACAAGTAAACATGTTCCAATCAAGGAACAACATCTCCATGTTCCAACAAGGAACAAACTTCATCTTCACCTGCAACTAACAACGCTATAAGAGGGGCTGAGCAAAGCGGTAACATAGCCAAACAACGGTTTGCTAGGACAAGGTGGGTTAGAGGCTTGACATGGCAACATGGGAGGCATGATAAGCAAGTGGTAGGTATCGCAGCATAGGCATAGCAAAAGAGCGAGCATCTAGCAAGCAAAGATAGAAGTGATTTCGAGGGTATGGTCATCTTGCCTGAGATCCCGCATGGAAGAAGAACGAGTCCATGAAGAAGACAAACGGACGAAGTCGAACGAATCCTCACAACTCCGGAACGAAACCGAAGCTAACAAGAGAAGCAAACCGGCAAGAAGCAAACAACATAGTAAACAACCATTACATGAACATGGCAAGATGCACAAACAAGAATGATGCATGTCCGTTTAAAGAGGCATGGCATGGCAAAACGCACAAACAATCCTACAAATTAAGTGGAGCTCAATATGCAACGGGTTGCATATTGACGGAACACCACATTTAATTATTTAGTTACTCTCGGTTATGTACCCAACAATATTAAATGTTGTTAAACATGGCAAGAGATGAGGTCTAATAAAACTATATATTTAAGCAAGTTTAAATGAGGCCGGAACAACAAACAACAATTCCGGAAAAATCCTCATATGCATTTTATGAATTTGGTACTGTTCTTCCCTAAACACAATTTTAATATTGTTAAACAGCAAAATAAAGTGCATCATGATAAACTAGGCATTTTTCTACCCTTTTTACATATAAAGAACTTTTAATTTGGAGCTACGGTTATTTAGTTATGAAATAAATCATTTTAACATGGCATTTATGCAAAATTAAACAAATAGCAAGTTAAACATTTTAAACATGGATGAAAGCAGCATATTATGAAACTAGATAGAATTCTAAGCATTTTGCATATATAAGTTGTTTTAATCCGATGCACGGTTGATTAGTTATTACATGCATGAACATGAGGGTTTTTCTGTAAATATGTAAATCTCTGGATAATACACAAATTCACAGACGCTGGAAAAAACATGATATGGGCCGAATCTGGCTAGGCCAACAGGAGCAGGGCGCTGGAGGCAGCTCACCCATGGGCTCATGGGCCGGCTCGGTGGGGAGGCTGAACGCGGGCTGGCAGATGTGGGCCTGGAGATCGGGACGAGGCCGACTGGAGCCTCACGACGAGAAGTCAACGCGGGCGCGGTTGCCTGGCCTCGCTCGGTGCAGAGGAAGCAGACAGAGGAGGCGAGACGCGGGGCGGCTTCAGGCGATGCAGGGCGCGGCGGCGGATGGAGCTCCTGCTCCGGCGATGGGGAACCGGGCGAGGACGGCGGGGTCGAGGGACTTGGGGCGTGCAGCGGCGGCCTAGAGCGGCACCGATCCAGTCAACGCAGCGGGTCTCCTCCCGTTCGATGTACAGGAGGCCGTCCATGGAGGTTGAGGCTGCGACGGCGGTGGGCTGATGCAGAGCCGCGACAGAGGCACTCCAACAGAGGGACTCGGCGGGGCGGCGCGGGGAAGGTCCTCGCGGCGACGAGGAGACGGCCTACAGAGGGCAGCAATGCCATGCAAGGAACTCGGGAGGTTGTCAATGGCGCCACCTGTTTGAACAGAAAGAGAGAGAGAGGGAGGTCGAGGTGAGATGAAGAAGCGAGAAAACGGAGGGGAACGGAAAGGGGAGGGCGACGGGGTCCTGGTGGTGCTGCTGCTTGCAGCCGGCGGCGAGCTGCTCGTGATCCCCTCGGGATCGAGCAGAGGAGGCGCTGGTGAGGGGATTGGGTCGAGGACGAACGAGGAGGGAGATGAGCTGTGGGTGGTTGGATGGATCGAGGTGATCCAGAGGAGAGGTGGGTGGCGAGCGATGGTTGGGGAGGGATGGATCCCGATGGGGATTTGGTGGAGTGGCGGCGCGACTGGGAGGATGGGACAGGTCCCTTGATTGTAGGGTTTGGTCTAGAAATGGACTAGGGGCTATATATATATGAAAGAGGATGATTTGGATCCTCCGATCGCGATCGGGCGGACCAAAATAAATGGGTTAGGGAGTCCAAAAGAGAAAACGGAGATGTTTTAGAGATTATTGGGGATGATCCAGACTCATCGGTAACTACCGACCGGTTCGGGTTCGGGTAAGTTTCGGACACGCACACGAGGGGTCTGAGAGAGGTCAACGAGGACAAGGGCCTGACAAAATGACAATGGAGGCAAAGAGAGAAAGGGAAACTGCGAACGGCTAAAAGTTTTATGAAAACATGTAGATGCAATGCGCATGATGCTAAGAGATGAGATGCATGACATGAACACAATGCAAAACAACAGACAAAACCCAACCACCAAGGAAATAACATATCACATCGCCGGAAATGGCAAGAGTTAGAGTTACAATTATGGCAAGTTACATCCGGGGCGTTACAGTAGCACCGGGCTAACAGGACTCCGGTAACCCGGGCTGTAGCCGGCTAGGCAGGACTCCGGATGTCACCGCGTGACATTTCCCCGAAGGGACAGACACAGGAACGAAGTGAAACACATGCCGGCCAGTCAGGTGTCCTGAGCAGTAGTGCTGGGCTAGCAGGACTCCGGTGAACCGGGATGTAGCGGACTACTATGGCTCATGGAAGCACTAGACTACATTTCCCCATAAGAGAGGCTGCCAAGTATAAACAACTAGATTGTCGGATCCCACACATACCAAGCATTTCAATCATACACACAATATGCTCGATATGTGTAAATACAACATGGCATCACAACAAGACTCTACGACTCAAGTATTTATTCATTAGGCTCCGAGGAGCGAGATATTACAAGCATGGGTCTCATGACCCAACATTCAGAGCATACAAGTCAAACCACATGCGGAAGCTTAACATGTCTGGGTACAGACATCTACAAATGAAAAAGGCTGAGAAGCCTGGCTATCTACCAAATCCTGCCGAGGGCACAAGATCGTAGCTGAGGTATCAAGCTAAACGTTGAAGTCCACGCGGAACTACTAGCAAGACTGACGTCTCTCTACAAAAACATAAAATAGGCAAACGTGAGTACAAATGTACCCAGCAAGACTTACATCAGAGCTATCTACATATGCACCGGTATCAATAAAGGGGTGGTGGAGTTTGACTGCAGCAAGCCAGCTTTGACTCGGTGGCTATCCTGAACTACGACTGCAAGTAACTCTTTTGAGGTGGCGCACACGAGTCCACATATTCACCATATCAATACACCACTATGAATCCGCTCCCGTCTACCTACGAGAACGCCATCCATAGCACTCACGCTTATCTTGCGTATTTTAGAGTATCCACTTTCACTTGTCTATGAACTATGCAAGGGGTCCAAGTTTCCATATCCGAGGAATCTGGCTATTCGAATAGATAACGATAACCCTGCAGGGGTGTACTTGTTCACACACGCTCTCGCCACTTATCGCCCTGTACACGTCATGTACCTCGGCAACCTTCAAGCGGAAGCCAAGCGAGGGAGTCGGCCATGACCTGACTAACCACACAAGTCTCTCGTCCAGGTTTATCGCCTATTCGGGTTCCATCCGCAAGGAGATCCGGCCGGGGTGTCGCTCACGGCCCCAAACGATGAGTACAGGGTTCCAAGCCCACCAAACGGGCGACGCTTGGCATACCCGGCCACGGTGCCTAGTCTGTCCCAAGCCCACCTGTATCGGGTGCCACTTGGTAGACTACTAACACTACCTACAAACACCAGAAACTAGTTGCAACTCCTGGACAAAGATCAGGTTGATTAATAAGTCGAGAGGGGCACTTAGGCATTCCAATGTGTGGTAGTAACTGTTCATGTATCACAAACACAGAACTCAGTTCCTGAGGATGGTTTCAATGAGACAACCCACCATGTACTCCTACATGGCCTCTCACCGCTACCTTTACCTAATCGTGTTCACACACTTAGCTCTCAACAGTAGGACATGTTCACAACTTCCCAATTCATCCCCGATGAATCAGACCCGACACAACTCTAAGCAATAGCAGGCATGACAAACAAGCATGAATGAGTAGGCACATCAGGGCTCAAACAACTCCTACTCATGCTAGTAGGTTTCATCTATTTACTGTGGCAATGACAGGTCATGCAGAGGAAAGGGGTTCAGCTACCGCAGCATGTAACAGTTGAAACGTTGTTGTCCTAATGCAATAAAAGAGAGCAGGAGCGAGAGAGTGGGATTGTATAGGAATGAACAAGGGGTTTTTGCTTGCCTGGCACTTCTGAAGATAGTATAGCTCTTCATCGGTGTCATCGAACTCATCGTCGAAACCACGTCTAGCGAGAGGGAACAAACACCAACAAACAAAGAAGGGACACAATCAATGCCATGCAACAATATGATGCATGAATGTGACATGGTAATATGCTGTTGATTGGCCTAATGCAACTAGCAAGAAGTTAAATGAAGTTGCTTTGAATCCAAGATTCAAATTCAAACTCCATATGCGAAATTCAAATGCCATTTAATTGATTTGACCTGATCAGCAGGTATAAGTTGTTCAAACATGCATGAAAATAGTACAGATGGATAGATTGGATTTTTCTGATCATTTTTCATATATAAATTATTTCATTTGGAGTTATAGATAATTTTCTATGATTTTTAGAAGTTTTGGGCATTTTCTGTAATTTCCTATATAAGAATAAATCCAGAAAAGGATTTACTGCGTCAGCCTAACGTCAGTGTGACGTCAGCGGTCAACTGAGACGGTCCAGGTCAAACTGACAGGTGGGGTCCACTAGTCAGTGGCCCGGTGTTGGTTAGTGTCGCTGACAGGTGGGGTCGGGTCAACAGCCACGTCAGCAAGTCAGCACTGACGTGTGGGGCCGGTCAACAGGTGACGTGGCGAGGTTAAACTGACCTGTGGGGCCCATGGGGTTAGTTTAATCTAAACAAGAGCTTAGCAGGGTTAATTAGGCCGTGGGGCCCACTAGTCAGTGATAGAGGAGGGTAGTTAGCCCCGTTATTAGTACTAATGGCGGTGCCACGTCGGCTTCGCCGGAGTTAGGCCGCCGGCGAGGTGCCGCGGCGACGGAGGGCTGCGGGAGCGCTGCTCAGGGTGCCATTCGCCACGCGGTTTGCTCCTACGTGCTCCTGGGAGTGAGCCGCATCGGCTGGTGGTGGTGGTTAAGCTCGAGATGGCCGGGAACGGCACCGGCGATGACCACCGCGGCGGCCGGAGTTCAAACATCGACGGATTCAATGCCACAGCGTGCGGGAGGACCAGCGGTTTGCACCTACGAACTCTACGCATGCTCATGAACCCTACGGGGACACCCACGGGACCAAAAGGGTCACCGGAACTTCGTCGGCGACGAGGTCGTGCGGCGGCGCACTCTCAGTCTTGACGAAAACAGTGGCTACGGCGAGAACTAGGCCACGGAATTAGAGGGGAACGGTGCAGGGGCTCACGGGGATCACGATGATACGGTCGGCGTGCTAGGGGTAGACCTGGGGTGACGGGACGGCGATGGCGTTCTCTAGCGACCAAAGCTTGAAGACGGAGTCGAGGCGGTCGAGTTGGGGCGTCCGAGCGCTCGAGGTTTGCTCGAGGCGGCGTAACAGACGGTGGCGGAGCTTGCAGACTACACGGGGAGGCGAGAGGAGCATGGTGGGCGTGGTGGCAGCGAACGGCGGCGGCGGCGGATCTCCGTTTGGGCGAAGAACGAAGAGAAAGAGGGGAAATTGCCAGGGAAGAAGGGGGGTCAGCACGGCCTCATCCACGTCTCCTGGGCGCGGGGTTGGGGGAAGGAGGCATCGACATGGCGAAGCAGGAGGTGGCCGGGGCGCACTTGCGTGCGTCGGCCACGCGCGCCCGTCCCTCTAGCAAGAGGAACACGACAGGAGGAGGTGGGTTAGGCCAGGTGGCTGGGCTGGCCGACTGGGCCGGCCAGGTGGGCTGCAGGTGAGACCAGGTGAGTCCTTCTCTCTCTGCTTTATATTTTCTGTTTTGTTTTCTTTATTTAAACTTGCCACTGTTTAAAATTTAGAACAAATCAAAACAGTGCCAAATATCCTCTAAGTATAACTTATGTGGCTCATTGGACATTTCCAAATGCACATAAATTATCACAGAGCATTTAAAAACATATCCATATATATTTGAATATATTTTCAAATTCAAATAGAATATTGTTTTAAATTCAGAGACCAAATAATTCCTTAAAAATGTTCCAAAATTTTGGTTTGGTATATAACCCTTGCCAAAATTCTCAAAACTATTTTTAGGGATTTTTGGGGATTCACCGAATGCAATTTAAAGGGTTCTTGCTCTTCTTTTAAAAGATTTTGAGGCTTTCAAATTCCCTCAATTCAAGTTTCTTCAATTTAAACATGATGCATGCTCACGGATGCAACTATTACACTCAGATATTCTAGGGCTATGACAGGGCGGTGGGCCAGAAGAAACCCTACCGGAATGCCTTGCCGGCAAGGGCTCTCGATCCAATGTGGGATCCACATATGCCTCCATGTATCTCTGCCAACAGCTCCAGTCCTTCCCCTCGAGGGATGCACTTCAATTTCACACCGTTCGGTCTCTTCCTGTACAGGACGTCATCGACGAACTGGTACATGGCAGAGCGACGGGCTACTTTTTCTGCTTCTTCCTGCTCCTCAGGAAGCTCCCCTGTCTGGAGGAATCGGATGGTATGCTGTGCCCATGCTGGAGCCTGAGGCTCGACGGCGAGGACTAAAGGCATTTCGTCCGCTATAGGGGCGGCTGTCTCGACGGCAAGGGCTTGGCGTCCTACCGGAGCTAGGCGTCCCGTGGCGGGTTCAGTGTCCTCGGCAACATCCTTGCCGGCGGCTCCGGGGAGCTCGGCGGGAAAGTACTTGTCGGGTCCTGATTTCCTTCTCTTGTTCTGCTCTGTTGATGGATCAACGGATGGCTGAGTTAGCTGAAGCACAAAGGTACCTGGTTCCACAGGTAGCTTGAGAGCAGCGCGCTTCGACAGGTAATCGGCGATATCGTTCTCCATTCGGGGAACGTATTCAGCCTGGATACCATCGAAACGCTCTTCCAGCTTTCTCACTTCATCAACGTAGGCCTTCATCAACGGGCTCTGGTAATCCTTATTGACTTGCTTGGCGACAAGCTGCGAGTCGCCCCTGACGATGAGCTTTTTGATTCCGAGGTCCGCCGCGATCCTAAGACCGGCAAGAAGCCCTTCGTATTCCACCGCGTTGTTTGTGGACGCCTCCCTGGGGAAGTGCATCTGGACCACGTACTTGAGGTGCTCTCCGGTGGGGGCGACGAGCAGTACGCCAGCCCCGGCGCCCTGGAGGGAGAAAGCCCCATCAAAGTACATAATCCAATCGCAACTTCCCTCCTTGCCGGGGAGAGCAGTCTCTTGGGCTTCTTCGTTAGGTTCGACTCGCAGCTTCTCGACCACGGCAGGCGAGATCAAGTTCAGACCGGCCCCGCCATCTACTAACATTTTTTTCACCTTGAGGTTGCGTATTGTTGGTGAAACCAACAACGGCAAGCACCCGACCGCAGTAGTGCGATCAGGGTGATCCTCAGAGTAAAAAATGATAGGTGTGCTGGACCACTTCAGCGGCCTCTGGGCATCAAACGATGGCTCTGCTGCTGTAATCTCTCGCGCCCACTATTTAAGCTGGCGCCGAGGGGCATGCAGCGAAGCGCCGCCGTCAACGCACATGGCCTCTGTAGCTTTCTGAAACTCTTGGTCGCCGGACTCGTCGTCATCCTCGTGATCATCATCTTCTGGCTTTCTATCACGGCCCCGAGCGGGCCTCTCTTGTTGCTTATCCTTGCCGCGACGGCCCGCCTGGCTGTCGCGTTTCTTGTCGGATCCCTCAGCACCGTCTTGGCCCTTCTCCTTGTCCCGCCTCTCGTATTCGGCCCTCTGCTTCTCAGCGAGGAGCTCAACTTGCTGGCAGTCTTGGAGAGCATGGCCTTTGGTGCGATGGATCTTGTAGTATCGCTTGTCAGAGTTTCCTGGCTTCTCGGCAACCGCCAAGGCCTGGCAGGCGACACATCCGGCAATTTCCTTGCCGGGGTCACCTGCCTTCGTCTTCTTGGTGGAGCCGGTGTCGTCAGACCCCTCGACGGCAAGCACAGCTTTCCCTTTGCGCTTCCTGTTGCGGTGCCGACCTTTCTTTGCCGGGGCGGCGGTGTCCTCTTCAGAGGAGTCGGTTTCCACGCCGGCATCTTCGCTGGGGTACTTCCTCCCCTCTTCAGCCCTGGCACATTTGTCCACGAGAACATAGAGCTCCGCGACATCTTTCACCTTGTTCATCGCCAGCTCTTCGCACATCTTGCGGTTCCGAACGTTCTGATGGAATGCGCTGATGATGGCGGCGGGGTGAACATCTGGAATATTGTACTGTACCCGGCTGAACCTCTGTATGTACTTGCGGAGACTCTCGCCTCCCTTCTGGGGAATGACGTGGAGATCACTCGCTTGGCCATGAGCTTGGTGACCGCCTGTGAAGGCGCCCACGAATTCATGGCACAAATCCGACCAGGAGGAGATGGAGTCTACCGGCAAGTGCATCAACCATGACATGGCGTTGGGTTTAAGGGCCAACGGGTAGTAATTTGCAAGCACCTTATCATCACGAGCTCCGGCAGCCTGCATCGCGATGGTGTAGATGCTGAGGAACTCGGATGGGTGGGTCTTGCCGCCGTACTTCTCGCCCACGTCAGGTTTGAAAGTGCGGTGAGTGGCCACTGGAACTGCCGCAGCTCACGGGTAAAAGCCGGGCAGCCTACCTCGTAAGGCAGGCCCCCAGGGCTTTCCGGTGCTGGGTGGTCCACAGCAGGCCCCGCTCGCTTATCTGACTGGTGGCGCGCTCCGCGCCAGCGCTCGATGGTGGTCCGAGCGTCTTCATGTTCCCGATCCCGAAGGACCTGGCGTTGGTCCTGGTGGGTCCGCAGGTCGGACGACGCTATGGAGATTTTGTCGCCCGCAACATCGCGACGGGCAGGTGTCCATGGCACCGGGCGAGGAGGAGGTGAGTGCACCGTGGTCGCGGCGCCGCTAGCCTTCCTGCCATTGGTACGCGGGACTCCGTCGGAACGTCGACCCTGGGGCTCCGTCGGGGTCGGCTCATCTTTGTTGGCCACCGCAACAAGGCTTCGGATGGTGGCTCTCCATCCGTCAAGTTTCCCCATTGTGGGAGGAAAGTCGAGGAGCAACTGCACGCGCGCCAGGGCTTCTGCTGGCGTTGGTGGCAGCGAAACATGCACGGATCGCAACGCGCTTCGACTTCTGACCATGTCAGAAGGAGCTCCATCGTGACCGTGCGGTCGCACGCCGCCTTCACCAGCGCCTCGGCGAGCGGGCAGGTCTTCTACATCCCGGGAGTGGCGCTCAGGGCTTTTCCTGCGGCGACGCCCGGGGTCTTCGGGGTGATCACGCCGCTCGTCGCGCGCCGCTTGAGAGGAACGCGCCGTCAGCGGGCGGGGCAGCAGCGACCTCGGAAGGTCCCGCGCCACCTGCAAGGGGCCCCGCTCCATCTTTGGATTTGGCGGCGTGCGGCCCGTTACTGGGCGCACGAACATCGCCGCCTCCCAAACTCCGGCTGCTGGGACGGTGTTGGTGTTCGCGAACAGTGCCCTGGGTCCTTTCAGCGACCGGTCCGCTGCTCGCCCGCGTCGGGACGGGATGCCCGGCATCCGACGGGCCAACCGCCACCGTCATCTTCTTCTTGGGCGCCATGACGATGAAGAAGCGTCGAACTAACTGCTAAAGCCGATTGTCACAACTGCGCAGCCCCTCCCTGGCGCGCCAAAGATGTCGGTGGGAAACGACACCTATGGGATCACGAGAATCCCTTTCTGCGGTTGCGGGGCGCGGGGGTCGTGAGAAGAGCGGATCGAGCAGGCAGTACACGATTCCTTTATCCAGGTTCGGGCCGCGAAGATGCGTAAAACCCTACTCCTGCTTTGGTGGATTATATGCTTGGTGTTCTTGAGCTAGCTATGGGGCGTGAGGAGCTCCAAAAAGCCGAATCCTCTTCCTGGTCGCCTGGGGCCTCCTTTTATAGGGAAAGGGGCTGCCACAGTGGTACACAGGAGGTGGAAAGGGTACAGTGTTGCGAGGTTATCCCTCGCATTACATGACAAGGCGCATTTAATGTGCCTTGCTTAGGTGTCCTTGCTTTATCGGGGGCGGGGGAGAGCCCTGTCTCGTCCGTCGCTGCTCTCTCCCGTGTCGACACGCGCCCTGACCAGCGGTGCCTGCGATGCCATGTAGGCGGGCAGGCAGCTGAGGTGGCGCAGCAGTGGGTGTCCACGAGGATCTGCATGCCGCCACGCAGGTGCCTGCCCAGCTGGTTGGGTCGGCAGCTGTATGCGAGCGGTGGTGGAGGTGTGACTGGCGCGGGTCCGATGGTGGCCCCGCGGGTGTCCTTGGCAAGGGCCTTGCCGCGGCCCCGGCAAGGGTCTTGTCGGGGTCCCGACAAGGGTCTTGCCGTGGCGCCTGCTGTCATCCCCGGCAAGGCTCTTGCCGGGGGCCTTGAGGTTTTCCTTGGCTGGGATCCCGCCAAGGACCATCATCTTCTAGAGTGTGCATCTGATCTTGAATGTCTTCACAAAGATCTGCATACCACCACGGGGATGCCTCCCGAATCCTCGCCCCATGGGGGCAGTGGACTCAAGGGTGACCCGCTCCGTAGGTGTGGGGCGAGATGCCACGGCAAGGGTCTTGCCGGGTTGGCAAAAACCGCCTCCCGGCAAGGATCTTGCCTGGGGGGCCCCCGCTTCGTCCCCTTTGCTCCTTGTGGTCTTGGTCTCGGCGTCGTTCTGCTCCTCTTTGGCTTCGGCCTCACCTTGGTTCTACCTCCCTTGCCGGGCTCGGTGCGGTGGTGCCCGTGGCTTAGACTGCCCGTGCACAGTCATAGGGGTACGAAAAGTTTACCCCTCTTTTTGTACACTGACAGATGGGGGCGATGTCGAACTCGACCATCTCCGTGCGGAAGTTTTCGTAGGTGCCGAAGGTTACAGGGAGCCGCATCTGTCCCAAGGAGCTGGATGATCTGCCCCCAACGCCCGAGAAAGACCGACTGGGTTGCAGCCGCTCCCGGGGTATGCAGAGGAGATTGAAGGTCTCAACCGAAAGCACACTGAGGCCCGCGCCGCCGTCGACGAGGGTTCTGGTGACGGCCATCTGGCAGATGGTGGGGGTGCACAACATGGGGAGCGCGCCCGAGCCAGCCAAGTTGGCGGGGTGGTCCTCCGAGCTGAAGGCCAGACTGACCTTGCGCGCCACCTGGTCCGAGGGAGCCCCCTGCCGTGCAGAAACGGCGCTGACCCGGCGGACAAACGGCTTGACGTGGCGACTTGTGGGCGGCGCCGGCGAGCCGCCCAGGAGGGCCGCAACGACCGGAGGTGTTGATGTAGTGGTGCGGTCATCTTGTCGCACAAGCAGATGCTGGGATGGCACTTGCTGCTCGTTCCCCACCGGGCTGGTGGCGGCGTTGATGGCGGGCGACGGGGAACGACGAGGACGCCCACTGGCGGGGGCCGCCTGGGCGTCGCAGGAAGCGATGGCGGTCCAGCGCTCGGCGCGGGCTTGACGGGCGTCGGACATGGATGCGACGGTGGGAGGAGAACGGAGCGGTGGAAGACAAATTCCGGCGCACCCCTACCTGGCGCGCCAAATGTCGGATTTCGGGTTCCGGCAGACCCTTAAGGTTCGAACTCTGGGGTGCGCGCGGAGATTATGACCTCTACCTCTCCGTCTCGCAAAGATCTAACTACCGAAAGAACAACACAAGAGACATAGGGTTTATACTAGTTCGGGCCACCATTGTGGTGTAATACCCTACTCTAGTTTGTGGTGGGTGGATTGCCTCTTGGGCTGATGACGATGAACAATACAAGGAAGAACAGCCTCGTGAGGGTCTGCTCTTAGCTAGCACAATGAACTGCTGGGGGGAGTTTAGCCGCCCTTTTCTCTCTCTCTCTCTGCTGCCTGAGTCTTTCTAACTGGTTTCTCCATGATCCTCTACCCAGGGGGTGGCTAGTCCTATTTATAGGCAAAGGCCCTGGGCCTCTTCCCAAATATTGAGCGGGAAGGGCGCCAACAATTGGCCAATTTGAAGGGGAACATCTGGTACACTTATCCTGACTAAAGTTGGTCCTCGCCTGCCAAAGGCCCTGTGGTGACGCTGTTCTGGGCTCCACGATGACCTCCTTCGCATCGTTGGACTGGTCTTGGTCTCGTTGCACCGAAATGGGTGCCTTTGCTTGATCCTCTCGCCTGCGCTTGCCCCCTTTGCACCAAAGAGGAAAGGGAGACACTGCGCGGGCTGGCGCCCGCCTGGCACCCTTGGTCGTCATGGCTTGCGTCATGGGCACCTCGTGAGGTACCCCGCCTTGATCTCTCCGCCTCCTCGTGAGCCAGCCTGACGAGGCCGTGCCTGAAGAAGTGCCGTGTCATCCGCCCCGCGAGGCTTGGCCCCTCGCGAGGGTCTTGGGTCTCGTGGTGATGAAGATGGGCCATGCTGGGCCCCCTTTCGAGCCACGCCGCAGGCCGCAGGCAGACAAGTCTGGGGACCTCCGTTCCCAGAACACCGACAAATTGTACCCAATATAAACAACCCAATCTCCATTCGCGCCAGCCCAGGACTTACCCTTAAGCGATGGCATCTTGACATCGCACGTATCATTATCAAGCGGCATCAACTTGCATAAGGCGAGGTCTCCGTCGTCTGCTCGCCAGCGAGCAGGGTCATGGCGAAGAAGATAGGGGAGATCAAACCGCTCCTGGACCCTTGGGTTCCTTGCAATGATGTTATTAGCTGAGTCGAGAATGGGCTTGAACGAACCTGCCATGCTAGCCGAGGTGATGACGTCACACCGATCAATGAGTTCCTCCACCACGTCATCTTTCAGATCCGGGCAAGAATAACGGGGTCGTTTCCGGCCTGTTCCCTCCATGGAGAAGACGATCGAACAATGGCAGCAGAAAGGGTGAAGGGCTGAAGGAAAATGGAGGAGGGAGAGGAAGAGCGTGCGACAGCAGTTGCAAATCGAGAGGGAAATGCGAAGAGTCGGTGGACGGTTGCGAGTTTGCCATGATTCACGAAGAGGCACCCCGGCCTACACGTCTGTTTGGAAATACTCCTACTACTCGCCGTCGTCTCACTGATATGTTGGAACGGGACCACATGTCAACGAAACATGGTGTGTAATTTCTCGTGCAAAATGCGATCTGGCCGCGTTGGCCCGAGGTGCCGCATTAGTTATCGACCTTTATTTTTTAATGGCGTGTCGATCAGTTTTGAAGCACGACTAACTGATACTGTACGCAGACAAAATATAAACTACTCTTCCACTACCCCACCTCCAGTACTAGTAGTATAAAAAAGATATATAGGCTCGAGCTTCAACGCTTTCTTGCTAAGGGCTGCCCACTTGCTTCTCACACTACCACCCTCTCTCCAGATCTGTAAAAAGATGGCCCCTCTTTCCCTCCTCACCGGTGGTCACAGATCCGCCAGGGAAGAGAAGGACGTGCAACGTTGACACACTCGTCGTCGGTGAGCGAGGTCACGCACTGACGAGAAGGCCGTCCTTTCAGACCTAGCGCCCGCGCGGTATGGCCTCCATCCCCAAGCTTGCTGCCGTAGTGTGTGCAGAGGACGACGACCACGAGCGAAGCCACTTCCCGCCGACCCTCAGGTATGCTACCTCTTTTCGAGCCATAACCTTGTTCTATTGCCCCATCTACTACGTCGTTGCATGTGGATCTTTTTCCACTCCACCATCTTCCCAATTTGCTATCCTCTACTCTGCTGGCCACGCAGACGAAAACCATAATTTGCACTATTAAAGGAAACCCTACTTCATGCAGACTAATCCATGTCTGGGTTGAATAAGGAAAGGAAGGGAGACTGTACTGTCCAAGAGAGTAGGCATCGAACCCGCATCTAGGTTGAAAAGGGGAAAATCAGTAGCTAAGGAACGAGTCTCGTGTCTCTTGGTTGAAGAAGGGTAGAAAGGCATGACAACGCAATAGAGAATGACCAGGTCGATTGGTTTGTTGTCCTCACATAGGCAAAAGGTGGCTAAAGAGAACAAAAATGGGACCGTAATCCACATATGCTGCCTGGATATTTGTTGCTTTGGGCAACTGCCACCTCTTGAGCTTGCGTTGGTTTTCCCCGAAGATGAGAGGATGATGCAGCAGAGTAGCGTAAGTATTTCCCTCAGTTTTTGAGAACCAAGGTATCAATCTAGTAGGAGGCCACGCTCAAGTCCCTCGTAGCTGCACAAAACGATAGCTACTCGCAACCAACGCGATTAGGGGTTGTCAATCCCTTCATGGTCACTTACGAGAGTGAGATCTGATAGATAATATTTTTGGTATTTTTGATATAGAGATGCAAAGTGAAAAGTAAAAGGCAAAGTAAAAATCTAAGCAAGATTAAAGTGATGGAGATTGATATGATGAGAATAGACCCGGGGGCCATAGGTTTCACTAGTGGCTTCTCTCAAGAGCATAAGTATTCTACGGTGGGTGAACAAATTACTATTGAGCAATTGAGAGAATTGAGCATAGTTATGAGAATATCTAGGCATGATCATGTATTAGGTATCACGTTCGTGACAAGTAGACCGAAACGATTCTGCATCTACTACTATTACTCCACTCATCGACCGCTATCCAGCATGCATCTAGAGTATTAAGTTAAAATCAGAGTAACGCCTTAAGCAAGATGACATGATGTAGAGAGATAAATTCATGCAATATGAAATAAATCCCATCTTGTTATCCTCGATGGCAACGATGCAATACATGTCTTGCTGCCCCTTCTGTCACTGGGCAAGGACACCGCAAGATCGAACCCAAAGCTAAGCACTTCTCCCATGGAAAGAAAAACCAATCTAGTAGGCCAAACCAAACTGATAATTCAAAGAGACTTGCAAAGATAACCAATCGTACATAAAAGAATTCAGATAAGATTCAAATATTATTCATAGATAGACTTGATCATAAACCCACAATTCATCGGACTCAACAAACACACCGCAAAAAGAAGATTACATCGAATAGATCTCCACGAGAGAGGGGGAGAACTTTGTATTGAGATCCAAAAAGAGAGAAGAAGCCATCTAGCTACTAACTATGGACCCGAAGGTCTGAGGTAAACTACTCACACTTCATTGGAGAGGCTATGATGATGTAGAAGCCCTCCGTGATGACGGCCCTCTCCGGCGGAGCTCCGGAACAGGCCCCAAGATGGGATCTCGTGGATACAGAAAGTTGCAGCGGTGGAATTAGGTTTTTGGCTCCGTATCTGTTCGTTTGTGGGTACGTAGGTATATATAGGAGGAAGAAGTACGTCGGTGGAGCTTCAAGGGGTCCACGAGGCAGGGGGCGCGCCCTAAGGGGGGGCGCCCCCCACCCTCGTGACCGACTCTCTGATGCCTTGGCGTAGGGTTCAAGTCTCCTGGATCACGTTCGGTGAGAAAAACACGTTCCCGAAGGTTTCATTCCGTTTGGACTCCGTTTCCGTTTCTTCGAAACACTGAAATAGTTAAAAAAACAACAATTCTGGGCTGGGCCTCCGGTTAATATGTTAGTCCCAAAAATAATATAAAAGTGGAAAATAAAGCCCAATATAGTCCAAAACAGTAGATAATATAGCATGGAGCAATAAAAAATTATAGACATGTTGGAGACGTATCAGCAACCATACCTCCCTCACCACTCTGCGTCCGTGGAGGTACGTCGTACTGGTCCGCCCACTGTCCGAATGGGCCTCCCATGCTCTTATTGCCACTTTTTTTGCTGTTAGTATAACGCCAGCAGTCAAGTCAAGCAATGCTACTGCTAAAGTGATGCCACATTTAACTAATGCCGCTCTCAGTCTAATGCCACCCATAAATTGAAGCAATGCCATTTAATGTCACTGGATTATTTAAGGGTTAGCTATTGATTTGTGGATGTATTAAAGATTTTTCAGCTAAGGCATTCTAATGTTGTTGCACAGCTAGTATACCAACGATGAAACTTGTGACTACCTTCAGATTTTTGCACTGTTAATGCTTATAGATTACATACCTCACTTTCTTGAGATAAGTTAATTTTTTTGTACAGTGTCACCAAAATGCCAAGGCGCTAATGTCATTTTATTTTGGTTAAACTACACAGACAATTATGAAGACAAGAGGAAGGATCAAGAGTGGGCACCTCCTCCTCCGGTTGTTCTCTTGAGGAGGTCTGTATGTTTGTCTCTAATGCCTGTCGACTACATACCTGACATCATGATGTAGTGTTAAGCCATTTCCTTTTATACAGTGTCACTGAATTGTCAAGGCGGTGATGGCATTTTATTTAGTAGAACTGCACAAAATTTGCTTAAAAGAAGAGGAAAGGTTAGGAATGGCTCACTTTTCCAGAAAAAACTATGTATGCCTTCCTCACATGAGCCGTTGTTGCTTTATTTATTCCTTCAAACAGGTGGTTGGAAACAGTCTTGCTACCTTTTCCCATTAAGAAATTGGAATGCTTATATTTGTGAGTCTATGCTTCAACTAGTGCCACTTTTAGAGTAATCACACTTTCAATATATATGCAAACAGGGATGCTCGATTTTAGTGGAACTGCACAAAAAGTCCAACTGTTTCAACATTAGGAGCATGTTTTTTCCCAACCTTTATATCCAATTGGTGGCACTATGAGCTGTTCATTACGAAGGTACATGGTTTGCTACTATCTTGCTACTCTTTTTGTACTGTCATTATATAGTAATACTAGTGGTTTGCATGTGAATTTATTGGCAGGGTGGACCTACATTGGAGGTGCAGGACATGATTCAATGATTGGATGCTCAATTTCGGTTGTATCGATTTCACCTCTTCCATCACTGCGAACATGGATATCCTTGGTCTGATGAAGAATAGGCGCTATATTTCTGCTCTGACCAGCAAATCAATTCAGTATGAAATTGTCCAGGGTAAAACATAACTGTATCAGATTGTCCAGTGCATAACATGACAGATGCTAAGCGGAAGAGACATGTTTAAACCGAAAATACAAGGTGTGGTATATGTTTACTAGCTGCTTGATATTTGTGCAGACAGAGATGTCCGCCCGTTGCTATTTGGAAAACAAACAAAGTGCCCGCAATTTTGGTTGAACTGCATAAGAGAATAGTATAGTCACTGCATGCAGTGCCATTTGAAAATAGACACAGAAAGATTGGATAGTCACTTCATGGACTGCAGAAAAGTAGTACTGTACTATTTATTGGCCAACACTAGGTGCTTCATTGCTTTGGTCTGATTATACAATGGGCATCATTTTGCCTAAGTTAAAGTTTGTATTCCGAAAATAGTCTCGCAGTGTGATCGAGGGAAGACCAAATCATATTGCAGTGCATGTTCCTCCATCATGTCTGGTTCATTCTCATGGCTCCAACTGTTGGTGAAACCACTTATGTTTGCAAGAGGAATTGTAGACTTCACAAACAAATTTGTCTTTCAGTCTGTACTGAGTGTTGGCCAATAGAAGCATCCATGTTAGTAGGAAGAACAAATGTTTTTTCTAGATCTTTGCTTTTGGAGCTACATATTTGTATATGATCTGTGAGTCATTGAGATGCATTAACATGTTGATCTTATGTATGCGAATCGTACTAGTTAGTTTTGGTTGCGACGCAAGATCCGAAGTGGCTGATCTTTGCTTTTGGAGCTACATATTTGTATATGATCTGTGAATCATTGAGATGCATTAACAGTTACTTATTTCTGTTCGCTCAGTGTTTACAAGTTACTGATCGATCACTAGCTAGCCTACAAATGCGCTCCTCGTAGTTTTATTTGCGACGCAAGATGCGAAGTGACAATTTTTTGAATAAAAATGCTTACCTCTGAAGAAACTGACAAGCTACACTATCGATCCTACATGGATAAAAATGCCTACCTCTGAAGAAACTGACAAGCTACACTATTGATCCTACACGGATAAATAGCGGATCACGCACGTACTACCTCCTTTCTGGTTTGCAGGGCTCAATTCAGGAAACGACCTACTCGATCCTACACGAATAAATAGCAGATCACACAGGTACTAGCACCTCCTTTCCGGTTTGCAGGGCTTAATTCAAACCTCTCACCAACCAAGGTACTCCCTCCGTCCGGGTTTATTAGTCCCGTGAGCAAAGCAGCAAGACCAAGGCATGGCAATAATTAACGGCATGTAGAAGTTTAAGCCTAATAAATTCCAGCGAGTTAAGTGGCTGCATGCGTGCCCTTGGCTGCGACTCGTTGCATGCTGCTTCGCATACTTCCTGCGATCGATTCTGAGTGCCTGCATGCAACCGGCCATAATTAAGGCAGCTAACTGATGCGAAAAAAGATACGCTTTAAATCCGTGGAATCATTATTGACAAGGAGGGAGATGATTCGAGTGCACTCGTTTGACCGCCATGCCGGCGTGCGACCCAGACGGGATGGGACGGTACAGTCATAATTTCAGTTTCTCTAGTTTTCCACGGCAAGCTGGCGCGCTAAGCCATTATGCATTGAATTCCGATGACCGTCGCGCTACCTTCAGCCTATAAGTATTGTTTCCCGGCCTTCTCAGGTGCCACCGTGACCCAACTCGCCATACCCTCATAAGCCCCCACCGTCCCGACGTCACTCGCCACGTCCGCCATGCCCCCGCCCGTCCGCGGTAGGCAACGCCGGAGGCGGTCACCGCCGGAACTAGTGTTCGGTTTTTCACCGGAAGGCAGACGGAGGGAGGAGGCATTCTATCTGTCTTTAGATGGCAATGCGGAGATCGAGGAGTTGTTGGAGCGTGATCACATGGCGGAGGAGCAGGAGTTGTTGGAGCGCGACCGCCTGGCGGAGGAGCAGCGTATCACCGATTTGCCCCGCCAGCGGGACATGGAGCACCAGCGCACGGACGCTCTGAGTCGCGAGCAGAGCGCCCGCAACTGGGCCGACTACATGGAGGCCGGCGCCCGGCAAATAGCCCTAGGGGCTGTCGGGCACGCACGCGTTCGCGACGCCAATTTTTACTACCAGCTCGTCATGTGGGTTTCCCGCTTGGAAGCCGAAGCTTCGGTGGACCACACTGGCATGGAAAGGGCTAACGCGCATGAGCAACGCGCCCTATCGCACCTCTGGCAAGTCCGAGGCAATGCGGAGAACGCCAGTGCCGGCGTTTAGCATGGATAGCAGATGGCGGCCAGCATCGTCTAGTTAGCTAAGAGTAAGTTAGTACTTGTACGCTACTAGAGTGTTAGTGGGAGTAGATAGTTCACTTGGCTATGATGGTTGTCAATGTGGAAGTTCAGTACTCTATATGTGGATCAGACCTGTTACTTTGCTCTGAGTGTTGAACTTTCCGTTTGAACATATGGAATGGGCTGTTATTTTTTTAAATGGGTTGTATTTGTCCTCCACGGTTTAGAGGCTGACTTGTGGGCCTAGCAAGTTGACGCGTACACAATCAGGAGATGATTATACGTGGAGAGGATGATAGCAGGGACCCTCCAAGGTCATGGCAGTATGCAAGCAAGTGCCTCCTTATTTCAAGCCAATAAAAAATGGCTCCTCCTAGTGGATTTCTGACATCTGGGTCCCATGCCATTGTCAACGTAGTCAATAAACGAGAGAATTGCACAACGAGCGGCTGACACCAGGGACCCAGCATCTCGCCCAATTATTTTTATTTTGGGTTAATTTGATAAATGCCACTCCAAATCTGGTGTATCCGAGAAATGCCACTGCAATTTCCAAACTTTGAAAAATGCCATTTCATGCCATTTCTAGTGGCATTTTTTGAAGTCTGGAGTGGCGTTTTTCAAAGTTTGCAAACTGCAGTGGCGTTTTTCAAAGTTTGCAAAAATTGCAGTGGCGTTTTTCAAAGTTTGCAAAAATTGCAATGGCATTTTTCAAAGTTTGGAAATTGCAGTGGCATTTTTTTGAATCGCCATAATTAATACATATTGTTATTTGTGTTTGATTATTGTGTTTTTGTAAAATATTTATTAAATATATCATGCATGTTTGCATGTTGAAGTGAATCTTTTCCTATGACTCATTGAATGTTGAAGTGGGTCTTTTCTAATGCATGTTTCTTGATGAGAGAAATAGGTTAGTGGGGGCTAGCTATTTAGATATAGAAGATTTGTTTTTGAGACGGAAGCAGGGTGTCAACTGGGCTGTGCGGGACACTCTGGCCTGTCCAGACAACCTTTTCTTTTATGTTTACCACAGACCAGCCTAGTAGTTTTTTTTCTTTCTAAAAATGGCTAGCCCAGTTTTTTGTGATTTGTCAAGTAAGTCGCTTTATCAGGCCTGTTGGGCGGCAAATCTTTCAAGACAAGGACAGCTTCATTCGGCTGGCCGAGAAAATGGCCTATCAGTAATGAGAAATGGGTTGTACATTTTTAAAACACATCAAACCGGCAATTATTTTCAAATATCTTTTTTTTTCATTTCGAGATTTTAAATTGCATTGATTTTTATGCGTGGAAAACTTATTGGATTTTATATTGATATACATTTATTTTTAAAATCAGTCTGAATCTGACTCGAAATTTCGGGATTAAAAACAGTTCAGACCGCACCGACATATGCAAAATTTCGTATATTTTTTTAACCGTGGCCACAATATGGGCTGTAATGCTAACATAAAGAATATGGGCTCCAAAAAAACCCGTAAGAATTACCAAATGGGCTGTAAATTATTTGAAATAATGGCAGATGGGTTGTATGCTGTTTTCCACAGATTTGAAGCTTTCCACAGATGGCCTGTATACTGTTGGATGTCCATCCAACGGCCGTCGTGCTTCTTCAATCTCTGCTCTTCCTGCTCCAGCCGCTCAAACAAGCGCCGGCGGGACTGCCTGCTCCCTCCTCCCTGCGGCCGGCTGTGCTGCCGCATGCCTCACCGCCCCACCGTACTCCCATCGTTGGCCTAGCCATCCCTCTACTCACGCACAGCTGCTGTTATTCTCCGGCGATGGTAGACGAACCAGTAAACCCTCGTACAGTCGCACTCCCCTCCGCGTGGGAAACAAAAACAACGGCCGAGTCTTCCCTGCCTCCGTGTCGTTCCCTTCCTAGGCCTCGCCATCATCCACCGCCCTGGTGCTCTCGGCGTGGCGTGGTCAGCGTGGTCAATGACCGACATGCATCTGGAGTGGACTGTACATGGAGAGGCTGACAGCTGGGTCCACAGCCGCACGCAAGGAAATGCCTCCTTATTACGCGCAAAATAATGATTTCCTCCACCTGACATCTGGGACCCACCGAAACGGCCTCTGTATTTCATGAGAAAAATGTTACCGCCGCTGACAGCTCGGACCCACCAGCTATATCTTCGCACGCAAGGAAGTGCCTCCTTATTACGCACAAAAAATGAATACTCCCCCTGCTAGCTGGGACCTAGTATAGTGGGCCTACTAAGTTGATGGGGACGAAGGACTTTGTCAACTTAGTCAAAATGCACGATTCTAGCTCGACTGACCATACGATGTCCATCCAACGACCGTAGTGCTTCTTCAACATCTGGTCTTCTTGCTCCAGCCGCCCAAACCAGCGCCGGTCGTGCCGCCTGCTCCTGCCTCTCGTGGCCGGCTGTGCTGCCGTGGAGGCCTCACCGCCCCCATAGTACTCCCACCGCTGGCCAGGCCATCCCTCCACTCCAGTCACCCACAACCCCTGTTATTCTTCGGCGACGACAGCGCAGCCGAACCAGTGAACCCTCGTACTCCTCTCCGCGTGGGCATCCACTGCCGTGTCTTCCCCGGCTCCGCGTCGTCCCCTTCCTAGGCCTCGCCGTCGTCCACCGCCGTGGTGCTATCGGCGTGCCGTGGTCAATGTGGTCAATGGCCGAATTCCATCGGAAGAATACTGTACGTGGAGAGGCTGACAGCTGGGTCCACGGCAGCCGCAAGGAAGTGCCTCCTTATTACGTGGAAAATAATTATTCCTCCACCTAACAGCAGGGACCCACCGGACGCCCACCAGTATATCGCGAAAAAACGTTTGCCCCTGACTGTTGGGACCCACCCGACGGGCCACCGTATTTTGTGAAAAAAACGTTCCCCCTGCTGTCAGCTCGGACCCACCGGAAGTGCCTCCTTATTACGCACAAAAAAATGAATACCCCTTGCTAGCTGGGACCCACCTTGGTGGGAGGCTGACTTGTGGGCCTACTAAGTTGACGGGGACGGTGGGCTTTGTCAACTTAGTCAATATGCACGATACTAGCTCTAGTGACCGTACGATGTCCATCCAACGGCCGTAGTGCTTCTTCAACCTCTGGTCTTCTTGCTCCAGCCGCCCAAACCAGCACCGGTCGTGCCTCGTGCTCCTGCCTCCCGTGGCCGGCTGCGATGCGGTGGAGGCCTCACCGCCCCCTACTACTCCCACCGCTGGCCAGGCCATCCCTCTACTCACCCACACCCCCTGTTATTCTGCAGCGATGGCTGCCTCACACCGCAGTGAACCAGTGAACCCTCGTACTCCTCTACGCGTGGGCATCCACTGCCTCGTCTTCCTCGGCTCCGCGTCGTCCCCTTCCTAGGCCTCACCGTCGTCCACCCCCTGGTGCTTTTGGTGCGGCGTGGTCAACGTGGTCAAGGAACGGCTTCCATCGGACATGGAATGTACGTGGAGAGGCTGACAGATGGGTCCACGGCCGCAGCAAGGAAGTGCCTCCTTATTACGTGCAAAATAATTATTCCTTCACCTGACAGCGGGGACCCACCGGACGGGCCACCGTATTTCGCGAAAAAAATGTTTCCTCCCTGACTCCTTGGACCCACCAGCTACACCTTCGCATGCAAGGAAGTGCGTCCGGGCAAAAAAAATGATTCGCCCCCCTGACTGCTATGACCCACTAGCTACATCTTCGCAGGCAAGGAAGTGCCTGACAGTCGGGACCCACCTGGTCGAAGCGTACGTAGCGTTGTCATTCTGGTCGCGAACGTGTACGTACATATATACTGGTCTATGTAGAGGCGCGCACGTGTCGTAGTAGAGGCGTGCACGTAGCATGTACACGTACGTACAACGGCCAGGGTGCAAGAAAGAAAATGCGGCCACGTATGTGTACATACGGGCGGGGTCTCGAATGCCTACTCGCGCATACGTACGGCCAGGGCTCATGTACATGGCTGGGTCGGAACGGAGAAACAACGTCGTCGTCATGTTCATGGGGAGGGAACGGAATGCATGTTCGTGTTCATAGGGAGGGCCTGGATGGAACAGGCGATGGAAACGAGGCCTGGCGTACCGCTGAACGGAGGAAACAGCCTTGTGTTCGACCGGCCACGTTCGAAACGGGATCCTGTTCATCGGGAGGGGTGTGGCGTACCGCAAAACGGAGGAAACGGACCTCCTACGGTCGAAACGGGGGTCCTGTTGATCGGGAGGGGTGTGGCGTACCGCAAAACGGAGGAAACGGACCTCCTACGGTCGAAACGGGGATCCTGTTGATCGGGAGGGGTGTGGCGTACCGCAAAACGGAGGAAACGGACCTCCTACGGTCGAAACGGGTGTCCTGTTCATCGGGAGGGGTGTGGCGTACCGCAAAACGGGACTCCACTGGATACTGTTCATCTCCACCGTCGACCTCCTCCAGCCTCCACGGGCTCCTGTTCATCCAGCCTCCACGGGCTCCTCTTCATCCAGCCTCCGCGGGCTCCTGTTCATCCAGCCTCCACCGCGCGCTACTCCACCGGCTACTGTTCAACTACCCCTCCACCGTCTAATGTTCATCCAGACCTCCACACCACGAGGTCCTGTTCAACCACCCCTCCATGGGCACCCCTCCACCGTCTACTGTTCATCCAACCCTCCACACCACGGGGTCCTGTTCAACCACCCCTCCACGGGCACCCCTCCACCGTCTACTGTTTATCCATCCCTCCACACAACGGGGTCCTGTTCATCCACCGCTCCACGAGCACCCCTCCACCGTCTACTGTTCATCCAGCCCTCCACCACACCACGGGGTCCTGTTCATCCAGAGGCAATGCCACCGCTCACTCTTCATTCACCCCCCGCAACGCTCACTGTTCATCACATCAATTGGCTTCAGTTAGCAGTAGTAGTGAAGGAATCGCTCGATCGGGTTCAGTTAACAGCCATCGGTCGATCGCTCGGGTTCAGTAACGCGTAGCCTGCAGTGCAATCGCTCGGGTTCAGTTAGAGCCCTACGCCTCGCTCGGGTTCAGTTAGAGCCAACGCCTCGCACACACACGCGTACGTGTATGAGAGAAACGTGCATCGCTCGGCCCCCAACCTCCCACCGTAACCGGGGACTCCCCGAAATCCCCCCCTCGCTTCTACCATGGTTTTTTTCCATCATGGACGGCCCAAAGAATGTCATGCAGCTACGTCTCCGGCCCGCCCAGGACGAAAAGCCCTTTTTCTCTCATGATTTTTTGTCATAGAAGTAGGAGCCCACCACATCTATGATGATACCAGGTTTTGTCACAATTATCGTCATAGAAGTGTCATATGTATGGCAGAAATTTTTTTCGTTCGGCCCAAAATGTCACTGATGTGTCTTTTTTTGTAGTGATATGATTCACGGTCGGTACTTTGATAATTTGATATGTGGGTGCACCGGTGCTTGGGTGCTGTTCTTACTTGAACAAGCATCCCACTTATGATTAACCACTATTGCAAGCATCCACAACTACAACAAAAGTATTAAGGTAAACCTAACCATAGCATGAAACATATGGATCCAAATCAGCCCCTTACGAAGCAACGCATAAACTAGGGTTTAAGCTTCTGTCACTCTAGCAACCAATCATCTACTTATTACTTCCCAATGCCTTCCTCTAGGCCCAAATAATGGTGAAGTGTTATGTAGTGGACGTTCACATAACACCACTAGAGGCTAGACAACATACATCTCATCAAAATATGGAACGAATACCAAATTCACATGACTACTAATAGCAAGACTTCTCCCATGTCCTCAGGAAAAAACGTAACTACTCACAAAGCATATTCATGTTCATAATCAGAGGGGTATTAATATGCATAAAGGATCTGAACATATGATCTTCCACCAAATAAACCAACTAGCATCAACTACAAGGAGTAATCAACACTACTAGCAACCTACTAGTACCAATCCCGGACTTGGAGACAAGAATTGGATACAAGAGATGAACTAGGGTTTTGAGAGGAGATGGTGCTGGTGAAGATGTTGATGGAGATTGCCCTCTCTCGATGAGAGGAGCGTTGGTGATGACGATGGCGATGATTTCCCCCTCCCGGAGGGAAGTGTCCCCGGCAGAACAGCTCTGCCGGAGCCCTAGATTGGTTCCGCCTCGTGGCGGCGGAGTCTCGTCCCGAAAAGTTGCTTCTGATTTTTTCCTCGACGAAAGACCTCATATAGCAGAAGATGGCCATCGGAGAGCCAACGAGGGTCCCATGAGGTAGGGGGCGCGACCTGGGGAGTAGGGCACGCCCCCTCCCTCATGGCCAGGTGGGTCCCCCTCTGGTGAACTTCTTCCGTTGGATATTTTTTATTATTTCCAAAAATAACTTTCATGGAGTTTCAGGACTTTTGGAGTTGTGCAGAATAGGTCTCTAATATTTGCTCCTTTTCCAGCCCAGAATTCCAGCTGCCGGCATTCTCCCTCCTTATGTAAACCTTGTAAAATAAGAGAGAATAGGCATAAGTATTGTGACATAATGTGTAATAACAGCCCATAATGCAATAAATATCGATATAAAAACATGATGTAAAATGGACGTATCAAAGCCCCTCATGTAAACAGATTACTGCCTCTATTCTTTAGGCCAAGCTGGGTATGTGCCGTCATGAGCCCGTGAGCCTTGCCGTGAGTTTGCTGCTGTGGTTTAGTTTAGCTAGGACAGGTCCCGAACTGGCTTGTGAGGTTGGGAGTTTCTGAGGGGCTTGCCGATCCTTCTGAGAGGGCCTCGCGAGAAGCAAGCGCCGGCGATGGAAGGGCATGTGTGTATGTCGGCGTTCTGGGAACGGGGGTCCCCAGACTTGCCTGCCTGCGGCCCATGGCGTGGCGAAGCAGCAGGCCGTACGTCCCATCTTTATCAACGAGGCATCCAAGACCCTCGCGAGGGTCCAAGCCTCGCGAGGCAGACGACGCAAGACCTCCTCTAGAGTGGCCTAGCCAGGCAGGCTCACGAGGAGCGGAGATATCAAGGCAAGGCAAACCTCACGAGGCTCTCGTGACCTGAGCCATGAAGAATGGTGCCAGGCGGGCGCCGGTGCGTGCAGCGTCCTTGTTTCCTCTTTGGTGCTAAGGAGGCAAGCGCAGACGAAGAGTGCCGAAGCATCAAGCAAAGGTTGTCATATTGGTGCAACAAGACCAAGACCAGGGGGACGGCAAGGTGGAGGTCATCCTGGAGCCCAAGATGGCATCACCCCAGAGCTTTTCGCACGCGAAGACCGCTTTTGTCAGGATAGCTTGTACTAGTTGTTCCCCTTCAAATTTGCCCTCCGTTGTTGGCTCACTTCCCGCTCGATATTTGGGAAGAGGACCAGGACTTCTATAGATAGGCTTAGCCACCACAACTAGAACAACTCAAACATATCGAGAAGCCAACACTCACACAAGAACACTCCAACCTGAGGAGGCTGTTCTTACCTTGTACTGTTCATCATCAGCCCAAGAGGCAATCCACCACCACCACACTGGAGTAGGGTATTACACCACAACGGTGGCCCAAACCAGTATAAACCACGTGTCTCTTTCTGTGTTGTGAGTTCGTCGAGTTCGTCTGCTAGATCTTAGCGACCTAGAGCGTAGATCGGTGGGAGGGAAAGACTTCGCGCGCACCCCAGTGTTCGAACCTTAAGGGTTTGCCGGAACCCCACATCTGACATTTGGCGCGCCAGGTAGGGGTGCGCTGGGGCTCCTCTCCACCAATCTGCGCCCCGCGCCGCCGCGCTTTGCTCCCATGGCAGGCGCGCCGCCATCCGCCTCTGCGCCCGACACCAGCAGCAGGGAGTCTGGGTATCGGGCCCTGGCCCCCGCCCTACGGCGGGTGCAGTGGCCAACCAAGTTCAAGCCGGAGATGCCGCCACATTACGACGCACGGTAGATCCGGCGCCGTTCCTGCTGGCATACGAGGAGGCCGTCCTTGAAGCCGGAGGCGACGACAAGATCTTGGCCAACTGGTTCCCCATGGCCCTCGTCGGCGAGCCGCGCGTCTGGCTGCTCAACCTGCCGGGGTCCACGGTGGCGTCCTGGGAGGGACTCCGCAACCTCTTCACCATGCGCTACGTGGTGCCGGCGCACCACGCAGTCGCGGTGCTGTTGGGTGGATCTCAAGCACCTCCTTCAGATCGCCACGTCAAGCCTTTTTTCCGTCAGATTGGGGCAGCCTCCAAGCGCCCGGGGGCTCCGTCGGGTTGGGCTGCGCTGGAGGCCAACCTCACCTTCGACTCAGAAGACCACCCCGGCTCCACCGCCGGCTCTGGCATACTCCCAATGCTCTGCACACCTACCATCTGCAACGTGGCCATCATCATGACCCTCAGCGACGGCGGTGCCGGCCTCAACTTGCTCTCCGTAGAAGCCTTCAGCCTCCTCCACGTGCCGCCCGAGCGGCTCAGCCTCAGCAAGCCTTTTTCGGGAGTGGGTGGTGGAACTGCCCATTCTCTGGGGCAGATCCACCTCCCTGTCACCTTCGGCACATGCGACAACTACCGAACTGAGCTGGTGGACTTCGACATCGCCCGCATCGGTCTCCCGTACAATGCCATACTCGGGTACCCAGCTCTTGCTCAGTTCATGGCGGCGACTCACCCGGCCTACAACCTCATGAAGATGCCAGGGAGCAAGGGCGTCCTCACCATTAAGGGGGACACTAAGGAGGAAGTGACGGCACTCAGGCTCGCCTTCAAGGCCGTGGCAGCATCACAGCCAGCCGGCGCCAGTGCGCCTGAGGCCAAGGAGACCGCACCTGCCAAGAAGAAGCAGTTGTTCACCCAAGACAAGGTGGAGACCAAGCAGGTGCCGGTCGACGAGGACGGGTCTTCAGGAGCCACCTTTTATCATAGGAACCAGCCTTGACCAGGGACAAGAAGAAGCTTTGGTGAGGTTTTTGCATGCAAACAAGGAGATATTCGCGTGGGAGCCCAATCAGCTGGTAGGGGTCCCGAGAGAGGTGATCCAGCATCATCTAAGGGTGTGCCCCAACATGCGCCCCGTGAAGCAGCAGGCAAGACGGCAGTCGACTAAGAAGCAGGCCTTCATTGTCCAAGAGACGCGCAAGCTGGAGGCAACAGGTACCATTCGAGAGGTTCGATACCCTGAATGGCTGGCGAACCCTGTCGTGGTACCGAAGAAAGGTGGGAAGGAATGGATGTGCGTCAACTTCACCAACCTTAACAAAGCTTGCCCCCAATATCCGTTCTCCCTTCCGCGCATCGATCAAATCGTCGACTCCACCGCCGAGTGCGACTTGTTATGTTTCCTGGATGCGTTCTCTGGATACCATCAAATCAAGATGGCGGTGGAGGATGTGGAGAAGACGGCCTTCCTGACGCCATGTGGGGTGTACTGCTACACCTGCATGCCCTTTGGCCTACGCAACGCGGGTGCAACCTTTCAGCAGCTAATGCACATCGCCTTGGGGCGGCAGCTCGGCAGGAACACAGAGGCCTACGTTGATGACATAGTGGTCAAATCTTGCGAGGCAAAGACGTTGATTCAAGACTTGGATGAGACCTTTGAGAGCTTGCGCCGGGTGAACTTGAGGCTTAACCCGGAGAAGTGCGTGTTTGGCGTCCCCTCCGGCAAGCTGCTAGGATTCCTCGTATCCCACAGAGGGATCGAGGCAAACCCGGAGAAGATCAAGGCCATCGAAGACATGAGCCCACCACAGACCCTCAAGGAGATGCAAAAGCTGGCAGGACGGGTGACCGCGTTAGGGCGTTTCATCTCCAAGCTAGGCGAGCGCGCCATGCCCTTCTTTAAGCTCATGAAGAAGAAGGGCCCATTCGAGTGGACCCCGGAGGCCAACCGGGCCTTCCAAGACCTCAAGAAATACCTCACCAGCCCCCCGGTGATGGTGGCACCACGGCCTCTCGAGCCTCTGGTACTTTACCTTGCCGCCACCCCATACTCCGCCAGCGCGGCGCTGGTAGAGGTTCGGGAGGAGCGCCAAGAAAAGGGCGTCGCGCCAAGCCAGGGCTGATACAACACAGGGTGAGGAAAGCGCGGCAGAGCCGTCAGCGGCAGACCAAGCTCAGCAGGGCGACATCACAGAAGCTCCCGTGGACGGTTAGGTATCAGGAAATCCTCCACCTCGGGATACGCCACAATCTCCGCAGGACCCGAGCCCTAACAGTGTGCCAGCCCTCGTCAAGCACCCGGTGTACGTTGTCAGCACCGTACTGCGGGATGTGAGCGCACGTTACCCCATGCCGCAAAATCCCCTGCTCGCATCCTTAGTGGCCTCGCGCAAGCTGCGACACTACTTCCAGGGCCACCACATCAAGGTCGTCTCGTCTTACCCATTGGAGAGGGTACTAAGGAGCCCGAACTCGGCCGGAAGGGTCACTGAATGGAACATCGAGCTGCAATCGTTTCAGCTGGAGTTCAGCACTACCAGGGTCATCAAGGGAGCCGCGCTCGCCAATTTTGTGGCAGAATGGACCGATTCCCTGGCTCTTGAGGAAGGAGAAGACCGGTCCACCTCCCCAGGGAGTGAGGCACCAGACGGCTGGGTAATGTATTTCGATGGCGCCTTCGTGCACCAGGGCGCGGGGGCTGGAGCAGTGCTCATATCGCCCACTCAGGACAAGCTTTACTATGCCGTGCAACTCTTCTTCCAGCACGACGAGAAGGTCTCCAACAATATCGCAGAGTACGAAGGCCTCATAGCCGACCTGAAGGCCGCGGCGGCTTTGGGGGTGAGGCGCCTTACCGTCAAAGGCGACTCGCAGCTCCTCGTCAACTTCTCCAACAAAGTGTACGAGCCGAAGGATGAGCACATGGAGGCCTACCTTGTGGAGGTGCGCAAGATGGAAAAGTAGTTCTTGGGCCTGGAGCTGCAGCACGTGCCCCGGGGCACCAACAAGGAAGCCGACGGCATCGCCAAGAGAGCATCCAAGCAACAATCACAAGAGCCCGACGTCTTCGAAGAGTGGCTCTTCAAGCCGTCGGCTACGCCACCTCTTTCAAGCACAACTCAACCTCGGGAGGAGCTCCCACAGCCCCCGGCCACGGGAGCCCGAGCCTGTGGCCCAACCACAGGAGCTCGGCTGCTCCTGGCGCTCGAGCCCCAGGAGGAGGGCTGGACCCTAGAATTCAAGGAGTACCTGATGCACGGGACACTACGGAGAAGGAAGAAAACACGGAGCGCGTGGCCCGACAGGCCAGGGCATACTGCATTCAAGACAGTGAGTTGTACAAGAAGCGACTGAACGAGGTCACGCTGCGCTGCATCTCCAGCGATCAAGGAAGGGAGTTGCTGAGTGACATACACAGCGGTGATTCGGGCACTACTCGTCGTCACGAACCCTTGTTGGTAAGGTGTTCCGCAGTGGGTTCTATTGGCTACATCACTCAACGACGCGGCCGAGCTGGTGAAGTCTTGTGAAGCTTGCCAATTCCACGCCAAGCAGATCCATCAGCCTGCACAGGGCCTCCAAATCATTCCGCTCACGTGGCCGTTCGCGGTCTGGGGGCTGGACATCTTAGGCCCATTCCCACGAGCGCCAGGGGGCAACCGCTATCTCTACGTCACCATCGACAAGTTCACCAAGTGGGCGGAAGTGGAAGCCGTCCGTACCATTCCAGCTAGCTCTGCTATCAAGTTCATTAAGGGCCGCGTGAGACGATTCAGGGTTCCCAACCGCATCATCACAGATAACGGCTCACAGTTTACTAGTAACCTCTTCAAAACCTACTGTGCTAACCTTGGAACGCAGATCTACTACGCTTCGGTGGCCCACCCCAGGAGCAATGGTCAGGCCGAACGCGCCAACGCTGAGGTCCTGAGGGGCCTCAAGACCAGGACCTTCAAGAAGAAGCTGGAGGCCTGCGGCAGGGGCTGGCATGACGAACTCCAGTCCGTGTTGTGGTCCATTCGTACCACTGCCACCAAGCCGACGGGCGAGACTCCATTCTTCCTCGTCTATGGAGCTAAGGCAGTCCTTCCTCATGAGGTCAAGCATCGCTCCGCGCGGGTCCTGGCGTTCGACGAAGCATAGCAAGATGCCGCGCGGGGGATGGATCTCGTGCTGGGGGAGGAGCGTCGTCGCGAAGCCGCACTAAGGGCGGCAAGGTACCAACAAGCTCTGTGGCGGTACCATTGCCGCAACATCCGCTCCAGGACGCTCGAGGTAGGCGACCTCGTCCTGAGGCGGGTCCTCTCCAGGGAAGGGCTGCACAAGCTTTCGCCCATGTGGGAGGGCCCGTTCAGGGTCGTTCATGTCTCCAGGCTGGGTGCAGCGCGCCTAGAGATGCAGGATGGGACACCCATCCAGAATGCGTGGAACATCCAGCACCTCCGGAAGTTTTATCCATGAAGCAAGGCCCAGAGCCTGAGAAGCAAGGCTCAGAGCCTGAGAAGAAAGGCCCAGAGCCTGTGAAGAAAGACCGGTGCCTATGAAGAATCGCCGCCCATGACATTCTCACGTAATAATGAGTTGGGGCTGTACGCGCCCCAGAGTCTCAGGAGCGCCGGCCTCAGGCCCTGGGGCTCCCTCCCACGCCTAGTGGACAACACTTAGCTCCGCGCATGTGAGAAGACTTGAAGACTAGATTAGGTGCCGGACACGGCTTTTCATTTGCTTTCCTTAGTTGGCTCGCTTTTCCTTAATCAGAGTTGCTCTTGGTGTTCGTTGCTGGTTTGGTTCCCCAACCATTTACCGCTTTTTTGGCTCTAGTTTGCTCTAGTTCTCTCTCTCGCTTACCTCGTGACGGGGCTAGGCAGGTGCCCTCGCGAGCATTTCTCTTCTATTTGCCTTCTCGCGAGCCACCCTCGTTCGAGCCTGGAAGCTGGCACGCCCCTCCTAAATATGTGCCCCTCGGGTACCGCGATACAAGGCGCCAAGTCAAGGCTTGGGTGGACGGCAATTCTTTTGGTACACCCCCTAACGAATTTTTTTGAAGTTTCCGAGCAACGCAGACACCACGCGAGGGAAAGGGTTTCCTAAACATGCCAGGTTAAGTTATCTTTGCGCTAAATAACAACACGACATGGGCTCGACTTGCACAATGCATTAACCAAAGAACCACAGTTCGATACACGCCCCTCTAGGCCCATACTGGTTTCGTTTTTCGATGCAGGAAAGAAAGGAAAACTAAGCAAAGCAGCGTTGCAGCAATCCGCAGAGGCAGGCCCTTGGCGACGCCCAAAGCCTAGCCAGACCCCTCCTCGCGCTTCACGGAGGCGCGACGACGAGATGACCCGCTGCCTCCTTCGAAGCGGGCGCGGCGACGCGGCGGCTGGTCATAGCCATCGCTGCTGGAGCTGTCATCGGAGGAGGAGCCACCGTAGTTGGAGGAGGCGCGGTCGCCACCGAGGGCAGGCTCGCCCTCGTCCTCATCGCGACCATCACCAAGGCCGAGCACCTCCTCGCCATCGTTTGTCTCGGGGCAGTACCCGGCGCGGCGACCATCTTCCCCGAACACCCTCACGTAAAGGGTCGATTCACCATCGTACATGAAGTGGAGGGTGCACCGCCTGCCCAGGCCGCGCGCGCGGGCGAACGTCTGCCAGCCGCGAGCCAGGGCTATGTTGCCCACGGCAGAAGTCTTGACCACAACCGAAGAGGCCCTACTGCAGCAGTTGTCCGCCTGCAACTAGAGCCTGTCCGGACCAGAGGCCGGTAGTTCACCGATGAAGAAGCACGGAAGTTGGAGCCAGCTGCTGGCCGGGCTCTCCGACCAGACAACGAACTCCGGCGACACCTCAGCCGAATGGAAGCGCGGGCGGGGAGACCGCGCCACCATCGCGCGGCTCCCCTCATTGGCTGAACCACAATGGATGGGACGATCCCCATCGTGTACCACGGCGCCACCTCGGCAGTGGGCCACGGCGGGGGTCGCGGTGTGCTTGCGCGGACGGCCACGGCCGCGCTTGGGCGCCGGGGAGCCGAGGCCCTCACGAGGGGCCTTCCCTTTCTCGGTGGCACAGAACTTCTTTTGTGGCGCCATCGATGGCACCGCAAGCAATGGAGCAGAGAAGTGAGCAAACGAGGAAGAGATGGGCAACGGGGGCTCCGCACCCCTCCCCATTTATAAAAAGAGAAGGCCAACCAGCGTCTCCCACGATCGCAGGTAATGATGGTTTTCCTTGCATGTCGCAAGGACTTGTCAAGTCGTGTAGTTGCCAAGGCAGCGTGGGAAAGCGGAGACGCCCACGTCCAATCAACCGCCACGCGTCAACCGAGGCCACAGGCTTTTGAGGCCTGCGGCGCTCCGGACTTGACCCTTAGCTTCGCCGCGTAGCCAAGCCCGAGCGCACCTTGGGTCCAGGGGGCTACTGTCGGCATTCTGGGAACGGGGGTCCCCAGACTTGCCTGCCTGCGGCCCACGGCGTGGCCAAGCAGCAGGCCGTACGGACCATCTTCATCAACAAGGAATCCAAGACCCTTGCGAGGCAGACGACGCAAGTCCTCCTCTGGAGTGGCCTAGCCAGGCAGGCTCATGAGGAGCGGAGATATCAAGGCAGGGCTAACCTCACGAGGCTCTCGTGACGTGAGCCATGACGAACGGTGCGAGGCGGGTGCGAGGCGGGCGCCGGTGCGCGCAGCGTCCTTGTTTCCTCTTTGGTGCTAAGGACGCAAGCACAGACGAAGAGTACCGAGGCATCAAGCAAAGGTTGCCATATTGGTGCAACAAGACCAAGACCAGGAGGACGGCAAGGCGGAGGTCATCGTGGAGCCCAAGACGGAGTCACCCAGAGCTTTTTTTAGGCGAAGACCGCTTTTGTCAGGATAGCTTGTACTAGTTGTTCCCCTTCAAATTTGCCCGCCGTTGTTGGCTCCCTTCCCGCTCAATATTTGGGAAGTGGACCAGAGCCTCTATAAATAGGCTTAGCCACCACAACTAGAACAACTCGAACATATCGAGAAGCCAACACTCGCATAAGAACACTCCAACCTCAGGAGGCTGTTCTTCCCTTGTACTGTTCATCATCAGCCCAAGAGGCAATCCACCACCACCACACTTGAGTCGGGTATTACACCACAACGGTGGCCCAAATCAGTATAAACCCCGTGTCTCTTTCTGTGCTGTCAGTTCGTCGAGTTCGTCCGCGAGATCGTAGCGAGCTAGAGCGTAGATCGGTAGGAGGGAAAGACTTCGCGCGCACCCCAGTGTTCGAACCTTAAGGGTTTGCTGGAACCCCACATCCGACAGTGTAGTGCGTGCACTATTCCTAGCCCCCGCTCGCGAGGGGCTCGCGAGGGGGAGGCAGCGGGTGCGAACTCCAAATCGAGGTAAGGAACCAGATTGCGAGAAATCGCATGAACGAGAAAAGGCAGCCCCTCCCCCCCCCCCGCGCACACCAATGAAAATTATACTCGAAGCTTAAATCCAAAGCCAGAAGGCAGGGCTACAGAAAAAGAGGTTAAAAGCAAATGACCGCGTTCGGCGCCTCGTCTAGTCTTCTGGTCTTTTCACCAGCGCAGAGCTAAGTGCTGCCACTAGGACTTGGGAGGGAGCCCCCGTGGCCCGAGGGCGGCACTCGTGAGACTCTGGGGTGTGTACAGCCCCACTCATTATTACGTGAGAGTGTCACGAGCGGAGACCTTCACAAGCACGAGTCTTACTTCATATCGCCAGATGAGGGCCCCACCTTGCGCCACCCTCGACCACCGTTGGGAGCGTCCGAAAACCAGGACGATGCCAAGGGGCAAAGGGGATGCCAGCGGCGCCCTTGGCGACCATGGGTCCTCTGCCGGGTGAAGGTTCACCAGCGCCTCCCCGGCAGAGGGCCTACCTCCGGGGGGCGCCTTGCTCCCGGCCCTCCCCTGTAGCCCCCAGTGCGCTCCTCCTGGTGGAAGGGAGGCTGTCGAGCTGGGGCCACCATCCGCCGCTGTGACCTGATCCTCCTGCGACCCATGGTTAGCGTAAGCTTGCTCCTGAGAAATTAGCAGTACCCTGTAGCTGTTGTCACCGGCACGGTCGCTGAGGCTCCCGGGAGGCTCCTGGAAGGCCTCAGCTTCTAACGCCTCCTCCTCCCAGCCTGGCTTGAGGAACGAGCCAGGGTCGTCTTCCATCGTGTACTCCTGGTCCACCATGCGGGGCACGTAGGCCTCCGAGGCCGTCGCCTCGAAGACCTCACCTAAGTGCCCCACGCTCCACATTACCCGGCCCAGCGCACCGCCTTGAGGATGGTATGGCGGCATCTCGCCAGGGCCGTAGGTGGCAACGCTTGTGCTCGTGCCCATCGGAGGTGGTGCGGGTGCGACCGGGCGTCCGGTGCTGCTGGTCGCGCCGGTGTCGATGAAGTCACTGAAGGAAATATGCCCTAGAGGCAATAATAAAGTTATTATTTATTTCCTTACATGTCATGATAAATGTTTATTATTCATGCTAGAATTGTATTAACTGGAAACATAATACATGTGTGGATACATAGACAAACAGAGTGTCACTAGTATGCCTCTACTTGACTAGCTTGTTAATCAAAGATGGTTAAGTTTCCTAACCATGGACAAAGAAGTTGTCATTTGATTAACAAGGTCACATTAGTTGAATGATCTGATTGACATGACCCATTCCATTAGCATAGCACCCGATCGTTTAGTATGTTGCTGTTGCTTTTATCCATGACTTATACATGTTCCTTTGACTATGAGATTATGCAACTCCCGTTTGCCGGAGGAACACTTTGGGTGCTACCAAACGTCACAACGTAACTGGGTGATTATAAAGGAGTACTACAGGTGTCACCAAAGGTAGATATTGGGTTGGCGTATTTCGAGATTAGGATTTGTCACTCCAATTGTGGGAGAGGTATCTCTGGGCCCTCTCGGTAATGCACATCACTTAAGCATTGCAAGCATTGCAACTAATGAGTTAGTTGCGGGATGATGTATTACGGAACGAGTAAAGAGACTTGCCGGTAACGAGATTGAACTAGGTATTGGATACCGATGATCGAATCTCGGGCAAGTAACATACCGATGGACAAAGGGAACAACGTATGTTGTTATGCGGTCTGACCGATAAAGATCTTCGTAGAATATGTAGGAGCCAATATGGGCATCCAGGTCCCGCTATTGGTTATTGACCGGAGACGTGTCTCGGTCATGTCTACATTGTTCTCGAACCGTAGGGTCCGCACGCTTAAGGTTTCGATGACAGTTATGTTATGAGTTTATGAGTTTTGATGTACCGAAGGAGTTCGGAGTCCCGGATGAGATCGGGGACATGACGAGGAGTCTCGAAATGGTCGAGACGTAAAGATTGATATATTGGACGACTATATTCGGACATCGGAAAGGTTCTGAGTGATTCGGGTATTTTCAGGAGTATCGGGGAGTTACGGGATTACGGGAGAAGTAATGGGCCTTGATGGGCTTTAGTGGGAAGAGGAAAATGGCTGCTGCGCCCCCCTCCCCTCTAGTCCGAATTGGACTAGCGAAAAGGGGGCCGGCCACCTTTCCTACTCCTCCACTTCCTTCTCCCTTCCTCCGCTCTTGATGGACTCCTACTAGGACTTGGAGTCCTAGTAGGACTCCCATCCTGGCCGCACCAATAGCCTTGGCCGGCCTCCTCCTCCTCCATCCTTTAAATACTGAGGCAGGGGGCACCCCATGGACACACAAGTTGATCTTCGTGATCGTTCCTTAGCCGTGTGTGGTGCCTCCCTCCACCATATTCCACCTCGGTCATATCGTTACGGTGCTTAGGCGAAGCCCTGCGATGGTAGAACATCAAGATCGTCACCACGCCGTTGTGCTGACGGAACTCCTCCCCGACGCTTTGCTGGATCGGAGACCGGGGATCGTCATCGAGCTGAACGTGTGCCAAGAACTCGGAGGTGCCGGAGTAACGGTGCTTGGATCGGTCGGATCGTGAAGACGTACGACTACATCAACCGCGTTGATATAACGCTTCCGCTTTCAGTCTACGAGGGTACGTAGACAACACTCTCCCCTCTCGTTGCTATGCATCACCATGATCTTGCGTGTGCGTAGGAATTTTTTTGAAATTACTACGTTCCCCAACAGTGGTATCAGAGCCTAGGTTTTTATGGTTTGATGTTATTTGCACGAGTAGAACACAAGTGAGTTGTGGACGATACAAGTCATACTGCCTACCAGCATGTCATACTTTGGTTCAGCGGGATTGTTGGACGAGACGATCCGGACCAACCTTACGCGTACTCTTACGCGAGACCGGTTCCCTCGACGTGCTTTGCACATGGATGGCTTGCGGAAGACTGTCTCTCCAACTTTAGTTGAACCGAGTCTGGCTATGCCCGGTCCTTGAGAAGGTTAAAATAGAGTCTATTTGACAAACTATCGTTGTGGTTTTGATGCGTAGGTAAGATGAGTTCTTGCTTAAGCCCGTAGCAGCCACGTAAAACTTGCAACAACAAAGTAGAGGACGTCTAACTTGTTTTTGCAGGGCCTGTTGTGATGTAATATGGTCAAGACATGATGCTAAATTTTATTGTATGAGATGATCATGTTTTGTAACCGAGTTATCGGCAACCGGCAGAAGCCGTATGGTTGTCGCTTTATTGTATGCAATGCAATCGCCCTGTAATGCTTTACTTTATCATTAAGCGGTAGCGATAGTCGTAGAAGCATAAGATTGGTGAGACGACAACGATGCTACGATGGAGATCAAGGTGTCGCGCCGGTGACGATGGTGATCATGACAGTGCTGCGGAGATGGAGATCACAAGCACAAGATGATGATGGCCATATCATATCACTTATATTGATTGCATGTGATGTTTATCTTTTATGCATCTTATCTTGCTTTGATTGACGGTAGCATTATAAGATGATCTCTCACTAATTATCAAGAAGTGTTCTCCCTGAGTATGCACCGTTGCAAAAGTTCTTCGTGCTGAGACACCACGTGATGATCGGGTGTGATAGGCTCTACGTTCAAATACAACGGGTGCAAAAACAGTTGCACACGCGGAATACTCAGGTTATACTTGACGAGCTATGCATATAAGATATGACCTCGGAACATGGAGACCGAAAGGTCGAGCATGAATCATATAGTAGATATGATCAAAGTGATGATGTTCACCATTGAAAACTAATCCATTTCACGTGATGATCGGTTATGGTTTAGTTTGATTTGGATCACGTGATCACTTAGAGGATTAGAGGGATGTCTATCTAAGTGGGAGTTCTTAAGTAATATGATTAATTGAACTTTAATTTATCATGAACTTAGTCCTAGTAGTATTAGCATATCTATGTTGTAGATCAATAGCTCGCATTGTTGCTTCCCTATGTTTATTTTGATATGTTCCTAGAGAAAATTGTGTTGAAAAATATTAGTAGCAATGATGCAGATTGGATCCGTGATCTGAGGTTTATCCTCATTGCTGCACAGAAGAATTATGTCCTTAATGCACCGCTAGGTGACAGACCTATTGCAGGAGGCAGATGCAGACGTTATGAACGTTTGGCTAGCTCAATATGATGACTACTTGATAGTGTAGTCACCATGCTTAACGGCTTAGAATCGGGACTTCAAAGACGTTTTGAACGTCATGGACCATATGAGATGTTCCAGTAGTTGAAGTTAATATTTCAAGCAACTACCCGAGTTGAGGGATATTAAGTCTCCAACAAGTTCTATAGCTAAAAGATGGAGGAGAATCTCTCAACTAGTGAGCATGTGCTCAGATTGTCTGGGTACTACAATCGCTTGAATCAAGTGGGAGTTAATCTTCCAGATAAGATAGTGATTGACAGAATTCTCTAGTCACCATCACCAAGTTAGTAGAAGTTCGTGATGAACTATAGTATGCAAGGGATGACGAAAACGACTCCCGAACTTTTTCATAATGATGAAATCGGTGGAGGTAGAAATCAAGAAAGAGCATCAAGCGTTGATGGTTAATAAGACCACTAGTTTCAAGAAAAGGGCAAAGGGATAGAAGGGAACTTCAAGAAGAACAGCAAGCAAGTTGCTGCTCAAGTGAAGAAGCCCAAGTCTGGTCCTAAGCCTGAGACTAAGTGCTTCTACTGCAAAGGAACTGGTCACTGGAAGCGGAATTACCCCAAGTGATTGGCGGATAAGAAGGATGGCAAAGTGAACATAAGTATATTTTATACATGTTATTGATGTGGACTTTACTAGTGTTTATAGCAACCCCTCAGTATTTGATACTAGTTCAGTTGCTAAGATTAGTAACTCGAAACGGGAGTTACAGAATAAACAGAGACTAGTTGAGGGTGAAGTGATGATGTGTGTTGGAAGTGGTTCCAAGATTGATATGATCATCATCGTACACTCCCTATACTTTCGGGGTTAGTGATGAACCTAAATAAGTGTTATTTGGTATTTGCGTTGAGCATAAATATGATTTGATCATGTTTTTGCAATACGATTATTCATTTAAGTTAGAGAACAATTGTTGTTTTGTTTACATGAATAGAACCTTTTATGGCCATACACACCAACAAAAATGGTTTGTTGGATCTCGATCGTAGTAATACACATATTCATAATATTGAAACCAAAAGATGCAAAGTTAATAATGATAGTGCAACTTATTTGTGGCACTGCCGTTTAAGTCATATTGGTGTAAAGCGCAAGAAGAAACTCCATGCTGATGGGATTTTAGAATCACTTGATTATGAATCACTTGATCCTTGCGAACCATGCCTCTTGGGCAAGATGACTAAAACGCCGTTCTCCGGAACAATGAAGCAAGCAACAGATTTGTTGGAAATCATACATACTGATGTATGTGGTCCAATGAATATTAAGGCTTGCAGTAGGTATCATTATTTTCTGACCTTCACAGATGATTTGAGCAGATATGGGTATATCTACTTGATGAAACATAAGTCTGAAACATTTGAAAAGTTCAAAAGGATTTCAGAGTGAAGTGAAAAATCATCGTGACAAGAAAATAAGGTTTCTACGATCTGATCGCAGAAACAAATATTTGAGTTACGAGTTTGGTCTTCAGTTAAAACAATGTGGAATAGTTTCACAAAATCGTGCCACCTGGAACACCATAGTGTAATGGTGTATCCGAACATCATAACCGTAGTTTATTAGATATAGTGCGATCTATGATGTCTCTTACCGATCTACCACTATCGTTTTGAGGTTTATGCATTAGAGACAGCTGCATTCACATTAAAATGGGCACCATCTAAATCCGTTGAGACGACACCGTACGAACTGTGGTTTGGCAAGAAACCAAAGTTGTTGTTTCTTAAAGTTTGGAGTTGCGATGCTTATGTGAAAAAGTTTCATCATGATAAGCTCGAACCAAATCGGAGAAATGTGTCTTCATAGGATACCCAAAGGAGATTGTTGGGTACACTTTCTATCACATATCCAAAGGCAAAATCGTTGCTAAAGATGGATCCTTTCTAGAGAAGGAGATTCTCTCGAAAGAAGTGAGTGGGAGGAAAGTAGAAAACTTGATAAGGTAATTGTACCTTCTCCCTTATTTTAAAGTAGTTCATCATAGAAATCTGTTCTTGTGACTACTACACCAATTAGTAAGGAAGCTAATGATAATGATCATATAACTTCAAGATCAAGTTACTACCGAATCTCGTAAGTAAACCAGAGTGAGATCCGCACCAGAGTGGTACGGTAATCCTGTTCTGGAAGTCATGTTACTAGACCATGATGAACTTGCGAACTATGAGGAAGCGATGATGAGCCCAGATTCCGCGAAATGGTTTGAGGCCATAAAATCTGAGATTTGATCCATATATGAAAACAAAGTATGGACTTTGGTGGATTTGCTCGATGATCGGCAAGCCATAGAAAATAAATGGATCTTCAAGAGGAAGACGGACGCTGATAGTAGTGTTACTATCTACAAAGCTAGAATTGTCGCAAAAGGTTTTCGACAAGTTCAAGGTGTTGACTACGATGAGAGTTTCTCACTCGTATCTATGCTTAAGTCTGTCCGAATCATGTTAGCAATTGCCGCATTTTATGAAATCTGGCAAACGGATAAAACAAAACTGCATTCCTTAATGGATTTATTAAAGAAGGGTTGTATATGATGCAACCAGAAGGTTTTGTCAATCCTAAAGGTGCTAACAAAATGTGCAAGCTCCAGCGATCCATCTATGGACTGGTGCAAGCATCTCGGAGTTGGAATATACGCTTTGATGAGTTGATCAAAGCATATAGTTTTATACAGGCTTGCGGTGAAGCCTGTATTTACAAGAAAGTGAGTGGGAGCACTACAGCATTTCTGATAAGTATATGTAAATGACATATTGTTGATCGGAAATAATGTAGAATTATTCTGCAAAGCATAAAGGAGTGTTTGAAAGGAGTTTTTCAAAGAAAGGAAGACCTCGGTGAAGCTGCTTACATATTGAGCATCAATATCTATAGAGATAGATCAAGACGCTTGATAAGTTTTTTCAATGAGTACATACCTTGAAAGGATTTTGAAGTAGTTCAAAATGGAACAGTCAAAGAAAGAGTTCTTTCCTGTGTTACAAGGTGTGAAATTGAGTAAGACTCAAAGCCTGACCATGACAGAAGATAGAAACAGAATGAAAGTCATTCCCTATGCCTCGGCCATAGGTTCTATAAAGTATGCCATGCTGTTTACCAGATCTATTGTATACCCTACACTGAGTTAAGCAAGGGAGAACAATGGTGACCTAGGAGTAGATCACTGGACAGCGGTCAAAATTATCCTTAGTGGAATAAGGATATGTTTCTCGATTATGGAAGTGACAAAAGGTTCGTCGTAAAGGGTTACGTCGATGCAAGTTTTGACACCGATCTGGATAACTCTAAGTCTCGATCTAGATACATATTGAAAGTGGGAGCAATTAGCTAGAGTAGCTCCGTGCAGAGCATTGTAGACATAGAAAATTGCAAAATACATAACGGATCTGAATGTGGCAGACCCGTTGACTAAACTTCTCTCACAAGCAAAACATGATCACACCGTAGTACTCTTTGGGTGTTAATCACATAGCGATGTGAACTAGATTACTGAATCTAGCAAACCCTTTGGGTGTTGATCACATATCGATGTGAACTATGGGTGTTAATCACATGGTGATGTGAAGTATTGCTGGTAATCACATGGCGATGTGAACTAGATTATTGACTCTAGTGCAAGTGGGAGACTGAAGGAAATATGCCCTAGAGGCAATAATAAAGTTATTATTTATTTCCTTACATGTCATGATAAATGTTTATTATTCATGCTAGAATTGTATTAACTGGAAACATAATACATGTGTGGATACATAGACAAACAGAGTGTCACTAGTATGCCTCTACTTGACTAGCTTGTTAATCAAAGATGGTTAAGTTTCCTAACCATGGACAAAGGAGTTGTCATTTGATTAACAAGGTCACATTAGTTGAATGATCTGATTGACATGACCCATTCCATTAGCATAGCACCCGATCGTTTAGTATGTTGCTGTTGCTTTTATCCATGACTTATACATGTTCCTTTGACTATGAGATTATGCAACTCCCGTTTGCCGGAGGAACACTTTGGGTGCTACCAAACGTCACAACATAACTGGGTGATTATAAAGGAGTACTACAGGTGTCACCAAAGGTAGATGTTGGGTTGGCGTATTTCGAGATTAGGATTTGTCACTCCAATTGTGGGAGAGGTATCTCTGGGCCCTCTCGGTAATGCACATCACTTAAGCCTTGCAAGCATTGCAACTAATGAGTTAGTTGCGGGATGATGTATTACGCAACGAGTAAAGAGACTTGCCGGTAACGAGATTGAACTAGGTATTGGATACCGACGATCGAATCTCGGGCAAGTAACATACCGATGGACAAAGGGAACAACGTATGTTGTTATGCGGTCTGACCGATAAAGATCTTCGTAGAATATGTAGGAGCCAATATGGGCATCCAGGTCCCGCTATTGGTTATTGACCGGAGACGTGTCTCGGTCATGTCTACATTGTTCTCGAACCGTAGGGTCCGCACGCTTAAGGTTTCGATGACAGTTATATTATGAGTTTATGAGTTTTGATGTACCGAAGGAGTTCGAAGTCCCGGATGAGATCGGGGACATGACCAAGAGTCTCGAAATGGTCGAGACGTAAAGATTGATATATTGGACGACTATATTCGGACATCGGAAAGGTTCTGAGTGATTCGGGTATTTTCGGGAGTATCGGGGAGTTACGGGATTACGGGAGAAGTAATGGGCCTTGATGGGCTTTAGTGGGAAGAGGAAAAAGGCTGCTGCGCCCCCCCTCCCCTCTAGTCCGAATTGGACTAGGGAAAAGGGGGCCGGCCACCTTTCCTACTCCTCCACTTCCTTCTCCCTTCCTCCCCTCTTGATGGACTCCTACTAGGACTTGGAGTCCTAGTAGGACTCCCATCCTGGCCGCACCAATAGCCTTGGCCGGCCTCCTCCTCCTCCATCCTTTATATACTGAGGCAGGGGGCACCCCATGGACACACAAGTTGATCTTCGTGATCGTTCCTTAGCCGTGTGCGGTGCCTCCCTCCACCATATTCCACCTCGGTCATATCGTTACGGTGCTTAGGCGAAGCCCTGCGACGGTAGAACATCAAGATCGTCACCACGCCGTTGTGCTGACGGAACTCCTCCCCGACGCTTTGCTGGATCGGAGCCCGGGGATCGTCATCGAGCTGAACGTGTGCCAAGAACTCGGAGGTGCCGGAGTAACGGTGCTTGGATCGGTCGGATCGTGAAGACGTACGACTACATCAACCGTGTTGATATAACGCTTCCGCTTTCGGTCTACGAGGGTACGTAGACAACACTCTCCCCTCTCGTTGCTATGAATCACCATGATCTTGCGTGTGCGTAGGAATTTTTTTGAAATTACTACGTTCCCCAACAGTCACTTGGTGCGCCCGGGGGCACGCCGGTGCGGCGAGGCCCGCCGTGCGATCCGGCCGCGGCCTGAGGCGTAAGCTGGGAGCAGAAGGGCGGTGCTCCCGAGGCCGCGGCATCCAGGAGCTCGGTGACGCGCTCCAGCAACGCATCCCGGCCGCTCTCCATTAACCGGCAACGCAGCAGCTCCCGAGCCACCGTGAGCGTGGCCCTCATGTTTGCTTGTTCCCGTCGGGTGTGCGGAGTCGTGGCCGCAGCGTGGCTTGAGTCCCTTGCGGCTGCCCGCGCTTGGCATGGAGTAAGGGCGGGTGGTGTGTGACCGCGCCGCCTGCGCCCCGCAGTGTCTGGCGGTGCGCGTGCTGGTTGGGGCGCAAGGTTGAGGTCTTCTCGGGCAGACGGCGCCGCCCGGGCTGGCCAAGCTGCCGAGCGGTCGGTGTTGGCCCTCGGGTCATCGGACATCGGAACCGCGGAGTGTCGGCGGATCAACTGGCGGAAGGAAAGCTCCGGCGCACCCCTACCTGGCGCGCCAAATGTCGGATTTTGGGTTCCGGCAAAACCCTTGAGGTTCGAACACTGGGGTGCGCGCGAAGATCTCCCCTTACCTAATCATGCCCTCAGCCTCACCGCGGTCTCAAGGCCTAGCTCAACGAACCCGGAACACAAGAGACACGAGATTTATACTGGTTCAGGCCACCATTGTGGTGTAATACCCTACTCCAGTGGTGTGGTGGATTGCCTCGTGGGCTGATGATGAATAGTACAAGGGGAAGAAAAGCCTCCTGAGGAGAGGTGTTCTTGTGCTTGGTGAACTTGTGTGGGTGAGGATGATCTGAATCAGGTCGTCCCTGGATGAGTCTTGTCGCCTCCTACTGTGGTGGCTAGTCCTATTTATAGACGCCCTGGTCCTCTCCCCAAATATTGAGCGGGAAGGGAGCCAACAACGACTAAATTCAAAGGGGGACAACTATTACAAGTTATCCTGACTAAAGGTGGTCTTTGCCTATCAAAGGCTCTGGTGGTGACACCGTCTTGGGCTCCACGGTGACCTTCATCCTGCTGTCGTGCTAGTCTTGGTCTCGTTCCACCGATATGGAAACCTTTGCCTGAGGCCTCGGGACTCCTCGCCTGCGCTTGCCCCCTTTAGCACCAAAGAGGAAATGAGGACACTACGCGCGCTAGCGCCCGCCTAGCGCCCGCCTGGCTCTAGTCGTAATCGCTTGTGTCATAGGAACCTCGCGAGGTGTCCCTTGCCTTGATCTCTCCGCCCCTCGCGAGCCAGTCTGGTGAGGCCGCTCCCGAGGAGGTCTTGTGTCGTCTGCCTCGCGAGGCTTGGCCCCTTGCGAGGGTCTTGAGTGTTTGCTGGTGAAGATGGGCCGTACAGGGCCGCGAGTGGAGCCACGCCATGGGCTGCAGACAGGCAAGTCTGGGGACCCCCGACCCCAGGACGCCGGCAAAGAAAACCCATCTAATAAGTCTAGGTTTAGCATCTTTCCTTTCCATAACATATTTAATAGCAGCATGATCAGTGTGAACAATTACTTTGGGATGAACAATATAAGATCTGAACTTAGCACAAGCAAAAACAAGTGCTAAAAATTCTTTTTCAGTAGTAGCATAATTTCTCTGGGCATTGTCTAGAGTTTTACTAGCATAATGAATAACATTCAATTTCTTATCAACTCTTTGCCCTAGAACAGCACCAACAGCATAATCACCAGCATCGCACATGATTTCAAAGGGTAATTTCCAATCAGGTGGTTAAACAATAGGAGCGGAAATCAAGGCTTTCTTAAGTATGTCAAATTCTTCTACAAAATCATCATAAAAAACAAAAGGAACATCATTTTGCAAGAGATTAGTGAGAGGCCTAGAAATTTTAGAGAAGTCTTTAATCAACCTTTTAGAAACCAGCATGACCAAGAAAGCTTCTTATACCTTTGATATCTTTATGACACGACATCATTTCCATAGCATCTACTTTAGCTTTATCAACTTCAATACCTCTTTCAGAAATTTTATGCCCCAAGACAATACCTTCATTAACCATAAAGTGGCACTTCTCCCAATTAAAAACAAGATTAGTTTCTTCACATCTCTACAAAACTCAATCAAGGTTGCTTAAGGAATCATCAAAATAAGTTCCGTAAACAGAGAAATAATCCATGAAAACCACAACAATCTTTTCACAAAAATCAGAGAATATAGCAGTCATACATCTTTGAAAGGTAGTAGGTGCATTGCATAAACCAAAAGGCATACATCTATAAGCAAAAGTACCAAAAAGGCAAGTAAAAGTGGTCTTCTCCTGATCATCTTTTGACACAAGTAGTTGAGAGAAACCAGAATAACCATCTAGAAAGCAAAAATGTGTATGTTTGGATATTCTTTCTAGCATTTGATCAATAAAAGGTAGAGGGTAATGATCTTTTCTTGTAGCTTTATTCAGTTTGCGAAAGTCAATTTCCATTCTATAACCTGTAACTATTCTTTGTGGAATGAATTCATTCTTATCATTAGGGACAACATTAATACCTCCCTTCTTAGGGACACAATGAACAGGACTTACCATTTACTATCAGCAATAGGATAAATTATACCAGCCTCCAGAAGCTTTAGTATTCCCTTTCTTACCACGTCTTTCATCTTAGGATTTAACCTTCGTTGGTGATCAACAACTGGTTTAGCATCATGCTCCAAATTAATTTTGTGCTGACATAGAGTGGGACTAATGCCATTAAGATCATCATGAGTATATCCGATAGTGGCATGGTGCTTCTTCAGAGTTTTCAATAATTTCTTTTCTTCATGCTCTGAAAGGTTAGCACTAATAATAATAGGATATATCTTCTTTTCATCAAGATAAGCATATTTCAGAGTATCAGGTAATTGTTTAAGCTCAAACACGGGATCACCTTTAGGTGGAGGAGGATCCCCAAGGATTTCAACAGGAAAATTGTGTTTCAAAATAGGCCCTTGATTAAAGAATATTTCATCTATTTCCCTTCTTTCATTCATAAACATACCATTTTCATGGTCTAGCAAATATTGTTCTAAAGGATCAGTAGGAGGCACGACAATAGAAGCAAGGCCAATAATTTCATCCTTACTAGGCAATTCTTTATCATGGGGTTGTCTACGAAATTTAGAGGAATTAAAATCATGAGACATATCCCCTAAACCAACGGTAACAATATCTTTCTCGCAGTCTATCTTTGCATTAACAATATTCAAGAAAGGTCTACCAAATATAATGGGACAAAAATTATCTTGTGGGGAACCAAGAACAGGAAAATTAGTAGGGTATTTAATTTTCCCACATAAGACTTCAACATCTCTAACAATCCCAATTGGTGATTGTCGGGGTGGACGGCGTCCCCCGCGAGCACCTATGGGGCCGGAGCCCCTTTCGTTGTCCGGTGAGGGGGGGCGGAGGGAGCACGGAGAGCAGATCGAGGCGAGCACACGGGCGATTTACCCAGGTTCGGGCCGCGATGGACGCGTAAAACCCTACTCCTGCTTGGTCGTATTGAACTGGGGAGCTCGGGAGCTTGGAGAGCTAGCTGCACCGAGCGTATGGCTGTCTGGATTCCGGATGTCCGAACCCCCTCTACGTTGCACACGGGCCTCCTTTTATAGCGCAAAGGGGTCACCGACAGGTGTCAACGTAAGAGAAAGGGGTAAAAGTGTAAAAGGGGTGGAAGTTGTAACAGTGCGGGAACAGTGGCGCTACAGTGCGGCACAGTGTTATCATACCTACTTCTGACGGTAGGGGACAAGGGCATTAAATGCCCGTCACGGTCGCCTGGACAGCACCGAGGCGGACCGTTAGGTGCGCCACCGCTCGCCACGGTGGTGGCTGCATGCCACCGCATACCCCAGGCTGCGCGGTGCCCCGCCACGTGCCCTTGGGGGAAACCCTGGAGCGACGCGTGGGCGGGTGAGCCGGAGCGCAGTCCTGAGGTGGCGATTTGCCGCGGCAAGTGGCTTGCCGCGGGGGTCGTCTTCCTGTGCCTGATAGCTTGCCGGCTATCAGGCCTTGCCGGGGCGCATGGCGCGCCGTGGCGGGCTTCTCTTGTGGTGCCTGGGTTCGGCCTTCCCGACAAGCTCCTCTTGTCGGGGTCTCGATCTTCTGTCTCGTGTACTTTGTTCTTGGATGGTATTACATGGGCTTAGTCGTCCCGGCAAGCTCCTCTTGCCGGGGTCTTGCCTTCTTGGCCCGGCAAGCTCCTCTTGCCGGGGGCCTTGTCTTGAATGCTTGGTCTTCTCTTGGCGCTTCCTGGGCGGGCCTCGCCGCAGGGTGCTACAACTGCCCGTGCACAAGTCTGGGGTACTAAGGTACCCCTACTTTAGTACACCGACAGGAGCCCCCGGGCCTGGGCCACACACGGTGCCGAGCGTCGTTGGGCCAGGCCCTAACAGTGCACGGGCACGCGTGGCCTTGGTCGCGCTGCTCCTTAACTCCGCATCCGTCGCACCTTCCCCAGGCGGCGCGCGCTTATCGCGGCGTCGTGGGGGCGAAACGCCCGTTCCCTCTTTAAGTGGAGGGAGGTGCGGAGGCGCGGCTCGATAAATGAACGGGGGTGAGGCGCGGCTTTCGAGGCGTCCGTTCCCCATAATCGCGGGATGGGGAGAGGTCGTCCCACCCGTCGCCTCGGTTCTGCGCGCCCACCACGTGGTCCTCATGCACTCGGAGTCGCGGCGGCGGAGGCAAGGAGTCGGGCCGGCGCGGGTCGATGCAGTGGGTCGGCCCCAGTCGCCTGCCCTTCCTCCGCTTCTATTGGAGGAGCGAGGCGGCCGCGTCCCCACTCCGCCCCTTTATAAGGAGCGAAAGGGGGCAACGGAAATCCGCACTCCATCTCCTTCCTCCTTCTGCTTCTGGTTTCCTTCCCCCATCTGCGATGGAGGGGGGGGAATCCTGGTTCTTCTTCGGTTGCCGCGAGGGTGTCTGCTAGGCAACGCGCCCCTCCTCCCCTTGCGCCCGCGGCGGCGGAGCCGGTCGTCAGGGGAAGAGGGAGAGGGCGAGGTCGCGGACGAGGTCGTGGACGGGGCCGGGGCGCTCGGGGCGGACGGATCGGTGCGCCGTCCTCGCCTCCGCCAGCGGCTCCGTTCCTTCCCGCGGTCCATCTCGGGGACGACCCCTGTGAGTTCATTATCAGGCTGCGCCAGGCGCCTCGTCGCCGCCTCCGGCTTCCCGCTCCATTCGCGAGCGTGTTGGAGGTGGAGCAGCCTGAGACGCTAAACCTGCGCGTGAGGGGCTGCGGGATCAGTGGGACGCGAGTCCACGTCGAGTCCCGAGCCCCCGGCGTGGTGTGTCTGGGCCGCGGGTGGAAGACGTTCGCCCGGATCCACAGCTTGACGGAGGGGTTCACCCTCCACTTTAAGCTGGTGGGGGAGGACCTCCTCTCCGTCAAGGCCTTCTGGGGCTCCGGCATCCGGGCCCGGTGCTGCGAAGATAGCTCCTCCGACAGCGAAGGCTCCTCCTCGAGCGAGAGTGGCGAGGAGGGGAGCGACAGCGACGACGAGGGGAGCAGCCGCCGGGATGACGGGTCCGACTAGGCGTCGGTCGCAGCTCCGTGTGGCACCGGCGGCCCCATCGTCCGCGCCGGGCTCCGTGAACTCCCCGGGGTCGTCTCCTTGGGCGGCTGGCGTAGGGGGGGGGGGCTGCTGAGGAGGACAGAGGGCGGATGTCGTAGGCCGCGAAGTCGGAGTACGGGCCGACTTCGACAGCTGGCTGACGCTCCGGTGCCTCGTGTTCCAGATGCACCCCAGACGCCGTCATCACCCTTGCTCTTGGTGACGACCACCGGGGTCTTCTCTTCGGCCCGGCAAGCTCCTCTTGCCGGGGGCTTGATCTCCTCGGGCGGCCGGAGTGGCGAGGCTGGGGAAGAGGAAGAGGCTGGCGGCAAGGCCGCTGCCTCATCTTCCAGCTCTGCCTCCGGCGCCTCCGTCTTCTTCAGCCTCCGGAGACCCCCGGGCGGAGCCCCCGGATCTTCTCTTGGTGCCTTCTGCCGCCCGTAGCTCGCCTAGGTGCCCCTTTCGCCCTCTTCACCTACTTGCCCTACCTCCTGAGGGGAGAGACAAGAAAGGGATTACGGGCACCTTATCTCTTTTCAGCTTGTAAGCCTTCGGGCCTTAGTTGCGTTTAAGCCTTGTAATCCCTTCTTTCATGTTTTTCATTCTCTCTGAACTGTACCTGAGTGGAATGTTTTTAATTAAAAGGGGATGTTTGCCGGATCATTTGTCTCGCGGGTGGAAACCGCGGTAAGGAACGAATCCTTTACATCGTTAAGATAGACAGTTTCTCGCCCGGCAATAGGCCCAGCCGCTCCCCCGCACTGCTCGACCTTTCTCACGCCCTTGGCGGAGGCGGGGAGCAGGCGGGTTCCGGCCCCTCGCTTCCCTCCCCCTTGCTGCCGCGGCTGCTATCGAAACGGGCCCCAGGAACGCGCTCTGGGGCTTGCCGCTAAGAGAGCGCGGTAGCTTTTCAGGAGGAAAGGAGGCTTTCAAATTCCACAGTCCATAAGAGAATGCATGATGAGGGATGCAAAAACTTATCTGAGGTTGCAGCCCCCGACGACTCTGGCTCGCCGGGGCGTAGGTGTTGGCTCGTCCTTCTCCTCTTCCTTGTCCTTGAGCGGCCCGGCAAGGACATTCAATTCCTGCGAGCCAAAGGGAAAGGACGGGAAAAAGACGCGGACTCGACCTCTAAGTTAGGGGTTAGCGACAGTTAGGAACTGACAACCCTAACCAAGGACGAGACTCTGACTCAGCATGCATGCTAAAATCTAGGGCGCCAGCGCTTCTTTATCTTCGGCCAGGGGCTTCGCCTGGCTTTGTACGAGGGCTTACGTGCAACATCGGCAAGGCCTGCACAAACCGGTGGTTGCCGGAGCGGATCACGGCAACCGCGCCTTATGGGCGAAACTTGCGAAGATGCTCTATGTCCCCAGGAGTTGCTCACTGGTAGGCCCTCTTCGGTCTTGAGGCGGACAGCGCCGGGCCTCGCGACTCGTCTCACCCGATAAGGGCCTTCCTGCTTCGGCGTCGACTTGTTATAATTCTTGGCCGACTGAACGTGCCTAAGAACAAGGTCGCCTAACAGGGCAGCTTTATCTGGTGCCGGGGGCTTCGCCTGGCTTTGTACAAGGGGTTACATGCAGCAGCGGCAAGGCCTGTACAAACCGATGGTTGCCGGAGCGGATCACGGCAACCGCGCCTTATGGGCGAAACTTGCGAAGATGCTCTATGTTCCCAGGAGTTGCTCACTGGTACGCCTTCTTCGGTCTTGAGGCGGACAGCGCCGGGCCTCGCAACTCGTCTCACCCGATAAGGGCCTTCCTGCTTCGGCGTCGACTTGTTATAATTCTTGGCCGACTGAACGTGCCTAAGAACAAGGTCGCCTAACAGGGCAACTTTATCTGGTGCCAGGGGCTTCGCCTGGCTTTGTACAAGGGGTTACATGCAATAGCGGCAAGGCCTGTACAAACCGATGGTTGCCGGAGCGGGTCACGGCAACCGCGCCTTATGGGTGAAACTTGCGAAGATGCTCTATGTTCCAGGAGTTGCTCACTGGTACGCCTTCTTCGGTCTCGAGGCGGACAGCGCCAGGCCTCGTGACTTGTCTTACCCGATAAGGTCCTTCCCATTTTGGCGTCAACTTGTTTGAATCCTTGGCCGACTGAGTGCGCCGAAGAACAAGGTCGCCCTCTTCGAGACTCCTGGCCTTGACCTTGCGGCTATGGTAGCGACGCAAGGCTTGCTGGTATTGAGCAGCTCGTACCGCGGCCTGGAGACGTCCTTCCTCAAGGAGCAGCGCGTCATCTTGGCGCAGCTGCTCTTGCTCGAGCTCGTCATAAGCGAGCACCCGATGAGATCCGTATACGAGTTCCGTGGGGATAACTGCTTCCGCTCCATAGAATAGAGCAAAGGGTGTCTGTCCGGTGGCTCGACTCGGTGTCGTTCTGATTGACCAAAGAGCCGCTGGCAGCTCCTCAATCCAATTTCTTCCGCACTTGCGCAGCCTGTCGAAGGTCCTGGTCTTGAGTCCACGCAGCACTTCAGCGTTGGCCCTTTCTGCTTGACCGTTGCTCCTGGGGTGAGCAACCGAAGCGAAACAGACCTTGGCGCCGAGATCCTGGGCGTATTGCATGAAGGCGCGACTTGTGAATTGTGTCCCGTTGTCGGTGATGATTCTGTTGGGGATTCCGAAACGGCAGACGATCGACCGGAAGAACTTGACTGCTGACTGCGCGGTCACCTTCCTCACTGGCTCCACTTCTGGCCACTTCGTGAACTTGTCGATTGCAACGTACAAGTACTCGAAGCCCCCGACGGCTCGGGGAAAAGGGCCGAGGATATCGAGCCCCCAGACCGAGAAGGGCCAGGATAAAGGGATTGTTTGGAGAGCTTGAGCTGGCTGATGAATCTGTTTTGCATGGAACTGGCACGCTTCACACTTGGTTACTAGTGCGGTTGCATCTTGGAGGGCTTCTTGCCAGAAGAACCCTTGCCGGAAGGCTTTCCCGACAAGTGCTCTTGCGCCAATGTGATGGCCGCATATGCCTCCGTGTATCTCTGCCAACAGCTTCTGTCCGTCTTCCCTGGAGATGCACTTCAATCTGACACCGTTGAGTCTCCTTCTGTACAGCTCATTGTCCACGAACTGGTACATACTTGACTGCCTGGTGATCTTCTCCATCTCTTCTGGGTCGTCGGGAAGTTCTCCAGTTTGCAGAAAACGGACGATCTGCTGCGCCCATGCCGGAGCCCGGGGCTCGACGGCAAGGACTAAAGGCATGAAGGCCGCTGCGGGGACCCCGGCTTCTACGGCAAGAACCTCTGGTTCCGCCGGAGCCGGTGATCCCCCGGCAAGCTTGCCGGGGCAAAGCTTGTCGGGAACCCCCGCTTCAACTGGACAGATCCTCGGATCCGCAGGAGCGGACTGTTCCTCAGCGTTCAGACTGCTGATCTGCTTGCCGGAGCAAGGCTTATCGGGGACACCTGCTTCGACTGGACGGATCCTGGGATCCGCAGGAGCGGGCTGTCCCCCGGCGTTCTGGTTGTTGATCTTGGGGACCTTGGCGGCGGTCTCAGGAAGGTTCGCCTGCAAGTAGTCGCCGGAGACCAACTTCCTTTTCTTGGGCTGCCCAACTGATGGTGTAACGGATGGTTGAGTCAGCTTGAGTAAGTAGGTCCCTGGTTCCACAGGTAACTTCAACGAAGCACACTTCGAAAGGCCGTCTGCTATCTCATTCTGAGCTCTCGGGACGTGCTCCATTTGCAGCCCTTCAAAGTGTTCTTCCTCCTATTATTCCGCCGCTGGCTTCTCTTCGCCGGGGCGGTGTCGTCACTGTCGCTTTCTCCTGCGCCAGCATCCTCCCCGGGGAGTTTCCTCCCCTCCTCCGCGCGCGCGCACTTGTCAGCCAGGGCATATAGCTCGCTGACGTCCCGGATCTTGGTCATGGCCATCTCTCCACGCATGCGGCGGTTACGCACGTTCTGGTGGAACGCGCTGATAACCGCGGCAGGGTGAACGTCGGGGATGTTGCGATGCACGCGGCTGAAGCGCTGGATGTACTTGCGCAGTGATTCTCCTTCGTTCTGGGCTAGGATGTGGAGGTCGCTATCCTGGCCATGAGGTTTGTGGCCGCCTGTGAAGGCGCCAACAAACTGATGGCAAAGGTCCGCCCAGGAAGAAATGGAGCCTTCCGGCAAGTGCATAAGCCACGAACGAACGTTCGGCTTAAGCACGAGCGGGAAGTAGTTCGCCAATATCCTCTCGTCGCGCCCCCCGGCGGCTTGCACAGCGATCGTGTAGATGCTGAGAAACTCCGAGGGGTGCGTCCTGCCGTCGTACTTCTCCGGTACGTCGGGCTTGAAGTTCTTCGTGCTGGGCCACCGGACGCGCCGCAGCTCACGGGTGAACGCAGGGCAACCTGCCGCGTACGGTAAGTCACCTGGTTCACCGAGCGCGTGCGCGTCGACAGCGTTCCCACCCCGCTGGTCTGATTGCCGCCGAGTTTCTCGGCGGCGCTCAATCCTTGTTCGAGCGTCTTCTTGCTGCCGCTCGTCGAGGACTCGGCGCTGGTCCCGGCGAGTCCGCGGGTCTGACGACGCTGTAGAGCCATCGTCGGCGTTGCTCCAGCGGGGCGGCGTCTTCTGCTTCTGCGCCGGGGAGTGCATGGTGGTTGCACCCCCAGCGGTCTTGTCGCCGTCGGCCTTCGTCTTCTCGACCTGCCGTGGCCGTGAGGTCGCCGGCTGCTGCGGCGTGTCGTTGTTGGCGAAGGCGATCAGGCTCTGGATGGTGGCCCTCCAGCCTTCGGCCTTGTCAGCCGCTGGAGGGTAGTCGAGGAGCAGTTGCGCTCTCGCGAGCGCTTCTGCCGGAGTGGAGGGGAGCGGGGCGAGTGGCGCGAGGAGCGGGATACGCTCGGACTCCTAACAATGTTAGAAAGAGCGGGGTCCCTCCCCGGCGCCTTCGCCTTGCCCGTGTCCGGACGGGAGCCCGGGGCGTCCCGTGAACCTCCAGTTTGCCCTTGGTCCAGCAAGCGGATGCCACCTCCTGTGGCATGGCGCTGCTGGGTCGTCGTTTGTCGGGACGGACGCGCCGCGTCCTCGGAGGCCGAGGCTCGGTCGTCCGCCCTGTTCTTGGATTTGGTGGCGCCGCGAGTGTTCTCGCCGGTGGCCTCCCCTCCGACGGCGTCTCCCCCGCCCACCGTTGGCTCCGGTAGCGGTGGAAGAGACGCGGACGGGCCCGCGACCTCCGAAGCCTTCTTCTTCGGGGCCATGGTGTTGATGAAGCTAGCGAATTCGGAGAAGCTGGCGAAGAGCGCGCTCGCGCGAATGCCGGATCTGATCCGCACAATCTCGACGCAGCCCCTACCTGGCGCGCCAAAGATGGCGGGGTGGACGGCGTCCCCCGCGAGCACCTATGGGGCCGGAGCCCCTTTCGTTGTCCGGTGAGGGGGGGCGGAGGGAGCACGGAGAGCAGATCGAGGCGAGCACACGGGCGATTTACCCAGGTTCGGGCCGCGATGGACGCGTAAAACCCTACTCCTGCTTGGTCGTATTGAACTGGGGAGCTCGGGAGCTTGGAGAGCTAGCTGCACCGAGCGTATGGCTGTCTGGATTCCGGATGTCCGAACCCCCTCTACGTTGCACACGGGCCTCCTTTTATAGCGCAAAGGGGTCACCGACAGGTGTCAACGTAAGAGAAAGGGGTAAAAGTGTAAAAGGGGTGGAAGTTGTAACAGTGCGGGAACAGTGGCGCTACAGTGCGGCACAGTGTTATCATACCTACTTCTGACGGTAGGGGACAAGGGCATTAAATGCCCGTCACGGTCGCCTGGACAGCACCGAGGCGGACCGTTAGGTGCGCCACCGCTCGCCACGGTGGTGGCTGCATGCCACCGCATACCCCAGGCTGCGCGGTGCCCCGCCACGTGCCCTTGGGGGAAACCCTGGAGCGACGCGTGGGCGGGTGAGCCGGAGCGCAGTCCTGAGGTGGCGATTTGCCGCGGCAAGTGGCTTGCCGCGGGGGTCGTCTTCCTGTGCCTGATAGCTTGCCGGCTATCAGGCCTTGCCGGGGCGCATGGCGCGCCGTGGCGGGCTTCTCTTGTGGTGCCTGGGTTCGGCCTTCCCGACAAGCTCCTCTTGTCGGGGTCTCGATCTTCTGTCTCGTGTACTTTGTTCTTGGATGGTATTACATGGGCTTAGTCGTCCCGGCAAGCTCCTCTTGCCGGGGTCTTGCCTTCTTGGCCCGGCAAGCTCCTCTTGCCGGGGGCCTTGTCTTGAATGCTTGGTCTTCTCTTGGCGCTTCCTGGGCGGGCCTCGCCGCAGGGTGCTACAACTGCCCGTGCACAAGTCTGGGGTACTAAGGTACCCCTACTTTAGTACACCGACAGTGATATAGTATATCTATTGGCAAGCTTAACAGTAACATCAATATCTTCTATCTCAGCAGGTGCAATATCATTCATAATTTCTTCATATAGATTATAAGGAATTGCACTCACACTAGCACCCACATTACATAAGCCATGATAACAATGATCTCCAATTTTAACAAAAACAACAGGCATGCCAACAACAGGTCTATGTTTATCTTTAGTATCGGGTTTAGCAATTCTAGCAACTTCATCATAGAAATAAATAACATGCCCTTCAAAATTATCAAACAAGAGCTCTTTAACCATAGCAATAATAGGTTCAACTTTAATTTTTTCAGGGGGTGTAGGTGTTCTAGTATAACTCTTACGGACCACAGTTGAAGCTTTAGGAGGATCCTTTATTCTAACAGGAAAAGGTGGTTTCTCAATATAAGCAGTAGGAACAATAGGATCAACATTATAAGTAATAGTTTCTTTTTCAACTTTAATAGGTTCTACTACTTGAACTTTAATGGGAGGATGATATTTAAACCACTTCTCCTTAGGGAGACCAACATGAGTAGCAAAATATTCACAGAAAGAAGCTACTATATATCTTAGAGTGAAGTCCATATTTAGTGCTAAAATCACGAAAAGCATCGGTATCCATAAAAGATTTAACACAATCAAACTTAAGGTTTATACCTAACTCCTTACCTTCGCTGAGTTCCCAATCTTCAAAGTTGCGTTTAATTCTTTCCAATAAATCCCATTTGAATTCAATATCCTTGTTCATAAAAGAACCAGTACAAGAAGTATCGAACACATGGATCGATCATTATGAGAAAGTCAAGCATAAAAATTCTGAATAATAATTTCTCTTTAGAGCTCATGATTGGGGCACGAATATAACATTGAGTTAAGCCTCCCTCTAGCTTGAGCGATACTTTCTCCTTCGTGAGGCCAAAAATTATATATATAATTCCGATTACGATGAACCAGATGCATATGATAGAACTTCTGATGAAATTCCAATTTCAATCGATTGTAGTTCCATGATCCAATGTCATCACATAGCCTATACCATGTCAATGCCTTTCCCTTCAAATATAAAGGGAAGACCTTCTTCTTGACAACATCCTCGGGCATACATGCAAGCTTAAATAATCCACAAACTTCATCCACATAGATTTGGTGCATATCAGGATGTAATGTTCCATCTCCTGCATAAGGATTAACTAGCAGTTTCTCTATCATACCCGAAGGAATTTCATAATAAATATTTTCAATAGGTGCAGTAGGTTGAGGAGAAACTCTTTGCTCTTCCGTTCGAGGTGAAGATACCCCGAACAAGCCCCTCAAAGGATTACTTTCCATAGTAACAAGTGACAGTAAATTTCAGCACACTGTATAAATGTTTCCTTACCAAATTCCAATTACCAAAGGCGCTTCACTCCCCGACAATGGCGCCAGAAAATAGTCTTGATGACCCACAATTATAGGGGATCTATCATAGTCCTTTCGATAAGTAAGAGTGTCGAACCCAACGAGGAGCAGAGGAAATGACAAGCGGTTTTCAGCAAGGTATTCTCTACAAGCACTGAAATTATCGGTAACAGATAGTTGCGTGATAAGATAATTCGTAATGGGTAAAAAGTAACAAAAGTAAACAAGGTGCAGCAAGGTGGCCCGATCCTTTTTGTAGCAAAGGAAAATCCTGGACGAACTGTTATATAAAGCAAAGCGCTCCCGAGGACACATGGGAATTACTGTCAGTTAGTTTTCATCATGCTCATATGATTCACGTTCATTACTTTGATAATTTGATATGTGGGTGGACTGGTGCTTGCGTGCTGCCCTTCATTGGACAAGACTCCCACTTATGACTAACCCCTCTCGCAAGCATCCCCAACTATGAAATAAGAATTAAGATAAATCTAACCATAGCATGAAACATATGGATCCAAATCAGCCCCTTACGAAGCAACGCATAAACTAGGGTTTAAGCTTGTGTCACTCTAGCAACCCATCATCTACCTATTACTTCCCAATGCCTTCCCCTAGGCCCAAACAATGGTGAAGTGTCATGTAGTCGACGTTCACATAACACCACTAGAGGAAAGACAACGTACATCTCATCAAAATATCAAACGAATACCAAATTCAGATGACTACTTATAACAAGACTGCTCCCATGTCCTCAGGAAGAAACGTAACTAATCACGAAGCATATTCATGTTCGTAATGAGAGGAGTATTAATTATTATTAAGGATTTGAACATAAGATCTTCCACCGAATAAACCAACTAGCATCAACTACAAGAGTAATCAACACTACTAGCAAACCACAAGTACCAATATGAGGTTTTGAGACAAAGATCGGATACAAGAGATGAACTAGCACTACAAAAAAAACACTTCCGTGATGATACATGTTTGTCACAGTTGGTCACTATCGGTCTCAAAACCGGCGCATCTCGGGTAGGGGGTCCCGAACTGTGCGTCTAGGCGGATGGTAACATGAGAAAAGGGACACGATGTTTTTACCTAGGTTCGGGCCCTCTCGATGGAGGTAAAACCCTACTCCTGCTTGATTAATATTGATGATATGGGTAGTACAAGAGTAGATCTACCACGAGATCAAGGAGGCTAAACCCTAGAAGCTAGCCTATGGTATGATTGTTGTTGTTGTGTCCTATGGACTAAAACCCTCCGGTTTATATAGACATCGGAGAGGGCTAGGGTTACACAGAGTCGGTTACAATGGTAGGAGACCTACATATCCGTATCGCCAAGCTTGCCTTCCACGCCAAGGAAAGTCCCTTCCGGACACGGGACGCAGTCTTCAATCTTGTATCTTCATAGTCCAGGAGTCTGGCCGAAGGTATAGTCCGACTATCCGGACACCCCCTAATCCAGGACTCCCTCAGTAGCCCCTGAACCAGGCTTCAATGACGACGAGTCCGGCGCGCAGATTGTCTTCGGCATTGCATGGCGGGTTCCTCCTCCAAGTACTTCTTAGAAGATTTTGAACACAAGGATAGTGTCCGGTTCTGCAAAATAAGTTTCCACATATTGCCATAGAGAGAATAATATTTATACAAATCTAATCTGCTGACGTATTCCGTAGCGTGTCAGCACACCATGGCCAAGCCTTTATTCGAATCGTTTTTACTGCCCCACCTCAGCGTGTTTCGCGAGGCGGTTTCCTTGCACGTCTTGTCAAAGCAGAGATCGTGTCCCCTTGTTCGGGGATTCTCATCAATACTGGCGTGGGTAACCCAACCGCGCCATTGATTACGGTGCTTGGGAGATAAGCAAGTTTTACCAGGCTGGTGGGGACGCATAGTTGCGTCCGCCCATATAAGGGGATAAGGATCCACCTTCATCCACGCCTTCTTCCTCCTTTGCTCATCCATTTCTGCGCACTCGATCTCCAGCGCCCAAGTCCACACTCCCCACCTCAACCTTCTCTAGCCATGTCCGGAGTGGGAGGCAACTAGATGGTCTCCTCCGTCACGGAGGGACACATCAAAAAGCTGAGGAAGGCCAGATACTTGTCCAACGACATCACGCACCGGCTTCCTGAAGAGGGGCAGCTCATCCCCACCCCCGGGCCCCATGAGAGGGTGGTGTTCCTTCCCCATTTCCTCTGCGAACTGGGCTTCCCTCTCCACCCATTTGTCCGGGGGCTCATGTTCTACTACGGCCTGGATTTCCACGATCTGGCCCCAAACTTCGTCCTCAACATCTCGGCGTTTATCGTCGTGTGCGAGGCTTTCCTCTGCATCCGCCCCCATTTTGGCCTATGGCTCAAGACTTTCAATGTCAAGCCAAAGGTGGTGCGCGGCAACCAGGCAGAGTGCGGAGGCGCCATGGCAGGCAAGATGCCCAACGTCCTATGGCTTGAGGGCTCCTTCGTGGAGACCCTAAAGGGGTGGTAATCGGGGTGGTTTTACATCACCGAGCCGCGCGACCCTGAATGGGTCGCAGCCCCCAAGTTCCGATCCGGACCCCCTACGCGGCTCACCTCTTGGAAAGAGACGAGCCTGTCCTGGGGTAACAAAGGAGAGCTGACCGGACTCCAAACATACGTCCAAACCCTGGTGGACAAGAAGCTCAAACTTGTCAACGTAGTCCAGGTTATGCACATCCGCCGGATCCTCCCGTGTCAACGACGGGCTTTCAACCTGTGGGAGTTCGACCCGGCGCAGCACCGAACTCTGAGCAGGCTCTTCGACACGACGTATGAAGATGCCTGGAAGGCGCTATTCAAGGGCGCCGAGGCTCCCGCATCCGCTACCGAGGATCGCGGATTCAGCACGCAGCGTCACGCTGGTGCGGTAAGCTGTTTATACCTTTTACAGGGTATCAGTTTTTCATATTTTGACTCCATGCGGGATCTAAGCTCCCTTACCTTTGACAGGATTGGCGAGCGATGTTCGGATAGATCAATTGTCCGGCTCCTTTGCCCGAAGACCCAGCGGACGCCCGCTTGGCGAAGCTGCTGGTTCCGGCGCCCTACGTCGTGCCGGAGAAGAAGGCCAAGAAGAAGGCCACGGGGACTCGAAAGAGTGCCCGACGCCTGGAGGTGTCGGATTCATCATCCGACGACTCCGAGATGCACTCCTCCCGTGAAGACGAGGAGGAGGAAGAAGAAACCTCTCCCCCTCCAGCGGGGGGAGGAAAGGAAAGGAAGGCCTCCCCAACCGGGGAGGCCGAAGGGTCCAAGAGGGGGAAGACCCTTCCTCCGGACTACTCCACCAACACCGACGACGGCGAAGAGGAGTGGCAGCACAGGGACAAGCCCCTGGCGAGATCGTAAGTATTCGGACACCAGAGCAATCCATAGTGTTCCTTTCTTGCACAGCTCCTCCTTACGACGAATATGACTATGCAGTCCGCCCAAGGCCGGGCTCGACGAGTCGTCGAGCGGCTCCCTAGATTCGTCGGACGTGAATTCACTTCCGCCCGCTACCTCCCCCCACCCTACGGACGACGCCGAGGTGCTGTCCCAACAGGTGCCAAGCCAGGAGGAGGTGGTCCTGGAGGCGCCGCAAGGCGACCTCCCGGACTCCAGGCGTAAAGGGGATAGATCCCCCAAGGGCTCCGACTCCGGCCTTGAGCCAGACACCGCGTCGGAACCTTCAACGGTTCCGGACTCCGGTAGGCAGCCTCCTTCCAAGAGGAGCAAGCCTACCGAGCCGGTGACCTCCATCCAACCGGAGGCACCGGACAATTTGCTGGAGGTGCTTAGCGGCGCCTCCATCGACGAGGAGCACCGCACTATTATGAGTGCGGTGATACAGAAGGTTCAGTCCGCCAAGAGCGGCCTGACTGAAGCCTGTGCCAGCCTTCTAACAGGCTTTGAGGTAAGTATAGAATTTGTAAAAATATTACCGCATAGACAGTAGCCCCTGATGCTCTGTTTGGCGTTCAGAAAGAAAAGCCGAGTAGAGGATCTAATAACATTCACAGGAGTCTAACATAACCAAGTCAATATGCGTATGCAGGCTTCACTGCTGGCCTCCGCTGCACTGACTGCAGAGGTGGATACGCTTAATTAAGACCTCACGCGGTCCGAGAACGAGCTCGGCCATGCCAAGAGGCAACTTGAAAGTGCGTTATATCGACTAGAGGGGGGGGGTGAATAGGCGATTTTTATGAAATTCTTCACTGAGGAATTTGCTCGTGAGGAAATTCCTTAGCGAAGAACTACTAGCAGCGGAATAAGTACTCAGAGATAAACATAGCAGAATACGTGCATGGTCATCATGATGAAGTGAATACACAGACAGAGTACAGAAAGCATAAACACAGGATAGCACAAGATGAAGACAAATAGACTGAATAAATTGAACTGAGGAAATTGAGAAAGTCTTCAGTCAAAGTCTTCAAACATAGATATGAACAAGCATACAACACAGTAATGAGGAAATGAAAGTGTTGAGGAAATAGAACCAGTAAGGTTGATGAAGACAATGATTTGGTAGACCAGTTCCAACTGCTGTCTCAGTTGTACATCTGGTTGGAGCGGCTGAGTATTTAAACTCGAGGACACCTAGTCCCGGACACATAGTCCTTACCGTATTCTCCTTGAGCTAAGGACACACAGTCCTCGCCCAATCACTCGTGGTAAGTCTTCAGATGACTTCCAAACCTTCACAGACTAGGTCACTCGGCGATCCACAATTCCTCTTGGATGCTCTAGACCATGACGCCTAACCGTCTGGAAGAAGCACAGTCTTCAAAGATAACAAGCGTCGGATCCACGCAGGATCAATCTCTTCAGTGATGCTCAATCACTTTGGGTTTGTAGGTGTTTTGGGTTTGGGTTTTGGATTTTCCTCACTTGATGATTTTCGCTCAAAGTCCTCGGAGGATGGGTTGCTCTCAAATGACAAGTGTCAAGTTCTCGCGGAGCAGCCAACCAGCTAGTGGTTGTAGGGGGCGGCTATTTATAGCCTAGGGAGCAGCCCGACATGATAAGACATAAATGCCCTTCAATGATATGACCGTTAGGTGGACAAGATATTTTAGGATAGCTGGCGCGTAGCACAGCAACGGTCGGAAATTTGGAGTACAAATTCCTCAGGGCTATCATGTTCCTCACTGTGTAGGCAATTCGCACTGGCGAATTCCTAACTCCTCAGTCAGAGCAAAGTCCTCAGTGACCAGAAGAACTGCGTCTCTGTCACTAAAGAAATTGACTGAACTGTATGAGATTTCCAATGGCTTCACTCGAAGGGATTGGTAGGTGTAGGATTTGAGTTGAGCATCACATGGAAATTTTCTCCTTAGTATTTCCTCGACCCCCTTTAACAGTACGGTGTTTCCTATGACTCAAGAAAGAGAAAATGAAACTACGAAAACAAACGTCTTCACGCTTCATGTTCCTCGAATGAATACCAAGTCTTCAAGGTCACACCAATTTCTTCACTTTCAAAGTCTTCAGAAAGTCTTAAAAATATCAAAGTCTTCAGTTGAAGAACTTCATTTTTAGGGGTCGACTTTCACTGTAAATATCAAACTCCTCATAGACTTATAGACCTGTGTACACTCATAAACGCATTAGATACTTAACCTATAAGTCTTCAATACACCAAAATCACTAAGGGGCACTAGATGCACTTACAATCTCCCCCTTTTTGGTGATTGATGACAACATAGGTTAAGTTTTCAACGGGGATAAATATATGAAGTGTAGAAACTGATATTGAGGAATTTGATTGCAAGATATAGAAGAACTCCCCCTGAAGATGTGCATAGTGAGGAATTTGCTTTTGAAGCAATGCACACTTGAAGAGTTGAATCATGGAGATCTCCCCCTATATCTTGTAATTCATACACGCATTTGATATATATACTGTGAAGAATTTGAAATGCATGATGAAATATGGTGCCTGATGCAAATCAGCATGCGTGCGATAATATTAATGAGGAATAAGCATGCAGAGTAGTGCATCAAAAGTATCAAAACATAGTGCAACAAAAGTATCAGAGCACCGAGCACCATAGGGTTTAAGATTACAACTCGATCCAATAAAAGTTTCAGAAGAACGAGAGTTGCAACTTAAAAAAATGCCCTTATTATAGACCCGCTTGAAGACTAACTCAGATTTCTCCCCCTTTGTCATCAAATGACCAAAAGGATCGAAACTAAGGACTAACGCCCCTAAAGATATTCAAGTTGATGGAGGAGCGCCAGCGTTGTTGGGGTCGGTTGTTGAAGTAGGGCCTGCTGCAGTGTCGTCCAGGTCTTCATTTTCATCAGTGTCGCGCGATGAAGAATATGAACTGTCCACCAGAGAAGGAACCTTGACCTTCTTGAATTTCTTCGGCGGAGGTGCCGACCAGGCAAATTCTTCTTTGAGGCCCATGTTCTCCAAATCTTCAGCACTATAAACTTGAGATAGAACAACCCAGGTGCGGTTGAGGGTTTCATGATGGTAGTAATGGTTTTTCTTCACTGCATTATGTGTGGCAGTCATGTTGTGAAGAATTGAACCAAACTGACGCTTGACCCATTTGTGATTGCGATCAACCTTTTGATGAAGACTGAGGAGTAACTCACGATCAGTCATCACCCTGGGTGCTGTGGCTTGAGGATTTGTCTTGGCAGTATTAGCAGCAGAATCATGTGTGGCAGAGTCATCATTGGTGGAATAAGAGGCAGCCTTACGAAATTGACCATCCAATGGACGAATGCCTTCATCTATCACAGCAGTGGCCTTGCCCTTTTCGTCAGCTGAGGAAAATGTCCTTTTGAGGACTTCAATAGGAGGCAAGAAGCTGCAGTGGTTGAGAGTTTCAGCTTTGTAGTTGAGTGAAGACCTTGTCCTGATGAATCTCATAATCCAAGGTGCATAAGGCTTCAGCTCAAATGGTGACATAGCAATGTTGGCCAGAGTCCTCATGAAGAAATCATGGAAGTTTATGGGAACGCCATGTATGATGTTGAAAAGCATATTCTTCATGATGCCAACAATTTCTTCATCAGAAGAATCGTGTCCTTTGATGAGACTTATTGTCTTCGTCAGAATGCGATAGATAGTCCTAGGCACATACAGCAATTCCTTGACGAGGAATTTGGTACAAGGTGATTGCCCTGGCTTCAGAGGCTTCATCAGCACTTGCATATAGTGGTTTGACAGCTCAGGTTCATCATACACACAGCGCACATCTTCAGTGGGTGGACTCAGAGAAAGGCAGCGAAGCAATTCAGATGTTGGGGCCTTGTAGTGAGTATTTTCAGTCATCCAGTCCAGAACCCATGAATTGACATCTTCAGAGTTGCCAGTGATGTGCAGTGTAGCATAGAACTGAAGAATGAGTTCTTCATTCCAATCGCATATATCAGTGCAGAAATTAAGCAACCCAGCGTCGTGAAGAACACTGAGGACTGGCGTGAAGCACGACATAGACTCCATATCCACGTGAGGAATATGTGCATGGTCGAAGACTTTGTATTTGTTGAAAAGTACTGAGGAATAGAAATTTGCTTGGCTGGCTGTCCAGAAACGCCTCTTCCTTATGCAAGCAGAGTCATAAGGATTGTATTCAGTGAAGAATACGTGCTCGCCATAGAAGTCTTCAGCCTTGAATTTCTGTTTCCTTGAGAATGGATCCTTTGGCCTTGGCAGAGGAGTGTCAGTGAGTTGCATCACAACCTCAGGAATCACAAGCTCAGGTTCTTCAGGCTGAGGAATTTCTGGTTCCTCCTCAGGTGCAGTCACCTTTTTAGTTTCAGCAGTAGTTTCTTCAGCACTAGTGGCTGGAATTCCTTCATTTACAGGTGCAGTAGGATGAGTTTCTTCAGAGCCCATTTGAGCAGTTTGTGCAGGGGAGTGAGGAATTTGCTGCAGTGGGGTGAAGAGTGGGGAATTTGGATGCTGACTTTCCCAAAAGTCGTCATTCATTACTGGAGTTGTGCTTCCAATATCCACATCTTCATCATCAATTTCTTCAACACCAGCATCTTCAGCATCAAACTGAGGCATTGGTGATGAGACCATTGGGGTTGAAGGGATTGTATCCATTTCAATTTCTTCATCAATCTGCTCTGAGGAAGCAGCAGACTGAGTTTCTTCATCAGATCCACTTGGGATCGCATAATCTTCACCAAAAGGAACAAGGTCCTTTGATGGCATGGAGGAGATAGGAATGGCATCAATAGGATTTGCAAATGAGCTTGTCATTGGCTTCATCTTCTTGGGAGCTGAAGATTCTGAAGCAGCTGATGCCTTCCTTTTCTTCACAGCAGCTCGCTCTGCAGCCTTGGTTTTCTTCACATCTAAAGTAGAGGGAAGAATTGGAGTTGGAGTTGGTGCAGGTGGAGCTGAGGAATCTGGTTCATTTTCTTCAGGCACAACTGATGCAGCTGCCCTGATCTCTTCATTTTCTTCAGGCGCACCACTAGTGGATGCCCTGGCAATTTCGTCAGTGGCTGGAGTAGAGCCATCAGCCTTCAAGCTGGCATTTTCTTCAGCAGTCTGAACATCGTCAGCAGTGCTGGCATGTTCTTCAGTGGGTTGGACAGATGCTTCAGCTTGAGGAATTTGTGTTGAGGCTTTGCCCTTGGTGAAAGTATCAGTTAGCCTCACAAATCTGACCTTGGCTCCTTGCCAATCAGCATAGTATGAGTCAAAGTTGCCGCTGAGGGCTTTGATCTCAGCTTGCATCTTGACAAGTTCATCAGGAGTCATCTTAACAACATTTTTCTTTAGTAACTTCTCTTTGCGGTACTGGGTCTTCTTGATCTCTCTGGCCCGATCATATTTCCACTTCTCCTCTTGGATGAAGTGAGTCATCATGTGACTTTGGCCAGGTGTCAGCTTGAAGTCAGGCATATGTGTGTTGGGATCCTTGTGCCAGAGATCAATATAGTCTAGGATCGCCCTTGGATCCAAAAGCAGGGGCACAGGTGTGCCTTTGGCTTTAGCAGCCCTTTCTTGGCGGTCCCTGATGATTTCAGTGAGTTCTTCTTCATCAGCATCATCATCAGACGGAACAGAGAAGACCACTTGCTTCTTAGGACATGGGCGAGTGCCGCGTCCAGCGGTAGCCTTTTTCTTCAGCAAGGAAGATCCAGCTGAGGAATTTGGTGCAGCCGAAGAACGAGCGGAGACTCCAGTGGCAATAGAGATGCCTGTAGTCCTTTGGCATGAGGCCAGATGCACAGGAGCTGAGGACTTTGTGGGAGCAGGAGCAGCATGAGGAATTTGCTTTAAAGATTTTGAAGATTCTGGCCATGAGGGCGCAGCTGAGGAACTTGGCCGTGAGGGCACAGCTGAGGAACTTGGCCGTGAGGGCATTGAAGGTGAAGCACTTGGCTTACGAGCAGGCTTCTTCATCATTGATTTCCTCGGCTTGGCAGAAGCCTCAGTGGCAGCAGCAGCAGATTCTTCATTGAATTTCCTCACTGCATCTCTTGCTTGCCTTTGCAGTTTTGCTTGGCGCTTGGCCCATTCCTGAGGAAAATCCTCACCGCGTCTGATGCTAGTGGGATCAGCCACTTGGCCAGGTGCAAATGGAGGGCGTTGACATGGAGGGTTTACGGCGAATTGCTTCATGTACTTAGGAGTAACATATCTATACTCCCTCCATTCTCTTGCCCAACTCCTTTCAATCTTCTGTATGCGCACCTTGCGCTGATTTCTATCTTCTTCAGGAGGTGTGCAGTACCCAGCATAAATGTCCTCAGGGATTTCAAATGCAGTCATGACCTCTGGTCTCTTTCCTCCTTTCTGCGGCCTTTTACCTTCAGCCGTTTTCTTCAGATGAGGAATTTGAACAATGAATTCTCTGAAGAAGTATGCAACTTTTCTTCGAGGAACGCTGCAAATAAGTTAAGTTGATGAGAACCTAAGGATTCAGCAGCGGACATGTGTACCTGTGAACAGAGTATAGTTGCGAGGAATTTGAAGAGGTCATATGCGTTCTCAGAGGGTTTTTCATAAAGAACAAGTTTTGAGGAATTTGACCAGATTCGTCTTGAGGAATTTCACTAAGCGCCATATATATCTTAGGTTCCAGAGTTGTATAGATTGAGAATCCACACAATTGAGGAATCTTGAAGAAATTTAGACTTAGGGAAATGAATCAAGAACAGAGAGCAAGTGAGGTGTTTTGTGTGTGAGGATTTGAAGAATAAAAACACCTTTGAAGATTTTGTAGAAAAACTTCGAATCAAAGAGGGCAGTAAAAATAGCTTTTAATTACCCTGAATGAAGAACACGACGAACTGTGAGTTGGAACAGTGAAGTTCGTCAATGCAGATCTTCCACGCCCTAACTTGGCGGAGGAAGACGTCTACGGCGGCGGCGGAGGTGAAGATTTCCGCTGTCGGCGCGAGTACGTCGGCGACGAGGTCGAGGTAGTGAAGCTCTTCCTCACCGGCGGCGATGGAGTAGCGGCGGCGCTAGGGTTTGGAAGCTCGAGTGGGGGAAGTGAGATCGAGCGGGGTAAAGGAAGTGAGGATGGCGACGGAGGGGTATTTATAGCCGCAGTGAAAAACTACTCGTCCGAAGATTTAGGACGAACATGCCCCTGGCCGTTCTCCTTCACTTGACATGTGTCACCCACGTATTGTGTAGTGGAGATCGTGTAAGATCGTGGGTGAGTAAAATAATCCATCGTGGGAAGTGGAACGGTTTGAGCGGCAAAAACAAAAGTTTGGATAAGATCAGTTTTAACGTTCCGTTCGCAATTTCTTCAGCTGACAAGGACACAGTGAAGAATTTGAACGAGTTTCAAATAGAACGCCCATGAAGAATTTGTGAATAGACTGGATTGAGTATAGCATAGAGGGGAAGGGTCCGATCACATTCACTTAGCAGAAAAGATTCAACTTGAAGAAAAAGCTATAAGTGAATGCTGTAGAGGACATAAACTCATATATATATATATATAGTCAATGAGGAAAAACGACGGCAAAAGTGAAGAATTTGTAAAGTTGAAGAATTTGAAAAACTGAGGAATTTGAAAAATGAGGAAAAACTCAAATTTAGGATTTTCAACTTTTATGGTGGCGTGTGTTGGGGAACGTAGTAATTTCAAAAAAATTCCTACGCACACGCAAGATCATGGTGATGCATAGCAACGAGAGGGGAGAGTGTTGTCTACGTACCCTCGTAGACCGAAGCGGAAGCGTTGACTCAACGTAGAGGAAGTAGTCGTACGTTCTCCTCGCGATCCGACCGATCCAAGTACCGTTACTCCGGCACCTCCGAGTTCTTGGCACACGTTCAGCTCGATGACGATCCCCGGGCTCCGATCCAGCAAAGCGTCGGGGAAGAGTTCCGTCAGCACGACGGCGTGGTGACGATCTTGATGTGTTACCGGCGCAGGGCTTCGCCTAAGCACTGCAACGATATGATCGAGGTGGAATTTGGTGGAAGGGGGCACCGCACACGGCTAAGGAACGATCCGTAGATCAACTTGTGTGTCTATGGGGTGCCCCCTGCCCCTGTATATAAAGGATGAAGGAGGAGGAGGCCGGCCAAGGCAAAGGTGCGGCCAGGATATGGATTCCTACTAGGACTCCAAGTCCTAGTAGGAGTCCACCAAAAGGGGAGGAAGGGAGAAGGAATAGGAGGAGAAGGAGAGGTGGCCGGCCCCCTTTTCCCTAGTCCAATTCGGACTAGAGGGGAGGGGGGGGGGGCGCAGCAGCCTTTTTCCTCTTCCCACTAAAGCCCATCAAGGCCCATTACTTCTCCCGTAATCCCGTAACTCCCGGTACCTCCGAAAATACCTGAACCACTCAGAACCCTTCCGATGTCCGAATATAGTCGTCCAATATATCGATCTTTACGTCTCGACCATTTCGAGACTCCTCGTCATGTCCCCGATCTCATCCGGGACTCCGAGCTCCTTTGGTACATCAAAACTCATAAACTCATAATATAACTGTCATCGAAACCTTAAGCGTGCGGACCCTACGGTTCGAGAACAATGTAGACATGACCGAGACACGTCTCTAGTCAATAAACAATAGCGGCACCTGGATGCCCATATTGGCTCCTACATATTCTACGAAGATCTTTATCGGTCAGACCGCATAACAACATACGTTGTTCCCTTTGTCATCGGTATGTTACTTGCCCGAGATTCGATCGTCGGTATCCAATACCTAGTTCAATCTCGTTACCGGCAAGTCTCTTTAATCGTTCCGTAATACATCATCCCACAACTAACTCATTAGTTGCAATGCTTGCAAGGCTTAAGTGATGTGCATTACCGAGAGGGCCCAGAGATACCTCTCCGACGATCGGAGTGACAAATCCTAATCTCGAAATACGCCAACCCAACATCTAATATTGGAGACACCTGTAGTACTCCTTTATAATCACCCAGTTACGTTGTGACGTTTGGTAGTACCCAAAGTGTTCCTCCGGCAAACGGGAGTTGCATAATCTCATAGTCATAGGAACATGTATAAGTCATGGATAAAGCAATAGCAACATACTAAACGATCGGGTGCTAAGATAATATAATGGGTCATGTCAATCAGATCATTCAACTAATGATGTGACCTCATTAATCAAATAACAACTCTTTGTTCATGGTTAGGAAACATAACCATCTTTGATTAACGAGCTAGTCTAGTAGAGGCATACTAGTGACACTCTGTTTGTCTATGTATTCACACATGTATTATGTTTCCGGTTAATACAATTCTAGCATGAATAATAAACCTTTATCATGATATAAGGAAATAAATAATAACTTTATTATTGCCTCTAGGGCATATTTCCTTCAGTCTCCCACTTGCACTCGAGTCAATAATCTAGTTCACATCGCTATGTGATTTACCAGCAATAGTTCACATCACCATGTGATTAACACCCATAGTTCACATCGATATGTGACCAACACCCAAAGGGTTTACTAGACTCAGTAATCTAGTTCACATCGCTATGTGATTAACACCCAAAGAGTACTAAGGTGTGATCATGTTTTGCTTGTGAGATAATTTTAGTCAACGGGTCTATCACATACAGATCCGTAAGTATTTTGCGAATTCTATGTCTACAATACTCCGCACAGAGCTACTCTAGCTAATTGCTCCCACTTTCAATATGTATCTAGATTGAGACTTAGAGTCAACTAGATTAGTGTCAAAACTTGCATCGACGTAACCTTTTACGACGAACCTTTTTGTCACATCCATAATCGAGAAACATATCCTTATTTTACTAAGGATAATTTTGACCGATGTCCAGTGATCTACTTCCTAGATCACTATTGTACTCCCTTGCTTAACACAGTGTAGGGTATACAATAGATCTGGTACATAGCATGGCATACTTTATAGAATCTATGGCCGAGGCATAGGAAATGACTTTCATTCTCTTTCTATCATCTGTCGTGGTCGGGCTTTGAGTCTTACTCAATTTCACACCTTGTAATACAGGCAAGAACTCTTTCTTTGACTGTTCCATTTTGAACTACTTCAAAATCTTTTCAAGGTATGTACTTATTGAAAAACTTATCAAGCGTCTTGATCTATCTCTATAGATCTTTGATGCTCAATATGTAAGCAGCTTCACCGAGGTCCTTCTTCGAAAAACTCCTTTCAAATACTCCTTTATGCTTCACAGAATAATTCTACATTATTTCCGATCAATAATATGTCATTTACATATACTTATCAGAAATGCTGTAGTGCTCCCACTCACTTTCTTGTAAATACAGGCTTCACCGCAAGTCTGTATAAAACTATATGCTTTGATCAACTTATCAAAGCGTATATTCCAACTCCGAGATGCTTGCACCAGTCCATAGATGGATCGCTGGAGCTTGCATGTTTTGTTAACACCTTCAGGATCGACAAAACCTTCTAGTTGCATCGTATACAACTCTTCTTTAATAAATCCATTAAGGAATGTAGTTTTGTTTATCCATTTGCCGGATTTCATAAAATGCGGCAATTGCTAACATGATTCGGACAGACTTAAGCATAGATACGAGTGAGAAACTCTCATCGTAGTCAACACCTTGAACTTGTCGAAAATCTTTTGCGACAATTCTAGCTTTGTAGATAGTAACACTACTATCAGTGTCCGTCTTCCTCTTCAAGATCCATTTATTTTCTTTGGCTTGCCGATCATCGGGCAAATCCATCAAAGTCCATACTTTGTTCTCATACATGGATCATATCTCAGATTTCATGGCCTCTAACCATTTCGCGGAATCTGGGCTCATCATCGCTTCCTCATAGTTCGCAAGTTCGTCATGGTCTAGTAACATGACTTCCAGAACAGGATTACCGTACCACTCTGGTGCGGATCTCACTCTAGTTTACTTACGAGATTCGGTAGTAACTTGATCTTGAAGTTACATGATCATCATCATTAGCTTCCTTACTAATTGGTGTAGTAGTCACAAGAACAGATTTCTATGATGAATTACTTTCCAATAAGGGAGAAGGTACAATTACCTTATCAAGTTTTGTACTTTCCTCCCACTCACTTCTTTCGAGAGAATCTCCTTCTCTAGAAAGGATCCATTCTCAGCAACGAATATCTTGCCTTCGGATCTGTGATAGACGGTGTACCCAACAGTCTCCTTTGGGTACCTATGAAGACACATTTCTCCGATTTGGGTTTGAGCTTATCAGGATGAAACTTTTTCACATAAGCATCGTAACCCCAAACTTTAAGAAACGACAACTTTGGTTTCTTGCCAAACCACAGTTCATTTTGTGTCGTCTCAACGGACTTTAGATGGTGCCCCTTTTAACGTGAATGCAGCTGTCTCTAATGCATGATCCCAAAATGATATTGGTAAATCGGTAAGAAACATCATAGATTGTACTATATCCAATAAAGTACGGTTATGACGTTCGGACACACCATTATGCTGTGGTGTTCCAGGTGGCATGAATTTGTGAAACTATTCCACATTGTTTTAATTGAAGACCAAACTCGTAACTCAAATATTTGTCTCCGCGATCAGATCGTAGAAACCTTATTTTCTTGTTACGATGATTTTCCACTTCACTCTGAAATTCTTTGAACTTTTCAAATGTTTCAGACTTATGTTTCATCAAGTAGATATACCCATATCTGCTCAAATCATCTGTGAAGGTCAGAAAATAATGATACTTGTCGCGAGCCTTAATATTCATCGGACCACATACATCAGTATGTATGATTTCCAACAAATCTGTTGCTCGCTCCATTGTTCCGGAGAACGGAGTCTTAGTCATCTTGCCCATGAGGCATGGTTCGCAAGCATCAAGTGATTCATAATCAAGTGATTCCAAAATTCCATCAGCATGGAGTTTCTTCATGCGCTTTACACCAATATGACCTAAACGGCAGTGCCACAAACAAGTTGCACTATCATTATTAACTTTGCATCTTTTGGCTTCAATATTATGAATATGTGTATCATTACGATCGAGATCCAACAAACCATTTTCGTTGGTGTGTATGACCATAGAAGGTTTTATTCATGTAAACAGAACAACAATTGTTCTCTAACTTAAATGAATAACTGTATTGCAATAAACATGATCAAATCATATTTATGCTCAACGCAAACACCAAATAACACTTATTTAGGTTCAACACTAATCTCGAAAGTATAGGGAATGTGTGATGATGATCATATCAATCTTGGAACCACTTCCAACACACATCGTCACCTTGCCCTTTAACTAGTCTTTGTTCATTCTGCAACTCCCGTTTCGAGTTACTAAATTTTAGCAACTGAACTAGTACCAAATACTGAGGGGTTGCTATGAACACTAGTAAAGTACACATCAATAACATGTATATCAAATATACTTATGTTCACTTTGCCATCCTTCTTATCCGCCAATAACTTGGGGTAGTTCCGCTTCCAGTGACCAGTCCCTTTGCAGTAGAAGCACTTAGTCTCAGGCTAAGACCAGACTTGGGCTTTTTCACTTGAGCAGCAACTTGCTTGCCGTTCTTCTTGAAGTTCCCCTTCTTTCCTTTTTGCCCTTTTCTTGAAACTAGTGATCTTGTCAACCATCAATACTTGATGTTTTTCTTTGATTTCTACCTTCGCCGATTTTAGCATCGCGAAGAGCTTGGGAATATTTTCCGTTATCCCTTGCATATTATAGTTCATCACGAAGTTCTACTAACTTGGTGATGGTGACTAGAGAATTCTGTCAATCACTATTTTATCTGGAAGATTAACTCCCACTTGATTCAAGCGATTGTAGTACTCAGGCTATCTGAGCACATGCTCACTAGTTGAGCGATTCTCCTCCATCTTTTAGCTATAGAACTTGTTGGAGACTTCATATCTCTCAACTCGGGTATTTGCTTGAAATATTAACTTCAACTCCTGGAACATCTCGTATGGTCCATGACGTTCAAAACGTCTTTGAAGTCCCGATTCTAAGCCGTTAAGCATGGTGGACTAAACTATTAAGTAGTCATCATATTGAGCTAGCAAAACATTCATAATGTCTGCATCTGCTCCTGCAAAAGGTCCGTCACCTAGCGGTGCATCAAGGACAAAATTCTTCTGTGCAGCAATGAGGATAAACCTCAGATTACGGATCCAATCCGCATCATTGCTACTAACATTTTTCAACACAATTTTCTCTAGGAACATATCAAAATAAACACAGGGAAGCAACAATGCGAGCTATTGATCTACAACATAGATATGCTAATACTACCAGGACTAAGTTCATGATAAATTAAAGTTCAATTAATCATATTACTTAAGAACTCCCACTTAGATAGACATCCCCCTAATCTTCTAAGTGATCACGTGATCCAAATCAACTAAACCATAACCGATCATCACGTGAAATGGAGTAGCTTTCAATGGTGAACATCATTATGTTGATCATATCTACTATATGATTCACGCTCGACCTTTTGGTCTCCGTGTTCCGAGGTCATATCTTATATGCATAGCTCGTCAAGTATAACCTGAGTATTCCGCGTGTGCAACTGTTTTGCACCCGTTGTATTTGAACGTAGAACCTATCACACCCGATCATCACGTGGTGTCTCAGCACGAAGAACTTTTGCAACGGTGCATACTCTGGGAGAACACTTCTTGATAATTTAGTGAGAGATCATCTTATAATGCTATCGTCAATCAAAGCAAGATAAGATGCATAAAAATATAAACATCACATGCAATCAATATAAGTGATATGATATGGTCATCATCATCTTGTGCTTGTGATCTCCATCTCCGAAGCACCGTCATGGTCACCATCGTCACCGGCGCGACACCTTGATCTCCATCGTAGCATCGTTGTCGTCTCGCCAATCTTATGCTTCCACGACTATCACTACCGCTTAGTAATAAAGTAAAGCATTACATCGCGATTGCATTGCATACAATAAAGCGACAACCATATGGCTCCTGCCAGTTGCCGATAACTCGGTTACAAAACATGATCATCTCATACAATAAAATTAAGCATCATGTCTTGACCATATAACATCACAACATGCCCTGCAAAAACAAGTTAGACGTCCTCTACTTTGTTGTTGCAAGTTTTACGTGGCTGCTACGGGCTTAAGCAAGAACTCATCTTACCTACGCATCAAAACCACAACGATAGTTTGTCAAATAGACTCCGTTTTAACCTTCTCAAGGACCGGGCGTAGCCACACTCGGTTCAACTAAAGTTGGAGAGACAGTCTTCCGCAAGCCATCTATGTGCAAAGCACGTCGAGGGAACCGGTCTCGCGTAAGCGTACGCGTAAGGTTGGTCCGGATCGTCTCGTCCAACAATACCGCTGAACCAAAGTATGACATGCTGGTAGGCAGTATGACTTGTATCGTCCACAACTTACTTGTGTTCTACTCGTGCAAATAACATCAAACCATAAAAACCTAGGCTCTGATACCACTGTTGGGGAACGTAGTAATTTCACAAAATTTCCTACGCACACGCAAGATCATGGTGATGCATAGCAATGAGAGGGGAGAGTGTTGTCTACGTACCCTCGTAGACCGAAGCGGAAGCGTTGACTCAACGTAGAGGAAGTAGTCGTACGTTCTCCTCGCGATCCGACCGATCCAAGTACCGTTACTCCGGCACCTCCGAGTTCTTGGCATACGTTCAGCTCGATGACGATCCCCGGGCTCCGATCCAGCAAAGCGTCGGGGAAGAGTTCCGTCAGCACGACGGCGTGGTGACGATCTTGATGTGTTACCGGCGCAGGGCTTCGCCTAAGCACTGCAACGATATGACCGAGGTGGAATTTGGTGGAAGGGGGAACCGCACACGGCTAAGGAACGATCCGTAGATCAACTTGTGTGTCTATGGGGTGCCCCCTGCCCCTGTATATAAAGGATGGAGGAGGAGGAGGCCGGCCAAGGCAAAGGTGCGGCCAGGATATGGATTCCTACTAGGACTCCAAGTCCTAGTAGGAGTCCACCAAAAGGGGAGGAAGGGAGAAGGAATAGGAGGAGAAGGAGAGGTGGCCGGCCCCCTTTTCCCTAGTCCAATTCGGACTAGAGGGGAGGGGGGCGCAGCAGCCTTTTTCCTCTTCCCACTAAAGCCCATCAAGGCCCATTACTTCTCCCGTAATCCCGTAACTCCCCGGTACCTCCGAAAATACCCGAACCACTCAGAACCCTTCCGATGTCCGAATATAGTCGTCCAATATATCAATCTTTACGTCTCGACCATTTCGAGACTCCTCGTCATGTCCCCGATCTCATCCGGGACTCCGAACTCCTTCGGTACATCAAAACTCATAAACTCATAATATAACTGTCATCGAAACCTTAAGCGTGCGGACCCTACGGTTCGAGAACAATGTAGACATGACCGAGACACGTCTCCGGTCAATAACCAATAGCGGGACCTGGATGCCTATATTGGCTCCTACATATTCTATGAAGATCTTTATCGGTCAGACCGCATAACAACATACGTTGTTCCCTTTGTCCATCGGTATGTTACTTGCCCGAGATTCGATCGTCGGTATCCAATACCTAGTTCAATCTCGTTACCGGCAAGTCTCTTTACTCGTTCCGTAATACATCATCCCGCAACTAACTCATTAGTTGCAATGCTTGCAAGGCTTAAGTGATGTGCATTACCGAGAGGGCCCAGAGATACCTCTCCGACGATCGGAGTGACAAATCCTAATCTCGAAATACGCCAACCCAACATCTACTATTGGAGACACCTGTAGTACTCCTTTATAATCACCCAGTTACGTTGTGACGTTTGGTAGTACCCAAAGTGTTCCTCCGGCAAACGGGAGTTGCATAATCTCATAGTCATAGGAACATGTATAAGTCATGGATAAAGCAATAGCAACATACTAAACGATCGGGTGCTAAGCTAATATAATGGGTCATGTCAATCAGATCATTCAACTAATGATGTGACCTCGTTAATCAAATAACAACTCTTTGTTCATGCTTAGGAAACATAACCATCTTTGATTAACGAGCTAGTCTAGTAGAGGCATACTAGTGACACTCTGTTTGTCTATGTATTCACACATGTATTATGTTTCCGGTTAATACAATTCTAGCATGAATAATAAACCTTTATCATGATATAAGGAAATAAATAATAACTTTATTATTGCCTCTAGGGCATATTTCCTTCAGCGTGACCCACCGTGTAAGAATGATGATTTCAGACACCGCGTACAATTGTCGTAGGGTTCTGAGAATCAAATTCTTCATTAATTTCTTCACACTTAGAGTGTTATTCTTCATTGATTGAAGAAAAACGTTTCTTCATGTGTTGCACATCTAAGTCATCAATTATGCATAAGTGTTAGGATGAGTGCATTTTCAAAGTACATTCGAAGATTCTAAGATATTTAGCTCACACCGCAACTTGCTAAATCTCTTCTCATCCAAGGGCTTAGTGAAGATATCGGCTAGCTGTTCTTCAGTCTTCACATGCTCAATAGAAATGTCGCCCTTCAACACATGATCACGAAGAAAATGATGACGAATCTGAATGTGCTTTGTCTTCGAGTGCTGAACTGGGTTGTGAGCAATCTTGATGGCACTCTCATTGTCACAGAGGAGAGGCACATTCTTCACGTTGACTCCATAGTCCTTGAGTGTTTGCTTCATCCATAGTAGTTGAGCACACCAAGAACCAGCAGCAATGTACTCAGCTTCAGCAGTAGACAGTGATACGCAGTTCTGTTTCTTCGAGGACCAACAGACCAAGGATCGTCCGAGGAAATGACAAGTACCAGATGTTGACTTGCGATCCACACGGTCACCAGCATAGTCAGAATCAGAATATCCAATGAGGTCAAAGTCTAAGCCCTTGGGGTACCATAATCCTAGTGTTGGTGTGTGAGCTAGATATCGAAGAATATGCTTCACAGCCGTATGGTGTGATTCCTTCGGTGCAGCTTGAAATCGTGCACACATGCAAACACTAAGCATTATATCTGGCCTAGATGCACATAAGTACAATAAAGAGCCAATCATGGAGCGGTATACCTTGTGATCGAAGTCAATACCATTTTCATCAATGCATAGATGACCATTTGTGGGCATAGGAATTTTGAGACCTTTGCAATCTTGCATGCCGAATTTCTTCAGGACATCCTTGAGGTATTTCTCCTGAGATATGAATATCCCATTGTGCTGTTGACGAATTTGTAGACCTAAGAAGAATTTCAATTCTCCCATCATAGACATTTGATATTCTTCACTCATCATATAGGCAAATTCATCACTATAACGTTGGTCAGTACAGCCAAAGATGATATCATCAACATATATTTGGCACACAAATAGTTCACCATCATATGATTTAGTAAAAAGACTGGGATCGAGTGAACTGGGTGTGAAGCCTTTCTTCATGAAGAATTCCTTCAATGTGTCATACCACGCCCGTGGGGCCTGCTTGAGGCCATAGAGGGCCTTGTTAAGTCTGAAGACTTTGTCAGGATGTTTTGGATCTTCAAAACCTGGGGGTTGAGCAACATATACTTCTTCCTCAATCTTACCATTGAGGAATGCACTTTTCACATCCATTTGGTATAAGATGATATCATGATGGTTAGCATAAGCAAGTAATATGCGAATAGCTTCAAGTCTAGCAACAGGTGCAAAAGTTTCATCGAAATCAATTCCTTCAACCTGTGTGTAGCCTTGAGCTACTAGTCATGCCTTATTCCTCACCACAACACCATTTTCATCTTGCTTGTTGCGGTAGATCCACTTTGTACCAATGATGTTATGCTTGCAAGGATCGGGACGATTGACCAGTTCCCATACGTTGTTGAGCTTGAACTGATGTAATTCTTCTTGCATGGCCTGAATCCACTCAGGCTCCAGAAATGCTTCATCTACCTTAGTGGGCTCTGTGATAGAGACAAAAGCAAAGTGCCCACAAAAGTTAGATAGATGTGAAGCTTTTGAGCGTGTGAGAGGACCTGGTGCTCTAATGTCATCGATGATCTTCTCCACTTGCACTTCTTTTGCAACGCGAGGGTGAGTTGGTTGCCATTGAGGAATTTGATCAGCATTTTCTTCAGCATCAATTTCCTCAGCATTTTCTTCAGGTGCATCAGCTCGACGTTCTTCATGTTCTGGAACGAATTCTTCAGCAGATTCTTCAGTAGGAATGATATCTTCAGTAGCCTTGTGCTTGATCGATTCCTCAGGTGCTGGTTCATCTAACACAGAAGGTAGGTGCTCTCTTTGCGAGCCATTAGTTTCATCGAACCGCACATCTACAGTTTCAACAATCTTGTGAAGAACATTGTTGAAGACTCTGTAGGTGTGCGAGTCCTTTCCATAACCAAGCATGAAACCTTCATGTGCTTTCGGTGCAAATTTAGAGTTGTGATGAGGATCTCTAATCCAGCATTTAGCACCGAAGACTTTGAAATAACTCACATTGGGTTTCTTGTCAGTGAGGAGTTCATAGGCAGTCTTCTTGAAGAATTTGTGAAGATATACTCTGTTGATGATATGGCACGCAGTATCAATTGCATCAACCCAGAAACGACGAGGGGTTTTGTACTCATCGAGCATAGTGCGAGCCATCTCAGCAAGAGTCCTGTTCTTGCGCTCCACGACGCCATTCTGTTGAGGAGTATAAGGAGCAGATAATTCATGAGTAATACCAAGTTCATCAAGATAGTCATCGAGACCCGAATTCTTGAACTTAGTGCCATTGTCACTTCTGATGTGCTTGATCTTCACACCAAAGTTAGTTGAAGCCCTCGAGGAAAATCGTTTGAAGACTTCCTGCACTTTAGTTTTGTAAGAGACAAGGTGTACCCATGTGTAACGAGAGTAATCATCAACAATAACAAAACCATATTGAGATGCTTCATTAGAGATAGAGGAATAATGGTTAGGACCGAAGATATCCATGTGAAGCAATTCGAATGGACGAGTAGTGGTCATGATAGACTTCGCTGGATGCTTGGCCTTGGTCATCTTTCCAGCTTCACAGGCACTGCATAAGTGATCCTTGATGAATTTGACATTCTCAATGCCAATGACATGCTTCTTCTTCGCAAGCGTGTGCAGATTCCTCATGCCTGCATGACCAAGTCGTCGATGCCATAGCCATCCTTCTGAAGCTTTTGCATGTAGGCACACGGCAGGTTGTGAATCTGCAGAGAAATCAACAATATACAAGTCTCCTCTCCTAAAGCCTTCAAAGACTTTGGATTTGTCAGCTTCCATAATCACAACACAACGATACTTGCCGAAGACAACAACCATATCAAGATCACAAAGCATTGAGACAGACATAAGATTGTATCCTAAGGACTCAACAAGCATGACTTTGTCCATGTGTCGATCCTTTGTGATAGCAACCTTACCTAGACCCAATACCTGACTTTTGCTTTTATCAGCGAAGATGATATGCTTCATGTGTGATGCTGATAAGGGAGCATCCATCAACATATTCTTGTCACCGGTCATGTGATTTGTACATCCACTATCAAGTACCCATTCAGTGGCTTTGGGTTGATCATCCTGCAGATGAATTAGTGCAACTTACGAACCTCATATACTTCAGTAGTGAAGAATATGATATCACAATTCATCAGATCAATTTCATCAAGCAGTAGAACCGATAAAACAGAGGGAGGACGTGTGAAATGAAAGTTCATTTCATCATGGTTAGCCTGCGTCCTTTCAGGCATTTTTGTCAGGTCCCCAGCAAATTCTTTAGATGTTACAGCACGTCTGGAGACCTGACCCTGCAGAAGAGATTAGTTCTTTTTCTTCACCACCCACATCTGAAGGGGTGGCAAAGAGTTCATCACTCTGCAAGCTCCATATGAGAATGGTGGCAAAGTAGCCAAACCATTTCATTTCACGTAAGAGGGGTTAGGGTAAGCATATGCATAGGCAGAGAAATTCTTCGAGGACTTGTGAACATAATGATTAGAAGAATAATGCTCATAGTTATAGCCCTTGGCTCTTCCCTGCGAAACAGAGTTGTTAGCAAGATGATGTTCATATGAGGACTTTGATCCATGTGAGGAATTTGATCCCTTTGAGGAATTTGATCCATATGAGGACTTGGATCCATATGACGAATTTGGTCCATATGAAGAATTAGATCTGGGGTTCCTTTTCTTCACAGGTGGTGTCATGAGGACATTCACCTGAAGTCTTTCAAGGCAACTTTTGGGAACCCAGATTTTCTTCATAGGGTAACCGTTCCTGCAGTTAGTGCCAACATATCTAGCAAATACTTCACCATTCCGATCTTTGAACAGTTTATAGTTGGAGTCAAATGACTCATCAGAAGTATGAGAAGATTCACATGTATAGCCAGATAAATCAGATGGATCAACTGAAGGTCCCTTTGCAGCAACCCATGAGGTTTTGGGGTACTGCTCAGGCTTCCAATAAGTACCATCCGCATTGAGTTTCCTCTCAAAGGCAATACCCTCTTTCCTAGGGTTCCTGTTGAGGATCTGCTTTTTAAGCACATCACAAAGAGCCTGATGCCCTTTGAGGCTTTTGTACATGCCTTTCATGTACAATTCCTTCAGCCCTGCATCGTCAGTGATACTAGCAATGTCCTCAGATGAGGAATTAGTGATAGCAGAGACAGGTGAAGAATTTGTAACATTTGAAGCATTTGAACATTCAGGTGAAGAATTAGCAGATTCTTGTTCAATGCATTTTAAACATGGAGGAATAAATTCTTCCTGAGCAGCGCTGATTTGTTGAGCAAGTAATGAATCGCGCTCCTTCTGAAGATCCTCATAACTCGCTCTTATCTTCTCAAAATCAGACAAGAGAGAGTTATGCTGATCTTGAAGGGAGTCATACTTAGAATGAAGTCTCTGAGGACTTTCAGCCAAGGCTTGTGACTGATCCATTTCTTCACCCAACATATCATTGCTCTTACTAAGCATATCATTAGCATTTTTCAAAGCTCTTTGTTGTTTAGCAGCAAGGGAAGCAAGTTTGACATAACTAGGTCCAAATTCATCACCAGATTCTACATCACTAGACTCAGATAGGTAGCATTCAGTTACCTCAGCACTTTTGGCCATAAGGCATGAAGTAGAGGATGATGATTCTGGTTCGAATGCCATCGATTTGAGCGATTCCTTGAAATCCTCAAACCAAGGATCATGACGGGTTCGATGGCCTTCATAGACATCAGAGAGACGGTCCCAGACAAGCTTCTCCTGATCGAGATGCATGATGTTTCTGAACTGGTTTCGAGATAGACTGGAGCAGATGACGGCCTTCGCTGTGAGGTTGAGTTGAGTGTACTTGCGAATGTCATTAGCTTCCGCCATCTTGCACAGATCGGTCAGACCAATCTCAGTGATGGTCCATAGCTCGCTGTCCATCACCATGAGACGCTTCTTCATCATAGCCTTCCATTTGGGATACTCGTGACCGTCAAAGATGGGGCACGGCACTTTCTTCATATCTGCGGTCGACATAACTAAAACTCCAGGCGGTTAAACCAAAATCACACAGAACAAGGGAGTACCTTGCTTTGATACCAATTGAAAGTGCATTATATCGACTAGAGGGGGGGTGAATAGGTGATTTTATGAAATTCTTCACTGAGGAATTTGCTCGTGAGGAAATTCCTTAGCAAAGAACTACTAGCAGCGGAATAAGTACTCAGAGATAAACATAGCAGAATACATGCATGGTCATCATGATGAACTGAATACACAGACAGAGTACAGAAAGCGTAAACACAGGATAGCACAAGATGAAGACAAACAGACTGAATAGATTGAACTAAGGAAATTGAGAAAGTCTTCAGTCAAAGTCTTCAAACACAGATATGAACAAGCATACAACACAGTAATGAGGAAATGAAAGTGTTGAGGAAATAGAACCAGTAAGGTTGATGAAGACAATGATTTGGTAGACCAGTTCCAACTGCTGTCTCAGTTGTACATCTGGTTGGAGCGGCTGAGTATTTAAACTCGAGGACACCTAGTCCCGGACACACAGTCCTCACCGTATTCTCCTTGAGCTAAGGACACACAGTCCTCGCCCAATCACTCGTGGTAAGTCTTCAGGTGACTTCCAAACCTTCACAGACTAGGTCACTCGGCGATCCACAATTCCTCTTAGATGCTCTAGACCATGACGCCTAACCGTCTGGAAGAAGCACAGTCTTCAAAGGTAACAAGCGTCGGATCCACGCAGGATCAATCTCTTAAGTGATGCTCAATCACTTTTGGTTTGTAGGTGTTTTGGGTTTGGGTTTTGGATTTTCCTCACTTGATTATTTTCGCTCAAAGTCCTCGGAGGATGGGTTGCTCTCAAATGACAAGTGTCAAGTTCTCGCGGAGCAGCCAACCAGCTAGTGGTTGTAGGGGGAGGCTATTTATAGCCTAGGGAGAAGCCCGACATGATAAGACATAAATGCCCTTCAATGATATGACCGTTAGGTGGACAAGATATTTTAGGACAGCTGGCACGTAGCACAGCAACGGTCGGAAATTTGGAGTACAAATTCCTCAGGGCTATCATGTTCCTCACTGTGTAGGCAATTCACACTGGCGAATTCCTAACTCCTCAGTCAGAGCAAAGTCCTCAGTGACCAGAAGAACTGCGTCTCTGTCACTGAAGAAACTGACTGAACTGTATGAGATTTCCAATGGCTTCACTTGAAGGGATTGGTAGGTGTAGGATTTGAGTTGAGCATCACATGGAAATTTTCTCCTTAGTATTTCCTCGACCCCCTTTAACAGTACGGTGTTTCCTATGACTCAAGAAAGAGAAAATGAAACTATGAAAACAAACGTCTTCACGCTTCATGTTCCTCGAATGAATACCAAGTCTTCAAGGTCACACCAATTTCTTCACTTTCAAAGTCTTCAGAAAGTCTTCAAAATATCAAAGTCTTCAGTTGAAGAACTTCATTTTTAGGGGTCGACTTTCACTGTAAATATCAAACTCCTCATAGACTTATAGACCTGTGTACACTCATAAACGCATTAGATACTTAACCTATAAGTCTTCAATACACCAAAATCACTAAGGGGCACTAGATGCACTTACACAACTCGAGGAGAAGGAAGGTAAGTAATAACTTACGCAAGTGTATAGAGAAGATGTGGTTGCAAAAAATGACAGGATCAACGTGTTATTATAGGGGCCACGACCGAGGTGGCAACCCTTAAGAAAGCGCTGTCCGAGGTCGAAAACAAAGCGGCCGCGGAGCGCACAGAGAGAGGAAAGCAGGAGGCGCGGGTGGAGGAGGTGCAGAAAGAGCTCCAGGCTCTCGTGAAAAAACACGAGAGTTTGGAGCTTGACTCAAGGACGCAAGCGTCCGAGCTTGCGGCAGCCCTCGAAAGCGCAAAGTATGCCAAGGCCGAGGCCCAGAAAGCCCTCCAGGAGGTTGAGGCGATGAAGAAGATAGCGGCGGGTAAGGCTTTCTTTATGCAAAGCAAGCATGTGAAAGTGAATTACTTGTTACTTACCTGAATCCGGAGCTCTCCAGGAGCATTCGCAGATTTGCCCCGCAGCGTGTCCGATGCCGCTGCTCTACTGACCCGAGGAGGGCAGCTCGACGGAGAAGGTGTTCTGGTCTCAATATGCTGAGGCCGGACACCCGATGCCTTTGAGCGACCAGTTGAAGCAATTGGTCGAGCTCCACAAGGTGGCCGAACAGGCCCTGAAGGGCTTTATAGTTCGGCTATGGCCTGGAGAGGCCCTGCCTGGGAGCTACTTTGGGCTGGTGATGCGGCTGGTGGATGCCTGTCCGAGGCTTGAAGTCGTCAAGCGCTCCGTCTGCATCGAAGGTGCCCGTAGGGCGCTTGCCCATGCTACAGTGCACTAGGGCAAGATGGATGCAGAGAAGCTGGTGAAGGACGGGCCACCGCCGGGCAAGGAGCATCGCGTCCTGGAAGTGTATTATGAGGGCGTCCTGAAGGGTGCCCGCCTTATAGCGGATGAATGCTCCAAAGATTTAATTTTTGAGTAAACTCGCATTTGTGATCCTGTACGTTGAAAACTTGTTCATATGCGCTAAGCAACGCTTTTGAATTTAAAATATTACCTTCTGTGCGGCCGTTTATCAAATTTGAGAGATGGCGAGTTGTCGGCTTCTGCCCCCATGCCACGAGTGCTGGGTGTTCGGGATAAACATGAACGCTCTTTTTCCCATTCTTGGGTCCTTCGAGGGAGGCGCTCAACACAACGAACAAGGCAATCAAACTATAAAGCTTGAACACTCTCACTTAGCCATAGAATTCTATAATTTTAAATTTCGGCGAAGCCCCTAGTGTTCGGAAGACCGAGTTCGGGGCGCTATCCACGCCTAGGCTGGACAAAGCCGACTCCTCGGTCTAAGCGACATAAGTCTTTAGGGACTCGAAAACCTCTCGAACAGCGACCAGCTCTCGCCTCATCATGATGGTCAGTTTTAGCTTTCTCTACTGAGGTGCTTAGCCCAAGTCAACTGGGGCACAATCGTAGTAGTTCTCCTAGTGCTACCTTAGCCGATATAATGGAACGTAAGGTACCAAAACATAGGAACCGGGCAAACCCAACTATTGACCCAAGACATGATTCAGAGTCGATGCATATAATGCTATAAGTTCGGGGTGCCGCACTTGTGAAAGTGTTCGGACTTCTCACACCGTGTTGTGGGGTACTTAAGCCCCTGGCGTATTGGCCGTACCAAAGTGTACGGGTGCAACATGTCTTTAGTGAACATATATTTGTAAAAAGGAGTAATGCAATAATAGACAAAAGCTATGCATTGTTTATTTGAAAAAGCTGCGATCAAAGAAGAACGATACAAATAGTGCAATAAGCAAAAGATGGGACTATTTAACATGTCCTTTCCAGGTGCGAGCTGTGGAATGGTATGCAAAACAGGTATACTGCTCGTTATAGAGACCACCTGAGATTTCCATAGTGAGGCATAGCTTTCTGCTTCCCTGGTTCTTGCATCGTTTGTGCGGCAATTGTACTGCCGGTTAGGCCTTCCGAAGAATGGAGTCCTGAAAGTAAGAGAAAATGAAGAAGTCGGCAGCCCCTAGTGCGGTTTAGGCCGTGTTTCGGGCGTGCCGTGATGGTGCCCCTCCCCCTTTGCCCATGGTATTTCCAGAGCGTAGTTATGTACGCGCAACACTGGTTTCACAAGTTTGCGAGGGTTGGGGTTGGGGCCGCATTGCTACGCTTGCTCGGAACGTGCCAGGAGGTCTTGTTGTAGGTTACTCCGGGCTCGCTTGACGGTGTCCGGATGTTTAATGGCCGGACTGGAGAATTGCCTTGAGAGGCTGCCTTGTACTTCCGCTGCGAGAGCCGCCGTATGCTCCTCCATTCGAAGAGAGCGTTCGGTGTTTCCATTGACCGTAATGACTCCTCGTGGGCCTGGCATCTTGAGCTTAAGGTATGCGTAGTGCGGTACCGCATTGAACTTGGCAAATGCGGTTCGCCCAAGCAGTGCGTGATAGCTACTGCGGAACGAGACTATGTCGAAGATTAACTCCTCGCTTCGGAAATTGTCCGGAGATCCAAAGACCACTTCAAGTGTGACTGAGCCTGTACAGTTGGCCTCTACACCTGGTATGATGCCTTTAAAGGTCGTTTTAGTGGGTTTAATCCTCGAGGGATCGATGCCCATTTTCCGCACTGTATCCTGGTAAAGCAGGTTCAGGCTGCTGCCGTCGTCCATAAGGACTCTAGTGAGGTGAAATCCGTCAATAATTGGGTCTAGAACCAATGCAGCGAATCCGCCATGACGGATGCTAGTGGGGTGGTCCCTTCGATCAAAAGTAATCGGGCAGGAGGACCATGGGTTGAACTTCGGGGCAACTAGCTCCACCGCGTATACGTCCCTTAGCGCACGCTTCCGCTCCCTCTTGGGGATGTGGGTTGCGTATATCATGTTCACCGTCTGCACTTGTGGGGGGAAGCCCTTTTGTTCACTATTGTTCGGCGGCTGGGGCTCCTCCTTGTCATCGCTATGCAGCCCCTTGTCTCTATTTTCGGCATTTTAACTTGCCTGCCTGCTTGAACACCCAACAATCTCTGTTGGTGTGATTGGCTGGCTTTTCGGGGGTGCCATGTATCTGGCACGAGCGGTCGAGTATTCGGTCCAAACTGGACGGGCCCGGAATATTTCTTTTAAATGGCTTTTTCCGCTGACCGGATTTAGAGCCTCTGAATCTGGCATTAACTGTCGTATCCTTAGTGTTGTCGCTGTTAATGCGGCGCTTTTTCTTGTTGCGACGCGACCTGCCACTGTTGTCCTTGGTTTCCGAATTACCAGGGTTCTTGGTCATGTTATTGCTACGAGCCAGCCAGCTGTCTTCTCCCACACAAAAGCGGGTCATGAGTGTCGTGAGGGCTGCCATAGATTTCGGCTTTTCCTGTCCCAGGTGCCGTGCAAGCCACTCGTCGCGGATGTTATGCTTGAAGGCTGCTAGGGCCTCAGCGTCCGGACAGTCGACGATTTGAATTTTCTTGGTTAGGAACCGAGTCCAGAATTTTCCGGCCGATTCCTCTAGCTGCTGAATTATGTGGCTTAGGTCATCGGCGTCTGGTGGTCACACATAAGTGCCCTGGAAATTGTCGAGGAATGCGGCTTCTAGGTCCTCCCGGCAACCAATTGATTCAGCTGGCAAGCTGTTAAGCCAATGCCGAGCTGGTACTTTAAGCTTGAGTGGGAGGTATTTAATTGCGTGTAGGTCATCACCGCGAGCCATGTGGATATGAAGGAGATAGTCCTCGATCCATACCGCAGGATCTGTTGTGCCATCATATGATTCGATGTTCACGGGTTTGAAACCCTCGGGGATTTGATGATCCATTACTTCATCTGTGAAGCATAGTGGGTGTGCGGCGCCTCTGTATTGGGCTATGTCACGACGGAGCTCAAACAAGCTTTGTCTACTTTGTTCGGCCCAGCCGGGTTTACTGTATCCAGCGTGACGATTACCGTCTCGTGCCGTGGGGTGCCCATGCGATCCGTAGATCGATCTTGTTTGCCTTGCCTTGTCCTCCAATATATCTCGCAGGTCTGGCGCATTTTCCCTTGCCTTGGTATTTTTTGAGCGGCGCCGGGGTGCGGCTTGAGTAGAGGGCCGAGAGGCCTCTTTGTCGCGGCCACGAGGTGGTCGGTCGGCCGCATCATGCGCTAGTGATGTGGGTGCTTCCTCCTCAAATCGGGGTTGCGACCTGCGCTTTGGGTAGCTCTTGGAGGGGCGTTTGAGTTCATACTCTTCGGCCGCAAGGACTTCAGTCCATCTGTCAGCTAGCAAGTCTTGATCAGCTCTAAGCTGTTGCTGTTTTTTCTTGAGGATACTCGCAGTGGCCATAAGCCTGCGCTTGAAGCGCTCCTGCTCGACGGGATCCTCAGGCACAACAAATTCGTCGTCGTCGAGGCTTGCCTCGTCTTCGGAGGGAGGCATGTAATTATCGTCCTCGACCTCTCTGTCTGCCGCTCTCTCATGAGGGCTGGCTTCTCCATCCTCCTATGCTAAATCTTGCCGGAGGGGGTTTTCTTCGGCACTATCCAGAGTGTTATTATCTCCTGTGCCGGAATCACCGTTTTTGCTTTGGCCGGATTTAGAGCGGCGCCGCTGACGCCGGCGCTCAGGCTGTTTCTTGGAGGGGTCATCCTCCGCTGTTCCATCGCCATCGCCTTCTTTTGGGGTGTCCACCATGTATATGTCATATGACGAGGTGGCTTTCCAGTGCCCTATAGGCGCTGGTTCCTGATCGTCCCCTGCACCGGCGTCCATACCGTTGATGTCTTCGGAGTCTAAGTCGAGCATGTCGGTTAAATCATCAAAAGTGGCTACAAAGTGGCTGGTGGGTGGGCTTTGAATTTCTTCATCATCCGCATCCCAACCTTGCTGACCGAAGTCCGGCCAGGGCTCTCCTGATAAAGAGAGAGACTTTAGTGAATTCATAATATCGCCGAAGGGCGAGTGCTGAAAGATGTCCGCGACGGTGAACTCCATAATCGGCGCCCAATCGGATTCGATCAGCGGGGGCGCGGAGGGCTCGGAGTCCGGAGAGGAGTCCGGCTCCTTGGAGTCACTGGCTTCGCATATGATAGGACTGGTGTTCGGCTCGATCGCTGTAGAGATTGCAGCCCCCGAGGTGGTGTCCAACCACCCATCATCGATCGGCGCAGTTGGCTCCGAATTAAGGGTCGCAGCTGATGCGAGTGCGGCCTGCAGGGCACTGTTCGGCGGCAGAGCTAAATCATGCCCATCGTGACAGTGCGGCGCGCTCGACTGTGGCTCGAATCCGTCGAAGATCAAGTCCCAGCGGATGTCAATCGTGTAGTTCAGACTTCCAAATCTGACCTGCTGGCCAGGGGCGTAGCTTTCAATCTGCTCCAGATGGCCAAGCGAATTGGCCCGCAGTGCGAAGCCGCCGAATACGAAGATCTGTCCGAGGAGAAAAGTCTCACCCTCGACCGCGTTGTTGTCGATGATCGAAGGAGCCATTGGGCCTAAAAGCGACGACACAGAGGAACTCTCAATGAAAGCACCAATGTCGGTGTCAAAACCGGCGGATCTCGGGTAGAGGGTCCCGAACTGTGCGTCTAGGCGGATGGTAACAGGAGACAAGGGACACGATGTTTTTACCCAGGTTCGGGCCCTCTCGATGGAGGTAAAACCCTACTCCTGCTTGATTAATATTGATGATATGGGTAGTACAAGAGTAGATCTACCACGAGATCAAGGAGGCTAAACCCTAGAAGCTAGCCTATGGTATGATTGTTGTTGTTGTGTCCTACGGACTAAAACCCTTCGGTTTATATAGACACCGGAGAGGGCTAGGGTTACACAGAGTCGGTTACAATGGTAGGAGATCTACATATCCGTATCGCCAAGCTTGCCTTCCATGCCAAGGAAAGTTCCTTCCGGACACGGGACGAAGTCTTCAATCTTGTATCTTCATAGTCCAGGAGTCCGGCCAAAGGTATAGTCCGACTATCCGGACACCCCATAATCCAGGACTCCCTCAGTCATGTTTTCTGTCATGCATGTACATCCATGACAAATTTATGACAGAATCAAGATAGTCATACCTGTGCTGTCGTAGAAGTGTTCCATGACATTACCAAAATTATCATCACAGAAGTGTCCACTTCCATGATGATAAATCACGCGTCATAGAAGTGCTTTCATCAAGGGTGAACGACACGTGGCATCCACCATAACGGGACGCCGTTAAGCTATCGGGTCCGGTTTTGGATCCGATAACCCGCTAACAGCCACGACCAATGATGATTTTCCACGTGTAAAATTCTCATTGGCTGACAGAACCACGTGTCAGCTCCGCATTGGCACATCCAATTGGCAAGATGCGCCTAAGACCAGCCCAAAAGTGGCCCATAAAGATTAAATGGGCCGGCCCAACTAAAGGCCCACAAGATTTAGCAGGCCATAATGGGCCGGCGCAGCTAAAGGCCCACAAGATTTAGCGGGCCATAATGGGCCGGCCCAGCTAAAGGCCCACAAGATTTTGCAGACCATAATGCGGCTAAAGGCCCAACATTCTCAGTTAAGGCCCATACGGCTAGTGTCAAATCGGCCCGTCAACGACCCGTCCTAAACTTGTCATCATCGCGGCCCATGGTCACTTCTGGCCCGTTAACAGTCTGCTAAGAATTTGGGCCGAGTTACGGCCCGGTGTGTTTCCGGCCTGTTAAAGGTCCTGCTTAATTTGGGCCCATTTATAGGCCATTGAAACTTTCGGCTCATAAACGACCATGAAGGATATGGGTCATATTCGTCCATGGCTGACATTCGGCCTGTTAGAGGCCCACTACAGATTTGGGCCACTTTCAGCCTGTTGTGACTTTCGGCCTGTTAACGTCGGACGAAACCCATGGGCCATATGTGGCCCAACGCCACATCGGGCCTACTAACGGCCCATATAAAAATGACACTAATCTAGCCCGACAGAAGTTCCGGCCTGTTAAAGGCCCATGTAGTAGGTCGGCGCATTTACGGCCCGTCTGAATATCGGCCTGTGGACGATCCGCATTGTAAAGGGGCCACCATTTTGGCCTGCAGAGACCAATGGGTTATTTGGCACAATCAGGGACTAATCTTACTTTCGGCCTATTAAAGGCCCATGTTTTTATGGGCTTGAGATATTTACACTTGTAAACGGCCTATTATTACCGAGGGCCCAAATTATATTTAGGCCTGTTAAAGGCCCACTATGGGCACAGACCTACCTGAAAAATATGAAAGCTTATGCTGATTTAGGCCCATATATTATTAGTGGGCTACATGCAAATTTCGGCCCAGAATCGTTTTTAGCCCAATTGGAATGGGCCCGACGAATGTTGGCATTTTGGGCTCCTACTAAGCTTTCGGCCGAATACATTACTAAGATAAACCTACACTATACAAAAATAGCGTCGTAATTACTGCAGCCTTTGGCGGCATCATAAATGTTGTATCACAACAAAATAAATTCCAACCATACAACAAAAGGCATGTTGGCATAAAGTTTACAGTCCTTGCAGATAAAAGCACCACCATATGTATAGAAGCACAAATCATTTGACCTGAGTGCTTATGTTTCAGACTGTAGAATCTGATGGAGAAGCACAATCTTCCCCTTTTTCCGCCATTGCTCTTGAACAATGAAGCAAATGTCTGATGGTCTGGTTTCAAAACCATTCATATCTTCACGACATTTGTCAACCACTATTTTTGTTTCCGACACAACGTCCATTAGGGATTGGACTTGTGTCTGGTGCACAGATATATCACTCTGTCTAGCCGAAAGATTTTGTTCAGTAGGCGATTTGCACGAGGGGTTACCTTGACAACCAACCCAGAATTACGCAGGAAGGTGCTTTTTGCACTGTTAGTGGAGAGATACTGACGCACTGCAGCAAGAGGTGACATTGTGCGTGTGGTAGCCTCGTAACCTTCAGGTGGTTGTGGCTGTTCAATCATTTGTTCCATAGCTTGCTGAAAGTTTGAACTTGCAGACTAGTGTACCAGATAAGTTACTAATGAGACAAAAACAAACAAAAGTTTCACGTTTATACATAACTTATTTTGGTGAACTATTGTAATACATTAGCATGTATTGTTGTGCCAACTACATAATAAAATCACTTTCAGAACATATGTCCATGTAGCATGCCTACTGTATTTTATATTTCGTCACGTTCGTTGACATCTATGGATAAAGAGACATGGTTTAAATTAGGATGAACATAGTATGACATTCATATCATGGGCAAACATATATAAAACAAACAGGCTATTCTATCATTGTGTGCGCACGTGAACATCACAACTAGATTACAGATCAAGATCAAAAGAATATCCTTCATCTCTTTTAAACCATGTAAGGTGAAATGATACATTAAGACAACTGTGTATAAAAGTGAACAGAGTAACTGACATTGGCTGCAAACTAAGCAGTTAAATGATCACATCACAGTACCAGTCAGTTCAAAGGCAGGAGGAGTAAGAACTTACAATAGTGGCCTGAGCTGGTGTGCTCATGCCCTTCATCTTGCTGGTGTGGCAATCCTTGAAGATTTGCACTACATTCGGTTCAGGTTCTTTTTGGTTCGCACGGGTTTTCCTCTGTATTTGGAACAAGTCAATATAGATACGATAATATGGCACAGAAAAAAGAAGGAAGTAGCAGGTATTTACAAGAGCGTCGCGGTGTGCAATATAGCTATGAGATCCTGTTGTATGTTCGAATTTCACTTTAGAACAGCTGGTCTTGTTCTTCAAACAGTTAGTCTAGAAGAAGATACACTTGTAAGGCACATACATAAATACAAGTTCAATATGTGGTCTGATCAAATACATATACCCTACCTGATACTTTGGACCAGACCAGTGTTTAACTAGGGCTATCGAGTCTTCATCTGTAATATATTCCACTGGAGATGTTTGGGCGATTTCATTGTTAGCCTTGCCTACAAAGTGAGATTTTCTAAGGTGGTACCGATACTATCGTAGAGCAGACTGAAAAACATGAGTGCATGCTTGTTTAGTTGCATCATCTTTCGGATCCAACTTGAACCTCATCTGTTGAAAAAAGAATGTGAGTCTTATTAGGAGGAAGCTAGAAAGTATGGCACAGAGCAAGACACTATTACAAATTGCGATGAATAACATTACTTACGGATAAATGGTCAAGGAAGGTGTTAAACTTGGTATTGTCTTTCTCATTCCTGTACTGGATCCACATTGGGAGGATACATGCATGACACCTAACGGCAATGGCTGCCTCTGATACTAACTTGGCTGACAGTGTAGCATCACGTGGACTTTTTAAACCTGCTTCAAAATGGATCTCCATTCTTCCTACTTTAGATTTTGTTAATCTGTCAAGCATTATCCCCGATGTCTGTTTCCGCTTGCGTTGTGGTGCTAGTTCAACAACGAATATGAAAAGTGTTAGTGCACATCAAACTGTGAGAGTACATATAAAGGAGCATGCAACTGCAACTTGACTCGGCCAGGTAACGTCTTGGTGTTAATGCTCATGAGGTTCATCTGATCTTGCCAAGTCCTTTTGTGTCAGCGGTGCTTCGAAAGTAGTGTTAGGTGTGAATGCAGCTTTGGAACTGGCCAGTTCCGGAGCAAACGAACGAGTAACTCGTTGAGATGTTGGTACAGTTGAAGCGGATGCTGCGGCTGGTGGAGAAGGTGATACTGTGTTTTTAGATTTAGCCGGTGGACTTGGACCTTCTACTGCACTATAAGTACCAGCAAAATCTTGAGGGCAGATCCTTTTCCCTTTAACCCGACGAGTAACACCATTCCCTACTATATTCTTTTCCTTGCTCTTTTTTGACTTTGCCATGTCCAGGCATACCCACAACACAAAAGAATAAAATCGCTCTTTAGAACTCATTGATGCATGATACAGACAAGCAATACTTTGATGTAAGACAACCGTATGAGGATGGAATATGTAAAAAAACAGGACGGCGTGACATATTGACAGCTAAGATGTGTAAACTAAGCAGACGGATTTTCAAGAAAATAGAAGTAATGCAAGCTAGACACCATATGAAAGATGCAACCAATATCACTTTGCCTAGTTAAAAGTGTCTTGTCATAAGTGGCATTTCGAAAAATTAGAAGCAGTACAACATAGAAATCAAGGCAAGATGCAACCACTATCAAACTGCCATGTTAAAAGCGTCCAATCATGAGTGACTGATGCAGGATACACAACAACAGTACTTTGATGTAAGAACATGGTATGATTGATAGATGCAGTGTATTATAGACACAGAAAGGCATGTCATATGCACATGTATAGCGTATAAACTCAGCAGGTGCAATTTAATCAAAATAGAAGAAATACAGGCTAGACAACATATGCAACATGAAAGCAATTATCACAGTGTCAACTTAGAGCAAGCACCTGCGATAGTGGAGTACGGGAGATGAACTCATCATGTAGACTTGGGAATTTAACTTCATTAGTAGTGGCAGTGGCAAATCTAGAGAGTCTCTGTTTGCGTCGGTCCGGAGGACCACCAACATCCCCTAACTTACTCTTTTCCTTCCTATTTTCTGATATTGCCTTATGAAGTCAAAACCAAAAGAAGATGAATAAAATTAGCTCTGCATAACTGGTTGATGCATGATACAGGCAAACAATACTTTGATGTAAGGCCACCGTATGATAGGAGGATGGAATATATACAAAAAGAAGACATCATTGCATATTCAGACGTACGATAGGAGGAGGGAATATGTATGAAAAACAGTAAGCAGAAGGCGTTTCAACAAAATTAGAAGAAATGAAAGCTAGGCACCATATGAACATGCAACCAATATCACTCTATCAGGTAAAAAGTGTCTCGTCGTAAGTGCCATTTCAAGAAATTAGATGCAGTACAAGCTAGTAGACAATGCAAGATGCAACCTACATCACTCTCCCAAGTTAAATGTGTCTTATGGGTAAGTGATTGTTGCAGGTGTAAGTTGTAAGCTACGCAGATACAATTCAACAAAATCATAAGCAATACAAACTAGACATCATATGGAATACGCAACCACATATAACAGTTCCAAGTTAGAGCAAGCACCTGTGATGGTAGAGTAGGGAAGATGTTCTGATCATCTAAACGTATGTTCTAGAAACAGGAACAAGTGTCATATTCACAGGCATTATGTGTAAAGTAAGCAGATGCAATTCAAAAAAGTTAGAAGCAATACAAGCTAGATATCATACGCAACATTAAACCACATATAATAGTGCCAAGTTAGAGCAAGCACCTGTGATAGTGGAGTGTGGGAGATGTGCTCATGATCTAAATAGCTACGTTGATTGTCCAGCCTTATGTTATCTTGCGAATCTTGTTGGTAGGATGGCGGAGTAGAATCTGTAGAGACCCTCTGTTCAAGTTGCTCCGAAGGACCACCATCATCCACTGCCGGACTAATTTCCTTCACCTGTATTGATTTTGCATTGTGAAGTCAGATCGATAAGAAAAAGGAATAAAATTCGCTCTTCAGAACTCATTCATGCATGATACTAACGAACACTACTCGGATGAAAGGCAAACGCATGATACTCGGATGGAATGTGTACGAAAAACAGGGCGGCGTGACATATTCACACCTATGATGTGGTAACTAAGTAGAGAGCATTTCAACAAATTAGAAGCACTGCAAGCTAGACACCATATGAAAGGTGCAACCAATATCACTCTGCCAGATTCAAACTATCTGGCGTTTCAACAAATTAGAAGCAGTACATGCTAGAAATCATATGCAAGACACAACCAATATCATAGTGGCGACTTAAAGATGTCTTATGATAAGTGACTGATGCGGGATATGCAAGAATAGTAGTCTGATGTAAGAACATGGTGTGATCAGATATAGTATGTTCTAGAAACAGGAACATGTGTCATATTCACAGGCATTATGTGTAAAGTAAGCAGATGCAATTCAACAAAGTTAGAAGCAATACAAGATGGAGATCATACGCAACATGAAACCACATATAATAGTGCCAAGTTAGAGAAAGCACCTATGGTGGTGGAGTAGGGGAGACGTGCTCATCATCTACATAGCTACGTTGACTGTCTAGCCTTGCGTTGTCTTGCGAATTTTGTGGGGAGGATGGCGGAGTAGAATCTGTAGAGACCCTCCGTTTCAGTTGCTCGGAAGGACCACCATCATCCAATGCCTTACCAATTTCCTTCATCTTTATTGATTTTCCATTGTGAGGTCAAACCGACAATAAAAAGGAATAAAATTTGCTCTTTAGAACTCATTCATGCATGACACTGACGAACACTACTCTGATGAACGGCAAAGTCATGATACGAGGATTGAATATGTACGAAAAGCTGGACGACTTGATATATTCACACCTATGATGTGGTAACTAAGCAGAAGGCACTTCAACAAATTAGAAGCACTGCAAGCTAGACACCATATGGAAGGTGCAATCAATATCACTCTGCCAAGTTAAAACTGTCTCGTCATAGGTGGCGTTCATCAAACTAGAAGCACCGCATGCTAGAAATCATATTCAAGATGCAAACCAATATAACACTACCAACTTAAAGGTGTCCCATCATATGTGACTAACGCAGGATACAAGAAGAGTAGTTTCATGTAAGAACATGGTGTGATAGACAGATATAGTATGTACCAAAAATAGGAAAGCGTGTCATATTCACACGTATCATGTGTAAGCTAAGCAGATGCAGTTTACACTAATTAGGAGCAATACAAGCTAGACACCATATGCAACACCTTGGATGGTGGAGTAGGGGAGCGGAGACTTCGAACTTGTAATGCACTAGCAGTACAAGGAGAATCCATACAGATGCTTCGTTTACGTTGCTGCAGAGGACCACCATCATCACCTTTCTTACTCTTTTCCTTCCTCTTTTTTGATTTTGCCTTGTCAAGTCAAACCCACAAGAAAAAGGAATAAAATTTGCTCTTCAGAACTCATTGATGCATGATACTGACGAGCACTACTTTCATGTAAGACAACCGCGTGATGGGAGGATGGAATATGTATGAAAAACAGGATGGCATGACATATTGACATGTATGATGTATAAAGTGTAAACTAAGCACAAGGTGTTTGAACTAGTTAGAAGCAATGCAAGCTATAAACCATATGAAAGATGAAACCAATATGACTCTGCCAAATTAAAAGGGTGGCCAAACAAATGTATTTGACCAAATTATAAGCAATACATCGCAACAGGCTAGAAATAATATGCAATATGCAACGAATAAAGGTGTCTCATCGTAAGTGATTGATGCAGGATACAAAAGAGAGGTAGTTTCATGTAAGAACATGGTTAACACATAAATGTAGTGTGTACCAAAAATAGGAAGGCATGTCATATTCACATGTATAATGTGTAAACAAAGCAGATGTAATTTACCCTAATGGGGTCTTCAAGTACAAATCACACTACGAAGTTAGAGCAAGCACCTGCGATGGTTGTGTAGGAGAAGTGCGGTCTTCAAGTACAGAGCTACGTTCAATATCTTCAATTAGGCTTGCTGTTTCTTGAGAATCATGTGGAGAGGATGAAACTGCACTCTTTATAAGAGTAGCGCGTCTCATACTAACCCACGAGCGTGACTGTCTCATCATAAGCGATAGATGCAGGATACACAAGAACAATAGTTTGATGTAAGAACATGGTGTGATAGGCAGATGTACTATGTACCAAAAACTGGAAGGCGTGTCATATTCACATGTATAATGTTTAAGCTGAGGAGATGCAATTTAACAAATTAGGAGCAATACAAGCTAGGCACCATATGCAACATGCAACCAGATATCACACTGCCATGTTAGAGCAAGCACCTGGGGTTGTGGAGTAGGGGAGATGAGATTTGGAACTTGCACTGCAGTACGAGTAGCAGGAGAATCTGCAGAAATCATCTGTTTTGGTTGCTCTAGAGGACCACCATCATTCCGTGCCTTCGTCCTTTTAGATTTTGCCTTGTCAAGTAAACACACAAGAAAAAGGAATGAAATTCGCACTTCCAAATTCGTTGATGCATGATACTGAAGAAAAAACTTTTATGTATGGCAACCACATTGTAGGAGGATGGAATATGTATGAAAAATGCTAAGCAGAAGGCATTTCAACAAATTGGAAGCAATGCAATCTAGACACCATATGAAAGATCCAACCAAAATCACTCTACCAAGTTAGATGTGTCTCATTATAAGTGGCACTTCAACAAATTAGAGGCAATACATGTTTGAAATGATATGCAAGATGCAACCAATATTACATTGTCAACTTGAAGGTGTCTCGTCAGAAGTAATTGATGAGGGATACACAAGAACAGTAGTTTGATTAGGAACATGGTTAATTCAAAGACGTAATATGTACCAAAAACAGGAACGCATGTCATATTCACAGGTATAATGTGTTAACTAAGCAGATGCAATTTATCCTAATTAGAAGTATTACAAGGTACACACCATATGCAACATGCAACGACATATCACACTGCTAAGTAAGAGCAAGCACCTGCGATGGTGGTCTGGGGGAATTGCGGTCATCAACTAGAGATCTACGTTGACTATCTTCATTTAGCCTTGCTGTTTCTTGAGAATCATGTGGGGAGGATGACACTGCACTCTTTAAACGAGTAGCGCGTCTCACACTAACCCACTCGGGTGACTGTCTCGTCATAAGTGATTGATGACGAGTAGCGCGTCTCACAGTAACCCACTCGGGTGACTGTCTCGTCATAAGTGATTGATGAGGGGTACAAAAGAGCATTAGTTTCACTACAAAAAAAATACACTTCCATGATGATACGTGTTTGTCACAGTAGGGCGCGTGTTCTGTCATGCATGTACATCCATGACAAATTTATGACAGAATCAAGATAGTCATACCTGTGCTGTCGTAGAAGTGTTCCATGACATTGCCAAAATTATCATCACGGAAGTGTCCACTTCCATGACGATAAATCGCGCGTCACAGAAGTGCTTTCGTCAAGGGTGACCGACACGTGGCATCCACCATAACGGAACGCCGTTAAGCTATCGGGTCGAATTTTGGATCCGATAACCCGTTAACAGCCACGACCAATGACGATTTTCCACGTGTAAAATTCTCATTGGCTGACGGATCCACGCGTCAGCTCCGCGTTGGCACAGGTGTCACTCATCCAACGGTCGTGATGGGCCTATGATATGTTGACACGTCGACCGGCCCTAAAGTGGCCCACAAATTTTAATGGGCCGGCCCAACCGAAAGCCCATAATATTTAGCGGACCGTAATGGGTCGGCCCAGCTAAAGGGTCACAAAATTTAGCGGACCATAATGGGCCGGCCCAGCTAAAGGCCCACATGATTTTGCAGACCATAATGGGCCAGCCCAGCTAAAGGCCCACACGATTTTGCGGACCATAATGGGCCAGCCCAGCTAAAGGCCCACAAGATTCTGCAGACCATAATGGGCCGACCCAGCTAAAGGCCCAACATTCTCTGTCAAATCGGCCCGTCAACGACCTGTCCTAAACTTGTCATCAACGCGGCCCATGGTCACTTCTGGCCCGTTAATAGTCCACCAAGTAATTGGGCCAAATTACGGCCCGGTGTATTTTCGGCCTGTTAAAGGTCCGGCTTCATTTGGGCCCATTTACAGGCCATCAAAACTTTCGGCCCATAAACGACCATGAAGGATTTGGGTCATATTCGGGCATGTCTGACATTCGGCCTGTTAGAGGCCCACTATAGCTTTGGGCCACTTTCGGCCTGTTGTCATTTTCGGGCTGTTAACGCCAAACGTAAACCATGGGCCATATGTGGCCCAACGTCATATCGGGCCCATTAACGGCCCATATAAAAATGACGATAATCTAGCCCGACCGAAGTTCCGGCCTGTTAAAGGCCCGTGTATTAAGTCAGCGCATTTACGGCCTGTCCGAATTTCGGCCTGCCAAAGATCCAAATCGTAAATGGGCCACCATTTCGGCCTGCTAAGTCCAGTGGGTTATTTGGCACAATCAGGGCCCAATCTCACTTTCGGTCTATTAAAGGCCCATGTTTTCTATGGCTCGAGATATTTACACCTGTAAACGGCCTATTTTTACTGAGGGCCCAAATTATGTTTAGGCCTGTTAAAGGCCCACTATGGGCACAAGCCTACCAGAAAAATATGAAAGCTTATGCTGATTTAGGCCCAGATATTTTTAGTGGGCTACATGCCAATTTCGGCCTGTAATCGTTTTTAGCCCAATTGGAATGGGCCCGATGAATGTTGGCATGTTGGGCTCCTACGAAGCTTTTGGCCGAGTACATTTCTAAGATAAACCTACATTATACAAAAATAGCTCGTAATTACTGCAGCCTTAGGCAGCATCATAAATGTTGTATCACAACAAAAGGCCTGTTGGCATAAAGTTTACATTCCTTCCAGATAAAAGCACCATCAGATGTATAGAAGCACAGATTATTTGACCTGAGTGCTAATGTTTCAGGCTGTAGAATCTGATGGAGCAGCACGATCTCCACCTTTTTTCCGCCATTGCTCTTGAACAACGAAGCGAATGTCTAATAGTCTGGTTTCAAAACCATTCATATCTTGACGACATTTCTCAACCACTATTCTTGTTTCCGAAACAACGTCCATTAGGGATTGGACTTGTGTCCGGAGCACAGATATATCACTCTGTCTAGCAGGAAGATTTTGTTCAGTAGGCGATTTGGACGAGGTTACCTTGACAACCAACCCAGAATTACGCAGGAAGGTGCTTTTTGCACTGTTGGTGGAGAGATACTGACGCAGTGCAGCAAGAGGTGACATTGTGCCTGTAGTAGCCTCTTCACCTTCAGGTGGTTGTGGTTGTTCAATAATTTGGTCCATAGCTTCCTGAAAGTTTGAACTTGTAGATTAGTGTACAAGATAAGTTACTAATGAGATAAAAACAAACAAAGTAGGTTAAACGTTTATACATAACTTATTTTGGTGAACTACTGTAATACTTTAGCATGTATTGTAGTGCCAACTACATAATAAAATCACTTTCGGAACATATGTCCATGTAGCATGCCTACTGTATTGTCTATTTCCTCACATTCGTTGACATCTAAGGATAAAGAGACATGGTTTAAAGTAGGATGAACATAGTATGACATTATTCATATCATGGGCAAACAGATATAAAACAAACAGGCTATTTTCTCATTGTGCGCGCACGTGAACATAACAACTAGATTACAGATCAAGACCAAAAGAATATCCTTAATCTCTTTTAAACCATGTAAGGTGAAATGATACGTTAAGACAACTGTGAATAAAAGTGAACAGAGTAACTGACATTGGCTGCAAACCAAGTAGTTAAATGAACACATCACAGTACCAATCAATTCAAGGCAGGAGGAGTAAGGACTTACAACAGCGGCTTGAACTGGTGTGCTCATGCCCTTCATCTTGCTGGTCTGGCAATCCTTGAAGATTTGCACTGCATTCGGTTCAGGTTCTTTTTGGTCCGCACGGGCTTTCCTCTGTATTTGGAACAAGTCAATATAGATACAATAATATGGCACAAAAAAAGAAGCAAGTAGGAGCTATTTACAAGAGCCTCATAGTGTGCAATATAGCTACGAGATCTTGTTGTCTGTTGGAATTTCACTTTAGAACGGTTGGTTTTGTTCTTCAAACAGTTAGCCTAGAAGAAGATACACTTATAAGGCACATACATAAATGCAAGTTCAATATGTGGTCTGATCAAATACATATAGCCTACCTGATACTTTTTGTCAGACCAGTGTTTAACGAGGGCTGTCTAGTCTTCATCTGTAATATATTCCACTGGAGATGTTTGGGCGATTTCATTATTAGCCTTGCCTTCAAAGTGAGATTTTCTAAGGTGGTACTGATACTGTCGCAGAGCAGACTGAAAAACATGAGTGCATGCTTGTTTAGTTGCATCATCTTTCGGATCCAACTTGAACCTCATATGTTGAAAAAAGAATGCGAGTCTTATTAGGAGGAAGCTAGAAAGTATGGGACAGAGCAAGACAATATTACTAATTGCGATGAATAACATTACTTACGGATAAATGGTCAAGGAAGGTGTTAAACTCGGTATTGTCTTTCTCATTCCTGTACTGGATCCACGTTGGGAGGATACGTGCATGAGACCTAACGGCAACGGCTGCCTCTGATACTAACTTGGCTGACTCTGTAGCATCACGTGGCCTTTTTAAACCTGCCTCAAAATGGATCTCCATTCTTCCTCCTTTAATTTTATTAATCTGTCAAGCATTATCCCTGATGTCTGTTTCCGCATGCGCCGTGGTGCTAGTTCAACAACAAATATGGGAAGTGTAGTGTACATGAAACTGTGAGAGTACATATAAAGGAGCATGCAACTGTAACTTGACTCGGTCAGGTACCGTCTTGGTGTTGATGCTCATGAGGTTAATCTGATCTTGCCAAGTCCTGTTGTGTCAGCAGTGCTTCGGAAGTAGTGTTAAGTGTGAAGGCAGCTTGGGAACTGGCCAGTTCCGGAGCAAACGAACGAGTAACTGGTTGAGATGCTGGTACAGTTGAAGCGGATGCTACAGCTGGTGGAGCAGGTGATACTATGTTTGTAGATTTAGCCGGTGGATTTGGACCTTCTACTGCACTATAAGTACCAGCAGAATCTCGACGGCAGAACCTTTTCCGTTTCACCCGACGAGTACGAGCACTCCCTACTATATTATTTTCCTTGCTCTTTTTTGACTTTGCCATGTCAAGCTGTACCCACAACACAAAAGAATAAAATCACTCTTCATAACTCATTGATGCATGATACAGACAAGCAATACTTTGATGTAAGACAACCGTATGAGGATGGAATATGTAAGAAAAACAGGACGGCATGACATATTCACAGCTATGATGTGCAAACTAAGTAGAAGGATTTTCAAGAAAATAGAAGTAATGCAAGCTAGACACCATATGAAAGATGCAACCGATATTACACTGCCAAGTTAAAAGTGTCTTGTCATAAGTGGCAATTCGAAAAATTAGAAGCAATACAATGTAGAAATCATTGCAAGATGCAACCACTATCAAACTGCCATGTTAAAAGCGTCCCATCATTAGTGACTGATGCGGGATACACAACAGCAGTACTTTGATGTAAGAACATGGTATGATAGATAGATGCAGTGTATTCTAGACACAGAAAGATATGTCATATGCACATGTATAACGTATAAACTCAGCAGGTGTAATTTAATCAAAATAGAAGAAATACAGGCTAGACAACATATGCAACATGAAACCAATTATCACACTGTCAACTTAGAGCAAGCACCTGCGCTGGTGGAGTACGAGAGATGAACTCATCATGTAGACTTGGGACTTCGACTTCATTAGCAGTGGTAGTGGCAAATCTAGAGAGTCTCTGTTTGCATCGGTGCGGAGGACCACCAACATCCCCTAACTTACTCTTTTCTTTCCTATTTTCTGATATTGCCTTATGAAGTCAAAACCACAAGAAGATGAATAAAATTAGCTCTGCATAACTGGTTGATGCATGATACAGACGAACACTACTTTGATGTAAGGCAAGCGCAGGATAGGAGGATGGAATATATACAAAAAAGACAGCGGTTCATATTCACACGTATGATAGGAGGATGGAATATGTATGAAAAAACACTAAGCGGAAGGCATCTCAACAAAATTATAAGAAATGAAAGCTAGGCACCATATGAACATGCAACAAATCTCACTCTATCAGGTAAAAAGTGTCTCGTCGTAAGTGCCATTTCAAGAAATTAGAAGCAGTACAAGCTAGAAGACAATGCAAGATGCAACCTACATCACAGTCCCAAGTTAAATGTGTCTTATGGGTAAGTGATCGTTGCAGGTATAAGTTGTAAGCTACGTAGATGCAATTCAACATAATCAGAAGCAATACAAACTAGACATCATACGGAAAATGCAACCACTTATAACAGTTCCAAGTAAGAGCAAGCACCTGTGATGGTGGAGTAGGGGAGATGTGCTCATCATGTACACCTATGTTCTAGAAACAGGAACACGTGTCATATTCATAGGCATTATGTGTAAAGTAAGCAGATGCAATTCAAGTTAGAAGCAATACAAGCTAGACATCATACGCAACATGCAACCACATATAATAGTGTCAAGTTAGAGCAAGCACCTGTGATGGTGGAGTAGGGGAGATGTGCTCATCATCTACACAGCTACGTTGACTGTCCAGCCTTGTGTTGTCTTATGAATCTTGTTGGGAGGATGGCGGAGTAGAATCTGTAGGGACCCCTTGTTTGAGTTGCTCCGAAGGACCACCATCATCCACTGCTGGACTAATTTTCTTCAGCTGTAATGATTTTGCATTGTGAAGTCAAACCGATAAGAAAAAGGAATAAAATTTGCTCTTCAGAACTCATTCATGCATGATACTGACGAACATTACTCGGATGAAAGGCAAACACATGATGCGAGGATGGAATATGTATGAAAAACAGGATTGTGTGACATATTCACACCTATGATGTGGTAACTAAGCAGAAGGCATTTCAACAAATTAGAAGCACTGCAAGCTAGACATCATATGAAAGGTGCAACCAATATCACTCTGCCAAGTTCAAACTGTATGGCGTTTCAACAAATTAGAAGCAGTACATGCTAGAAATCATATGCAAGACAGAACCAATATCACAATGGCGACTTAAAGGTGCCTTATCATAAGTGACTGATGCGGGATATGCAAGAATAGTAGTCTGATGTAGAAATAGGAAGACATGTCATATTCACAGGCATTATGTGTAAAGTAAGCAGATGCAATTCAACAAAGTTAGAACCAATACAAGCTGGACATCATACGCAACATGCAACAACATATAATAGTGCCAAGTTAGAGCAAGCACCTGTGATGGTGGAGTAGGGGAGATGTGATCATCATCTACACAACTACGTTGACTGTCTATCCTTGCGTTGTCTTGAGAATCTTGTTGGGAGGATGGCGGAGTAGAATCTGTAGAGAACCTCCGTTTCAGTTTCTCGGAAGGACCACCATCATCCAATGCCTTGCCAATTTCCTTCAGCTTTATTGATTTTGCATTGTGAGGTCATATCGACAAGAAAAAGGAATATCATTCACTCTTCAAAACTCATTCATGCATGATACTGACGAACACTACTCTGATGAAAGGAAAAGTCATGATACGAGCATGGAATATGTACGAATAAATGGACGGCTTGACATATTCACACCTATGATGTGGTAACTAAGAAGAAGGCACTTCAACAAATTAGGAACACTGCAAGACACCATATGGAAGGTGCAATCAATATCACTCTGCCAAGTTAAAACTGTCTCATCTTAGGTGGCGTTCATCAAACTAGAAGCAATACATGCTAGAAATCATATTCAAGACGCAAACCAATATCACACTGCCAACTTAAAGGTGTCCCATCATAAGTGACTAATGCAGGATGCACAAGAAGAGTAGTTTCATGTAAGAACATGGTGTGATAGACAGATATAGTATGTACCAAAAACAGGAAAGCATGTCATATTCACATGTATCATGTGTAAGCTAAGCAGATGCAGTTTACACTAATTAGGAGCAATACGAGCTAGACACCATATGAAACATGCAACCAGATATCACATTGCCAAGTTAGAGCAAGCACCTTGGATGGTGGAGTAGGGGAGCGGAGACTTGGACATTTTTATGCACTATCAGTACAAGGAGAATCGGTACAAATGCTCTATTTACGTTGCTGCAGAGGGCCACTATCATCACCTTCCTTACTCTTTTCCTTCCTCTTTCTTGATTTTTCCTCGTCAAGTCAAACCCACAAGAAAAAGGAAAAAAAATTGCTATTTAGAACTCATTGATGCATGATACTGACGAACACTACTTTCATGTCAGGCAGCCGCATGATATGAGGATGGAATATGTACGAAAAACAGGACGGCGTGACATATTGACATGTATGATGTATAAAGTGTAAACTAAGCACAAGGTGCTTGAACTTGTTAGAATCGATGCAAGCTAGAAACCATATGAAAGATGAAACCAATATCACTCTGCCAAATTAAAAGGGTGCCCTAACAAATGTATTTGACCAAATTGGAAGCAATACACGGCAACAGGCTAGAAATAATATGCAATATGCAACGAATAAAGGTGACTCATCGTAAGTGATTGATGTAGGATACATAAGACTGTTGGAAAAGGCAGTGCCCAAGAGGCGCTTAGGCACGCCTAGGCGCTAGGCAATGGCCAAACGCCTCGCCTAGGGGATAGGCAGAAGTCTAGGCAGAGCAAAAAAGAAATTCTCTACCCAAGCAAGAAATCATGTCATATTGCACTGATATGCCAAAAGGGCCATATTCCAATCGTAGTAGTTGGAGTAGTTAACATGCTTATATGCCCTAAGTTAATAAAATACACATATAATAACCACATATACATCCTGATAGTAAAAATTATATAACCGCCTAGGCTGCGCATAGGGCGCTTAAGCAACGCCTAGGCAATAATCGAAGGCAAACCACCTCGCTTACGCCTACCGCTTTTTCCAACCTCAAGAGAGGTAGTTTCATGTAAGAACAAGGTTAACACATAGATGTAGTGTGTACCAAAAATAGGAAGGCATGTCATATTCACAGGTATAGTGTGTAAACTAAGCAGATGCAATTTACCCTAATTAGAAGCATTACAAGCTAGACACCGTATGCAACATGAAACCACATATCACACTTCAAAGTTAGAGCAAGCACCTGCGATGGTGGTGTAGGGGAAGTGCGGTCTTCAGGTACAGAGCTATGTTCAATATCTTCATTTAGGCTTGCTGTTTCTTGAGAATCATGTGGAGAGGATGAAATTGCATTCTTTATAAGAGTATTGCGTCTCATATTAACCCACACGCGTGACTGTCTCATCATAAGGGATAGACGCAGGATACACAAGAACAGTAGTTTGATGTAAGAACATGGTGTGATAGGCAGATGTAGTATGTACCAAAAATAGGAAGGCGTGTCATATTTACATGTATAATGTGTAAGCTAAGGAGATGCAATTTAAAAAATTAGGAGCATTGATGAGGGATACACAAGAAAAGTAGTTTGATGTAAGAACATGGTTCAAAAACAGGAAGGCATGCCATATTCACAGGTATAATGTGTTAACTTAGCAGATGCAATTTACCCTAATTAGAAGCATTACAAGGTAGACACCATATGCAACATGCAACCACATATCACACTGCCAAGTAAAAGCAAGCACCTGCGATGGTGGTGTGGGGGAATTGCGGTGATCAACTAGAGAGCTACGTTGACTATCTTCATTTAGCCTTGCTGTTTCTTGAGAATCATGTGGGGAGGATGACACTACACTCTTTAAACGAGTAGGGCGTCTCAAAGTAACCCAGTCGGGTGACTGTCTCATCATAAGTGATTGACGAGGGATACAAAAGAGCATTAGTTTGATGTACGAACATGGTTAATAGACATATGTAGTATGTATCGAAAACAGGAAGGCATGTCATTATCAAAGGTATAATGTGTAAAGTAAGCAGATGCAATTTAACCGAATTGGAAGCAATACAAGCTAGACACCATATGCAACATGCAACCACATTTGACAGAGCGAAGTTAAAGCAAGCACCTGGGATGGTTGTGTGTGGCAATTGAGATCATCAACTGTAGAGCTACGTTTACTGTCTCCAACTGCTGACACTACACCCGTTAGAGCGCTAAAACGCTTAGTGCTTATCTTCGAATTACACTTGAGCCACTTCTGTCTTTTCTTTTCTGGATTCATCAACACTGCGTCAGAGTCTGAAATACCCATGCATAAAAAAACAATAGTGTGAGTATGGGTGAAGTGCGTGCACAATTAGTACACTGTAAAGGTAGCAGATAGCAGGTAGGTGAGAAATAAATGACGGGAGACATATGATAGCTCTACAACATGCACGACACACTAAATTACTACAGGATTCTATGAAAATAACAGTCGACTGAAAGCAAATAGGTCAGTCCATTTTTTGTGCACCGTCTGATGTACAAAGAACGGGCAGATCGCCTTCATCTACCTCCAGCCAGTCAGTTTTGACGATCTTCCTCGAAACGCCAGCGACCACCAGCCCAGTATTCCTCCCCTGCCTGCACCCTCCCCTCGACCTTACCGCACCGCCGTGCTTGGCACCGCCCCCGCGACCATCCATTCAAGTCCCGCCGACCTCCAGATCGGGCGCAAGCAGCTCCTGCACCCACACCCCTATGATAGACACCGATGCGCCGCTTCCCCGGGGAACAGGCGGACTAGGTGCTCTGCACGCCTAAGCGGGCGCTGCTTCTTTTAATTGCAGTTCGACTGACCCTGAATTGAAATCCAGGCGGGCTATTGACCTCTAGCAAAGGTGAAATAGTAAAAGGGAGGAACCCTTGTGCATTTAGTATCACGAAGAAGATGCAGTAAGAAGTGCTCAACTAGTTTCTTTCGTGGGATGAATACAGCGTGAGTAGAGACGTAAGATTTGCACGAATAAGGGAAGAGGAGTGCCTCTTTCTGCTGGAAGTGATGTGTCCTCCTTCTGTTTTTCCGACAATCTTCTTATTGTTCGCCGGAAACCAGAAGTTGTGGAGGACGGTGCAACCTTGGACGAACCCATGGCCAAGTTGTTGAGTGTGGTGCGGTGGCCGTCAGTCGGCGGCGGGGAAGCAGATACAAGGCGGCGAACGACGGCGTAGCGGGAACATCTCCGGTGCGGTGGACGGTTGCGACAGTGGAGCCGCAGCAGTGAGGCGCAGGACGGCGTGGTCGGAGTGGTTCTGGTACGGCGCATGTCGGCGTCGGCGGCGTGGAGGCAGCTCTGCCTCGGCTTCAGCTGCTAAGTCCTTGAGGGTGTTGCGGTTGCGGTTGCGTTGGACGACGACGTCAGGGTACCTGCTCCGGCGTGATGGAGGAGGGCGGCGGTGGATTGGCCGCTATGGGGTGGAGGACGGAGTAGGCTGGGGTTTCGCGGCTGGTGGAGAGGGTGTTTTCGCGCCCACGGAGTATGAATGGGGAATCGGAGGGAGGCGGGAACTAAGGGGGAACAATGTTTCGGTTTGAGACGCACTTGTTTGAAATTTGGGGAAAGTTACAAACTTTGCCCCAATCTAAAATTTCGGACATATTGTGGGTTGGGGGTAGGACAATCATGTGAGGTGTCCCAAATGTGGGCGGGATAGATTTCGGCCGATCGCATGGGTAGGCGCCCACGGCATATGAATGCTTCTCGGAGGCGGTTGAGACTGGCGTCTTGGTGAAGTTACAAACCTACCATGGTTCAGACCTTTGGACATCGGGCCGATAGGCTACACGGGCCAGAGTCAGGACAGTAATTTCCTACCACCAAAACATTAGTCTCGCGCGGTTTCGGGTGACCAGACGCCTATTTGGCACTTCCTTCAATATTTGGGAGCAGAAGCATTAACGTTTTTGGTTCTCTTGAATTGAACTTTCAGGATTTTTCAAACTTCACAAGTCTTTACTCTTGAAAATCCTAAAGCTACGATTATTTTGGAATGGAGGGGGTACATTTGAATATAGATTGTACACGAGTATATATTAAAAATTATGCAACTTACCTCAGTTCATGCATGGTTCTAGATATAATCTCCTTGGTTGCAAAAAAAAGTTAGATATGTGTATGAATATATATAGCGTGTTCAAACTCACAACAAAGATTGATGCCCCCTTTTACATCTGATTTACAAATGCCATTATCCCGGGTTCAAATAGATGAATGCACTTCCTATGAATTCGAATCTTCGAGACCCCCTTTATGTTGAATTCGACATGTATTCTATTTCGTAGCTAGCAATTTGGAATGTATCCATGCAAGTGACAAATGTATAAAGTGCTTCACACTAACAACATGGAGTGCACTAATTAATGTTTATATATGAATTGCAAAAGCATCCATTGCTTGTATTTCAAACTGCTCTCACTCTATGGATCGATAATATGAAATAAACACACGCACATGCTAGAATTCAATAGAGTATGGGTGTCTGATAGACCGATTTTCGTCCATACGCAATTTGCAAAATTCATGATCTCATCCAAAAATAATAATGCCATTTATATTTTAATTTAATGCGTAGAACCGCCTTTTACACATAGATACACTATGCCTCGCCCCGTTCTCACAAATGCGTTATATATATCTCTATCTAACGCATAAGTGCACACACTTTATATGCATCGACATTTCTCTTTCACACATGCTCACAATCTCTCTCGAGGTGTCTCACGCACATGCTCGCTCTGTTTCTCTCTATCTCACTCTCTCTCTTTCTCTCTCTCTCTCTCTCTCTCTCTCTCTCTCTCTCTCTTTCTGACTACTATGTACCACTCTTTTCACTAATCTCAGTTGGAAAAAACTATTTCTCTCACATGCATATATACACATGCATGGTCTCTAGCCTACTCCTAGTACTGTATATTAGTGATAGGGGTGTGTACAAAGTACACGTGAATACCAGGCATTGTGCGTGTGTGTATACTATCGACGAACTAGCCCCCAAGCTTGTATAACATACTAATTAAGGGCCTAGGGTTACAAATCATATATAGTCGGCTTATCACCAGCGGGGATAGAGTCCTCCGCGACTCTGGTAGCTTCGTGTTGTACGCCGAGTCCTCCACATGGGTCTTCGTATAACACGTCTCGGTCCAACCTATATGTGGCGCAGGATGGAACCGACCCATGAGTCTTCATGTTGACCCACCACAACTAGAAATGATGTGCCCACCACACCACACACGCAATCGACCACTAAGAAAATAAGCATATACAATAGTACAACGGTATCTAGCTCACGATACATCTCCGTATTTTGTTGATGACACTGACGGACTTTGCATTTGATGCGTGCTCCGTATTTTGTTGACGACACTTACGGTCATTGTATTTGAAGCGAAAGCACGATATGGTCACTGGACTTGAGAATAAGCTCATCACGGTCACCACATACATTTTGTCGTGCTAACCAACATGTGGTTGGATGGTTAGAGGATAATGGTTTCTCGAGCCCACCAAGGTTAAAGTCCCGGTGCTCGCATTTATCTTGTGTTAATTTTAGTATTTTCCGGCGATGTACATTCAGTGGGAGGAGACGTTCCACTCTACTACGAGGCACCTATGGTGACTTCGTAAAATCTCAAGATCATATATGATGGCCCACTCTCTCGAAGTTGCTCATAGGGGTACGGTTCGCGTGTGTGCGCTTATAGCGGTGAGTGCTTGCGCGTATATATGAGCCCTTGTGTCTGTACCGTGTTAAACAAATACATATCATGATTATACGGTCACTGGCTCACCCGTACAACTCCGTATTTTGTTGATGACACAATCAATTGACCAGTCAAACGTTCCACGCGGCACAACTAGTGTTGCACCATCGGGGCGCGTAACCATGGGGCCCACCTGTCAGCCCGTATATGAAAGAAAGAAATGGTAGTTTCAGTATGTACTGTGTTAATAAAATAGGAAAATATGAGTACATTTTAGGGTGATCATACGGTCACTGGCTCACCATACAGCTCCGTAATTTGTTGATAACACGATCAATTGACCAGTTAAACGGTCCACATTCAGCAGCGCACATTACCATAGGGACCACCCGTCAGCGCGTATATGAAGGACATAAATGGTAATAAATTAGTGGTCGGTGGGTATTCGAAGTAGTGAGACCTCTGGTTGCCAGTCACCGGCGGTTGGGGGGCGTTCATTGGACGGTGGGGTGGGGATCCTCGGAGAAAAAGCTCGGCGGGGGGGCGGGGGGCGGGGGGCCTAGAGGGACGGTCGGTGCAGCGACGGACCGGCCGTGGGGAGTGGTTTTGGGGAGGGAGGGCCGGCCACGGGCGGCGGGGAATGGCGGTTCGGCCGGTGGTGGCTGGCTGCTCAGGGGGGTGGAGTTTTATGATAAACTGGAGGCCCTTGATTTCGTATCCAACGGCTGGAAAATCTAATGACCAGAGATGAAAAAGTCAGTCGACTGACGTGTAGCCTCACCCCGCACATACACATGCATGCACGCAAGACACGCACGCATGTAGGCGTGCAACATTGACACGTACACACGCACACATGCTGGCGTGCAACACTGACACGTACGCATGCACTCACGAACACACGCACGTACACACCCATGCATGCAACACTGAAACGTACCCTTGCACGCACTCAACACTCGCACGCCTGCATGCACACAGCACACGACGCAAGACACACGCTCAACCTATATGTGCATGCACCCTTTGTTAAGGACATGGATTGTTACGGGTATTAATAATTCTTATCTGTGATAAGCAGAATATTGATGTTTGTAGCGGTCTTTATGAATCACAACGTATCGAACGGGCTATCAACATAGTAGGCTTATCTACATGAAAAAGATGACATCACACTCAATGAGCAATCATCGGTTTATGAAATGCCCGCTTTTGACCGCTCTGGCCCACCAAAGGTTCCTCTGTTGTGCGCTGCCTGCACTGGGTCACTCACATGCAGGCCATGCACCCAAAGACCCCACACGCCAGTGGAAGAACGGCGCGGTGTCCTAGGTCAGAGTCGGGGGCGCCACTTGCGGCACGCTCGGCTGAACACGCCTCCGTGCCGCATTCAAACGCCTCCATGAAACCCGCCCGTGTGGAAGCCGAGAAACCCACTCTGGACACACGTCCGTTCATGACCGGGCCAGCGTTAAATGCAACGCCGGCCGAGCTCCTCCTGCCCGCCGTCTATTTAATCTCCTATTTAAACGAGGCCAAACGCCGGCCAAGAATCGCACACCTCCGCAGCTCCCCTATCTCCTCCACCATTTTGTCCACTCTTACAATGGATTACGAAGAGTAGTTATTCCGCATCCAAGCCGGCTGGGTAGCCCACCGGATACGAGCTATGCAGCTTGCTGATCCACCTCCCTCCCCTCGCCCGGAGCCAGTTGCCGCCCTAAGTCGGCGCGCGGTTCAGCAACTCGCCGCTCAAGGCCAGCTCGACGAGGAGCAGCGCACGGGCGTCGTTGCTGCCGTCCACGCCGCTGCCTCGTACCGCGTCTCCCGTTTCTGTGGCCGAGACTCCCATGCCGGCGGCCACGCCATGCAAGCAGCTACAGAAGCCGGGTGCGCGGCGAGCGACGAGTCGGTGGCCAGCGCCTCCGCGTCTGCCGCCATCATCGAGGAGAAGGAGAACACGGGAGGCCGCCACCGCTTGGGTCCCATGAAGGCCACCGCGGAGGCGACGTCGGCGTACACAGCAGGTGTCTTGTCAGATCGTTTTGTTGCGAGGACCTTCGTCGACCCCGCATGGGCTCCACGGAAGAGGGGAATGTTAGGATGAACTCGAGCCGGTGCCGGCCATGGCGAAGTAGTGGCCAGTGATGAACTCGAACCGGTGCCGGCCACCATCATCTTCGGCACCAGCCGATGATATCAGTTGGGCAGTGGGGAAGCAAGCTGCCCTTTGCGCTGAAGCATATACCTCCGGGGCTCCCGGCAGTCCAGTGATCGTGCTGCCGAACATGAGGAACACAAATCGATCGGCGAGCGACCATTTAGGCCAGGTATTATATACATGTGCTGTCCAGAACTAGCACCGCGTAGTTCATTTGAGTGTAATGAAATCCATCATGTTTGTATGAAAATTCGGTATTTTATATGATTTCGGTCGTTGTTTATATGAAATATCAGTTTGTCTACATGTTTGCGTGAATTTCGTCCGGTTGGTTGAGTTGCTGTTATAATGTGTGCGGCTACGGTTGGATGGCGTAATTTGCGGGTCGCCGGTCGGTCTGCGGGCGGCTCGGGCGGTGTTGTGGGACAAAAAACACAGCTCGTGCGAGCTTGTCTCCAATGTGCGCGCTGGAGGATGCATGACAGCATGAGCACCCGAGCCATTCCTCGTTCATCGGTGGCAAAGGCACTGGACAAAAGGGTCGCCAATATTTTGGCTACCCCGGGCAAGATCCAAACAACCCCTCCCAACAGATTCAAATCCCTCGTTCGCCGTGGAATTTTGCCATGTGTTGTTTTCATGGACTAGCAAGATGCCCGTGCATTGCATAGAACATCAAGATGCATTTTTTTACAAACTCCCGCATGCATGCAAGGGATAATTAATGTCCTCCTTTTCTAGTACCACGAGGCAAACACCATTAATATCGCATCGATTAGTGTTAGTAACCTTGTATATCTACAAATTGTAACTTTGATAGTGGCCCCTTGTATATAAAAATGGAGGGAGAAAGATGAGAGATAAGGTGAGGAGGAGTGGGGCATGGTGGTGACTGGTGGTCGGACTGGGCGGAGGCATGGGGATTGATGGCACATTATGTCTAGGTTTGTATCTCTCTCACACACAGCCACGTAGGTGGGGAACATGCATGAAGAGAAGAGGTGCACGCACGGCGCACGTACTCCCGTCTCTTTCCCAACCACACCCGCGTGGGTACACGGTGGAGCTCATTTCTGTACGAAAAAGGCAGCCCATGTGGTAATTTGGCACGTGTACTGGTTGTCCACTTGGTGGAGGGAGGCTCGTCTACCACGGGAGAACAAACAAATTGCGACTTGACGCACTATGTTAAATTAAAAAAAGAGGCAAACCATGTGGGGCCTACCTTAGAGGCAAGGCTCTATACACTGGAGTACTTTTGATGTGTCCCGTCAACTCGCAGAATGAGGAGAAGCTTGCTTAGTACGCCGTCTCCCCCGCTCACGGGCGCGGTGGCTCGCAGGATGAGGTGAAGCTTGCTTACGAGTAGTAGTATTATTACTACTACTACTGTACGCCTTTACGCCCGCTCCATCGCCCGGCTCGCAGCACGAGGATAAAATTTTACTACTCCCTCCGTTTACTCCTCGTCCCTACTACATACTTTGGTTAGTACTCCCTCCATTTACTTATACAAGGACACTATAAAAAAATACATTTTGCATCTATACAAGGCCACAAATAGTAATCAAGACAAAAGTTACTACTCCCTCATTTCCAGTTTATGGCTCAATTTCAAAATCTCTCCAACCAAGGTAGACGGTGAGTGGTCGAATTAATTTTGTAGTTTGCACAAGTAATTAGTACGCTCGTTTTTCTCAAGAAGTTATGTTTACCGAGGCATTAATTAGAACGAATGCATGAATGACCAATAAATTTCCATTAACTTGTACATGCATTGGTTAGTTTCCTATTGACACTGCTTGCATCGGGTGATCTAACACACCTCGAAATCCAACATGTAATGGTACTACTACTAGTATAGTAGAATTGAGACTTATCAAACGGAAAAAACGAAGTTTTTTAGATGAGCCCTATAAACCCTAGTGGGTACGTACACCGTAAAAACAGATTTTTCCGGAACTAAGTCGCTCCCTTTCATGAATTCTGTAGTATACTCCTCCGTCGACGCTCCCTTTCATGAATTCTATACTTCCTGTCGCCGACATGTGGGACATATAGCAACCGGGTCGACTTGTCAAGCACCAAATAACAGTGCAGAACAGCAGGGGGGACGCACCCCACTCGTACCGGCCCAGTAGTAGTAATGAGCAATGAGACATCAAATCACAATGCCGCACCTTCCCAGACGGACGAAGCAACCATTATTTCACACTTTGGTTCGCCATCATCTCAAACCACGTAGTATTGCTTCTACCTCAAGAGGGACACGTGCATCGCCTTGGTACATCATGACACGTGGGACCGCATGACAGGCCATGCTCCCCCGCCGATCGCTCGGTAAAATCACCTCATTTTTACCGTACTTCCTCTGTATCGGTTTACTACTCTCTCCGTTCATGGTATGCACGTCGTACATGGCATGCACGTCGTTCTAGGTTGAGAATTTTTACTATACTTCCTCCGTTCATGGTATATTGTTTTACTCCTCTCTATCTCTTTCTTCGTACTCCCTCCGTCCCATAATATAAGAACGTTTTTGACACTAATGTAGTGCCAAAAACGTTCTTATATTATGGGACACAGGGAGTACTAGTATTTATTGCATTTGCCAAGGAGTGACCTCTTCCAATGAAATGGTGTTGCTATGTTTGCTTCATTTAATTAGCTATAGACTCAAAATTGTCTTTTCACCTAGGTACACGTGCTTAGCACCGTTTCTTCCTTGGGTCACCAAACTAGTGTCTCTCTTCTTGATTAACTTGCCACATCAGACTTTATGCCTATGTGGCAAGCTTAAGCACCTATAGGAGCAAGTAAAAGTAAGTACAATAGTGCGCTTTACATGGCATTTTTGCATATGTGGAGGAAAGAGAGGCAAGGAAAAAGTGGGGAAGTGGGCTCTCATGCAAGAGCCAGACTCTACTACATGGTGGAGCATTGGGAGAGGCACCTGTATGGAGGTGGTCAGGAATCAGGAGACTCACGCCGGTCGTAGTGCCGCAGTTAAAATGATAATGGCAATTCAAATCACGGGGCCCCACCTGTCCAGCAGTAACTCGCTGTCAAATCACACAGCCCTATGTTTGTAGTAGCCTACTCCCTCGTCTTCTCGCGTCTCTATCGAACTGACTAGGCGGAACTGCCCCGCCTACCGCGCAGGAAAAGCCCCGCCCTCGGCTTTTAAATACAACTACATCCGCTTAAGAATCCAATGATATACTTTTTGTGACATAGTAATTCATATTTAGTTAGTCAAATGAATGACCTAGAACTATGTGCAGGCCCTATAAACCGAGACATCTAAAAATAAAAAAATCGAGACAGAGAGGGTAGTTCAGCACGTATCTTTTTAGATCTATATAGTCGGGATTCACCAAGGAGCAAAACCAAGTGGTAGGCTGCTCCTGTCGTGTTGGCATAGCAACTCAAGTAGGGTCAGTCCACACACGAAATGGCGACACACTTAACAGGACCCCTTTGGCCAACATGTGGCTCATCCACCGTCTTGTTCCACGTGCGATGCACCAAATTACAGTTCGGAGCAGCGGTTGGAATTGGAGGCACCCTGGTCGTAGCGCTGCAGTAGTAGAAAATGAGCGATGAGGGGTCAAATCACAAAGCCCCACCTTTCCCGCATTAAGCTGGACGGACGAAGCAACCATCATTTCACTCTAGGCCGCAAGAGCATAAAGAAAAGAGAAAACAATGATGCGTGCGGAAGCTACCTAGGGCACCCTAGGGTAGGGGTCTCCACTACAGATCCTCTTTTTTGAAAGCGCCTCCACTACAAATCGGCTTCTCCCTCGTCCTCTTGAAGAAAACCGATGATGAGTGCGGCGGTAGGGTTTGTAGGAGTACTACGGCATGCGGGGCCACGTCGTAGTAAATGGGTTCGAGGACCAGTGGAGATATAGTACATACAAAAAAATGTGTGGGCCGCTTGGTTTTACGGGAACGAGGCATCATTTTGGGTTCAGGGACCAGTGGAGATATAGTACGTACAAAAAATTGTGGACGTAGGTTCGACCGAAAGGCAATGATGCATGGGCCCTGCATTTTGATATACCCGGGGCCGCGTGAAATTTGCTACTCTACTCAAAACTAGTAAGGTACACATGTATTGAACGCATGAGATTTCGAAACCAAATTATGAATAAATACACACTATAGCATGTAAAGCTTTGAGTCATATATGCATGATGTAGATGTTCGTTTAGTTCTTATAGTTCATCTCATTCAAAATCAATTAGTTTTATAAAAATGTTAAGATTCATGGGGTTGTGCATTGTAAATCATAAAGTAAAAAACAAATAATGGCAATCCATTTAGAAAAAATAATCAATTATAATACAGAAGATTCTAGAACAAAGGAGAAGTGCTTGTGTTTTGAGGTTTGTGCATTATGCTTAAGTTCAACCATGGAGTCTTCTAAATTGTACATGTGGCTGATCTGGTGGAATGTTGATGATATCCAACGGCCAGTAGTGCTCGGATTTGCCTATTTCTGCACTGTCGGGTTAGCTTCATTCAACGACCATCTTTCAAAGTTATTGGCACACTATATAGTTCTTGTGCCATAGTTGCATGTTTTGGAAAAAAAGCTACTAATGGGTTGTACTATCTATTTAGGAATAGAAGATGTATACATGGAAGTTGTAGGGAAAGAGATGACATGGAGCATCTCAATTCCTATGAGTAGGGATTGGAAAAGAGATGTCATTTGGTTCACATCATAGGAACTTTTCTATTGAATCTAGAGATGACATGTATCTCAATTCCTATGAGGAGGGATTAGAAAAGGGATCTAATTTGGTTCATATCATAGGAACTTTTCTATTGAATATACGCTATTTTTTATTTTCCTTTGAAACTAAGGGCGTATAGGAATCCATTCATATGAACCAAGTGGCTCTAAAGCTATAGAAATGATATCATGTTCCTTTCCTTTGAAATGTGGACTATATGAATCTATTACTATGAACCAATTGTCTCTAAAGGAAAAAATCCTATAAAAATCATATCATATAGAGTTCCTATGATATTCCTCGACACTAAAGGATGCTTGAAATTGCTGCGGGTGATACGATGGTCTTTCTTTGTAGACTCCTCACCCATCTTTATAGTTACCTCTCGAAGATGAATGAAATGATATATACATGGTATTCTACATGTGCAATTTGGTACACGAAAACTCGGTAAAAGTTTGCGAAGTTCAAATTTTCAATAAAGCTATATGCACTGCATTTCGGAACGGAGGGAGCATACGGCAGTTGCTAACACTCACGTGGAAGATTGTGTGTAGGAGGAGTGGCTGTTCTGTTAAATGACATGGCAAAACTGACACTGTCGGATGCCGATCTAACGGTTCTTACGGCGTTCGTCAGGAAAAGGCTTGTGGCGAACGTTTGTCGGACAATGATTTACGGACACATGCATTGCATTGATACGTGCCCCCCTCTCTCTCACACACACGCACCCTCATGAGTCACTACTCCCCCGAGTCCTCTCGCAGACTCGCACGTCGCACCCACCGTCTATCGACAGGTAGACGTCACGCACATATGTGCTCTTCACACCCTACCCTCAGAACTTATAAAATACAAAAGACGGCGCACACATTTTATTCTAGCTCACACGTCACACACTTATACTATTACTCTTGCGGCGAAAGTTCTTTGTGCATAGTATATTGTACTCTCACGAAGAGAAGCGGTGCACACGCGCACTAGTTCTCTCACACCGACTCGCGTATACACGTAGGAGCGCATTTTTTTGAAGCTGGTACAACAAAATAACTCCACTATATATAAAAGTAGGAGACTTAGTGCTCGCTTTACTAGGGTTCCTCTCGTTCACTCTCTCATGCTCTCCAGATCTAAGCAACACATAGGTGGCCACACTCTCTCTCAGCTCACGGCGGTCACAAATCCGGCCGGACAACCTCGACCGGGGCAGGGGTGTAGGTGCATCGTTCACGATGTCGTCGATGGCAAGGGAGGAGACCAACGGCTGCCTGCGCGTCCCGATCGGCGGCCCTGCTGTTCTCTCCGAGAGAGCGCCGGCTCGGGAGGGCCTCCGACCCCTTCTTCCTCCCTGTGGTATTATGGCTAAGATGCATCCTCCCGACGCCGTCTTTGCCACATGCCGACGACCCTCAGGTATATATTCCTTCGAAACCTGCCTTGCTCTACTGCCCCAGCTCCCTTCGTGTGAATCCTTTTCTACTTCCGTCCGCTGTTCCAAAGCCACCCAGACTTCTACTATTATTAGAAGTAAAGCTAGTTCATACAGTCGACTCAAAGCGTTGGTTCAAACAGGGAAGAAAGTGGGAAAGTTGTATCATGAATCTAGGACTTGGTTCTAACAGGGAACGGGGGAAAGTAGTAATATCTGTCACTGTTTAAATAACCGTATTTCTCATTTGCGCAAACAGGGATGTCTGTCTCCATATTGTTTCGGGATGTCTGTCTCTGTATCGTTTCTATCCGCGCTATCAAAAGCACACACCTTAGTTTTAGTACAACTGCGCAAAATGATATGGCTATCCCTCGTTGCCATCGTCTAACCTCCCGTCTTCAAGATATCCCTACATTGGTAGTAACTAAGGTAGAATGACCAACGCAATCTAAAAGAAGCTGATTCGTACGTTTTACTTCCTGATTGTAGTGCAGGGACGAGCGAAAACAGCTGCATCGTAGTCCTGAATGCACTTTGTACCAGTTCATCCATGGACCAAGGACTAGCTGGCACGGCTGCACGACGGTTTTTTCGACAGGTGCGCGGACAAGAGGCATTGTGGTTTGCTTATTTCTGCAAATAGCGGTGCTTAAATTTAGTGGAATGCACAAGCATTTCAGCTAGTCAGTACACTACATGGTTCAGTTCAGCATTCCAGCTGAGACCACAATTATAATTGGTTATTCTGGAATGAGAGAACCTAACCCTGAATGATGGCAACAAGAAAAAACAAGAGTGAACTCCAGGAAATTTAAGCTTACCGGGAGGCCATTTACTCAGAGAAGCCTTGCTTGTTTTTTCCTGATTTGTAAACCTTCTCACAACTTTGTCTTTAGCTGTGAACTAGAATATGTTTGTTATGTTGTATGAATCATTGAGATGTATAAAATTGCTTAACTTATGATTTTCAAGTTTTTTTATGAAGACGAGTTTAATGTGAGTGTTCCACATGAGCGCTGGACTAGCGTGTGAATGTTTGGAATTTATTACATTGTGGCCTCAATTAACTGCATGAACCACTATAACAAGATACATAGTTGCTTATATGCCAGACAACATATTGTTGATTGTTAGCTGGTCGATAGCCTAGTGTTGAAGCGAGCTGAGCCAATGTGCCGTGTTTTGCACAACTGCTTACAAGTGGGGTAGCACCAACAGTGTTTACAAGTACTTATGTATATGTCGGTGCATGGTTCTCGAACGAGTGCTCTATTTCATCAAAACACACACTGCTCGTATGATAAACTGTGACAACTTATGTCTTACCATGCCATATTCATGAAAAAACTAGTGAGGACGCATCTGTTTCGGCAACAATTACGATGGTTCTCACATGATTCACGGGCACACAAAAGTAGCAGCAGTTCTGTCGGGGGTTAGGTGCGACATATGCCAAAGGATGGCTTATCATGGTCGGGGCAAGTAGAACGTCGCCGGTGCCTGGAAGCGAGATGAGGCGTAAACATGCTCGCCGGCGGATCTTACCCAGCTTCGGGGCTCTCCGAGGAGATAATACCCCTACTGCTCCTCTGCGGGGCCTCCGCATGGTCACTATGGAGATATGTGTACAAAGTTGCTCCTCGAGCTGTGTTCTGGAGGTAGGAGAGGGCAAGGCTAGCTCTCCCCCTCTCTATGCTGTTGGTCTGGTGGAAAAAGGATCGAACCCTTTGCATGGGTGCTCCGGGGGGTTTATATAGGCCTACCCCCCGGGGGTACAATGGTAATCTGACTGGGTGCGGGTCCCAGCCGTCTGTCTCTTAGGCCACCGTCTTCTCCGCCGACTCCTGGGGGCCACCTCTGGTGGGCCCCGCCGACTGACCTGGCCACTATAGCCGCGCCTCTGATGACGTTGGCTGGGTCGTGGGGGCATGGCAACAGTGCCGCCGCCTGGCGGGCGATCACTGTCGCCACTCCCCGTCTTATCTGGTTAATGGCGTGTGGGGCCCGTGGGAGGAGCTGGCCGACTCTCGGAGGCCGACTCCCACGGGGGCCGTCTTCGGGTGCTCTCACCGTCTTCGTCCCTCCCGGCGACTAGCGGGGCCCGCCGTCTCCAGGACGTACTGGCGGGCCAACATGGGAACAGGGTTCCGCCGTGGGGGCGGATGTCAGGGCCGGTATGGCCACAGTGCCGCGCCGGACGGAGATCTACTCCAGTACGGCGCACTGTAGCCATACCTGCCCTTGGTAATCAGGGTAGGGGAGGACCGTACTCTGGCCATCCCCGGTCTCGTCCTTCTTCATGAAGGCAGAGAGTGATGAAGTCGCGGGCCTCCTGGAGTCGCCGATCGGGAGTCACAGCCGCCCCTGGGACTCGGCCGTGAGTGGGTGTCGGTGATGGTGCGGCCGACTCCCAGATTCGGCCGATCGTCTTGGGATTCTTTCAGGGGCGTAGCCTGCCCCGATGTCTTGAAAGGTTCTGGGTCCCGGGTTAGCCTACCCGTGGCCCATTACTCCGACAGTAGTCCCCGAAGCTGGTGAGGCGCCGAGGGAGACCTATCGACGAGCCTCAACAGTTTCTTCCTCCGAGTGGATCGTGGGGGAGGCGATCTTCATCGTGGCCGCCTCCGACGAGCCGCCTATGGGAAGCCGGACTCGTCGACGGTCCTTTTGCTCTTCAAAGTGTTGAAAGTCGTGGCAGGACACGGGGGGCGTGTCTGATAAGCCACACGGCTGCCGCCCGCCGCGGACCCGCCGAGGGACGCCACGTGGCCGAGCCAGTCTACCAGCCCACGCGCGCGACGGGACAGGCCAATGGGTGGGGCCCGCCATTACCGCGCCTCGGCCCTCGAACGGATCCATTGCGTCCGCACGGGCGGTTAAGCTTCTCAGCGCAGTAAATGCGCGTGGTAACTTCCGTGGTAAATGATGGGGGTCGTGGGGGCGTGGGCGCAGTTAATCCCACGACGCCCCCTCGGCTCCTCAGCCCGCAGGCCTATAAGTAGGCAGAGGGAGCGGGACGGCGAAGCACGCGCGCCTGCTCTCCTCTGCTTCCTCCCGTTCCTTCTTCTTCCTTCTCCTTCTCGCTGCTGCCGCGCCGGACCACGCCCCGCTCCCGGCGATGAGCTCTTCTTCCGCCGCCGCGCCCGCCGCCGTCCGCTCCGGCGTGTGGGACGGTTCTGAAGTTGACGACGACATCATCGAGTTTCTTCGCAAGACGCGCCGCATCCCCGGTGCGCACCTCGTGCAGGCCCGCGCCCCGCCACCGGAGGAGGTGTCGCTGGTGCCGACGCAGGGCGAGTGCGTCGTGTTCCGCTCCCACCTGACGCGCGGCCTGGGGCTGCCGGCGAGCGGATTCTTCCGCTCGTTCCTGGAGTTTCACGGCCTCCAACCGCACCACCTTACCCCAAACACGGTGGTGCTGTTGGCGGCCTTCGCCTCGCTCTGCGAGGGATTCCTCGGTGTTCTCCCCACCATCGAGCTGTGGGGGGAGTTCTTCCATTCTAAGCTCGGTACGCACGTCGCCGGCGTGCCAGCCCAATGCGGCGCCTTCATCGCGCTGCGGAGGTCGACTGCCGACAACCCATTCCCCGCCATCCAGCTGATCAAGTCGGTGAAGATGTGGCAGCGTTCTTACTTCTATGTAAAGAACGTCGCCGCAGACGGTGACTTGGTCAACCTGCCGGCCTTCGAAGCCGGCGCGCCGGCTGGGAGGCAACCTAGCTGGTCTTACCGCGCTAAGACGCTGACTCCGGCTGGAGCCGCCGCCGTGCAGCGACTTCGGGTGTTGACGCAGTCAGCCGGCCTGACTGGAGCCGACTTGCTGGCCGCCTTCGTGGCGCGCCGAGTCCTGCCGCTCCAAAGCCGGCCTCATCTGATCTGTCAAATGAGCGGCCACCGGGACCCCAGTCGGACGTGCACCAAAGATCTTCCTCACGCGGAGGTTGCGGACACGGTGAACTTCATCGCGAACTGCAGCCTCTCGGGGGACTGGCAGTTTGGCATGGAGCCATACTCGCGCGCCAACCCCCCGCCGGTGGTAAGTTGCTCTTTACTTCTCTTTCTCTTTTTCAGCCGAATCCGGCTTCTGCTCTTTATTTCTCTTAACCTTTGAACCAGAAATCTCTTCTCTAGCCCTCATCTGGCGCCACGGGGCCGCCTCGCCAGTTCGCCTCTGATCGAGCAGAGAGCAATGTCGACGACCCCGACTTGGGGGCGGCGGCATTGGAGGCCGACGCCGAAGGAGGCGGTGAAGGAGAAGAAGGCGGCCTGAGGCCCTCGGCCACCTTCACCGACTGGCCCGTCGGCGAAGAAGGGGAAGTCGCCCCGCACCACAAGCCGAGGCGAGACGGCGCGAGGAAGCGCCGGGCCGGGCCGAGTTCCCTCGGAGGCCGGGAGAAGAAGTTTAAGGGGGCAGCCGCAGTGACCAAACAGGAAGAGGCGGCCGCGAAGGCCCAGCGTGTCACGACCGGTTTTCCAATAAAAATATTTATTGAGAAACCAATCTTTAGAATCCAGTTTGAGATGAAACCTCCTCACTGGCAGACAAACTTTTGATACAATAAACCAGTAGAACAAATATATTACGGGGTCGAGCTGAAGATGCTCAACAATCTATTAGAAGCGTGCCAATAATTATACATAAAGGCGACTACGACACAAGAGAGTGGTGGCATACTACTGACTCGCAAATAGGGTAGTGGTGGAGTAACGCAGTGGGGAGTGAATATGTGACTCTCACACTAACATCCCATCGAGCGTCGAGGTGAGGCTCGATGAATTTATTTGGGTTGCGGAAGCGGGTATAAAACAGTGACCAAGTCCAGGGTCGCACGAGACTGACTGGGATTCCTCTAGGCATCGGATTCGCTATCGAACTCTTCATCCATGAGATCACCTTCGTCAGCATCTGGCCAAATCAACAAGCCAGTGAGTACTTTGAAAGTACTCGCAAGACAGTTCGGACGTAAGATATAACAAATGCATGCTTGAGTGCGTCATGATTAAATCTCCAGTGCATATTTGAAATGTAGCAGGCAAGGCAAGTAAATGAAAAGGGAAACGGCGGTAGTCCGCCTGAAATCCCAACAGTAAAGTAATGGAAACCAATCGAGTGTCTAGAACGACGCCTCGAAGGTAAATTAATAAATGAAAGAAAAATCATGCCACAGTCGGGCGTCTTAGCGACACCACATAAAAGGGCTTTAAAAGAAATGCCACAGTCGGGCGTCTGAGCGACACCACATAAAGGGCTTTAAAGGAAATGCCACAGTCGGGCGTCTGAGCGACACCACATAAAGGGCTTTAAAAGAAATGCCACAGTCGGGCGTCTGAGCGACACCACATAAAGGGCTTTAAAAGAAATGCCACAGTCGGGCGTCTGAGCGACACCACATAAAGGGCTTTAAAAGAAATGCCACAGTCGGGCGTCTGAGCGACACCGCATAAAGGGCTTTAAGAGAAATGCCACAGTCGGGCGTCTTGGCGACACCACATAAAGGGCTTTAAAAGAAATGCCACAGTCGGGCGTCTGAGCGACACCGCATAACGGGCTTTAACTGATAAAGAAATAATGTATTCATCATAAATATATTCAACTCATGAAATTAAACGGGTTAGTCCATCCACAAGAATAAACATTTAATCGGTCTTAGTGCTCATGTGTTCCACCGGGTAATCTGTCACCAAAACTGGCACTTGTTAGTTAGTAGAGAACTTGGATATAGATAAGATGATTTGAAGATATAGAGCTCTGCAGAGTTTGTACAAAAGTTTCCCCATAGTCGACGGATTTCCGTAGTCACAAGGACTAGTTCCGTTACGGTATTTCAGAGGGAAACACAACTAACCAGTACACACCCATCCAACCTCTCGATGCCAGGAATCACCCTCAACATCATCCAAGAAAAACTTTTGAGACGGGGAGATCACAATCTCGAATAGCATGGGATCAAATTTATATATGCGCGCTCTAAGGGGTGCCCCCCTCTCGGTCCCAACCGGAAACACCCATGCCTCCTGACCGGATGACTGGCTTTAATCCAGGGCCATGGAACCATCATCCCGGCCTCTCCTTTTTGGTGTGTACCAAGAAAGAGGTTTGCGACTTACTAAACCATATCCCTTTCGGGAAACATGTGGTAGTACGGGGAGGGGCAGTGGATACGAGCCCAACCGATATGGGTTGGTACTGAAGCAAATTTGCATGGCATAAGACTGGCATGCTACCACACTGCCATCTTAGCCACCTTCATGCCAGCACATGGCCTTGCATACCCACATTCAACAAGGTATGAATCATCGAACTTACTTGTCTCAACAATGCATAAAACATAGTTCATCGGTATGCTCCACAACATGCCATGAAACTAACTAAATGCAAAACATGCCAAGACACTCATCATATCAAAAGTTCAAACATGCTTGCCTGGTTCAGAATAGTCGGAGCCTAGCTCGGTGAAGTTCGCGGCCCCGTCACCTTCTTCGGTATATACGGTATAGAGAAAACATACGCGCTAACGTGAATACCGAGAGGTGCAGAAAAAGTATTGCAAATATTTTTCAAATAAATCTGATAAAAAACTAGACAAAATTTTGAAGAGAACAGAAAAAGAATCACTCATAAATATGCTCCTGTTAAAAAGATATAAAGGTTTTTGTCCAGGGACCTATCTGTAATGGAACAGAAACTTCCCAGGGTTTTTATTATAAAAACAGAAAACGTTTCGATAGCAACTACGCCGGCCCAGAGGGAAAGCGTATTCTGGCAAAAGACGTTTTCAGAAAACGATTAGTTTAAAACGAGCTAAGAGGCTGACGGGCGGGTCCCACCCGTCATGTTTAAATTCAAAAGAGGCGGGTCGGGGCTCGCTGGCGCCCGAGAGCCGCGGTGGTCGCCGGCGGCGATCCACGGCGAGGTAGGGAGATCGGAGAGTACCAACATGTTCAGGGCGCCATTCCGCGTCGATTGGTGGTGGTGGTGGTCGCCAGTGAGCACCACATCGACGGTGGCTCCTGCTCCGGCGGACGGCGGTTCGGGTGGTCGTGGACCTTGCCGGAGAGGGCTGCAATGATCAAATTGACGAGGGGGTTAGTGTACTAGGTGTGGAAGAAGGGTGCAGATGGGATTTGGGCGCCGGAGATGGCCTCACCGCAGTGAACGCTGCTGGAGCCTGAGGCGGACGGAGGTGGCCGGAGTCGAGGAAGAAGGGCTCCTCGAGGCCCCTCCAGTGGCCAGGCAGGGTGTTGGTGAGGTGTAGGGGTGGTGCGTGCTCGAGGGTGAGCTCGGGGTCTCCTTTTATAGGCGATCCAAGGCGGTGGCCGTGAACGGAGTTCTCCGGCGATGGATTACGGCGGTGCAGAGCTTGGTCGGGGAGTTTAGGGGGCTGGCCACCAACATGGAGGTCCACTGGCTCCACTCCGACGCTCAACGGACTGGGATTAGAAGCTTAGGGCAGTTTTGGTCGAAACGGGACGACGCGGGTCCGCCGGCGGTAGAGAGCGCGTCCAGTGCTTGTCGGGCCACGACGACGGTGCAGCGGGGCTGCGCTGGCATGCATGAGCCACGCGTAGGGCTAGGAAGCAAAGGGCGGCGCGGAACGGCGTTGCAAGGCTGGGGCTGCCACGGGTGGCGCTGCCGCCGCAGCAGACGCCGGCGCGGTCGGGCCAGGGAGTCCCCGACGCCGGGAACCAGCCAAGTGCGCGTGCGGCGCTACGGACAGTGAGGAGGGGCTGCGCGCGTCGCGCCACGGCGCACTGGCGACGCGTGACTGAACCTGACGAGAGGAAATGACACTGAATCTCTGAAACTCTGAATTTGCAAAGAAACAGTGCTGGCCAGGTGTTCGACAGAATGATATTGGCTTGCAGGGATTTTTCCTTGAGCTGATTTTTGGTAGAGTGGCTTCTCATTGCTCCAGTAGGCTGTCTGATTTTTGGTGGAATTTTTGGGGAAGTGTAGATATGAATTTCACCAAATTTGGCAAATCTGGTCCAAACTTGCAAGGAGTGAAATTTGAAAATTTTGAAAATGTGAAGAGTGGATCCAGATGGTTCTGGGTTGTGGGTACAAAGGACTAGCCAGAAGAGTTGGTTTGAGGTCCAGATGCAAAAGCTATAGGGTACTTGCCTTGTAAATGGGTCAGGCTCAAAATAATTGACAGAAAAATATTTGAGAGATGAAACAATCAAAATAAAATCCAAAACTTGTTTGGATGAGTTGGGACAGGGAACTTAGATTGATATCAAGGAGGAGGGGAGGTTTTGGAGTGGTTTTACCACATGGGAGAGAATACAAGGTCATGGGTGGTTATCAAATAGAATGAAAATCCCAAATTTTCATAGAGTTTTTCTTTTAAAAAGAAAGGATTAAACTCCCAAAAATAAATAATTTGAGGAGAGGACCAATCAGAGGAGAAGTTTTTAAAGGATCAAACACCAAAGTTTGAAGAAGGATACAATCCTTGCCAATGAAAAAAAGGAAGGTTTTTAAAGAGGAAGGTTTTTCTGAAAAGAGTTTTAAATGGCCTCTTTTCAAAACCAACAAAGATTTTTGTTAAAACAAAAATGAAAATTTTTTGGGGTGTCACAACACCTACCCCCTTAGGAAAATCTCGTCCCCGAGATTTCAGCTGATCCTTAAATAAGTGCGGATGCTCTGCTCAAAGAAAATCCTCTCTTTCCCAAGTTGCTTCGTTGTCGGTGTGATTGCTCCACTGGACTCTGAAAAAATTAATGGTCTTTTGTCGGGTCCTCCTTTCAGACTCCTCGAGTATCTTCACTGGACATTCCCGATAAGTGAGGTCTCATTGCACGTCAATGTTCTCATGGGATACTTGTTTCTCTGGGTTGCTTATGCACTTCCTTAACTGCGAAACGTGGAACACATTGTGGATATCTGACAGTTCCTTAGGTAAGTCTAGTTGGTATGCGACCGTGCCCCTTCGTGCCAATATACAGAATGGTCCGATAAATCTTGGCGCTAGCTTTCCTTTTATTTTGAATCGTTGTAACCCCCTCATAGGGGATACTCGTAGGTACACAAACTCTCCGGGTTCGAAGCTGACTCCACGATGATTCTGATCGTAATAACTCTTCTATCGGCTTTGGGCGGTCTTGAGTCTATTTCTGATTAGTTTGACTTTCTCCTCGGCTTCTTTGAGCATGTCTGGCCCGAAGATGCGGCTGTCTCCGGTTTCTGACCAATTCAACGGGGTACGACATCTTCGTCCATACAAAGCCTCAAATGGTGCCATTTGCAGGCTGGCCTGGTAACTGTTGTTGTATGCGAACTCGGCATATGGCAGACTTTCTTCCCAACTGGTTCCATATGTGAGGACACATGCTCTCAGCATGTCTTCTAAGATCTGGTTCATGCGTTCCGTTTGCCCATCTGTCTGGGGGTGGTAAGTTGTACTAAAGGCTAGCTGAGTCCCCAGTGCCTGTTGTAAGTGATCCCAAAATCTCGAAGCGAACTGAGTGCCCCTGTCGGATATTATAGTCCTGGGGACACCGTGTAGACAAACTATGCGGGAGAGGTAAATCCTGGCAAGCTTCTGAGTGGTGTAGGTTGTCTTTACCGGAATAAAATGTGCTACCTTGGTTAACCTGTCGGTGATGACCCATATAGCATCATTCCCGTGTCGTGACCGAGGTAGTCCGATAATGAAATCCATCCCTATTTCATCCCATTTCCACTCAGGTATTTTGTTTGATTGCAGTAGTCCGGCTGGTCTCTGATGTTCAGCTTTTATGCGTTGACATGAGTCGCAACATGCAATGAAGGTAGCGATGTCCCTCTTCATACCGTGCCACCAAAATCTTTCTTGAATATCTTTATACATTTTGGTCCCTCCAGGGTGAATTGAATATGGGGCGGTGTGGGCTTCAGCCAAAATTTGCTGCTTAAGATCTTCTATGTTTGGTACGCAGAGTCTTTCCCCGTACCATAGTATTCCTCCATTGTCTATGATGAATTCTGAGGCTTTGCCCTTACTCACCTTTCTTTTTATACCTTCTATACTGGGGTGACCCGGCTGAGCTTCTTTAATTTTCTCTACAAGGTCGGGTTGCATCTCCAAATTTGATATGGTGCCTTCCGCTACCATCAGTAAGTTAAGTCTGGCAAATTCTTGTTGGAATTCGGATCTCAAGCCGTGCAGACTGCTTTCGTTGGAGCTGGGGTTTGGACTAAGAGCATCGGCCACTACGTTTGCTTTACGTGGATGGTAGTGGATACCGACATCATAATCCTTTACTAATTCCAACCAGCGTCGTTGCCGTAAATTTAATTCTGGCTGCGTGAAAATATATTTGAGACTTTTGTGGTCTGTATATATTTCACATCGATTTCCAAGTAGGAAATGTCTCCATTCCTTGAGTGCATGAATGACTGCTGCCATCTCTAAGTCATGAGTGGGATAATTCTCCTCATGCTTGCGAAGTTGCCTTGAAGCGTATGCGACAACCTTGCCTTCTTGCATCAACACGCATCCGAGACCTTTTCTGGACGCGTCACAAAATACTTCAAAATTCTTGTGTATGTCTGGCACAATTAATACTGGTGCTGTTGTTAATCTCCGCTTAAGCTCTTGGAAACTTTTCTCGTAGGCTTCTGTCCATTCAAACTTCTTTTCCTTCTTGAGTAATTGTGTCATAGGTTTGGCTATGGTGGAGAATCCTTCAATAAATCTGCGGTAATATCCTGCCATTCCCAGGAAGCTTCGGATGTCTGTCACGCTGGCTGGTGACTTCCAGCCAAGTACGGCTTTTACTTTCTCCGGGTCTACGGCGATACCGTCTTGGGTCAGCACGTGGCCTAGAAAGCCTACTTGCTTTAGCCAAAATTCACACTTGCTGAACTTGGCGTACAATTGATGTTTCCTGAGTTCTCCTAGTACAATTCTGAGATGTTGAGCGTGCTCTTCCGGTGTCTTGGAGTACACCAGAATGTCGTCGATGAATACCACAACGAACTTGTCCATAAATTTCATGAATACTTTGTTCATGAGGTGAACAAAATATGCAGGAGCATTTGTTAACCCAAAAGGCATTACTGTGAACTCATACAGTCCATATCTGGAGGTAAAGGCTGTTTTGGGGATATCTTCCGTTCGTACTTTTAATTGATGGTATCCTGACCTTAGGTCAATTTTTGAGAATACCTTGGCCTTAGCGAGCTGATCGAATAAATCATTTATTCTTGGCATCGGGTATTTGTTCTTGACTGTGACCATGTTAAGTGCTCGGTAGTCAATACACAATCGTAGTGTTCCATCTTTCTTTTTGGCAAATAAAATTGGTGATCCCCATGGTGAGGAACTGGCCCGAATGTATCCTTTGTCTAGCAATTCCTTTATTTGCTTCTTCAGCTCAACTAACTCGGATGGTGCCATTCTGTACGGTTTCTTGTATATGGGGGTGGCTCCTGGTGCAAGCTCAATGCTGAATTCTATTTCTCGGTCTGGTGGCATGCCTGGTAGCTCTTCGGGGAATACGTCTGGAAATTCACATACTACTGGAACCTTGCTTAGCTCAGAAACATCTACCTTATTCAGTCTTGGTTGCCTGGGTATTTTCCTTTCCTTGGCGGATACCCTTACCGTCTTCCCGAGGTGATGCGTGAGTATTACTGTCCGGTTGAAACAGTAAATGAAACCTTTATTTGTGGTTAGCCAATCCATCCCAAGGATGACATCTAGTCCCTTATTTTCCAACACAATAAGAGTGAGAAGCTCCAGAATCAAACAAAACCATTGCAGGTATTGTGTTGACAGGAAACGTACCGAGTACGATATCCGGAGCATTTTGTGCCTCCTCTTTGGTTACGTGGTTCAGATGACCCTTCCTGTGGTTGTTGTTGGGATTGAAATTGTTTCGCTTGGGCGCTGAGTTGTTGTTGCCGTTGTTCGGCTTTGGTGCTGAGTTTCTAGGCTTGGGACACTGCTTGGCATAGTGTCCTTCCTCTCCGCAGGAATAACAAGTAACGCCGGGGCGATATGTGAACTCCTTGTCCCTTGCATGAAAATTCTTGATTGGGCGTGAGATGTTGGACGGGGATTTGTGTGTCCCATCCCTTTTGAAATCTGTCTTGCTTCGGTGATTGCGAGCCTGGTTAGTCTGGTCCCTTTTTCACTTGCGGATATCTTCCAAACTGCGTCTTTCATTTTCCAGCGTAATGGCTTTATCCACCAGCGTCTTGAAATCTGGGAAAGTGTGTATGACCAGTTGGCATTTAAGCGCGGGCGCTAGGCCGTCGAGGAATTTCTCCATTTTCTTGCTTTCAGTCATACGTTCTTCGTTTGCGTAGCGAGACAATAGAGTAAACTGACCGTTGTAATCTAATACTGTCATGTTCCGCTGTTTGAGGTCATCGAATTCCCTCTTCTTGATTTTCATGATACTTTTAGGAATATGCGCACCACGGAAACCTTCTTTGAAATCATCCCAGGTTATATCATTTTCGTTGGGATGCATGTGCAGAAAATTCTCCCACCAGGAGGCGGCTGCTCCCGTGAGATAATGCGGTGCATACAGTACCTTTTCTGGGTCTGAGCATTTTGCAATAATTAATTTTCTCTCCATATCACGAAGCTAGTCTTCGGCCTCAAGCGGCTTGTCAGTGTGAGAAAATGTCTGGGGACGTGTCTTCTGTAGTTCGGATAATTTAGAATGCTGTTGATACTGTCCATGGTGATTCCCCATGTTGATGACTTGGTTCATCATTTCACGATGTTGTTGCTGACTTTGTTCATAAAGGCGGCACATTTGAGATAGTGCCGTCTCACTGCCTTGTTGACTTGATTGACCTTGAGTGACATTGTTTCCTGGTTGATTGTAAAAAAATTGGTTCGACTGCCCTTGTGCAAAATTGTTGTCTGCTTGAGTGCCATAATTTTCCTCTGGCGGAGCTGGCATGGAACGAGTCCAAGGACGAGACATTTTTCTCTGTGGGGATACATTTTGTAAAACCCATAAGAAAACGAAGAGGGGCGAAAATAAATCCATAAATGCACAAGATTGGCAAAGAAACCAAAAAGCCAAAATTACTAGGGAAAACCAATTTAATTTGCGCACGGAGAAAGACTGCTCATTACGTATCTTACACGCGGGCGATAATTATACAATACATCACTCAGGATAGGCGTACATATCCTGACATGTTATTTAGGCTAGTGCACTTCTCCAGATCCTACATGATGCGCGAACAGGCTACTTCCCATATCTTACATGGTGGTACATCGCGTGACGGCTAAGCGTACTTAGTCGGAGATGTTGATGATGTCCTTGGCCCTGCCAAGGGTGAGGCGTAGCGAGGCTGGAGACTCAACTTCCTCCTTGCTAATAGGCTCCATATGAGTAGTGGTGCGTCGAGTAGAAGGAGCGGGTGCCAGGGGTGGAATAACACGAATAGGAGTCGGCGTGAGAGGCGGTGCAGTGCGCGCTGGAGTGGGCGCAACGACCTGGTTGATCTCCTCAGTAGAAGGCAGGCGACGAGCTGGTGCATAGGATGCTGAGTATGAGGCATAAGTCAGTGGCGGTGCTGTGGGCAGGAGCTCCCTCCTGTTGGCAGCACAGCCATGGACTGAGTCCATGCGGGCGGCCACAAGGTCGTCCACCAAGTTGTCGAAGGCGGCCTCCAGAGCCCGAAGATACTCAATAAGCATCTCGAAGGCTTCGTCTCGTTCTCCTCTGGGGCAGGAGTATGCGTAGTGACAGGTGTAAGGCACGTGGCATGGAAGATAGCGGTAGCGACGAGCCTTCATCACGGGAAGGACATCCCTGAGGCGAGCTATTGACTCGCGGGCTGCCATATGGATAGCGTGCTTCTCCGTGGGCATGGCTCTTCCCACGAACCGGAAGCGGAGTAACTCACCACGCCCTCCCCTGAATTGCACCGAGGCCTGGTGCATAGTCAGACTGTCGTTGACTTTGTGCTGGCAGAGTGAGACGACCGGGCGCACAGATGGCCCCATCGTGACCTGAACGACGAAGGATAGAAGCTTGACGAACCCATCGGGCACGTTGGCGAAGGTCTGAGACTCGTAGCTGATGTCGGCCATCTACAAAAAGTAGGCAAAATTTTTTATGAAGCGTCAGATCATAAATATATGTTGACTGTCAGAAAAATGTCTACAATTGTAAAAACATAACAGGGCTCTAATATGCTAATAACTGATTAGCTATCGCACCTAGTGGCTTCCTACAGTCAGCCTGGCTCTGGTACCAAGCTTGTCACGACCGGTTTTCCAATAAAAATATTTATTGAGAAACCAATCTTTAGAATCCAGTTTGAGATGAAACCTCCTCACTGGCAGACAAACTTTTGATACAATAAACCAGTAGAACAAATATATTACGGGGTCGAGCTGAAGATGCTCAACAATCTATTACAAGCGTGCCAATAATTATACATAAAGGCGACTACGACACAAGAGAGTGGTGGCATACTACTGACTCGCAAATAGGGTAGTGGTGGAGTAACACAGTGGGGAGTGAATATGTGACTCTCAAACTAACATCCCATCGAGCGTCGAGGTGAGGCTCGATGAATTTATTTGGGTTGCGGAAGCGGGTATAAAACAGTGACCAAGTCCAGGGTCGCACGAGACTGACTGGGATTCCTCTAGGCGTCGGATTCGCTATCGAACTCTTCATCCATGAGATCACCTTCGTCAGCATCTGGCCAAATCAACAAGCCAGTGAGTACTTTGAAAGTACTCGCAAGACAGTTCGGACGTAAGATATAACAAATGCATGCTTGAGTGCGTCATGATTAAATCTCCAGTGCATATTTGAAATGTAGCAGGCAAGGCAAGTAAATGAAAAGGGAAACGGCGGTAGTCCGCCTGAAATCCCAACAGTAAAGTAATGGAAACCAATCGAGTGTCTAGAACGACGCCTCGAAGGTAAATTAATAAATGAAAGAAAAATCATGCCACAGTCGGGCGTCTTAGCGACACCACATAAAGGGCTTTAAAAGAAGTGCCACAGTCGGGCGTCTGAGCGACACCACATAAAGGGCTTTAAAGGAAATGCCACAGTCGGGTGTCTGAGCGACACCACATAAAGGGCTTTAAAAGAAATGCCACAGTCGGGCATCTGAGCGACACCACATAAAGGGCTTTAAAAGAAATGCCACAGTCGGGCGTCTGAGCGACACCACATAAAGGGCTTTAAAAGAAATGCCACAGTCGGGCGTCTGAGCGACACCGCATAAAGGGCTTTAAGAGAAATGCCAAAGTCGGGCGTCTTGGCGACACCACATAAAGGGCTTTAAAAGAAATGCCACAAACTGGGTTGGCTAGCCATTCTGGGAAAAACACTTCCATGATAATGCCGGCTGCAAGGAGCCAGGCTATCTCTTCACCAACAACTCTTCTCTTCTCTTCTGACAGGCGGCGCAAGGGCTGCCTGACGGGCTTTGCATCGGACCGGACATGTAACTTGTGCTCGGCGAATTCCGTCGGTACACCTGGCATGTCTTTGGGGGACCATGCAAAGATGTCCCGATTCTCACGGAGGAAATCGGCGAGCTCGCCTTCCTATTTGCTGTCGAGGGTCACACCTATGACAGCGTACCTCTCCGGGTGCTCTGGGTCCAAAGGTATATTCTTCGTTTCCTTCGCCGGCTTGAACGAGCCCCGAGCTTCCGACTCCTTGGGGTTGGGCGACAACTCAGGCTGCTTGCCGGCCATCGCCACAACCCGGTCAAGAAGCCGCTTCTCCGCTGCAATAACCAGGGACTCGGCCAGCCGACTACTCTCGGCCGCACAAGCAGACGACTTCCTGTAGTCGCCGACTACAGTCAGGATTCCCTTGGAACTCGGCATCTTCATCTTGAGGTAGGCGTAGTGGGGGACCGCCATGAACTTGGCCAAGGCAGGTCGGCCAAGTAGTGCATGGTATGGGCTCCGGAGGTCCACCACTTCAAACCAGACTGGCTCTCGGCAGAAGTGATCCTTATCTCCCAAAAGGACATCTATCAAAATCTTGCCGATTGGGGAGCAGGAAAGGCCAGGGACGATCCCATGGAATACAGTCCGGCCGTTCTGGAGTTGTCTTTGCTTGATTCCCAGCTTCTCCATTGTATCCTTATACAAGATGTTGATACTGCTACCTCCATCTATCAGAACTCGTGAAAAGCGAGCTGCCCGCCTATCAGTGGCAAAGGTGGCCTCCAGGACCAGGGCATAGGACCCTGGATTCGGCATCACCTCTGGGTGATCAACTCTGCTCCAGCTGACAGGCTTCTCGGACCAGTGCATGAACTCCGGAGTGTCTGATGCCACTGCGTTAACTTCTTGCTGCTGCAGCCGCCTGCTGCGTCTGTCATCGGCCACACTAGTGAACACCATGTAGGCTCCATGATCTTCCGGGTACTCATCTTGTACTGCGCCGACTGGCCTGGCAGCCGGCTGCTGGGGTGGAGGCGGAGGCGGCTGTCCAGCAGGTGGAGGAGGCACCAAGCCGTCTCCCTTGGCAATCCTAGTCAGCCAGTGGCACTTTCTGGTGGTGTGGTTTGATGGCTTCGCGCCACTGTGAAACTTGCAGGGGCCATCCAGAGTCTGCTCGTAGGAGTAAGCCGGCAGCCAATTGGGCTTGCCGCCCTTCTGCCGCTTGGGTGGAGGCTGCCCTTCTGGTTGCTGATCGTCGACCGTTGCAACCTGCCGGCTATTGGAAGCCTGCTGCGGGGCCTTGCGCTTGTGATCGTTCTGCTGCTGCCGCCGGCCGGCATCTACAGCTGGGGTTCTGGGAGCCTGAGGGGCGACTTTGCCTGTCGTGCCGACTTGGATCTCCGTCTTCATAGAAAAGTCGGCCGTGGCGTATTTGTCTGCTATGATCAGCAGCTCATCCAGGGTCTCCGGCTCGTCGCAGAGTAGCTTGTGCTTGAGGAGAGTGCCTTCTCTGCACCCGGCGGTGAAGTACTCGATCGCCTGCACCTCGTGCACGCCCTCGCAGGAGTTTCGGAGCTCGGCCCACCGCGTGAGGTAGTCGCGAGTGGATTCGTCGGGGCCTTGCACGCACAAGGAGAGCTGGCGAGGCTTGGGAGGTCGCTTGTACGTGCTCGTGAAGTTGCGGACGAAAGCCTCGGTGAAGTCGACCCAACTGTTGATGCTGCGGAGCTTCAGGCTGTTCAGCTATGTCCGGGCCGTGCCCTGGAGCATGAGCGGAACGTACTTGATGGCGACGCGCTTGTTGCCGCTTGCTATGTCGACGGCGGTGGCGTAGTCGACTAGTCAATCCTCCGTCTTCACGGAGCCGGTGTACTTGGGGGTATCTCTGGGGAGAGTGAACCCTTTGGGGAAGGGCTCATCTCGGATGCGGGGACCAAAACACGGCGGCCCTAGCTCATCTTCTTCTTCCAGCACTAGAGATCGATGGAGTCGGTCGATCCGGAGGCGGGCATCGTTCTCTCCGACTCCCTCTCGGCGGCCTAGGCGACCTCCGAGAGTCGGATGTTCAACGGGCGGTGGAGAGACTCGCCTTTCTCTGAGGGGTGGCGGAGGCACATAGTCGTCCCGCCGCTCTACTGCTCTCGGGCGGCCGTCTTGGTCGCGCTCGATGGTGAGGTGAGTCCGACTGCGACTTGCAGCCGGCTCCTTGTCTTTTCTTCCGCGGACGCCGCCAGTCGGTGTCTAAGATGTTGCGCCTTGATCTCGGCGGGGTGGCAGGTCATCTTTCTGCTGCTGCGGTCCTTCGGTGCGGCAGCCGGCCGCGTTCTGCTTGCCGGCCGCGTCGAGGAGTCGCTGGACTCGCTCCGTCATCAGTCGGCGCTCTTCTCCTTCAAGGTTATCCAGCTCGTCTGCCGCCGCTTGGGCGGCTCGAATGTTTTCTGCGGGCATGGCGTATACGGGGCGGTTGGCCCCGAACATGCTGGCGATGTCCGCGCCGCGTTGCCGGACCGCACCTAGGCGGCTCGGCCCCGTCGGAGCCGGCGAGCTGCCCACAGCGCGATCCATCTCACGCTGGTAGGCCTCTGACAAGCGTCTCATGCTGGCCAGCTTCTTCGCGCCTTCGACGAGCTGGAGGCGGCGTGCCTCCAGCGCTTCGGCGCGGCGTCCTCTGGAATGGGCGCATCCAGGTCTTGTAGTGCTGCATCAAGCGGGTCGCGAGCTCCTCCGTCGGAGCGCTCGCCGTGGCCGATGACGAGTACCTCTGTGATGGTGCTCCGCTGCCCTCCGCGCGAGGGACCGGCTCGTCGTAGACCACCACGTTGGTGGGGAAGGCGTCGAGCGACGTGATGTCGGAATCGACCAGCATCGGGTCGGTGGTGCCTACGGACTCCAGGTCGGTGGCAGGCTCGCCAGCAACGTGGAGGTCGTCGAGGAGACCCACGAGAAGGTTCGCGGGGCCGTCAGTGCCTGCGTCGGACGCAGGCTCGTCGGAGAGGCTAACCTCGCCGATAAGATCGGCGAGGCAGCAGGCCGCGCAAACGGTCTCAGCGTCGTGCAGCGCGTCGGTGTGAACTCCTTCTGGCGTGCCGGGCTGGCTGCGCTCGCCTGGGAGGAAAAGGGTTCCCGTCCAGAACAGATCTCCGGACGACGGTGCACCTCGCCCCACGGTGGGCGCCAAATGTCGGGGGTTAGGTGCGACATATGCCAAAGGATGGCTTATCATGGTCGGGGCAAGTAGAACGTCGCCGGTGCCTGGAAGCGAGATGAGGCGTAAACATGCTCGCCGGCGGATCTTACCCAGCTTCGGGGCTCTCCGAGGAGATAATACCCCTACTGCTCCTCTGCGGGGCCTCCGCATGGTCACTATGGAGATATGTGTACAAAGTTGCTCCTCGAGCTGTGTTCTGGAGGTAGGAGAGGGCAAGGCTAGCTCTCCCCCTCTCTATGCTGTTGGTCTGGTGGAAAAAGGATCGAACCCTTTGCATGGGTGCTCCGGGGGGTTTATATAGGCCTACCCCCCGGGGGTACAATGGTAATCTGACTGGGTGCGGGTCCCAGCCGTCTGTCTCTTAGGCCACCGTCTTCTCCGCCGACTCCTGGGGGCCACCTCTGGTGGGCCCCGCCGACTGACCTGGCCACTATAGCCGCGCCTCTGATGACGTTGGCTGGGTCGTGGGGGCATGGCAACAGTGCCGCCGCCTGGCGGGCGATCACTGTCGCCACTCCCCGTCTTATCTGGTTAATGGCGTGTGGGGCCCGTGGGAGGAGCTGGCCGACTCTCGGAGGCCGACTCCCACGGGGGCCGTCTTCGGGTGCTCTCACCGTCTTCGTCCCTCCCGCCGACTAGCGGTGCCCGCCGTCTCCAGGCCGTACTGGCGGGCCAACGTGGGAACAGGGTTCCGCCGTGGGGGCGGATGTCAGGGCCGGTATGGCCACAGTGCCGCGCCGGACGGAGATCTACTCCAGTACGGCGCACTGTAGCCATACCTGCCCTTGGTAATCAGGGTAGGGGAGGACTGTACTCCGGCCATCCCCGGTCTCGTCCTTCTTCCCGAAGGCAGAGAGTGATGAAGTCGCGGGCCTCCTGGAGTCGCCGATCGGGAGTCACAGCCGCCCCTGGGACTCGGCCGTGAGTGGGTGTCGGTGATGCTGCGGCCGACTCCCAGAGTCGGCCGATCGTCTTGGGATTCTTTGAGGGGCGTAGCCTGCCCCGATGTCTTGAAGGGTTCTGGGTCCCGGGTTAGCCTACCCGTGGCCCATTACTCTGACAAGTTCCCAAAGACAGATTCAAATAGAGTACTAGCCCAGAGGGGTCGATAACAGGCAAGGTTCGGATAATTAGACACAATCCAAACTACTATTAAACACTAGCTGGGGCAACTATTTCATGCCTCGATCTAATTTGGGCTGGACACCAGACGGACCTTGGCATGAACATCATCGAGGACGTCCCGCAGCAGCTCAATCCTATGAACCTTGATGACAACCTTGTGGCCTTGCCACTAATAAACTTGTTTGTGGAGGCATGCCACATCATCTTCCTGCGTAAGCTTGACAAGAACAGTATGCCTCACAAACAAAGGAGTAGCTTTGAACTTCTTGTGCTTCAGTACACCCTGGACAACACGCCTGACAACAGTGAGGCTGGAATACAACTCTTCATTGGTATAACCGCAAATGGCTTCCAGGATCCAACAACCTAAGAACTCTGTTTTCCCAGTGCGTATATTCAGGTCGTCCGCCTCATAGCGAGTGACATGTACAACCACACAATCCTTGTCTGCATCAGGGCTCTAACTGAAACAGAAACAAATTCTGAATTACTTTTCAGTATAAGAAACACAAGTTATTTAAACCACTATGTATAGCATGGCATCGAAGCTAATAAAATTTTGCATTATTAATCACCACATACTTCCTTTTCTAAAAAAATCACCACATACTTAGATGAAAAACCACAATCGAGATCGGCAAAGAAGGAAATCACCTTGGGCAGCTCAGGGGGGGGACACATCCTCGAAGGGGGAAAACTGCTCCTGCAGCGCCATGGGGGCTGTAACCTCAAACTGGGCGTTGGCCATCTTAGTAGTGGCCGTGAGCGTATCTAGGGTCGCCTTGGTGGTTGCCTCCATCTTCTTGGAGCTCTCTGTCTCATGGGGATCAGCCTCCCGCGTCTGCTCCAATATCGGCAGATCTTTGCCTGGTTCTCCTTGGTCCATCATGAAACTAACGAATACTAGGAGACCACTGAAAGGAAAACACAATCGCAATGACAATGAAACGAAAAAGAGAGTGAGGATCGGTTACTGCTTTGCAAAAGTTTTTTTTTCTCTGAATGAAAATATACCAACATCACGGATCCGCTTACCTTCCCTTCGTTCGGAGAGAAGAACAGTGGCAGATGCAAGTGTTGCCTTTCTTGAAGACGGTGAGGGACAAGGGGATTCAGCGAAGAGTGAAATGATGGTTGCTTCGTCCATCAAACTTAGACTGCGGGGAGGTGGGGTTTTGTGATACGACGGCTCGTTACTGTCGCTCTACGACCGGGGTGACTCTCCGCCTGTATAATGCCTTCTAATTTGGTGGATGGCATTTGGGCCCGCGCGCTGCATGGCCCGCATGTCAGTGAACAAAAGTATAACAACATTCAGTAGAGGGAGACGTTTCAATGACCTAGGAGGAGCCATGAGCGGTAGAGTGTCTCCACTGTACTAGTAGTAATTGTTTTCCTGGGTAGATGTAGAGTGTCTCCACTATACTAGTAGTAATTGTTTCTCGGGGCCCAAGACAAAACAGCCCGTCCACACTAGTAAATAGTAAAATCAATTGAAAAGCCCATATATTTACTGAATGAGAGGCGCTACCCACACCCAGCACACCCCCCCCCAAAAAAACCTGGGTGCTCTTCTTCCTCCTCGCTCCCACCCACCTCACGTCAGCTCGCTCCACTCGTACCCCCAAATTCCTCACCTCACTCCTATAGAAAACCCCAGCTCCCCTTCTTCCTCACTCCTACAGAAAACCCCCAGCACCCCTTCTTCTTCGCTCGCACTACAACTAGGCTCGTCATTCGTTACTCTGCTCAAATCCGTGAGCGCGACGCGATGCCCTCGAGGAAAATGGAGTCGGCTAACCCCAGTGCCAAGAAGATGAGGCTCCCGCCAGCGGCGACGCGTGTTGTAGATCCCGCACCCAGCAGCACAGGCAGAAGCGGCGACCCCGCCCCCACCGGATCCCACGAACCCGTAGGATCTCGGGTGGACCGCATCAGCAATCTCCCGGACGCCATCCTTGGGGAGATCATCTCGCTTCTCCCCACCAAGTATTGCTGCCGCACCCAAGTCCTCTCAATTCGGTGGCGCCCTCTATGGTGCGCTGTGCCCCTTAATCTCGACTGTCGTCAGCTATCTCTCTTCAATGATTTTGAAATCCCCAGAGCCATCATCTCCTCCCACCAGGGCTCCGTTCAAAGCCTCTGCATCCCGTCATGCTACCTGAGCAAGCATACCATGCCCTGCACGGTGGACGCCTGGCTGGGATCCCCTGAATTCATAGAACTACAGCTGCTTGAGTTCTACTATTCCCCTGGAAATCACATACCACATACCGAACGCCATGAACTTGTGCCCTCAGCACCGATGTCCATCTTGCGGTTTTCGCCCTCTCTCCACACCACCACCTTTGTGCTATGCTACCTACCAGACAATCTGGTACTAAACCTTCGACTCCCATTTCTCAAGAAACTTTCACTTGTGCGGGTTCGTATATCGGAGGCCTCATTGCACAACATCATCCACTCCAGTTTCCCTGCGCTGGAGTGCTTGGTGCTTGTTTTCACAGTTAGAATCGGTTGTCTCCAAATAAAGTCGCCTAACCTTGTAAGAATTGGAATTTGATTTGACGGAAGGCAGCTCATATTCCAAGATGCCCCTTCACTTCAAAGGTTGATCCTTGATTCTAGTTATTCACCGTTGCAAATAACCGTCCTCTCTACTCCTAAACTGAAGACCTTGGGTGTAATACATGATCTCTGTGCTCATTTCAATATGGTGTTTGGCTCCACAGTTCTTCAGGTACTTTATATTATCATCTACACTTGTAACCATAAGCTGCATTTTAAGTTTCTGCGCGTAATTTATATATCATCTTGGAGTACACATTTTGTACTAATATTATGTTCTACGCTCAATGAAGAGTTCTCCATGGATGGCCTATCAATGGTGCTGGATTCTGTCAAGATCTTAGATATCCAAATGAATAGTTTTGATCTAAACAAGATTATTGGCTTGCTGCAATGCTTTCCATGTCTGGAGAAGTTGTATATAAAGGTGATAATTTCACGCATATTGGAAGCCCGCATATAGTGTACTAGAATTAACCGTTCAGCTATTGCTCTTTCGACACTCTTCTTTTAGACCTTAACTGTTTTCAATCTTCATGTCTATTTAGGCAACAGGACGGGGTAAGAAAGTTATAACCAATCGGTGGATTCATCAGCATCGGGATTTTCTCACTTCTCATGAGATTCGATTGAAGACAATAACGCTAGAACGATATGTAGCCAACCGTGCAAACACAAGATTTGTCACATTCTTCCTGCTGAATGCGAGGTTACTATTGTCCATCAGCTTAAGTTTATCAGCAGCATGGTTTTGACGGAAGGGTATGTCGAACAGGAAAAAAAGGAGTTTCAGGTGGGCAAAAGAGCTTCTGAACGTGCCGGGCTTCTATTTACAACATATTGTGGTCATAATCCAGTAAATTTTACGACCCAGGATGTTCATTCTATGGACCTGACCCATCCATTTTACTGTGACTGCCGAAAACAGTGCTGGAGTTAGATGTTGTTGCCCTTTTCAATCTGGTTTTTTTGTAAACCTGATGAACAATTAAACCTCGTGCTTTTGTGCAGTTTGTAAGATGGAGTTAGAAGTTCTTGCCCTTTTCAACTCGGCTGTGACTGTCATATTTTCTTTGAAACAAGGCAAATGGCTTGCCATTCATTTAATTTAGAGTGAAATATTGTAACAAATCCCAACCAAGGGAAATAACATCACTCTCGCCGGCTGCTTGAGCTCACTGTGCATTACAGAAGCCAAGTGATTAGCCCCCACCAGCACCCACAAACTTATTTCGAACTGGCACATCAAATGGGCTGTAAATTTTCATAGGAGAGGCTGCATGACCGTGACAGATTTGGATTCTGACATTTGGGACCCGCGAGGAAATAGCCTATCCAAGGTGGTGTCGACTTACTAGCCAGTCAACAAACGATTCTGCCTACCAGCCGTTGGATTGACATCCAACATCTATCGTGTATCTTCTATCTCTTGTCTTCTTCTTCCTCCAGCCGCCCAAACCAAACCACCCCGTCGGCTCCGCCTGCTCCCGCCTCCCATGGCTGGCCGCGCCTCCGCCGCCCTACCGTATGTACCCTCCAACGTTGGCCAGTCCCTCCCTCTATTCCCCCACACGTCATGTTATTCTGCGGCGACGTCAGCCCCAACACGCACCCGCATCCGAACCAGTTAACCCTCGTACTCCCCTCCGCCCGCGACTGGACCGGCGCATCTTCAACGGCTCCTGTTCATTCCTTCTGAGGCCTCGCCATCATCCTCCACCTTGCGGCCTTGGTTCGCTCGCCGTGCGCGGTGCGCCGCCCTCTTTCGTTGTCAATGTCGTCAACAACCGAGAGGAACAAGGAGATGACTGTTCGTGGAGAGTATAACAGTAGGGACCCACCAGCGTCATGGCAATACGCAAGCAAGTGCCTCTATAGTACAAGCCCAAAAATATGGTTCCTCCTAATGGTTGGACATCTGGGCTCACGCCATTGTCAACGTAGTCAATAAACGAAAGAATTACACTACGAGTGGCTGACACCAGGGACCCAGCAAGTCGCGCAGTTTTTTTGAGGAACAAGCAGTTGTTATTTATACTAGTTTTAGCGACGGATCAGGGTAACAATGGGGTTGTGCGGGGGCTGTGGCCCATCTAGCCAGGGTTTCATTTATGTTTACCACACCAATTGTGTTTTTTTCTTGCTGAAAATGGCTAGCCCAGTTCTATTATTTTGAACAAAATACCCAAACAAGGCCTACTTGCTTTATCGGCCCTGCTGGGCTGCAAATCTTTCAAGATGAGGAGAGTTTCATTCGGTTTGCCCAGAAATGGGCTATACATTTTTAGAACACATCAACCGGGAATTAGTTTCAATTTTTTTTCATTACAAGATCTTAAATTCCATTGATTTTTATGCGTGGACAATTATTTGGATTTTATATTTATATAAATTATTTTTCAAAATAGTTTGAATGTGAAGATATTTCTGGATTAAAAACAGTTGATCGCACCGAAATATGCAAAATTTCATATACTTTTTAACCGTGGCCACAATATGAGGTGTAATGCTAACAAAAATAAGATGGGCTCCAAAAAAATTCTTAAGAATTAGCAAATGGGTTGTACATTATTAACAAAAATGGCAGATGGGTTGTATGCTGTTTCCCACAGATTTGAGGCTGACTTGTGCGCCTACTACAGGTTGACGCGTATGGTTTCATAAAAAAAGGTTGACGCACACGAACGCCCTGTCAACTTAGTTAATACACGAGAGCAGTGACTATTGGATGTCCATCCAACGGCTGTCGTGCTTCTTCAATCTCTACTCTTCATGCTCCAGCCGCTCAAACAAGCGCCGACGGGACTGCCTGCTCCCTCCTCCCGTGGCCGGCTATGCTGCCGCATAGGCCTCACGGCCCCATCGTACTCCCATCGCTGGCCTAGCCATCCCTCTACTCACCCACACATGTTGTTTTTCTCCGGCGACGGCAGACGAACCAGCAAACCCTCGTACTCCTCCGCATGGGAAACAACTACCGAGTATTCCCTGGCTCCGTGTCATTCCCTTCCTAGGCCTCGCTGTCGTCCGCCGCCTTGGTGCTCCCGGCGTGGCTTGGTCAATGTGGTCAATGAACGACATCCATCGGAAGTGGACTGTACGTGGAGAAGCTGACAGCTGGGTCCACGGCAGAATGCAAGGAAATGCCTCCTTATTACGTGCAAAATAATGATTCCTCCACCTGACAGCTAGGACCCACAGGAAGAGCCTCTGTATTTCGTGAAAAAACGTTCCCCCCGCTGACAGGTCAGACCCACTAGCTATATCTTCGCACGCAAGGAAGTACCTCCTTATTACGCCCAAAAAAATGAATACCCCCTTGCTAGCTGGGACCCACCATATTGTTGGGCTGACTTGTGGGCCTACTAAGTGGACGGGGACGGAGGGCTTTGTCAACTTAGTTAATACTCCAGTGACCGTATGATGTCCATCCAATGGCCATAGTGCTTCTTCAACCTCTGGTCTTCTTAGTCCAGCAGCCCAAAGCAGCGCCGGTCGTGCCACCTGCTCCTGCCTCCCGTGGCCGGCTGTGCTACTGCGGACGCCTCACCACCCTAATACTAATCCTACCACTGGCCAGGCCATCCCTCCACTCACCCACACCCCCTGTTATTCTGCGGCTATGGCAGCCTCACACCGCAGCCGAACCAGTGAGCGCTCGTACTCCTCTCTGCGTGGGCATACACTGCCGCGTCTTGCCCGGCTCCGTGTTGTCCCCTTCCTAGGGCTCGCCATCGTCCATCGCCGTGGTGCTCTTAGCGCGGCGTGGTCAATGTGGTCAACAACCGACTTCCATCGGAAGAGCACTATACGTGTAGAGGCTGACAGCTGGGTCCACGGCAGCCGCAAGGAAGTGCCTCCTTATTACGCAGAAAATAATTATTCCTCCACCTGACAGCGGGGACCCACCGGACGGGCCACCAGTATTGTGCGAAAAAAATCATTTCCCCCTGACTGCTGGGACCCACCGGACGAGCCACCGTATTTCGTGAAAAAAACATTCCCCCTGCTGTCAGCTCGGACCCACCGGAAGTGCCTCCTTAGTACGCACAAAAAAATGAATACTCCCCCGGCTAGCTGGGACCCACCTTGGTGGGAGGCTGAGTTGTGGGCCTACTAAGTTGACGGGGATGAAGGGCTTTGTCAACTTTGTTAATATGAACGATTCTAGCTCCAGTGACCGTACGATGTCCATCCAACGGCCGTAGTGCTTCTTCAACCTCTGGTCTACTTGCTCCAGCCGCCCAAAGCAGCGCCGGTCGTGCCGCATGCTCCTGCCTCCTGTGGCCGACTGTGCTGCCGCAGAGGCCTCACCGCCCCCTACTATTCCCACCGCTGGCCAGGCCCTGCGGCGACGGCAGCCTCACACCGCAGCCGAACCAGTGAACCCTCGTACTCCTCTCCGCGCGGGCTTCCACTGCCGCGTCTTCCCCGGCTCCGCGTCGTCCCTTCTTAGGCCTCACCGTCGTCCACCACCGTGGTGCTCTCTGTGCGGCATGGTCAACGTGGTCAAGGAACGACTTCCACCGAAAGAGTACTGTACGTGGAGAGGCTGACAGCTGGGTCCACGGCCACAACCCAGTTTTTTGTGATTTGCCAAGTAAGTCGCTTTGTCAGGCCTGTTGGGCTGCAAATCTTTCAAGACGAGGAGAGCTTTCATTCGGCTGGCAGAGAAAATGGCCCATCAGTAATGAGAAATGGGCTATACATTTTTAAAACACATCAAACCGGCAATTAGTTTCAAATATCTTTTTTTTTATTTCAAGATTTTAAATTACATTAATTTTTATGCATGGAGAATTTGTTGGATTTTATATTGATATACATTTATTTTTAAAATCAGTTTGAATGTGAGTCGAAATTTCGGGATTAAAACACTTCGGACCGCACTGAAATATGCAAAATTTCAAAATAACTTTTTAACCGTGGCCACAATATGGGCTGTAATGCTAACAAAAAGAATACGGGCTCCAAAAAAAAACCTTAAGAATTAGCAAATGGGCTGTAAATTATTAGAAATAATGACAGATGGGCTGTATGTTGTCTTCCACAGATTTGAGGCTTTCCTAAAAAAAGGTTGACGCACAAGCGGTGACTGTTGGATGTCCATCCAACGACCGTCGTGCTTCTTCAATCTCTGCTCTTCCTGCTCCAGCTGCTCAAACAAGCGCCGGCGGGACTGCCAACTCCCTCCTCCCTACGGCCGGCTGTGTTGCCGCGCAGGCCTCACCGCCCGATCATACTCCCATCGCTGACCTAGCCATCCCTCTACTCACCCACACCTGCTATTATTCTCCGCGACGGCAGACGAACCAATAAACCCTCGTACAGTCGTACTCCCCTCCGCGTGCGAAACAACTTCCGAGTCTTCCTTGCCTCCGTGTCGTCCCCTTCCTAGGCCTCGGCGTCATCCAACGCCGTGGTGCTCTCGGTGCGGCGTGGTCAATGTGGTCAATGAACGACTTCCATTGGAAGAGTACTATGTGTGGAGACGGTGATAGCTGGGTCCACGGCCGCAGCAAGGAAGTGCCTCCTTATTACGCGCAAAATAATTATTCCTCCACCTGACAGTGGGGACCCACCGGATGGGCCACCGTACTTCACGAAAAAACGTTTCCCCCCTGACTGCTGGGACCCACCAGCTACACCTTCGCATGCAAGGAAGTGCGTTCGGGCAAAAAAAACGATTCGCCCCCTGACTTCTGGGACCCACCAGCTACATCTACGCACGCAAGGAAGTGCCTGACAGTCGGGACCCACCTGGTCGAAGCGTACATAGCGTTGTCATTCTGGTCGCGAACGTGTATGTACATACTGGTCGATGTAGAGGCGCGCACGTAGCATGTACACGTAAGTACAGCGGCCAGGGTGCAAGAAAGAAAATACAGCCACGTATGTGTACATACGGGCGGGGTCTCGAACACCTACTCGTGCATACATACGGCCAGGGCTCGTGTACATGGCTGGGTCGGAACAGAGAAACATCATCGTCGTCGTGTTCATGGGAAGGCAACGGAATGCATCATGTTCATGGGAAGGCAACGGAATGTGTCATGTTCATGGGGAGGCAACGGAATGCGTCGTGTTCATCGGGAGGCAACAGAACGCGTGGGAGCCAACCGACTGGGTCGGAACGGAATGCGTGGTCATGTTCATCGGGAGGGCTTGGATGGAACAGGCGATGGAAACGAGGCCTCGCGTACCACATAACGGAGGAAACGGACCTCCTACGTTCGGAACGGAGTCTTGTTGATTGGGAGGGGTCTGGCGTACCGCAAAACGGAGGAAACGAACCTCCTACGGTCGAAACGGGGGTCCTTTTGATCGGGAGGGGTGTGGCGTACCGCAAAACAGACGAAATGGACCTCCTACGGTCGAAACGGGGGTCCTGTTGATCGGGAGGGGTGTGGCATACCGCAAAACGGACGAAACGGACTTGTGTTGGAGCGCTACGGTCGAAATGGGGGTCCTGTTCATCGGGAGGGTTGTGGCATACCGCAAAACGGGACACCACGGGATATTGTTCATCTCCACCATCGACCTCCTCCAGCCTCCACGGGCTACCGTCGACCTCCTCCAGCCTCCACGGGCTCCTGTTCAGCCAGCCTCCACCGCGCGCTACTCCACCGGCTTCTGTTAAGCCACCCCTCCACCATCTACTGTTCATCCAGCCCTCCACACCACGGGGTCCTGTTCAACCACCCCTCCACGGGCACCCCTCCACCATCTACTGTTCATCCAGCCCTCCACACCACGGGGTCCTGTTCAACCACCCCTCCACGGGCACCCCTCCACCGTCTACTGTTCATCCAGCCCTCCACCACACCACGGGGTCCTGTTCATCTAGAGGCAATGCCACTGCTCACTGTTCATCGAAACCCCCCGCAACGCTCACTGTTCATCCCAGAGGCAGCATCGATCGGCTTTAGTTAGCAGCAGTAGCGAAGGAATCGCTTGATCGGGTTCAGTTAACAGCCATCGATCGATCACTCGGGTTCAGTAACGCGTAGCCTGCAGTGCAATCGCTCGGGTTCAGTTAGAGCCCAACGCCTCGCTCGGGTTCAGTTAGAGCCAACGCCTCGCACACACGCGCGTACGTGTACGAGAGAAACGCGCATCGCTCGGCCCCCGACCTCCCACCGTAACCGGGAACTCCCCGAAATTTTCCTCCCCCTCGCTTCTACCATGGTTTTTTCCGTCATGGACGGCCCAAAGAATGTCATGCAGTTGCGTCTCTGGCCCGCCCAAGACGAAAAGCCCATTTTCTGTCATGATTTTTTGTCATAGAAGTAGGAGCCCACCACATATATGATGATACCGCGTTTTGTCACAATTATCGTCATAGAAGTGTCATATGTATGACAGAAATTTTTTTTGTTCAGCCCAAAATGTCACGGATGTGTCTTTTTTTGTAGTGTTTGATGTACGAACATGGTTAATAGACATATGTAGTATGTATCAGAAATAGGAAGGCATGTCATTATCAAAGGTATAATGTGTATAGTAAGCTGATGCAATTTAACCAAATTGGAAGCAATACAAGCTAGACACCATATGCAACATGCAACCACATTTGACAGCGCGAAGTTAAAGCAAGCACCTGGGATGGTTGTGTGTGGCCATTGAGATCATCAACTGCAGAGCTACGTTTACTGTCTCCATCTGCTAGGAATGCACCCTTTGGAGCGCTGAGATGCTTAGTCAAAGTCTGAAATACCCATGCATAAAAAAACAATAGTGTGAGTACGGGTGAAGTGTGTGCACAAGTAGTACAATGTAAAGGTAGCAGATAGCAGGTCGGTGGGAAATAAATGATGGGAGACATATGATAGCTCTACAACATGCATGGCACACGAAATTACTAGATTCTAGGATGTTGAAATATGAGCACAGGGATGGCTACGAAATGCAGATGCTCCTCCAGCACACCACATGGTGTGGTCCTATGAAAATAACAGTCGACTGAAAACAAATAGGCCAGTCCATTTTTTCTACACCGTCCGATGTACAAAGAACGGGGAGATCGCCTTCATCTACCTCCAGCCAGTCAGTGTTACGATCTTCCTCGAAACGCCAGCGACCACCGGCCCAGTCCCCTGCCTCCGCCCTCCCCTCGACCTCACCGCACCGCCATGCTTGGGACCGCCCCGGCCATCCCTTCAAGCCCCGCCGACCTCCTGACCAGGCGAAAGCATCTCGTGCGGCCTACACCCCTATGATTGACACCTATGCGCCGCTTCCCTGGAAAACAGGCGGACTAGGTGCTCCGTGCGCCTAAGTGGGTGTTGCTTCTTTTAATTGCAATTCGACTGGCCCTGAATTGAAATCCAGGCGGGCTGCTGACCTCTAGCAAAGGTGAAATAGTAAATGGGAGGAAAACTTGTGCTTTTAGTATCATGAAGAAGATGCAGTACGAAGCGATCAACTAGTTTCTTTCGTGGGATGAATACGGTGTGAGCAGAGACGTAAGATTAGCACGAATAAGGGAAGAGGAGTACCTATTTCTGCTGCCAGTGTTGTGCCCTCCTTCTGTTTTTCCAACGATCTTCTTGTGGTTCGCTGGAAACAAGAAGTTGTGGAGGACGATGGAGCCTTGTACGAACCCATGGCCAAGTTGTTGAGTGTGGTGCGGTGGCCGTCTGTCGGCGGCGGGGAACCAGATACGAGGCGGCGAACGATGGCGTAGCGGGAACAGCTCCAGTGCGGTGGATGGTTGCGACAGTGGGGCGGCAGCGGTGAGGCGCAGGGCGGCGCGGTCTAAGTGGTTCTGGTATGGCGCATGTTGGCGTGGGCGTCATGGAGGCAGCTCTGCCTCGGCTTCAGCTGCTAAGTCCTTGAGGGTGTTGCGATTGCGGTTGCGTTGGATGACGACGTCGGGGTACCGGCTCCGGCGTGATGGAGTAGGGCGGCGCTGGATTGGGCGCGATGGGGTGGAGGACAGAGGAGGCTGGGGTTTCGCGGTTGGTGGAGAGGGCGTTTTGGCTCCCATAGAGTATGAATGGGGAAATAGAGGGAGGGGGACTAAGGGTGAACAATGTTTCGGTTTGGGATGCGCTTGTTTGAAATTTGGGGAAAGTTGCAAACTTTGCCCCCATCTAAAATTTCAGACATATTGCGGGTTGGGGGTAGGACAGTAATCTCAGATGTCCCAAATGGTGGGCGGGATAGATTTTGGCCGAGCGCATGGGTGTTTAGGCGCCCATGGCATATGAATGCTTCTAGGAGGCGGTTGAGACTGGCATGTTGGTGAAGTTACAAACCTACCCCGGTTTAGACCTTTGGACATCGGGCCGATAGGCTACACGTGCCAGAGTCAGGACAATAATTTCCTACCACCAAACATTAGTCTCCCGCGGTTTCGGGTGACTATAGGCTTATTTGGCGCTTCGTTCAATATTTGGGAGCAGAAGCATTAACGTTTTCGGTTCTCTTGAATTGAACTTTCAGAATTTGTCAAACTTCACAAATCTTTACTCTTGAAAGTCCTAAAACTACGACTATTTTCGAATGGATGGGGTACATTTGAATATACATTGTACACGAGTATATATTAAAAAATATGCAACTTACCTCAGTTCATGCATGGTTCCAGATATAATCTCCTTGGTTGCAAAAAAAATAGTTAGACATGCGTATGAATATATAGCATGTTCAAACGCACAACAAAGATGCCCCCTTTTTGATCTGATTTACAAATGCCATTATCTCGGGTTCAAATAGATGAATGCACTTCCTATGAATTCGAATCTTCGAAACCCCCTTTATGTTGAATTCAACATGTATTCTATTTCGTAGCTAGCAATTTGGAATGTATCCATGTAAGTGACAAATGTATAAAGTGCTTCACACTAACAACATGTAGTGCACTAATTAATGTTTTATATATGAATTGCAAAAGCAATGCATATGCCAACAGATGGCTTATCATGGTGGGAGTGAGTAGAACGTCGCCGGTGCCCAGAAGCGGGATGAGGCGTAGACACGAACGCCAGCGTACTTTACCCAGGTCCGGGGCTCTCCAGGAGATAACACCCCTAGTCCTGCTCTGCGGGGTCTCCGCATGATCACTAAGGCACGAGTGAATACAAAGGTGCTCCTTGAGCTGTTCGCTAGAGGTAGGAGAAGGCAAGGCTAGCTCTCTCCTTCCTCTATGATCTGGTCTAGTTCTAACAGGTTGGGAACCCTTTGCATGGGTGCCCTGGGGGGTTTATATAGGCCTACCCCCTAGGGGTACATTGGTAATCCGACCGGGTGTAGGGCCCGGCCGTCAGCCTCTTCGGCCGCCGGCTTCTCCTCCGACTGCTGGGGCCCGCCTCCTGGTGGGCCCCGCCGACTCGTTGGGTACGGGGCCGACAGGCCGTACCCGCCGCCTCCGGGTCTTGTCGGCAGCTGATCACTGTTGCCGCGTCCCTACTGAGGCAGGCTTGGTTAGGGGGTCATGGCTACAGCTCCGCCGCCTAGCGGGCGATTACTATAGCCACTCCCTGTCTCATCTGGTTAATGGCACGTGGGTCCCGGGGGAAAGGCGGGCCGACTCCCAGGGGCCGACGTCCCTCGGGTCCGACTGGTAGGGCTCTCGCCCTCTTCTGGTCTCTCGCTGACTGGTGGGGCCCATCGTCCTTGGGCCGTACCGACATGCCGTCGTGGGAGCAGGACTCCGCCTGCTTGTGATGATGTCAGGGGTGGCATGGCAACAGTGCCGCACCGGGCGGAGTTCTCCGCCATACGGTGCACTGTGGCCACGCCGACCCCTAGAAAAGGGGAGGGGATGGACTACACTATAGCCACTCCCTGTCCCGTCCCCCTAGATGAGGGCACGGGCTTCGCTGGGGTCGCGGGCCGACTCCTCGGGGCCGACTTCTCTAGAAGCCGCCGGATATGAGTCGGCTCGTCTTGGCCTCGCCTCTAGGACTCGGCCGTTTATAGGCAGCTTGTTGTTCCTCCAGCCGGCCTCCAGAAGACGGCTCTTCATCTTGGCGTCTTGAGGGGCGCAGTCAGCCCCGATATCTTGAAAGGTTCTAGGCTTCGGGTAAGCCTACCCGTGGCCCATTACTCTGACAGTAGTACCCGAAGCTGGTGAGGCGTCGCGGACGATCAACCGAGGAGCCTCAATAGTTTCTTTCTCCGAGTTCTTGAGGTGGAACCTTGTTCGACTTCTGCCAGGCCGACTGGTAGGAGTCGGGCTTGCCCAATCTGACTTGTCCAAAATTTTCGAAGGCCTCGGCGGGATGCAACTGGCATGCTAGCTAAGCTTCCAGGCCGCCGCCCGCTTCGGGCCTGTCACGTGGCGATGAGCGGCCGGGCCAGTCTGCCCACCCGCGCGCGCGACGGGACGCGCCTGCAGGCAGGGCCCGTCACTACCACGCCTCGGCACGTGAGTGGATCCACTGCAGCCGAGGTGGGCGGTTGAGGTTCCCGCGGAGTTACTGCACGCAGTAACTTTTGCGCGATAAACGCGGGGGCGTGGGGTAGTGGGCGCAGTAAATCCCACGACCGCCCCCTCGGCTTCGCAGCCCACGGGCCTATAAGTAGGCGGAGGAGGGGGAGCGACGGAGCACGTGCGCCCCTCCTCCTCACTACTTCCTCTTTCTTCTTCCTCTCGCCGCCACGCTTCCACGCTGAGCACCGCGGCGCTTCGTTCCCGATGAGCTCCTCTTCCACCATCACGCCCCCCGCGCTGCACTCCGGCGCATGGGATGGCTCTGAAGTTCACGACGACCACATCGATTTCCTCCGCAAGACGCGGCGGCTGCCCGGCAAGGATTTCGTGAGGGTTCGCCTTGCGCTGAAGAGGGAAATCTTGCCGGCGCCGGAGGAGGGCGAGCGAGTCGTCTTCCGCTCGCACTGCCTGCGCGGCCTTGGCTTGTCGGCGAGCAGCTTATTCCGCTCCTTTCTCGAATTCTACGGTCTCCATCCGCACCACCTCACCCCCAACACGGTGGTGCTGTTGTCCGCCTTCGTCACCTTGTGCGAAGGCTTCCGCGGCATCCTCCCCACCATCAAGCTCTGGGGGGGGGGATTTCTTCTACTCCAAGCTCGGCACCCACGTCGCCGGCGTGCCGGCCCAGTGCGGCGCGTTCATCATGGTGTGGAGGTTGGGGGCCGACAACCCGTTTCCCCCCATCACGCTGACAAAGTCGGTTAAGATGTGGTAGCGGTCGTACTTCTACGTGAAGAGCGTCTTCGCGGAGGGCGACTGGGTCAACTTGCCGTCTTACATAGTCGGCCCGCGAGCTCGAAGGCAGCCCAACTGGTCGTACCGGGCAAGGACGCTGACGCCTGCTGGAGCCGCCGCCATCACATAGCTCCGAGTGCTGACGCAGTCGGAGGGCCTGACCGGGCCTGATTTGCTTGCCACCTTCATGGCGCGCTGAGTGCTCCCACTCCAGGGCCGCCCCCACATGATTTTCTAGATGAGCGGGCACCGGGACCCGAGTTGGCTATGCACCAAGGAGATGCCTCACGCAGAGGTAGCCTACATGGTGAACTACCTTGCGAACTGCGAGCTCACGGAAGAGTGGCAGTTTGGCAAGGAGCCGTATTCACGCGCCAACCCTCCGCCCATGCCGAGTTGTATCTTTTTCTTTTTCCTCTGACTCTTAGTCGCCGGGTTCGTCTTGTCCAATCTGACCAATCGTTCTTTGGTCAGAGCCCCCTCCTCCAGCCAGTAGCCGGCACCGCAGGGCCGGACCGCGAATTCCTCCCCGACCGGGCGGAGAGCAACGTCGACGACCCCGATTTGCGGGCGGCGGCCTTGGAGGACGATGCCGAGGGAGGAGGCGGCGAAGCAGGCGTCTCGAGGCTCGGAGCCAGCCTCGAGGACTGGCCTGACGACGACGCGGGGGAAGTCGCCCCGCGCCACCAGCCAGGAGCCGGCCAGCTGGGCGCGAGCTCTTCTGTCGCGCCGGATGCCCAAGGCGGCACGGAGAAGCACAGGGCCGCACCGAGCATGTTCGACAGTCGGCCGAAGAAGCCCAAGGGCTCGGCCGAGGCGACCAAGCAGGATGAAGCGGCCGCGAAAGCCAACCGCTTTCGCAAGGAGGTGAAGACGCCGCAACTGGTTTCTGCGTAAGTGCTACCTTCCCTTACACCTTCATCTTTTCTTCGTTGATCTTGTCTGAGCTCTTTTGCTTGTTTCCCTTGTTCTAGGGCTCCCCTCTCTCTGGACAAGGTCGCTGCCGCGTCCATCGTGGGGTCGGTGGAGACTTCCGCCACCACTCGGTGGATTGATCCAGCCACCGACCTTCGGGAGGCAAAAGAGCGGAACACACGAGAAGTGCGTGAAGAGCAGGAAGCCGCCCGCCTGGAGAAGGCAGAGGCTGAGAAGGCGGAGGCCGCCGCCATTAAGAAGCTGGCGGAGGCCGAGGCCGCGGACGCGGCGAAGAAACAGGCTGAAGAAGTCGCGCACCGGCAGTCGGCGGTTTTCGTCATTCCTCTGAACTCCGCGCCGCCACCTCTGGAGTTCGCGACGCAGACTGGGGAGGCTGGCGGCGAGAACCCGATCATGGATAGGGACGGCGGTGACACCGCCATGCCAGACGTGATCGTGCCACCACCGCCGTCGTCCGGGAGCGCGTAAGGCGGGCAGCCGGCGGACCCGCCGGTGCCGCCAACTAAAGACGAGGTGGTGGCGGGCCTAGTTCTTGAGGTCGGCACACCAACGCGTCGCCGCCTTGCAAAGGCGGCTTTGGCGCCGCACCCTCTGGAGACTGGCGCCGCGAGCTCCTCGATCCCGTACACCGAGGCGACAAGCGCCGGACCCACTGGGTGGGTACGGGGAGGCGGAACGGGCCCGTTGAACCGGGCGCTTTTGGATGTCCAAACCAAGATCCGAGCCGAGGGCGAGGCCATCAGGAACTGCAACAAGGCGCATCTGGCATCGCAAGAGGCCGTCCGGTTACGTTTCCTTCTTCTTTGCTTCTGTCTCTTGTGCTTCTCGGTGGGGGCGCGCCAGCGCACCCACCGGTGTAGTCCCCGAGTTTCGGGCCGGCTGCTGAGCAGGGGGCTCGGAACTCTAATCGGCGAGTTTCAAGTACTAACACTTATCTGAAATTTTTGTGAAAGGACTACCAGAATCTTCACGTGACCGCCTTCAACTCCAACGTCCAGGACCTGGCTCAGCGGACCGCCGACTTGTCGGAAAGCCGGAGGAAGTCCTCTTCTTTCTTTGCGGGGGCGCGCTGGCGCACCCGCGGGCTGTAGTCCCCGAGATTTGGGTCGACTGCTGAGCAGTCGGGCCGGATCTCCCCGGCCACTATTCTTCTTTTTGTTGATGACTCCTTTTTTCGCAGGGGCGCGCTGGCGCACCCGCCGGCTGTAGTCCCCGAGATTCGGGCCGACTGCTGAGTAGTCGGGCCGGATCTCCCTGGCGACTGTTCTTCTTTGTTTGGCAACTAACACCTTGTTTTCTTCTTTTTTTCTGCAGAGGCCAACGCCACCTTGCTGCAGCAGCTGGGCGAGGCCAACACCACGTTGCGTGCTAAGGAGGAGGAGCACAGCAAGCTGGCTGAGGAGCATGACCGGTTGGTCACGCAACTGGCAGAGCAGAAGGAGCTCCTTAAGAAGGCCCAGAAGGAGGCGGAGGACAGGGAGACCTTCCTCCTTGCTGAGTTCGCGACCGTACGCTCCTCCTGGACTGATAAGGAGGCGATGCTAACTTCCGGCTTCCACGAGATCGAGGATATAGTGGATGGTGTGTCTCCCTCATTTTTCTTCTTTGCACTGCCGGCTGTTGGTCAAGCCGGCTTCTGGTCTTTAATTTTGTTCTTCACTTCAGTCCTGGCAGACTTCTTCCCTGGCCACTCGGACGCCACCAACCCGGCCATCGAGGCCGATCGCGAGGGGAGGAGGGCGGACGACACGAAGATCGCCGCCAATGCCCCCCGAACCCTGAACGAGCAGATCCTGAGCATCGAGTCCCGTCTTCGGCCGACTCACCGGATGCTGCGCCGGCTTCAGCGTGTCGGCGCCCACGCGATCGTCCCCCTGTGGCCGGACATGCCGGCACCGCGCACCCCCAGTCGGACTGCCGACTGGCTGGAGGTAGCGGCCGGCTGTCTTGAGGCCTGGAAGGGCTCTTCGGCCCAGGCTGGAGCGCGCCGGGCCTTGGAGTTCGTCAAGGCATGGTACCCTGGGCTGAGTATGGCCCAGCTGGCCACATTCCGGCTGGAGGCTCAGGAGGAGTTGGCGATCGTGGAAGACGATCTCGTCAAGCGCGCGGCGTCGATCGCCGAGTACACCGACACCAGCATCTTCGTCTCGGAGCGGGTTGAAAACGGCGACGAGGCACCGCCGGAATGGTTCGGGCTGAACTCGGACGACAGCGAGGACTCGGCGGAGGTGATCGACTCCAGCAGAGAGGAAGAAGGCAAGGCAGAGGAGGGAGGGGAAGAGGAGGCGCCAGAGGTCGGAGTGGACGGCTAACCTCAGCTCGACCGCGCCTCCAGCAACGAGCCGTGCCCAACTGAGCCAGCTGCCACCGGAGGCGACCAAGCAGAGACCGACTAGCCGGCCGCTCCGGCAACTGGCACCGCCGACTCCTCCGATCCTCCGAACCCTTCTGCCGCTCCCTAGGCCGCCATTTTATCTTTTACTTCACCTGTCTATTAGTCTCGATGGACTTGTTAATTTTGCACAATTCCACCCATGGGGTGTATCTTGAACTTCTGTTGAAGATCGGCCAAGGGCCTTTGCTATGTAAATATTTTTCCAAGTTCTATCTTTTTCTTGCTTACAGCTCTTTGGCTTTTTCCTTTGCCGCCTTCCCTTGGTTGTCGTGCTGCCAGCCAAACAGCCGCTCTGCGGACGGATGTTGGGTCAAGTACTTAGCTACTTTGGGAAGGCAAGTAATTAGCCGTTTAGAGTTTTTTTGCAAGTCAAGTAGAAAACGGCGGACCGGCTGCTCAACAGTCAATCGTAACAGGCGGCTGAAAGTGCGTTATATCGACTAGAGGGGGGGTGAATAGGCGATTTTTATGAAATTCTTCACTGAGGAATTTGCTCGTGAGGAAATTCCTTAGCGAAGAACTACTTGCAGTGGAATAAGTACTCAGAGGTAAACATAACAGAATACATGCATGGTCATCACGATGAAATGAAGACACAGACAGAGTACAGAAAGCGTAAACACAGGATAGCACAATATGAAGACAAACAGACTGAAGAAATTGAACTGAGGAAACTGAGAAAGTCTTCAGTCAAAGTCTTCGAACACAGATATGAACAAATACACAACACAGTAATGAGGAAATGAAAGTGTTGAGTAAATAGAACCAGTAAGCTTGGTGAAGACAATGATTTGGTAGACCAGTTCCAACTGCTGTCTCAGTTGTACATCTGGTTGGAGCGGCTGAGTATTTAAACTCGAGGACACCTAGTCCCGGACACACAGTCCTCATCGTATTCTCCTTGATCTAAGGACACACATTCCTCGCCCAACCACTCGTGGTAAGTCTTCAGGTGACTTCCAAACCTTCACAGACTTGGTCACTCGGCGATCCACAATTCCTCTTGGATGCTCTAGACCTTGACGCCTAACCGTCTGGAAGAAGCACAATCTTCAAAGGTAACAAGCGTCGGATCCACGCAGGATCAATTTCTTCAGTGATGCTCAATCACTTTGGGTTTGTAGGTGTTTTGGGTTTGGGTTTGGATTTTCCTCACTTGATGATTTTCGCGCAAAGTCCTCGGAGGATGGGTTGCTCTCAAATGACAAGTGTCAAGTTCTCGCAGAGCAGCCAACCAGCTAGTGGTTGTAGGGGGCGGCTATTTATAGCCTAGGGAGCAGCCCGACATGATAAGACATAAATGCCCTTCAATGATATGACCGTTAGGTGGACAAGATATTTTAGGACAGCTGGCGCGTAGCACAGCAACGGTCGGAAATTTGAGGTTCAAATTCCTCAGGGCTATCATGTTCCTCACAGTGTAGGCAATTCGCACTGGCGAATTCCTAACTCCTCAGTCAGAGCAAAGTCCTCAGTGACCAGGAGAACTGCGTCTCTGTCACTGAAGAATTTGACTGAACTGTATGATATTTCCAATGGCTTCACTCGAAGGGATTGGTAGGTGTAGGATTTGAGTTGAGCATCACGTGGAAATTTTCTCCTTAGTATTTCCTCGACCCCCTTTAACAGTACGGTGTTTCCTATGACTCAAGAGAGAGAAAATGAAACTACGAAAACAAAAGTCTTCACGCTTCATGTTCCTCGAATGAATACCAAGTCTTCAAGGTCACACCAATTTCTTCACTTTGAAAGTCTTCAGAAAGTCTTCAAAATATCAAAGTCTTCAAATGAAGAACTTCATTTTTAGGGGTCGACTTTCTCTATAAATATCAAACTCCTCATATACTTATAGACCTGTGTACACTCATAAATGCATTAGATACTTAACCTATAAGTCTTCAATACACCAAAATCACTAAGGGGCACTAGACGCACTTACAATCTCCCCCTTTTTGCTGATTGATGACAACATAGGTTAAGTTTTCAACGGGGATAAATATATGAAGTGTAAATACTGATATTGAGGAATTTGATTGCAAGATATAGAAGAACTCCCCCTGAAGATGTGCATAGTGAGGAATTTGCTTTTGAAGCAATGCACACTTGAAGAGTTGAATCATGGAGATCTCCCCCTATATCTTGTAATTCATACACGCATTTGATATATAATACGAAGAATTTGAAATGCATGATGAAATATGGTGCCTGATGTAATTCAGCATGCGTGTGATAATATTAACGAGGAATAAACATGCAAAATAGTGCATCAAAGTATCAAAGCATAGTGCAACAAAAGTATCAGCGCACCATCGGGTTTAAGATTACAACTCGACCAATAAAAGTTTCGGAAGAACGAGAGTTGTAACTTAGCAAAAAACGAATATGCCCTTATTATAGACCCGCTTGAAGACTAACTCAGATTTCTCCCCCTTTGTCATCAAATGACCAAAAGGATCGAAACTGAGGACTAACGCCCCTGAAGATAATCAAGTTGATGAAGGAGCGCCAGCGTTGTTGGGGTCAGTTGTTGAAGTAGGGCCTGTTGCAGTGTCGTCCAAGTCTTCATTTTCATCAGTGTCGCGTGATGAAGAATATGAACTGGCCACCAAAGAAGGAACTGGAACCTTCTTGTATTTCTTCGGAGGAGGTGCAAACCAGTCAAAGTCTTCTTTGAGACCCATTTTCTCCAAGTCTTCAGCACTGTACACTTGAGATAGAACAACCCAGGTGCGGTTGAGGGTTTCATGAAGGTAGTAGTGGTTTTTCTTCACTGCATTGTGTGTGGAAGTCATGTTGTTAAGAATTGAACCAAACTGACGCTTGACCCATTTGTGATTGCGATCAACCTTTTGATGAAGACTGAGGAGTAACTCACGGTCAGTCATCACCCTGGGTGTTGTGGCTTGAGGATTTGGCTTGGCAGTGTTGGCAGCAGAGTCATGTGTGGCAGAATCATCATTGGTGGAATAAGAAGCAGCCTTGCGAAATTGACCATCCAATGGACGAATGCCTTCATCTATCACAGCAGTGGCCTTGCCCTTTTCATCAGCTGAGGAAAATGTCCGTTTAAGGACTTCAATGGGAGGCAACTAGCTGCAGTGGCTAAGAGTTTCAGCTTTGTAGTTGAGTGAAGACCTTGTCCTGATGAATTTCATTATCCAAGGTGCATAAGGCTTCAGCTCAAATGGTGACATAGCAATGTTGGCCAGAGTCCTCATGAAGAAATCATGGAAGTTGACAGGAACGCCATGGATGATGTTGAAAAGCAGATTCTTCATGATGCCAACGACTTCTTCATCAGTCGAGTCGTGGCCTTTGATGGGACTCATTGTCTTCATCAGAATGCGATAGACAGTCCTTGGCACATACAACAATTCCTTGATGAGGAATTTGGTTCTAGGAGCTTGCACTGGCTTCAAAGGCTTCATCAGCACTTGCATATAGTGATTTGAAAGCCCAGGTTCATTGTAGACACAACGTGCATCTTCAGTGGGTGGACTCAGAGGAAGGACATGAAGCAATTCAGATGCTGGGGCCTTATAATGGGTGTTCTCAGTCATCCAGTCCAAAACCCATGAGTTGACATCTTCAGAGTTGCCGGTGATGTGCAACGTTGCATAGAATTGAAGAATAAGCTCTTCATTCCAATCGCATATGTCTGTGCAGAAATTGAGCAGCCCAGCGTCGTGAAGAACACTGAGGACTGGCGTGAAGCACGGCAAAGACCCCATATCCATGTGAGGAATATGAGCATGGTCGAAGACTTTGTCTTTGTTGTAAAGCACAGAGGAATAGAAATTGGCTTGGCTGGCTGTCCAGAAACGCCTCTTCCGTATGCGAGCAGATTCATATGGATTGTATTCAGTGAAGAACACATGCTCGCCATAGAAGTCTTCAGCCTTGAATTTCTGTTTGCGTGAGAACGGATCCTTTGGCCTTGGCAGAGGAGTGTCAGTGAGTTGCATCACAACCTCAGGAATCACGATCTCCGGCTCTTCAGGCTGAGGAATTTCAGGATTTTCCTCAGGTGCAGTCACCTTGTCTGTTTCAGCAGCAGTTTCTTCAGCACTAGTGGCTGGAATTTCTTCATTCACAGAGGTAGTGGGATGAGTTGCGTCAGAGCCCAATTTTACTGTTGGTGAAGGAGAGTGAGGAATTTGCTGCAGGGGAGTGAAGAGTGGGGAATTGGGATGCTGACTTTCCCAAAAGTCGTCATTCATTACAGGAGTGGTGCTTCCAATATCCACATCTTCATCAATTTCTTCAACACCAGCCTCTTCAGCATCAAACTGAGGCATTGGTGATGAGACCATTCGGGTTGAAGGGATTGTATCCGCTTCAATTTCTTCATCAATTTGCTCTGACGAAGCAGCAGATTGAGTTTCTTCATCTGATCCACTTGGGATCTGATAATCTTCACCAAAAGGAACAAGGTCCTTTGATGGCACGGAGGAGATAGGAACAGCATCAATTGGATTAGCAAACGAGCTGGTCATGGGCTTCATCTTCTTGGGAGCTGAAGATTCTGAAGCATTGGATGCCTTCCTTTTCTTCACAGTAGCTCGCTCTGCAGCCTTGGTTTTCTTCACATCTAATGCAGATGGAAGAATTGGAGTTGGCGTAGGCGTAGGTGGAGCTGAGGAATCTGGTTGATTATCCTCGGGCGCAACTGATGCAGTTGCCCTGGTTTCTTCATTTTCTTCAGGCGCACCACTAGTCGATGCCCTGGCAATTTCATCATTGGCTGGAGCAGAGTCATCAGCCTTGCAACTAGCATTTTCTTCAGCAGCCTGAACTTCATCAGTGGTGCTGGCATGTTCTTCAGTTTGCTGAACAGATGCTTCAGCTTGAGGAATTTGTTGTGTTGAGGCAACACCCTTGGTGAAGGTATCAGTTAGCCTCACAAATCTGACCTTGGCTCCTTTCCAATCAGCATAGTAGGAGTCAAATTTGTCGCTGAGGGCTTTGATATCAGCTTGTATCTTGATGAGTTCCTCAGGCTTCATTGTGAGAACATTTTTCCTCAGTAGCTTCTCTTTGTGGTACTGCGATTTCTTGATCTCTCTGGCCTTATCATATTTCCACTTCTCCTCTTGGATGAAGTGAGTCAACATGTGACTTTAGCCAGGTGTCAGCTTGAAATCAGGCACAGGTGTGTTAGGGTCCTTATGCCAGAGATCAATATAATCTAGGATCGCCCTTGGATCCAATAGCAGGGGCACAGGTGTGCCTTTGGCTTTGGCAGCCCTTTCTTGGCGGTCTCTGATGATTTCAGTGAGTTCCTCTTCATCAGCTTCATCATCATAAGATGGCACAGTGAAGACTACCTGCTTCTTCTGAGGACTTGGACGAGTGCCGCGTCCAGCAGTAGCCTTTTTCATCAGCAGAGAGGGTCCAGCTGAGGATTTTGGTGCAGCTGAGGAACTAGCTGAGACACCAGAGGCAATAGAAATGCCAGTAGTCCTTTGGCACGAGGCCATATGCACAGGTGCTGAGGACATTTGAGGAGGTGCTGAGGACTTTGGTGGAGCAGGAGCAGCATGAGGAATTTGCTTTGAAGATTTTGAAGCTTCTGGCCGTGAGGGCACAGCTGAGGAACTTGGCCATGACGGCATTGAAGATAAAGCACTTGGCTTGCGAGCAGGCTTCTTGAGCATCGCTTTCTTTGGCTTGACCGAGGCCTCAGTGGCAGCAGCAGCAGAGTCTTCATTGAATTTCCTCACTTCATCTCTGGCTTGCCTTTGCAGTTTAGCTTGGCGCTTGGCCCATTCCTTAGGAAATTCCTCACCACGTCTGATGCTAGTGGGATCACCCACTTGGCCAGGTGCCAATGGAGGTCTTTGGCATGGAGGGTTTACTGCGAATTTCTTCATATACTTGGGAGTGACGTATCTGTACTCCCTCCATTCACGTGCCCATCTCCTTTCAATCTTCTGTATGCGCACCTTGCGCTGATTTTTATCTTCCTCAGGAGGTGTGCAGTATCCAGCATAAATGTCCTCAGGGATTTCAAAAGTTGTCATAACCTCAGGCCTCTTTCCTCCTTTCTGTGGCCTTTTACCTTTAGCCATTTTCTTCAGTTGAGGAATTTGAAAAATTGAATTCTCTGAAGAAGTGTGCAACTGTTCTTTGAGGAACGCTACAAACGAGTTAAGTTGATGAGAACCTAATGATTCAGCAGCGGACATGTGTACCTGTGAACAGAGTATAGTTGCGAGGAATTTGAAGAGGTCATATGCGTTCTCAGAGGGTTTTTCATAAAGAACAAGTTTGAGAAATTTGACCAGATTCGTCTTGAGGAATTTCACTAAGCGTTGTATATCTTAGGTTCCAGAGTTGTATAGATCAAGGATCCACACAATTGAGGAATCTTGAAGAAATTGAGGCTTAGGGAAATGAATCAAGAACAGATAACATGTGAGGTATTTTGTGTGTGAGGATTTGAAGAATAAAACACCTTTGAAGATTTTGTAGAAAAGTTTTGAATCAAAGAGGGCAGTAAAATTAGCATTTAATTACCCTGAATGAAGAACACGACGAACTGGGAGTTGGAACAGTGAAGTTCATCGATGTAGATCTTCCACGCCCTAACTTGGCGGAGGAAGACGTCTACAGCGGCGGCGGAGGTGAAGATTTCTGCGGTCGGCGCGAGTACGACGGCGACGAGGTCGAGGCAGTGAAGCTCTTCCTCATCGGCGACGATGGAGTAGCGACGGCGCTAGGGTTTGGAAGCTCGAGCGGGGGGAAGTGAGATCGAGCGGGGTAAAAGAAGTGAGGACGGCGACAGGGGTATTTATAGCCGCAGTGAAAAAGTGCTCGTCCGAAGATTTAGGACGAACGTGCCCCTGGCTGTTCTCCTTCTCGCGACATGTGTGACCCACGTACTGTGTAGTGGCGATCGTGTAAGATCGTGGGTGGATAAAATAATCCATCATGGGATGCGGAACGGTTTGAGCGGCAAAACCGAAAGTTTGGATAAGATTAGTTTTAACATTCCATTCGCAATTTCTTCAGCTGACAAGGACACAGGGAAGAATTTGAACGAGTTTCAAATAGAACGCACATGAAGAATTTGTGAATAGATTGGATTGAGTATAGCATAGAGGGGAAGGGTCCGATCACATTCACTTAGCAGAAAAATTCTAACTTGAAGAAATAGCTATAAGTGAATGCTGTAGAGGACATAAACTCATATATATATATATATATATATATATATATATATATATATATAGCCAATGAAGAAAAACGATGGTACAAGTGAAGATTTTGCAAAGTTGAAGAATTTGAAAAACCGAGGAATTTCAAAAATTGAGGAAAAACTCAAATTGAAGATTTTCAACTTTTGTGGTGGCGTGACCCACCGTGTAAGAATGATGATTTCAGACACCGCGTACAATTGTCGTCGGGTTCTGAGAATCAAATTCTTCATTAATTTCTTCACACTTAGAGTGTTATTCTTCATTGATTGAAGAAAAACGTTTCTTCATGTGTTGCACATCTAAGTCATCAATTTTGCATAAGTGTTAGGATGAGTGCATTTTCAAAGTACATTCGAAGACTCTAAGATATTTAGCTCACACCGCAACTTGCTAAATTTCTTCTCATCCAAGGGCTTAGTGAAGATATTGGCTAGCTGTTCTTCAGTCTTCACATGCTCAATAGAAATGTCGCCCTTCAACACATGATCACGAAGAAAATGATGACGAATTAGAATGTGCTTTGTCTTCGAGTGCTGAACTGGGTTGTGAGCAATCTTGATGGCACTCTCATTGTCACAGAGGAGAGGCACATTCTTCACGTTGATGCCATAGTCCTTGAGCGTTTGCTTCATCCATAGTAGTTGAGCACAGCAAGAAACAGCAGCAATGTACTCAGCTTCAGCAGTAGACAGTGATACGCAGTTCTGTTTCTTCGAGGACCAACAGACCAAGGATCGTCCGAGGAAATGACAAGTACCAGATGTTGACTTGCGGTCCACACTATCACCAGCATAGTCAGAGTCTGAATATCCAATGAGATCAAAATCCGAGCCCTTGGGATACCATAATCCTAGTGTTGGTGTGTGAGCTAGATATCGAAGAATATGCTTCACGTCCTTAAGGTGTGATTCCTTCGGTGCAGCTTGAAATCGTGCACACATGCAAACACTAAGCATTATATCTGGCCTAGATGCACATAAGTACAATAAGGAGCCAATCATGGAGCGGTATACCTTATGATCGAAGTCAGTACCATTTTCATCAGTGCATAAATGACCATTTGTGGGCATAGGAATTTTGATGCCTTTGCAATCTTGCATGCCGAATTTCTTCAGGACATCCTTGAGGTATTTCTCCTGAGATATGAATATGCCATTGCGCTGTTGACGAATTTGAAGACCTAAGAAGAATTTCAACTCTCCCATCATAGACATTTGATATTCTTCTCTCATCATATAGGCAAATTCATCACTGTAACGTTGGTCAGTACATCCAAAGATGATATCATCAACATATATTTGGCACACAAACAGTTCACCATCATAAGATTTAGTAAAGAGAGTGGGATCGAGTGAACCGGGTGTGAAGCCTTTCTTCATGAAGAATTCCTTCAATGAATCATACCACGCCCGTGGGGCCTGCTTGAGTCCATAGAGGGCCTTATTGAGTCTGAAGACTTTGTCAGGATGTTTTGGGTCTTCAAAACCTGGGGGCTGAGCAACATATACTTCTTCCTCAAGCTTACCATTGAGGAATGCACTTTTCACATCCATTTGGTGTAAGATGATATCATGATGGTTAGCATAAGCAAGTAATATGCGAATAGCCTCAAGTCTAGCAACATGTGTGAAAGTTTCATCGAAATCAATTCCTTCAACCTGTGTGTAGCCTTGAGCTACTAGTCGTGCTTTATTCCTCACCACAACACCATTTTCATCTTGCTTGTGGCGGTAGATCCACTTTGTGCCAATGATGTTATGCTTGCGAGGATCGGGACGATTGACTAGTTCCCATACGTTGTTGAGCTTGAACTGATGTAATTCTTCTTGCATGGCCTGAATCCACTCAGGCTCCAGAAATACTTCATCTACCTTAGCGGGCTCTGTGATAGAGACAAAAGCAAAGTGCCCACAAAAGTTAGATAGATGTGAAGCTTTTGAGCGTGTGAGAGGACCTGGTGCTCTAATGTCATCGATGATCTTCTCCACTTGCACTTCTTTTGCAACGCGAGGGTGAGCTGGTTGTCGTTGAGGAATTTGATCAGCGTTTTCTTCAGCATCAATTTCCTCAGCATTTTCTTTTGGTGCATCAGCTCGACGTTCTTCACGTTCTGGAATGAATTCTTCAGCAGATTCTTCAGTAGGAATGACATCTTCGGTAGCCTTATGCTTGATAGAATCCTCAGGTGTTGGTTCATCTAACACAGAAGGTAGGTGCTCTCTATGCGAGCCATTAGTTTCATCGAACCGCACATCTACAGTTTCAACGATCTTGTGAAGAACATTGTTGAAGACTCTGTTGGTGTGCGAGTCCTTTCCGTAACCAAGCATAAAACCTTCATGTGCTTTCGGTGCAAATTTAGAGTTGTGATGAGGATCTCTAATCCAGCATTTAGCACCGAAGACTTTGAAATAACTCACATTGGGTTTCTTGTCAGTGAGGAGTTCATAGGCAGTCTTCTTGAAGAATTTGTGAAGATATACTTTGTTGATGATATGGCACGCAGTATCAATTGCATCAACCCAGAAACGACGAGGGGTTTTGTATTCATCGAGCATAGTGCGAGCCATCTCAGCAAGAGTCTTGTTCTTGCGCTCCACGATGCCATTCTGTTGAGGAGTATAAGGAGCAGATAACTCATGAGTAATACCAAGTTCATCAAGATAGTCATCGAGACCCGAATTCTTGAACTCAGTGTCATTGTCACTTCTGATGTGCTTAATCTTCACACCAAAGTTGGTTGAAGCCCTCGAGGAAAATCGTTTGAAGACTTCCTGCACTTCAGTTTTGTAAGAGACAAGGTGTACCCATGTGTAACGAGAGTAATCATCGACAATAACAAAGCCATATTGAGATGCTTCATTTGAAACAGACGAATAATGATTAGGACCGAGAAGATCCATGTGAAGCAATTCGAATGGACGAGTAGTGGTCATGATAGTCTTCGTTGGATGCTTGGCCTTTGTCATCTTTCCAGCTTCACAGGCACCACACAAGTGATCCTTGAGGAATTTGACATTCTCAGTGCCAATGACATGCTTCTTCTTTGCAAGCGTGTTCAAATTCCTCATGCCTGCATGGCAAGTCGTCGATGCCATAGCCATCCTTCTGAAGCTTTTGCAAGTAGGCACACAGCTGGTTGTGACTCGGCAGAGAAATCAACAATATACAAGTCTCCTGTCCTAAAGCCTTCGAAGACTTTGGAATTGTCCGCTTCCATAATCACAACACAACGATACTTTCCAAAGACAACAACCATATCAAGATCACAAAGCATTGAGACAGACATAAGATTGTATCATAAGGACTCAACAAGCATGACTTTGTCCATGTGTCGATCCTTTGTGATAGCAACCTTACCTAGACCCAATACCTGACTTTTGCTTTTATCAGGGAAGATGATATGCTTCATGTGTGACGCTGATAAGGGAGCATCCACCAACAGATTCTTGTCACCAGTCATGTGATTTGTACATCCACTATCAAGTACCCATTCAGTGGCTTTGGGTTGATCATCCTGCAGATTATATAGTGCAACTTACGACCTCATATACTTCAGCAGTGAAGAATATGATATCAAAATTCATCATATCAATTTCATCAAGCAGTAAGACAGATAAAACAGAGGGAGGACGTGTGAAATGAAAGTTCATTTCATCATGATTATCCTGCGTCCTTTCAGGCATTTTGTCAGGTCCCCAGCAAATTCTTTAGACGTTATCGTACGTCTGGAAACCTGACCCTGCAGAAGAATTAGTTCTTTTTCTTCACCACCCACATCTGAAGGGGTGGCAAAGAGTTCATCACTCTGCGAGGTCAATATGAGAATGGTGGCATGGCGGCCAAACCGTTTCGTTTCACATAAGAGCGGTTAGGGTAAGCATATGAATAAGTAGAGAAATTCTTCAAGGACTTATGAACATAATAATTTGAAGAATAATGCTCATATTCATAGCCCTTGGCTCTTCCCTGCGAAACAGAGTTGTTAGCACGATGATGTTCATATGAGGACTTTGATCCATGTGAGGAATTTGATCTCCTTGAGGAACTTGGTCTGTATGAGGACTTGGATCCATATGAAGAATTTGGTCCATATGAGGAATTTGATCTGGGGTTCCTTTTCTTCACAGGTGGTGTCATGAGGACATTCACCTGAAGTCTTTCAAGGCAACTTTTGGGAACCCAGATTTTCTTCATAGGGGAACCGTTCCTGCAGTTAGTGCCAACATGTCTAGCAAATACTTCACCATTCTGATTTTTGAACAATTTATAGTTGGAGTCAAATGACTCATCAGAAGAATGAGAAGATTCACATGTATAGCCAGATAAATTAGATGGATCAACTAGAGGTCCCTTTGCAGCAACCCATGAGGTTTTGGGGTACTGCTCAGGCTTCCAATATGTACCATCAGCATTGATTTTCCTCTCAAAGGCAATACCCTCTTTCCTAGGGTTCCTGTTGAGGGTCTGCTTTTTAAGCACATCACAAAGAGTCTGATGCCCTTTGAGGCTTTTGTACATGCCTGTCATGTACAATTCCTTCAGTCCTGCATCGTCAGTAATACTAGCAATGTCCTCAGATGAGGAATTAGTGATAGCAGAGACAGGTGAAGAATTTGTAACATTTGAAGCATTTGAACATTCAGGTGAAGAATTAGCAGATTATCGTTCAATGCATTTTAGGCATGGAGGAATGAATTCTTCCTGAGCAGCGCTGATTTGTTGAGCAAGTAATGAATCGCGCTCCTTCTGAAGATCTTCATAACTCACTCTTAGCTTCTCAAAATCAGACAAGAGAGAGTTATGCTGATCTTGAAGAGAGTCGTGCTTAGAATGAAGTCTCTGAAGACTTTCAGCCAAGGCTTGTGACTGATCCATTTCTTCACCCAACATATCATTGCTCTTACTAAGCATATCATTGCTCTTACTAAGCATATCATTAGCTTTTTGCAAAGCTCTTTTTTGTTTAGCGGCAAGGGAAGCAAGTTTGACATAACTGGGTCCAAATTCATCACCAGATTCTTCATCACTAGACTCAGATAGGTAGCATTCAGTTACCTCAGCACTTTTTGCCATAAGGCATGGAGTAGATGATGATGATTCTCGTTCGAATGTCATCGATTTGAGCGATTCCTTGAAATCCTCAAACCAAGGATCATGACGGGTTCGATGGCCTTCATAGACATCAGAGAGACGGTCCCAGACAAGCTTCGCCTGATCGAGATGCATGATATTTCTGAACTGGTTTCGAGACAGACTGGAGCAGATGACGGCCTTCGCTGTGAGGTTGAGTTGAGTGTACTTGCGAATGTCATCAGCTTCCGCCATCTTGCACAGATCGGTCAGACCAATCTCAGTGATGGTCCATAGCTCGCTGTCCATCACCATGAGACGCTTCTTCATCATAGCCTTCCATTTGGGATACTCGTGACCGTCAAAGATGGGGCACGGCACTTTCTTCATATCTGCGTTCGACATAACTAAAACTCCAGGCGGTTAAACCAAAATCACACAGAACAAGGGAGTACCTTGCTCTGATACCAATTGAAAGTGCGTTATATCGACTAGAGGGGGGGTGAATAGGCGATTTCTATGAAATTCTTCATTGAGGAATTTGCTCGTGAGGAAATTCCTTAGCGAAGAACTACTTGCAGCGGAATAAGTACTCAGAGGTAAACATAACAGAATACATGCATGGTCATCATGATGAAATGAAGACACAGACAAAGTACAGAAAGCGTAAACACAGGATAGCACAATATGAAGACAAACAGACTGAAGAAATTGAACTAAGGAAATTGAGAAAGTCTTCAGTCAAAGTCTTCGAACACAGATATGAACAAATACACAACACAGTAATGAGGAAATGAAAGTGTTGAGGAAATAGAACCAGTAAGCTTGGTGAAGACAATGATTTGGTAGACCAGTTCCAACTGTTGTCTTAGTTGTACATCTGGTTGGAGCGGCTGAGTATTTAAACTCGAGGACACCTAGTACCAGACACACAGTCCTCGCCGTATTCTCCTTGAGCTAAGGACACACAGTCCTCGTCCAATCACTCGTGGTAAGTCTTCAGGTGACTTCCAAACCTTCACAGACTTGGTCACTCGGCGATCCACAATTCCTCTTGGATGCTCTAGACCTTGACGCCTAACCGTCTGGAAGAAGCACAGTCTTCAAAGGTAACAAGCGTCGGATCCACCCAGGATCAATTTCTTCAGTGATGCTCAATCACTTTGGGTTTGTAGGTGTTTTGGGTTTGGGTTTGGATTTTCCTCACTTGATGATTTTCGCTCAAAGTCCTCGGAGGATGGGTTGCTCTCAAATGACAAGTGTCAAGTTCTCGCGGAGCAGCTAACCAGCTAGTGGTTGTAGGGGGCGGCTATTTATAGCCTAGGGAGCAGCCCGACATGATAAGACATAAATGCCCTTCAATGATATGACCGTTAGGTGGACAAGATATTTTAGGACAGCTGGCGCGTAGCATAGCAACGGTCGGAAATTTGAGGTTCAAATTCCTCAGGGCTATCATGTTCCTCACAGTTGTAGGAAATTCGCACTGGAGAATTCCTAACTCCTCAGTCAGAGCAAAGTCCTCAGTGAACAGAAGAACTGCGTCTCTGTCACTGAAGAATTTCACTGAACTATATGAGATTTCCAATGGCTTCACTCGAAGGGATTGGTAGGTGTAGGATTTGAGTTGAGCATCACTTGGAAATTTTCTCCTTAGTATTTCCTCGACCCCCTTTAATAGTACGGTGTTTCCTATGACTCAAGAAAGAGAAAATGAAACTACGAAAACAAAAGTCTTCACGCTTCATGTTCCTTGAATGAATACCAAGTCTTCAAGGTCACACATATTTCTTCACTTTCAAAGTCTTCAGAAAGTCTTCAAAATATCAAAGTCTTCAAATGAAGAACTTCATTTTTAGGGGTCGACTTTCTCTGTAAATATCAAACTACTCATAGACTTATAGACCTGTGTACACTCATAAACGCATTAGATACTTAACCTATAAGTCTTCAATACACCAAAGTCACTAAGGGGCACTAGATGCACTTACAGCGGCAAGCCGACTTAAACTATGCACATGCTTTGTGTCCTTAGCCATTTTTCATGTGGGCACCCTTTCTACCTTACTCCTGCCCACCATACAGTCGCTCTGCGAGCTGCGGCTTCTGGCAGGAGACAGCTTAAGTGCCACACATTACTTGTCCGGCTGCAGGAAGCATTTCATAGTACAAGACGGCAAGTCCCCGTGCCGACTAGTCGGACCCGGTGCCAAGCGGCATAACACAAAATAACATAATCATAGGCATAATACTTATCATATAGATAAAAGACGGCAGTCCCCGAGCTCTTCTTGGGGGACCCGAAGCCTTCGTGCTTTAATACAAAAGGTAGTGTGGTGCATACTGCATCAACTGTAAAATCTTCGGAGGAGATTTGCGTTCCATGGCCGCTCTGTCTACTTGCCGGAGTCGTCTCTCTTGTGCGCTCGAGGCTTATGAGCGTCGATCAGGTAGTAAGAGTCATTCACCAACACTTTGCTGATGATGAAGGGGCCTTCCCAAGGCGCTGAGAGCTTGTGCTGGGCGGCTGTTCGCTGGATCAGCCGGAGCACAAGGTCTCCTTCTAGAAAAGATCTCGGCTTGACCTTCCGGTTGTAGTATCGGCGCAGGCTCTGCTGGTAAATGCTGGACCGGCTAAGTGCCAACAGCCGGCCCTCTTCCAGCAGATCGGCGCCGTCTTGTCATGCTTCTTCTGCCTCCTCTTCGGTGTACATGGTGACTCCAGGGGAGTCGAATTCTATGTCCGTTGGGATGACGGCTTCAGCACCGTAGACGAGGAAGAAAGGCGTGAAGCCGGTTGACTTGTTTGGAGTTGTAAGCAGGCTCTAGAGGACGGCTGACAGCTCATCGAGCCAGTAGCCGGCCGAACACTCCAGAGGCTCAACCAGTCGGGGCTTGATGCCAGATAAGATGAGGTCGTTTAATCGCTCCACCTGGCCGTTTGACTGCGGATGGGCAATGGACGCTAAATCCAGTCGGATGCCCTGCGTCGCGCAGAAACGGGCCAAGGCGCCTTTGGCAAAGTTTGTGCCATTGTCGGTGATGATGTTGTGTGGTATGCCATACCGGATGGTGATGTCGGAGATGAACGTCACAACAGTCGTACCATTCAACTTCTTGATTGGTTTGGCTTCTATCCACTTGGTGAACTTGTCCACCGCGACAAGCAGATGAGTCATGCCACCTCGCGCTATTTTGAATGGTCCCACCATGTCCAGGCCCCAAACGGCAAAGGGCCAGGCAATGGGAATAGTCTTGAGTGCAGAAGCCGGCTGATGTGGCTTGGAACGGAACTTCTGGCACCCTTTGCATTTTTGGACCAAGTCCTTGGCATCTTCTAGAGCAGTCGGCCATAAAAAACCATGGCGGAAGGCTTTGGCGACAAGTGCTCTTGAAGCCGCGTGGAGGCCACACTCGCCTTGATGGATGTCTTTGAGAATCGCTTGGCCTTGCTCCGGCTCCACGCAGCGCTGGTAGACACCAGTGACACTGCTCCTCACAAGCTCTCTGTTGACTATGGTGTAGGCTGCTGCCCGGCGTTGCACTTGCCGGGCCGAGATCTCATCAGTCGGCAGCTCTTTGTTCACCGGGAAATTGACGATGGGCTGGGCCCACAAGGTGCTGCGATTTCTTTGACTGTCAGGACTGCAACTTGGATGAGGGGGTTGGGCCGGGAGGCGGCGGGTTGGAGTCGGCAGCCGCTTGCTGGATCGATGAAGTCCCCGGGCCGATTGGTCCAATCCCCGAGCCGAGCTCTGAAGTCCCCGGGCTGGCCGCTGCAGTCCCCGAGCCGGGTTCTGAAGTCCCCGGGCCGGGTGTGACTGCCGCGGCCCCCGGGCCGCCTGCCAGAATTCCCGTGCCGGCCGCTGGAGCTCTCAAGTCGAATCTGACTGCTTCAGGAGGAGCCGACACGAAGATAGAATCTGACTCTGGCGATGGCTTGACAGACGGTTTGAGGAGGCGCTGAAGGGCGACACCGGTCGATATTGCTTGACGGGTGGAGCCGATTCGTGCCAGGGCATCTTCTTGCTCGTTCGTTTCTTGGCACATGGAGAAACTCGCACCCTTCAAAATAGGGAAAACTTTGTTTTTGCCACTCTAGTTTTTGCCCACTTCACTTATGCCACTCTAGAATTTGACATATCACTTTCGCCACTCTTAGTTTCCGATAATATATCACAAATGCCATTCTGTTAGGTCAGTGGCCATTTTGACCAAACAGAGCAAGAAAAAGACCATATTGCCCTCGACTATTTGTTTTGCTTTTGCCACTCTTGTTTTTGCCAAATATTACTTTTGCCATTAGAGTAACATCTAGATTCAGTATATAGATGATGTGTTACAAATTTTGGCATGACCTATTTGAAAATATAAGAATACACATAATTACACATAAATATATTATTTTGACCAGAAGTAAGCACAATAATAACATCACAACCAGTAGCATAGTAAAGAGGTTAAGACATTCTTAATATCAACAAATTACTTTATAGGAGAACAAATCCACCATTCTTATCTAAATAGCACGGTTTACATGCATATGGACCACCACCCAAAAGGCAAGCTCCACACAAGTTGAACATAGTTCAGTAAGGTCCACATGACAAGCTGAACATATTACACAACAAGGCATGGTGCTCCACAAAATAACATGTAGTTGCATCATCTACACAACTACACAACAAGGTTCCATATGCATAGTGCTCCACAAAATAACATGCACTAGCATCAGCTACACAACTACACAACAAGGTTCCATATGCATAGTGCTACACAACAAGGTTTCCTCACAACTTCTTTTTGCTTCTTGTGCTCTTCGACGGAGGACATTGTTTACTTCTTCTGTTCTATGCTGGACTATCATGTGTAGCAGAAGTCTTCTTAGATGCTTCAGGATCTGGACTAGGCTTTGCCCTTTTACCACCTCCTTTTCTCTTGTTTTTAGAACTGAGAATGAATAAAAGTAAGAGTGTTGAGATGGAAATTGACAATAGGAAAATTGGACCATTATAGATAGTTTGAAGCAAAACAAGAATGTTTACCTGCTAGTGCCCATAGTTTCAGCATCTATGTCATTGGCTTATATGTCCTCTATGTCTTGTGGTTCATCATTTTTTTCTTTTCCTAGCAGTTTTCAGATAGAGAATTAAGTTAGACTATACATTCGTTGCATTTAAAATAGATGATGGATTATTACAGCAGGTTCACAAGTATATGTACAATTTTAGGTTAGCAGATTTAACTCAGCATGGTTCACAAGTATATAGACCACCTAAAATCTAAACAGCAGGTTCACATGCACATATACAATTCTTTGCTAGAAATTACCTGTCTCGCTTGCGTTCAGGATGAAGTAGTGGACATGTCTTGAGCATATGCCCAAATTCTTTGCATTCTTTGCACTTATGTCTTCTCTTGGATATGCTCTCAAAGACTGACTTTATCCTTTGTGTCCTAGGTCTACCAGTAGCCTTTTTCAACACAGGAGGGTGCAATTTGAACCCAACATCGACCACTGGCCATTGTTTCTTATCAGTCATGGTGGGCACATTTTTCGCATATGCATTGTTGAATGATTTCACAGAGTAGTACTCATGCACATAGTCATCTATCTCTCGACCTCCTCTAATACTTGTGATGAATGCAATGGCATGTAGGCAAGGTAGTTCGGTTACTTGCCAACGTCTACAAGAACATTCCCACTTCTCCAAATATACACAGTGCTTCCAATTATAGCCATGGATATTTATAGTGACCTCCAATTTCAAGTCATCACTTCTTGAGATCCCATCTAACACTATCCCCCTTGATCTATTGTTCATCATGTTGGTGATCCTTGGCAGAATTTTTAGAAGTCCACACACAAACCTCCTCGCTATTTTAGCTCTTAATTCAAATCTGACCATTACCCATTCTGTTAAAGTGTCCAATAATTCAAGAACGGGGAACCCCTTCAATTTCTTAATCATGGAATTGCATGACTCGGCTATGTTGTTCATGACATAGTCACATTTGCATGTTGTAGAGAACTTACTTCTACTCCACAAATTAGAATGCCACTGATCAAGGTATGTGATAGCTTCCGGATTGGCTTCCATAATTTTTTTCATATGGTGATTGTGCTTGGCAGGAGAATATGTGTATGCTGCTGGCCATAAATTTTCTTCAAAAACCTTTCCATGGAATTTCTTTCTAAAGTTCATTATCATATGTCTAAAGCACTCCTATGTTCAGCAGTTGGGAATACTGTATGCACTGTTGTTTCCAACCCTTTGCATGCATTTGTGCATATGACTAAGCCTTCAGGTGTGCCAGTAGCTAATTTGAGATTCTCCATGAACCAATCCCGGTTCTCTTTAGTCTCTGAGTCGAATACAGCATAAGCCACTGGATACAACCAATTGTGTCCATCAACACCACAAGCAACTGCAAGTTGTCCTTTCCATTTCCCATTCAAGGCAGTGGCATCAACACTCAAGTAACAATTTGATGATTCGGGAGACGCGTACCTCCGTGCTGCTCAAAATGGTCTAGCCAAAGCCACTGATCAGTATGTAAAGGACATACGGGTGAGAAAATTTGATGATTATATATATCAGTAGCCCCTGAGACTTGAAACAGTTAGAATAACTGATTTAAGGATCATTTGTTATACATGTTCTTTCAGAAAAGAATACCCGACTGTCCCATGAGCTTGAAGAGTGCAAAGCCCAACTTCAGGCCGCACTAGCCGCAGAAGAGAAGTCCAAGAAGACCGCCTCTAGTAACACATATTTAAAATGATAGATACCAAATAGAGTGTGGCATATGTGCAAATCTGACAATGAAATTGTAGATGACGCCAGAGGAAATCCGGATGAGCAACTTCTCCGACGCCAGCTAGAGGCTGGAGAGAGTGTGCTTACGAAGTTTAGGCAGGAGAAGAATAATCTCCAGGATGCCAACACCCAGCTGAGCGTGGAACTAAAGGATGTTCGTGCCCCACTGTCACACTCCGTGAAGGAGAATCAGCGGTTTCGACGCGGCATTTTCAGTAAGTGCTTGAACGAACTTTTAAGAAGAGTTCGGCGAAGAAGTTGACTAACAGAGTTACGTCTGTAGGTATGCTAACAGGTCGTCCCACGGAGGAAATGCCCGGGTCTGCGGGTGATCTTCTGCCCTAGCTCCTATAGCTGCACGAACGAGTTCGGCAGGTGATGCAAGGCATTGCCCAGGCCTTATGGCCATCCATCTCCGTGCCTGAAGGCCTTGGAGAGCTTGCAGAGAAGCTGAAGGGAGCACGGCGGTGCTTCCGATTATGGAAGGTATCGGCCTGCCATGAAGGTGCCAGGGAGGCCTGGGCCATGGTGAAGACGCGGTATACCAAGGCTGACCCAAACCACATGGCCGAGGTCGGACCTGTGGGGCCATATGGGAAAGAGATCCCTGTTAGCCTAGTGTACGGGCAAGTAGAATTGGCTGCAAAGTATTCCCAATAGGATTGTAGACTAGACAGCCTGTTGGATGTTATAGAAGAGAAATTTAGCAAGTCCAATTGACTATGTAATTAAAGTGACATGTATAATGCCTTCTAGCCGGATTGTAGATCATTTGTCATGGCGGACCTTTTTGCTTCAACCTCGGGACCCGATAGTATGGAGTGTATCCGAATACCCTCTCGGTTATGTAAGAACCGGGGCATGCATGGAAACCAGGCGTAGGGGTCATTAGTGCTTGAACAGACAAGTGCCCAACTAGTTATGTTATATTACATGGTTAGTAAGAAACATCTTCCAGGGAGAATAGTTCCGTTAGGGGTTCCTTTCCCTAGGCACGCATGCCCTAAAGTGCATGTCCGGACTGCGAAAAGAGACGCAGGAAAAACATCTGGGGGCACATATATAAATAAGTAAGAAATCGTATTTTGTTCACCGACCGAATATTCCCTTAAGAACGCTAGCTTTCGGCTTCACCCAGTCTGAGGTACACATCCGGCTGGCCCGACAGTAACAATCGCAAAGGTGCTCCCCTTATGCCCTAGCCAAATTAACGGGAACGTAGGGCATAAATACAAGAGCCAGGCAACCCAGCTTGGCCAAAACTTAAGTCATATCGATGCATATAATGGTGAATAAAAGGTACATGCAGAAGGATGACACATGTGCTGGGCATGAAGCCCGTATAAATAAATAAGCTTCTGTGAAAGAAGCCCCCAGGTATGATAAGCGCGGATAGTGCGTCAATTGTGCGCAAACAAGGCACAAATTGGCCTTTAAAGGCTGTGAGAGAAAAGAAGGGGAGAAGGAGAGAAATAAAAGACAGATAGTGTATAAAAAATGGACAGAGGAAGGAGACGAACACAGTGTCCGGCGCTAGGGGTAGAATCTTCGAAGTCTGGTTGCGTTCCATGGGTTCGGCTCGAGTCGATTATCCGATGCATCCCGCAGACGGTACACTCCACCAGTCAGAACTTGGTCAATGATGAAGGGATCCTCCCATTTGGGCTTGAGTTTGTCCTTTTTCTTCTCCGGTAGGCATAGAACTAACTCGCCAACATTATAAGTTTTGTCCCGTACTTCTCTGCTTTGGTATCTTCGAGCTTGCTGTTGATAGAATGCGGAACGGGCTTTTGCCACGTCACGCTCCTCCTCCAGGGCGCCCAAACTATCCTGCCAATCGAGCTCGGCTTCTCTTTCTTCGTAGATGCTCACTCGAGGTGAGTCATGAATTATGTCACAGGGCAGAACCGCCTCTGCGCCGTATACCATAAAGAATGGTGTGTATCCGGTAGTGCGATTCGGCGTGGTCCCCCATAGTACGGAGTTGAGTTCCTCTACCCAGTGCATGTTAGATTCCTTTAGGGACCGCACTAATCTGGGTTTGATGCCGCTCATGATAAGACCATTTGCTCGCTCGACTTAACCGTTAGTTTGTACGTGATAGACGGAAGCATAACCGAGCTTGATGCCCATGTTTTTGCACCAGAGTTTTACCTTGTCGGCCATGAAGTTCATGCCGTTATCCATGATGATGCTGTGGAGGACACCATAACGGTGTACAACCCCCGATATAAAGTCTATCACCGGTCCGGATTCGGCCGTTTTAACAGGTTTGGCTTCTATCCATTTGGTGAATTTATCCACCATGACCAGCAAGTATTTTATCTTGTGGGTTCCCCCTTTAAGGGGTCCAACCATGTCGAGCCCCCAGACCGCGAAGGGCCAGGTAATGGGGATTGTTTGGAGGGCGGTGGGTGGCATATGGCTTTGGTTTGCAAAAAGCTGGCAACCAACGCAGCGTTGGACTAAGTCCTGAGCGTCTGCCCGGGCCGTCGGCCAATAAAAACCTGTACGGAAGGCATGGCATACAAGGGAACGGGCTGCAGCGTGGTGGCCGCCGAGTCTGGCATGAATTTCTGCCAGAAGCTTCTGCCCTTCCTCTTCGGAGATGCACCTTTGAAGGACTCCGGTGGCGCTTTTCTTATAAAGCTCTCCCTCATGGACCTTATAGGATTTAGATCTCCGCACTATGCAGCGTGCCTCATTTTGGTCCTCGCGGAGTTCCTGCTTAGGTCGGTAGGTCAGGAATGGTTCTGTCCACGGGGCGATGACGGCCATTATAGCGTGGGTTGAAGATGTTATTTCGGTGGCAGAGCCTCCAATTATGTCAGAGTGTTCGGTATCGGGCATTGCGGTTGGGCTGTTATTACTGGTTTCTCCTTCCCATACCACGGATGGCTTGAACAGCCTCTCCGAGAAGATGTTAGGGGGGACCGCATCGTGTTTTGCACCGATGCGTGCGAGGACATCTGCCGCCTGATTGTTTTCCCGGGGTACATGGTGAAATTCGAGCCCCTCGAACCGAGCTGACATTTTTAGGACGGCGTTGCGATAAGCCGCCATTTTCGGATCCTTGGTATCAAAGTCTCCATTTATTTGGGATATTGCAAGGTTCGAATCCCTCCGCACCTCTAGGCGTTGAATGCGCATGGATACTGCCATCCGGAGACCATGTAAAAGGGCCTCATATTCGGTTGCGTTGTTGGAGTCCGTATACATTATCTGGAGTACGTATTGAACTATATCTCCAGTTGGGGACGTCAAAATGACGCCAGCCCCCAGACCAGCCAGCATTTTGGAGCCGTCGAAGTGCATGATCCAGTAGGAATACGCGCCGTACTCTTTAGGGAGTTCAACTTCTGTCCATTCGGCGACAAAGTCGGCCAATACTTGCGACTTAATGGCTCACCGCGGCTTGTAATTTATGTCGAACGGGAGGAGCACAATGGTCCACTTGGCAATCCGGCCAGTGGCATCGCAGTTATTTATAATATCATCAAGTGGTACTTCCGAGGCTACTGTTATCGAACACTCTTAAAAGTAGTGTCGCAGCTTCCGAGATGCCATGAATACCGCGTATGCTATCTTTTTGTAATGCGGGTACCGTGACTTGCATGGAGTAAGGACAGTGGACACATAGTAGACCGGCATTTGAAGTGGGAATTTATGTCCGTCCGTTTCTCGTTCGACGACGAGCACTGCGCTCACAACTTGATGGGTTGCCGCAATGTATAACATCATTGGTTCGCCAATGTTTGGCGCGGCCAGGACTGGGTCGGTTGCCAATATGGATTTTATTTCTTCCAATCTGGCTGTGGCGGCCTCCATCCACTCGAAGTGTTCGGTGTGCCGTAGGAGGCGATAAAGGGGTAATGCCTTTTCTCCCAGGCGGGAGATAAAGCGGCTTCGAGCCGCCACGCATCCGGTTAATTTCTGGATTTGTTTGACGTCCGTTGGGATATCCAACTGTGACAGAGCTCGGATCTTGGACGGATTTGCTTCAATTCCTCTGCCGGATACAATGAAGCCCAGGAGCTTTCCGACAGGCATCCCGAAAACACATTTTTCCGGGTTTATCTTGATGTCATATGTTCGGAGGTTATCGAATGTGAGTCTCAAGTCGTCCACTAGAGAGTCGACATGCTTGGTTTTGACGACCACATCATCTACGTATGACTCCACTGTTTTGCCGATCTGGTTTGCCAGACATGTCTGAATCCTGCGCTGATATGTTGCGTCGACGTTTTTGAGCCCAAAGGGCATTGTGTTGAATCAGAATGGGCCGTATGGTGTGATGAATGTCATTGCGGCTTGGTCGTGCTCCGCCATCTTAATTTGGTGGTAGCCGGAGTATGCGTCGAGGAAACACAATGATTCGTGTCCTGCGGTAGCATCGATAATTTGATCGATGCGGGGGAGGGGGAAGGGATCCTTTGGGCAAACCTTGTTGAGGTCCTTGAAATCAACACACAGGCGCTAGGATTTATCCTTCTTTGGTACCATCACCAAGTTTGCTAGCCAGTCCGGGTGTTTTATTTCTTTAATGAATCCGGCCTCCAATAACTTGGCTAGTTCCTCTCCCATGGCTTGTCTCTTAGGTTCAGAGAAACGTCGGAGAGCCTGCTTGACAGGCTTGAATCCCTTTAGAATATTGAGGCTGTGCTTGGCCAGCCTACGTGGGATTCCTGGCATGTCTGAAGTATGCCGGGCAAAAATGTCCCAGTTCTCGCGCAGGAACTCTCGTAGTGCGGCGTCTACGGCGGGGTCTAATTGTGCCCCGATGGAGGCTGTTTTTGTAGGGTCCGTTGGATGGACTTGGAATTTGACTATTTCTTCCGCCGGTTTAAAGGAGGTGGACTTGGATCTCTTATCGAGTATCACATCGTCCCTGTTCACCGTGGAGCGCAGCGCAGTCAGTTCTTCAGCCGCTAGGGCTTCGGATAGTGCCTCGAGGGCCAGTGCGGCTGTCTAGTTTTTGGCGCGGAGTGTTGTGTCCGGATCACTAGCAAGAGTGATAATTCCGTTGGGCCCGGGCATTTTGAGCTTCATGTACCCGTAATGGGGTATGGCTTGGAAGATTGTGAACGCTTCCCGCCCTAGCAGGGCGTGATATCCGCTATTGAACGGCACCACTTGGAACGTAATCTCTTCGGACCTGTAATTCTCCGGCGTGCCGAACACCACATCTAGTGTGACTTTGCCTGTACAACGCACTTCCCGACTGGGGATTATTCCTCTAAAGGTTGTGCTGCTTCGCTCGATGCGGTTCCAGTCTATTTCCATTTTTTGAAGGGTTTCCTCATAGATGAGGTTTAATCTACTGCCGCCGTCCATGAGTACCTTGGTGAGTCGAAAGCCGTCGACAATTGGACTGAGGACCAATGCGGCTGGTACTCAGGCTGTTCAGAATTTAGGTTCGTCACTGGCATTGAAAGTAATAGTCGTGTCACTCCATGGGTTTATTGTTGCCACGTGGTAGATTTCAGCAAGGCTGCAGAGTGTTCGCTTTCGCCTATTATTTGATGCGAAGGTTTCGAAGACTGTTAATACCGTACTGGTATCCCTGGGATGGTGCTCTATGGCTTCTGGAATTAGAAGATCCTCGCCACTTTTGGCTACCTGCCGGAGTAACCAACATGCTCTAAGGCTATGTGTTGGTATGGCGCCCTCTGTACTGTGAATTTTACAGGGTCCATTGAGCCATCCCTCCAGTACGGTTCCATGCCCTCTATAGGGTTTATGTTTTTTGGTATTTAACCCGGGTGTCTGGTGATAATGCACCCTTTTATTTCGGACTGGGTTCGTATTTAGGGCCGGATTATCCCAAAAGTTTGTTTCGGTTTTCCAGGCACTTTCCATCGCACAGTACTTTCGTACTATGGACGCCAAGTCAGCAAAGCGTGATATCTCATGGTGATTTATGGCGTTAAGGATTCCCTTGTCCGTGCAATTATTGCAGAAAAATAAGATTGCGTCTTCCTCGCGACAGTTCTTAACCTTGTTCATCGCAAGGAGAAATCTGGCCCAATAGTGATGTACTGTTTCCTGGGGCTCTTGCCTAATGTGGGAAAGATCGCTTATGTTAGGGTGGGTGGGTGGTATTGAATCCGAACCCTTGCCCGATCTGGGATCCAGGGGCCGAGGAGTTTCCAATTTTGCAAGTTCCGGTTCTGGGGTGTTGCCCGATAATCCTGGCCTGCTGCCTGACTCTAAGTTTAGGGATTGGATGTTGTCCTCCCGCGAACAGGTGTCCCGCTTGGAGAGCTCAGGAATCCAGACATAGTTGGTCCTCAAGATAGAGGAGAGGTCGCCGCATTATTCCTCCACCACTGCAATATGATGGGTGACCGACGGAGAGTTAATCTCGCTTTGATCGGTTTTAAAACCAATCCGATCATAGTCCATAGCAACTCCCAAGGCGGCGATGCGATCCAAGAGCTCATTTAGGGAAGCGAGCTCCATTGGATCCATCTATTTGGCGAGTGCCGATTTGACGTGGAGGCTGTTTTCGATGACCCGAGAAATCATCGTCGGCGCGGCGGCCGAACAGGCGGTCATGATGAAACCGCCTAGCCGGAGAGTTTGGCCGACAGCCAAAGCTCCCCCAACAGTAGTACCATCTTTAAAGATGAGGCGAGACATCCTTCCTACTGGCGACGGCACAGTGGAACTCTCAATGAAAGCACCAATGTCGGTGTCAAAACCGGCGGATCTCGGGTAGGGGGTCCCGAACTGTTCGTCTAGGCGGACGGTAACAGGAGACAAGGGACACGATGTTTTCACCCAGGTCCGGGCCCTCTCGATGGAGGTAAAACCCTACTCCTACTTGATTAATATTGATGATATGGGTAGTACAAGATTAGATCTACCACGAGATCAGAGAGGCTAAACCCTAGAAGCTAGCCTATGGTATGATTGTTGTGATTGTGTCCTACGGACTAAACCCTCCGGTTTATATAGACACCGGAGGGGGCTAGGGTTACACAGAGTCGGTTACAAGGAAGGATATCTACATATCCGTATTGCCAAGCTTGCCTTCCACGCCAAGGAAAGTCCCATGCGAACACGGGACGAAGTCTTCAATCTTGTATCTTCATAGTCCAACAGTCCGGCCAAAGGTTATAGTCCGGCTGTCCGGATGCCCCCTAATCTAGGACTCCCTCAATGGCGGTGCGAAAATGGTAGTAGATCGTGTAGGGGGCCAAATCTATGGCCCATTTGGCCACTCGGCCCGAAGCATCTCGGCTTCTAATGATCTCGGCCAGTGGAGCTGTGCAGACCATAGTGATTGGGTGCTCTTGAAAATACGGCTTCAATTTCTTGGCGGCAAAGTGCATGCCGTAGCACATCTTCTGGTAGTGGGGGTAGTTTTGCTTGGAGGTCGACAGCACTTCACTCAAATAATATACCAGTCTCTAGACTAGTAGTGCCTTGCCTTCCTCCTTGCCCTCTACCACGATGACTGTGCTGACCACTCGGCTCGTGGCGGCGATGTAGAGGAGCATGGGCTCCTTAGGAGTCGGAGCCGCCAGGACAGGTGGAGTAGTCAACATCTTCTTGAGCTGGAGAAAAGCTTCGTCCGCCTTGTCGTTCCACTCGAAAAAAAGTGATTTTCTTCATGAGTTGGTACAGAGGAAGGGCCTTCTCGCCCAGCCGGCTGATGAATCGGCTGATGGATACCAAACAGCCGTTGAACTTCTGCACATCTAGTAGTCGAGTGGGTACTTCCATCCTCTCGATGGCCTTGATCTTCACAGGGTTGCACTCTATGCCGCGTTCCGAGACCAGGAAGCCAAGAAGCTGGCCGGCTGGTACTCCGAAGATGCATTTCTCTGGGTTGAGCTTGATTTGAAATCGGCGCAAGTTCTCAAAGGTCTCCTTGAGGTCTTCTAGCAGCGTTCCACGCTTCTCCGTCTTCACCACCACATCGTCCACGTAAACATGGGTGTTTCTGCCGAGTTGCTTGAGGAGGCACTTCTGCATGCAACGTTGAAAAGTGGCGTCGGCATTCCTCAAGCCGAACGTCATGGTCAAGTAGCATAAGGCTCCAAATGGCGTAATGAAGGCGGTCTTCAGTCTGTCGGCTGGGTTCAGCTTGATTTGGTGGTATCCTGCATATGCATCCAAAAAACTCAACAGCTCGCATCCGGCTGTGGAGTCTATCACTTGGTCAATTCTCGGCAAAGCAAAAGGGTCCTTGGGGCATGCTTTGTTGAGGCTGGTGTAATCAATACACATACGCCACTACTTGTTTTTCTTCAGCACAAGGACCGGGTTGGCTAGCCACTCTGGAAAGAACACCTCCATGATGAAGCCGGCTGCTAGCAGCCGGGCTATCTCTTCTCCGATGACTCTTCTCTTCTCTTCTGACAGGCGGCGCAAGGGCTGCCTGACTGGTTTGGCATCAGGCCGGACATGTAAATAGTGCTCGGCGAAATCCGTCAGGACACCCGGCATGTCTTTGGGGGACCATGCAAAGATGTCCCGATTCTCACGAAGGAAATCGACGAGCTCGCCTTCCTATTTGCTGTCGAGGTTTGTACCTACGACAGCGTACCTCTCCGGGTGCTCCGGGTTCAAGGGTATCTTCTTTGTCTCTTTGGCCGGCTTGAATGAGCCCTCAGCTTCCGACTCCTTGGGATTGGGCGCCATCTCCGGCTGCTTGCCTGCCATCGCCACGACCCGGTCAAGGAGCCATTTTCAGCTATGATCACGAGGGACTCGGCCAACCGACTGCTCTTTGTTGCGCAGGCGGACGACTTCTTGTAGTTGCCGGCTATGGTCAGAATCCCCTTGGAACTCGGCATCTTCATCTTGAGGTAGGCATAGTGGGGGACCGCCATGAACTTGGCCAGAGCAGGCCGGCCAAGCAGTGCATGGTATGGGCTCTCAAGGTCCACCACTTCAAACAAGACTGGCTCTCGGCGGAAGTGATCTTTGTCCCCAAAGAGGACGTCTATCTGTATCTTGCCAATTGGTGAGCAGGAAAGGCTAGGAACTATGCCATGGAAAACAGTCCGGCTGGACTGAAGCTGCCTTTGTTTGATTCCTAACTTCTCCATGGTGTCCTCGTACAGGATGTTGATGCCGCTGTCGCCATCTATCAAAACTCGGGAGAAGCGAGCTGCTCGCCTATCTGTGGCAAAGGTGGCATCCAAAACCAAAGCATAGGAGCCGGGATTGGGCATCACTTTCGGGTGGTCGGCTCTGCTCCAGCTGATGGGCTTCTCGGACCAATGCATGAACTCTGGGGTCTCTAATGCTACCGCATTCACTTCTTGCTGATGCAGCCGCCGGCTGCATCGATCATCGGCCATGCTGGTGAACACGACATAGGCTCCATGCTCTTCTGGATACTCATCTTGTATGGCTCCGACTGGTCTGACCGCCGGCTGCTAGGGCGGAGGAGGAGGCGGCTGCCTAGCAGGCGGGGGAGGCAAGATGCCGTCTCCCTTGGCGATCCTGGTGAGCCAGTGGCACTTCCGAGTGGTGTGGTTGGACGGCTTCGCACCACTATGGAATTTGCAGGGTGCATCTAGAGTCTGCTCATATGAGAAAGCCGGTAGCCAATTGGGCTTGCCGCCCTTCTGGCATTTGGGCGGAGGCTGCCCTTCCGGCTGCTGGTCTTCGACTGTCGCCACCTACCGGCTGGTGGAAGCCGGCTGCGTGGTCTTGCGCTAGTGGTCACTTTGCTGTTGGCGCTGACTGGTGTCACCAGCCGGGGTTCGAGGAGCTTGAGGGGCCACTTTGCCAGACGCATCTACTTGGATCTCCGCCTTCATGGAGGAGTCGGCCGTGGCATATTTGTCTGCTATGATCAGCAGCTCGTCGAGGGTCGCGGCTCGTCGCAGAGGAGTCGGTGCTTGAGGAGGGTGCCTTCTCGCCACCCGGCGGTGAAGTACTCGATGGCCTGCACCTCGTGCACGCCCTCGCAAGAGTTGCGGAGCTCGGCCCAGCGTGTTAGGTAGTCGCGAGTCGACTCGTTGGGGCCTTGCACGCACAAGGAGAGCTGGCAAGGCTTGGGCGGCCGCTTGTACATGCTGGTGAAGTTGCGGATGAAGGCGTCGGTGAAGTCGAACCAGCTGTTGATGCTGCAGGGCTTCAGACTGTTCAGCCATGTCCGGGCTGTGCCCTGGAGCTTGAGCGGAACGTACTTCACAGCAACGTGCTTGTTGCCGTTAGCTATGCTGACGGCTGTGGAGTAGTCGACCAGCCAGTCCTCCGGCTTCACAGAGCCGGTGTATTTGGGCGTGTGTCTTGGGAGCGTGAACCCTTTGGGGAAGGGATCGTCTCGAATGCGGGGACCGAAACAAGGCGGACCCAACCCATCTTCTTCTAGCGCCAGGGACCGATGGAGACGATCGATCCGGTGGCGGGCATCGTTCTCTCCGACTCCCTCTCGGCGGCCAAGTCGGTCACCGAGTGTCGGGTGATCAACAGCCCGCGGGGAGACGCGCCTTTCCCTGCGAGGGGGTGGAGGCGGACAGTCATCCCATCGTTCCACTACTCTTGGGCGGCCATCTTGGTCGCGCTCTATGGTTATGCGAGTCCGACTGCGGCTGGCAGCCGGCTCCTTCTCTTCTCTTCCGCGGACGCCACCAGTCGGCGTCCGAGATGTTGTGCCTTGATCTTGGTGGGGAGGCAGATCATCGTTTTGCTGGTGTGGCGCCTCAGTGCGGCAGCCGTCCTCATGCTGCTCGGCAGCCGCGTCGAGGAGCCGCTGGACGCGCTCCGCCATCTGGCGACGTTCTTCACCTTCGAACTTGTCCAGCTCTTTTGCTGCCGCCTGGGCAGCTCGGATGTTTTCTGCAGGCGTGGTGTAGACGGGGCAATTTACCCCGAACAGGTTGGCGATGGCCACGCCGCGCTGCTGGACCATGCCAAGGCGGTTGGGCCCAGCGGGAGCCGGCGTGCCGCCCACAGTGCGGTCCATCTCGCGCTTATAGGCTTCGGACAGGCGTCTCATGCTGGCCAGCTTCTTGGCGCCTTCGACGAGCTGGATGCGGCGTGCCTCCAGCGTCTCGACGTCAGCGTCTTCTGGGATGGGCGCCGTCAGGTCTTGCAGCGCCGCGTCGAGCGGGTCGCGAGCTCCACCTCCGGAGTGCTCACCGTGACCGATGACAAGCACCTCCGTGACGGTGCTTCCGCTGCTCTCCGCGCGAGGGAGCGGCTCGTCGTAGACCACACATTGGTGGGGAACGCGTTGAGCGACGCGGTGTCCGAGTCAACCAACATCGGGTCGATAGAGCCTACAGACTCTAGGTCCACAGCAGGCTCGCTGGTGACGTGGAGTTTGTCGAGGAGGCCCGCGAGGAGGCTCTCGGGGCCGTCTGTGCCCGCGTTGGACGTGGGCTCGCCCGAGAGGTGGACCTCGCCAATGAGATCAGCGAGGCAACTTGCCGCGCAGGCGACTTCCGCGCCATGTAGCGCGTCGGCGTAAACTCTGTCTGGCGTGCCGTACTGGCTGCGCTCGCCAGAGAGGAAAAGGGTTCCCGTCCAGAATAGATCTCCGGACGACGGTGCACCTCGCCCCAAGGTGGGCGCCAAATGTTGGGGGTTGGGTGCGACATATGCCAACGGATGGCTTATCATGGTGGGAGCGAGTAGAACGTCCTCGGTGCCCGGAAGCGGGATGAGGCATAGACACGAACGTCGGCGTACTTTACCCAGGTTCGGGGCTCTCCTATGAGATAACACCCCAAGTGCTGCTCTGCGGGGTCTCCGCATGATCACTAAGGCACGAGTGAATACAAAGGTGCTCCTTGAGCTGTTCGCTAGAGGTAGGAGAAGGAAAGGCTAGCTGTCTCCTTCCTCTATGATATGGTCTAGTTCTAACAGGATGGGAACCTTTTGCATGGATGCCCTGGGGGGTTTATATAGGCCTACCCCCCAGGGGTACATTTGTAATCTGGCCGGGTGTAGGACCCGGCCGTCAGCCTCTTCGGCCGCCGGCTTCTCCGCCGACTACTGGGGCCCGCCGCCTGGTGGGCCCCGCTGACTGGTTGGGTACGGGACCGACAGGTCGTACCCGCCGCCTCCGGGCCTTGTCGGCAGCTGATCACTGTTGCCGTGTCCCTAATGACGCAGGCTTGGTCATGGGGTCATGGCTACAGCTCCGCCGCCTGGCGGGCGATTACTGTAGCCACTCCCTGTCTCGTCTGGTTAATGGCGCGTGGGTGCTGAGGGAAAGGCGGGCCAACTCCCAGGGGCCGACCTGCCTCGGGTCTGACTGGTAGGGCTCTTGTCGTCTTCTGGTCTCTCGCTGACTGGTGGGGCCCATCGTCCTTGGGCCGTACCGACAGGCCGTCGTGGGAGCAGGACTCCGCTTTCTTGTGATGATGTCAGCGGTGGCATGGCAACAGTGCCGCGCCGGGCGCAGATCTCCGCCGTACGGCGCACTGTGGCCACGACGACCCCTGGAAAAGGGGAGGGGATGGGCTACACTGTAGCCACTCCCTGTCCCGTCCCCCTAGATGAGGGCACGGGCTTCGCTGGGGTCGCGGGCCGACTCCTCGGGATAGGAGTCGGCTCGTCTTGGCCTCGCCTCCAGGACTCGGCCATTTATAGGCAGCCGTCTGTTCCTCCAGCCGGCCTCCAGAAGACGGCTCTTCATCTTGGCATCTTGAGGGGCGCAGTCAGCCCCGATGTCTTGAAAGGTTCTGGGCTTCGGGTAAGCCTACCCGTAGCCCATTACTCCGACACACTCTCTCTGTATCTCTCTCTCTCTCTCTCTCTCTCTCTCTCTCTCTCTCTCTCTCTCTCTTTCCGACTACTATGTACCACTCTTTTCACTAATATCAGTTGGAAAACACTATTTCTCTCACATGCATATATACACACGCACGGTCACTACTAGCCCTCTATACGCACATATATGTGCCTACGTGTCTCCCGCACGCACATTATCTTTAGGCCTCTCTCGCACACACCTCCCCCCCACAGACACACCTCTCTCTTAGTAGTTGGCAGATATGATTCCATCAGATCATTCGGTAGGATATCCCTGACTATTAGGCTGGATGGTAATACGAGGCAAGGTTTTACCCAAGTTCGGACCCTTGCAGTTGAGGAAAAAGCCTACTCCTGGTACTGTATATTACTGACAGGGGTGTGTACAAAGTACACGTGAATACCAGGCATTGTGCGTGTGTGTATACTATGGACAAACTAGCCCCCAGGCTTCTATAACATACTCGGGCCCTAGGGTTACAAATCATATATAGTTGGCTTATCACCAGTGGGGATAGAGTCCTCCACGACTCTGGTAGCTTTGTGTTGTACGCCGAGTCCTCCACATGGGTCTTCGTATAATGCGTCTCGGTCCAACCTATGTGGCGCAGGATGGAACCGACCCATGAGTCCTCATGTTGACCCACCACAACTATAAATGATGTGCCCACCCCAACCAGAAGTGATGTGCCCACCACACCATACACACAGTCGGCCACGATTACATGAAAGTTAATTGCATGGTGCATCCAAAAATATTTGTTCTGCATTGTGAATGTTTATATTTCTCCTAAAATATTAGTCACGGGAAATAGAAACGAAGGGCATATCTCTCCCTGTCTCCACCGGACACCCCCTCTTTCTACACCACTTTCACGGATGCACAAAAACTATCTCTCGACCCTCTAAAAGTATGCATGCCCATGACACATTCATGCGTGACGGTCACTGTATTTCAAGCGAAAGCACTATACGGTCGGTGGACTTCAGAATATGCTCATTACGGTCACCGTATATATTCTCGTGGTGATCATACGGTATCTAGCTCATGATACGTCTCCGTATTTTGTTGATGACACTGACAGACATTGTATTTGATGCGTGCTCCGTATTTTGTTGACGACACTTACGGTCATTGTATTTGAAGCGAAAGCATGATATGGTCACTTGGCTTCAGAATAAGCTCATCACGGTCAGCACATACATTTTGTGGTGCTAACCAACCTGTGGTTGGATGGTTAGGAGGACAGTGGTTTCTCGAGCCCACCAGGGTTAAAGTCCTGGTGCTCGCATTTATCCTAGGTTAATTTCAGTATTTTTCCGGCGATATGCGTTCAGTGGGAGGAGACGTTTCACTCGACTACGAGGCACATATGGCGACTTCTTAAAATCTCAAGATCATATGTTGGCTCACTCTCTCAAAGGTGCTCATAGGGGTAGGGTCTCCGTGTGTGTGCTTATAGCGGTGAGTGCTTGCGCGTATATATGAGCGCCTGCGTCTATACCGTGTTAAAAAATACATGTCGTGATTATACGGTCACTGGCTCACCCGTACAACTCTGTATTTTGTTGATGACACAATCAATTGACCAGTCCAACGTTCCACGTGGCGCAACTAGTGTTGCACCATCGGGGCGCGTAACCGTGGGGCCCACCTGTCAGTGCGTATATGAAAGAAAGAAATGGTAGTTTGAGTCTGTACTGTGTTAATAAAATACATTTTTGGGTGATTGTACGGTCACTGGCTCACCATACAGCTCCGTAATATGTTAATGACACGATCAATTGACCAGTCAAACGGCCCACATTCCGCAGCGCACATTACCATAAGGCCTACCCGTCAGCGCGTATATGAAGGACAAAAATGGTAATAAATTAGTGGTCGGTGGGGATTCGAAGTCGTGAGACCTCTGGTTGGCAGTCGTCAGCGGTGGGGGCGCGATGATTGGGCGGTGGCGTGGGGATCGCCGGAGAAAAAGCTCGGCGCGGGGGGGCTAGAGGGATGGCCGGGGCGGCGGTGGATCGGCGGTGGGGAGTGGTTTCGGGGCGGGCGGGTTGGCGTGGCCGTGCGGGCTGGCCGCCGGCGGTGGCGGACGGCGGTGGCTGGCGGCTCAGGGGTTGGAGGTTGAAGATAAACTGCAGGCCCTTGATTTCATATCCAACAGCTGGAAAATCTACTGACTAGAGATGAAAATGTTAGTCGACTGACATGTAGCGTCACCCCGCACGTACACATGCACGCACGCAACACTCGCACGAACACACGCACGCATGCAGGCGTGCAACACTGACACGTACACATAACGAACACACACACACATGCAGGCGTGCAACACTGACACGTACACATGCACTCACGAACACACACACGTGCGCACACATGCATGCAACACTGAAACGTACACATGCACGCACGCAACACTCGCACGCCTGCATGCACACCGGCAACACCGCACACGACGCAAGACACATGCTCAACCTATACATGCATGCACCCTTTGTTAAGGACATGGATTTTTATGGGTATTAATCAATATTATCTTTTTTGCAAGGTTTAATCAATCTTGTCGGTGATAGGCAGAACATTGATGTTTGCAGCGATCTTTATGAATGACAACGTATCGAATGGCTATCAACGTATATATATGAAAATTTTAAAATTCTCTTACATTATATAGTAGGCTTATCTAGATGAAATATATGATGTCACACTCAATGAACAATCATTGGTTTATGAAATGCCCGCTTCTGACTACCCTGGCCCACCGAAAGTTCCTCTGTCGTGCGCTGCCTGTGTTGGGTCACTGACATGCAGACCATGTACCCAAAGAGCCCACACGTCAGTGGAAGAACGGCGCGGTGTCGTACGTCAGAGTCGAGGGCGCCACTTGATGCACGCCCGGCTGAACGCGCCTCCTTGCCGCATTCAAACGCCTCCATGAAACCCGTGTGGAAGCCGAGAAACCCACTCTGGACACACGTCCGTTCATGACCGGGCCGACATTAAATGCAACGGCGGCCGAGCTCCTCCCGTCTTCCATCTATTTAATCTCCTATTTAAACGAGGCCAAACGTCGGCCAAGAATCGCACCCCTCCACCACTCCCCTATATCCTCCTTCACCATTTTGTCCACTCTTACAATGGCTTATGAAGAGTAGTTATCCCGCATTCAAGCCGGCTGGTTGGCCTGCCGAGCCCGCCGGATACGAGTTATGCGGCTTGCTGATCCACCTCCCTCCCCTCGCCCGACGGAGCCAGTTGCCACCTCAAGTCGGCGCGCGGTTCAGCAACTCGCCGCTCCAGGCCAGCTCGACGAGGAGCGGTGCATGGGCGTCGTCACTGCCGTCCATGCCGCCGCCTCGTACCGCGACTCCCGTGTCTGCGACTGCGTCTCCCGTTTCTGTGGCCGAGACTCCCATGCCGGCGGACGCGCCATGAAAGCAGAGACAGAACCCGGGTGCTTGGAGAGAGACGAGTCGGTGGCCAGTGCCTCCGAGTCCGCCGCAATCATCGAGGAGAAGTATAACACGGGTGGCCGCCGCCGCTGGGGTCCCATGAAGGCCACCGCGGAGGCGACGCCGGCGTACACAGCAAGTGTCTTGCCGGATCCTTTTGTTGCAAGGACCTTCATCGACCCCGCATGGGCTCCACGGAAGAAGAGAGCCCCCCTCCGCCATCATATTTGGCTTTGGTAGTGGGGAAGCGAGCCATCCTTTGCACTGAAGCATATACCTCCGGGCTCCCGGTAGTCCGATGATCGTGCTGCCGGACATGAGGAACACAAATGGATTGGCGGGCGACCATTTAGGCCAGGTATTATATACCTGTGCTGTCCAGAACTAGCATGGCTTAATTGATTTGAATGTAATGAAATCCGTCATGTTTGTATGAAAATCTGGTATTTTATATGAATTTCATCATTGTTTATGAGAAATATCGCCGTGTTTGCATGAATTTCGTCCGGTTGGTCCAGTTGCTGTCACAATTTGTGCGGCTATGGTTGGATGGCGTAATATGTGGGTCACCGGTCGGTCTGCGGCCGGCTCGGGCTGCGTGGTGGGACAAAAAAAGCACAGCTCGTCCGAGCTCGTCTCCAACGTGCGCGCTGGAGGATGCATAAGCACCCGAGCCATTCCTCGTTCATCGGTGGCAAAGGCACCGATGGACAAAAGGGTCTCCAATATTTTGGCTACCCCGAGAAAAATCCAAACAACCCCTCCCAGCAGATTCAAATCCCTCGTTCGTCCTGAAATTTCGCCATGTGTTGTTTTCATGGACTAGCAAGATGCCCGTGCATTGCAGGGAACATCAAGATGCATTTTTTTACAAAACACCTGTTGTGATTGACCCATGCAGGAGTAATCCCATGTGTAAAAACTAATGATATCTCGAGAATTTTATCGAAATAATGGTATCTCGAGAATTTCATCCAAAAAATGATATCTCTACTCCTATAAAAGACTCGGTTGGTGATGATGGTGTGTCTGCCATCCGTCATTTCTGACCATTAGATCTACATCTAATGGCTGTGAGGTATGTTGTGGCATTTTTGCAACAATAGCCCACTTCTCTGCTCCAGTTTGAAGAAAACCCCTTATTATCTTGAAAGAAACCACATCCTTCCCTCGCCTCATCAAAACAACCTAAGAAATATATTTTGAGTGAAACGTAATATATTTTTAGTGGTATATATGTATATTAAAACAAGAGTGTTTTCTTTCAAGTTTGTGAACAAGTACGATTCTACTTTGAATCTGTTGCAATGCATGGGCACATTACTAGTCTCGAGAAAGATGAGAGATAAGGTGAGGAGGAGTGGGGCGTGGTGGTGACTGGTGGTCGGACTAGGCAGAGGCATGGGGATGGACGGCGCATTATTTCTAGGTTTGTATCACTCTCTCACACACCCACGTAGGTGGTGGACGTGCACGAAGAGAAGAGGTGCACGCACGGTGCACGTACTCCTATCTCTTTCCCAAGCACACTCGTGCGGGTACACGATGGAGCTATTTTCTGTACGAAAAGGCAGCCCACGTGGTAATTTGACACGTGTACTGGTTGTCCACTTGATGGAGGATTGTCTACCACGGGTGAACAAACAAATTGCGACTTGACGCGTTATGTTAAGAAAGAGGCAAACCATGTGGGGCCTACCTTAGAGGCAAGGTTTTATACACTCGTGATGCTCTGTACGTATTACTTTTGATGTGTCCCGTCAACTCGCAAAACGATGAGAAGCTTGCTTACTACGCCGTCTCCCCCGCCCATGGGCGCGGTGGCTCGCAGGACGAGGTGAAGCTTGTTTACTACTACTCATTGTATATCGGTTTATTGGTCCCCATAGTATATTGTGTCAAATTTTGACTATAGATTGAACTAACAAAACATTCGTGCATGTTACCAAAAATTATATCATTGAAAACTATGTTGAACTACGAATCCAACGATATAATTTTTATTGACATGAGTTAATTTGTTAGCTAAATATTTGGTAAAAATTTGGCACGAACTAGAAAGGTGACCTATATACCAGGACAGAGGTAGTAGTACTACGCCTTACGCCTGCACCCTCGCCCGCGCGCGCGGTAGCTCGCAGGACGAGGAGAAAATTTTACTACTCCCTCCGTTTACTCCTTGTCCCTACCTTGGTTAGAGAGATTATCATATTTTTTGGAATATATGTCCTTTAGTAGTACTCCCTCCTTTCCAGTTTATGGCTCAATTTCATTGGAGTAGTATGTAGGAGTAGGACTACTACAGCAATTTCCTTCGAGTCCGTGGTGCAGCAAGCTACTCTAGGCTATGTTACTACTCCCTCCTTTCCAGTTTATGGCTCAATTTCAAAATCTATGCAACCGAGGTAGACGGAGAGCGGTGGAATTAATTTCGTAGTTTGCACAAGTAATGTACGCTCATTTTTCTCAAGAAGTTATGTTTACCAAGGCACAAATTAGAATGAATGCATGCACGACCACTCAATTTCCATGAACTTATACATGCATTTGTGAGTTTTCTCTTGACTAGTAGAATTGATATTATAAAACGGAAAAACAAAATTTTTTAGATGAGCCCTATAAACCGGAAAGGACGGAGTAGTAAGTAGTATAGTACCTCCATAGTGGGTACGTACTCCGTAAAATCATATTTTCCCAAAACTAAGTCGCTCAACCTTTATTTTCTTGTTTCCCTTCCTGCCTCGTTGCCTCGAACAGACTATGCCAAACTCCCCTGCCTGCCGTGCAGGTAAAGACCCGCTGAGGGAGTCCTGGATTAGGGGGTATTCGGACAGCCAGACTATAACCTTTGGCTGGACTGTTGGACCATGAAGATACAAGATTGAAGACTTCGTCCCGTGTCCGGATGGGACTCTCCTTGGCGTGGAAGGCAAGCTTGGCAATACGGATATGTAGATCTCCTTCCTTGTAACCGACTCTGTGTAACCCTAGCCCCCTCCGGTGTCTATATAAACCGGAGGGTTTAGTCTGTAGGACCAAGAACAACAACAATCATACCATAGGCTAGCTTCTAGGGTTTATCCTCTTTGATCTCGTGGTAGATTAACTCTTGTAATACCCATATCATCAAGATCAATCAAGCAGGAGTAGGGTTTTACCTCCATCGAGAGTGCCCGAACCTGGGTAAAAACATCGTGTCCCCCGTCTCCTGTTACCATCCGCCTAAACGCACAGTTCGGGACCACCTAACTAAGATCCGCCGGTTTTGACACCGACATTGGTGCTCTCATTGAGAGTTCCACTGTGCTGTCACCGCAAGGAAGGATGTCTCGTCTTGTCTTTAAAGACAACATTACCGTCGGGGGAGCCTTGGCTGTCGGCCAAACTCCCCGGCTAGGCGGTTTCATCATGACCGCCTGTTCGGCTGCTGCACCGATGGTGACTTCTCGGGTCATCGAAAACAGCCTCCACGTCAACTCGGAACTTGCCGAGCAGATGGATCCAATGGATCTCTCTTCCCTAAACAAGCTCTTGGATCGCATCGCCGCCTAGGGAGTCGCTACGGACTATGATCGGATTGGGCTTAAACCCGATCAAAGGGAGATTAACTCTCCACCGGTCACCCATCATATTGCGGTGGTGGAGGAACAATGGGGCGATTCTTCCTCTATCTTGAGGACTAACTATGTACGAATTCCTGAGCTCTCCGAGCCGGACACCCGTTTACGGGAGGGCATCACCCAAGCCCTGAACCTAGAGTCAGGCAGCGGGCCAGACTTATCGGGCAACATCCTGGAACCCGAACTTCCAAGATTGGGAACTCCTCGGCCCCTGGGTCTTAGATCGGGTAAGGGTTCGGACTCAATTCCACCCACCCACCCAAACATAAGCGATCTTTCCCACATCAGGCAAGAGCCCCAGGAAACAGTACATCATTATTGGGCCAGATTCCTCCTTGTGATGAACAAGGTTAAGGACTGTCGTGAGGAAGACGCAATCTTATTTTTCTGCAATAATTGCACGGACAAGGGAATCCTTAACGCCATAAGTCGCCGTGACATATCACGCTTCGCTGACTTGGCGTCCATAGTACGAAAGTACTGTGCGATGGAAAGCGTCTGGAAAACCAAAACGAAATTTTGGGATAATCCGGATCCGAATATACACCCAGTCCAAAGTAAAAGGGTGCACTATCATAAGACACTCGAGTTAATCCCAAAAAAGCAAAAACCCTCTACAGGGTGTGGAACCGTATTGGAGGGATGGCTCAACGGACCATGTAAAATTCATAGTATAGCGGATACCATACCAACACACAACCTTAGAGCATGTTGGATACTCCGGCAGGTGGCCAAAAGTGGCGAGGATCTTCTCATCCCAGATGCCACAGAGCACCATCCTGGGGATAACAATACGGTATTAACAGTCTTTGAGAAATCCGCATCAAATAATATGCGCAAGCGAACACTCTGCAGCCTTGCCGAAATCTGCCACGTGGCAGCAATAAATCCATGGAGTGACACGGCTATTACCTTCAATGCCAGTGACGAACCTAAATTCCGAACAGCCCGGGCACCAGCCGCACTGGTCCTCAGTCCAATTGTGGATGGTTTTCGACTCACCAAATTACTCATGGACGACGGCAGTGGATTAAACCTCATCTATGAGGAAACTCTTCAGAAAATGGAAGTAGACTGGAACCGCATTGAGCAAAGCAGCACAACCTTCAGAGGAATCATCCCAAGTCGGGAAGCACGCTGTGCTGGGAAAATCACAGTAGATGTGGTATTCGGCACATCAGAGAACTATAGGTCCGAAGAAATTACATTCCAAGTGGCCCCGTTCAGTAGCGGATACCACGCCCTTTTAGGGCGGTAGGCGTTCACGATCTTCCAAGCCATACCCCATTATGGGTACATGAAGCTCAAAATGCCTGGGCCCAACGAAATCATCACTCCCGCTAGTGATCCGGACACAGCCCTCCGCGCCGAAAACAAAACAGCCGCATTGGCCCTCAAGGCATTATTCGAAGCCCTTGCGGCCGAAGAATTAACTGCACTGCGCTCCATAGTGGACAAGGATGACGTGATACTTGACAAGAGATCCAAGTCCACCTCTTTTAAACCAGCGGATGAAATAGTCAAATTCCAGGTCCACCCAACGGACCCTACAAAAACAGCCTCCATCGGGGCACATTTAAACCCCGCCGTGGATGCCGCACTACGGGAGTTCCTGCGCGAGAATTGGGAGATATTCGCCTGGCATGCCTCAGATATGCCAGGAATCCCACGCAGGCTGGCCGAGCACAGCCTTAATATTCTAAAAGGATTCAAGCCGGTCAAGTAGACTCTTCGGCGTTTCTCTAAACCTAAGATACAAGCTATGGGAGAGGAACTAGCCAAGTTATTGGAGGCCGGATTCATTAGAGAAATAAAACATCCAGACTGGCTAGCAGACCTGGTGATGGTAACAAAGAAGGACAAATCCTGGCGCCTATGTGTTAATTTCAAGGACCTCAACAAGTCCTGCCCAAAGGATCCCTTCCCTCTCCCCCGCATCGATCAAATTATCGATGCTACCGCAGGACACGATTCATTGTGTTTCCTTGACGCATACTCCGGCTACCACCAAACCAAGATGGCGGAGTCCGACCAAGCCGCAACGGCATTCATCACACCGTACGGCCCCTTCTGTTTCAACACAATGCCTTTTGGGCTAAAAAATGCCGGCGCAACATATCAGCGCATGATTCAGACATTTCTGGAAAAATAGATCGGCAAAACAATAGAGGCATACGTAGATGATGTGGTCGTCAAAACGAAGCACGTTGACTCTCTAATAGACGACTTGAGGCTTACATTCGATAACCTCCGAACATACGACATCAAGCTAAATCCGGAAAAATGCGTTTTCGGTGTACCAGCCGGAAAGCTCCTGGGCTTCATTGTCTCCAGTAGAGGAATTGAAGCAAATCCGGCCAAATCTGAGCCCTGTCACAGTTGGCTATCCCAACGAACCTCAAACAAATCCAGAAATTAACCGGATGCATGGCGGCTTTAAGCCGCTTTATCTCCCGCTTATGAGAAAAGGCTTTACCCCTTTATCGCCTCCTTCGGCGCACCGAAACTTTGAGTGGACGGATGCTGCCACAACCGGATTGGAAGAAATAAAAGCCATATTGGCAACCAACCCAATCCTGGTCGTGCCAAACATCGGCGAACCAATGCTGTTGTACATTGCCGCAACTCATCAGGTTGTAAGCGCAGTGCTCGTCATCGAACGAGAAACGGACGGACATAAATTCCCCCTTCAAAAGCCGGTATATTATGTATCTACTATCCTCACTCCATGCAAGTCACGGTACCCACATTATCAAAAGATAGCCTATGCGGTATTCATGGCATCCCGGAAGCTACGACACTACTTTCAAGAGTGTTCAATTACAGTGGCCTCGGAGGTGCCACTTAATGATATTATAAACAACCGTGACGCTACGGGCAGGATTGCCAAATGGGCCATTGAGCTCCTCCCGTTCGACATAACATACAAGCCTCAGCGAGACATTAAGTCGCAAGTATTGGCCGACTTCATTGCCGAATGGACAGAAGCCGAACTCCCTAAAGAGTACGGCGCATACGCCAATTGGATCATGAATTTCGACGGCTCCAAAATGCTGGCTGGTCTGGGGGCTGGCGTCGTCCAGACGTCCCCAACAGGAGATACAGTTCAATACGTACTCCAGATACTGTGTACAGACTCCAACAATGCAGCCGAAAACGGGGCCCTGCTGCATGGTCTTCGAATGGCAGTTTCCATGGGCATTCGACGCCTGGAGGTGCGTGGGGACTCGAACCTCGCAATATCCTAAATAAATGGAGACTTCGATGCTAAGGATCCGAAAATGGCGGCCTAAAGATGTCAGCTCGGTTCGATGGGCTTGAATTTCACGATGTGGCTCGGGAAAACAATCAGGCGGCGGATATCCTCGCCCACATCGGTGCAAAACGCAATACAGTCCCCCCCAACATCTTTTTGGAAAGGCTGTTTAAGCCATCCGTGGTATGGGAAGGGGACACCGGTACCAATAGTCCGGACCCTGCCACAATGCCCGATACCGAACACTCTGACGTAATCGGAGGCTCTGCCACCGAAATAACACCTTCAGCCCACGTAATAATGGCAATCATCGCCCCGTGGACAGAACCATTCCTGGCCTACCTAACTAGGCAGGAACTTCCCGAGGACCGAAATGAGGCACGCTGCATAGTGCGGCGGTCTAAAGCCAACAGGGTCCACGAGGGAGAGCTGTATAAGAAAAGCATTACCGGAGTCCTTCAAAGGTGCATCTTCGAAGAGGAAGGGCGGAAGCTTTTGGCAAAAATTCACGCCGGACTAAGCGGCCACCACGCCGCAGCCCGGGCCCTTGTAAGCAAGGCCTTCCGCACAGGTTTTTATTGCCGACGGCCCGGGCAGATGCACGGGACTTGGTCCAACGCTGCGTCGGTTGCCAGCTTTTTGCAAACCAAAGCCATATGCCACCCACCGCCATCCAAACAATCCACATTACCTGGCCCTTTGCGGTCTGGGGGCTTGATATGGTTGGACCCCTTAAAGGGGGAGCCCATAAGAGAAACTGTGGATAAATTCACCAAATGGATAGAAGCCAAACCTGTTAAAACGGCCGAATCCGGACCGGTGATAGACTTCATATCCGAGGTTGTACACCGTTATGGCATCCCCCACAGCATCATCACGGACAACGACATGAACTTCACGGCCGACGAGGTAAAACTCTCGTGCAGCAACATGGGCATCAAGCTCGATTATGCCTCTGTCTATAACCTGCAAACTAACGGTCAATTCGAGCGAGCAAATGGTCTCATCATCAGCGCCATCAAACCCAGATTAGTGCGGTCCTTAAAGGAATCTAACACGCACTGGGTAGAGGAGCTCAACTCCGCACTCTGGGGGTTACGGACCATGCCGAATCGCACTACCGGATACACACCCTTCTTTATGGTGTACGACGCAGAGGCGGTTCTGCCCTGCGACATAATTCATGACTCACCTCGAGTGCACATGTATGAAGAAAGAGAAGCCGAGCTCGATCGGCAGGACAGTCTGGACACCCTGGAGGAGGAGCGCGACGTGGCAAAAGCCCGTTCCGCATTCTATCAGCAACAGGCTCGAAGATACCAAAGCAGAGAAGTACGGGCAAAAACTTATAACGTTGGCGAGCTAGTTCTACGCCTGCTGGAGAAGAAAAAGACCAAGCTCGAGCCCAAATGGGAAGGTCCCTTCATTATTGACCAAGTTCTGACCGGTGGAGCGTACCATCTGCGGGATGCAGCGGATAATAGACTTAAGCCAAACCCATGGAACGCAGCCAGGCTCCGAAGATTCTACGCCTAGCGTCGGATTCTATGTTCGTCTCCTTCCTCTGTCCATATTTTGCATATACGTTATCTATCTTTTCTCTCTTTCTTTCCTTTTTTCGTTTTCTCAAGGCCTTCAAGGGCCAACTTGTGCCTTGCTCGCACACTATTGATGCGCTAACCGCGCTCATTATACCTAGGGGCTTCTCACACAGAAGCTTACTTATTTATCTGGGCTTCATGCCCCGCACATGTGTCATTCTTCCGCATGTACCTTTTCTTCGCCATTATATGCATCGGTATGACTTAAGTTTTGGCCAAGCTGGGTTGCCTGGCTCTTGTATTTATGCCCTACGTTCTCGTTAATTCGGCTAGGGCATAAGGGGAGCACCTCTGTGATTGTTACTGCCGGGTCAGCCGGATGTGTACCTCAGACTGGGTGAAGCCGAAAGCTAGCATTCTTAAGGGAATATTCGGTCGGTGAACAAATGTCAGGACCCCGATTCCAAGTCACATCGACCCAGCTGGTAACACCTCATATCACTTTGAGGCCTCACGCACGGTAATCCCATGGGTGTCGCCTTACCATGGCCCGGGACCGTTTGCGCCTTTTGGCTCACGTATATGATAGTGTCGCTAGCATCCAAATGACAGAGAACCCGGGCCGACATGGCTAGTCGTGAACCCAAAGCGGCACTAACCCATGAGGACAGGCATACATGAATCACATCGAGCATGTTGGTCGTCAACGTGTGAATCTGGGCTGTAGCACTGGGCTAACAGGACTCCGGTAACCCGGGCTGTAGCAGGCTAGGCAGGACTTCGGATGTCACCGCGTGACATTTCCCCGAAGGGACAGACACAGGAACGAAGTGAATCACATGCCGGCCTGTCAAGTCTCCAAAGCAGTAGTGCCAGGCTAGCAGGACTCCGGTGAACCGGGCTGTAGCGGACTACTATCGCTCCAGAACCACTAGACTACATTTCCCCATATGAGAGGCTACCAAGGATAAACAACTAGATTGTCGAATCCCACTCATACCAAGCATTTCAATCATACACACAATATGCCCGATATAAGTACATACAACATGGCATCACAACAAAACTCTACAACTCAAGTAATTTATTTAGAAGGCTCCGAGGAGCCATGCATAACATAGCCATACAGATAGGGGTCACATGACCCGACACTCAAGTCATACAACATCCAAGCACATGCGGAAGCAAACTAGTCTGAGTACAGACACTAGAAAGAAAGAAGGATTGACGAAGCCTGTCTATCTACATCGACCCTTCACAAGTCTTGGATCACCACCTGGGTGGCTAGTCACTCGTCAACGTCGAGGTCTACATAGAACCCATCGGAGGGGGTGGTGTTGTCGTCTGAAAACATTAATTAAAGCAACATGAGTATGGAGGTACTCAGCAAGTCTTACAACAGAATCCTACTATACATGCACATTCTCAAGAAGGTAGTGGAGTTATTGCAGCAAGCCAGCTTTGACTCGTGGCTAAGCTATCCTACGATAGACATAACTGGTAAAGCATTTGTCGCACACGAGTCCACTAATCACCAACACAATACTCCACCGTGGATCCTCTCTCGTCAACCTACGAGAGGGCCATCCGCGGTACTCACGCTTATCGTGAGGCTTTTAGTAGTATCCATTTACTTGTCTATGAACTGCATAGGCGACCTAGTAGTCCTTTTCCGCGGACGCGGCTATTCGAATAGTTTTATACCCTGCAGGGGTGTACTTCGTCACACATGTTTCCACCACTTAGCGTCTGCACACGACATGTGCTCGGCAGACTTCAAGCGAAAGCCGACGTGGGTGTAGACCACGACCTGACCAACCACACAAGTCTCTAGTCTAGGTTTATCACCTATTCGGGTTCCACCCGCAAGGAGTGCGGCCGAGGTTTCCACTAACGGCCCCGAACGATGTGTGCAGGGTTCCCGAGACACCAAACGGGCGAATTGGTACACCGGGCCACGTGCCTACCGCAACACAGCCCACCCCTATGGTCAGCGCTGCGTGCGGCCCCCGGCATACTACAAACACCAGAAACTACTTGCAACTCCTGGACAGAGGACGAGAGGGGTCGGTAAGTCGAGCGGGGTCATATTTCAGGGCCCAACGTGTGGTAGTAGCTGATCTTAAATCACACATACAGATCTCAGTTCTTAGGAACGACCTCAATGAAACAACCCACCATGTACTCTTACATGGCCTCTCATTGATTCCTTTACCAAATCATATTCAACAATTTCACTCTCGACACCGACACAACCGTTCACTCTAGTTCATCATCCCGATGAGCCAGACCTGACACAACTCTAAGCATAGCAAGCATAGCATGGTAGGAAACACACATATGGCTCAATCAACTCCTACACATGCTAGTGGGTTTCAGCTAGTTGCTGTGGCAACGACAGGTCATGCAAAGGAAGTGGGTTCAACTACCGCAACACACAGTAGTTTGAATCGCGTTGTCTTAATGCAGTAAACAAGAGCAGAAGCGAGAACATGGGTTTTATCGGAATGATCAATGGGTTGCTTGCCTGACGGAGTGGTAGTGGGATACTGCCCTTCAGTTGGATAGTCGTCAGCATTTGGAGTTCCAGATTAATTTCTATGAATTTTTGAAGTTTGAACTATTTTCTGGAATTTCCTATATAAGAATAATTCCAGTAATTCATTTACTGCGTCAGCATTGCGTCAGGGTGACGTCAGTGGTCAACGGGGACGTCCAGGTCAACCTGACCAATGGGTCCCGCGTGTCAGCAATTAATTAAACTAACTGATTTTAGTTAAAGCTAATCTGGTTAGTTAGCAGAGGGGGGCCCCACTTGTCATAGACTCAGGTGAGTCAACGTGGGCCCACCTAGTCAATGTCAACGGGTCAAACCCGCTGGCGTTTAGCCGCCGGCGAGGCCAGACGCGGTGGTGGAAGTGCATTAGCACGTTCCGGCGACCAAATGGACAACGGAGACCACCTACGGGTAGGTGAGAGCATGCCACGGCGTTTGGTGGTGGTAGTTGAGCTCGGGGTGGCCGGGAACGTCGCTGGCGACGAGCTAGGTGGTTGCCGGAGTCGGGTGAAGACGAACCCGAGGCTACGGGGCACGGCGAGGTGCGGGGACTGGTGCTACGGGTTCCTGGGGATGTGGTGAAGTTAGTGGGCATAGTGGCGTGGCCAGTGGTTGGCCGGAGACACGTCGGCGACGAGCTCCGCGGCGGTGCATGCGAGTGAACTCAGTGTGCTCGCTGTGGTGCACGAGAAGGAGAGCGGAGAGGATGGGGAGGTGGCTAAGCTCACGGCGGTTGCGACGGAGTTGACGGCGAGGTCGGGGACAAGCCGGAGCAAGAGGGGCGGCGGAGGCGATCTGGTCGGCAGGAGGTTGAAGACGAGCTTGGTGGAGACGTTTGCGGGCCTCCGGCGGGGTGTGGCTCGGTGCAACGGTCGAGGAGGGAGTGGTGGAGCTTCAGGACACGGTGGAGCAGTGCGTTGACGATGGTGGGCACGGCTACGGTGGCGGAACGGCGGCGGCTGTGTCGGACATGGTGGAGGGGGCGAGGGAGAGAGACAGGGGGAGAATGGGCATGTCCAGGGGGGTCGGGGCGCGACGTGGAGGTCGCCCAGGCCAGCAGGGCAGCGAGGGGAGGAAGCAGTGCGGCGGCCAGCTGCGTGGCACGTGCTGGTGCCGGCGTCGAGCACCTGGCTGCCTGCCTGGCCGAGCCAAGCAGCTCGCCGGAGCGGTGGTTGGGCTGGGCCGGCAGGTGGGCTTGCCAGGTGGGCGCCAGGTAAACCTCTCTCTCTTTTATTTTCTGTTTTCTATTTTTCTGTAGTTTTCTGACTTTATTAAAAATAGCTAGGCACTTCTAGAAATCCTAAAAATAATCAGAGGCTCTGTTTAGAATATATCCAACAGCCCACACTTATTTCCAGAATTATTTGAACATTTAAAATATTTACTAGCATTTAAATGCCCAAATGCAAATTACATCTATACTTATAATAATTATAGACTCCCCATGAATTCCCATGTTAATTAGAATTTATGAGCCGTTTATCTGGTGGGACCGAATTATAACGGTGTAGATCTTTCCTATTTTTTCTTCCTATTTCTTTCTAGATTAATACCCACGTTAATTAGAATTTATGAGCCGTTTATCTGGTGGGACCGAATTATAACGGTGTAGATCTTTCTTATTTTTACTTCCTATTTTTTTCTAGATTAATAAAGAAAATATAGAATATGTAAAAAAAGTTCTTCTGGTGGGACCAAATTATGATGGTTGAGATTATTCAGAAATAAAAAAGTTAACAAGGAAAATTACTCTCCCACGTACAATGTTTATAAGGATTCCTCACAAGGCAACCACGTGATTCCCCTTACAAATTCCTAGCCTGTTCCTTTTGTAACCGTGAAGATAGCCCATCTGGACTCTAGACGCATACCTTTGAAGTAAAAAAACTTAAAAATAAGTTAACAGCGAAGATTACCTCCACAGCAAAGAAAAGGCAGGATGTAAAAAAATCAAAGATAAGGCAATCACGTACGTTAAAGGGATTTCTCACAAAAAAGGCAATCACGTCAGAAAGGAATCCTGAAAAATCTTCTCCCCGTTCGTTTTGTATTGTTCCGTCAAGCTGGACTCTTCGATGCACATCTGCTTATGTTTTATAAGCATGGTGGAGGAAATCAAGTCATAGAATAATGCAGTACCCTGATCGCTGCCGCAACACAACGACACGGTGATCTCCGAAGAAGAAACATAGGCAATTTGGGATTAACATTGTATTCAAAGCAGCGGCATAGACCAACAGCACAATGAAGCATATATCAATATCGTTAATGAGGTTGAGTCGCTTTCATATCTATCCTCGGGGCAGCACCGAGAGCCATGCTGCGACGGAACTCTAGCTGGCGGGAATCTCCGTCCTGGCCGCAATAGGCTTCGCTTCCAACGGAGGCCCGATCGTTCCTGCCGTACGTCTTGGCAGAAACAGGTGACGCTGTCGGATTCCTAATAGCTCCGTCGAGGCCGGGTCAGAAGCCGATGAAGCCACCAACACCCTTCCTTCACAAGTCATCGGAACCAGCCGTGCCACTGAACATGGGTTAAGATGGAATCGCCGTTCCGTCCGCAGCACACGTTTGTCACAACAAGATAGATGAAAGGCAGTCCGAGTGTGGCATACTGGCATGTACTATAAGTGCGTATGGCTCTCTCATCTCCAGGTTCTTCTCAGATGTGATTTTTGGGAGATGATTGGAGCATGCATGCTAGGTGCTCATGATGAGGTGGAGTTGCTTCCATCTCCTCCAGGGCTCTTCAAACCCACACCCCCTGTTTTTGAGGGCAGCTATCACCCGTGAGCTGTGTTTGCATGAGAAAAGCTCATATAGTCGATGTGAGATGCTTGCCGATGCGTTGATATTTGACTGCACTCCTAGCATGTATGTGTTCTTTGTCATAATACAGAACATCAAACAACTGACAAAAAAAGGATCTACCATCCAAGAGAGGATTAGTCACCCTTATTTTCTATCATATATGTGGATTGTAAGTAAACATTATTCTCAATCTAAATATCTAATTGTACAATGCAGGTCGTTTTGCTTTGACGTTTATAATTGTTCTCCTGCACTTTGAAAACTACTAATATTAATGTGAGAAATATCATGTCGCTTCGAATTTGATAGTGAATCTTGGATTGAATTAGAATTTTTTTTATATTTGCTGTTTGGATTCGGATTCCAACATCCAAGGGAAGCTAATATAGTGTTTTGTTGATGCAAAGGGTAGCAGGTTGAACAAACTTGCTGTCCTAATTCATTGAGCGCCTTGCATGTTTGAATCATTTTGCTCATTACTGTATGTTGTAAGATGGAATATCAAAGAACTGCCAACAACAAAATATGTGTTATCAAAGAGAGGATTTTGCCACTGTTGTTAGCCTTCATATATAAAGGTTGTAAGTGTACTTTGTTTTCTATCTAATTTTCTAATTGTACGATACAGATTGTTGGACTTTGAGGCTTCCCATATATATAATATATTCCATTGTTGTTGTACTCAACCTTTTCAATTCGATGAACCTAGCTAATCTTTCAGTGCAAATATTTACGACGACCATGATCAATGATGACACCATGTATCTTACATGGGTTTTAGTCTAGAAGCTAATATTTCTAGCAGAAATGTCCGATTACTTTGAATCTGATAATCCATTTCCACGCACTTAGATAAAAGATATTGATGTTCAGATTTCCACTATGAGGGAAGCTAGTATAGTTTGCATTGGTGCAAATTATAATAAATTGTACAGGGTTGCAATCCTGTTAGACTTCATGATTTCATACCCATTATTTTCTTTACATCCTAAGATGGATTATCCAAAAGATGCCCAAAAAGATGGATTATACAGCTGAGGATGTTCTCACAGTTATTCGCCTTTATTTATCTGGGTTGTAAGTGAACTCTTTATCCCATCTAATTTTTAATTGTATGATGTAAGATTTTGCCTTTTGACCGTTCCTATAGCCCTGTTTGGTTCGGCTGTGGATTTCTAAAAGCAGCTGTGAAAAATCTGCTATGGAAAAACAGCTGTGGAAAAATCTGATGTGAAAAAGATGTAGGTCATTTGGCAAACCAGCTGATACAGCCTTTTCAGATTTTGGCCCGCAGCAGAATCAGATTTTGGAAAGCACGTCCTGGGCTGCTTTCGCTTTTGGTTCAGATTTTGGCAGCGGATTTCTGGAATCGGATTCTGCTGGGTTCGCCCTTTGGTTTAGATTCTGCAGCGCGGCAGCGGAATCCGTCGATAGAAGTTGAACCAAACAGGGCTTATATATCTTCCCAGTGTTACTCATTGAGATTTCTAATCACTCTTGCAAGAAACATTTGATGTAAAATATATGACCTCAAGGACTCCATGGTAAGGCTACTAATATCAAACAAATTGATTGTGCTGGAATTGCTTCATAACAAGTTATAATGATAAGTTGGCAGACCTTACATTAAAAAAATGTAATGCACGACAGGCATGGTGGAGATTAACCTACTTTCAAAAGAGACATGTATCATGAGTTAAGACCGTGAGAAAACCATTGTTTAGGTCAAAAAATAAGAAAGTGTGCATGAAATTTGTACATACTTGCAAACTTAAATTAGTTGGTTAAGATTAGGAAGAAAATTAATTGTGTGAATATGTCTCGATATCCATTCATATAAGAATATATAAGTTCTCCATTACCAACATATTGGTAGTTTAAATGTGGTTTTTAATTAGCTGATATACAAACTGATCTGACAGGTCATATCAAAGCTTGGTGTTTGCATAATATACCATGGAATAACCTCAAAATCCTTGCAAGTAGTATTTACTCATCAATGCATGCACCTAAATGGGCTACTATTGTACATACTCCAAATCAATATTAAATATTGTTATGAAGTTTTTAGGCACACTAGATTCATACTCACATAATTTTTCTCATCATGTTTGTTCACAAGTTGTAGACTTCCGGATTATTAAAGAGACTGGTAATATTTTATGTATTTACTAAGTACTATATAACTAACTGTGTTATTAATTAGTACTACATAATTAGCTCTATAGCAAGTAAAATGTTAAGTATTTGAGCCAACCGCCAAAAAATATGAACAATTAATAGTTAGTATCTTCAAAATATATGTAAAATAACTAAAATTAGGTGATTTATGTCATATAGATCATCAGTATGCGTTACTACTTTGGTATTATTTTCAGCAAGCAAATATAACCATTTTTGGAGTATACATTACACACAGACACACACACACAAACACACACTAGCCCGTGCGAATGCACGGGTTGACGACTAGTATGATTTAATTCAATGACCTTCTGTTGACCTAGAAAATTGTGCACCAATTTTGCCAGAGGTTCTAACCCAAGACAAAGAGGGTGAATATTTTAGAAGGGCATTTCAGTTTCATTGAAAATATTTTTAGTAAACCCTAGTTGATTTTAGAGGGGGTGCTGGGGGTTCTGTCTACCCCAATTCAAGTTTCTGTTGAAAGTAGACATGATGCAACACTCTAATGCATGGTCTAGCTAGGATATGACAACTCACCCCCACTCAAAAGAATCTCGTCCCGAGATTTAGGATCCGTCGGGAAGAAGGTAGGGTATTCAAGTTCCTCCCTTTCCCAAGTAGCTTCTTGCTCAGAATGGTGTGACCATTGAACCTTGAGAAACTTGATATTCTGGCGTCGAGTGGTACGCACGGCTTGATCAAGGATACGAACAGGATATTCTCGATATGTGAGGTTATCCTGGAGATCAAGCGTTTCATGGTCCACTCCACGGACATGATCCGAGAAGCAATGCCTGAGTTGAGAAACGTGGAAGACATCATGAACTCTGGAGAGATGCGGAGGTAGTTCCAACTGGTAGGCAACTTCCCCTCGTTTGGCAAGAATGCGAAAGGGTCCAATGTAACGAGGAGCCAACTTGCCTTTGATACCGAATCGATGGGTTCCCCTTAAAGGTGTAACCCGAAGGTAAGCCTTCTCGCCAACTTAATAAGTCATAGACTTATGGTTGCGGTCATATTGGCTCTTTTGGTGAGATTGGGCCGTTTTCAATTTCTCACGAATAACGCGAACCTGCTCTTCTGCTTCCTGAATCATATCCGGGCCAAAGAGTTGTCTTTCCCCGGTTTCTGACCAGTTAAGAGGCGTTCGACATTTTCGTCCATAGAGAACTTCGAAAGGAGCTTTGCCCAAGCTAGCTTGATAACTGTTGTTATAAGCGAACTCGGCGAATGGAATGCACTTCTCCCAATTCATACCAAAAGCAATGACAGAAGCTCGAAGCATATCCTCCAGAATTTGATTGACTCGTTCTTCTTGACCACTTGATTGAGGATGGAAGGCGGTGCTAAAGGAGAGATGAGTTCCCATAGCATTTTGGAAACTTTCCCAAAATTGAGAGGTGAAGAGACTTCCACGGTCTGAGTTAATCTCCAATGGAACACCATGAAGAGACACTATTCGGGAGATGTACAAGTCAGCTAGCTGGCTAGCGGTTATACTCTCACGAACGGGTAGGAAGTGGGCTACTTTGGAAAGACGATCGACAGCGACGAAGATGGCATCATTCCCTCTCTTGGTCCTGGGAAACCCGGTAATGAAATCCATACCGATTTTATCCCATTTCCATTCAGGAATTGCCAAAGGTTGAAGGGTGCCAGCAGGCCGTTGATGCTCTGCTTTAACACGACGACAGATGTCGCAATTAGCAATGTATTGAGCGATTTCTCCCTTCATCCTAGTCCACCAAAACCTCTGGCGTAGGTCTTGATACATTTTAGTACTACCGGGATGAATGGTGAGAGGAGAATCATGAGCCTGCTTAAGGATCAATTGCCGTAGATGTTGTTTCTTGGGAACCACCAAGCGGTTCTCGAAGAAGATAACACCTCGTTCATCTATGGAAAAACACTTAGCAGCTCCGCTAGCGATGTTTTCCTTAATCCGGGATATGCCCTTATCGCGCTTCTAGGCAGCTATGATTTGATCCGTAAGGTTAGGCTTCGCCACCGGGGTGGAAAGGAATCCTCGAGGAACATTGTGAAGGTTAAGCTTATGAAATTCCTCGTGGAGTAGTGGTTGACTTTGTTGTAACATGAGGTTGTTACAATAGGATTTACGACTTAGTGCATCGGCCATGACATTGGCTTTGCCTGGGGTGTAAGTTATTCCTAAGTCGTAATCTGTGATCAACCCGACCCAATGTCTTTGCCTGAGATTCAAATCCGGTTGGGTGAAGATGTATTTGCCTGAGACGCAACTATCGAGAAGCGTAGGCAATCACATGATGATCTTGCATGAGTATGCAACCTACTCCTTGTCGCGAGGCGTCGCAATAGATAACAAAGTCCTTAGGAAAATCCGGTGGTACAAGTACGGGAGCAGATGTCAGGCGTCTTTTCAGTTCCTGAAAGCTGAACTCGCATTGTGGGGTCCACTCGAACTTTTTATCTTTCTTGCGGAGTTCCGTTATAGGCTTAGCAACTTTGGAGAAATTCTCGACGAAGCGGCGACAATAGCTCGCTAAACCAAGGAAACTCCGAACTTGCTTGACCGTTTCAGGTGGAGTCCAATCAAGGACGGCTTAAACTCGCTCGGGATTGACAGCAATGCCCTTACCAGAGATTACATGGCCTAGATAGGTCACTTCTGGCAACCAGAATTCGCACTTAGAGAATTTGGCATAAAGGCGATGCTCTCGAAGTTTCATCAATACTAGCCTTAGATGTTTGGCATGTTCTTCCCCCATTATTGGAGTAGATGAGTATATCATCGAGGTATACCACGACGAATTTATCCAAATACTCCATGAAGATCGAGTTCATTAACCGAGAAAAGGTGGCTAGAGCATTGGTTAAACCGAAAGACATGACGGTCTACTCGTATTGGCCATAACGAGTAACAAAGGCCGTTTTAGGAATGTCCCCGTTCTTGATTTTGATTTGATGGTAGCCCAACCTCAAATCCATTTAGGAGAAGATTGAGGATCCAGCGAGCTGGTCATACAGATCGTTGATCCTGGGGAGCGGATACTTGTTCTTGATAGTGACCAAGTTGACAGGTCGGTAATCTACAAACATCTGATTCGTTCCATCCTTCTTCTTGAAGAAGAGGACGGGGCAAGCCCATGGAGAAGAACTAGGACAGATGAAACCTTTTTGCAAGGACTCATTGAGTTGTTTCTTAAGCTCGGCTAGCTCTAGGGGTGCCATCTTATAAGGTCTTCTAGAGATTGGAACGGTTCCTGGAACAAGATCTATCACGAACTCAACATCTCTATCAGGTGGAACACCTGGCAGTTCCTCTGGAAAGACATCCGGGAAGTCACGGACTACCGGAATATCTTCAAGGTCTGGAAGGGGGTTGGCATTTAGGGAGTAAAGCTGACGCTCAGACACTCGGGTCAAAACGTTGACTGTCTTGCCCGATGGATGGGTGAGTTGAACAGTTCTAGTAGAGCAATCAATCTTAGCGTAATGGGCTGACATCCAGTCCATACCCAAGATGATGTTTATGTCTGAGGACTTGAGAGCTATTAGTGATGCAAGGAAGACCAATCTATCGACAAGAATTTCATTTCCATGGCTGATTCTAGAGGTTTGCCATCTAGAACCCGGAGTTTGAATTTCCATGGAGGTGGGCATGTCACTAAATGTGGTGTTGTGCAATCGAGCATAGCTCTCAGAAATAAATGAATGAGATGCTCCAGTATCAAAGAGAACAGTTGCCGGATGGCAATTAACAGGGAGCGTACCGAGAACAACGTTGGGATCCTCATGGGTCTCCTCAGCTGAGACGTAGTTGACATGGCCACGAGCAGTGGTGGCTGGCTTGGCGTAGAGCACCTTTCCTGCTAGCTTGCCACGGCCAACAGACTTTTCGAGCTGGTTGGGATTGTTCTGGGGACACTCGCGGATGTAGTGACCCGTCTCCCCACACTTGAAACAAGTTATCACATTGGGGCGTGGAGCAGCATTAGCAGCGGGGCCACCATAGGTCTTGGGCGGTGTAGACAGCTGGTTGGGGCGAGGCGCCTCAAAGGATGGCCTCGGAGTGAACCTGGGTGGCAGAGCAGTGTTTGGAATCCAGACCCGGTGCTTCTGAGATCCAGAGCCGGAGGAAGATCCAAAGTCACGGGAGTGCTTGCGTGAAGCTTCAAAGTCAGTCTGACCTGTCTCAGCACTGATGGCCTTGTTGACTAGCTTCTGAAATGAGATGCACTCGTGCAGACGAAGATCACGGCGAAGCTCAGGGCTGAGCCCCTTGTGGAACCTTGCCTGCTTCTTGGCGTCGGTGGATACCTCTTCAGGAGCATATCGTGCTAGATTCCCAAACTCGCGACTGTATGCATCCACAGTCAGTCTACCCTGGCTGAAGTTATATAACTCCTCCCTCTTGCGATCCATGAGACCTTCCAAGATGTGATGCTCACGGAAAGCCGCACTGAATTCAGCCCAATTAGTGATTTGGCCGACCGGGCTCATAGCCTCAAAGTTCTCCCACCAAAGGCTAGCAGGGCCTTCGAGGTGATAGGCAGCAAAGGTAACTTTATCAGCTTCGGCTACGTTGGCAGAACGTAGCTTGTGAGTGATGCTACGAAGCCAGTCATCCGCATCGAGAGGCTCGACGGAATGGTTAAACTTCGGTGGGTACAACTTGACGAAGTCATTGATTGACACCAAATCGTTCCTCGGCTGGCGTGCAGTATTCTGCTCAATCCGCTCCAGCAAGCGGTTGGTCTCTCGCTTGTTTCATTCTGCCTCCAGCATAACTTTAGCCAGAGAAGGCGGTTGAGGCAGATTTTCATTCCTAGCTGCGCTGGCTTCACTCTGCTCCGGGGCAGCCGGGTTGTTGTGGGTGTTGACCATCCTAGGAAATCAAAACAACGGTTTAGACAAGGATGGCAAAATCTAGGCAAGGAAGTGCAGAATGTAATGGATAACATGGAATGCAGAGATGTTCATCCGTATGACATGGTAATATAGGAACTGCCACATATATATACCAACGGTCATACACACCATACATAGTTTAGTACAAGCCCAGGCTAAAGTACAACTATGATGAAAGACGTTACATCTCATCGGCATTCCAAGCTCCTATACATTATTTTTCTACACCTCCGGAATTGATACACACTGAGTCATATTCCACAAGTCACGCAGGACGGTGGAAATACAACTATTACAATACTAGTGATACTACTACTAACTCAGACAGCTCCGTAGTAGTCCTCATAGAAGTCACCTCCATAGCCTGGAAGTTCAACGTGATCATCCGGGAACAGACGGTCCTGAGGAGCTTGTGGACCAAAGGGGCTAGGATGAGGTCTTGGACCAACAAACGGTGGCCTGCGGGGACCACGGGGTGGGGTGATGCCTCCCACATCACGCCAATCCACCATGTTTGGCAGAGCAGATCTCACAGGATACAGATCCCTCGTATCCATACATCCAGCTTGCACAGCCGGTGCAAACCGAGTCAAAGTGGACCAATGATCAGCACGGGTGTTGAAATCTCCATCCTCAAGGCCCGATTCTCTCAGTCCTTATCTTCGAGCATCTCGGCAGTGGTGCGAGTTAGTGAGTCCTCATGTGTAGAGTCAGCATAGATAGCCTGGAGATACCCTTGCGCTCCAGGGAGCGAAGCTGGCATATAACGGAAGTCGGTGTTCCGAAGCAGACCTGTCCTGACTCGCATGATGGTCATCATGCAATAGGCAGCATCCTGCACAGCCATCTCAATAGTGACCCCGAGTCCATAGGAATAGTGGAGGGGCTCGGTAGATCCAGGATAGGATGGAAATATCCTGACAGTGTAGAAATATTGGATTTGATTAAATTCTCGGAATTGCTCTTCAATGGTGTATTCGGGATACCAACGGTAACCCGTCTTGATCATAACCCGGACTAACATAGCAGTATGACCGGGCACATCGAGGCACCGGGTCAGGCGAACCACTTGGTTCTGAGCACGAGTGGCCATCTCAAAGCACAACCAGAATCCAAGGACATTAGAATTTCTAGGGAAAATTGGACAGCATAACAGTTGTAAATGCTCAGAAACAGAGTTGAGACATTCACAACAGTTTGCAAAACCACTCAACAACATCATATCAGGGTTCTGGTTCAACTGATAACATATTGAGAATAGTAGAAACTATAGTGAGACCGATAAGCAACAATCCTATAAGTTACTACAGATTAGTAACACGTGAACCTGATAGAGAGAAGGGAGCCTAGTCATTAACCCACGTAGAATGAGCAGAGAATGACACAGATCAGAGGGCATAAGGTAAAGGAGTAAAAGGAGCCTTATGTTCCCTCCCACAATCAATTCCCCTACATATATCTAAAGCATTTGTAGACTCGACATCGACCAGTTTCGCTTAGCGAACCTACATGCAGTCCAGCTCTGATGCCAACGCTGTCAGGACCCCGATTCCAAGTCACATCGACCCAGCTGGTAACACCTCATATCACTTTGCGGCCTCACGCACGGTAATCCCACGGGTGTTGCCTTACCATGGCCCGGGACCGTTTGCGCCTTTTGTCTCATGTATATGATAGTGTCGCTAGCATCCATATGACAGAGAACCCAGGCCGACATGGCTAGTCGTGAACCCAAAGCGGCACTAACCCATGAGGACAGGCATACGTGAATCACATCAAGCATGTCGGTCATCAACGTGTGAATCCGGGCTGTAGCACTGGGCTAACAGGACTCCGGTAACCCGGGCAGTAGCAGGCTAGGCAAGACTCCGGATGTCACCGCGTGACATTTCCCCCAAGGGACAGACACATGAATGAAGTGAATCACATGCTGGCCAGTCAAGTGTCCAAAGCAGTAGTGCTGGGCTAGCAGGACCTCGGTGAACCGGGCTAAAGCGGATTACTATCGCTCCAGAAGCACTAGACTACATTTCCCCATATGAGAGGCTGCCAAGGATAAACAACTAGATTGTCGGATCCCACTCATACCAAGCATTTCAATCATACACACAATATGCCCGATATGAGTACATACAACATGGCATCACAACAAAACTCTACAACTCAAGTACTTTATTTAGAAGGCTCCGTGGATCCATACATAACATAGCCACACAGATAGGGGTCACATGACCCGACACTCAAGTCATACAACATTCAAGCACATGCGGAAGCAAACTAGTCTGAGTACATACACTAGACTTGACGAAGCATGTCTATCTACATCGACCCGTCACAAGTCTTGGATCACCACCTGGGTGGCTAGTCAATCGTCAACGTCGAGGTCTACATAGAACCCATCGGAGGGGGCGGTGTTGTCATCCGAAAACATTAATTAAAGCAAGTCTTACAACAGAATCCTACTATACATGCACATTCTCAAGAAGGTAGTGGAGTTATTGCAGCAAGCCAGCTTTGACTTGTGGCTAAGCTATCCTACGATAGACACAACTGGTAAAGCATTTTTCACAGACGAGTCCACTAATCACCAACACAATACTCCACCGTGGATCCTCTCTCGTCAACCTACGAGAGGGCCATCCGCGGTACTCACACTTATCTTGAGGCTTTTAGTAGTATCCATTTACTTGTCTATGAACTGCAGAGGCGACCAAGTAGTCCTTTAACGCGGACGCGGCTATTCGAATAGTTTTATACCCTGCAGGGGTGTACTTCATCACACATGTTTCCACCACTTAGCGTCTGCACACGACATGTGCTCGGCAGACTTCAAGCGAAAGCCGACGTGGGTGTAGACCATGACCTGACCAACCACACAAGTCTCTAGTCCAGGTTTATCACCTATTCGGGTTCCATCCGCAGGGAGTTCGGCCGAGGTTTCCACTAATTGCCCTGAACGATGTGTGCAGGGTTCCTGAGACACCAAACGGGTGAATCGGTACACCGGGCCACGTGCCTACCGCAACACAGCCCACCCCTATGGTCAGCGCTGCGTGCGGCCCCCGGCATACTACAAACACCAGAAACTACTTGCAACTCCTGGACAGAGGACGACAGGGGTCTGTAAGTCGAGCGGGGTCATATTTCAGGGCCCAACGTGTGGTAGTAGCTGATCTTAAATCACACATACAGATCTCAGTTCTTACGAACGGCCTCAATGAAACAACCCACCATGTACTCCTACATGGCCTCTCATCGATTCCTTTACGAAATCATATTCAACACTTACACTCTCGACACCGACACAACCTTTCATTCTAGTTCATCATCCCGATGAGCCAGACCTGACACAACTCTAAGCATAGCAAGCATAGCATGGTAGCAAACACACATATGGCTCAATCAACTCCTACACATGCTCGTGGGTTTCACCTAGTTACTGTGGCAATGACAGGTCATGCAAAAGAAGTGGGTTCAACTACCGCAACACACAGCAGTTTGAATCGCGTTGTCTTAATGTAGTAAACAAGAGCAGAAGCGAGAACATGGGTTTTATCGGAATGATCAATGGGTTGCTTGCCTGACGGAGTGGTAGTGGGATACTGCCCTTCAGTTGGATAGTCGTGAATATCCTCGGAGGCAGAACCTACCACAAAGAACACATCGAAACACAATCACCACATGGCAATATGCAACAATATGATGCATGCAATGACATGACAAAATGGTGTGTGATAAGTCTAATGCAACTTGGAACATAATGGTTTGAGTCCATTTGAACCAGAGATTCAAATGATCACCCAAAATAATAAGTGATATAGGTGCATTAGCTTGTTTCACCTAAACAGCAAGGTTAAAGTGTTCTGACATGCATGAAACTGGTACAGATGGAAAGATTGGATTTTTCTGATCAAATTTCATATATAAATCTTTGCATTTGGAGTTCCAGATTAATTTCTATGAATTTTTGAAGTTTGAACTATTTTCTGGAATTTCCTATATAAGAATAATTCCAGTAATTCATTTACTGCGTCAGCATTGCGTCAGGGTGATGTCAGTGGTCAACGGGGACGTCCAGGTCAATCTGACCAGTGGGTCCCGCGTGTCAGCAATTAATTAAACTAACTGATTTTAGTTAAAGCTAATCTGGTTAGTTAGCAGAGGGGGGCCCCACTTGTCATAGACTCGGGTGAGTCAACATGGGCCCACCCAGTCAATGTCAACGGGTCAAACCCGCCGGCGGCTGCCAGACGCGGCGGTGTAAGTGCATTAGCACGTTCCGGCGACCAAATGGACGACGGAGACCACCTACGGGTAGCTGAGAGCATGCCGTGGCGTTTGGTGGTGGTAGTTGAGCTCGGGGTGGCCAGGAACGTCGCCGGCGACGAGCTAGGCGGTCGCCGGAGTCGGGTGAAGACGAACCCGAGGCTACGGGGCAAGACGAGGTGCGGGGAGTGGTGCTACGGGTTCCTGGGGATGTGGTGAAGTTAGTGGGCATAGTGGCGTGGCCAGTGGTTGGCCGGAGACACGTCGGTGACGAGCTCTGCGGTAGCGCGTGCGGGTGAACTCAGTGTGCTTGCTGTGGTGCACAATAAGGAGAGCGGAGAGGATGGGGAGGTGGCTAAGCTCACGGCGGTTGCTACAGAGTTGACGGCGAGGTCGGGGACGATTCGCAGCAAGCGGGGCGGCGGAGGCGATCTGGTCGGCAGGAGGTTGAAGACGAGCTCGGTGGAGATGTTTGCGGGCCTCCGGCGGGGTGTGGCTCGGTGGAATGGTCGAGGAGGGAGTGGCGGAGCTTCAGGACACGGTGGAGCGGTGCGTTGACGACGGTGGGCACGGCTACGGTGGCGGAACGGCGGCGGCTGCGTCGGCCATGGCGGAGGGGAGCGAGGGAGAGAGGCAGGGGGAGAATGGGCGTGTCCAGGGGGTCGGGGCGCAACGTGGAGGTCGCCCGGGCCAGCAGGGCGGCGAGGGGAGGAAGCAGGGCGGCGGCCAGCTGCATGGCACGCGCTGGTGCCGGCGTCAAGCACCTGGCTGCCTGCCTGACCGAGCCAAGCAGCTCGCTGGAGCGGTGGCTGGGCTGGGCCGGCAGGTGGGCTTGCCAGGTGGGCGCCAGGATAGCCTCTCTCTCTCTTTTATTTTTTTTTCTATTTTTCTGTAGTTTTGTGGCTTTATTAAAAATAGCTAGGCACTTCTAAAAATCCTGAAAATAATCGGAGGCTCTGTTTAGAATATATCCAACAGCCCACACTTATTTCCAGAATTATTTGAACATTTAAAATATTTACTAGCATTTAAATGCCCAAATGCAAATTACATATGATTTGATTCAATGACCTTCTGTTGACCTAGAAAATTGTGCACCAATTTTGCCAGAGGTTCTAACCCAAGACAAAGAGGGTGAACATTTTAGACGGGCATTTCAGGTTCATTGAAAATATTTTTAGTAAACACTAGTTGATTTCAGAGGGGGTGCTGGGGGTTCTGTCTTCCCCAATTCAAGTTTTTGTTGAAAGTAGACATGATGCAACACTCTAATGCATGGTCTAGCTAGGATGTGACAACAAAAGATGATTTTTATTTTATTTTCCTTATGTGCCCCCAGATGTTTTTCCCTGCGTCTCTTTTCGCAGTCCGGACATCACTTTAGGGCATGTGTACCCAGGGAAAGGAACCCTTAACGGAACTATTCTCCCTGGAAGATGTTTCTTACTACCCATATAATATAACATAACTAGTTGGGTACTTGTCGGTTCAAGCACTAATGACCCCTACGCCTGGTTTCCACGCATGCCCCGGTTCTTATATAACTGAGCGCGTATTCGGATACACTCCAAACTATCGGCTCCCGAGGTTGAAGCGAAAAGACCCGCCATGACAAATGATTTACAATCTGGCTAGAAGGCATTATACAAGTCACTTTAATTACATAGTCACTTAGACTGACTGAATTCCTCTTCTATACCATCCAACAGGCTGTCTAGCCTACAATCCTATTGAGAATACTTTGCGGCTAATTCTACTTGCCGATACACTAAGCTAACGGGGATCTCTTTCCCATCAGGCCCCACAGGTCTGACCTCGACCATGTGGTTTGGGTCAGCCTTGGTATACCGCGTCTTCACCATGGCCCGGGCTTCCCTGGCACCATGATGGCAGGCAGATATCTTCCATAATCGGAAGCGCCGCTGCGCTCCCTTGAGCTTCTCCGCAAGGTCTCCAAGGCCTTCGGGCAGGGAGACGGATGGCCACAAGGCCTGGGCAATGCCTTGCATCACCTGCCGAACTTGTTCGTGCAGTTGTGAGAGCTCTGGTAGAAGATCACCCGCAGACCTGGGCATCTCATCCGTGGGACGACCCATCAGCATACCTACAGACATAACTCTGTTAGCTGGCTTCTTCGCCGAACTCTTTTTAACAAGTTCGCTCAAGCACTTACTGAAAATGCCACGTCGAAGCCGCTTATTCTCCTTCACGGAGTCTGATAGTTGGGCGCGAACATCCTTTAGTTCTGCACTCAGCTGGGTAATGGCATCCTGGAGATCGTTTTTCTCCTGCCTAACTTTTGTAAGCACGCGCTCGCCAGCCTTTAGCTGGCGTACGACATGCTGCTCATCCGGATTCACTCCGGCGTCATCTGCAATATTTATTGTCAGATTTGCAGGCATACCGCACTGGATATGGTACCTATCATTCTTTGAAACAAGTGTTACCGGCAACTGCGTCCCGTAGCTGGGCCTTGCACTCTTCAAGCTCATGAGACAATTGGGTATTCTTCTCTGTAAGAACCTGCACAATAAATGATCCTTAAATCAGTTATTCTAACTGTTTCAAGTCTCAGGGGCTACTGCTATATATAATCGTCAAATTTTCTTACCCGTATATCCTTCGCATACTGGTCCGTGGCTCTGGCTAGACCATTTTGAGCTGCACGGATATACGCATCTCCTGAGTTGAAGGCATCAAACGCCTCTTGGGAGAAACAACGTCACGGAGTATGGCTCGGCGATGCTTGTGGTTCATGGCGCTCTCCACTTCGGAATTTGTAGTGGATATTTTATCCGCATCCTCTATAGGAGGAGCATCCGGCGTGCGCCTCGTGTTAGCTTCTGCCTCTGTGTCCGGCCCTGGAGCCCGACTGGTAGAGGCGTGATCGGCGACCTCTCCGGATATAGTCCGGTGAATGTTCTTCCTTCTGGGAAACACGGGTGTTGTTACGTTTTTTAAAAGATGACAACCACGGTGCGAGGCGTTACATCATACCTCTGCGTCGGCGTCTCCGTCCGGACCGCTCTCCTTTTTAGCCTGTCTGTCCTTGGAGCCCCTTGTTGGCGAGTTGCCACGGGCTCGGCATGGCGTCCTGAGGGCCTTCCCTGTAAAACATTGTTCGTTTACGGTGGGTGAAGTGCATGTAAGGGAATCCATTTCAAAAGTTGGGACTTTGATCTTAGTTACCTGCGAGGCTGGGAGTAGCCCGGGGTAGTCGGCTGTAATGGCCACCATGGCATCATCGCAGCTCAATTGGTAGAATACCCTGTCAATCAGCTCTACGAATATGTCTGGATCCTCTTTGAGGCCGGGGTCGAGGGACCGCTCAGGATCCTCTGGTTGTGGAGGTGGGCTATTGATCTCCCTTACAGCCTTACGCAGCTCCTGCGGTGAATTTGCAAGGTAAAATATTTAACTGCAGAAATATGGAATGGGTGGGCATAAGAAGTGGCGGCCTACCCAGCTCGGAGGGTTGTACATGGAGAATCCATCCTGTGGCTTGATGCGGAGGAACTCCTCTTCCTCTCCCTTGTACAGACCGGACATGATTTTTGCTAGGGCAGCAGTCGAGTCCGGCCCCTTGCGGCCGCAGCGGGTGGCATCATCTTCCCCATTGAAATCTCACATAGGGTGGCCTCGATATTGAAGTGGTTGCACCCCCCGCATAATGCATATTGACATAACTTCGGTTATGGTCAGTCCTGATTGAGCTAATACCTTTATCCGGCCCATCAGGTAAAGAACATCTCTATCATCTTCCTCCTGAGGGCTCCGTGGCCGCCAGCTCAGGTGCTTCTTCAAGGGAGCATTATCAAACTCGGGAAGGCCGATCCGAATAGGATCCGGAAGAGGGACGTCCTCCATATAAAACCACTCTGAAGGCCAGTCTTCGTACGTCTTCTTCGGGGTACCGGATAGGTATCCGGTCCCGGCGATGCGCCACACTTCGGCTCCGCCCACTTGATATATTGATCCCCTCTATGTACGGGGCACAAGGCAGAACAACTTCTTCCACAGTGCGAAATGAGCTTCGCAACCCAAGAACAGTTCGCAAAGGGCTACATAACCAGCGATGTGCAGTATGGAGGCAGGGGTGAGGTTGTGCAACTGGAGGCCGTAGAACACCAGGAGCCCTCGGAGAAACGGATGGATTGGAAATCCAAGTCCCCGTAACAAATAAGGGACAAGGCATACCCGCTCTCCCTTAGAGCGGTTGGGAAAGCTCTCCGCTTGCTCCCCGCCATTATAGGTGGCGAGCCCGGCTCGAACCGGGACCATATACGCTGGGGGAAGAAATCCCTGGGTCTGTAGCTTCACTAATTGGTTGTGCGGGACAGAACACCTCTCCCAATCTCCGGGCTTGGGGCTGCGGGAGTGAGAGGAGGAGCTGCGCTGACCGGCCATGCTAGAATGGATTTTTTGGGCGTGCTCCGATGAATGCTCGCTGAGGGAGGATGGTGTAGTTTGGATCTGAGAATCCTCGTCACTTTAAATAGACAGTTCATTCACACAGCTAGGGTGGTAAATATAAAAACGCCCTGGCTCCTCACATTCGCTTGACACATGGAAGATGGCCATTATTGGACACAGAAGCCAAGAAGCGCAACATTTATGAGAAGCTGGACACTATTTAACAGATACTCAGAGTTTGAAGAAGAACCCACCTTGCAATGCCGAAGACAATCTGCGCGCCGGACTCATCATCATTGAAGCCTGGTTCAGGGGCTACTGAGGGAGTCCTGGATTAGGGGGTATCCGGACAACCGGACTATAACCTTTGGCCGGACTATTGGGCTATGAAGATACACGATTGAACACTTCGTTCTGTGTCCGGATGGAACTCTCCTTGGCGTGGAAGGCAAGCTTGGAAATACGGATATGTAGATCTCCTTCCTTGTAACCGACTCTGTGTAACCCTAGCCCCCTCCGGTGTCTATATAAACCGAAGGGTTTAGTCCGTAGGACCAAGAACAACAACAATCATACCATAAGCTAGCTTCTAGGGTTTAGCCTCTTCAATCTCGTGGTAGATCAATTCTTGTAATACCCATATCATCAAGATCAATCAAGGAGGAGTAGGGTTTTACCTTCATCGAGAGGGCCCAAACCTGGGTAAAAACATCGTGTCCCCCTTCTCCTGTTACCATCCGCCTAGACGCACAGTTCGGGACCCCCTACCCGAGATCCGCCGGTTTTGACACCGACACCCTCCTTCGCCTTTTTTTAGTCCGGGTTTGTATCGATGGATCGCACGAAGCAGCAAAAACCAAGACGTGTCTTGTACTCCTCCGTCGACGCTCGCTTTCATGAATTATGTACTTCCTCTCACCAACATGTGGGACATATAGCAACTGGGTCGACGTGTCATGCGCCAACTAACAGTGCAGAATAGTAGGGGGACGCACCCCAGTCGTACTGCCCCAGTAGTAGTAATGAGCAATGAGACGTCAAATCACAATGCCGCCCCTTCCCAGACGGACGAAGAAACCATTATTTCACACTTCGCTTCGCCACCATCTCCATCAAGAAAACCACGTAGTATTGCTTCTGCCATTGTTCTGCCTCAAGAGGGACACGCACATCGCCTTGGTACATCATGACACGTGGGACCGCATGACAGGCCATGCTCCCCCGCCCATCGCTCGGTAAAATCACCTCATTTTTACTACTTCCTCCGTATTGGTTTATAGGGCATGCACGTCGTTCTAGGTTGATAATTGAACTGGCTACTAGCAATGTGCCCATGTGTTGCAACGGATCCAAAGTAGAATAGTATTTGTTCACAGACTTGAAAGAAAACACTCTTGTTTTGATATACATATATACCACTAAAAATATATTACATTTCACTCAAAATATATTTCTCAAGTTGTTTTGATGAGGCGAGTGAGGGATATGGTTGCTTTCTAGATAATAAGGGGTTTGCTTCAAATTGGAACGGAGAAGTGGGCTATTGTTGCAAAAATGCCACAACTTACCTCGCAGCCATTAGATGTAGATAAAAGACTCAATTGGTGATGATGGTGTGTCTGCCATCCATCATTTTTGGCCATTAGATCTACATCTAATGGTTGCAAGGTAAGTTGTGGCATTTTTGCAATAGTAGCCCACTTCTCTGCTCTAATTTGAAGAAAACCCCTTATTATCTTGAAAGCAACCACATCCCTCCCTTGCCTCATCAAAACAACCTGAGAAATATATTTTGAGTGAAACATAATATATTTTTAGTGGTATATATGTATATCAAAACAAGAGTGTTTTCTTTCAAGTTTGTGAACAAGTACTATTCTACTTTGGATCCGTTGCAACGCATGGGCACATTGCTAGTAGGAGTAGAGATATATGTGATGAACAGTATATGTTTAGAAACTACATCCGCGTACGAATCGAATGATATACTTTTTGTGACATAGTAACTCATATTTAGTTAGTCAAATGGATGACCGAGAACTACGTGCGCGCCCTATAAACCGAGACGGAGAAGGTAGTACAGTACGTACTATCTTTTTAGATCAATATAGTCGGGATTCACCAAGGAGAAAAACCAAGTGGTAGGCTGCTCCTGTCGTGTTGGCGTAGCAACTCAAACAGGGTCAGTACGCACACGAAATGGTGACACACTTAACAGGACCCCTTTGGCCGACATGTGGCTCATCCACCGTCTTGTTCCACGTGTGATGCACCAAATTATAGTTCGGAGCAGCGGTTGGAGTTGGAGGACCCCGGTCGTAGCGCCGCAGTAGTAGTAAATGAGCGATGAGGGGTCAAATCACAAAGCCCCACCTTTCCTGCATTAAGCTGGACGAACGAAGCAACCATCATTTCACTCTAGCGTGCAAGAGCATAAAGAAAAGAGAAAACCAATGATGCGTGCGGCAGCTACCTAGGGTACCCTAGAGTAGGGGCCTCCACTACAAATCCTTTTTCTGAAAGCGTCTCCACTACAAATCCGCTTCTCCCTCGTCCTCTTGAAGAAAACCGATGATGCGTGCGGCGGTAGGGTTTGTAGGAGTACTACAGCGTGCGGGACCACGTCATATTAAACGGGAGAGGGATTGAGTTCGAGTCGACGCCTTAATATGTCTGGGTCGCTTGGTTTTATGAGAACGAGGAAGCACTTTGGTTTCGGGGACCAGTGGAGATATGCGTACAAAAAATTGTGGACGTAGATTCGACAAAAGGCAATGATGCATGGGCCCTACATTTTGATATACCCGCGGTCGCATGAAATTTGCTACTGTACTCAGAACTAGTAAGGTACATGCATTGAACGCATGAGATTTGGAAACCAAATTATGAATAAATACACACTATAGCATGTAAAGCTTTGAGTCATATATGCATGATGTAGATGTTCGTTTAGTTCTTATAGTTAATATCATTCAAAACCAATTCTCTACTCCTACAAAAAGTTGAGTTGGTGATGATGGTGTGCCTGCCATCCATCGTTTACAACCGTTCGATTTACATCCAACGCATCTGAGACAAAATGTGCCAGTTTTGCAAAAAGACCCCCGCACTTCACTCCTCGTTTGTAGATAACCCACTGCCTCTCAAGTTCAGCCACTGTCCCTCTCACCTCATATATCCATCTCAGGAAATAATTAGAAGGATATGGAGAGGTCGTTGCTCTCGGCATCACCTGCCCCCAACACCTCTCATGCCTTCTCTCGGGCCGCATTGCCGACCACCACCATGACCCCCTCCTCCTCGCCATCTCCTTCGCCCCCTCCCAAGTCATCCCGAGTTACATTCATGGCGGTCTAGAACAAAAAACTAAATCGATACTCAAAAAATGATTTTTAAAGAATATTTTTTGCTAAGCACAATAAGTATTATTTCTTCATGAAGTTTTGGATGTAGGTTGAACACTTGAATGCTTTTCTTTGCAAAAGATACTTTTTATCTATTTTGCCTACATTTACTACTCACCGGGATGCTTTTGAGCTCTAGATAAGCATGAATATTCGAAGAAACCTATCGATATTTGTTACACATGAGATGACCCCATATACTTTGTCAAATAAACAACTCCCGGATCAATGCATTTCGATGTTTCGTGCAACGCACGGGCATCTTACTAGTAGTTTTGTAAAAAGGTTAAGATTCATGGGATTGTGCATTGCAAAGCATAAAGTAAAAAAATAACGGTAATTCATTTAGAAAAAAAGTTTGGGCAATTATGATACGGAAGATTCTAGAACAAAGGAGAAGTGCTTGTATTTTGGGAAAGCATGCATGGCCCACATCTCTTATTGGTTGATATGTCATGAAACAAGAAATGAGAAGGGAGTTAATGTACCGTGCCAAAGTGTTTTCGCATTATTTGGTTTTCGTAATATGACTTACACACCTAGGCGGAGGGAGTACAAAGAGAAAAAATGAATTGAAGTTAAAATAATGGCATTTCTAGCAATGCAAGAAATAACTTATGAGTAACATGCACGAATTGATCATGTGGTGCTTGCATGCATAGAGTAGAAAAAACAATGTGATTTATGACTTGCATGCATGATGTGTTCTTGTGCCATAGTTGCATGTCTAGGAAAAAAGCTACTAGTGGGCTGTACTAGCTATTTAGGAATAGAAGATGTATACATGGAAGTTGTAGGGAAAGAGTTGACATGTATCTCAATTCCCATGAGTAGGGATTGGAAAAGAGATGTCATTTGGTTCACATCATAGGAACTCCTCTATTGAATCTAGAGATGACATGTATCTCAATTCCTATGAGGAGGGATTAGAAAAGAGATGTCATTTGGTTCACATCATAGGAACTTTTCTATTGAATATACGCTAATATTTATTTTCGTTTGAAATTATGGGAGTATAGGAATCCATTCATATGAACCAAGTGGCTCTAAAGCTATAAAAATGATATCATGTTTATTTCCTTTGAAATGTGGAGTATATGAATCTATTCCTATGAACCAATTGGCTCTAAAGGAAAAAATCCTATAAAAATCATATCATATAGAGTTCCTATGATATTCCTCCACACCAAAGGATGGTTGAAATTGCTGCAGGTGATATGGCGGTCTTTGTTTGTAGACTCCTCCTCCATCTTTATTGTTACCTCTCGAAGATGAATGTAATGATATATACTGGACATTCTATATGTGCATTTTGGTACACGAAAACTCGGTAAAAGTTTGTGAGGTTCGAATTTTCAATAAAGCTATATGGACTGCATTTTGGAATGGAGGGAGGAGCATAAGGCACTTGCTAACGCTCACATGGAAGATTTGTGTGTATGAGGAGTGGCTGCTCTGTTAAATGACATGGCAAACTGACACTGTCGGATGCCGATCTAACGGTTCTTACGGCGTTCGTCAGGAAACGGCTTGTGGCGAACGTTTGTCGGATAATCATTTATGGACACATGCATTGCAATGATACGTGCCCCCCCTCTCATGGACACACACGCACCCTCATGAGTCACGACTCTCCCGAGTCCTCTCGCACCCACCGTCTATCTGCAGGTAGACGTCACACACATATGTGCTCTTCACACCCTACCCTCAGAACTTCCAAAAAACAAAAGACGTCGTGCACCTATTATTTTAGCTCACACGTCACACACTTATACTATTACTCTTGTGGCGAACGTTCTTTGGGCATAATATATTGTACTCTCATGAAAAGAAGCGGTGCATGCACATACTAGTTCTCTCACACCCACTCGCGGGTACACATAGGAGCGCATTTTTTTGAAGCTGGTACAACAAAATCACTCCACCATATATATAAGCAGGAGCCTTAGCGCTTGCTTTACTAGGGTTCCTCTCTTTCACTCTCTCATGCTCTCCGGATCTAAGCAAGACATAGGTGGCCACACTCTCTCTACTCACGACTGTTCACAAATCCGGCCGGACCACCTTGACCGGGGCAGGGGTGTAGGTGCATCATTCACGCTGTTGTCGGCGGCGAGGGAGGAGACCAACGGCTGCCCGCGCGTCCCGATCGACGGCCGCGCCGGCTCGAGAGGGCCTCCAACCCCTTCTTCCTCCCTGCAGTATTATGGACAAGATGCGGCCTCCCGATGCCGTCTTTGCCACATGCCGACGACCCTCAGGTATATTTTCCTTCGAAACCTACCTAGCTCTACTGCCCCAGCTCCCCACGTGGCTGCGTGTGGATCTTTTTCTACTTCCGTCGGCTGTTCCAAAGCCACCTAGACTTCTACTATTATTAGAGGTAAAGCTAGTTCATAGAGTCGAATCTAAGAGTTGGTTCAAACAGGGAAGAAACTGGGAAAGCTATAGCATGAATCTAGGACTTGGTTCTAAGAGGAAATGGGCGAAAGTAGTAGATACTGGCTACCCAACCGGTCTATTGGTTGAAAAGGCGAAGAAAGCATGGTGTATGGCGAAGGGTGGGGGGGAAGTGGACCTGTCTCTTGGTTGAAAAAGGAAAGTAAGTGAGGGGTGTTAGGGGACAACACAAATGAGAATGAGCAGGTCTAGATTTCCTGTGCTCACATAGGAAAATGTTGCCGAGGAGATAAAAATGGGATAAATGCAGACATGATGCCTGAGTGTTTGCCGCTCTCAGCAACCACATCTGCCTCACCACTTTATGCCTCGGCTGTCCCTACGCCCATATCGCTACTGTTAATGTAAAATCACATGAAGCATTAAAGAATGCCACCTAATGTCACCATAAGTAATGGTCTAGTGCCAGCGATAAATTGAAGCAATACCACCACCATTTTATGAAGTGCTTCCATCTTGCTTTATTTCCCATGAATTGTGTTTTTGCAGTTACACATAAATCTCACACCGCTAACATTGCTTCATCCCAGTGGAACTGCACAAATTTGATTGCACATTTACTAACCATGTGCTACTCTCATGACAGTAATACTAATGCTATTGTTCTGCATGTTAATCTAGTGGTAGTGTTGATGCGATGTGATGCTACTTACTTAAGGGCACTTTCATACAGTCAATCTAGTGCCAATTATAACACAACAGATGTTGCAGTTAATCATATGCCACTTCAAATATCTGTCACTATTTAAATAGGCTTATTTTGTATTTGCGCAAACAAGGATGTCTGTCTCCATATCGTTTCTATCTGCGCAATCGAAAGTACACACCTCAATTTTAATAAAACTGCACAAAATGAGATGGCTAATCCTAGTTGCCGTCCTCTAACCACCAGTGTTCCAGGTATTCCTACATTGGTCCTAACTAGGTAGAATGACCAACGCAATCTAAAAGAAGTTGATTCATACGTTTTACTTCCTGATTGCAGTGCAGGGACGAGCGAAAACAACTGCATCCTAGTCCGGAATGCACTTTCTTCTAGTTCATCCATGGACCAAGGACTAGCTGGCACGGCTGCACGAAGGTTTTTGGGACAGGTGCGCGGACAAGAGGCATTGTGGTCTGCTTATTTCTTTAAATAGCGGTGCTTAAATTTAGTGGAATGCACAAGAATTTCAGCTCGTCAGTACACTACATGGTTCAGTTCAGCATTCCAGCTGAGAACACAATTATAATTTGTTATTCTGGAATGAGAGAACCTAACCCTGGATGGTGGCAACAAGATAAAACCAGAGTGAACTCCAGGAAATTTAAGCCTGCCGGGAGGTCCTTTGCTCGGAGAAGCCTTGTTTTTTTCCTGATTTGTAAACCTTCTCACAGCTTTGTCTTTTGCTGTGAACTAGTATATGTTTGTTATGTTCTATGAATCATTGAGATGTATAAAATTGCTTAACTTATGATTTTCAAGTTTTTTATGAAGCCGAGTTTAATGTGAGTGTTCCACATGAACGCAGGAGCGTGTGAACATTTCAAATTTACATTGTGGCCTCGGTTAACTGCATGAACCACTGTAACAAGATATGTAGTTGCTTATATGTCAGACAACAGATTATTGATTGTTAGTTGGTCGATAGCCTAGTGTTGAAGCGAGCTGAGCCAATGTGTCATGTTTTGCACAACTGCTAACAGGTGGGGTAGCACCAACAGTGTTTACAAGTACTTATGTATACATCAGCGCACATTTTTTGAATGAGTGCTCTATTTCATCAAACACACGCTACTCGTATGGTAAACCGTGACAACTTATGTCTTACCATGCCATATTCATGAAAAAACTAGTGACAACGCATTTGTTTCCGCAACAATTACAATGGTTCTCACATGATTCACGGGCAGACAAAAGTAGCAGCAGTTCCCATAGACGGATTCAAACAAAGTACTAGCCCAGAGGGCTCGATAATAGGCAAGGTTCGGATAAGTAGACACAATCCAAACTAGTATTAAACACTAGCTGGGGCAACTATTTCGTGCCTCGATCTAATTTGGGCTGGACACAAGACGGACCTTGCCATGAACATCATCGAGGACGTCTGGCAGCAGCTCAATCCTGTGAACCTTCATGAAGATAACCTTGTGGCCTTGGACTCATAAACTTGTTTGTGGAGGCATGCCCCGCCATCTTCCTGTGTAAGCTTGACAAGAACAGTATGTCTCACAAACGAAGGAGTAGCTTTGAACTTCTTGTGCTTTAGTACACCCTGGACAATATGCCTGACAACGGTGAGGCTGGAATACAACTCGACATTGGTATAAGCACAAATGGCTTCCAGGATCCAACAGCCTAAGAACTCTATTTTCCCAGTGCGTATATTCAGGTCATCCGCCTCATAGCGAGTGACATGTACAACCACACAATCCTTGTCTGCATCAAGGCTCTAGTTGAAATAAAAACAAATTCTGAATTACTTTCCAGTATAAGAAACACAAGTTATTTAAACCACTATGTATAGCATGGCATCGAAGCTAATAAAATTTTGCATTATTCATCAACACATACTTAGATGAAAAACAACAATCGAGATCGGCAAAGAAGAAAATCATCTTGGGCAGATCAGTGGGGGGGGAGGACTGCTCCTGCAGTGCCAAGGGGGCTGTAACCTCAAATGGGGCGTTGACCATCTCAGTAGTGGACGTGAGCATATCTAGGGTCGGCTCGATGGCTGCCTCCATCTTCTTGGAGCTCTTTGTCTCGTGGGGATGAGCCTCCCGCGTCTACTCCAATATCGGCAAATCTTTGCCTGGTTCTCCTTGGTCCATGATGAAACTGACGAATACTAGGAGACCGCTGAAAGGAAAACACAATCGCAATGACAATGAAACAAAAAAGATAGTGAGGATCGGTTTCTGCTTTGCAAAAGTTGTTTTTTTTTCTGAATGAAAATATACCAATATCATGGATCCGCTTACCTTTCCTTCGTTGGGAGAGAAGAGCAGTGGCAGATGCGAGTGTTGGCTTTCTTTAAGACGGTGAGGAACAAGGAGATTCAGCGAAGAGTGAAATGATGGTTGCTTCGTCCATCAAACTTAGACTGCGGGGAGGTGGGGTTTTGTGATACGACGGCTCGTTACTGCCACGCTACAGCCGGAGTGACTCTCCACCTGCATACTGCCTTCTAATTTGGTGGATGGCATTTGGGCTCGCGCGCGGCATGGCCTGCATTTCGGTGAACAAAAGTAAAACATCATTCAGTAGAGGGAGACATTTCGATAACCGGAGGAGCCACAAGCGGTAGTGTATCCACTGTACTAGTAGTAATTGTTTTTCTCGTAGCTGTAGAGTGTCTCCACTGTACTATAGTAATTGTTTCTTTGGGCCCAAGAAAAAACAACCCATCCACCCTAGTAAATAATAAAATCAATTCAAAAGTCCATATATTTACTTAATGAGAGGCGCTACCCACACCCAGCACACCGCCCCCCGAAAAAACCTGGGTGCTCTTTTTCATCCTCACTCCCAAACACCTCACGTCAGCTCGCTCCACTCGTACCCCCAAATTCCTCACCTCACTCCTACAGAAAACCCCAGCTCCCCTTCTTCCTCACTAATACAGAAAAACGTCAGCTCCCCTTCTTCTTCACACGCACTACAACTAGGCTCGTCATTCGTTACTCTGCTCAAATCTGTGAGCACGACGCGACGCCCTCGAGGAAAATGGAGTCGGCTGACCCCAGCGCCAAGAAGATGAGGCTCCCGCCAGCAGCGACACCTGTTGCAGATCCTGAACCCGGCAGTGCGGGGAGAAGCGGCGACCCCGCACCCACCGGATCCCAAGAACCCGTAGAATCTCGGGTGGACCGCATCAGCGATCTCCCGGACGCCGTCCTTGGGAAGATCATCTCGCTTCTCCCCACCAAGGATTGCTGTCGCGCCCAAGTCCTCTCAATTCGGTGGTGCCCTCTATGGCGCGGTGCCCCTTAATCTCGACTGTCGTCAGCTATCTCTCTTCAGTGATTTTGAAATCCCCAGAGCCATCATCTCCTCCCACCAGGTCTTCGTTCAAAGCCTCTTCATCCCATCATGTTACCTGAGCAAGCATACCATGCCCTGTACGGTGGACACCTGGCTGAAATCCCCTGAATTCATAGAACTACAGTTGCTTGAGTTCTAGTATTCCCGTGGAAATCACCTACCAGATATCGAACGCCACCTACCTGTGCCCTCAGCACCGGTGTCCATCTCACGGTTTTCCTCCTCTCTCCACACCACCACCTTTGCGCTGTGCTACCTACTAGACAATCTATTACTAAACCTTCGACTCCCATTTCTCAAGAAACTTTCACTTGTGCGGGTTCGTATATCGGAGGCCTCATTGCACAACATCATCCACTCCAGTTGCCCTGCCTTGTAGTGCTTGGTGCTTGTTTTCACAGTTAGAATCGGTAGTCTCCAAATAAAGTCGCCTAACCTTGTAAGAATTGGAATTTCTTTTGACGGAAGGCAGCTTATCATCCAAGATGCCCCATCACTTCAAAGGTTGATCCTTGATTCTAGTTATTCACCGTCGCAAATAACCGTCCTCTTTGTTCCTAAACTTGAGACCTTGGGTGTAATACATGATGTATGTGCTCATTTCACGATGGTGTTTGGCTCCACAGTTCTTCAGGTACTTTATATTATCATCTACACTTGTAACCATACGCTGCATTTTAAATTTCTGCGCATAAGTTATATCATCTCGGAGTACACATTTTGTACTAATATTATGTTATGTGCTCAATGAAGAGTTTATCCATGGATAGCCTATCAATGGTGATGGGTTCTGTCAAGATCTTATATATCCAAATGAATAGTTTTGATCTGAACAAGATTATTGGCTTGCTGCAATGCTTTCCATGTATGGAGAAGTTGTATATAAAGGTGATAATTTCATGCACATTGGAAACCCGCATATAGTGTACTAGAATTAACCATTCAGCTGTTGCTCTTTCCACACTCTTTTTTTAGACCTTAACTGTTTTCAATCTTCATGTCTATTTAGGCAACAGGACGGGGTAAGAAAGTTATAACCAATCGGTGGATTCGTAATCACCGGGATTTTCTCACATCTCATGACATTAGATTGAAGATAATAACGCTAGAACGATATGTAGCCAACCATGCAAACACTAGATTTGTCACATTCTTCCTGCTGAATGCGAGGTTACTATTGTCCATTAGGCTTAAGTTTATCAGCAGCATGGTTTTGACGGATGGGTATGTCGAAGAGCAAAAAAAAGAAGTTTCAGGTGGGCAAAAGAGCTTCTGAACATGTCGGGCTTCTATCTACAACATATTCTGGTCATAATCCAGTAAATTTTACGACCCGGGATGTTCATTCTATGGACCTGACCGATCCAGTTGACCGTGACTGCCGAAAACAGTGCTGGAGTTAGATGTTGTTGCCCTTTTCAACCTGGGTTTTGTCCAAACCTGATGAACAATTAACCCTCATGCTTTTGTACAGTTGTAAGCTAGAGTTAGATGTTCTTGCCCTTTTCAACTCGGCTGTGGCCGTCATATTTTCTTTGAAATAAGGCAAATGGCTTACCATTCGTTTAATTTAGAGTGAAATATTGTGACAAATTCCAACCAAGGGAAATAACATCGCTCTCGCCGGCTGCTTGAGCTCACTGTGCATTACAGAAGCCAAGTGATTAGCCCCCACCAACACCCACAAACTTATTTCGAACTAGCACACCAAATGGGCTATAAATTTTCATAGGAAAGGCTGCATGACCATGACAGATTTGGATTCTGACATTTGGGACCCATGAGGAAATAGCATATCCAAGGTGGTGTCGACTTACTAGCTAGTCAACAAACGTTTCTGCTGGCCAGCCGTTGGATTGACTTCCAACATCTGTCATGTATCTTCTATCACTCGTCTTCTTCCTCCAGCCGCCCAAAACAAACCACCTCGTCAGCTCCACCTGCTCCCGCCCCCCATGGCTAGCTGCGCCTCCGCCGCCCTACCCTACCCTCTAATGTTGGCCAATCCCTCCCTCAATTCCCCCACACGTCTTGTTATTCGCCGGCGACGTCAGCCCCAACACACACCCGCACCCGAACCAGTCAACCCTCGTACTCCCCTCCGCTTGCGAATGGACCGGTGCATCTTCCATGGCTCCTGTTCATTCCATCTGAGGCCTCGCCATCGTCCTCGGCCTTAGGTCGCTCGCCGTGCGTGGTGCGCCGCCCTCTTGCGTTGTCAACACCGTCAACAACCAAGAGGAACAAGGATATGACTGTACGTGGAGAGTATGACAGTAGGGACCCACCAGCGTCATGGCAGTACGCAAGCAAGTGCTTCGTTATTACAAGCCCCCAAAAATGGTTCCTCCTAATGGTTGGACATCTGGGGCTCACGCCATTGTCAACGTAGTCAATAAACGAGAGAATTACACAACGAGCGGCTGACACCAGGGACCCAGCAGGTCGCGCAGTTGTTATTTACTTATTTTTAGGAACAAGCAGATGTTATTTATACTAGTTTTAGCGACGGATCAGGGTAGCAACGGGGCTGTGCGGGGGCTGTGGGCCGTCTGGCCAGGGTTTTATTTATGTTTACCACATCATGAGCCCAGTTGTGTTTTTTTCTTGCTGAAAGTGTCTAGCCCAGTTCTATTTTTTTAAGAAATAACCAAACAAGGCCTACTTGCTTTATCAGCCCTGCTGGGCTACAAATCTTTCAAGACGAGGAGAGAGTTTGATTCGGTTTGCCCAGAAATGGGTTGTACATTTTTAAAACACATCAAACCGGGAATTAGTTTCATTTTGTTTAATTACAAGATTTTAAATTCCATTGATTTTTGTGCCTGGACAATTATTTGGATTTTATATTTATATAAATTATTTTTCAAAATAGTTTGAATGTGACTCGATATTTAGGGATTAAAAACAGTTGACCGCACCAAAATATTCTAAATTTCGTATAATTTTTAACCGTGGCCACAATATGGGGTGTAATGCTAACAAAAAGAAGATGGCCTCCAAAAAACTTCTTAAGAATTGGCAAATGGGTTGTAAATTAATAGAAATAATGGCAGATGGGCTGTATGCTGTTTTCCACAGATTTGAGGCTGACTTGTGCGCTTACTATAGGTTGTCGTATATGCTTTCCTAAAAAATAAGTGTCGGTGTCAAAACAGGCGGATCTCGGGTAGGGGGTCCCGAACTGTGCGGCAAGGCCGGATGGTAACAGGAGACAAGGGACACGATGTTTTTACCTAGGTTCGGGCCCTCTCGATGGAGGTAATACCCTACTCCTGCATGATTAATATTGATGATATGGGTATTACAAGAGTAGATCTACCACGAGATCAAGGAGGCTAAACCCTAGAAGCTAGCCTATGGTATGATTATGTATGAAGATGATTTTCCTACGAACTACGACCCTCCGGTTTATATAGACACCGGATAGGGTTAGGGTTACACAGAGTCGGTTACAATGGTAGGAGATCTTGAATATAAGCATCGCCAAGCTTGCCTTCCAAGCCAAGGAAAGTCCCATCCAGACACGGGACGAAATCTTAAATCTTGTATCTTCATAGTCCAGGAGTCCGGTGAAGGTATAGTCCGGCTACCCGAACACCCCCTAATCCAGGACTCCCTCAGTAGCCCCTGAACCAGGCTTCAATGACGACGAGTCCGGCGCCCAGATTGTCTTCGGCATTGCAAGGCAGGTTCCTCCTCCAAGTCCTTCATAGAAGATTGTAAACACCAATAATAGTGTCCGGCTCTACAAAATAAGTTTCCACATTGTGCCATAGAGAGAATAATATTAACACAAATCAAATCTGCTAACGTATTCCGTAGTGCGTCATCACACTACGGCCAAGTTCTTTACACAAATCGTTTTTACTTTTCCACCTCAGCACGTCTAGCGAGGTGGTTTCCTTGGCACATCTTGTCAAAGCAGAGATCGTGTGCCCCTTTTTATGTGATTCTCATCAATACGGACGTGGGTAACCCAACCGTGCCCGTTAGCATGTTTCCCTCGATTAAAGGCAAGTCCCAAACGGTTATGGGGAGGGATCTTGGTATTCGACCTCTTATAAAGATACCAAGGCCTTACTTCTTTTTTCAATCTCAAGCGAGTTCGCCCGTCGCCTCGAGTTCCAACACCCCAGGCTCCAGATTCCAGGCGCTTCGGACCTTCGACAATGTCCGGTTCTGACTCAAGGCCGGTGGACGCCCTCACTACTAGGAAAAGGGCTATAGATGAAATGGATACTAATGGCGCACCATGTATGTGGTGCGCCACTGCTATATAGCAATGGCGCACCAGATACGGGTGCGCCATTAGTGACCATATTACTAATGGCGCACCTGATATGTGGTGCGCCATTACTAGTTTTGTCCTGACGCCACACCCCTCCCCAGACTTAGCAATGGCGCACCAGTTGGAAAGTGCGCCATTACTAGTTTTAACTAGTAATGGCGCACCAGTAAGAGATGCGCCATTGCTATCTATACGTATGGCGAACCCCTACCAGTGCGCCATTGCTATCACCCCTTATCCCCTCCCTCTAGTCACGTTCTCTCCCCTCGAGCAAAACAACCCAGCCTTTCTGGATCCAATCCTCCTCCCTCTCCCCCAACCACCCACCGCGACCGCTCCGCCGCTCCAGTCTCCTAATCAGCGCTGCTCCATCTCCCCACCCACCGCCGTGGTGCCGCCGCTCTAGTCTCCCAATCAGCGCTGCTCCCCTCACTTCCCTCCCTAGGTTGCAGATGGAGTCGAGCAGGTCAGCGCCGCGGCCAGACTCGCCACGGATAAGCACCATCGTCGAGCTGGAGCTGGGCCGCGGCAGAGGCCGGCTTCTTCTCCACAATCTGGTGCAGGGAGAGGAGGCCACTGCTTCCTCCGGCGTGTGCTTCTTCTCAGGACGACATGGAGCTCCTCAAGGTCCCCTCTTCTTCCTCCCCACATCTCTCTCTCCGTTGGATGCGATTCGGCAGGCGTGGTTCCCTGCCTGATTCGGTGTCCTCACGCACGTAGGTGACAGCCGTGCGGTGCGCGCGCGGATTCTTCCTCAACTCCGGCGCCTTCCGCCCTGCCCCTTTGCTAGCCAGGACGATTGATTCTTCATGGAGATGCAGGTCGAGCAGCAGATGTCTCCGCCTCCGTTCATGGTCAGAACACTCTTTCCTTTCTTCTTCTCTCTCGTCCATCTCCTGGATTCAACCTATCTATCTATCCATGCTAGTTAATCAATGGACTTTCTGGATTCTGAATTTGTAACAGGGGTAGCTAGATGGATCATGTATGAGGATGGATTAGAACGGGATGATGGTGGAGAAGATGATGGTGAAGCATCAGAGGATGATGGTGCCCGGTATGATTTATAGTTTATACACATACTGCACTGTTAATTAAAGGTTGTAACCTCACTGTCTGCACTACTTCTAATATTGTTTTTCAGTAGCTTTTTTCTGCACTTTTTTTTTCAGTTCTTAGTGCTGCTGCCCTAACCTATAGCCACTTGTCCTGTCTTGAGCGTCATCATGATGTGTCGGAGTATCTATGCTATACATCTGTGCTATGTCTCCCCTGTTTACTTTCAATTAGCATTGTTAAGCAGTGTGAATGGCACTGGTTGCAAATCTAAATGCTAATTACTTCCTAAGATGTTAATGTGTAGGATGAATACTATTAGAGAATCAGTGCACCAATCAAAAGCAATCTAGTATTTTTGCTAAGAAAACAGTGCCACCAAGAAGTTCTTTGTGGGACTATAACTATTAGTTGTTGGAATGGTTCGTTTGGATCCTTGCTTGGGTTAATAGTTTGTTATTCGCTGCTCTGTTTGCAATTTGGGTTTAACTCTGACACATAATTTCTTGTGGCACCTGGTTCCTCCTTGTCTTTGTTGTGTGAAAATGTTCTTTTTATCAGGGATACTTGTGCAGTCGTGCAGGTTGGTTTTCAGCATGGTTCTATAAAGAAGTTGGCACTTTGGTGTTATATATATATTTTAGAATCACTTTGGTTATATATGTTGGGGGGTATTGGTAGGGTATTTTGTTGCCTATTCTAAGGCTGTATAGCTGTTCTTGTCTGTGGTTTAATTGCTCTCGCTGTTGGCGTTCTACACTGCTTGTGCTAAGATCTGAAGGTGATGAACTTGTATGTTTTATCTCATGTTCTGAAACAAGGATCGACTTGAACATCTGGACTAGACTAGTGGATGCCAGCAACTCCTCTGAAACTCTTCTTGAAGTTCAATGTTTTTCTGGAAATGATTGCACAGCATTACCCCCTCCCCTCCCACCAGGCATTATCTGGTAGTAACTTCTTTAGTTACACATTTGAGATGCATTTTTTGTTGTTGTTAAAACGGAGGCATAAGCTTTGCGTCATCCATTAAGAGAGGAGAAAAGAGTTTGTTACACACATCTATTACTATTACGTAAGGTTGTTATTGTCCTGGTATGATATTACCCAACTTTTTCACACCCGCAATAACCAGTGTTTTGCCTCCCTCTTGATGGAGCCATTTGAACCTGTAGCCACTTTGGTTATCCAACTTTTTCTGCACCTATAGCCACTTGATCGTTGAGAATTCTTCAAGCCTACCTATAGCCATTTGAACAGATGTCTATCTCAGATCTGCTCATCTAAAAAATCCAAGTGGAGTAGTATACTGGTAGTATAGTATAACAATATTATCAAAAGGTAAATGCCCTGATTAGTTAACTCTATCAGATAAATACTCGTCGAAAATGGGCTCTTATCAAAATTCATTTCCATTATAATCTTACTCATACAATACACACCATGTAATTCTGGAAATATATGCTCATATCTAGTTCTCCATAAAAAATGATAGTATTGACATGTTATAAATAGTTTGTTTGTATTTCTGTTTATTTTGTTACATTTTACAGGGATAAAGTGAAGAAAAAGAAGAAAAGATTACTAGAAGATTAGTTTTAGGATTTTCTTTTATTTCCTTGCAATTTTCCTTTTATTGGATACTTGTAAAGACATTGTAATATTCTTACTATAATAAAAAATATGATTATGTTTCATTTTTTGTTTTTAAATTATTTTCCTTATAGGTTGTTTTCTGTAAATTTGGATTTTTTTTTGTTTTCCAAATACATTACTAGTGGCGCATCATCAACTAGTGCGCCATTAGTAAGCCAGAGCACATGGCCCCTGGGAGGCATACTAATGGCGCACCGTGGGATATACTAATGGCGCATTGTATGGTGCGCCATTAGTATACCAGATACTAATGGCGCACCACAGGTGCGCCATTAGTAAAAAATACTAATGGCATGATACTAATTGCGCACCTGTAGTGCGCCATTAGTAGGCAAAACAGGTGCGCCACTAGTAGGCCTTTTTCTAGTAGTGCCTCCTCCATCACGAAGGAGGACGTGCTAAAGTTGAGGGAGGCTAAGTTCCTGACCGGTGAAATTTCATATAGGTTGCCTGCTCAAGGGCAGGTTATTCCCAGTCCCCAGCCCGGTGAGAGCGTGGTGTTCATGTCTCACTTCCTCCGAGGGTTGGGCTTCCCAATGGATCCCTTTGTGAGGGGACTGTTGTTTTATTACGGGCTGGAATTTCATGATTTAGCTCCGGAGTCCATCCTCCATATCTCCTCGTTTATCGTCGTGTGTGAAGCATTCCTCCGCGTCACCCCTCACTTCGGATTATGGCTCAAGACCTTCAAAGTGGAGCCTAAGATGATCAAGGGACGGCATGCAGAGTGCGGAGGTGATGTCATAAGTAAAAATGCCGATGCTCCATGGTCCGAGGGCTCTTTACGAGAGGAGCTAGGTTTGTGGCAACGAGAGTGGTTTTATATCACCGCTCCCTGGGGCACCAAGTGGGTGGCGCCTCCGGCCTTTCGCTCGGCTCCCCCACCACGGCTAGCGTCATGGGTCAACAGAGGGTTGGATTGGGGTTTGCCCAAAGATGTGCCCTTGTTGCAGGGCCGCATTAAGGATCTCTTGGAAGGAGACCTCAGCCTGGTCAAGGTGACGCAGGTCATGCTGATTTGCTGAATATTGCCTGGCAAACATCGCTCCCTTCGCCTGTGGGAGTTCAATCCGGAGGGACCGCGAGCTCTCCAGAATTTCATAGGCGCAACGCCCGTGGAGTTGTATAAACTGTTCTTCGGATCACAAGAAGCGTGTCCAGATTTAATCGAGGACACAGGCCCGGATACTCAAGTAAGTAACCTTGTGCCCGGACCTTCTATCTGTATAATTGTCATAAACTTGCCCTTAAAAGAGTTGTCCTTTTAAACAGGAGTGGATAGCGAAGGCAAAGCTGATCAGGTGTCCGGCCCCCCTTCCCGAAACCAGGCCGGATCCTGTGCTAGTCAGGATGCTGGAGATAATGCCTTTGGAGGGAAGCGAGGGGGATGACAAGGAAATTATGGCCTCCTCGAAGGAGGCCGCTCCGAAGGGAGGAACCGACAATTCCTCTCCTAAAGGGAAAAGGAGAGCTGCCTCTGACGACCCGGAGACCATGGCCTCGAAGCGGGGGAAAATGTCTTCATCAGAGGGTCCTACGCCGGGCAGTTCCTCGGCCGGACTACGTACTCAAGGAGATCAACCCTCCAGTGAGCCGTGAGTAGAGAAAGATTTTCCTTTCGAGGGATGAGAGAAATCCGTGATTTATATCTGAGAAGTTTAACCGAATTTTTACCTTGTAGTTCGGACCTCAGCCCTTCTCAGCAGAACTCGTCTTCGGGGGATCTTCTTTCAGAGATGATGGAGAGCGGGACGCCTCCTTCTGCCGTGCCGCCTAACGAGGCGGGCGACCCTGAGGTGTCGTCACGGAGGGTTTCTCCGAGTCCGACAGGGGTGGAAGATAGCTATGGGGCCCCCCGAGGTTCTCCGCGTCCGACCTTCGAAAGAGGTCATAGGATAAGTTCGGCATCGTCTGGTGCTCGGCCGGAGGAGCTAAAGGTTCTGCTGGGGCGAGCTTCTATTTCGGAGGAGCACCGTGCATTGATGGGCACGGTGATTGAAAGGATTTCATCCGCAGAGAGTGGATTGTGTGAGGCCGTCGAGAGTTTACTGACGGGTTTTGTGGTACATTAGATAATGTACACTTTTGTCAGTTGCGCATAAATAAGATGCGCCTTATGTAGATAGTAGCCCCTGAGACTCTGCGCGTCGTCAGGAAATGACGGCACGCGGAGGATCATAATCCCAGGTCTAAAATGCCACCTTTTAATGTAGGCTGCAGGGTGTCCGGAATCAAGCCGGACTACTGGTTTTGCCGAACTAAAGCGGCAACTGGACGTGGCAGATGCCGACATCGCGCTTGTCAACAAGCGGTTTGATGAGGCTCAAGGTATGTGATTCCTTGGGCAGTATTAGGTAAGAAGAGTTTTATGCCAGTGTCTTATGATTCGTGTGCTTGACGCAGATGGTGCGGCCTCCGTGGAGAGTCTTAGGGCAGAACTTGCCCGAGCTAAAGATCAAGCCAGAAAAAGTGATGCGGCTGCCAAGAAAGCCCTTGAAGAGCTGAGAGCCAAACAGGCTGCTCATTGCCGAAGCAAGGAAGAAATTGCCGAGATGGCAGAAAAGTTAAAGAGCACTGCAGACCGTTGCAGACCTCTTGAGAAAGAAGACCAGGCGAGACAGGCGGACCTAGAGAAAGTCGTTGCCGATGCCAAGGACGCGCGCTCTGCAATGAGAGCTGCGAAGGAGGAGCTGCGTCAGGCCGAACAGATTGCGGCTGGAAAGCCCTTTATGCTGCGAAGAATGTTTTACGACCCGCAGTTTGCTCCGTTTGACCGGATGTGGAGTGTGGAGGATACCTATCTGGATTTGGCAGCGAGTGATGCTGTTGCGACCGAACACTTTCGAGATCAGAAAGATCACAAAGTGGAAAAGCTTTTCTGGTCGCAGTTTCACAATCCAGAGCGTCCACTGGCAGTGGACGATCGTTTGGCTCAATGGGCCGAACTGAATAGGTTGTTCGGACTCGCCATGAAGTACGTCATGGGTCATCTGTGGCCGGGGAGATCAGAGCCGAAGAGTTATTTCAGCTTGGTGCAGCAATTCCTTGACGTGGTGCCGTATATAAATGCAATGAAGAGGTCAGCATGCATAGAGGGTGCAAGGATGGCTCTTGCCCGTGTCAAGACATACTGGGCAGAGATGGAGACCACCGTTGTTGCGTCCCGAGATTCGAACAAAAGCCGAGTACCCTCCGAGCACTATTTTCAGGAAGTCCTTGAAGGCACTCGTGTGATAGAGACGCAGTGCTCGAAAGATGCTATCTTATGATAGCATATGTAATGATAAATTAATGTTTTGATAAACTATAGTGGCCTTTTTATACTTGTGCCTTCAAGTATTGGGAACACCTCCTGTGCGGCCGTTTTAAGGTATATATATATATAAAATCTGAAAGATGGCAGTGGTTGGCTTCAGCCCCCACGCACATAGTGCGGGGGTGCTCACAGAAGACTCATTTTCACACTTAACCCAACGTCTTCGTCCTACAAAGGAGGTGATAGCGCAGTGGGCCAGGCAACCGGACTATAATGCTTTAACACTTTCACTTACCCATAGGAGCTTGACAATGGGACTATTTAGGTAGCCCATTAGTGGCGACTGCGCTCGCCCGAGTTCGGGGCGCTTATGTGCCTGACCGGGAAGCGGCCCTTCGTTAAAGCGAAGGAATCCGATATATTCCTTCACGCTACATCATGACAGTCAGTTTTCGGCTTTCTCTACTGAGGTGCTCGCCCGGCCGAACCGGGGCATAATCGTAGTAGTTCTCCTGGTGCTACCTTAGCCGATAGAGCGGAACGTAAGGTAGCCGAACTCAGGAGCCCGGCAACCCAACATTTGTCCAAAGACATGATTCGGAGCTGATGCATATAATGCCAAAACTCGCGACGCCGAACACTCCCTAAGGTGTTCGGTCTTTATGAGTGCGGGCGAAACAACACTCTTTGCTAAAAAAGCCCCTAGTGTCCAGCTACATGCAAAAAATTCTGACGTGGCCACATGCCAAGACGTCAGCCTCCTCCTTGGTTATATCAGAAAAAACCAGGGGATGCGTAGGAACAAGAGACAGTAAAAAAAGGTTTACGAAGGGTCTTAATCTAAAAAGAATCCTTTAGGACGGGTCCCTACTGCACGTCTGCGCCTGTGTCTCCGTTGTGCCGTATCCTGGACGGGCGCGACACGACGTTCATCTGTAAAAGAGAGGAACTAAATTGAAAACGGGTCGTGCCGAACAAAAAGTTTAAAATAAATGAAGTATAAAGTAAAATATAAAATTGAGTTTTATTGTCTCTGCATGTAGCCCCTAGTGCGGGGGTATATGGCCATTAAGCCTGCATTAATGATGATTTTATACCGAACTCGTCTATCCGCGCTCGTGGTCTTTAATGACCTATTTCGAAGTTTTTTTGGCCGGTGAGGCCATTTTACTGTTGGGCTGTCAAAGCGGCCGCACAGTCCTCCGCTTGGGGGAGGTGCACTTTAGTGCTTCCCCTTCAAAGATATGATGCCTCGTGGACCGGGCATCTTAAGCGTGAGAGATGCATAATGCGGTATTGCGTTAAAGCGTGCGAAAGCTTCGCGTCCCAGTAGTGCTTGATAGCGACTAGAGAACGGGACGACATGGAAGGTTAGCTTTTTGCGACGGAAGTTATCGGAAGAGCCGAATATAACTTCGAGCCGGAGAAAACCCATACAAAGGGTGTCCGGACCAGGCGCTACCCCTTGAAAGGAGGTTTTGCTGCGGCGGATTCCTGCTGGGTTTATGCCCATGTGATGGATTGTATCCTGATATATCAGGTTTAGTCCACTATCGCCGTTCATAAGGACATTTGAAAAATGGAATCCTCCGATTATTGGATCGAGTATCAAGGCAGTCCAGCCTGCATTCTTGATATTTCTAGAATAATCTAGCTGATCGAAGATGATTGGTTTTAACAACCAGTGGCGGGACCCTTTGGGGATAGTCCTCGATCCAAACTCCGGGGTCTATTGTTCCATCATATGCCTCTATGTTGACGGGTTTGAATCCCTCTGGAAATTCATAGTCCAGAACCTCATCGGTGAAACATAGGGGTTGTGCGCCGCCCCTGTATTTGGGTGTGCCGGATTCTGATGATGGCTTTTTTGCATTGCTTATGAGAGCTTGCTTTCTTGGCCCATAAATGGACCTAGCTGGGCCATGATGCGAATCCTTAGGTGGGTCGCATACCGATTTAAGTGCGGCGCCACTTGCCGCTTTATGGGGTCGTCTATCCGACCGTGTGGCTTTCTTATTTTTTGAATGCGAGGGCTCTAGGGCCTCTTCGTCGAATTCGGGCAGTAGCTTTCTTTTCGGATAGCTTTTAGTGCGACGACCGTCGCTGTATTTATCTACGGTGTTGAGTACTTTACTCCATCTAATCCGGAGTGCATCTTCCGCTGTCTTTAGCTTCCGCTTCTTCTTTTTCAGGCTGCTTGCAGTTGCGACGAGCCTCTTGTGGAGACTCTTCTGCTCCATGTATTTATCCGGCGTAAGGTCGTCCGAAATGCCGTTTTTTTCGGGGGAGGGCATTTCGGTTTCTCTATCTGTGTTGCCCTGTTCGGACGGCTGCTCTAAGGCCTGCTCGTCGTCTACTGGCTTGTCCTGCTCTATGGCTGGGTTTTTATCGAGGCGGGGCTTGGGTCATCGTTTATGCCGACGCTTTGATTGCTTTCCGGGGGGTCGATCTCCCGTTCCATCCCCTTTTTCCTCTTCCTTTAGGGGTATCCACCATGTACACATCGTGAGATGAGGTGGCTGTCCAATGCTCTATGGGCGTTGGTTCATCGGTATCTCCTGCATCATCATCCATGCTGTCGATGTCTGCGGAGTCGAAGTTGAGCGCTTCGTTAAGGTTGTCGACGATGGCTACCAAGTGGGTGGTGGGTGGGCTTTGAATTTCTTCATCGTCCGTATCCCATCCTTGCTGACCGTAGTCCGGCCAGGGCTCTCCTGATAGAGAGAGAGAGACTTGAGAGAATTCAGGATGTCGCCAAAAGGCGAGTGCTGAAAGATGCCCGCGGCGGTGAACTCCATTATCGGCGCCCAATCGGATTCGATTGGCAGGGGCGCGGGGGTTTCGGAGTCCGAAGAAGAGTCCGGACCCTCGGAGTCACGGATCACGCGGAGCGCGGGGCTGGCGTTCGGCTGGATCGCCTTTGAGATCGCGGCCCCCGAGGTGACGTCCAACCGCTCATCCTCAATTGGCGCAATAGGTGAAGGAAATATGCCCTAGAGGCAATAATAAAGTTATTATTTATTTCCTTATATCATGATAAATGTTTATTATTCATGCTAGAATTGTATTAATTGGAAACATAATACATGTGTGAATACATAGACAAACAGAGTGTCACTAGTATGCCTCTACTTGACTAGCTCATTAATCAAAGATGGTTATGTTTCCTAGCCATGAACAAAGAGTTGTTATTTGATTAACGAGATCACATCATTAGTTGAATGATCTTATTGACATGACCCATTCCATTAGCATAGCACCCGATCGTTTAGTATGTTGCTATTGCTTTTATCCATGACTTATACATGTTCCTTTAACTATGAGATTATGCAACTCCCGTTTACCGTAGGAACACTTTGTGTGCTACCAAACGTCACAACATAACTGGGTGATTATAAAGGTGCTCTACAGGTGTCTCCGAAGGTACATATTGGGTTGGCGTATTTCGAGATTAGGATTTGTCACTCCGATTGTCGGAGAGGTATCTCTGGGCCCTCTCGGTAATGCACATCACATAAAGCCTTGCAAGCATTGCAACTAATGTGTTAGTTGTGAGATGATGTATTACGGAACGAGTAAAGAGACTTGCCGGTAACGAGATTGAACTAGGTATTGGATACCGACGATCGAATCTCGGGCAAGTAACATACCGATGACAAATGGAACGACGTATGTTGTTATGCGGTCTGACCGATAAAGATCTTCGCAGAATATGTAGGAGCCAATATGGGCATCCAGGTCCCGCTATTGGTTATTGACCGGAGACGTGTCTCGGTCATGTCTACATTGTTCTCGAACCGTAGGGTCCGCACGCTTAACGTTACGATGACAGTTATTATGAGTTTATGCATTTTGATGTACCGAAGGAGTTCGGAGTCCCGGATGTGATCACGGACATGACGAGGAGTCTCGAAATGGTCGAGACGTAAAGAATGATATATTGGAAGCCTATGTTTGGACATCGGATGCATTCCAGGTGAAATCAGGATTTTACCGGAATACCGGGAGGGTTACCGGAACCCCCCGGGAGCATAATGGGCCAACATGGGCCTTGGAGGAGAGGTGAGAGGGATGCCCTCATGGGCTGCGCGCCTCCCCCCCTTCCCCTAGTCCTATTAGGACTAGGAGAGGTGGGCGCCCCCTCTCTCTCTCTCCCCCTTGGAGAATCCTAGTCCAACTAGGATTGGGGGGGGGGGGGGAATCCTACTCCCAGAGGGAGTAGGACTCTCCTGGCGCGCCTAGCTTGGCCGGACAGCCCCTCCCCCTTGGGTCCTTTATATACGGGGGCAGGGGGCACCCCAAAGAGACACAAGTTGATCTACGGATCGTTCCTTAGCCGTGTGCGGTGCCCCCTTCCACCAAATTCCACCTCGGTCATATCGTTGCAGTGCTTAGGCGAAGCCCTGCGCCGGTAACACATCAAGATCGTCACCACGCCGTCGTGCTGACGGAACTCTTCCCCGACGCTTTGCTGGATCGGAGCCCGGGGATCGTCATCGAGCTGAAAGTGTGCCAAGAACTCGGAGGTGCCGGAGTAACGGTACTTGGATCGGTCGGATCGCGAGGAGAACGTACGACTACTTCCTCTACGTTGAGTCAACGCTTCCGCTTCGGTCTACGAGGGTACGTAGACAACACTCTCCCCTCTCGTTGCTATGCATCACCATGATCTTGCGTGTGCGTAGGAATTTTTTTTTGAAATTACTACGTTCCCCAACAGTGGCATCCGAGCCTAGGTTTTTATGGTTTGATGTTATTTGCACGAGTAGAACACAAGTGATTTGTGGACGATACAAGTCATACTGCCTACCAGCATGTCATACTTTGGTTCAGCGGTATTGTTGGACAAGACGATCCGGACCAACCTTACGCGTACGCTTACGCGAGACCGGTTCCCTCGACGTGCTTTGCACATAGATGGCTTGCGGAAGACTGTCTCTCCAACTTTAGTTGAACCGAGTGTGGCTACGCCCGGTCCTTGAGAAGGTTAAAACGGAGTCTATTTGACAAACTATCGTTGTGGTTTTGATGCGTAGGTAAGATGAGTTCTTGCTTAAAGCCCGTAGCAGCCACGTAAAACTTGCAACAACAAAGTAGAGGACGTCTAACTTGTTTTTGCAGGGCATGTTGTGATGTGATATGGTCAAGACATGATGCTAAATTTTATTGTATGAGATGATCATGTTTTGTAACCGAGTTATCGGCAACTGGCAGGAGCCATATGGTTGTCGCTTTATTGTATGCAATGCAATCGCGATGTAATGCTTTACTTTATTACTAAGCGGTAGTGATAGTCGTAGAAGCATAAGATTGGCGAGACGACCACGATGCTGCGATGAAGATCAAGGTGTCGCGCCGGTGACGATGGTGATCATGACGGTGCTTCGAAGATGGAGATCACAAGAACGAGATGATGATGGCCATATCATATCACTTATATTGATTGCATGTGATGTTTATCTTTTATGCATCTTATCTTGCTTTGATTGACGGTAGCATTATAAGATGATCTCTCACTAATTATCAAGAAGTGTTCTCCCTGAGTATGCACCGTTGCGAAAGTTCTTCGTGCTGAGACACCACGTGATGATCGGGTGTGATAGGCTCTACGTTCAAATACAACGGGTGCAAATCATTTGCACACGCGGAATACTCAGGTTATACTTGACAAGCCTAGCATATAACAGATATGGCCTCGGAACACGGAGACCGAAAGGTCGAGCGTGAATCATATAGTAGATATGATCAACATAATGATGTTCACCATTGAAGACTAAGCCATTTCACGTGATGATCGGTTATGGTTTAGTTGATTTGGATCACGTGATCACTTAGAAGATTAGAGGGATGTCTATCTAAGTGGGAGTTCTTAAGTAATATGATTAATTGAACTACTAATATTATCATGAACATTAGTCCTGGTAGTATTAGCATATCTATGTTGTAGATCAATAGCTCGCGTTGTTGCTTCCCTGTGTTTATTTTGATATGTTCCTAGAGAAAAATTGTGTTGAAAAATGTTAGTAGCAATGATGCGGATTGGATCCGTGATCTGAGGTTTATCCTCATTGCTGCACAGAAGAATTATGTCCTTGATGCACCGCTAGGTGACGGACCTATTGCAGGAGCAGATGCAGACATTATGAACGTTTTGCTAGCTCAATATGATGACTACTTAATAGTTTAGTGCACCATGCTTAACTGCTTAGAATCGGGACTTCAAAGACGTTTTGAACGTCATGGACCATACAAGATGTTCCAGGAGTTGAAGTTAATATTTCAAGCAAATACCCGAGTTGAGAGATATGAAGTCTCCAACAAGTTCTATAGCTAAAAGATGGAGGAGAATCGCTCAACTAGTGAGCATGTGCTCAGATAGCCTGAGTACTACAATCGCTTGAATCAAGTGGGAGTTAATCTTCCAGATAAAATAGTGATTGACAGAATTCTCTAGTCACCATCACCAAGTTAGTAGAACTTCGTGATGAACTATAATATGCAAGGGATAACGGAAAATATTCCCAAGCTCTTCGCGATGCTAAAATCGGCGAAGGTAGAAATCAAAGAAAAACATCAAGTATTGATGGTTGACAAGATCACTAGTTTCATGAAAAGGGAAAAAAGGAAAGAAGGGGAACTTCAAGAAGAACGGCAAGCAAGTTGCTGCTCAAGTGAAAAAGCCCAAGTCTGGTCCTAAGCCTGAGACTAAGTGCTTCTACTGCAAAGGGACTGGTCACTGGAAGCGGAACTACCCCAAGTGATTGGCGGATAGGAAGGATGGCAAAGTGAACATAAGTATATTTGATATACATGTTATTGATGTGTACTTTACTAGTGTTCATAGCAACCCCTTAGTATTTGGTACTAGTTCAGTTGCTAAAATTTAGTAACTCGAAACGGGAGTTGCAGAATGAACAAAAACTAGTTAAAGGGCAAGGTGATGATGTGTGTTGGAAGTGGTTCCAAGATTGATATGATCATCATCACACACTCCCTATACTTTCGGGATTAGTGTTGAAACTAAATAAGTGTTATTTGGTGTTTGCGTTGAGCATGAATATGATTTGATCATGTTAATTGCAATACAGTTATTCATTTAAGTTAGAGAACAATTGTTGTTCTGTTTACATGAATAAAACCTTCTATGGTCATACACACCAATGAAAATAGTTCATTGGATCTCGATCGCAGTGATACACATATTCATGATATTGAAACCAAAAGATGCGAAGTTAATAATGATAGTGCAACCTATTTGTGGCACTGCCGTTTAGGTCATATTGGTGTAAAGCGCATGAAGAAACTCCATGCTGATGGGATTTTGGAATCACTTGATTATGAATCACTTGATGCTTGCGAACCATGCCTCTTGGGCAAGATGACTAAAACGCCGTTCTCCGGAACAATGGAGCAAGCAACAGATTTGTTGGAAATCATACATACTGATGTATGTGGTCCGATGAATATTAAGGCTCGCGACAAGTATCATTATTTTCAGAACTTCACAGATGATTTAAGCAGATATGGGTATATCGACTTAATGAAACATAAGCTGAAACGTTTGAAAAGTTCAAAGAATTTCAGAATGAAGTGGAGAATCATCGTAACAAGAAATAAAAGTTTCTACGATATGATCGCAGAAGTAAAATATTTAAGTTACGAGTTTGGCCTTCAGTTAAAACAATGTGAAATAGTTTCACTACTCACGCCACCTGGAACACCACAGTGTAATGGTGTATCCAAACGTCATAAACGTACTTTATTGGATATAGTACAATCTATGATGTTTCTTACCGATTTACCAATATCGTTTTGGGATCATGCATTAGAGACAGCTGCATTCACGTTTAAAAGGGGCATCATCTAAAGTCCGTTGAGACGACACAATACGAACTATGGTTTGTCAAGAAACCAAAGTTGTCGTTTCTTAAAGTTTGGGGTTGCGATGCTTATAAGAAAAGGTTTCATCATGATAAGCTCAAACCCAAACCGGAGAAATGTGTCTTCATAGGATACCCAAAGGAGACAGTTGGGTACACCTTCTATCACAGATCCAAAAGGCAAGACATTCGTTGCTGAGAATGGATACTTTCTAGAGAAGAAGTTTCTCTCGAAAGAAGTGAGTGGGAGGAAAGTAGAAAACTTGATAAGGTAATTGTACCTTCTCCCTTATTGGAAAGTAGTTCATCACAGAAATCTGTTCTTGTGACTACTACACCAATTAGTAAGGAAGCTAATGATGATGATCATGTAACTTCAAGATCAAGTTACTACCGAATCTCGTAAGTAAACTAGAGTGAGATCCGCACCAGAGTGGTACGGTAATCCTGTTCTGGAAGTCATGTTACTAGACCATGATGAACTTGCGAACTATGAGGAAGCGATGATGAGCCCAGATTCCGCGAAATGGTTAGAGGCCATGAAATCTGAGATATGATCCATGTATGAGAACAAAGTATGGACTTTGATGGATTTGTCCGATGATCGGCAAGCCAAAGAAAATAAATGGATCTTGAAGAGTAAGACGGACACTGATAGTAGTGTTACTATCTACAAAGCTAGAATTGTCGCAAAAGGTTTTCGACAAGTTCAAGGTGTTGACTACGATGAGAGTTTCTCACTCGTATCTATGCTTAAGTCTGTCCGAATCATGTTAGCAATTGCTGCATTTTATGAAATCCGGCAAATGGATAAACAAAACTACATTCCTTAATGGATTTATTAAAGAAGAGTTGTATACGATGCAACTAGAAGGTTTTGTCGATCCTGAAGGTGTTAACAAAATATGCAAGCTCCAGCGATCCATCTATGGACTGGTGCAAGCATCTCGGAGTTGGAATATACGCTTTGATAAGTTGATCAAAGCATATAGTTTTATACAGACTTGCGGTGAAGCCTGTATTTACAAGAAAGTGAGTGGGAGCACTACAACATTTCTGATAAGTATATGTAAATGACATATTATTGATCGGAAATAATGTAGAATTATTCTGTAAAGCATAAAGGAGTGTTTGAAAGGAGTTTTTCAAAGAAAGACCTCGGGGAAGCTACTTACATATCGAGCATCAAGATCTATAGAGATAGATCGAGACGCTTGATAAGTTTTTTCAATGAGTACATACCTTGACAAGATTTTGAAGTAGTTCAAAATGGAACAGTCAAAGAAAGAGTTCTTTCCTGTGTTACAAAGTGTGAAATTGAGTAAGACTCAAAGCCCGACCACGGCAGAAGATAGAAAGAGAATGAAAGTCATTCCCTATGCTTTGGCCATAGGTTCTATAAAGTATGCCATGCTGTGTACCAGTCCTATTGTATACCCTACCCTGAGATTGGCACGGGAGTACAATAGTGATCTAGGAGTAGATCACTGGACGGCGGTCAAAATAATCCTTAGTGGAATAAGGATATGTTTCTCAATTATGGAGGTGACAAAAAGGTTCGTCGTAAAAGGTTACGTCGATGCAAGTTTTGACCCTAATCTAGATGACTCTAAGTCTCAATCTAGATACATATTGAAAGTGGGAGCAATTAGCTAAAGTAGCTCCGTGCAGAGCATTGTAGACATAAAAAATTGCAAAATACATAACGGATCTGAATGTGGCAGACCCGTTGACTAAATTTCTCTCACAAGCAAAACATGATCACACCTTAGTACTCTTTGGGTGTTAATTACATAGCGATGTAAGCTAGATTACTGAATCTAGTAAACCCTTAGGGTGTCGGTCACATAGCGATGTGAACTATGGGTGTTAATCACATGATGATGTGAACTATTGATGTTAATCACATGGTGATGTGATCTAGATTATTCACTCTAGTGCAAGTGGGAGACTGAAGGAAATATGCCCTAGAGGCAATAATAAAGTTATTATTTATTTCCTTATATCATGATAAATGTTTATTATTCATGCTAGAATTGTATTAATTGGAAACATAATACATGTGTGAATACATAGACAAACAGAGTGTCACTAGTATGCCTCTACTTGACTAGCTCATTAATCAAAGATGGTTATGTTTCCTAACCATGAACAAAGAGTTGTTATTTGATTAACGAGATCACATCATTAGTTGAATGATCTGATTGACATGACCCATTCCATTAGCATAGCACCCGGTCGTTTAGTATGTTGCTATTGCTTTTATCCATGACTTATACATGTTCCTTTAACTATGAGATTATGCAACTCCCATTTACCGTAGGAACACTTTGTGTGCTACCAAACGTCACAACGTAACTGGGTGATTATAAAGGTGCTCTACAGGTGTCTCCGAAGGTACATGTTGGGTTGGCGTATTTCGAGATTAGGATTTGTCACTCCGATTGTCGGAGAGGTATCTCAAGGCCTTCTCGGTAATGCACATCACATAAAGCCTTGCAAGCATTGCAACCAATGAGTTAGTTGCAAGATGATGTATTACAGAACGAGTAAAGAGACTTGCCGGTAACGAGATTGAACTAGGTATTGGATACCGACGATCGAATCTCGGGCAAGTAACATACCGATGACAAAGGGAACAACGTATGCAGTGCTTAGGCGAAGCCCTGCGCCGGTAACACATCAAGATCGTCACCACGCCGTCGTGCTGACGGAACTCTTCCTCGACGCTTTGCTGGATCGGAGCCCGGGGATCGTCATCGAGCTGAACGTGTGCCAAGAACTCGAAGGTGCCGGAGTAACGGTGTTGTGATCGGTTGGATCGCGAGGAGAACGTACGACTACTTCCTCTACGTTGTGTCAACGCTTCCGCTGAACTATTGCTATTAAATCACATGGCGATGTGAACTAGATTATTGACTCTAGTGCAAGTGGGAGACTGAAGGAAATATGCCCTAGAGGCAATAATAAAGTTATTATTTATTTCCTTATATCATGATAAATGTTTATTATTCATGCTAGAATTGTATTAACTGGAAACATAATACATGTGTGAATACATAGACAAACAGAGTGTCACTAGTATGCCTCTACTTGACTAGCTCATTAATCAAAGATGGTTATGTTTCCTAGCCATGAACAAAGAGTTGTTATTTGATTAACGAGATCACATCATTAGTTGAATGATCTGATTGACATGACCCATTCCATTAGCATAGCACCCGATCGTTTAGTATGTTGCTATTGCTTTTATCCATGACTTATACATGTTCCTTTAACTATGAGATTATGCAACTCCCGTTTACCGTAGGAACACTTTGTGTGCTACCAAACGTCACAACGTAACTGGGTGATTATAAAGGTGCTCTACAGGTGTCTCCGAAGGTACATATTGGGTTCTCGTATTTCAAGATTAGGATTTGTCACTCCGATTGCCGGAGAGGTATCTCTGGGCCCTCTCGGTAATGCACATCACATAAAGCCTTGCAAGCATTGCAACTAATGTGTTAGTTGTGAGATGATGTATTACGGGACGAGTAAAGAGACTTGCCGGTAACGAGATTGAACTAGGTATTGGATACCGACGATCGAATCTCGGGTAAGTAACATACCGATGACAAATGGAACGACGTATGTTGTTATGCGGTCTGACCGATAAAGATCTTCGCAGAATATGTAGGAGCCAATATGGGCATCCAGGTCCCGCTATTGGTTATTGACCGGAGACGTGTCTCGGTCATGTCTACATTGTTCTCGAACCGTAGGGTCCGCACGCTTAACGTTACGATGACAGTTATTATGAGTTTATGCATTTTGATGTACCGAAGGAGTTCGGAGTCCCGGATGTGATCACGGACATGACGAGGAGTCTCGAAATGGTCGAGACGTAAAGAATGATATATTGGAAGCCTATGTTTGGACATCGGATGCATTCCAGGTGAAATCAGGATTTTACCGGAATACCGGGAGGGTTACCGGAACCCCCCGGGAGCATAATGGGCCAACATGGGCCTTGGAGGAGAGGTGAGAGGGATGCCCTCATGGGCTGCGTGCCTCCCCCCCTTCCCCTAGTCCTATTAGGACTATAAGAGGTGGGCGCCCCCTCTCTCTCTCTCTCCCCCTTGGAGAATCCTAGTCCAACTAGGATTGGGGGGGGAATCCTACTCCCAGAGGGAGTAGGACTCTCCTGGCGCGCCTAGCTTGGCCGGCCAGCCCCTCCCCCTTGGCTCCTTTATATACGGGGGCAGGGGGCACCCCAAAGAGACACAAGTTGATCTACGGATCGTTCCTTAGCCGTGTGCGGTGCCCCCTTCCACCAAATTCCACCTCGGTCATATCGTTGCAGTGCTTAGGCGAAGCCCTGCGCCGGTAACACATCAAGATCGTCACCACGCCGTCGTGCTGACGGAACTCTTCCCCGACGCTTTGCTGGATCGGAGCCCGGGGATCGTCATCGAGCTGAACGTGTGCCAAGAACTCGGAGGTGCCGGAGTAACGGTACTTGGATCGGTCGGATCGCGAGGAGAACGTACGACTACTTCCTCTACGTTGAGTCAACGCTTCCGCTTCGGTCTACGAGGGTACGTAGACAACACTCTCCCCTCTCGTTGCTATGCATCACCATGATCTTGCGTGTGCGTAGGATTTTTTTTTTGAAATTACTACGTTCCCCAACAATAGGCTCCGAGTTAAGGGTCGTAACCGGTGTGTGTGCGGCCTCCAGGACACCATTCGAAGGCAGAGCTAGATCATGCCCCTAGAGATAGTGAGGCGCGCTTGGCTGTGGCTCCAACCCGTCGAAGATCAAGACTCCGCAGATATCAGTCGTGTAGTTTAAGCTTCCAAACCTGACTTGATGGCCAGGGGCGTAGCTTTCGATCTGCTCCAAGTGACCAAGCGAGTTGGCCCGCAGAGCGAAGCCGCCGAAGACGAAGATTTGTCCGGGGAGAAAAGTCTCACCCTGGACCCCATCGTTGTTGATGATCAAAGGAGCCATCGGGCCTAAAAGGCGACGACACAGAGGAACTCTCAATGAAAGCACCAATGTTGGTGTCAAAACCGGCGGATCTCGTGTAGGGGGTCCCGAACTGTGCGTCAAGGCCGGATAGTAACAGGAGACAAGGGACACGATGTTTTTACCCAGGTTCGGGCCCTCTCGATGGAGGTAATACCCTACTCCTGCTTGATTAATATTGATGATATGGATAGTACAAGAGTAGATCTACCACGAGATCAAGGAGGCTAAACCCTAGAAGCTAGCTATTGTGTATGAAGATGATTGTCCTACGGACTACGACCCTCCGGTTTATATAGACACCGGATAGGGTTAGGGTTACACAGAGTCGGTTACAATGGTAGGAGATCTTGAATATCCGCATCGCCAAGCTTGCCTTCCATGCCAAGGAAAGTCCCATCCGAACACGGGATGAAGTCTTCAATCTTGTATCTTCATAGTCCAGGAGTTCGGTGAAGGTATAGTCCGGCTACCCGAACACCCCCTAATCCAGGACTCCCTCAATAAGGTTGACGCACATGCAACGCAGTGTCAACTTAGTCAACACACGAGAGCAGTTACTGTTGGATGTCCATCCATCGGCCGTCATGCTTCTTTAATCTCTGCTCTTCCTGCTCCAGCCGCTCAAACAAGCGCCGGCGAGACTGCCTGCTCCCTCCTCCCGCGGCCGGCTATGCTGCCGCCCAGGCCTCACCGCCCCATCGTTCTCCCATCACTGGCCTATCCATCCCTCTACTCACCCACACCTGCTGTTATTCTCCGGCGACGGCAGATGAACCAGTAAACCGTCGCACTCCCCTGCGCGTGGGAAACAACTTCCGAGTTTCCCTGGCTCCGTGTCATTCCCTTCCTAGGCCTCACCGTCGTCCATCGCCCTGGTGCTCTCGGTGCGGCGTGGTCAACGTGGTCAACGAACGACATGCATCGGAAGTGGACTGTATGTGGAGAGGCTGGCAGCTGGGTCCACGGCCGCACACAAGGAAATGCCTCCTTATTACACGCAAAATAATGATTCCTCCACCTGATAGCTGGGACCCACCGAAAGGGCCTCTGTATTTCGTGAAAAACCGTTCACCCACTGACAGGTTGGACCCATCAGCTATATCTTCGCATGCAAGGAAGTGCCTCGTTATTACGCACAAAAAAATGAATACGCCCCTGCTAGCTGGGATCCACCATAGTGGGAGGTTGTCTCGTGGGCCTACTAAGATGACAGGGATGGAGGGCTTTGTCAACTTAGTCAATATGAACGATTCTAGCTCTAGTGACCATATGATGTCCATCCAACGGCTGTAGTGCTTCTTCAACCTCTGGTCTTCTTACTTCAGCAGCCCAAACAAGCGGCAGTCGTGCCGCCTGCTCCTGCCTCCCGTGTCCGGCTGTGCTACCACCGCTGGCCATGCCATCCCTCTATACTCACCCACACATCATGTTATTCTCCGACGACGGCAACCTCACGCCGCAGCCGAAGCAGTCAACCCACGTACTCCCCTCCGCGTGGGCATCCACTGCCGCGTCTTCCCCGGCTCCGCATCGTCCCCTTCCTAGGCCTCGCCGTCATCCACCGCCCTGGTGCTCTTGGCAAGGCGTGGTCAATGTGGTCAACGAACGACTTTTGTCGGAAGAGTACTGTACATGGAGAGGCTGACAGCTTGGTCCATGGCCGCAACAAGGAAGTGCCTCCTTATTACGCGCAAAATAATTATTCCTCCACCTGACAGTAGGGACCCGCCAGCTACATCTTCGCACGCAAGGATGTGCGTCCATATTACGGGAAAAAAATGATTTTCCCCCCTGACTGTTGGGACCCAGCAGCTACATCTTCGCACGCAAGGAAGTGCCTAACAGTCGGGACCCACCTGGTCGAAGCGTACGTAGCTTTGTCATTATGGTCGCTAACGTATACGTACATAATGGTCGATGTAGAGGCGCGCACGTGTCGTAGTAGAGGCGTGCATGTGTCATAGTAGAGGCCTGCACGTACCATGTACACGTACATACAACGGCCAGGGTGCAAGAAAGAAAATAAGGCCACGTACGTACATACGGGCGGGGTCTCGAACGCCTACTCGCGCATACATACGGCAAGGGTTCGTGTACATGGCTGGGTCGGGACGGAAAAACTGCGTCGTCGTCGTGTTCAAGGGGAGGCAACGGAATGCGTCGTGTTCATCGGAAGGCAACGGAACGCATGCTATTCATCGGGAGCCAACCGGCTTGGACGGAACAGGCGATGGAAACGAGGCCTGGCGTACTGCAGAACGGAGGAAACGGCCTTGTGTTCGACCGACCACGATGGAAACGGGATCCTGTTCATCGGGAGGGGTCTGGCTATTGGAGATATGCCCTAGAGGTAATCATGTGCTGATTATATTTCCATATGTATTCATGAGTCCTTTGTATTGTCCTTGAACATCATCAATGATATGTATCAATTAGTATGTGAATTGTTTGTGGAACTATGTATTGTATGATGATTGTTCCGATGGTCCCTAGTTGATAAGGTTATGCGGACACATATCCTTGACTAGTATACGACTCGGTTGATGACTATGTTTCACAAGTCATGTGCATGGAGATGCTAAACCAATAGTATGGACTCAGGATGGAGATCACCGAGTCGGGCAGACCCACTTTGAGACGCAGCGAGAGATTGTCATCTGTTAGTCTCAAGTACAATGTCTATGCCATGTCCTAGACCTGAGGTCCTCACATGTTCTCGGGATGAGGATCGACTCACTTAGGGTCTATCAAACGCTACTCCGTAACTAGGTAGTTATAAAGGTAGCTTTCGGGTGAGTCATGAGACATGCCGCGAGACATGGTTGACCAAGATGGTATTTGCCCCTCCTATTTGGAGAGATATTCTCTGGGCCCTCTCGAGTGATCAGATTCGGAAAGCATGGCCATGCGACTTGGGTTAAGTGTTAACCCAGTTCGGGAATCTATATCATGGTTTCGAGAAGAGAGGTCGAGCCATCACAAGGGTGACAGGTACTCGCCTTGAGCTCGACAACAAATATCGTGAGGCAAAAGGAATGTTCCATATGCCACATTGTTGAGGTTCGTCAAACGACTTCACGCCCACATGGGAGTTGGCACGTTCTGCTAGGAGCCGCTACCAACTATCGACTCTGGTCGTGTCCATGTGTATGTGAACCTATAGGGTCACACACTTAAGGGGCTGCAGCCCATTCGGATTCGATCCGAGTGGAAAATGGATGTGGACTCCTAGTGGGCTCAAGTTTTGAGCCCACCTCGGAGGTCTATATAAAGGGGAGTGGGCGCACCACTTAGGGAAATCTTTTAGAACCCTGGTTAGCCACCACCACTCCCCACGCCCATGCCGTGCGACCGGACCTAGCAGTGCCGCTCGACACTGCCCCCCATACGTGTGGATACCTTGGAGGCATCGCATCTGCGGTGCTTGGACGAACCGTTCGAGGGAACCGCGAGGTGCCGTTCGCGGGAGATCACCATTCGCGGGTCTTCGCTGTTCGCGGGAGATCGGGAACGCGAGGAGGAGACGGGCTGTGAGATCGATTGCACGCATCACCAACTCTACTTCCGCTGCGGTGACTGCGCGTCTAGTGGTAAACCCGATCCCGTGATCTATTTCCAGCAAAATAATCTTGGGTGCGCGGTAGAAAATTTTATTTGGCGCTAGCGTAGCGTACCGCTTGTTCCAACAGTGGTATAAGAGCCTCCGCTGTGTGGTGATAGATTCGATGATATGCATATGAGATATGTAGATCGGTTCAGGTGCGGGTTGATGAGATCGATCGCGCATGTCAGTGTTGAAGGTTGGTTTCGTGATCTTGTTTCCGTGATCGTGATGCAGAGGTCGTGACACGACTTACCCCTACCGGTCGGTTGTCCGCCATTGGGGTAGACAATGGAACGTAAATCCGGATGTAGCACGCGAAGATCAATGAGATTGATCGAATCGGAACATAAATCAACACCTTGGAAATGTGATTTCCGCGGTGCTGAAATCTGTTGGAGCGGTCTCGGTAAAACGGTTGTTACTTTTGCAGACGAACTCCGATTTTGCTCCACGACCTGCAAACTGAAGCTAAAGAAAAGTTGGATTATCCGCAAGATGCTGGAACAGGATTTCGGTGCTTCTGGCTAGGCCAAAATCCGCTTGGAAGATAGAGTTTCAGGAGGTTTTATATTCGGCGGTAGAAGGTCTGACTCGTTTTTGCAGTGAATGATTGTGATTTGGTATAGCCCATGTATGTTGCTTGTATATTATTGTTTCATGACCTGCGTGTCATGAGTGCGGCAACCGGCAGGAGCCATATGGTTGTCCCATTATTGTATTAATGACCTGCGTGTCAATATCAGAAGCCATGTAATGTAATTTACTTTCAGTAGCTATTAGTTTTTAATAGCATAGTATCTTATGTAACACTTGGCGGTTGACACCATGGCGTGGAGATGGAGATCACCACGAGGACAACCATGCATGGGCAGACCGCGCACGTCGAGATGGAGATCACCATGCGCCGTGAAAAGGGGCTATACCATATCACACATATATAAACTGCCTGTGAAAGTTTATCCCTTTTATGCACCCTTCTTTTTCATGGTAGATGTTTTAAGTAGGGTGATCCCTCAAAGAATGTCAAGTACAAATGCCTCCCCAATTTCTGCACCTTCACATGTCAAGTATATTTAGTGGCGGGCCTATGAAATTAGGGTGCCACTAGATCTCCTTGAAGTGATGGGTTTGTGTCGGACACTTACACGCGAAGCATTGGTTGACTTGTCGTGGCTATCGGAACAGTTTTGGGCTACGAGGCATAGGAGTTGGCGAGGCATGAGATGTCCCCAACAACAAGAGTCGTATGGAGATACGATTAGCAAGAGTTGCTTACCGAGTGATCTTGTCATCTAGCGGTGATGCAAAAGCTCACTAGTTGACATGTTGATGTTGGATCTTGAATCACTAAGTATCAACTGAGGGATCTTGATTTTAGTGGGAGTAATGATCTTATTAAAAAAATTAATATGAATTACTCTTCATGAATACATGTCTTAGTGTTTTGCATATTTCTTTTGTAGATCAATGGCACCACCTGCTCAAGTTACCCCTTTTGCGTTGAAATTGATCCTGGAAAAAGATAGATTGAATGGAACAAACTTTACCACCTGGTATAGAAACCTGGGAATTGTTCTTAAGCATGAGAAAAAGGAACAAGTTCTAGAGAATCCGCTTCCAAAGGAACCTGCCGATAATGCTAATGCCACAGCTAGAAATGCCTATCAGAAACTCATTGATGAATCAAATGAGATCAACTGTCTCATGTTGGCTTCTATGGAGCCCGATCTGCAGCAGCAGTTCAAAAATATTGAGGCTTTCGATATGATCGAGAACCTTAAGAGCATGTTTCAAATGCAGGCTAGGACCGAAAGGTTCAACGTCTGGCGATCCTTGATGGATTGTAAGCTGAAAGAGGGTGATCCACTGAGCCCGCATGTGATCAAGATGATCGGGTACATGCAAGCTCTGGATAGGCTGGGCTTCCCACTTGGGGATGAGTTGTCCATAGATACAATTCTGGGTTCTCTTCCGGATAGCTATGGGCCGTTATCTCGAACTACCATATGCATGGGATTTAAAAGAAGCTCACTGAATTGCATGGGATGCTCAAAGTGGCAGAGCAGGATATCAAGAAAGGTACGCATCGTCAAGTGTTGATGGTGCAGAACTCAGCTAAGTTCAAGAAGACTTGGTCCAAGAAAAAGGCTAAGGCAAAGGGCAAAGAGAAGGAGGCAACTCCAACTGCAGCCGCTGCGCCTAAGTCAGGGACGGCTTCGGGGAGTATTTGCTTTCATTGCAAGGAACCCGGACACTGGAAAAGGAACTGCAGCAAGTGGCTTGCCGAGAAGGGCAAGAAGATTGGAAGTATGACTTCTTCTTCAGGTACACTTGTTGTATATGTTATACACATTTATCTTGTTGATGTTTCTAGTAGCTCTTGGGTATATGATACCGGATCGGTTGTTCACATATGCAACTTGATGCAGGGGCTAAGCAGAGCTAGGAATGTCACAAGAGGAGAAGTCGACATATGCGTCGGGAATAAAGCAAGAGTTGCTGCATTGGCCGTTTAGGATTTGTAATGGAACTTGGTAATTGTTATTATGTTCCCGCTTTGAGTCGAAACATTATTTCTTCCTCATGTTTGATGAGACAAGGTTATGAATTCAGTATTAAGGACAATGGTTGTTCTATTTACTTGAATAATATGTTTCATGGCTTTGCACCCATTGTGAATGGGTTATTTATCCTAGATCTTGAAGGTGAATCAGTCTATAACATAAATGTCAAGAGGCATAAGCCTAATGAGATAAATCCGACTTACATCTAGCATTGTCGAGTAGGACACATTAGTCAAAAGCGCAAGAAGAAGCTCCATGATGATGGAATTCTAACTTTGTTTGAGTTTGAATCATTCGAGACATGTGAGTCTTGCCTACTCAGTAAGATGACTAAGACTCCTTTCGCAAAGAGTTGCGAGAGGGTGTCCGAGCTGTTGGAACTTATACATAGTGATGTATGTGGACCAATGAGCACGACGGCCAGAGGTGGTTTCCAATACTTCGTGACTTTTACCGACGACTTGAGTAGATATGGATATGTCTACTTGATGAGGCACAAGTCAGAAACTTTTGAAAAGTTCAAGGAGTTTCAGAACGAAGTGGAAAATCAACTCGGCAAGAAAATAAAACTTCTATGATCTGATCGTGGCGGTGAGTATATGAGCCAGGAGTTTGATGATCATCTGAAGAGTCGTGGAATAGTTCCAAAAATGACTCCTCCAGGTACGCCACAGAGAAATGGTGTGCCGGAACGGAGGAATCGGACCCTGTTGGACATGGTCCGATCGATGATGAGTCAGTCGGATTTACCCTTGTCATTTTGGGGATACGCTCTAGAAACTGCAGCTTTCACACTAAACAGGGTACCGTCTAAGTCCGTACATAAGACACCATATGAGATATGGACTGCGAAGAGTCACAGTTTGCGTTTTCTGAAAATTTGGGGATGTGAAGCATATGTCAAGCGACTCCAGTCGGATAAGCTCACACCCAAATCAGACAAGTGCATATTCGTGGGATATCCAAGGGAAACCTTGGGATATTACTTCTACAATCGTGAAGAGGGCAAAGTGTTTGCCGCTCGACAAGGAGTTTTCCTTAAGAAAGAGTTTCTCAATCAGAAGGCTAGTGGGAGGACGGTCGACTAGAAGAAATTCGAGAACCACACGGGGACATTCCGGTAGGTGATACTATCACACCGGAGTTAGTCAGGGAACCCGTAGTGTAGTCGACGCCGGTTCCACGGAGGTCGGAAACGTTACGCAATTTGCATGACTGCAATGTGTTGTTCTTGGAGAACAACGAGCCGACTATGTATGCGGAAGCGATGGAGAGCCCTGATTCCGAGTTATGGCCTGAGGCCATGAGATCCGAATTAAAGTCCATGGATGACAATCGAGTTTGGAACTTGGTTGATCTGCCAGATGGTGTTCGAGCCATTGAGTGCAAGTGGATCTTTAAGAAGAAAACTGATATGGACGGAAATGTCACAGTCCATAATGCTCGACTTGTCACTAAAGGTTATCGACAAGTTCAAGGAGTTGACTACAATGAGACTTACACACCGGTAGCGATGCCTAAATCAATTCGGATCATTCTTGCTATAGCAGCATATTTCGACTATGAGATATGGCAGATGGCTGTCAAAACGGCTTTCCTTAATGGCAATTTAACCAAGGATGTGCATATGAGACAACCCGAGGGTTTTGTCGATCCAAAGAAGTCTAGCATGGTGTGCAAGCTTCAGAGATCCATTTATGGATTAAGGCAAGCATCTCGGAATTGGAACATTCGTTTTAATGAAGCGGTCAAAGAGTTTGGCTTCATCAAGAACTACTGTGATCATTGTGTATTCAAGAAGGTCAGTGGGAGCTCAGTTGCATTTCTGATCTTATATGTGGATGACATATTATTGATTGGAAATGATGTTCAAATGCTTGAATCTATGAAGGACTCATTGAAAAATAGTTTTTCGATGAACGACTTGGGAGAAGCAGCTTATATTTTGGGAATCAAGATCTATAGAGATAGATAGAGAAGGCTTATTGGATTAAGCCAGAGTGCATATATTGACAAGGTGTTGAAGCGGTTCAACATGCAAGATGCCAAGAAGGGTTTCTTGCCCATGTCACATGGCATTAGTCTTAGCAAGACTCAGAGTCCTTTGACTCCTGATGAGAGTCACTGGACAGCTGTCACAGCCCAGTTCTGGCCTTGCCTGTCTTGCATTAACCTCCATGCATCATGTCTAAATTTTTATGAAACTTTGAAATGGGGGCTGATAAACCCTAGCAGCAAATGAAATTCAACTAGAATCCTAATAAACTCATTTTCACTGAACCCAAAATGCCCTTCTAAAATGTTCATCATCTTTGCCTTGGTCTAGAACCTCTAACAAAAATGGTTCACATTTTTCTAAGACATCATTGGGTCATTGAATTAAATCTTATGCTATTTGCATTTGGGCATTTAAATGCTAAATAATATTTTAAATGTCCAAATATTCATGAACTAAAATGTTTACTGTTGGAATTATTCCAAACAGTAGCCTTGAGCAGTTTCATGAATTTTATGATTGTCTGGGTATTTTTAATAAAGCCCTAAAGTTACAGAATAATTAGAAAACAGAAAGAAAAATTAGAAAAGAGAGCTAACTCACCTGGACCTACCTACTGTGCAGCCCACCTGGCCGGCCCAGCTGGCAGCCCAGCCAACTGGCCCAGCCCATCACCTCCTCCTCCCTGTCACCTTCCTCCTCGCGCCAGTAGGCGAGGGCGTGCGGCCACCGCGCGCCGGCACGCGCCCGAGCCACCTCCTGCTTCTGCCGCTTCTGGAGCCAGCCCCGAGCGCCACTCACTCCCCCGAGCCCCTCTGCACCTCTCCTCTCTCCCCCTGGACCCCAACCCCTCCTCTGCTCCCCTCTCGCGCGCACCACCGAGCGGAGCTCGTCGCCACCGTCACCATTCACCATGGCCACCGCCTCCCCCTCGCTTCACTGACCTATCCACGAGCCCCGCCACCGTCTCCTACTTCTTCTGCACCGATCCAAGCAACGGCGGAAGCCCCAAATCGCCGTCCCCATCATCTTCTTCAACCTCGGTCCACCGGAGATCCCCTACGCCGCCCGCTCGCTCCGGCGCTTCCCCGGGCCAAACGAGCCACCCATCCGACTCCTTGTGAGCCCCGCCGTCATCCCCCCTCTCCCCATGGTCGATTTCTCGCTGCAACGCCGATGACCGCGAGTCCCGTATGCCGCCGCCGCACGAGCTCATCGCTGACGAGGTTCCGGTGACCAAATGGTCCCGGGCGTGCGCCCAACATGTTCACTGCCGCATGTAGAGTCCTCCCAATGCCATGCTGCACTCGTTTGCACGTCGTAGCGCCTAGCCCGAGCGGTCCCGAGCTCCGGCCGCCGCTGCACTGCTCGTCGTCGTCGTTTCCGGCTGCCCCAGGCCCGGCGACCACCACCGTTGGATGCGCCGCTACTCTAGCGTCCTGAAGAACCCAGCCGCGTGCCAGACGGTGCACCAGAGGGGTTCTCCGAAGCCCCTCGCCGCCGCTAACCTCGCCGGCGACTCAATGCCGGCGAGTTTGACCCGTTCGACCCGGGGTTTGACCTCCCTGGGGTCAACACACGTGGGCCCCGCCCCTGACTAGATTAGTTTAGGACTAATTACCCCGCTGACACTGACAGTGGGCCCAGTGGCTGCTAATTTGATTAGTTAGATTTAATTAACCCTATTAGTTAATTGTCTCACTGACGTGTCGACCCCACTGGTCAGGTTTGACCTGGACCGGGTCAGTTGACCTGCTGACGTCACGATGACGTAGTGCTGACGCCATAACTCATTTTCTGGATTAATTTTAATTCAGGAAATTTCAGAAAATATCCTAAACTTCTAAAATTCATAGTAATTCAACCATAACTCCAAATCAAACAAATTATATATGAAAAATTATCAGAAAAATTCAATCTATCCATCTGTACTGGTTTCATGCATGTTAGAACACTTTTACCTTGCTGTTTAGGTGAAACAAGTTAATGCACTAATATGATTTCATGAAATGGGTTTGCATTTGAATCTTTGGTTCAAATGGACTCATTCCAATCGGTTCTAGCTTGCATTAGCCCAAAACACATTCATATTGCCATGTCATAGCATGCATCATATTGTTGCATTGCATTGATTATGTTCCGTTTTGTTTGCCGGTGTTTGTCCCCTCTCGATAGACGTGGTTCCGACGATGAGTTCGATGACACCGATGAAGAATTATACTATCTTCAGAAGTGCCAGGCAAGCAAAAATCCCTTGTTCATTTCGATACAATCCCACTGTCTCGCTCCTGCTCTCTTTTACTGCATTAGGACAACAAAGATTCAACTGTTACTTGTTGCGGTAGTTGAACCCCTTACCCTCTGCATGACCTGTCATTGCCACAGTAAATAGATGAAACCCACTAGTATGAGTAGGAGTTGTTTGAGCCTTGATGTGCCTACTCATTCATGCTTGTTTGTCGTGCCTACTACTGCTTAGAGTTGAGTCGGGTCTGATTCATCGGGAATGACTTGGAATGGTGATGAACATGTCCTACTGTGTGTGAGCTAAGTGTGTGAACACGATTTGGTAAAGGTAGCGGTGAGAGGCCATGTAGGAGTACATGGTGGGTTGTCTCATTGAAACCGTCCTCAGGAACTGAGTTCTGTGTTTGTGATCCACGAAACAGCTACTACCACACGTTGGGCCCTGAAATATGACCCCGCTCGACTTACTGACCCCTCTCGTCCTCTGTCCAGGAATTGCAAGTAGTTTCTGGTGTTTGTAGTATGCTGGGTGCCGCACGCAGCGCTGACCATAGGGGTGGGCTGTGGTGCGGTAGGCACATGGCACGGTGTACCGGGCGCCCGTTTGGTGTCCCGAGAACCCTGCACACATCGTTTGGGGCTGTGAGCGAAACTCCGGCCGGATCTCCTCGCGGATGGAACCCGAATAGGCGAATCAAATCTGCTGACGTATTCCGCAGTGCGTCATCACACTACGGCCAAGTTCTTTACACAAATCGTTTTTACTTTTCCACCTCAGCAGGTCTAGCGAGGCGGTTTCCTTGGCACGTCTTTTCAAAGCAGAGATCGTGTGCCCCTTTTTACGGGATTCTCATCAATACGGACGTGGGTAACCCAACCGTGCCCGTTAGCATGTCTCCCTCGATTAAAGGCGAGTCCCAAACGGTTATGGGGAGGGCTCTTGGTATTTGACCTCTTATAAAGAGACCAAGGCCTTACTTCTTTTTTCAATCTCAAGCGAGTTCGCCCGTCGCCTCGAGTTCCAACACCCCAGGCTCCAGATTCCAGGCGCTTCGGACCTTCGACAATGTCCGGTTCTGACTTTCAAGGCCGATGGACTCCCTCCTCCATCACGGAGGAGGACGTGCTAAAGTTGAGGGAGGCTAAGTTCCTGACCGGTGAAATTTCATATAGGTTGCCTGCTCAAGGGCAAGTTATTCCCAGTCCCCAGCCCGGTGAGAGCGTGGTGTTCATGTCTCACTTCCTCCGAGGGTTGGGCTTCCCAATGGATCCCTTTGTGAGGGGACTGTTGTTTTATTACGGGCTGGAATTTCATGATTTAGCTCCGGAGTCCATCCTCCATATCTCCTCGTTTATCGTCGTGTGTGAAGCATTCCTCCGCGTCACCCCTCACTTCGGATTATGGCTCAAGACCTTCAAAGTGGAGCCGAAGATGATCAAGGGACGGCATGTAGAGTGCGGAGGTGCTGTCATAAGTAAAAATGCCGATGCTCCATGGCCCGAGGGCTCTTTTCGAGAGGAGCTAGGTTTGTGGCAACGAGAGTGGTTTTATATCACCGCTCCCCGGGGCACCAAGTGGGTGGCGCCTCCGGCCTATTGCTCGGCTCCCCCACCACGGCTAGTGTCATGGGTCAACAGAGGGTTGGATTGGGGTTTGCCCAAAGACGTGCCCTTGTTGCAGGGCCGCATTAAGGATCTCTTGGAAGGAGACCTCAGCCTGGTCAAGGTGACGCAGGTCATGCTGATTCACTGAATATTGCCCGGCAAACGTCGCTCCCTTCGCCTGTGGGAGTTCAATCCGGAGGGACCGCGAGCTCTCTAGAATTTCATAGGCGCAACGCCCGTGGAGTTGTATAAACTGTTCTTCGGATCACAAGAAGCGTGTCCGGATTTAACCGAGGACACAGGCCTAAGCTCCAATCGCCCGGATACTCAAGTAAGTAACCTTGTGCCCGGACCTTCTATCCGTATAATTGTCATAAACTTGCCCTTAAAAGAGTTGTCCTTTTAAACAGGAGTGGATAGCGAAGGCAAAGCTGATCAGGTGTCCGGCCCCCCTTCCCGAAACCAGGCCGGATCCCGTGCTAGTCAGGATGCTGGAGGTAATGCCTTTGGAGGGAAGCGAGGGGGAGGACAAGGAAATTATGGCCTCCTCGAAGGAGGCCGCTCCGAAGGGAGGAACCGACAATTCCTCTCCTAAAGGGAAAAGGAGAGCTGCCTCTGACGACCCGGAGACCATGGCCTCGAAGCGGGGGAAAATGTCTTTGTCACAGGATCCTATGCCGGGAAGTTCCTCGGCCGGACTACGTACTCAAGGAGATCAACCCTCCAGCGAGCCGTGAGTAGAGAAAGATTTTCCTTTCGAGGGATGAGAGAAATCCGTGATTTATATCTGAGAAGTTTAACCGAATTTTTACCTTGTAGTTCGGACCTCAGCCCTTCTCAGCAGAACTCGTCTTCGGGGGATCTTCTTCCGGAGATGATGGAGAGCGGGACGCCTCCTTCTGCCGTGCCGCATAACGAGGCAGGCGACCCGAGGTGTCCTCACAGAGGGTTTCTCCGAGTCCGGCAGCGGTGGAAGATAGCTATGGGGCCCCCCGAGGTTCTCCGCGTCCGACCTTCGAAAGAGGTCATAGGATAAGTTCGGCATTGTCTGGTGCTCGGCCGGAGGAGCTAAAGGTTCTGCTGGGGCGAGCTTCTATTTCGGAGGAGCACCGTGCATTGATGGGCACGGTGATTGAAAGGATTTCATCCGCAGAGAGCGGATTGCGTGAGGCCGTCGAGAGTTTACTAACGGGTTTCGAGGTACATTAGATAATGTACACTTTTGTCAGTTGCGCATAAATAAGATGCGCCCTATGTAGATAGTAGCCCCTGAGACTCTGCGCGTCGTCAGGAAATGACGGCACGCGGAGGATCATAATCCCAGGTCTAAAATGCCACCTTTTAATGTAGGCTGCAGGGTGTCCGGAATCAAGCCGAACTACTGGTTTTGCCGAACTAAAGCGTCAACTGGACGTGGCAGATGCCGACATCGCGCTTGTCAACAAGCGGTTTGATGAGGCTCAAGGTATGTGATTCCTTGGGCAGTATTAGGTAAGAAGAGTTTTATGCCAGTGTCTTATGATTCGTGTGCTTGACGCAGATGGTGCGGCCGCCGTGGAGAGTCTTAGGGCAGAACTTGCCCGAGCTAAAGATCAAGCCAGAAAAAGTGATGCGGCTGCCAAGAAAGCCCTTGAAGAGCTGAGAGCCGAACAGGCTGCTCATTGCCGAAACAAGGAAGAAATTGCCGAGATGGCAGAAAAGTTAAACAGCGCTGCAGACCGTTGCAGACTTCTTGAGAAAGAAGACCAGGCGAGACAGGCGGACCTAGAGAAAGTCGTTGCCGATGCCAAGGACGCGCGCTCTGCAATGAGAGCTGCGAAGGAGGAGCTGCGTCAGGCCGAACAGATTGCGGCTGGAAAGCCCTTTATGCTGCGAAGAAAGTTTTACGACCCGCAGTTTGCTCCGTTTGACCGGATGTGGAGTGTGGAGGATACCTATCTGGATTTGGCAGCGAGTGCTGCTGATGCGACCGAACACTTTCGAGATTAGAAAGATCGTGAAGTGGAAAAGCTTTTCTGGTCGCAGTTTCACAATCCAGAGCGTCCACTGGCAGTGGACGATCGTTTGGCTCAATGGGCCAAACTGAATAGGTTGTTCGGACTCGCCATGAAGTACGTCATGGGTCATCTGTGGCCGGGGAGATCAGAGCCGAAGAGTTATTTCAGCTTGGTGCAGCAATTCCTTGACGTGGTGCCGTATATAAATGCAATGAAGAGGTCAGCATGCATAGAGGGTGCAAGGATGGCTCTTGCCCGTGTCAAGACATACTGGGCAGAGATGGAGACCACCGTTGTTGCGTCCCGAGATTCGGACAAAAGCCGAGTACCCTCCAAGCACTATTTTCAGGAAGTCCTTGAAGGCACTCGTGTGATAGAGACACAGTGCTCGAAAGATGCTATGTTATGATAGCATAAGTAATGATAAATTAATGTTTTGATAAACTATAGTGGCCTTTTTATACTTGTGCCTTCAAGTATTGGGAACACCTCTTGTGCGGCCGTTTTAAGGTATATATATATATATATATATATATATATATATATATATATATATATATATATATATATATATATATATATATATATATATATATATATATATATATATATATATATATGGTTGGCTTCAGCCCCCACGCACATAGTGCGGAGGTGCTCGCAGAAGACGCATTTTCACACTTAACCCAACGTCTTGGTCCTACAAAGGAGGTGATAGCGCAGCGGGCCAGGCAACCGGACTATAATGCTTTAACACTTTCACTTAGCCATAGGAGCTTGACAGTGGGACTATTCAGGTAGCCCATTAGTGGCGACTGCGCTCGCCCGAGTTCGGGGCGCGTATGTGCCTGACCGGGAAGCGGCCCTTGGTTAAAGCGGAGGAATCCGATAGATTTCGATAGGTCATCGAGTGGCTGACCAATCTCATGCTACATCATGACAGTCAGTTTTCGGCTTTCTCTACTGAGGTGCTCGCCCGGCCGAACCGGGGCATAATCGCAGTAGTTCTCCTGGTGCTACCTTAGCCGATAGAGCGGAACGTAAGGTAGCCGAACTCAGGAGCCGGGCAACCCAAAATTTGACCAAAGACATGAATCGGAGCTGATGCATATAATGCCAAAACTCGCGACGCCGAACACTCCCTAAGGTGTTCGGTCTTTATGAGTGTGGGCGAAACAACACTCTTTGCTAACAAAGCCCCTAGTGTCCAGGTACATGCAAAAAATTCTGACGTCGCCACATGCCAAGACGCCAGCCTCCTCCTTGGTTATATCAGAAAAAACCAGGGGATGTGTAGCAACAAGAGACAGTAAAAAAGGTTTACGAAGGTCTTAATCTAAAAAGAATCCTTTAGGACGGGTCCCTACTGCACGTCTGCGCCTGTGTCTCCGTTGTGCCGTATCCTGGACGGGCGCCGCACGACGTTCATCTGTAAAAGAGAGGAACTAAATTGAAAACGGGTCGTGCCGAACAAAAAGTTTAAAATAAATGAAGTATAAAGTAAAATATAAAATTGAGTTTTATTGTGTCTGCATGTAGCCCCTAGTGTGGGGGTATATGGCCATTAAGCCTACATTAATGATGATTTTATACCGAACTCGTCTATCCGCGTTCGTGGTCTTTAATGACCTATTTCGAAGTTTTTTTGGCCGGTGAGGCCATTTTACTGTGGGGCTGTCAAAGCGGCCGCACAGTCCTCCGCTTGGGGGAGGTGCACTTTAGTGCTTCCCCTTCAAAGAGATGATGCCTCGTGGACCGGGCATCTTAAGCGTGAGAGATGCATAATGCGGTATTGCGTTAAAGCGAGCGAAAGCTTCGCGTCCCAGTAGTCCTTGATAGCGACTTGAGAACGGGACGACATGGAAGGTTAGCTTTTTGCGACGGAAGTTATCGGAAGAGCCGAATATAACTTCGAGCCGGAGAAAACCCATACAACGGGTGTCCGGACCAGGTGCTACCCCTTGAAAGGAGGTTTTGCTGCGGCGGATTCCTGCTGGGTTTATGCCCATGTGATGGATTGTATCCTGATATATCAGGTTTAGTCCACTGTCGCCGTTCATAAGGACATTTGAAAACTGGAATCCTCCGATTATTGGATCGAGTATCAAGGCAGTCCAGCCTGCATTATTGATATTTCTAGAATAATCTAGCTGATCGAAGATGATTGGTTTTAACAACCAGTGGCGGGACCCTTTGGGGATAGGTCTCATGATGCGTACCTTTATGGGCGCCGCACGTTTTGTTATGTGAAGTGAATTCACTATTTTTCCTTCTTATGGGAAGTTCTTTTGTTTCCTGCTGCTCTGCTTTTGGGGTTCGTCCTCGTCTTCGCTTGGTGTGTCGAGCCCCTTGTGTTCGGCGTTGAGTCTGCCGGATTGTTTGAAAACCCAACAATATCTGTGGGTATGGTTAGCGGGCTTCCTAGGAGTACTGTGTATCTGACATATCCTGTCCAAAATTTTATTTAAGTTGGACTGATCATCCCTGTTATCCTGGAGGGGTGGTTTTGTCTGATTTTGTCGTGAGCCTTTGATTCTGGCATTGACTGTCGTGCTCTTCAGACTTTTTTCTTTAGTCCAGCGACGTTCCTTATTGCGTCGCGGTTTTCCGTTTCCATCCCTAGATTCGGATGTATTTGGGTCGCTGGGGCTGCACCTTGCCAACCAGCTGTCCTCTCCTACGCAAAAGCGGGTCATGAGGCTTGTGAGTGCGGCCATTGTTCTTGGCTTTTCCTGGCCGAGGTGTCTGGCGAGCCATTCGTCTCGGACATTATGCCTAAAAGCTGCTAAGGCTTTGGCGTCCGGACAGTCGACTATCTGATTCTTTTTAATTAGGAATCTATTCCAGAACTGCCGAGCTGATTCTCCGGGCTGTTGAGTTATGTGACTAAGATCGTCTGCATCCGGAGGGCGGACATAGGTCCCTTGAAAATTTGCTCGGAAAGCATCCTCGAGCTCTACCCAACTTCCAATTGTGTTTTCGGGAAGGCTCTTAAGCCAATGCCGGGCTGGCCCTTTAAGCTTGAGGGGTAAATATTTAATGGCGTGGAGATCATCTCCTCTGGCCATATGTATGTGGAGGATATAGTCCTCGATCCAAACTCCGGGGTCTGTTGTTCCATCATATGCCTCTATGTTGACGGGTTTGAATCCCTCTGGAAATTCATAGTCCAGAACCTCATCGGTGAAACATAGGGGATGTGCGGCGCCCCTGTATTTGGGTGTGCCGGATTCTGATGATGGCTTTTTTGCATTGCTTATGAGAGCTTACTTTCTTGGCCCATAAATGGACCTAGCTGGGCCATGATGCGAATCCTTAGGTGGGTCGCCTACCGATTTAAGTGCGGCACCACTTGCCGCTTTATGGGGTCGTCTATCCGACCGTGTGGCTTTCTTATTTTTTGAATGCGAGGGCTCTAGGGCCTCTTCGTCGAATTCGGGCAGTAGCTTTCTTTTTGGATAGCTTTTAGTGCGACGACCGTCGCCGTATTTATCTGCGGTGTTGAGTACTTTACTCCATCTAATCCGGAGTGCATCTTCCGCTGTCTTTAGCTTCCGCTTCTTCTTTTTCAGGCTGCGTGCAGTTGCGACGAGCCTCTTGTGGAGACTCTTCTGCTCCATGTATTTATCCGGCGTAAGGTCGTCCAAAATGCCGTTTTTGCCGGGGGAGGGCGTTTCGGTTTCTCTATCCGTGTTGCCCTGTTTGGACGGATGCTCTAAGGCCTGCTCGTCGTCTACCGGCTTGTCCTGCTCTATGGCTGGGTTTTTATCGAGGCGGGGCTTGGGTCGGCGTTTATGCCGACGCTTTGATTGCTTTCCGAGGGGTCGATCTCCCGTTCCATCCCCTTTTTCCTCTTCCTTTAGGGGTATCCACCATGTACACATCGTGAGATGAGGTGGCTGTCCAATGCTCTATGGGCGTTGGTTCATCGGTATCTCCTGCATCGTCATCCATGTTGTCGATGTCTGCGGAGTCAAAGTTGAGCGCGTCGTTAAGGTTGTCGACGATGGCTACCAAGTGGGTGGTGGGTGGGCTTTGAATTTCTTCATCGTCCGTATCCCATCCTTGCTGACCGTAGTCCGGCTAGGGCTATCCTGATAGAGAGAGAGACTTGAGAGAATTCAGGATGTCGCCAAAAGGCGAGTGCTGAAAGATGCCCGCGGCGGTGAACTCCATTATCGGCGCCCAATCGAATCGGTTGGCAGGGGCGGGGGGGTTTCGGAGTCGGGAGAAGAGTCCGGACCCTCGGAGTCACGGATCACGTGGAGCGCGGGGCTGGCGTTCGGCTCGATCGCCTTTGAGATCGCGGCCCCCGAGGTGACGTCCAACCGCTCATCCTCAATTGGCGTAATAGGCTCCGAGTTAAGGGTCGTAACCGGTGTGTGTGCAGCCTCTAGGACACTGTTCGGAGGCAGAGCTAGATCATGCCCCTCGAGATAGTGCGGCGTGCTTGGCTGTGGCTCGAACCCGTCGAAGATCAAGTCTCCGCGGATATCAGTCGTGTAGTTTAAGCTTCCAAACCTGACTTGATGGCCAGGGGCGTAGCTTTCGATCTGCTCCAGGTGACCAAGCGAGTTGGCCCGCAGAGCGAAGACACCGAAGACGAAGATTTGTCTGGGGAGAAAAGTCTCACCCTGGACCTCGTCGTTGTTGATGATCAAAGGAGCCATCGGGCCTAAAAGGCGACGACACAGAGGAACTCTCAATGAAAGCACCAACGTCGGTGTCAAAACCGGCGGATCTCGGGTAGGGGGTCCCGAACTGTGCGTCAAGGCCGGATAGTAACAGGAGACAAGGGACACGATGTTTTTACCCAGGTTAGGGCCCTCTCGATGGAGGTAATACCCTACTCCTGCTTGATTAATATTGATGATATGGGTAGTACAAGAGTAGATCTACCACGAGATCAAGGAGGCTAAACCCTAGAAGCTAGCCTATGGTATGATTGTGCATGAAGATGATTGTCCTACGGACTACGACCCTCCGGTTTATATAGACACCGGATAGGGTTAGGGTTACACAGAGTCGGTTACAATGGTAGGAGATCTTGAATATCCGCATCGCCAAGCTTGCCTTCCATGCCAAGGAAAGTCCCATCCGAACACGGGATGAAGTCTTCAATCTTGTATCTTCATAGTCCAGGAGTCCGGTGAAGGTATAGTCCGGCTACCCGAACACCCCCTAATCCAGGACTCCCTCAATAAGGTTGACGCACATGCAACGCAGTGTCAACTTAGTCAACACACGAGAGCAGTTACTGTTGGATGTCCATCCATCGGCCGTCGTGCTTCTTTAATTTCTGCTCTTCCTACTCCAGCCGCTCAAACAAGCGCCGGCGGGACTGCCTGCTCCCTCCTCCCGCGGCCGGCTATGCTGCCGCACAGGCCTCACCGCCCCATCGTTCTCCCATCACTGGCCTAGCCATCCCTCTACTCACCCACACCTGCTGTTATTCTTCGGCGATGGCAGATGAACCAGTAAACCATCGCACTCCCCTGCGCGTGGGAAACAACCTTCGAGTTTCCTTGGCTCCGTGTCATTCCCTTCCTAGGCCTCACCGTCGTCCATCGCCCTGGTGCTCTCGGCGCGGCGTGGTCAACGTGGTCAACGAACGACATGCATCGGAAGTGGACTGTATGTGGAGAGGCTGGCAGCTGGGTCCACGGCCGCACGCAAGGAAATGCCTCCTTATTACACGCAAAATAATGATTCCTCCACCTGACAGCTGGGACCCATCGAAAGGGCCTCTGTATTTCGTGAAAAGCATTCCCCCACTAACAGGTCGGACCCATCAGCTATATCTTCGCACGCAAGGAAGTGCCTCGTTATTACGCACAAAAAAATGAATACGCCCCTGCTAGCTGGGATCCACCATAGTGGGAGGTTGACTTGTGGGCCTACTAGGATGACAGGGATGGAGGGCTTTGTCAACTTAGTCAATATGAACGATTCTAGCTCTAGTGACCATATGATGTCCATCCAACGGCCGTAGTGCTTCTTCAACCTCTGGTCTTCTTACTTCAGCAGCACAAACAAGCAGCAGTCGTGCCGCCTGCTCCTGCCTCCCGTGTCCGGCTATGCTGCCACCGCTGGCCATGCCATCCCTCTATACTCACCCACACATCATGTTATTCTCCGATGACGGCAACCTCACGCCGCAGCCGAAGCAGTCAACCCACGTACTCCCCTCCGTGTGGGCATCCACTGCCGCGTCTTCCCCGGCTCCGCATTGTCCCCTTCCTAGGCCTCGCCGTCATCCACCACCCTGGTGCTCTTGGCAAGGCGTGGTCAATGTGGTCAACGAACGACTTTTGTCGGAAGAGTACTGTACGTGGAGACGCTGACAGCTTGGTCCATGGCCGCAACAAGGAAGTGCCTCCTTATTACGCGCAAAATAATTATTCCTCCACCTGACAGTAGGGACCCGCCAGCTACATCTTCGCACGCAAGGAAGTGCGTCCATATTATGGGAAAAAATGATTTTCCCCCTGACTGTTGGGACCCAGCAGCTACATCTTCGCACGCAAGGAAGTGCGTCCATATTATGGGAAAAAATGATTTTCCCCCCTGACTGTTGGGACCCAGCAGCTACATCTTCGCACGCAAGGAAGTGCCTAACAGTCGGGACCCACCTAGTCGAAGCGTACGTAGCTTTGTCATTCTGGTTGCTAACGTGTACGTACATAATGGTCGATGTAGAGGCGCGCACGTGTCGTAGTAGAGGCGTGCACGTGTCATAGTAGAGGCGTGCACGTACCATGTACACGTACATACAACGGCCAGGGTGCAAGAAAGAAAATACGGCCACGTACGTACATACGGGCGGGGTCTCGAACGCCTACTCGCGCATACATACGACCAGGGTTCATGTACATGGCTGGGTCGGGACGGAAAAACTGCGTCGTCGTCGTGTTCAAGGGGAGGCAACGGAATGCGTCGTGTTCATCGAAAGGCAACGAAACGCATGCTATTCATCGGGAGCCAACCGGCTTGGACGGAACAGGCGATGGAAACAAGGCCTGGCGTACCGCAGAACGGAGGAAACGGCCTTGTGTTCGACCGACCACGATGGAAACGGGATCCTGTTCATCGGGAGGGGTCTGGCTGTTGGAGATATGCCCTAGAGGTAATCATGTGCTGATTATATTTCCATATGTATTCATGAGTCCTTTGTATTGTCCTTGAACATCATCAATGATATGTATCAATTAGTATGTGAATTGTTTGTGGAACTATGTATTGTATGATGATTGTTCCGATGGTCCCTAGTTGATAAGGTTATGCGGACACATATCCTTGACTAGTATACGACTCGGTTGATGACTATGTTTCACAAGTCATGTGCATGGAGATGCTAAACCGATAGTATGGACTCGAGATGGAGATCACCGAGTCGGGCAGACCCACTTTGAGACGCAGCGAGAGATTGTCATCTGTTAGTCTCAAGTACAATGTCTATGCCATGTCCTAGACCTGAGGTCCTCACATGTTCTCGGGATGAGGATCGACTCACTTAGGGTCTATCAAACGCTACTCCGTAACTGGGTAGTTATAAAGGTAGCTTTCGGGTGAGTCATGAGACATGCCGCGAGACATGGTTGACCAAGATGGTATTTGCCCCTCCTATTTGGAGAGATATTCTCTGGGCCCTCTCGAGTGATCAGATTCGGAAACCATGGCCATGCGACTTGGGTTAAGTGTTAACCCAGTTCGGGAATCTGTATCATGGTTTCGAGAAGAGAGGTCGAGCCATCACAAGGGTGACAGGTACTCGCCTTGAGCTCGACAACAAATATAGTGAGGCAAAAGGAATGTTGCATATGCCACATTGTTGAGGTTCGTCAAACGACTTCACGCCCACATGGGAGTTGGCACGTTCTGCTAGGAGCCGCTACCAACTATCGACTCTGGTCGTGTCCATGTGTATGTGAACCTATAGGGTCACACACTTAAGGGGCTGTAGCCCATTCGGATTGGATCCGAGTGGAAAATGGATGTGGACTCCTAGTGGGCTCAAGTTTTGAGCCCACCTCGGAGGTCTATATAAAGGGGAGTGGGCACACCACTTAGGGAAATCTTTTCGAACCCTGGTTAGCCACCACCACTCCCCACGCCCATGCCGTGTGACCGGACCTAGCAGTGCCGCTCGACGCTGCCCCCCATACGTGTGGATACCTTGGAGGCATCGCATCTGTGGTGCTTGGACGAACCGTTTGAGGGAACCGCGAGGTGCCGTTCGCGGGAGATCACCATTCGCGGGTCTTCGCTGTTCGCGGGAGATCGGGAACGCGAGGAGGAGACGGGCTGTGAGATCGACTACACGCATCACCAACTCTACTTCCGCTGCGGTGACTGCGCGTCTAGTGGTAAACCCGATCCCGTGATCTATTTCCAGCAACATGATCTTGGGTGCCCGGTAGAAAATTTTATTTGGCGCTAGCGTAGCGTACCGCTTGTTCCAACAGTGGTATAAGAGCCTCCGCTGTGTGGTGATAGATTCGATGATATGCATATGAGATATGTAGATCGGTTCAGGTGCGGGTCGATGAGATCGGTCACGCATGTCAGTGTTGAAGGTTGGTTTCGTGATCTTGTTTCCGTGATCGTGATGCAGAGGTCGTGACACGACTTACCCCTACCGGTCGGTTGTCCGCCATTGGGGTTGACAGTGGAACGTAAATCCGGATGCAGCACGCGAAGATCAATGAGATTGATCAAATCGGGACATAGATCAACACCTTGGAAATGTGATTTCCGCGGTGCTGAAATCTGTTGGAGCGGTCTCGGTAAAACGGTTGTTACTTTTGCATACGAACTCCGATTTTGCTCCACGACATGTCAAACTGAAGCTAAAGAAAATTTGGATTATCCGCGAGATGCTGGAACAGGATTTCGGTGCTTCTGGCTAGGCCAAAATCCTCTTGGAAGATAGAGTTTCAGGAGGTTTTATCTTCGGCGGTAGAAGGTCTGACTCGTTTTTGTAGTGAATGATTGTGATTTGGTATAGCCCATGTATGTTGCTTGTATATTATTGTTTCATGACCTGCGTGTCATGAGTGCGGCAACCGGCAGGAGCCATATGGTTGTCCCATTATTGTATTAATGACCTACGTGTCAATATCAGAAGCCATGTAATGTAATTTACTTTCAGTAGCTATTAGTTTTTAATAGCATAGTATCTTATGTAACACTTGGCGGTTGACACCATGGCGTGGAGATGGAGATCACCACGAGGACAACCATGCATGGGCAGACCGCGCACGTCGAGATGGAGATCACCATGCGCCGTGAAAAGGGGCTATACCATATCATACATATATAAACTGCCTGTGAAAGTTTATCCCTTTTATGCACCCTTCTTTTGCATGGTAGATGTTTTAAGTAGGGTGATCCCTCAAAGAATGTCAAGTACAAATGCCTCCCCAATTGCTGCACCTTCACATGTCAAGTATATTTAGTGGCGGTCCTATGAAATTAGGGTGCCACTAGATCTCCTTGAAGTGATGGGTTTGTGTCGGACACTTACACGCGCAACATTGGTTGACTTGTCGTGGCTATCAAAACAGTTTTGGGCTACGAGGCATAGGAGTTGGCGAGGCATGAAATGTCCCCAACAACAAGAGTCGTATGGAGATACGATTAGCAAGAGTTGCTTACCGAGTGATCTTGTCCTCTAGCGGTGATGCAAAAGCTCACTAGTTGACATGTTGATGTTGGATCTTGAATCACTAAGCATCAACTGAGGGATGTTGATTTTAGTGGGAGTAATGATCTTATTAAAAAATTTAATATGAATTACTCTTCGTGAATACATGTCTTAGTGTTTCGCATATTTCTTTTGTAGATCAATGGCACCACCTGCTCAAGTTACCCCTTTTGCGTTGAAATCGATCCTGGAAAAAGATAAATTGAATGGAACAAACTTTACCACCTGGTATAGAAACCTGGGAATTGTTCTTAAGCATGAGAAAAAGGAACAAGTTCTAGAGAATCCGCTTCCAAAGGAACCTGCCGATAATGCTAATGCCACAGCTAGAAATGCCTATCACAAACTCGTTGATGAATCAAATGAGATCAGCTGTCTCATGTTGGCTTCTATGGAGCCCGATCTGCAGCAGCAGTTCAAAAATATTGAGGCTTTCGATATGATCGAGAACCTTAAGAGCATGTTTCAAATGCAGGCTACGACCGAAAGGTTCAACGTCTGGCGATCCTTGATGGATTCTAAGCTGAAAGAGGGTGATCCACTGAGCCCGCATGTGATCGAGATGATCGGGTACATGCAAGCTCTGGATAGGCTGGGCTTCCCACTTGGGGATGAGTTGTCCATAGATACAATTCTGGGTTCTCTTCCGGATAGCTATGGGCCGTTATCTCGAACTACCATATGCATGGGATTTAAAAGAAGCTCGCTGAATTGCATGGGATGCTCAAAGTGGCAGAGCAGGATATCAAGAAAGGTACGCATCGTCAAGGGTTGATGGTGCAGAACTCAGCTAAGTTCAAGAAGAGTTGGTCCAAGAAAAAGGCTAAGGCAAAGGGCAAAGAGAAGGAGGCAACTCCAACTGCAGCCGCTGCGCCTAAGTAAGGGACGGCTTCGAGGAGTATTTGCTTTCATTGCAAGGAACCCGGACACTGGAAAAGGAACTGCAGCAAGTGGCCTGCCGAGAAGGGCAAGAAGACTGGAAGTATGACTTCTTCTTCAGGTACACTTGTTGTATATGTTATACACATTTATCTTGCTGATGTTTCTAGTAGCTCTTGGGTATATGATACCGGATCGGTTGTTCACATATGCAACTCGATGCAGGGGCTAAGCAGAGCTAGGAATGTCGCAAGAGGAGAAGTCGACATATGCGTCGGGAATAAAGCAAGAGTTGCTGCATTGGCCGTCGGCACTATGCAACTTAATTTACCTTCAGGATTTGTAATGGAACTTGGTAATTGTTATTATGTTCCTGCTTTGAGTCGAAACATTATTTCTGCCTCATGTTTGATGAGACAAGGTTATGAATTCAGTATTAAGGACAATGGTTGTTCTATTTACTTGAATAATATGTTTCATGGCTTTGCACCCGTTGTGAATGGGTTATTTATCCTAGATCTTGAAGGTGAATCAGTCTATAACATAAATGTCAAGAGGCATAAGCCTAATGAGATAAATCCGACTTACATCTAGCATTGTCGAGTAGGACACATTAGTCAAAAGCGCATGAAGAAGCTCCATGATGATGGAATTCTAACTTCGTTTGAGTTTGAATCATTCGAGACATGCGAGTCTTGCCTACTCAATAAGATGACTAAGACTCCTTTTGCAAAGAGTTGCGAGAGGGTGTCCGAGCTGTTGGAACTTATACATAGTGATGTATGTGGACCAATGAGCACGACAGCCAGAGGTGGTTTCCAATACTTTGTGACTTTTACCGACGACTTGAGTAGATATGGATATGTCTACTTGATGAGGCACAGGTCAGAAACTTTTGAAAAGTTCAAGGAGTTTCAGAATGAAGTGGAAAATCAACTCAGCAAGAAAATAAAACTTCTACGATCTGATCATGGCGGTGAGTATATGAGCCAGGAGTTTGATGATCATCTGAGGAGTCGTGGAATAATTCCAAAACTGACTCCGCCAGGTACGCCACAGAGAAATGGTGTGCCGGAACGGAGGAATCGGACCCTGTTGGACATGGTCCGATCGATGATGAGTCAGTCGGATTTACCCTTGTCATTTTGGGGATACGCTCTAGAAACTGCAGCTTTCACACTAAACAGGGTACCATCTAAGTCCGTACATAAGACACCATATGAGATATGGACTGCGAAGAGTTATAGTTTGTGTTTTCTGAAAAATTGGGGATGTGAAGCATATGTCAAGCGACTCCAGTCGGATAAGCTCACACCCAAATCGGACAAGTGCATATTCGTGGGATATCCAAGGGAAACCTTGGGGTATTACTTCTACAATCGTGAAGAGGGCAAAGTGTTTGTCGCTCGACAAGGAGTTTTCCTTGAGAAAGAGTTTCTCAATCAGAAGGCTAGTGGGAGGACGGTCGACTAGAAGAAATTCGAGAACCACACGGGGACATTCCGGTAGGTGATACTATCACACCGGAGTTAGTCAGGGAACCCGTAGTGTAGTCGACACCGGTTCCACGGAGGTCGGAAACGTTACGCAATTTGCATGACTGCAATGTGTTGTTCTTGGAGAACAACGAGCCGACTACGTATGCGGAAGCGATGGAGAGCCCTGATTCCGAGTTATGGCTTGAGGCCATGAGATCCGAATTAAAGTCCATGGATGACAATCGAGTTTGGAACTTGGTTGATCTGCCAGATGGCGTTCGAGCCATTGAGTGCAAGTGGATCTTTAAGAAGAAAACTGATATGGACGGAAATGTCACAGTCCATAAGGCTCGACTTGTCGCTAAAGGTTATCGACAAGTTCAAGGAGTTGACTACAATGAGACTTACTCACCGGTCGCGATGCCTAAATCAATTCGGATCATTCTTGCTATAGCAGCATATTTCGACTATGAGATATGGCAGATGGATGTCAAAACGGCTTTCCTTAATGGCAATTTAACCAAGGATGTGCATATGACACAACCCGAGGGTTTTGTCGATCCAAAGAAGTCTAGCATGGTGTGCAAGCTTCAGAGATCCATTTATGGATTAAGGCAAGCATCTCGGAATTGGAACATTCGTGTTAATGAAGCGGTCAAAGAGTTTGGCTTCATCAAGAACTACTGTGATCATTGTGTATTCAAGAAGGTCAGTGGGAGCTCAGTTGCATTTCTGATCTTATATGTGGATGACATATTATTGATTGGAAATGATGTTCAAATGCTTGAATCTATGAAGGACTCATTGAAAAATAGTTTTTCGATGAAGTACTTGGGAGAAGCAGCTTATATTTTGGGAATCAAGATCCATCCATTCTAGTCCGAGTATGCCCTCCCTTCGTACTCCGCCAAACAATTGTTGTGGTTTTCCTTAGGCTGGTATAAGGAGTGTCATTGGTCTCAGAATCAAAAGTAATTCTTTTTGCTACTTAAGGGAATAATTTTACGAGTCACCTCCTCGATGGTGCCCTGTTATGGGATCATGACAATTATCTCCTCGCTACCTTGACACCTTGCACCATCTTACTACTGCGCGGAATCATTGCCTACCAAATTGAACCCTTGACATCTATCTCTTCCCATCACCCCGATGCATATTTTGCCTCTCAGCTCCAGAGATGTATCTATGTCTCATTCCGTGAGTTGATCTTGTGATCCTTGGGATGATCCTAAGTTGCTTGAACCTCAAGAAAATCGATTCTTCTAAAATCCTCTCTTTCTTCTCATTGTCATGTTGGATGTAGTTCTCAAAGCAAGACGTCGAGATCAACGTGATGCAATAAATCAACATCCTCGAGAAAGACATCTGGACCGTGAAGATTATGTTAGTTTGCGTTCCCCCTTCATCTTGCCCTACGCTTGAATCTCGGGACGAGATTCTTGTTTAGAGGGGGTGAGCTGTCATAGCCCAGTTCTGGCCTTGCCTGTCTTGCATTAACCTCCATGCATCATGTCTAAATTTTTATGAAACTTTGAAATGGGGGCTGATAAACCGTAGCAGCAAATGAAATTCAACTAGAATCCTAATAAACTCATTTTCACTGAACCCAAAATGCCCTTCTAAAATGTTCATCATCTTTGCCTTGGTCTAGAACCTCTGACAAAAATGGTTCACATTTTTCTAAGACATCATTGGGTCACTGAATTAAATCTTATGCTATTTGCATTTGGGCATTTAAATGCTAAATAATATTTTAAATGTCCAAATATTCATGAACTAAAATGCTTACTGTTGGAATTATTCCAAACAGTAGCCTTGAGCAGTTTCATGAATTTTGTGATTGTCTAGGTATTTTTAATAAAGCCCTAAAGTTACAGAATAATTAGAAAACAGAAACAAAAATTAGAAAAGAGAGCTAACTCACCTGGACCTACCTACTGTGCAGCCCACCTGGCCGGCCCAGCTGGCAGCCCAGCCAACTAGCCCAGCCCATCACCTCCTCCTCCCTGTCGCCTTCCTCCTCGCGCCAGTAGGCGAGGGCGTGCGGCCACATGTTCACCACCGCGTGTAGAGTCTTCCCAATGCCACGCTGCGCTCGTTTGCATGCCGTAGCGCCTAGCCCGAGCGGGCCCGAGCTCCGGCCGCCGCCACTGCTCGCCGTCGTCGTTTCCGGCTATCCCAGGCCCGGCGACCACCACCATTGGATGCGCCGCTACTCTAGCGTCCTGAAGAACCCAGCCGCGTGCCAAACGGTGCACCAGAGGGGTTCTCCGAAGCCCGTCGCCGCCGCTGACCTCGCCGGCGACTCAACGCCGGCGAGTTTGACCCGTTCGACCCGGGGTTTGACCTCCCTGGGGTCAACACACATGGGCCCCGCCCCTGACTAGATTAGTTTAGGACTAATTACCCCGCTGACACTGACAGTGGGCCCAGTGGCTGCTAATTTGATTAGTTAGATTTAATTAACCCTGTTAGTTAATTGTGTCACTGACATGTCGACCCCACTGGTCAGGTTTGACCTGGACCGGGTCAGTTGACCTGCTGACGTCACGGTGACGTAGTGCTGATGCCATAACTCATTTTCTGGATTAATTTTAATTCAGGAAATTTCAGAAAATATCCTAAACTTCTAAAATTCATAGTAATTCAACCATAACTCCAAATCAAACAAATTATATATGAAAAATTATCAGAAAAATTCAATCTATCCATTTGTTCTGGTTTCATGCATGTTAGAACAATTTTACCTTGCTGTTTAGGTGAAACAAGTTAATGCACTAATATGATTTCATGAAATGGGTTTGCATTTGAATCTTTGGTTCAAATGGACTCATTCCAATCTATTCTAGCTTGCATTAGCCCAAAACACATTCATATTGCCATGTCATAGCATGCATCATATTGTTGCATTGCATTGATTATGTTCCCTTTTGTTTGCCGGTGTTTGTCCCCTCTCGATAGACGTGGTTCCGACGATGAGTTCGATGACACCGATGAAGAATTATACTATCTTCAAAAGTGCTAGGCAAGCAAAACCCCCTTGTTCATTTCGATACAATCCCACTGTCTCGCTCCTGCTCTCTTTTACTGCATTAGGACAACAACGATTCAACTGTTACTTGTTGCGGTAGTTGAACCCCTTACCCTCTGCATGACCTGTCATTGCCACAGTAAATAGATGAAACCCACTAGTATGAGTAGGAGTTGTTTGAGCCTTGATGTGCCTACTCATTCATGCTTGTTTGTCGTGCCTGCTACTGCTTAGAGTTGAGTCGGGTCTGATTCATCGGGAATGAATTGGAATGGTGATGAACATGTCCTACTGTGTGTGAGCTAAGTGTGTGAACATGATTTGGTAAAGGTAGCGGTGAGAGGCCATGTAGGAGTACATGGTGGGTTGTCTCATTGAAACCGTCCTCAGGAATTGAGTTCTGTGTTTGTGATCCATGAAACAGCTACTACCACACGTTGGGCCCTGAAATATGACCCCGCTCCACTTACTGGCCCCTCTCGTCCTCTGTCCAAGAGTTGCAAGTACTTTCTGGTGTTTGTAGTATGCTGGGGGCCGCACGCAGCGCTGACCATAGGGGTGGGCTGTGTTGCGGTAGGCACGTGGCACGGTGTACCGGGCGCCCGTTTGGTGTCCCGGGAACCCTGCACACATCGTTTGGGGCTGTGAGCGAAACTCCGGCCGGATCTCCTCGCGGATGGAACCCGAATAGGTGATAAACCTGGACTAGAGACTTGTGTGGTTAGTTAGGTCGTGGTCTACACCCACGTCGGCTTTCGCTTGAAGTCTGCCGAGCACATGTCGTGTGCAGACGCTAAGTGGTGGAAACATGTGTGAAGAAGTACACCCCTTCAGGGTTATAAATGATCTATTCGAATAGCCGTGTCCGCGGTAATGGACTTCTGGGTTGCCTATAACAGTTCATAGATAACTTGAAGTGGATACTCTAAAATGCGCAAGATAAGCGTGAGTGCTATGGATGGCGTTCTCGTAGGGAGACTGGAGCGGATCCATAGTGGTGTATTGATATGGTGAATGTGTGGACTCGTGTGCGCCACCTCAAAAGAGTTGCTTGCAGTCATAGTTCAGGATAGCCACCGAGTCAAAGCTGGCTTGCTGCAGTTAAACTCCACCACCCCTTTATTGATACCGATGCATATGTAGCAAGTTCTGATGTAAGTCTTGCTGAGTACATTTGTACTCACGTTTGCCTATTTTATGTTTTTGCAGAGAGACGTCAGTCTCGCTAGTAGTTCCGTGTGGACTTCGACGTTTAGCTTGTTACCTCAGCTACGATCTTGTGCCCTCGGCAGGATCTGGTAGATAGTCAGGCTTCTCAGCCTTTTTCATTTGTAGATGTCTGTAATCAGACATGTTAAGCTTCCGCATGTGCTTTGACTTGTATGCTCTGAATGTTGGGTCATGGGACCCATGATTGTAATATCTCGCTCCTCGGAGCCTAATGAATAAATACTTGAGTCGTAGAGTTATGTTGTGATGCCATGTTGTATTTACACATATCGAGCATATTGTGTGTATGATTGAAATGCTTGGTATGTGTGGGATCCGACAATCTAGTTGTTTATCCTTGGCAGCCTCTCTTATGGGGAAATGTAGTCTAGTGCTTCCATGAGCCATAGTAGTCCGCTACAGCCCGGTTCACCGGAGTCCTGCTAGCCCAGCACTACTGCTCAGGACACTTGACTGGCCGGCATGTGTTTCACTTCGTTCCTGTGTCTGTCCCTTCGGGGAAATGTCACGCGGTGACATCCGGAGTCCTGCCTAGCCTGCTACAGCCCGGGTTACCGGAGTCCTGTTAGCCCAGTGCTACAGCCCGGATTCGCACGCTGCTGGTCGACATGCTCGAAGTTGATTCATGTATGCCTGTCCCCATGGGTTAGCGCCACTTTGGGTTCACGACTAGCCATGTCGGCCCGGGTTCTTTGTCATATGGATGCTAGCGACACTATCATATACGTGAGCCAAAAGGCGCAAACGGTCCCGGGCCAGGTAAGGTGGCACCCGTGGGAATACCGTGCGTGAGGCTGCAAAGTGATATGATGTGTTACATGCTAGATCGGTGTGACTTAGGATCGGGGTCCTGACAACAGCGGTTAAGAATATCCTTAAGTACTTGAGAAGGACTAAGGATATGTTCCTGGTTTATGGAGGTGAAGATGAGCTCGTTGTAAAGAGTTACACCGATGCTAGTTTCCAAACCGATAGGGATGATAGTCGATCGCAATCTGGGTTTGTGTTCATTCTGAACGGAGGAGCAGTGAGCTGGAGGAGCTCCAAGCAAGATACGGTAGCTGATTCTACAACAGAGGCCCAGTACATTGCGGCTTCTGAAGCTGCAAAAGAAGGTGTTTGGGTGAAGAATTTTATTTCTGCTCTTGGTGTGTTTGAGGGTGCGTCTAATCCAGTGGACCTCTATTGTGATAATAGTGGTGCCATTGTGCAAGTCAAGGAACCACGGAACCATCATAAAACCCAACACATACTCAGGCGTTTTAACCTTATTCGCGACATTGTCGAAAGAGGTGATGTAAACATATGCAAGGTACACACGGATGCAAATGTTGCTGATCCATTGACGAAGCCTCTCCCACGTCTGAAGCATGAGGCACACATGAGCTCCATGGGCATACGATGCCTAAATGATTGACTCTAGTGCAAGTGGGAGACTGTTGGAGATATGCCCTGGAGGCAATCATGTGATGATGATATTTCCATATGTATTCATGAGTCCTTTGTATTGTCCTTGAACATCATCAACACTACAAAAAAAAGACACATCCATGACATTTTGGGCCGAACGAATTTTTTTCTGTCATACATATGACACTTCTATGACGATAATTGTGACAAAACCCGATATCATCATAGATGTGGTGGGCTCCTACTTCTATGACAAAATCATGACAGAAAATGGGCTTTTCATCTTGGGCCGGCCAGAGACGCAGCTGCATGACATTCTTTGGGACGTCCATGACGGAAAAAACCGTGGTAGAAGTGAGGGGGAGGAAAATTTCGGGGAGTTCCCGATAACGGTGGGAGGTCGAGGGCCGAGCGATGCGCGTTTCCCTCGTACACATACGCGCGTGTGTGCGAGGCGTTGGATCTAACTGAACCCGAGTGAGGCGTTGGGCTCTAACTGAGCCCGAGCGATTGCACTACAGGCTACGCCTTACTGAACCCGAGCGATCGATCGATGGCTGTTAACTAAACCCGATCGACCGATTCCTTCGCTACTGCTGCTAACTGAAGTCGATCGATGCTGCCTCTGGGATGAACAGTGAGCGTTGCGGGGGGTGGATGAACAGTGAGTGGTGGCGTTGCCTCTGGATGAACAGGACCTCGTGGTGTGGTGGAGGGCTGGAAGAATAGTAGACAGTGGAGGGGTGCCCGTGGAGGGGTGGTTGAACAGGACCCCGTGGTGTGGAGGGCTGGATGAACAGTAGAAGGTGGAGGGGTGCTTGAACAGTAGCTGTTGGAGTAGCGCGCGGTGGAGGCTGGATGAACAGGAGCCCGTGGAGGCTAGAGGAGGTCGACGGTAGCCCGTGGAGGCTGGAGGAGGTCGATGGTGGAGATGAACAGTATCCCGTGGAGTCCCGTTTTGCGGTACGCCACACCCCTCCCGATGAACAGGACCCTAGTTTCGACCGTAGCGATCCAACACAAGTCCGTTTTGTCCGTTTTGCGATACGCCACACCCCTCCCGATCAACAGGACCCCTGTTTCGACCGTAGGAGGTCCGTTTCGTCCATTTTGCGGTACGCCACACCCCTCCCGATCAACAGGACCCCCCGTTTCGACCATAGGAGGTTCGTTTCGTCCGTTTTGCGGTACGCTACACCCCTCCTGATCAACAGGACCCCCGTTCCGACCGTAGGAGGTCCGTTTCGTCCGTTTTGCGGTACGCCAGACCCCTCCCGATGAACATGATCCCGTTTCGAACGTGGCCGGTCGAACACAAGGCAGTTTCCTCCGTTCTGCGGTACACCAGGCCTCGTTTCCATCGCCTGTTCCGTCCAAGCCCTCCTGATGAACACGAGCACGCATTCCGTTCCGACCCAGCCGATTGGCTCCCACTCGTTTCGTTGCCTCCCGATGAACACGACGCATTCCGTTGCCTCCCCATGAACACGACGCATTCCGTTGCCTCCCCATGAACACGACGACGACGCTGTTTCTCCGTTCCGACCCAGCCATGTCAACGAGCCCTGGTCGTACGTATGCGCGAGTAGGCGTTCGAGACCCCGCCCGTATGTACACATACATGGCCGTATTTTCTTTCTTGCACCCTGGCCGCTGTACGTACATGTACATGCTACGTGCACGCCTCTACTATGACACGTACGCGCCTCTACTACGACATGTGCGCGCCTCTACATCCACCAGTATGTATGTACGTACACGTTTGCGACGGGAAATGACAACGCTATGTACGCTTCGACCAGGTGGGTCCCGACTGTCACGCACTTCCTTTCCTGCGAAGATGTAGCTGGTGGGTCCCAGCAGTCAGGGGGGCGAATCGTTTTTTTTTGCCCGGACGCACTTCCTTGCGTGCGAAGATGTAGCTGGTGGGTCCCAGCTGTCAGGGGCAAATGTTTTTTCGCGAAATACGATGGCCCATCTGGTGGGACCCCACTGTCAAGTGGAGGAATAATTATTTTGCACGTAATAAGGAGGCACTTCCTTGCTGCGGCCGTGGACCCAGCTGTCAACCTCTCCACGTACAGTCCATGTCCGATGGAAGCCGTTCCTTGACCACGTTGACCATGCCGTGCCGAGAGCACCAGGGCGGTGGATGACGGTGAGGCCTAGGAAGGGGACGACGCGGAGCCGGGGAAGACGCGGCAGTGGACGCCCACGCGTAGAGGAGTACGAGGGTTCACTGGTTTGCTGCGGTGTGAGGCTGCCGTCGCCGCAGAATAACAGGGGGTCTCAGCGAGTAGAGGGATGGCCTGGCCAGCGGTGGGAGTAGTAGGGGCGGTTAGGCCTCCGCCGCATCGCAGCTGGCCACGGGAGGCAGGAGCACGAGGCACAACCGGCGCTGGTTTGGGCAGCTGGAGCAAGAAGACCAGAGGTTGAAGAAGCACTACGGCCGTTGGATGGACATCGTACGGTCACTGGAGCTAGAATCGTGCATATTGACTAAGTTGACAAAGCCCTCCGTCCCCGTCAACTTAGTAGGCCCACAAGTCAGCCTGCCACTATACTGGGTCCCAGCTAACAGGGGGAGTATTCATTTTTTCGTGCGTAATAAGGAGGCACCTCCTTGCGTGCAAAGATATAGCTGGTGGGTCCGAGCTGTCAGTGGCGGTAACGTTTTTTTCGTGAAATACAGAGGCCCTTTCGGTGGGTCCCTGATGTCAGGTGGAGGAATCATTATTTTGCGCGTGAGAACGATATATTGGACGACTATATTTGGACATCGGAATGGTTCTGGGTGAGATCGGGCATATACCGGTACATCGGGAGGTTACCGGAACCCCCCGGGAGGTATATGGGCCTTATTGGGCCTTAGTGGGAGAGAGGAGAAGGGAGCAAGAGGGGCCCCCCCCAAGCCCAATCTGAATTGGGAGCCCCCCTTTCCTTCCTCCTTCCTCCCCCTTCCTTCTCTCCTAATCCAACTAGGGAAGGGGGGAACCCTACTCCCGGTGGGAGTAGGACTCCCCTTCGGGCGCGCCTAGGAGGCTGGCCTCCTCCCCCTCCTCCACTCCTTTATATACGGGAAGGGGGCACCCCATAGACACACAAGTTGATCATTGATCTCTTAGCCGTGTGTGGTGCCCCCCTCCACCATAATCCACCTCGGTCATATCGTCGTAGTGCTTAGGCGTAGCCCTGCGCCAGTACCTTCATCATCACCGTCATCACGCCGCCGTGCTGACGAAGCTCTCCCTCGACACTCTGTTGGATTGTGAGTTCGTGGGACATCACCGAGCTGAACGTGTGCAGATCGTGGAGGTGTCGTACGTTTAGTACTAAGATCGGTCGATCGTGAAGACATATGAATACATCAACCGCGTTGTCATAACGCTTCCGCTTTCAGTCTACGAGGGTACATGGACAACACTCTCCTCTCTTGTTGCTATGCATCACCATGATCTTGCGTGTGCGTAGGAATTTTTTTGAAATTACTACGTTCCCCAACAATATTTTGTCTTACAACATCCGCATGCAGTTTTTTTTACTGAATCAAACACACAGCCCAGTTCTATTTTCCTCTTGAAACGCCAGGTCCTACATCCGTTTTCTAATCTCTACCTATAGTTTTACTAGTTCATATACACGTATCATTATATTGAAACTACATAAGGTTCCCATTTCATATTACATCCTTATTTTTGTTGTTGTTTTCCCTCCTAGCGCTGATTTTTTTACCACTGGATTTCCCTTAAACCAACTCAATTGTCCCATGTCTTATTTGCTTACAAAAACAAAACGATTTTTTGGAAAATCAATAAGTTCTTAAAAAAATGTTTATCATTTCGGTATTACAATAGTTCGGACTCCACCGAAATATGCAAAATAAGGTTGAACTTTTTTACTGTGGTCCTGGGCAGAAAATGGGTTGTGATAAATTACTTAAGAAATAGAAAATGGGCTGCAAATTATAAAAAAAATTAGCAAATGGGCTCTATGTTGTCTGCCACAGATTTGGAGGCTGAATTGTGGGCCTACTAAGTTCATGCGTACACAAGGTTTCTCAAAAAAAGAAACTTAGTCAACAATTGACTCTACCAGCGTCAGACCGTTAGATGTTAATCTAACGACAATCGTGCTTCTTCAGTCTTTGATCTTCCTGCTCCAGCCGCCCAAACCAGCGCCGGCGGAACCGCTTGCTCCTGCCTCTCGTGGCCGGCTGTGCTGCTGGGCAGGCCTCACGGTCCCACCATACTCGCATTCCTGGCCTGTCTATCCCTCTACTCACCCACACCTCTTGTTATTTTCTAGCGACGGCAGCCGAACCATTCAACCCTCATACTCCCCACCGCGTGGGCAGCCACTGCCGTGTCTTCCCCGGCTCCGTGTCGTTCGCTTCGTAGGCCTCACCGTCGTCCACCGCCCTGGTGCTCTCGGCGCGGCGTGGTCAACATGGTCAACGAACGACATCCATCGGAAGTGTACTATACGTGGAGGCTGATGGCTGGGTCCACGGCCACACACAAGGAAATGCCTCATTATTACGCGCAAAATAATGATTCATCCACCTGACATCTGAGACCCACCAGAAGGGCCTCTGTATTTCGCGAAAAAAACGTTCCCCCCGCTGACAGCTTGGACCCACCAACTATATCTTCGCACGCAATGAAGTGCCTCCTTATTACGCACACAAAAATGAATACACCCCTGCATGGGAGGCAGACTTGTGGGCCTACTAAGTTGACGGGGACAGAGGGCTTTGTCAAATTAGTCAATATGAATGATTCTAGCTCCATTGACCGTACGATGTCCATCCAACGACCGTAGTGCTTCTTCAACCTCTGGTCTTCTTGCTCCAGCCGCCCAAACCAGCGTCGGTCGTGTCGCGTGCTCCTGCGTCCCGTGGCCGGCTGTGATGTCGCGGAGGCCTCACCGCCCCCTGATACTCCCACCGCTGGCCAGGCCATCCGCCTCTACTCACCGACACCCCATGTTATTCTGCGGCGACGGCAGCCTCACATCGCAGCCGAACCAGTGAACCCTCGTACTCCTCTCCACGTGGGCTTCCACTGTCGCGCTTCCCCGGCTCCGCGTCGTCCCCTTCCTAGGCCTCGCCGTCGTCCACCGCCTTGGTGCTCTCGACACCGCGTGGTCAACGTGGTCAAAGAACGACTTCCATCGGAAGAGTATTGTACATGGAGAGGCTGACAGCTGGGTCCACGGCCGCAGCAAGGAAGTGTCTCCTTGTTACGCACAAAATAATTATTCCTCCACCTGACAGCAGGGACCCACCGGACGGGCCACCTTATTTTGCGAAAAAAGTGTTTCCCCCTAACTGCTGGGACCCACCAGCTACATCTTCGCATGCAAGGAAGTGCCTGACAGTCGGGACCCACCTGGTCGAAGCGTACGTAGCGATGTCATTCTGGTCGCGAACGTGTACGTACATACTGGTCGATGTAGAGGCGCACACGTGTGGTAGTAGAGGCGCGCACGTGTGGTAGTAGAGGCGCGCAAGTAGCATGTGCACGTACGTACAACGACCAGGGTGCAAGAAATTAAATACGGCCACGTACGTACATACGGGCGGGGTCTCAAACGCCTACTCGCGCATACGTACAGCCAAGGCTCGTGTAAATGGTTGTGGCTGGGTCGAAACGGAGAAATTGCGTCATCGCCGTGTTCATGGGGAGGCAACGGAATGCGTCGTGTTCATCGGGAGGCAACGGAACGCGTGCTGTTCATCGGGAGCCAACCGACTTGGACGGAACAGCCAATGGGAACGAGGCCTGGCGTACCGCAGAACGGAGGAAACGGCCTTGTGTTCGACCGGCCATGGTGGAAATGAGATCCTATTCATCGGGAGGGTCTGGCGTACCGCAAAACGTAGGAAACGGACCTCCTACGGTCGAAACGGTGTCCAGTTGATCGGGACGGGTGCGGCATACCGCAAAACGGAGGAAACAGACTTGTCTTGGAGCGCTACGGTCGAAACGGGGGTCCTATTCATCGGGAAGGGTGTGGCGTACCGCAAAACGGGACTCCACGGGTTACTGTTCATCCACCTCCTCCAGCCTCCACGGGGCTACTGTTTATCCACCGTCGACCTCCTCCAGCCTCCACCTCTGACTGTTCATCCACGGGCTCATGTTCATCCAGCCTCCACCGCGCGCTCCTCCACCGGCTATTGTTCAACCAGCCCTCTCCATGGGGGTCCTGTTCAACCACCCCTCCACGGGCTATTGTTCATCCAGCCCTCCACAGGCTACTGTTCAACCAGCCCTCCACCGGCTACTGTTCAACCAGCCCTCCACCGGCTACTGTTCAACCAGCCCTCCACGGGGCCCTGTTCATCCAGCCCTCCACGGGGTCCTGTTCATCCACCGGCTCGATCGATCGGGGTACTGTTCATCCAGCGGCAACGGCCTCTACTACCACGGGGTCCTGTTCATCCAACCCCCCATCGGGAACTGTTCATCCAAATCCGCTCAACAACACTCACTGTTCATCCAGGGAAGGAGGCAGCAGTGTTCGATCGGCTTCAGTTAGCAGCAGTAGCGATGGAATCACTCGGGTTCAGTTAACAGCAAGGGATCGATCGATCGCTCGTGCAGTGCAATTGCTCGGGTTCAGTTAGAGCCCAACGCCTCGCTCCGGTTTGAGTTAGAGCGCAACGCATCACACACACACGTGTATGTACGAGAGAGACGCGCATTGCTCGGCCCCCGACCAGCCACCGTAACCGGGAACTCACTGATATTTTCCTCGCCCTCGCTTCTACTACGGTCTTTTCCATCATGGACGGCCCAAAGAATGTCATGCAGCTGCGTCTCCATCCCGCCCAGGACGAAAAGCCCATTTTCAGTCATGATTTTTTGTTATAGAAGTAGGAGACCACCACATCTATGATGATACCAGGTTTTTTCACAATTATCATCATAGAAGTGTCATAAGTATGACAGAAAAAAAATTCATTCGGCCCAAAATGTCACGGATGTGTCTTTTTTTTGTAGTGCATTATATTGAGAATCAAAAGAGAGAGAGAGAGAGAGAGAGAGAGGAAGCCATCTAGCTACTAACTACGGACACGTAGGTCTACAATGAACTACTCACGCATCATCGGAGAGGCACCAATGAGGATGATGAACCCCTCTATGATGGTGTCTAGATTGGATCTGGTGGTTCTGTAACTTGCAGCGGCTAGAATTGATTTTTGTCAACTCCCCTAGGGTTTCAAGAATATTGGGGTATTTGTTGAGCAAAGAGGCGGCGTAGGAGGCCACCGAGGTGGCACAACCCACCTGGGCGCGCCTTGTCCCCCAAGCGCGCCCTGGTGGGTTGTGCTCCCCTCGGAGCACCCCTCAGGTACTTTCTTGGCCCATCTGGTGTCTTCTGGTCCAGAAAAATCCACAAAAAGTTTCGCTGCGTTTGGACTCCGTTTGGTATTGATTTCCTGCAATGTAAAAAAGAAGCAGAAAACAACAATTGGCACTGGGCACTATGTCAATAGGTTAGTACCAAAAATTGATATAAAATGATTATAAAATGATTGCAAACATCCAAGAATGATAATATAACAGTATGGAACAATCAAAAATCATAGATACGTTGGAGACGTATCAGCATCCCCAAGCTTAATTCATGCTCGCCCTCGAGTAGGTAAATGATAAAAACAGAATTTTTGATGTGGAATGCTACCTAACATGTTCATCACATATTCTTTTCTTTATAGCATGGACATTTGGAATTTTATATGGTCCAAAGCAATAGTCTAGTTTTGACATGAGGATTTCAATACTCAAGCATATCAACAAGCAACCATGTCTTTCAAAATATCAACGCTAAAATAAGTTATCCCTAGCCCATTGTGCTCAATCATTGATCCATTCATGAAACACACTCGCATATTAGCTACACCTAATGCTCAAGTACGATCATAGTGCCCCTTATTTGGTGCTTTATAAGAGAAGATGGAGACTCAAGTAAAAATAAAAATTGCAAAAAGTAAATAGAGAAGGCCCTTCACAGAGGGAAGTAGGGATTTCTAGAGGTGCCAGAGCTCAAAGCTAAAAAGATAGAGATAAAAACATTTTGGGTGGCATGCTTTTCCTGTCAATGAAAACAATCGTGTAGTTCCCAATACTTTCCATGCTAGATATATCTGATATATCCATTTTGCATCATCTTTTCTTACTATTATTTATGATGTTTTTATCCATAATAATGCTTTTTGGAGCAATTGTAATGCCTTTTCTCTCATAATATGCAAGGTAAATACAAAGAGGGAGAATTCCGGCAGCTGGAAATCTAGACCTGGAAAAGCTACCTCAGGCTACCTATTCTGCACAACTCCAAACAAGCTGAAACTTCATAGAGGTTTTTTATGGAATATTTGAGGAATATTGGAGCAAATAACTACCAGAGGGGGCCACCAGGTGGGCACAACCCACCTGGGCGCGCCAGGCAGCCTAGGCGCGCCCTGGTGGGTTGTGCTCACCTAGGCCTACCTCTGGTGCCCATCTTCTGGTATATAGGTCATTTTGACCTAGAAAAAAATAAGGAGAGGACTTTCGGGACAGAGCGCCGCCGTCTCGAGGCGGAACTTGGGCATGAGCACTTTTTCCCTCCGGCGGAGCGATTCCGCCGGGGGAACTTCCCACCCGGAGGGGGAAATCATCGTCATCGTCATCACCAACAACTCTCCCATCTTTGGGAGGGCAATATCCATCAACATCTTCAGCAGCACCATCTCATCTCAAACCCTAGTTCATTTCTTGTGTTCAATCTTGTTACCGAAACTATAGATTGGTACTTGTGGGTGACTAGTAGTGTTGATTACATCTTGTAGTTGATTACTATATGGTTTATTTGGTGGAAGATTATATGTTCAGATCCAATATGCTATTTAATACTCCTCTGATCATGAGCATGATTATCATTTGTGAGTAATTACTTTTGCTCTTGAGGTCACGAGAGAAATCATGTTGCAAGTAATCATTTGAACTTGATATGTGTTCGATATTTTGATAGTATGTATTGTGTGATTCCCTTAGTGGTGTCATGTGAATGTCGACTACATGAAACTTCACCATATTTGGGCCTAAGGGAATGCATTGTAGAGTAGCAATTAGATGATGGGTTGCGAGAGTGACAAAAGCTTAAACCCTAGTTTATGCAGTATTCCGTAAGGGACCGATTGGATCCAAAAAGTTTAATGCTATGGCTAGAATTTATTCTTAATACTTTTCTCGTAGTTGCAGATGCTTGCGGGGGGGTTAATCATAAGTAGGAGGTTTGTTCAAGTAAGAACAACACCTAAGCACCGGTCCACCCACATATCAAATTATCAAAGTACCGAACACAAATCAAACCAACATGGCGAAAGTGACTAGACGAAAATCTCGTGTACCCTCAAGAATGCTTTGCTTATCATAAGAGACCGTTTTGGCCCGTCCTTTGCCTCAAAAGGAGTGGGATACCTTTATGCACATTTTTACTATGACCTCATTACAAATTATCTTGCTATCACACTACTCTGCTACTTATAATTTCAGCACTTGCAGACATTACCTTGCTGAAAACCACTTGTCATTTCCTTCTGCTCCTAGTTGGATTCGACACTCTTACTTATCTAAAAGAGCTACAATTGATCCCCTATACTTGTGGGTCATCAAGGCTATTTTCTGGCGCTGTTGCCGGAGAGTGAAGCGCCTTTGGTAAGTGGAATTTGGTAAGGAAACATTTATATAGTGTGATGAAATTTATTGTCACTTGTTACTATGGAAAACAATCCTTTGAGGGGTTTGTTTGGGGTAACTTCACCTCGACCAGAACCACAATTAGCTACCCCTCAACCTACTGCACCTACTGAAAATATACAATATGAAATTCCTTCGGGTATGATAGAACAACTGCTAGCTAATCCTTATGCAGGAGATGGAACCGAACATCCTGATATGCACTTGATATATGTGGAACAAATTTGTGGATTGTTCAAGCTTGCAGGTTTACCCAGGGATGAAGTTATGAAAAAGGTTTTCCCTTTATCTTTTAAGGGAAAAGCATTGGCATGGCATAGTGATACCTCTCCAACGTATCTATAGTTTATGAAGTATTCATGCTATTATATTATCCATCTTGGATGTTTATGGGCTTTATTATGCACTTTTATATTATTTTTGGGACTAACCTATTAACCCAGAGCCCAGTGCCAGTTTTTGTTTTTTCCTTATTTCAGTGTTTCGCAAAAAAGGAATATCAAACAGAGTCCAAACGGAATGAAACCTTCGGGAGCGTGATTTTTGGAACGAACGTGATCCAGGAGACTTGGAGTTGAAGTCAAAGAAGCTTCGAGGTGGCCAAGAGGCAGGGAGGCGCGCCTGCCCCACTGGGCGCGCCCACCACCCTCGTGGGCCCCTCGTGGCTCCCCTGACCGACTTCTTTCACCTATATATATCCATATACCCTAAAAACTTCGGGGAACGGAATAGATCGGGAGTTCCGCCGCCGCAAGCCTCTGTAGCCACCAAAAACCAATCGGGACCCTGCTCCGGCACCCTGACGGAGGGGGGATCCCTCACCGATGGCCATCTTCATCATCCCAGCACTCTCCATGACGAGGAGGGAGTAGTTCACCCTCGGGGCTAAGGGTATGTACCAGTAGCTATGTGTTTGACCTCTCTCTCTCGTGTTCTTAAGGTGATGCGATCTTGATGTATCGCGAGCTTTGCTATTATAGTTGGATCTTATGATGTTTCTCCCCCTCTACTCTCTTGTAATGGATTGAGTTTTCCCTTTGAAGTGATTTTATCGGATTGAGTCTTTAAGGATTTCAGAACACTTTATGTATGTCTTGCATGTGTGTATCTGTGGTGATAATGGGATATCACGTGATTCACTTAATGTATGTTTTGGTGATCAACTTGTGGGTTTATTTGAACTTATGCATAGGGATCGGCACACGTTTTCGTCTTGACTCTCCGGTAGAAACTTTGGGCTTTGAAGTACTTTGTGCTGGTTTGAATAGATGAATCTGAGATTGTGTGATGCATATCGTATAATCATACCCACGGATACTTGAGGTGACATTGGAGTATCTAGGTGACATTAGGGTTTTGGTTTATTTGTGTCTTAAGGTGTTATTCTAGTACGAACTCTATGATAGATCGAACGGAAAGAATAGCTTCATGTTATTTTACTACGGACTCTTGAATAGATCGATCAGAAAGGATAATTTTGAGGTGGTTTCGTACCCTACCATAATATCTTCGTTTGTTCTTCGCTATTAGTGACTTTGGAGTGACTCTTTGTTGCATGTTGAGGGATAGTTATATGATCCAATTATGTTATTATTGTTGAGAGAACTTGCACTAGTGAAAGTATGAACCCTAGGCCTTGTTTCCTAGCATTGCAATACCGTTTACGCTCACTTTTATCACTTGCTACCTTGCTGTTTTTATATTTTCAGATTACAAAAACCTATATCTACCATCCATATTGCACTTGTATCACCATCTCTTCGCCGAACTAGTGCACCTATACAATTTACCATTGTATTGGGTGTGTTGGGAACACAAGAGACTCTTTGTTATTCGGTTGCAGGGTTGTTTGAGAGAGACCATCTTCATCCTACGCCTCCCAAGGATTGGCAAACCTTAGGTCATCCACTTGAGGGAAATTTGCTACTGTCCTACAAACCTCTGCACTTGGAGGCCCAACAACGTCTACAAGAAGAAGGTTGTGTAGTAGACATCAAGATCTTTTCGGGCACCTTTGCCGGGGAGGTGAGTGCTTGAAGGTATATCTTTAGATCTTGCAATCGAATCTTTTTGTTTCTTTTTTATCACTAGTTTAGTTTATAAAAGAAAACTACAAAAATGGAATTGAGTTTGTCTCATACGCTTCATCTTTTTAATATCTTTCGTGAGAATGATGGAAAGGAAAATTATGCTCAAGTGTTAGGAGAAGAAATCTATAAAATGTTTGGCACTAGATCTTTGAATGATGAGCATGATTGCAACGTTGTTAGTATGAACTCTTTGAATATCCATAGTACTAATGATGATTGCACTAGTCATGATGAAAATGTCACTTATAAGCATGTCCATTTTTGTGGAGTGCATAGAGTTTGCAAGTACAAACCAAATAGGGAAGATATATTTGCAAAAGGCATAAGTATTTAGAAACTAAATGGTTACAAGAAAGGCTAGATGTTAGTGCTGAAAATTTAAAACATCTTCGACATACTGTGAACTTTGCAATGAACATGGTCATTTAAATATCAAATGCAAATTGTTTCATGATCGAATCGTGTCCAAAAATTGTGATGACTTGATTTCCCTTGCACATCATAATGAACTTAGTTTGCTTTTGGGTTATGAAGAAATGAAACGTCAAACTAAGCATATTCCAGAATATAACCTTGAGAAATTCCTTGATATTGATCTAGAAGAAATTTATATGTATTGTGCAGTGAATTGCATTGAAAATCCTTATATTGCCAATTACATAAAGAAAATAAAACAAATAGAGGATGAAGAGAATACTAATGAAAGGGAAGAGGCTTCCCAATATCCTCCTATTATTTCTTATGATGAATCAAGTAACGAGGAGGAGCCTTCTATCCAACCAATCTCATCAATAAGGAGCTCAAAAAAGAGGGTTAAACCCACACATGATGTTAATAAGAAAAATAAAAAATTGAGAAACAAAGGTAAAAAGGTATCCCTCCCAAATAATGTTGCTCCTATTACCCATTGTGATGATGATAATTGCTATACTATTGGTGCTATCCATACTATTAATGACGAGAGTGATTATGCTTATGATATGAAAAGGCCCAAGATTGGGTATGTTATGTTTGATGAGAATGACATGTTTAAGAATATATTAGCTGCAATTAATGTTTGTCCCAAGCTTGGGAATGCTATGTTTAATGAAGATGATATTTTTAGCCTCCCGAGTTTTGATGAGAAAATTTGTTATGATGATAGCATGCCTCCTACTTATGATAATTATATTGATGAAAGTGGGTTTGGAAGATGTGGCACCCCGGATCAGAGAAACCAGAATGCCCCGTATTCCAGCCCAGAGATCGAGGAGAAGTCTTCTAGAATATGGCACTGCTTAGCATAGAACAAACCAGCTTTCTATTATTACATGGATATGAAAAAAGGTCTCCGATATTAATAATGAATAACATTGGCACGACGACACTAAGCCATCCTCAGTTGCTCTATGCAAGCAGCAGAACAACTCGAAGCAGCGGAAAAACTACTGGCAGCGGAACAACGACGACGGCGGTGAACTCCACTGCGCAGGGACTCTGGCTGGAACGCTTATCCTAGCTCGCGAACACAGGAACAACACCAAACAAGAAAGCAATCAAGACACGACCTGCAAACTGGCATGACACGCCAGGTCAGTACATTGAATGTACTTGCAAGCTCACAATAAACAGACGCATTCAAGACAAACAACAGAATGGCAATTACAGGTTAATCAGGGATTATCATGAGATCATCAGGATAACATGGCATGAACAATATGAACATAATATCGCTAGGACAATATATGATCATGGCAATGAACATATAAATCCGATGGCACTAGCATGCAACATGATGACACTACATGCACCCTTTATTCTGTTCGGGTTACCTCGTAACCATCACATGCATCACTTACCAACCTCGGACATCACACGATCATCTCAGGATCAAATCAAGCTTGGTATAAACAATACCGTAGCAATCATTAAATGATCACAGGGAGCTTGATTTTTACCCATGATTCTCTCACAACATCACGAATGTACAACAACTCGGTATCCTCGATACCACGGTGATCTTTCCGGCGAGCACAACCATGACCAACACTTGGTCTTATACGGTGATCTTTCTGGTGATCACAACCAACTTATCTCCTCGTCGAACCGGGGTTTTCATTAATCAAATTATTATTAATACTGTTGACTCACAGTGGGACCGACTACGAACTGGGCCCTTATCCGCGGGCGCGGCTATCGATAGATTTAATATACACTCTGCAGAGGTTAGTACACTGTACCCACACCACAGAACCCATGGCCTCGCACTCCCATTCCGGTGGACCAACGGCGTTCCGACAAAACCGATCTACTGCCATGACACTCTCCCGGCCACTCCAACTCACTCCCCATTGGGCTAGTCCTGGGTGGCCCCGTGCCTACCAAAGACACAACGACCACCGTCGTGGTCCATCCCAAACAGGGACAAAAGCGCTTATCATCCAACTACGGGCACACAAGGTTATGTCTGCTTACCTGATGAGCGTACGCATGCCCATAACCTTCCCTAGTTGGAGGCACCGGTGAGAGGCACGACAATAGACCTAGTTAGGACCCCCCCATAAGGCAAGTGTGGTTGCACTGGCTAGCTCGATTTGGTGGCACCATGACTCAAGTTCAATTTAATCCGGTTAAACTTGAATGCAATATGCTGAGCCATGATAAAATAACATGATGCAATAATGCATAAACATGATATCAACATAAGTACGGGGTGCAACATAACTATCCACCATATCCACAATGAATCATATCCAACTGAGCATAGTATAATGATGAGCATGAATATCACAAGTACAACACTACTCATAGAAACCTAGCATGACCACTAGCATCAACAATAAATATCATGCAAGACATATCAACAATGCTACCATGCAATCATTTAACCAACTGGATGCAATGGAACATGCATAACAACGGTACTCGGGGCAGATGGCAGTCATGCACCGAAGACCATCACCAACATCAAAATGTACTACTAGCAAGCATAAGCATATGAAAGGAATACTAGAACTTGCAGGGCATGATAACCAGGTGCATAAAAACATAGCAAGAAAGTAAGCACTAATCCAGAAGCATTACCGAAACAACGATAACCATATTTTAAACAAGCAATCATTTAATAAATATTCAAGTTGAAAACCATGGCTACTGCATGACTATCATGCAAGTGGGAATTGTGGCTTGCCTGGGGATGAAGAATACACCGGGAAGAAGTGCAGAAAGATCGCGGAAAGAATCGCCGGAAAGCGTTCTCTCTCGGAGGGGGCTGATTAAGCGTAAGGAAAAAATGGTCATTTTGAGAGTGTCAAAACATCATGAAAATGTTACAAACAGAACGGGCTCGACGAAACTAAGAAGTGGGCTTTGGAATCACCTCATTTGGAGTTGTGGTCAAAAAGATATGAAGTGTTTTCTGCCAGGGACCCATCTGTAAGAAAAATCTTTACAAACTGGGCCTGGACAGAAAACAGAAAGCGTACTTTAAAGAATACGTCTTCGCTTGAGGGAAAACGCATTCCTGGATGAAATAGAGAGGAAATACGCTTTCAGAGAAGAGGAAACGTATTTTAGGCCGAAACAGAATGAAGCACGCTTTCCAGCTGGGAAGACGTATTTCGAAGAATACGCCTCCACTTATCCATCGTGCCAAGGCGGGGCCGGTCTCTTGGGTCACTTACAGGTGGGGCCCGCCGTTGACTCTCTTTCCTCCCTCGTTCCTTCTTCTTCCTCCCATGCTCGAGAGAGGTAGAGGCGAGGCCGGCTGCCTCGTCGGCGAGTCCCGGCAACTCCGGCCATCTCCCGCGGAGCTCGGCACACCGGTGTGCTCGGGAAGAAGCGGCGCATCTGATGGCGTAGGGCATGGCCACCGAGGAGCACTGAGGCGAGGGCAGTTTCGAGGACGGCGGACGGTGGCTACGGGCGATGATGGACTTGGCACTCCAGGCCACCCAAGGAGGAGGAGAAGATGTGGGGAGGTTCGGGATGCTCCGGGCTATCTACTGGAAGTGGAAAGAGGGAGAAGGAGGCTCAGACTCGAGCTAATTTAGGAGGGAGGCCGCGGCGGCCATGGTGGTGATGAGAGCTCGGGCAAAGCACTAGGGAGGACTAGAGAAGCGAGGCGAGGCTGGTGGTGAGCTCGAACGAGGCCGGGGATAGCTATTTATAGCCAGGCGAGGGAGTGTCACGCTGGCGTCGCCGCGGATGCGTGTGCACGTGCTCGAGCTCGGGGGAAGGCGATGGGGAGACGCAGGGAGGAGCCCACGGGGCAAAGGGAGCCCACAGAGCACGGGGAGGAAGAAGACGGCGACGAACGGAGCCAAATGGCCACTGTTCGCCCGTGGTCACACGGCGGCGAGCATCGGTGAGCAAGTGGACGGAGGGGGAGAGGGGTCCAGGGGAACGGCGACGATGAGATGCAGCCACTGGACATGCTCACGAGCTCTAAGACGATGAGAGGGAGCGGTGCCAAAGCAAAAATGGTGCTCTGGACACGCCACAGCGCACAGAGCGCGTGCACAAGCACGCCATTGTCGTGGTCACCATGTGATCTGGGTCATTAAATGCTCTATAGCACCCAAAACGTTGTCTAGCTGATAGATCATCCAGAGGAGGTTGCAACTGCGGTTGTAGTTCGGTGAAAAGGGCTCCGGTTGAATGGTAATTAACCTCTAAAGTTTACTGCAGTAAACTTGGATGAGAACTTCTGACCAACAGGAAGGAGTTTGAAAGCAATGGAGTTGTATGGTAGGTCTAGGGTAAGAAGGACTTTCACCCTGGTAACTTGGAGAGGATTAGGATCAAGATTTAATGTAGTTGCTTAACAACCACATAACTGGTCCAGAAACTAGCTTAGGATGATGCACTCTGATGAAGCATCAACTTGAGCTGAAATTGGGCAAGGCAGAGTCATCTGGTCCTATGAAGATGCTAAAAAAGTCTCATACTAATTGGCCAAGCCAAACTGGTACTTGCTTCATAAACATCTCCTTTGGACAGAAACTTGCAAAAATTCTAGAGGAATAATGGATTTATGAACCATGCCCAAAATGGGTGGAGGTAGGTTATATGGATAATAGAAGGCCTAGAAAAATTGGCAGCCATAATGGAGCAAGATAAAATATACTTGCTTCACAAACTGAAATTTTGGACAGAATCAAAGAATTGAAGGTGAGCTCTCATGGAGGCATGACATGAGCTCTATTTTGGTGGAGGGCTATGGTATGATGATATGAGGGATCATGCAAAATGGCAACTCATTTGGATATGCCTAGCTTGTACTTCCGTCACAACCACTTCCCTTAGACAGGAACTTTGAAAAATTGCTCGGGAATATTTGCTAGGCAAATTAAGTTGAATTTTTGTATGAGGCAATTATATGGACATGAAAAGGTGTCCAACAAGTTTGAGGTCAACTGGGAAAATATAAATGGCACTTGCTTCACATTCTGCCATTCATGACAGAATAGAAAATGAATTAATTGAGCATGATGGGGAACATGGCAAATTAAATATTTTGCCATATTTGATGAAGATAGGACACAAACAATATATGAGAATTATTTGGGAATTTTAGGAGTGATGGAAATAAAGTTTGCTTCACAACCTAGGGCAATTTGAGTTATTCCTTTAATAGAAAAGGAATATTCCCAATAAAAATAATATTGGGATTTGGGCTAGGATGAAAATGACAGGGTCTAGGGAAGGATTTGGGAATGATAAGCCATTCTGGAAACAAAGAAGAGGACATCTTCTTCAGTTTCCAGACCACATAGCCACGGAAAAAGAAAACTCAAGCAAAAACCTCATAAAAACAAAAGAAAAAGAAAGGGCCAAAAATCAGGCTATCACAAACCTTACCCCCTTAAGGAAATCTCATCCTCGATATTTGGTTGCTCAGGGAACAAGTATGAAGATACTGACTTAAGGAAACCGTTTCCAACTCGGGTATCCTTTTTCTTATTTTTGCTCCCACTTAGGGTGGTTTGCTTTAATATATCCATATTCTGACAGATCTTACCTTGCTTGTTCATACTTATACCGACTCCAATTTCTTTTTAGATCTGCTGACTTAGCTGACTGTGATGGATTCTCACAACTGAAATATATGTCGGTCTCACAAATCGAAGAGTGATTTCTGCTGGGTGTGTCATCCGGCACTGACAATCTTTCATGAAGTGGTGATTAGATTTTTCTAGTGGACACCCAAGCTCTAACTCCTTGCATTGGGTTTCTCCACTCAATGCAGGTCCTTCGGGTTCCAAACAGTGAGTTGGGTCATAAACGCTTTCCCGACAGATTCTAGCTTATCATGGAAGTTTCTGAATCATCTTAACTGGTTCCACTGTCTTGAGTATCGGATCCGTACCAAATATTTGATTGTCGCCTGGCGTGGCTACCATAAGAGTTTGACCTGTATGATAATGTCTGCAGACTTGACTGACGGTGGTTCTGCACCATGCGGGTCTTGCAACAATTTTCATACCCACATCACTGGTCTTGCTCCTTCATTATCGTTTTATTGGTCTGGATCCTTGGCTGAAAGAGCTGGGTCATATTGCTTCTTCATGTCACCATAGGTACTGTCGGTACAATTTTTCGGCAATCGTAGCCTATCCTCATTTTTCTCACAAGGTACCCCATTTAAATGGCAGGTTTAACACCCCTCAAGTTCTGACCACAGGAAAATGATCATCCGAACCTTTGCAAGAAATTAGCAAATAAATCAGTATCCACCAGAACGGTCTTTACAACTCAGATCTGGGACATTACTGAAATAACTTAACCACGGCTCAGGACGGCCGAAAAGCAGCTCAGAACATGAGACCGGGTTGATAAGAAGAAGGTGGTAGCTCCCTAAAATAGCCAAAAAGTAGCTATAGGGCTAGTGTCAAAAAAAGAAACTCAACAGCTGTACGAGACGGCCAAAAAGCAGCTCAGAACTCATCACAATCGTTGAAGAGAGAAATAAAAAAATTGGCATCCACCTCGGATAGCTAAAAATAGCTTAGATCACAAGCGTGGTGTCGTCATTGGAGAAAAAGGGGACAAGGGCTAATTAGGATCATTTTACAGGTTCACAGGTACTTGTATTGAGCTCATTGATGTCGTCAATCCTCATAATCCCTTTGTCACACTGCTGTGTATACTAGCTTTCTTCTCTTAACCATCCTCACGTGGTTGTCAGATCCTCATCCGAGTGACTTTTAATATCTTGGTGGTCTGCACACCGCATATATATGAGAATCTGATTCCTGAGACAGACGTGTATTGTGACTGATTCTTGCTTCTAACCAAAATGTTGTGGATCTAATTCTTGGGATTCACTAACATATGCTGTCAATTCACAGTGTACTACCTTGTACCAATGTCTCACTGAGGAAGATTGGCTGGCTTGTGCTCGAAACTTTCATCGGACAGCTTGCTGAAGAAGACTGGTATCGTTCTTCAGAAGCTTACCCCCTTAAAGACTTTGCTGGGGAAAGACTCAGTACCTTATGCCGGAAGCTTTTCTGGTTGCCTACTGAAGAAGGCAGAGTACCTTGTACGGGAAATCATCCATGTATCATACTGAGGAAGATATATGAATCTTGCCTTGGAAGCTTCTTGGGTATCTTGCGAGGGAAGATTGTGTTGCTTACACCAGAAGCTTCTTATTGGGATATGCGGACCGATTTCCACGTATATAACCATCTTAATATTTTTGTTTTTGATTTCTTGTATGAAACGGGGTTTTGCAGGACTATCCTCCTTTCTGAGAATCTGCCATATTTTTGCTTGCTTCTAGGTGCATCGGGTTCCAAAATCATCCTCAACGAAAAATTAAACTTGTATCTGAGTCATACCTTTGATAATATTTTGTCAACCTTGCACACAATTTATCTTCTCGTTGATTTGATCATTTCTTCTATGAGGAGTGCATGCTGAGGGAGACTTGACACTCAGTAACATGATCAGACATCCCCCAATCTAAATACAGTCGACTGAGACTTCTATACTGTTGGAAGGAGTGCACGTTAATGCAAACTTTATACTCACATTCCATCCAGGATTTTTTTTTGTATTCAGACGAGCTATTTCCAATTTCACTGCAGTCTGCTGACAATTCCATTCTGTTTAGCTGAGTTTCCAAATATATGCATTTCTTGCTGACTCTTCGGGTCCGGTGTCGGCTGACGAGCAACTTTAATAGGTGGAAAATTTGTAACACCGAAGTCCCAAAGAAAGAAACAAAAGAAACGACTAAAACAAAAGCACCGAAGCATACTACTAATTTAATTAATCAAGCAATCATCACATATTACTGCTACTCACACCATAATATGCATGCACACCTAAGCACACAAATCGCGTGGAAACTCCGGTATTACGGTCTAATATGTTGTGGCGGTGTGCACGAAAATTATATCCATGTGTGGAAGGAGTTGGCGTAACCGAAGCTACACCAAGCACTAGTTGAACAGTGGCTGGATGTGGATAGATACACAGGTGAGAACGGACTTGATGATCAAGTAGCGAGACACAAAAGTGATGACCACATCATCATCAAGCGTACGAAAGGGATTCGTACACGTCCAAAGAATATAATGACTGGGTAGGGTAGTGGTGGAAAAACAAGGCTCGCTGGCATTGGCCTTTTCTGATAACCAAGATCAGTAAGGGTTGCCAGATGGACGAGATGGATGACATGATTCGGGATAGAAACAAGTCATCACCGAAATAATATGGGTGGGTGGTGAAAAAATATACACGATACCTGAGCATAACTCCTGCAAATGGTGCCTGGAACTCTGGGTACCAGGGCATCACTCTGTTGGGACAGAGATGACACCGAACACTAAAGAGCAAACATGCTAAGAAGGAGGGTGCAGGAGGTGGACCGAAAATGATGCCACCTATACTCACAAGATTAACCGTTAGCGACAAAATAATAATCTATATGCATGCTATGCGACAAACAAATGCAACAAACCAACTGGGGTCTATACTACCGCTTTCTAACGTTCACGCGGGCTAGGACATCCTACAGCCTGACCTGCTCTGATACCAAGCCTGTGGCACCCCAGCTCAGAGAAACCGGAACACCCCATATTCCATCCCAGAGATCGAGGAGAAGTTTTCTGAAATACGGCACTGCTTAGCATAGAACAAACCAGCTTTCTATTATTACACAGATATGAATACGAGGTCTCCGATATTACAATGATTAACATCGGCACGGCGACACTGCGCCATCCTCAGTTGCTCTATGCAAGCAGCAGAACAACTCGATGCAGCGGAAAAACTACTGGCAGCGGAACAACGACGACGATGGTGAACTCTACTCCGCAGGGACTCTGGCTGGAACGCTTATCCTAGCTCGCAAACACAGGAACAACACCAAACAGGCAAGCAATCCAGACACGACCTGCAAACAGGCATGACACGTCAGGTCAGTACATTGAATGTACTTGCAAGCTCACAATAACCAGACGCATCTATTTATATTAAAAAGTACTTGACGTGATCACCAGAATAAAGATAATTACCTTAGTAAATCCCACAATAATTAGGAACATCCGACCTTTAATTAGATGTATGTATTCCCAGGCAGTAAAGTACAACCGTTAGATCTTCATAAACCAAGTGGGACCATATATCATGAGGAGAGGACTTCACATTCAATTTTACGATCCCACTCTCGACCAACCACGGGGGATTAGATTTCACGATCCCAGGTTAGACATTCAACAAAAAAACGCATACTACATTGAAAAAAATGTATATATGTTGGGCGACCACAAACGTAATGCGTACAGGATGTAATGCGTACAGGTTGGGTCGTCCCATGAGAGATGAGACCATTAATAAAAAAACTAATGGATGCAAGTACATATCCCCAAACAAATCCAAACTAAACGTCAATTATGTACAGAGATATGATCTCTCCTAACAGAATATCTCTCCAACCTTTTAAAAAAAAGAGTATCTCTCCAGCCTGCATCCAAAAAACCTCTCTTTCCATTGTTTGCACGTGCTAAACTCCCTCCCCCACGCCATGCTTCCACAACCTCAAAGGTTCCTTGTCCTCTACGTTTATGTTACAATTTCTAGATCATCTTCCTCCGGCGAACACTTCCAGGTCAACTTATCCAACAAGTGGGACTTTGGAATTGTGTTCCTCCAGCGGTCACAAGCCAGATCGGTCGAGCAATCAGACCAGATCAAGTAAGTACAATCTGCATGAAATTACAGATCAGGCTGTTAATGCATCAATAATAGTTCAAGCATCCTCTAGGCAGTGCTCGCCTAAAAAGATTTCACATGTTACCTTGGAAGGTTGATTATGTAGAATTACATACATGTGGGTTCCTGTCTTAATAGTGTAAAGTTCATGTTTTTGCTCATCTAGAGGAGGTTTATGCCATGGATGTTGCTTCCAGTGTATTCACGTTAGGGTAGTATATACTATGAAAGCCTTGAATTATACTACAGCTATAATATAAACAAGTTGGATTGCCTGCTGCGATATATAGAAACATATATGGTGCATTATGGTTTTCATATTACTGATCAGATCTCTTAATGGATCAATGATACTTCTTTATATTGTAGGCAGTGCTAATCTAAAAAGATTTGGCATGTTAGCTCACAAGGTTCGTTATGTACAAACAGAAGAAACTATGAAGTGTATTCTACATTAAATAATGCAATTCAATAGGTGTGGTTTCCTATCTTAATGGTTACACATTCATAGTTTTACTCATCTACGGAAAGTTGATGCCATCGATGTTGGTTCCAGTGTATTCATGTTAAGATAATATACTCTAGAAGACTACAGCCACACTACAGCTATAACCGAAACAAATGGGATTTCTTTGCTGCAATATAGAGAAACATATATAGATGGTTTTCATATTTCACCACCTCCATCTGAAACAAAAATTCAGACCAGCTGTCAATAAAATTTTATTTGTTCACCTACTATGATTTCATATATCTATTCAAGTTCGAAAAATCTTCAACTTTCTTTGTTGTCACACAATCACTAGAGGCAGTTGCAACACAAATATTTTGTATTTGTAAAGCTTGCATGCCATTATATTACTTACTTTACTAATCAACATTCTATTCTTATATTTTTAGGCCCACAAAGAATATGGCACCTACATCGTTGAATGCATTGACTACAAGGAACGAGACATGTCCAATCAAAGCCAAATTTTTAAGACTTTGGGACACTATTAACTTATCAACTAATGAACTCATTAGCGCTGATATGAGGTAATTAGATAAAAGGTGCGAGTATTACATATATAATGTCTCTTCAGTTTCCCTTTTCTGAATTTTGCTAATGTTTTCTCTCTATGTAGGGCAATGTGATCCATGCTTCTATTGGAGTAAACTGGTGAATAAATTTAAAGCAAAAGTTAAAGAGGACTCCATCTGCATAATTAAGACCTTCAAGTCTGGAGGGTATGAAAATACCGACCATTAAAGAACAATCTCAAAATCAGTTTTCTTTTTTATACAACAGCGAAGAAGTGGATGAAGGAAAATCCAAGTTTTTGGATTACCACTTCGAATATGCTGATATTGATACCCTGGAGAGTAGGGTGAATATTGATAAACAGTGCTCAGGTATGAACATAATATATATATCGAATAAAACAAGTATTGGTGAACTAGATTTCTAAATATGCGGGTGTCATTGGATTGCTTACTACAATGAAACCAATAGAGCAAGTACAAGAAACTAAGGGGAAAGGCATGGCGCAAACTTCAAACATCCATGAGATTGAAATCCTTTTACTAGAGTAAGTGATTATACTACTATAGCTATTTTTGAATTACATAGAAGACCTTTATATCAATTTTTCATGATTAAATTCATCCAATGGTGAGAAGATATGGATCACACTATGAGGGATGTTTTAGCAAATATGGTGAATGAAAGTCATTTAACAATAGTGATTGTTGCTTCAAATTTGGTCAGAAAATTAAATGGTGAGAAATCTAAACTCTGTGTAAACCCAAATCCAAATTACTGACCAGTTATTAACAGGGCTATCACTATACACAACAAATTCATCTGAAGTCTTCTTGGGGACTAAAATTCTAATGACAAACCAAATTATTTAGAGGTATGGTATATAATAATGCAATTATGTATGTTTTGAAGTTACAACCAATTCATGTGCTCATGTTGTAACCTACTATAGGCATTGTGAAAGAGATGTTATTCCAACAATGATGGGAATTGATGAAAGCATCCAAGGAATGATTGAAGAGAAAATGTTCTACAAAGGAAAAACGTCGAGGGAAATTATAGAACTACGATATGTTGATAAAGGTTTGCCTCTAACCTTGATCATCATACTGTACCTTCACTATTGTACATTATCTAATCTCATATGTTTTCTCTTGAATAGGAATTTGTATGCACAACAAAAGTAGCAATTGATGATATTATACTAGATAAATGTTGTTGATACATGGCATGCAAACTTTGCTTTTGTGCTGCAAAAAAGGAACACCATACCTATATTTGCACTTTCTGTCATGAAGTAGCTGAAAATCCCAACATACGGTGGGCATGTTGTGCACTAGATTATCTTTGGTGCAATTTGTTTTAATAATTTACCATTAATAACTAACACTATCACACTGAGTACCTACTTAAACTCAAGGTACGTGATGAGACGACAACAATAACTTTCATGATGTTTAATGAGGTAGCAAAGAGACTTTTAGGCAACATATGTGCATCGGGCCTATTAGAGCAGGAGGGATTCAACAACACAATACCAGATGTTATTCAAAACCTTTATGGCAGAACACTCATATTCTGACTGAAGTTAAATTCAAGGAATCTACAATAGTGCATGGAAATTTTAAAGTGAACTTCACTTTTGAAGTTGATGACAAACTTGAGATGGAATATTAAAATGAAATAGTTCAAGAGGTATACACATGCAAATTCAGTATTTTAAATGGTTTATAACATCATAATGTGATTAAGTTCTTTATAGGACATACTGCAAAGCCAAGATACACAAGGTTCTTCAAATTCTGCTATGCAGAAGTCAGATAATGAGGTGTTGCTACTAATTAATGTTTTTGCTGTCACGAGTGTGCAATTTTTTATTTAAAATGTATTTTAAAAATCATTTGTATAAGGCAACCACTATTCCATGAATGCGAAAAAATATGAGAAGTAGCATACGTGCGGAAAGGCAACTTCCAAATCATCTAACAAAAACAACAATAGAGGACAAAGAGCAACAAGTCGAGCAAGAGATATGAAAAAGACGTGACAATGTTTGCTTCCAGGAATAGCGAAAACCAGTTGTTAAAATTGAAGGTCCTGATGAGGAGGTAACAAATTGAAAACGTAAGAGATGTAAACATGATTTGAAAAGAAAGGCTTCACGAAATAAAGAAAAAGTTCTTACAGAGAACAATCTATTCGATAATGAGGTATTCTTTCAAATTACTTTCCCTCTTCTATATATATTAATACTACTATTATTTTATGACATCGCCGAAAAGAAATAGGAAAATATATTTGAAAAGGAGGTAGGGAACATTTGAGCTACAGCTTCAGATATAATTAACATAGAAGATGATTCCTATAAAGATTGCAATCAAAACTATACACATGTCAAAAGCCTACCAACAAGAAACTCAAAAGAGTTGAACAGAAAGAAATTCAATAGTGAGGTGAAAAGTACATACTTTTTTCGTATGTTTTTAAGATAAACACAAAAATTATATTTTGTGTTCTGGATTATGAGAAGGAGGATAAGAAGAAACCATAGATCCAAAATACAATTCTACCATTCAATATGCTAATAATGAGCTATATTTTATATTTTTGTCATTTGGGGACAAATGAGCTGACAGTTTGATAGTACTATGCATCAGATGCGACTTTCATACCAATGATTGTATGTTTTGTTGGAATATTTTTCATATACATCATTAAATAATTTTCACACTGATGGATTATTCTTACATTCTAAAATATGGTATTTATAAATAATTTTTTTATGTATGGTATTTCGTAGGAAGGGGCGAGACAGAAGAAGAGAAGTAAAAAAAGATGCAAAAGATTAAAGACACATCAATAGGCATAGGAAAGATTTTTCAGAAACGACAACCACAACGATGGATGTGAAAATGTTGCAACCAAGGTTTCTTATAGGAAGATAAAAAAATTGAAACAGAATTATACAAAAATACATTTCACCTTCTACATCTATTAATAATATGCTCTATGATAAGCATTTAATGTGTTGACAAACTACCGCATATTATCTTCTAGGTACAAGAGGAACAAAATTACACAGATGATGATTTTGCTAATGAAGATATCAATAATGTGGTAATCTAAACTAAAAGAAAAAAGATTTAATTTACATATATTAGTTCCAAAATATACAAATAGTTCCTATCTCACAAGACGAGAAAAATAGGTACGCATACATCAGTCTAAAAGACGATACTAGAAACAAAAATAAGAATGCAAAGTGCAAAAAGGTTGATATAGTAGCTCATGAGGTAATCTATTGAAAATGCATTTTTCATCTTATATTTATATTACATAATACATTGTTAAATTGCTACATTCTATTTTACAGGTACAATAGGAAGGAACTGACACACATGATGATTTCACCATTGAAGAAATCAATAATGAGGTAATATCGAATCGAAGAAAAACTTTTAGTTATTACAGGTACAATAGGAAGGCAACCTTATACTCAAGCTAGATGCAAGAGGGATGCAGGTATGCGGAAGATGAAATCAACGACCAAAGCAACTACGCAGATGCCACCACCACCCTTTACAAGCCTAGGCGACCGATGAGGCGTACCTGGACACAAACAAGCCGCCGTCCATGGTCAACATGTGCCAGAACCAGCTGCGGGGGTGGCTCCAGGTGAGGAAGACAAACCTCAATGCAGGTATCTGATGGGAGCTATCCAGCAGTAGTAATTTTTGAGTGAGCAGAAAAATTTAGGAAAAGTGAAAGGGGATCGGAGGAGATGAACAAACTCGAGAACATGAGTGGGGGGACACAAACGGAGAAGTCGAGAAGACTATACAATGGGAAAGTGAAAAGTAATTATGGTGGGACCCATCAAACTAATGATGTTTTGTAGTAGTACACGTACCTTGCTACTATGAACGCACGTGTCTCATATTAAGACAAAATATACCAAGGTTCTGCTGTAACCAAGTGCGTACTTTGCTAAAAAATAACCAAGGTTGATATAGTAGGTCATGAGGTATGATAGATTGATAGCCAAAATATATATATATAGTTCGCTCTCACGGTGTCCACACTTGGTTATTTTTTAGCAAAGTACGCTCACCCTTCGTACTGTTGTTCACGTCTATAGAAAGAAAGAAATAATAGTAAAGTTTATATGGATATCAAGACAATAAAAAATTAAATCAATTTAGTTAAATACAATAAATCAATATTTCAATCTTGCGTACCGTAATAGTTAACTTATGACTATACACCCAAAAAAACCACTCCCTCTATTCCATATTAGTTGTCGCGTTCGTGTTCCATATTAGTTGTCATTTGTACAAAATAAGCGACAATTACTATGTAACAAGGGGTAATAATCTTATATATATCAAAACTAAGAAACATGATAAAAATGTTAGCAAAAATATAGAGATATAACTGAAGAATGTTGATGTTCCGAAAACCATAGTATACAAATATAAGTAGAAAATGTAGTCGAACATAAAATTACATTTCTTATGGCATGCATAATGAGCAAGTAAAGGATAAACGAAGAACACCTATATTTATACATTAATAAAATACCAAACATACCAAAGAAAAAAGCTCATAAAATTCTAGTACTTGAAAATGTCATCATATTTGGTTTAAAAAATTCTATGGACAAATTACATGATATATTCTGAAATTTTAACTTTATAAATCCTAGCCCGCGCATCGAGCGGGCCACTTTGCTAGTTCAAGACAAACAACAGAATGGCAATTACAGGTTAATCAGCGATTATCATGAGATCATCAGGATAACATGGCATGAACAGTAAGAACATAATATCGCTAGGACAATATATGATCATGGCAATGAACATATAAATCTGATGGTACTAGCATGCAACATGATGACACTACATGCACCATTTATTCTGTTCGGGTTACCTCGTAACCATCACATGCATCACTTACCAACCTCGGACATCACACGATCATCTCAGGATCAAATCAAGCTTGGTATAAACAATACCGTAGTAATCATTAAATGACCACAAGGAGCTTGATTTTTACCCACGATTCTCGCACAACATCACGAATGTACAACAACTCGGTATCCTCGATACCACGGTGATCTTTCCGGCGATCACAACCATGACCAACACTTGGTCTTACACGGTGATCTTTCCGGCGATCACAACCAACTTATCTCCTCGTCGAATCGGGGTTGTCATTAATCAAGTTATTATTAATATTGTTGACTCACAGTGAGACCGACTACGAACTGGGCCCTTATCCGCGGGCGCGGCTATCGATAGATTTAATATACACTCTGCAGAGGTTAGTACACTGTACCCACACCACGGAACCCATGGCCTCGCACTCCCATTCGGGTGGACCAACAAAGCTCCGACAAAACCAATCTACTGCCATGACACTCTCCCGGCCACTCCGACTCACTCCCCATTAGGCTAGTCCTGGGTGGCCCCGTGTCTACCAAAGACACAACGACCACCGTCGTGGTCCGTCCGAAACAGGGACAAAAGTGCTTATCATCCAACTACGGGCACACAAGGTTATGTCTGCTTACCTGATCAGGGTACGCTTTTCCCTAACCTTCCCTAGTTGGAGGCACCGGTGAGAGGCACGACAATAGACCCAGTTAGGACCCCCCATAAGGCAAGTGTAGTTGCACTGGCCAGCCCAATTTGGTGGCACCATGACTCAGCCAACAGTTGTTCAAGTTCAATTTAATCCGGTTAAACTTGAATGCAATATGCTGAGCCATGATAAAATAACATGATGCAATAATGCATAAACATGATATCAACATAAGTACGGGGTGCAACATAACTATCCACCATATCCACAATGAATCATATCCAACTGAGCATAGTACAATGACAAGGATGAATATCACAAGTACAACACTACTCATAGAAACCTAGCATGACCACTAGCATCAACAATAAATATCATGCAAGACATATCAACAATGATACCATGCAATCATTTAACCAATTGGATGCAATGGAACATGCATAACAACGGTACTCGGGGAAGATGGCAGTCATGCACCGAAGACCATCACCAACATCAACTTGTACTACTAGCAAGCATAAGCATATGAAAGGAATACTAGCACTTGCAGGGCCTGATAACCAGGTGCATAACAACATAGCAAGAAAGTAAGCACTAATCCAGAAGCATTACCGAAACAACGATAACCATATTTTAAACAAGCAATCATTTAATAAATATTCAAGTTGAAACCCATGGCTACTGCATGACTATCATGCAAGTGGGTATTGTGGCTTGCCTGGGGATGAAGAATACACTGGGAAGAAGTGCAGAAAGATCGCGGAAAGAATCACCGGAAAGCGTTCTCTCTCGGAGGGGCTAATTAAGAGTAAGGGAAAAATGGTCATTTTCAGAGTGTCAAACAATCATGAAAATGTTACCAACAGAACGGGCTCGACGAAACTAAGAAGTGGGCTTTGGAATCACCTCATTTGGAGTTGTGGTCAAAAAGATATGAAGTGTTTTCTGCCAGGGACCCATCTGTAAGAAAAATCTTTACAAACTAGGCCTGGACAGAAAAACAGAAATCGTACTTTAAAGAATACGTCTTCGCTTGAGGGAAAACGCATTCCTGGCTGGAACAGAGAGGAAATACGCTTTCAGAGAAGAGGAAATGTATTTTAGGCCGAAACAGAATGAAACATGCTTTCCAGCTGGGAAAACATATTCTGAAGAATACGCCTCCACTTATCCAGCGTGGCAAGGCGGGGCCGGGCTCCTGGGTCACTTACAGGTGGGGCCCGCCGTTGACTCTCTTTCCTCCCTCGTTCCTTCTTCTTCCTCCCGCGCTCGAGAAAGGCAGAGGCGAGGCCGGCCGCGTCGACGGCGAGTCCCGGCGACTCCGGCCATCTCCCGCGGAGCTCGGCACACCGGCAGAGGTCGAGGTAGGTTATACGGATAATAGAAGGCCTAGAAAAATTGGCAGTCATAATGGAGCAAGATAAAATATACTTGCTTCACAAATCAAAGAATTGAAGGTGAGCTCTCATGGAGGCATGACATGACTATCATGCAAAATGGCAACTCATTTGGATATGTCTAGCTTGTACTTCCTTCACAACCACTTCCCTCGGACAGGAACTTTGAAAAATTGCTCAGGAATATTTGCTAGGAAAATTAAGTTGAATTTTGGTATGAGGCAATTATATGGACATGAAAAGGTGTCCAACAAGTTTGAGGTCAATTGGGAAAAGATAAATGACACTTGCTTCACATTCTGCCATTCAGGACAGAATAGGAAATGAATTAATTGAGCATGATGGGGAACATGGCAAATTAAATATTTTGCCATATTTGATGAAGATAGGACCCAAACAATTTATGAGAATTATTTGGGAATTTTAGGAGTGATGGAAATAATGGTTGCTTCACAACCTTGGGCAATTTGAGTTATTCCTTTAATTGAAAAGGAATATTCCCAATAAAAATAATATTGGGATTTGGGCTAGGATGAAAATGACAGGGTCTAGGGAAGGATTTGGGAATGACAAGCCATTCTGGAAACAAAGAAGAGGGCATCTTCTTCAGTTTCCAGACCACATAGCCACGGAAAAAGAAAACTCAAGCAAAAACCTCAGAAAAACAAAAGAAAAAGAAAGGGCAAAAAATCAGGCTGTCACAGAAGAGTGTCAACTTTAGGAAGTAATGATCCAACTATTTTGGAGGATGTTGAATCTTATTGTGATAATTATGAAAGTGGATTTGGAGAGGTCATGACTTTATTTAGTGATGAATCCACTATTTCAGAAGAGGTTTCAATTGATTATGATGAGAACAAAGTTGCTACTTATGATGATTATTGTGATGAAACTTATGCTATAAAAAGTAGTGATGATTATATTTATAAAACTTGTCATGATTATGATTACCCTTTTTCTGAACATTACCTTTTTAATGTGGAAACAATTTATAGTATTCGAGTTACTTATGATACTCCCACTATTCCGAATGAGAAGAATTTTGCTTATGTGGAGAGTAGTAAAAATTCTATACTTGTAGATCGTGAAAAGAATGCTTTAGGTGCTAGTTATATTGTTGAATCATTCATGATGCTACTGAAAATTATTATGAGGGAGGAATATATGGTTGTAGAAATTGCAATAATATCAAGTTTCCTCTCTATGTGCTTAAAGTTTTGAAGTTATGCTTGTTTTGCCTTCCTATGGTAGCAGATTATTATTCCCATAAGTTGTTTGCTCACAAAATCCCTATGCATAGGAAGTGGGTTAGACTTAAATGTGCTAGGCATATTCTTCATGATGCTCTCTTTATGTTTCAATTCTTATGTCTTATGTGAGCATCATTGAAATCATCATGCCTAGCTAGGGGCGTTAAACGATAGCGCTTGTTGGGAGGCAACCCAATTTTATTTTAGTTCTTTGCCTTTTGCTTCTGTTTAGTATTAAATAATCTATCTAGCCACTAGTTAGATGTGGTTTCGCGTTTTAATTAGTGTTTGTGCCAAGTTAAACCTATAGGATCTTCTTGGATGATAGTAATTTGATCTTGCTGAAAATTCCAGAAACTTTTTGTTCACGAAAACAATTGTTAAAAATTAGCAAAACGTGATATAATACTGATTCCAATTGCAGCAGATCCCCGGACAGCATCTCCTGGTCGTGGGAGACAAGCGGAAAGTACACAGTCAGGTCGGCATACGCCGCCAGGTTTTGGGGCCGAGAGACCATCCCCACCGCGAACATCACTTGGAAATCAAGAGCCCCGGCAACGTGCAAGTTCTTTACATGGCTCGCCCTATGACACAGATGTTGGACATCGGATAGGCTGGCCAGAAGGGGACTACCGCACCAAGACAAGTGTCCACTCTGTGATCAGGAGGAAGAAACGATTGACCACGTGCTCTTAACATGCGGCTTCACTAGGACGGTTTGGGCGGGCCTATGTCAGGCATTGGGAAAGCTAGATTGGACACCTACGTTCGATGAGTGCCTCAGGACTTGGCTATGCAGTAAACAAGGACTCCCCACTATCTCCAACAAGGATCTACACACAATACTATTGTTGACGTTGTGGGAGATCTGGAAACATAGGAATGCGGTCGTGTTCGATGGGGCAAGGCCATCGGTTGCTGAGCTTATACGCAAAATCTCAGTGGAAGGTAGAACATGGTTGATGGCTGGGCTCATTAAAGGAAATGTGGAGCATGTGTTTGCAGGTCTAATACGGTGGAGCATTGGGGAGGAGTAGTTTATGTTAGGGTGGTGTGGAGTGGAGTTGTATGTGTTCCCCCTCCTCTTGTGAGTTGTAACGCAATACCATGTTGTAAATAACTGGTGGAGGCGCTCTTCGCCTTTCTTCTATCAATATATGATATGCACACTCGTGCATATTCGAGAAAAAAAATTGCAGCAGATCAATAAACAAATTACTTAGGTCGTCCTATTTTGGCAGAATGTTTAGAGTTCCAGAAGTTTGCGTTAGTTACAGATTACTACAGACTGTTCTGTTTTAGACAGATTATGTTTTCATTGTGTTGTTTGCTTATTTTGATGAATCTATGAGTAGTACTAGAGGGTATGAACCATAGAGAAGTTGGAATACAGTAGATATTACACCAATGTGAAGTTAGAATGAGTTCACAACAGTACCTAAGTGGTGGTTTTATTTTCTTAAACTAACGGAGTTTACGAGTTTTCTGTTGAGTTTTGTGTTGTGAAGTTTTCAAGTTTTGGGTAAAGATTCAATGGAATATGGAATAAGGAGTGGAAAGAGCCTAAGATTGGGGATGCCCAAGGCACCCCAAGGAAATATTCAAGGACAACCAAGAGCCTAAGATTGGGGATGCCTCGGATGGCATCCCCTCTTTCGTCTTCGTTCATCGGTAACTCTACTTGGAGCTATATTTTTATTCACCACATGATATGTGTTTTTCTTGGAGCGTCAATTTATTTTGTTAGGATTTTCTTGCTGTTATCTAGAACAATGTTTTTCATATTTTATTTCAATAAAAGTGGCATTGATAGCCTTTACCATGCTTATGTTACGAATTTACATGTTGCTGTTTGAAAACAGAAAGTTTACCGCTGTTGCAAAAATTCCCTAGAAAATTAAGAATGTGATAAAATGTTGAAATATTTTGCATAATAAGCTCTGATAAATTTACTACACTGGTAATTTTCTTTCATAATTTTTGGAGCTAGGGAAGTATGGATCCTGCTACATTCTTTACAGACTGTCCTGTTTAGGCAGATTGCTGTTATGTTTGCATATGTTTGCTTGTTTAATGATTCTATTAGAGGATAGGAATATTAAATATGCAGGGTCATTTAGTATGCAATGTTGAATAATAATTTTAGTGATTTGCTACAGTAGAGTGTGATAAGGTTTCTGCATTGGTTTATACTAACTTATCTCACGAGTCCTTGTTGAGTTTTGTGTGGCTGAAGCTTTTGAGATTTAGGGAGACCGTGATATGAGAGGAATTAAGGAGACACAAAAGCTCAAGCTTGGGGATGCCCAAGGCACCCCAAGATAATATTTCAAGAAGTCTCAAGCGTCTAAGCTTGGGGATGCCCCAGTTGGCATCCCACCTTTCTTCTTTGATAACTATTGGTTAGTAAAGGTTGATCCTAAGTTTTTGCTTCTTCACGTGATGTTTGATATTCTTAGAATGTCATTTTATTTTGTTTTGCTTGCTGTTTGAATAAAATATCAAAATCTGAAATTCATAAATGAGAGAGAGTCATCACATAGCTACATAATTATTTAACTACTCATTAATCTTCACTTATATCTTTTTTTTGGAGTAGTTTTGTCATTTACTCGTGTGCTTCACTTATATCCTATGAGTAAATGGTTGAATGAATTGAATATCATAAATCTGAAATTATATATGTTTCATATGCTTATACCATGGGGAGTAATGACTTTACATATAAGAAGTGGAGGTGGTAAATTTATTGAATGTTAGCAAACATTGTATTGATCACTTGAACAATTCATGAAAGAATATTGAAGGAAGAGAGATTTCACATATAAATATACTATCTTGGACATCTTTTGCAATTGTGAGCACTCATTAAAATATGACATGCTAAAAGGTTGATGTTGGACAAGGAAGACAACGTAATGGGTTATGTTTTCTTATATCCGAAATAAAGTATATTGTCATGGATCGCCCATCAAGTTGAGCTTGCCTTTCCCCCTCATGCTAGCCAAATTCTTTTCACCAAGTAGAGATACTACTTGTGCTTCCAAACATCCTTAAACCAGTATTGCCATGTGAGTCCACCATACCTACCTATGGATTGAGTAAGATCCTTCAAGTAAGTTGTCATCGGTGCATGCAATAAAAATTGCTCTCTAAATATGTATGATCTTTTAGTGTGGAGAAAATAAGCTTTATACGATCTTGTGATATGGAAGCAATAAAAGCGACGGACTACATAATAAAGGTCCCTATCACAAGTGGCAATATAAAGTGACGTTCCCTCGCATTAAGATTTTGTGCATCCAACTACATGGCAACCTCTGCTTCCCTCTGCGAAGGGCCTATCTTTTATTCTTGTGCAAGAGTCATGGTGATCTTCACCTTTACTTTTTATATTTTATCCTTTGGCAAGCACATTGTGTTGGAAAGATTTTGATATATATATATATATCCAATTGGATGTAAGGCATCATGAGCTATTATTGTTGACATTACCCTTGAGGTAAAAGGTTGGGAGGCGAATATATAAGCCCCTATCTTTCTCTGTGTCTGATTAAAACTTTGAACCCATTAATATCGCGTGAGTGTTAGCAATTCTGAAAGACTAAATGATAGTTGAGTATGTGGAGTTTGCTAAATCAAAAGCTCTGACATAGACTCTTCCTGAAAATAAGAATAATTGTAATTGTTTGATGACTAATAACACGGTTTGTTAGTTTTCAAGAAAGTTTATGATCTATACTTTAACATGTGAATAGCTTGTTACTTGATCATTAGAAGCTTTATGAGATGAGCTACTATTATGATATATTGTGATTCTATAAAAGGTGATTGAAATTATCATTAATCAAACTTGTGCACCTGCTAGCATTCACACTTCATAAATTATTTCTTTTATCATTTACCTACTCGAGGACGAGCAGGAATTAAGCTTGGGGATGCTGATACGTCTCCAACGTATCTACAATTTTATGCAGTATTCATGCTATTATATTATCCATCTTGGATGTATATGGGCTTTATTATACACTTTTATATTACTTTTGGGACTAACCTATTAACCCAGAGCCCAGTGCCAGTTTCTGGTTTTTTTCCTTGTTTCAGTGTTTCACAAAAAAGGAATATCAAACGGAGTCCAAACGGAATGAAACCTTCGGGAGGGTGATTCTTGGAACGAACATGATCCAGGAGACTTGGAGTTGAAGTCAAAGAAGCTTCGAGGTGGCCAAGAGGCAGGGAGGCGCGCCTGCCCCCCCTGGGCGCGCCCACCACCCTCGTGGGCCCCTCGTGGCTCCCCTGACCGACTTCTTTCGCCTATATATATCCATATACCCTAAAAACTTTGGGGAACAGAATAGATCGGGAGTTCCGCCGCCGCAAGCCTCTGTAGCCACCAAAAACCAATCGGGACCCTGTTCCGGCACCCTGCCGGAGGGGGGATCCCTCACCGGTGGCCATCTTCATCATCTTGGCGCTCTCCATGATGAGGAGGGAGTAGTTCACCCTCGGGGCTGAGGGTATGTACCAGTAGCTATGTGTTTGATCTCTCTCTCTCATGTTCTTGAGGTGATACGATCTTGATGTATCGCGAGCTTTGCTATTATAGTTGGATCTTATGATGTTTCTCCCCCTCTACTCTCTTGTAATGGACTGAGTTTTCCCTTTGAAGTGATCTTATCGGATTGAGTCTTTAAGGATTTGAGAACACTTTATGTATGTCTTGCATGTGCGTATCTGTGGTGACAATGGGATATCACGTGATTCACTTGATGTATGTTTTGGTGATCAACTTGCGGGTTTAGTTGAACTTATGCATAGGGGTTGGCACACGTTTTCATCTTGACTCTATGGTAGAAACTTTGGGGCACTCTTTGAAGTACTTTGTGTTGGTTTGAATAGATGAATCTGAGATTGTGTGATGCATATCGTATAATCATACCCACGGATACTTGAGGTGACATTGGATTATCTAGGTGACATTAGGGTTTTGGTTGATTTGTGTCTTAAGGTGTTATTCTAGTATGAACTCTATGATAGATCGAACGGAAAGAATAGCTTCATGTTATTTTACTACGGACTCTTGAATGGATCGATCAGAAAGGATAACTTTGAGGTGGTTTCGTACCCTACCATAATCTCTTCGTTTGTTCTTCGCTATTAGTGACTTTGGAGTGACTCTTTGTTGCATGTTGAGGGATAGTTATATGATCCAATTATGTTATTATTGTTGAGAGGACTTGCACTAGTGAAAGTATGAACCCTAGGCCTTGTTTCCTAGCATTGCAATACCTTTTAGGCTCAGTGTTATCACTTGCTACCTTAATGTTTTTATATTTTCAGATTAAAAAAACCTATATCTACCATCCATATTGCACTTGTATCACCATCTCTTCGCCGAACTAGTGCACCTATACAATTTACCATTGTATTGGGTGTGTTGGGGACACAAGAGACTCTTTGTTATTTGGTTGCAGGGTTGTTTGAGAGAGACCATCTTCATCCTACGCCTCCCACGGATTGATAATCCTTAGGTCATCCACTTGAGGGAAATTTGCTACTGTCCTACAAACCTCTGCACTTGGAGGCCCAACAACGTCTACAAGAATAAGGTTGTGTAGTACATATCACATAGGCTATGCGATGATATTGGATCTTGGAATTGGAATCGTCTGAAATTGGAGTTCCACTAAAAAATCAACTGTGGTTAGGATATAGGAACATGCTAAAGTTTCAACTGTGGTTAACAAAAGCTATATTAGCACACCTAAACCTGATGAAAAAATCAAAGTAGAACCTAGTATTGCTATGGTTAAAGATCTCTTGGAAGAAGATATGGATGGGCATGTTATTTACTTCTGTGAAGAAGCTGCTAGAATTGCCAAACCTAATAAAAAAGATAAACATAGACCTATTGTTGGCACGCCCGTTATCTTAGTTAAAATAGGAGATTACTGTTATCATGGTTTATGTGACATAAGTGCTAGTGGGAGTGCTATTCCTTACACCTTATATTAAGAAATTATGAATGACATAGCACCCACACAGATAGAAGACATAGATGTTACTATTAAACTTGCTAATAGAGACACTATATCACCAATTGGGATTTTTTAGAGATGTTGAAGTCTTTTGTGGGAAAATAAAATACCCTACTGATTTTCTTGTTCTTGGTTCCCCACAAGATGAATTTTGTCCCATTATCTTTGGTAAACCTTTCTTGAACACCGTTAATGCTAAAATAGATTGTGAGAAACAAACTGTCGGTGTTAGTTTTGGTGATGAGTCTCATGAGTTTAATTTTTCCAAGTTTAGTAGAAAACATCATGAAGAAGAATTGTCTAGAAAACGTAAATTAATTGGTCTTGCTTCTATTGTTGTGCTTCCTACTGATCCACTAGAACAATATTTTCTAGACCATGAAAATTATTTACATATGCATGAAAGAAATGAAATAGATAAAAATTTCTTTGAACAACGTCCTCTGCTTAAACACAATTTGCCTATTGAAACTCTAGCAGGTCCTCCTCCACCTAAAGGTGATCCTGTGTTTGAATTAAAACAATTTCCAGACACTTTCAAATATGCTTACCTTGATGAAAAGAAGATATATCCTGTTATTTTCAGTGCTAACCTTTCAGAACATGAAGAAGAAAGATTATTGAAAGTTCTAAGGAAGCACCGAGCTGCTATTGGATATACTCTTGATGATTTAAATGGCATTAGTCCCACTCTATGTCAGCACAAAATTAATATGGAACCTGATGCTAAACCCGTTGTTGATCATCAACATCGGTTAAATCCGAAGATGAAAGAAGTGGTAAGAAAGGAAATATTAAAACTTCTAGAAGCAGGTACAATCTATCCTATAGCTGATAGTAGATGGGTAAGTCATGTTCATTGTGTCCCTAAGAAAGGAGGTATAACTATTGTTCCTAATGATAATAAGAATGAACTTATTCCACAAAGAATTGTTACAGGCTATAGAATGGTAATTGATTTTAGAAAATTAAACAAAGCAACTAGAAAAGATCATTACCCCTTGCCTTTTATTGATCAAATGCTTGAAATATTATCTAAGCACACACATTTTTGCTTCCTTGATGGATATGCTGGTTTTTCACAAATACCTGTTTCTCAACTTGATCAAGAAAAGACCACTTTTACTTGTCCCTTCGGAACTTATGCTTATAGACATATGCCTTTTGGTTTATGTAATGCACCTGCTACCTTTCAAAGATGTTTGACTGCTATATTCTCTGACTTTTTTGAAAAGATTGTTGAGGTTTTCATGGACGACTTCTCTATTTATGGGAAGTCTTTTGATGATTGTTTAAGCAATCTTGATCCAGTTTTGCAGAGATGTGAACAAACAAATCTTGTCTTGAATTGGGAGAAGTGTCACTTTATGGTTAACGAAGGTATTGTCTTGGGTCATAAAATTTTTGAAAGAGGTATTGAAGTGGACAAAGCTAAGGTTAATGTAATTGAGAAAATGCCATGTTCTAAAGATATAAAAGGTGTTCGTAGTTTCTTAGGTCATGCTGGTTTCTATAGGAGATTTATCAAAGAATTTTCTAAAAATTCTAGGCCTCTTACGAGTCTTTTGCAGAAGGATATTCCTTTTGTTTGTGATGATGATTGTTTAGAAGCCTTTGAAACACTCAAGAAAGCCTTAATTTCTGCACCTATTGTTCAACCACCTGATTGGAACTTGCCTTTTGAAATTATGTGTGATGCTAGTGATTATGCTGTTGGTGCTATTCTAGGACAAAGAGTTGATTAGAAACTGAATGGTATTCATTATGCTAGTAAAACTCTAGACAGTGCTCAAAGAAATTATGCTACTACTGAAAAGGAATTCTTAGCAGTGGTGTTTGCTTGTGATAAATTTAGACCTTATATTGTTGATTCCAAAGTAACTGTTCACACAAACCATGCTGCTATTAAATATCTTATGGAAAATAAAGATGCTAAACCTAGACTTATTTGATGGGTTCTCTTGTTACATGAATTTGATTTACAGATCACTGATAGAAAAGGAGTTGAGAACCCCGTAGCTGATAATTTATCTAGGCTTGAAACTGTGCCTGATGACAGACTACCTATTGATGATAGTTTTCCTGATGAGCAGTTAGCTGCAATAAATGTTGCTCATAGTACTCCTTGGTATGAGGAATATGCTAGTTACATTGTTGCTAAATATTTACCACCTACCTTTACATACCAACAAAAGAAAAAAGTTCTTCTATGATTTAAGACATTACTTTTGGGATGACCCACATCTTTATAAAGAAGGAGTGGATGGTATTATTAGACATTGTGTGCCTGAGCATGAACAGGGACAAATCCTATGGAAATGTCACTCTGAAGCTTATGGAGGGGATCATGCTAGAGATAGAACTGCTCACAAGGTATTACAATCTGGATTTTATTAGCCTACTCTCTTCAAGGATACCCGTAAGTTCGTCTTATCTTGTGATGAATGTTAAAGCATAGGTCATATCGGTAAGCATCAAGAAATGCCTATGAATTATTCACTTGCTGTTGAACCATTTGATGTTTGGGGATTATGATTACATGGGACCTTTTCCTTCCTCTAATGGGTATACACATATTTTGGTTGTTGTTGATTATGTTACTAAATGGGTAGAAGCTATTCTAACCAGTAGTGTTGATCACAACACCTCTATTAAAATGCTTAAGGAAGTTATTTTCCCAAGGTTTGGAGTCCCTAGATATTTAATGACTGATGGTGGTTCACACTTTATTCATGGTGCTTTCCGTAAAATGCTTGCCAAGTATGATGTTAACCATAGAATTGCAACACCTTATCATCCTCAGTCTAGTGGTCAAGTTGAACTTAGCAATAGAGAAATAAAAATAATTTTGCAAAAGACTGTCAATAGGTCCAGGAAGAATTTGTCTAAGAAATTAGATGATGCACTTTGGGCTTATAGAACAACGTATAAAAATCCTATGGGTATGTCTCCTTATAAAATGTTTTATGGAAAAGCTTGTCATTTGCCTCTTGAGTTAGAAAATAAAGCATATTGGGAAATCAAAGAACTCAATTATGATTTCAAACTTGCCGGTCAAAAGAGGTTATTTGATATTAGCTCATTAGATGAATGGAGAACCCAAGCTTATGAAAATGAAAAATTATTCAAAGAAAAAGTTAAAAGATGGCATGACAAAAGAATCTGAAAGCGTGAGTTTAAAGTTAGGGAATATGTTCTTTTGTACAACTCTCGTTTCAGATTATTTGAAGGAAAATGTGACGCCCTCGATTCAATCGTACACTAATCATACACGCAAATGTGTACGATCAAGATCAAGGACTCACGGGAAGATATCACAACACAACTCTAGACACAAACTAAAATAATACAAGCTTTATATTACAAGCCAGGGGCCTCGAGGTCTCGAATACATAAGCTCGATTACACAAGAGTCAGCGGAAGCAACAATATCTGAGTACAGACATGAGTTAGACAAGTTTGCCTTAAGAAGGCTAGCACAAAAGCAACATCGATCGAAAAGGCAAGGCCTCCTGCCTGGGAGCCTCCTAACTACTCCTGGTCGTCGGCGGTCTTCACGTAGTAGTAGGCATCAACGGTGGCATCTGGCTCCTGGGCTCCGACATCTGGTTGCATCAACCGAAAAGAAGAAGAAAGGGGGAAAAAGGGGGAACAAAGCAACTGTGAGTACTCATCCAAAGTACTCGCAAGCAAGGATCTACACTACATATGCAACATTATCAAAGGAAGGCTGTATATGTGGACTTGGCTGCAGAAATGCCAGAATAGAGAGAAGGCCTAGTCCTATCGAAGACTAGCATCTTCTGGAAACCACCATCTTGCAGCAACCGGAGGGAGTAGAGTAGCATAAAGTAAAGTGGTAGAAGTGTTATCAACCTCGGCCGGAGATCCTTTCTCGACTCCCTGCGAGAAAGGCATCCCAGAGCCATACTATCCGATTATCATCACAATCAAATCCTCATCACCATCCAGTTCTCATCACAAGTATCCAATTCTAGTTGTATCGATCGGGATACAACTCCAAGTGTCCGTTACCGTAGGACAGGCTATTGATAGATGTTTTCTTCCCTGCAGGGGTGCACCAACTTACCCACAACGCTCGATTAACTCCGGCCGGACACACTTTCCTGGGTCATGCCCGGCCTCGGCCAAACAATACGCCGCAACCCGACCTAGACTTAATAGAGAGGCCAGCACGCCGGACTAAACCTATGCCCCCAGGGGTCATGGGCCATCTCCCCGGGAACTCCTGCACGTTGCGTGGGCGGCCGGTGAGCAGACCTGGCTACCTCCCTAAAAAGGAAGGAGCTTACCAGTCCAACCCGGCGCGCGCCGCTTAGTCGCTGACGTCTATTAAGCTTCGGCTGATGCATACGACGCAGAACGCCCATACTATGCCCACGTGATGGTTAGTGCTATCAGGCCAGAGGCCCCTCGGATCAAATATCCAAATCGTAGTGGATTAGGAATGCGCGGTAACAAGCAGAGACTCACGAAAGAGGTGACCCCGTTGCCCCGTCTCGAGGACTTGCGGCAAGGGCTAGGAATGCCCGGCCACGCCTCGTAATTATCTGGCGGGCACCTTCCAGGTCCGCACGACTCCACATCACTCGCAATTAAGCTCGCGCGGGTACCCCTCAGGGTCGACCCGTCTTTCCAAGTAACAGTGGTAAAGTACAAGTATCCGTGTGTCCAAACATCAAGGGGAAAACCCGAGGAATCACCCCCGATGAATTCCACTAGATGTAATCATCAAGGTGAACGTAAGAGGAATCACCCCCGAGGTTCACACTTGAGGGGTTGCACGACAGAGTCGTATCAAAAGTGGTTAAGGAGGAAATCACCCTCGATGACCACGACTGAATGACTACTCTACAGGGTTAACATCAGAAGTGCTGAAGAGGTTCACCCTCGGTACTCGATAGTAAACCAGTAGTGTTAAGCAACTAAGGGGAAGTGATGTGCGGTGTCGGGGCCTGGTCTTCGATCACGTAGATCGAGTCGTCGATGATGATGCAGGGGCAACAAGGACAAGTGGGGGTCACTGATGGATCACTAACCGACCTATGCTAAGCAGTTTAGGATAAGCAGGTAGGGTACAACAGCAGATACAAAAGCAGGCTATGCATCAAAATAGGAGCAATCAATAACAGTAGCAAAATCTAATACAAGCATGAGAGAAAGGAATGGGCGATAATGGGATGATCAAAGGGGGGTCTTGCCTGGTTGCTCTGGCAAGGAGGGGGTCGTCGTCGACGTAGTCAGTCACAGGGGCGGCATCGGTCTCGGGGTCTACCGGAGAGAAGAGGGGGAAGAAACAGTAAATATAAAGCAAACATAGCAGCACAAAGCATAACGTGGCAATATGATGTGTCGGGTGTGACCTAACATATGGTTACACGATATAGGTGAAGGGGAAAAATCAACCGGGAATGTATTCCCTGTTCCGGACCTGTGTCAGACAGATGACCGAAGGGGGAAAGTTCCATGTTCAGCATGCTAGGGGCATGTGGCAGATGAATGGATCCGGTATTCAGATTCATCTCGTCGTTCTGAGCAACTTTCATGTACAAAGTTTTCCGATCCGGGTTACAGATTATTTTCTATTATTTTTTGACGATCTAAAGGATTTTTTAATTTTCTAAAATTTATTTAATTCGAAAATAATAGAAATACATTTTATACACAGACTGAGCCAGCCACAGTCAATGACATGTGGGGCCAGTCAAAGCCAGTCAGCATTGACTTGGTCAAAGTTGACCAGTCAACAGGGTCAATGGGGCCCATTTGTGAGTGTCACATGTGTTTTAACACATTGTTTTAAAACAGTCTAAAAAGAGGTGGGGCCCTACTGTCATTGACACATCAAGCTAATTACAGGTTAATTAGCTAATTAAGCTACATTAATTAATTAAAAAATTATTTGACCATTATCATTTTCTTTTCGGTTTTTTTAGAAAAAAAGGGCATGCGGTCATTGGGTTAGGCCAATAGAGGAGGGCTGGGCATGCACCGGTGGAGCGCGCCGGGAGCAGGGCGTCGCCGACGGCGAACTGCGGCGAGGCCAGGGGGCGAGTTGGGTCAGGCGGTCGGAGGTGAGGCATACGATGCGGCTGTCGCAACCGCAGTAACACGGCGGCAGCGGAGACGTACGAGACAGTGGGCGAGGCCGGTGAGGCCGTGTGCGGGAGGAGCGGCGTGTGGTGGCTGTGGCATGGAGCACAGTCGGCAGGGATGGCCACGCGCGGGCGGTGACGGGGGTGTGCACGACCAGGAGTGGCCGTGCGCGAGGGGGGCACGACGACCAGGCGTGTGGTGACCGCAGCGAGGCGCGACCAGCGACGGGGAGGGCTACGGTGAGCGGGCGCGCAGTGAGGAAGAGGAGGCCAAGGGCCTCACCAGCGCTGGAGGGTAGGGGAGGCATCGACGCTTGGTGAGGTCGGGGACGACGACGAAGTCGGGGAGGCGGCGCCAGCGGTTCGTCGGGTGACGGCGGGCGGCGACGGCGCGGCATCGGGGCTCGGGGCGCCGCGGGGTTGAGCCCCTGTTCCAGATCGGGGGTGGAGGGGCCGGGGCGGCACGCGGACGGGAGGAGAAGGAGGGACGGGCGCCGACGAGGTGGCGACGGGGTGGTCGGGCAGAGACGGGTTCGATCCCCCCGATCCAATCGGGGGGCAGAGGAGAAGCGGGTCGTGGGGAAGGAAAGTGGGGGCGAGTGGGGAGGGAACCGGCTAGGGTTCGGCTCGGGGTGGGTAAGGAGAGCAAGGGGATGGCTGGGCTGGCTTGGCCTGCTGGGCCGGCTGGGCCTGCCCAGGCAGAGATGGGTGGGGGTCCCTTCTCCTTTTAAAGGTTTCTGGTTTTATTTTAAAACCACTAGCAACTGACTTTTAAATAAAATGAGACTTGGCCGTAAACCACAATGCAAATTTTTGACACAGGCATAAATGATTTGGTGAGCATCTAACATAGCTTTGATTTTTTTGTAACTTAAAAGCATTAAAAAATTACTTTAGCCACTGTTTTATTTATTTTAGGGCAGTAAACCGATTTATAAAAAAGTTGGTTCACCATGACAAATATCCAGGAATTATTTGCAACACCTAAAACATTTTATTTTTGACATTTGAATTTTTTTTAAAGATTGACTCAAATTTAATTTGAATTTGAACGAGGTGTGAAACAATGCGAGTTACCAACAGTAATCGTGGTGACGCGGCAACATTAGTGGATGGTTACTGTAGATTAAATATCCGGGCGTCACAATTCTCCTCCACCACAAGAAATCTCGTCCCGAGATTTAAGAGGTGGAGTAAGGGAGAAAGACTCGGGAAGGACTAAGCTCAACACAAGATAGGTACCTGGGGGCTATCTCGGTGAACGTGGCATAGATGCATCTCTCGAGTTGAAATTCAAGAAAGTCATCGAGAGCAAGGTAAGGTAAGAAGGTGCAGTAAGAAGCTTCAACTGGTAGGCAATCATTCGTTGCCTGAAACGGAGGGTGAAAGGGGTTCAGAGCAATGGGAATAAATATTGCGTCTGATACTAGAACAGATCACAAGAAGGTGGGTCGTGAATTACATACGAAGCCAAGCGCGGGGAACAATTTTGGAAGACGGGGAGGTACAGGAGAGTCAGGTTTCGATCCTGGGACTTGTGGGTTATGGGCCCACCATGTGGTTAAAAGTAGAAAGGGGGCCGATGGCAAGGCATGTCAGATGATAGACTGTCAGTTATGTTGCGAACCTCGTTGGTACCAAGGGAGAGGGACGAAGAGAACTATTTTCCTGCTCGTTGAACGAGGCGGACCAATAGGCAAAGTTCTCGTCCATCGGTGGTTACCGGAATGTCATCAACAATAGTAACAGGGTTTTACTTATAGAATTGGGCACCGAGGTGCTTCCTTAAGCAGGGATTTATTACTGCTTAGATCATAAAATTTAGAAGAGAGGTTAATCAAACCGACAGAAAGGAAAATGTGTCTATCAAACTTAACAGACCAATGGAAAGGAAAAATATGATTATCAAATCAAGCAACCCAAAGGAAAGGAAGATGTGTTTACACATAAGAGTTGGGAGTATATCCTTCCCAAGGAAAAGTGGAGCAGGATATACATGATAGGACAGCAAGTTCAAAAGCATTTAGATAATGGGGAGAGGGAAGAATCATGATATTACCCATACAGCAGTGTGAGGGTCATCGAACGAGAAACATTTTGTATTATGCTTCCGATGTTCTTGTTGATATTCGGAATACCACAATCATGCTTTGATGCGGCAATGATATGGTGTCAAGTAAAGATTGGATTTGAAGGTCTCAAGAGATACCGAGAAACAATTCCAAGATATCTCGGAACATAAGGAATAACCAAGCACAACCAGGTCCGTATTGGCAAAAAGTCAAGATGTCATCGATGATATCACAAATCATCGAGGGGCAGGGATGGTATTTCTTGCCATGAATTCAATTGACATCTCTGAAGAAGCCAAAGTGTAGACGGTGATCACGACAGATTTTGTCGAGAGACTCTATGAAGATGCCATTGAGCAGAAAAAGGAAGGATGAAATGAAAGGCTATGAGAACCACAGATTCGACACAAGCTCGAAGTCAAGCTTGTTGTTCGAGGTGAAATGATAAGATGAGGAAGATCGACGTAACCTTAGCTCATCGTCGAAAGTTGCTCCGGGCATAAGGACCAGGTAGCACAGTTAAAAGTAGACACGATAAAAATATAGCCGATCAGGCTAGGAATGACTTGAAGGATTATTAAACTCGTAAGCAACAAAAATTACTTAAGAGTTATTGAATCGGAGTGTGGAATCGATTCACTTATCGGCGTTCTTGAGTGACTAACAACTCAAAACCCAGGGAAATTTGAAATCGATGAGAAGCAATACCAAATGAAGACTCGTAGGAAGCAACACGGTTCTTTGTTATTATTGAGGTACCGAAGGGTAATACTCGAAGGAAGATCAAAATAGAGGTTGCGGAGATGCATTGATCTGCATAAGACAAGTGCTTTAACTTGTCCGAGAAATGGAACTAAAGGGGAACAATCATGGTGAGAACCATGGTTGCAAAGGACCAAACATAGATACCATATGAACTTATAATAAGGGGATTATTATATCACAAGAAGCTTCCATGATAAGTTCCACATCGGGTCCATGGGCATGAACACAAAGTTCAAGGTCGACTCCCACTTCTTCAATGCATAACCTTCCATTCACTTCTTATTTTTGATGAACTCGTAGTGTTGGAATTATATCAGGAAAAACACCAGGAGAGTATGACTCGTGAAAACTCTCGCATTCACATGGATTAAGGAAGGCATAGGTTCAACCCATAGGGGCATCTTGGAAACATATACCACAAACTCCACGAGTAAAATAACACAAGCTCGAAGGCAGAGCATGGTTGAGAAGGCAGAGGATACAATTTACCAAAGGCAATGTGTATCAGGGGAAGAGCGCACAAAATTTTGAATATGAAGGAAACTGCCGGTTAACAATCCAACAAAGGATTCAGCGGTCCTTAATGAATCTGATGTGAGTATCAGTACTCAATCAAAAGAAGGAAAGAATGCAAGGCATCAGATTATAGATATATCTGGATAACTTCAAAGCTTGAATACAAAGGAATTGCGATTTCATATCAGAAGATCAGAAGCAGAGGCTCTGATAAAAGGCAAGTAAGTTGAATAGACATAGTTCGACAATCAACCAAGATTTGACTTGCCGAGAACCAGCTCATGTCCGGAGTGACGTTTGAGCCGAAGGGAAAAAATCTAACTACGACTGATGATTGCGAGCAACGCAACATATTGAATCAATATGCTCAGGATGACAATGACAAAGGATGTCAATGAATATTGCCGGACATATGGATTTAACCATAATGCAGGTAGACAAGACTTTCAGGAGCACTAGGCTGCAGAGGATCTTTGGGAGATCGAATTACATTCAAAGAATTTTGTGAGACATATGATCAACTGGGGATGAACGAATCCCCGATAAGTGTGAGGAATTATTCGTAGGGGTATTCAGGCGGAAAGAAGCTACAAGGCAGTAGGCGCAATAGATTCTTGGAAAATCACGAAGTATTTCAAGGTATCTTGTAATAACAAGATCAACTTGGGATGACAATATGAACGACAGGTGTATGTAGTTATCCAGAGGGGTTTATCGGTGATATGGAATTGCAATGGCGAAGGGCACAAGGGTTTCGGGGAAACATCGGAGAGTATCTTCGAAATCTTCTGAAGCAGCAAGCGATCATCTGGACTAAAGGGGCTCTCCGGGAGAAAGTGGGTACGAGATCCTAATGTCAGACTTAGTAAAATGTTTAACCCGAATAGACGAGAGATCAGAGTCCCAGAGTATAGACGAGGAATAAAAGATCCTAATACCACCCAATTGGCGACGTGGGCCCGTAAGCCACACAGCCAAGTTAGTAAAACGGTTTTCGGTTTCTAGACTCAACTTCGGCCAAGGAGTTGGAAAGGGGGCTACCTACAGGCAGTCGGCTCTGATACCAACTTGTGACGCCCTCGATTCAATCGTACACTAATCATACACGCAAATGTGTACGATCAAGATCAAGGACTCACGGGAAGATATCACAACACAAGTCTAGACACAAATTAAAATAATACAAGCTTTATATTACAAGCCAGGGGCCTCGAGGTCTCGAATACATAAGCTCGAATACACAAGAGTCAGCGGAAGCAACAATATCTGAGTACAGACATGAGTTAGACAAGTTTGCATTAAGAAGGCTAGCACAAAAGCAACATCGATCAAAAAGGCAAGGCCTCCTGCCTGGGAGCCTCCTAACTACTCCTGGTCGTCGGCGGTCTTCACGTAGTAGTAGGCATCAATGGTGGCATCTGGCTCCTGGGCTCCGACATCTGGTTGCATCAACCGGAAAGAAGAAGAAAGGGGGAAAAGGGGGGGCAAAGCAACCGTGAGTACTCATCCAAAGTACTCGCAAGCAAGGATCTACACTACATATGCAACATTATCAAAGGAAGGTTGTATATGTGGACTTGGCTGCAGAAACGCCAGAATAGAGAGAAGGCCTAGTCCTATCGAAGACTAGCATCTTCTGGAAACCACCATCTTGCAGCAACCGGAGGGAGTAGAGTAGCATAAAGTAAAGTAGTAGAAGTGTTATCAACCTCGGCCGGAGATCCTTTCTCGACTCCCTGCGAGAAAGGCATCCCAGAGCCATACTATCCGGTTATCATCACAATCAAATCCTCATCACCATCCAGTTCTCATCACAAGTATCCACTTCTAGTTGTATCAATCGGGATACAACTCCAAGTGTCCGTTACCGTAGGACAGGCTATCGATAGATGTTTTCTTCCCTGCAGGGGCGCACCAACTTACCCACCATGCTCGATTAACTCCGGCCGGACACACTTTCCTGGGTCATGCCCGGCCTCGGCCAAACAATACGCCGCAACCCGACCTAGACTTAATAGAGAGGCCAGCACGCCGGACTAAACCTATGCCCCCAGGGGTCATGGGCCATCTCCCCGGGAACTCCTGCATGTTGCATGGGCGGCCGGTGAGCAGACCTGGCTACCTCCCTAAAAAGGAAGGAGCTTACCAGTCCAACCGGGCGCGCGCCGCTCAGTAGCTGACGTCTATTAAGCTTCGGCTGATGCATATGACGCAGAACGCCCATACTATGCCCACGTGATGGTTAGTGCTATCAGGTCAGAGGCCCCTCGGATCAAATATCCAAATCGTAGTGGATTAGGAATGCGCGGTAACAAGTAGAGACTCATGAAAGAGGTGACCCCGTTGCCCCGTCTTGAGGACTTGCGGCAAGGGCTAGGAATGCCCGGACACGCCTCATAATTATCTGGCGGGCACCTTCCAGGTCCGCCCGACTCCACATCACTCGCAATTAAGCTCGCGCGGGTACCCCTCAGGGTTGACCCGTCTTTCCAAGTAACAGTGGTAAAGTACAAGTATCCGTGTGTCCAAACATCAAGGGAAAACCCGAGGAATCACCCCCGATGAATTCCACTAGATGTAATCATCAAGGTGAACGTAAGAGGAATCACCCCCGAGGTTCACACTTGAGGGGTTGCACGACAGAGTCGTATCGAAAGTGGTTAAGGAGGAAATCACCCTCGATGACCACGACCGAATGACTACTCTACAGGGTTAACATCAGAAGTGCTGAAGAGGTTCACCCTCGGTACTCGATAGTAACCCAGTAGTGTCAAGCAACTAAGGGGAAGTGATGTGCGGTGTCGGGGCCTGGTCTTCGGTCACGTAGATCGAGTCGTCGATGATGAAGCAGGGGCAACAAGGACAAGTGCGGGTCACTGATGGATCACTAACCAACCTATGCTAAGAAGTTTAGGATAAGCAGGTAAGGTACAACAGCAGATACAAAAGCAGTCTATGCATCAGAATAGGAGCAATCAATAACAGTAGCAAAATCTAATACAAGCATGAGAGAAAGGAATGGGCGATATCGGGATGATCAAAGGGGGGGCTTGCCTGGTTGCTCTGGCAAGGAGGGGGTCGTCGTCGACGTAGTCGATCACAGGGGCGGCATCGGTCTCGGGGTCTACCGGAGAGAAGAGGGGGAAGAAACAGTAAATATAAAGCAAACATAGCAGCACAAAGCATAACGTGGCAATATGATGTGTCGGGTGTGACCTAACATATGGTTACACGATATAGGTGAAGGGGAAAATCAACCGGGAATGTATTCCCGGTTCCGGACCTGTGTCAGACAGATGACCGAAGGGGGAAAGTTCCATGTTCAGCATGCTAGGGGCATGTGACAGATGAACGGATCCCGTATTCAGATTCGTCTCGTCGTTCTGAGCAACTTTCATGTACAAAGTTTTCCGATCCGGTTTACAGATTATTTTCTATTATTTTTTGACGATCTAAAGGATTTTTTAATTTTCTAAAATTTATTTAATTCGAAAATAATAGACTGAGCCAGCCATAGTCAATGACATGTGGGGCCAGTCGAAGCCAGTCAGCATTGACTTGGTCAAAGTTGACCAGTCAACAGGGTCAATGGGGCCCATTTGTCAGTGTCACATGTGTTTTAACACATTGTTTTAAAACAGTCTAAAAAGAGGTGGGGCCCTACTATCATTGACACATCAAGCTAATTACAAGTTAATTAGCTAATTAAGCTACACTAATTAATTAAAAAATTAATTGACCATTATCATTTTCTTTTCGGTTTTTTTTAAGAAAAAACGGCATGCGGTCATTGGCCTAGGCCAACAGAGGAGGGCTGGGCACGCACCGGTGGAGCGCGCGGGGAGCAGGGCGTCGCCGACGGCGAACTGCGGCGAGGCCAGGGGGCGAGTTGGGTCAGGCGGTCGGAGGTGAGGCATACGATGCGGCTGTCGCAACCGCAGTAACACGGCGGCAGCGGAGACGCACGAGACAGCGGGCGAGGCCGGTGAGGCCGTGTGCGGGAGGAGCGGCGTGTGGTGGCTGTGGCGTGGAGCGCAGTCGGCAGGGATGGCCACGCGCGGGCGGTGACGGGGGTGTGCATGACCAGGAGTGGCCGTGCGCGAGGGGGGGGGCACGACGACCAGGCGTGTGGTGACCGCAGTGAGGCGCGACCAGCGACGGGGAGGGCTACGGTGAGCGGGCGCGCAGTGAGGAAGAGGAGGCCAAGGGCCTCACCAGCGTTGGAGGGTAGGGGAGGCGTCAACGCTTGGTGAGGTCGGGGACGACGGCGAAGTCGGGGAGGCGGCGCCAGCGGTTCGTCGGGTGACGGCGGGCGGCGACGGCGCGTCATCGAGGCTCGGGGCGCCGCGGGGTTGAGCCCCCGTTCCAGATCAGGGGTGGAGGGGCCGGGGCGGCACGCGGACGGGAGGAGAAGGAGCGACGGGCGCCGGCGAGGTGGCGACGGGGTGGTCGGGCAGAGACGGGTTCGATCCCCCCGATCCAATCGGGGGGCAGAGGAGGAGCGGGTCATGGGGAAGGAAAGTGGGGGCGAGTGGGGAGGGAACCGGCTAGGGTTCGGCTCGGGGTGGGTAAGGAGAGCAAGGGGGTGGCTGGGCTGGCTTGGCCTGCTGGGCCGGCTGGGCCTGCCCAGGCAGAGATGGGTGGGGGTCCCTTCTCCTTTTAAAGTTTTCTGGTTTTATTTTAAAACTACTAGCAACTGACTTTTAAATAAAATGAGACTTGGCCGTAAACCACAATGCAAATTTTTGACACAGGCATAAATGATTTGGTGAGCATCTAACATAGCTTTAATTTTTTTGTAACTTAAAAGCATTAAAAAATTACTTTAGCCACTGTTTTATTTATTTTAGGGCAGTAAACCAATTTATAAAAAAGTTGGTTCACCATGACAAATATCCAGTAATTATTTGCAACAGCTAAAACATTTTAGTTTTGACATTTGAAATTTTTTTAAAGATTGACTCGAATTTAATTTGAATTTGAACGAGGTGTGAAACAATGCGAGTTACCAACAGTAATCGTGGTGACGCGGCAACATTAGTGGATGGTTACTGTAGATTAAATATCCGGGCATCACAATTCTCCTCCACCACAAGAAATCTCGTCCCGAGATTTAAGAGGTGGAGTAAGGGAGAAAGACTCAGGAAGGACTAAGCTCAACACAAGATAGGTACCTGGGGGCTATCTCGGTGAACGTGGCATAGAGGCATCTCTCGAGTTGAAATTCAAGAAAGTCATCGAGAGCAAGGTAAGGTAAGAAGGTGCAGTAAGAAGCTTCAACTGGTAGGCAATCATTCGTTGCCTGAAACGGAGGGTGAAAGGGGTTTAGAGCAATGGGAATAAGTATTGCGTCTGATACTAGAACAGATCACAAGAAGGTGGGTCGTAAATTACATACGAAGCCAAGCGCGGGGAACAATTTTGGAAGACAGGGAGGTACAGGAGAGTCAGGTTTCGATCCTAGGACCTGTGGGTTATGGGCCCACCATGTGGTTAAAAGTAGAAAGGGGGCCGATGGCAAGGCATGTCAGATGATAGACTGTCAGTTATGTCGCGAACCTCGTTGGTACCAAGGGCAAGGGACGAACAGAACTATTTTCCTGCTCGTTGAACGAGGCGGACCAATAGGCAAAGTTCTCGTCCATCGGTGGTTACCGGAATGTCATCAACAATAGCAACAGGGTTTTACTTATAGAATTGGGCACCGAGGTGCTTCCTTAAGCAGGGATTTATTACTGCTTAGATCATAAAATTTAGAAGAGAGGTTAATCAAACCGACAGAAAGGAAAATGTGTCTATCAAACTTAACAGACCAATGGACAGGAAAAATATGATTATCAAATCAAGCAACCCAAAGGAAAGGAAGATGTGTTTACACATAAGAGTTGGGAGTATATCCTTCCCAAGAAAAAGCGGAGCAGGATATACATGATAGGACAGCAAGTTCAAAAGCATTTAGATAACGGGGAGAGGGAAGAATCATGATTTTACCCATACAACGGTGTGAGGGTCATCGAACGAGAAACATTTTGTATTATGCTTCCGATGTTCTTGTTGATATTCGGAATACCACAGTCATGCTTCGATGCGGCAATGATATGGTGTCAAGTAAAGACTGGATTTGAAGATCTCAAGAGATACCGAGAAACAATTCCAAGATATCTCGGAACATAAGGAATAACCAAGCACAACCAGGTCCGTATTGGCAAAAAGTCAAGATGTCATCGATGATATCACAAATCATCGAGGGGCAGGGATGGTATTTCTTGCCATGAATTCAATTGACATCTCTGAAGAAGCCAAAGTGTAGATGGTGATCACGACAGATTTTGTCGAGAGACTCTATGAAGATGCCATTGAGCAGAAAAGGAAGGATGAAATGAAAGGCTATGAGAACCACAGATTCGACACAAGCTCGAAGTCAAGCTTGTTGTTCGAGGTGAAATGATAAGATGAGGAAGATCGACGTAACCTTAGCTCATCGTCGAAAGTTGCTCCGGGCATAAGGACCAGGTAGCACAGTTAAAAGTAGACACGATAAAAATATAGCCGATCAGGCTAGGAATGACTTGAAGGATTATTAAACTCGTAAGAAACAAAAATTACTTAAGAGTTATTGAATCGGAGTGTGGAATCGATTCACTTATAGGCGTTCTCGAGTGAGTAACAACTCAAAACCCGGGGAAATTTGAAATCGATGAGAAGCAATACCAAATGAAGACTCGTAGGAAGCAACACGGTTCTTTGTTATTATCGAGGTACCGAAGGGTAATACTCGAAGGAAGATCAAAATAGAGGTTACGGAGATGCATTGATCTGCATAAGACAAGTGCTTTAACTTGTCCGAGAAATGGAACTAAAGGGGAACAATCATGGTGAGAACCATGGTTGCAAAGGACCAAACATAGATACCATATGAACTTATAATAAGGGGATTATTATATCACAAGAAGCTTCCATGATAAGTTCCACATCGGGTCCATGGGCATGAACACAAAGTTCAAGGTCGACTCCCACTTCTTCAATGCATAACCTTCCATTCACTTCTTATTTTTGATGAAGTCGTAGTGTTGAAATTATATCAGGAAAAACACCAGAAGAGTATGACTCGTGAAAACTCTCGCGTTCACATGGATTAAGGAAGGCATAGGTTCAACCCATAGGGGCATCTTGGAAACATATACCACAAACTCCACGAGTAAAATAACACAAGCTCGTAGGCAGAGCATGGTTGAGAAGGCAGAGGATACAATTTACCAAAGGCAATGTGTATCAGGGGAAGAGCGCACAAAATTTTGAATATGAAGGAAACTGTCGGTTAACAATCCAACAAAGGATTCAGCGGTCCTTAATGGATCTGATGTGAGTATCAGTACTCAATCAAAAGAAGGAAAGAATGCAAGGCATCAGATTATAGATATATCTGGATAACTTCAAAGCTTGAATACAAAGGAATTGTGATTTTCATATCAGAAGATCAGAAGCAGAGGCTCTGATAAAAGGCAAGTAAGTTGAATAGACATAGTTCGACAATCAACCAAGGTTTGACTTGCCGAGAACCAGCTCATGTCCGGAGTGACGTTTGAGCCGAAGGGAAGAATTCTAACTACGACTGATGATTGCGAGCAATGCAACATATTGAATCAATATGCTCAGGATGACAATGACAAAGGATGTCAATGAATATTGCCGAACATATGGATTTAACCATAATGCAGGTAGACAAGACTTTCGGGAGCACTAGGATGCATAGGATCTTTGGGAGATCGAATTACATTCAAAGAATTTTGTGAGACATATGATCAACTGGGGATGAACGAATCCCCGATAAGTGTGAGGAATTATTCATAGGGGTATTCAGGCGGAAAGAAGCTGCAAGCCAGTAGGCGCAAAAGATTCTTGGAAAATCGCGAAGTATTTCAAGGTATCTCGTAATAACAAGATCAACTTGGGATGACAATATGAACGACAGGTGTATGTAGTTATCCAGAGGGGTTTATCGGTGATATGAAATTGCAACGGCGAAGGGCACAAGGGTTTCGGGGAAACATCGGAGAGTATCTTCGAAATCATCTAAAGTAGCAAGCGATCATCTGGACTAAAGGGGCTCTCCGGGAGAAAGTGGGTACGAGATCCTAATGTCAGACTTAGTAAAATGTTTAACCCGAATAGACGAGAGATCAGAGTCCCAGAGTATAGACGAGGAATAAAAGATCCTAATACCACCCAATTGGCGACGTGGGCCCATAAGCCACACAGCCAAGTTAGTAAAACGGTTTCCGGTTTCTAGACTCAACTTCGGCCAAGGAGTTGGAAAGGGGGCTACCTACAGGCAGTCGGCTCTGATACCAACTTGTGACGCCCTCGATTCAATCGTACACTAATCATACACGCAAATGTGTACGATCAAGATCAAGGACTCACGGGAAGATATCACAACACAAGTCTAGACACAAATTAAAATAATACAAGCTTTATACTACAAGCCAGGGGGCTCGAGGGCTCGAATACATAAGCTCGAATACACAAGAGTCAGCAGAAGCAACAATATCTGAGTACAGACATGAGTTAGACAAGTTTGCCTTAAGAAGGCTAGCACAAAAGCAACATCGATCGAAAAGGCAAGGCCTCCTGCCTGGGAGCCTCCTAACTACTCCTGGTCGTCGGCGGTCTTCACGTAGTAGTAGGCATCAACGGTGGCATCTGGCTCCTGGGCTCCGACATCTGGTTGCATCAACCGGAAAGAAGAAGAAAGGGGGAAAAAGGGGGGGTAAAGCAACCGTGAGTACTCATCCAGAGTACTCGCAGTCAAGGATCTACACTACATATGCAACATTATTAAAGGAAGGCTGTATATGTGGACTTGGCTGCAGAAATGCCAGAATAGAGAGAAGGCCTAGTCCTATCGAAGACTAGCATCTTCTGGAAACCACCATCTTGCAGTAACCGGAGGGAGTAGAGTAGCATAAAGTAAAGTAGTAGAAGTGTTATCAACCTGGCCGGAGGTCCTTTCTCGACTCCCTGCGAGAAAGGCATCCCAGAGCCATACTATCCGGTTATCATCACAATCAAATCCTCATCACCATCCAGTTCTCATCACAAGTATCCAGTTCTAGTTGTATCGATCGGGATACAACTCCAAGTGTCCGTTACCGTAGGACAGGCTATCGATAGATGTTTTCTTCCCTGCAGGGGTGCACCAACTTACCCACCATGCTCGATTAACTCTGGCCGGACACACTTTCCTGGGTCATGCCCGGCCTCGGCCAAACAATACGCCGCAACCCGACCTAGACTTAATAGAGAGGCCAGCACGCCGGACTAAACCTATGCCCCCAGGGGTCATGGGCCATCTCCCCGGGAACTCCTGCACGTTGCGTGGGCAGCTGGTGAGCAGACCTGGCTACCTCCCTAAAAAGGAAGGAGCTTACCAGTCCAACTCGGCGCGCGCCGCTCAGTCGCTGACGTCTATTAAGCTTCGGTTGATGCATACGACGCAGAACGCCCATACTATGCCCACGTGATGGTTAGTGCTATCAGGCCAGAGGCCCCTCGGATCAAATATCCAAATCGTAGTGGATTAGGAATGCGCGGCAACAAGCAGAGACTCACGAAAGAGGTGACCCCGTTGCCCCGTCTCGAGGACTTGCGGCAAGGGCTAGGAATGCCCGGCCACGCCTTGTAATTATCTGGCGGGCACCTTCCAGTTCCGCCCTACTCCACATCACTCGCAATTAAGCTCGCGTGGGTACCCCTCAGGGTCGACCCGTCTTTCCAAGTAACAGTGGTAAAGTAAAAGTATCCGTGTGTCCAAACATCAAGGGTAAAACCCGAGGAATCACCCCCGATGAATTCCACTAGATGTAATCATCAAGGTGAACGTAAGAGGAATCACCCCCGAGGTTCACACTTGAGGGGTTGCACGACAGAGTCGTATCGAAAGTGGTTAAGGAGGAAATCACCCTCGATGACCACGACCGAATGACTACTCTACAGGGTTAACATCAGAAGTGCTGAAGAGGTTCACCCTCGATACTCGATAGTAAACCAGTAGTGTCAAGCAACTAAGGGGAAGTGATGTGCGGTGTCGGGGCCTGGTCTTCGATCATGTAGATCGAGTCGTCGATGATGAAGCAGGGGCAACAAGGACAAGTGGGGTTCACTGATGGATCGCTAACCAACCTATGCTAAGCAGTTTAGGATAAGCAGGTAAGGTACAACAGCAGATACAAAAGCAGTCTATGCATCAGAATAGGAGCAATCAATAACAGTAGCAAAATCTAATACAAGCATGAGAGAAAGGAATGGGCGATATCGGGATGATCAAAGGGGGGGCTTGCCTGGTTGCTCTGGCAAGGAGGGGGTCGTCGTCGACGTAGTCGATCACAGGGGCGGCATCGGTCTCGGGGTCTACCGGAGAGAAGAGGGGGAAGAAACAGTAAATATAAGGCAAACATAGCAGCACAAAGCATAACGTGGCAATATGATGTGTCGGGTGTGACGTAACATATGGTTACACGATATAGGTGAAGGGGAAAAATCAACCGGGAATGTATTCCCGGTTCCGGACCTGTGTCAGACAGATGACCGAAGGGGGAAAGTTCCATGTTCAGCATGCTAGGGGCATGTGACACATGAACGGATCCCGTATTCAGATTCGTCTCATCGTTCTGAGCAACTTTCATGTACAAAGTTTTCCGATCCGTGTTACAGATTATTTTCTATTATTTTTTGACGATCTAAAGGATTTTTTAATTTTCTAAAATTTATTAATTTCGAAAATTATAGTAATACATTTTATACACAGACTGAGCCAGCCACAGTCAATGACATGTGGGGCCAGTCAAAGCCAGTCAGCATTGACTTGGTCAAAGTTGACCAGTCAACAGGGTCAATGGGGCCCATTTGTCAGTGTCACATGTGTTTTAACACATTGTTTTAAAACAGTCTAAAAAGAGGTGGGGCCCTACTGTCATTGACACATCAAGCTAATTACAGGTTAATTAGCTAATTAAGCTACATTAATTAATTAAAAAAATTAATTGACCATTATCATTTTCTTTTCGGTTTTTTTAAGAAAAAAAGGGCATGCGGTCATTGGCCTAGGCCAACAGAGGAGGGCTGGGCACGCACCAGTGGAGCGCGCGGGGAGCAGGGCGTCGCCGACGGCGAACTGCGGCGAGGCCAGGGGGCGAGTTGGGTCAGGCGGTCGGAGGTGAGGCATACGATGCGGCTGTCGCAACCGCAGTAACACGGCGGCAGCGGAGACGCACGAGACAGCGGGCGAGGCCGGTGAGGCCGTGTGCGGGAGGAGCGGCGTGTGGTGGCTGTGGCGTGGAGCGCAGTCGGCAAGGATGGCTACGCGCGGGCGGTGACGGGGGTGTGCACGACCAGGAGTGGCCGTGCGCGAGGGGGGTTGCACGACGACCAGGCGTGTGGTGACCGCAGCGAGGCGCGACCAGCGACGGGGAGGGCTACGGTGAGCGGGCGCGCAGTGAGGAAGAGGAGGCCAAGGGCCTCACCAGCGTTGGAGGGTAGGGGAGGCGTCGACGCTTAGTAAGGTCGGGGACGACAGCGAAGTCGGGGAGGCGGCGCCAGCGGTTCGTCGGGTGACGGCGGGCGGCGACGGCGCGTCATCGGGACTCGGGGCGCCGCGGGGTTGAGCCCTCGTTCCAGATCGGGGGTGGAGGGGCCGGGGTGGCACGCGGACGGGAGGAAAAGGAGGGACGGGCGTCGGCGAGGTGGCGACGGGGTGGTCGGGCAGAGACGGGTTCGATCCCCCCGATCCAATCGGGGGGCAGAGGAGGAGCGGGTCGTGGGGAAGGAAAGTGGGTGCGAGTGGGGAGGGAACCGGCTAGGGTTCGGCTCGAGGTGGGTAAGGAGATCAAGGGGGTGGCTGGGCGGGCTTGGCCTGCTGGGCCGGCTGGGCCTGCCCAGGCAGAGATGGGTGGGGGTCCCTTCTCCTTTTAAAGTTTTCTGGTTTTATTTTAAAACCACTAGCAACTGACTTTTAAATAAAATGAGACTTGGCCGTAAACCACAATGCAAATTTTTGACACAGGCATAAATGATTTGGTGAGCATCTAACATAGCTTTAATTTTTTGTAACTTAAAAGCATTAAAAAATTACTTTAGCCACTGTTTTATTTATTTTAGGGCAGTAAACCAATTTATAAAAAAGTTGGTTCACCATGACAAATATCCAGGAATTATTTGCAACACCTAAAACATTTTAGTTTTGACATTTGAATTTTTTTAAAGATTGACTCGAATTTAATTTGAATTTGAACGAGGTGTGAAACAATGCGAGTTACCAACAGTAATCGTGGTGACGCGGCAACATTAGTGGATGGTTACTGTAGATTAAATATCCGGGCGTCACAGAAAACTCCTCACATAATGGGAAGGCCCATATATTATCGAGGAGGTTTATCGGTCTGGAGCCATCACAATAAATAATGTCGAAGGTACTAACCCTAAGGTTGTCAATGGGCAACGAGTAAAACATTATATCTCAGGTACGCCCATTAGTGTTGAAAGTAATATTATCCAAACTTTGACATCAGAAGAACACATAAAAGTGTCCTTCCAGAACACTCCAGAATCTTGAAAATAAGGAGGTACATGATACGGTAAGTAAACAGACTCCGAAAAATCCGCAAAAATATTTTTTTTCAGTTTTGGAATATTTAGAAAATTAGGAAAATAAGAAACTTCCAGGAAGCGTACCCTGATGGGCACAAGACACCAGGGCGCGCCAGGCACCAGGCTTGCCTGGCACGCCCAGGTGGGTTGTGCCCACCTGGGACACCTTCCTGACTCTGTTTTCTACAGTTTGCTTGTCCTCCAAGATAGAAATCTATATATACTCCCGGAACCTGTTAACCATCATATCATGGAGAAATCCTCTGTTCTCTTTTCTTGTCGTCTTCTGCGCAGTTCTAAAAATATATCGTCCCAAGACTCCGGCGGAGAGAGTTATGTTGCTGATTTCATCGCAAACCCCAAATCCTATGGGGATGAGGGGCACTATAGCTGGACCTCCGAAGAAGATGAAGATGAATCGGTTCCTCCCCGGTTCAAAAATGAAAGCATGGAGGCATTATTCAAGAGGACAATAAATCTCGAGATAGATAACGACGAGTTGAGGATAGACAATTTTATTCTCCATCAGAAGTTGGACGAAGCGAAGGGAAAACCCTCTACTTTTTCACCACCACCACCACCATCTTCTTCACCACCAAAGGATAATTGAGTATCGGGTATGGGCACTCCCCTTGGCATCTGCCAAGCTTGGGGGAGGTGCCCCGGTATCGTATCATCCCACTATCTTTTTTACCTTTACTTATTTTAGTTCAATCTTTTGCTTTAGATGAATAAAAGTTTAGTTCGATCATTTCTTCTTTGAGAGTTTGCTTAGTGATTTATCCTTGTAATCGTGTGCAAGTTATATAATAAAGTTTAATTTGAGTTTTTGCTTTCTTTACTTTCATGTTGCAAATAAAGAAAAGAAATAAGGAAGAGAAAAAAGAGAATGGAAATAAATAAAAGAAAGGAAATAAATCAAGATCATATAATAATATTATGGTAGGTGATGACACCACATAAGGAAAAGTATAAGTAGAAAATTTTATTAGATATTGACAAACATAGCATTAGTCAATGATGCAACTCATGAAAGAATTAATAAGGGAAGATAAGATTCACATATAAATATACTATCCTAGAAATCTTTTGTGATTGTGAGCCCTCGTCAAAATATTATATGCCAAAATTGTTGACGTTGGACAAGGAAGATAACTTAATCGTTTATGTTTGTTTATATTCACATAGAAGTCATATTGTCATAGATCCTTCAACATGTGGTGCTTGCCCCCTATCTTTGCTAGCGAAAAATTCTGCACTAAGTAGAGATACTACTTGTGCATCCAAAAACCCTTAAACCCAAAACTTATTTTCAAGTGTCCACCATACCTACCTAGGGATTGAGCAAGATCCCTCAAGTAAGTTGTCATCGGTGCAAAAAGGCAATAAAAAATGCTTCTAAATGTGTGAGATCACTTAGTGTAAGGGAAAATTGAGCGTTGCACAAACTTGTGATGGTGAAGAATAAAAGTGACAGACTGCATAATAAAGGTCGCTATCACATGGGGCAATGCAACGTGACGTTCTTTTGCACTAAGGGGCTGAGCATACAAAAAAAATAAGGGCATGGCAACCTCTACTTCCCTCTGCGAAGGGCATATCTTTTAGTTTTATGCAAAGATTCAAAGTTTTCTTTCTATTCCTTTTTATTTTTCTCCTTTCGCAAGCATCATGTGGTGAGAAAAGATCTAGGCACATATGTCCAGTTGAATATAGATAGCATGAGTTATTATTGTTGACATCACCCTTGAGGTGAATACGTTGGGAGGCGAAACTATAAGCCCCTATCTTTCTATGTGTCCAGTTGAAACGTTTTACTCATGTGTATGCGGTGAGTGTTAGCAATCATAGAAGACTATATGATGGTTGAGTATGTGGACTTGCCTAAAGGCTCCGATACGCGACCCTTCCTGAAAAGATGATGAATTGTAGTTGCAAAGTTGACTGAGAACATAGTTTGTTGATTTTTAATAGATTTTTTGTTTTATACTTCGATTGTGTGATGAATTGTTACTTATTCATGAGAAGTCTATGATAAAAGTCTTATGTTTAAATTTGTTGCTGTTATAATAATGAACATGACGCTTCTATGTCCGTATTTTGCTTTATCGACACCTCTCTCTCAAAGCATGTGGACAAGTTTTCCGATTTCGGTTTTCGCTTGAGGACAAGCGAGGTCTAAGCTTGGGGGAGTTGATACATCCATTTTGCATCATGTTTCCTTTGTGACGCCCCCGATTCAATCGTACACTAATCATGCACGCAAATGTGTACGATCAAGATCAGGGACTCATGGGAAGATATCACAACACAACTCTACAAATAAAATAAGTCATACAAGCATCATAATACAAGCCAGGGGCCTTGAGGGCTCGAATACAAGTGCTCGATCATAGACGAGTCGGCGGAAGCAACAATATCTGAGTACAGACATAAGTTAAACAAGTTTGCCTTAAGAAGGCTAGCACAAACGGAGGTACAGATCGAACGAGGCGCAGGCCTCCTGCCTGGGATCCTCCTAACTACTCCCGGTCGTCGTCAGCGGGCTGCACGTAGTAGTAGGCACCTCCGGTGTAGTAGGAGTCGTCGGCGGCGGTGGCGTCTGGATCCTGGGCTCCATCGTCTGGTCGCAGCAATCGGGTAAAGGAAAGGGGAAAAGGGGGAACAAAGCAACCGTGAGTACTCATCCAAAGTACTCGCAAGCAAGGAGCTACACTACATATGCATGGATATATGTGTAAAGGGCCATATCAGTGGACTGAACTGCATAATGCCAGAATAAGAGGGGGGTAGCTAGTCTTATCGAAGACTACGCTTCTGGTCGCTTCCGTCTTGCAGCAGGTAGAAGAGAGTAGACTGAAGTCCTCCAAGTAGCATCGCATAGCATAATCCTACCCGGCGATCCCCTCCTCGATGCCCTGTTAGAGAGCGACCACCGGGTTGTATCTGGCACTTGAAAGGGTGTGTTTTTATTAAGTATCCGGTTCTAATTGTCATAAGGTCAAGGTACAACTCCAAGCCGTCCTGTTACCGAAGATCACGGCTATTCGAATAGATTAACTTCCCTGCAGGGGTGCACCATAACCCAACACGCTTGATCCCATTTGGCCGGACACACTTTCTTGGGTCATGCCCGGCCTCGGAAGATCAACACGTCGCAGCCCCACCTAGGCACAATAGAGCGGTCAGCACGCCGGTCTAAACCTAAGCGCGCAGGGGTCTGGGCCCATCGCCCTGAGCACACCTGCACGTTGCGAACGCGACCGGAAGCAGATCTAGCCCCCTTAATACAAGTGTGAGCTTACGATCCAATGCGGCGCGCGCCACTCAGTCGCTGACGTCAAGAAGTGCTTCGGCTGATACCACGACGCCGAGTGCCCATATCTTTCCCGCATAGTTGGTTAGTGCATATAGACCAAATGGCCAGACTCAGATCAAATACCCAGATCTCGTTAAGCGTGTTAAGTATCCGCGAATGCCAACAGGGCCAGGCTCACCTCTCACCCAGGTAGCCCCGAACTGCCCTGCCGCTCCGCCACAAAGATCCACACAGAGGGCCGTCGGGACAAAGGTCCTTTCAGCCCCCAATCCGTGAATCACTCATTGGTACTCCTCGAGCCAACCCGACTTTGGTCACCACATGTATCATGTTTAAAGTGTAGTATATATCCATGATCACCTCCCGAAGTGATCACAGCCCAGTAGTATAGCATGGCAGACGGACAAGAGTGTAGGGCCACTGATGGAACACTAGCATCCTATACTAAGCAGGTAGGGCTGCAGGTAAAGGTAACAACAGTAGTAACAAAGACAGGCTATGCATCAGGATAGGAATAACGGAAAGCAGTAACATGCTACACTACTCTAATGCAAGCAGTATAGAGAAGAGTAGGCGATATCTGGTGATCAAGGGGGGGGGTGGGCTTGCCTGGTTGCTCTGGCAAGGAGGGGTCGTCGGTGACGTAGTCGATCACAGGGGCATCGACAGCAGTCGCAGGGTCTATCCTAGAAGAAAGAGGAGAGAGAAACAAATAAATAACGGGCAAACAAAAGTACACAAAGAATGACATGGCAATACATGATGTTAGGGGTGACCTAACGCAATGCTACACGTTGCAAGCGAAGAGGGAAAACATCCGAGAATGTTTTCCCAGCATTTGGCATTTTTCGGACAGGTGAATCGGAGGGGACGGATCCATGTTCGCTATGCTAGGGGCATCTGACAGATGAACGGATGGCATATTCGGATTCGTTGGATTTTTCTGAGCAACTTTTGTATATAAATTATTTTAATCCGGGTTACGGTTTATTTTCTATTAATTATCAAAGTTTTATTAATATTCTGTAATTTCTGGAACTAATACTAATTCAAAAATAATAGCAAAATGCTATGTGCACACATTGAGGTGCACACAGCAGGGCGCTATAGGGGATGACAGGTGGGGCCTGTTGACTGCCTAGTCAGCAGTCAACAGTGGACTGTTGACTGGTCAAAGGACCAGTGGGCCCCGTATGTCATTGACTATACCTAAACAATTAATTAGAAACTAACTTAGTTAATTGGGGGCCACATGTCAACTACACATTTGACTAAGTCAACAAATAAACCAAGCTAATCTAACTACATAGGGCCGGCTTCATACACACTTACGCACTCAACACACACCACAACACGGCCATGGCCAGCAGCAGCTATTCAGAGTAGCAAAAACGGCAGCGACAACACCTATGCAGCGGTAGCAGAAAGAGCAGCAGCAGGCGCAGCTTGCTAGCAAGCAGAGCAAAGCATTGGCAGGAGCAACAACTAGCAGCAGCAGGAGGAGGAATCAGCAGCGGCAAGCAGCAGTATCTAGCAGCCAGGAGCAGCAGCAGTGACTAACTAGCAGGAGCAGCAGCAAAACAGCAGCGTAGCAGCGGCAGGCAGAAGCTTCAGGCGGCAACCGGGAGCAGCAGCGCAGTAGCAGCGGCAGCGTACGAGGCAGGCGCGGGCGGCGCGGGGGCGCGCGTAGCCGGGGATGTCAGGGCGTGGCCCGGGCGCAACAGGGGCTCGCGGGCGAGCGTGTGCGGCGGGAGCGGAGCTCCGGTCACGGCGCCCGTGTACGGGTGTCGTCGGGGTTGCGCCACAGGCGCCCATTTGACGCGTGCCTGGTCGCGTTCGAGTTTACGCGGGAGCCACGTCTAACGATGGCGATTACAACAGCTGGAGTGGACGGAGTTGAGAACTCCGACGACGGCCAGGGGCGGCGGTTTCGGGCGAGCTTGGTTTCAACGGCATGGAGCACGGCAGGAGCTGCAAGTGGTCGCGTTGTCTTCGTGGGAGCTCAAGGAGCTTGAGACCAAGCACGGGTGCGAGAGACAGCAGCTGTGAGCTTTGCGACGACATGGCCGGCGGCGATGAGCTTTGGCCCCGACAGGAACGGCGGCTACAGACACGGATTCGAGAACTAGGGAGAGGGCTTTCAAGCGGGAGCTCACCGGGGAGCGCATGAAAGGCTCGGTGAGGGCCCGGAGCGCAGGACGACGACGGAGTCGACGGAGGCGCGCCGGTGGCCGAAGGTTGAAGAAGAGTTCGATCCGCTCGATGTAGTGGCCTCGGGCTCGAACGGTGGTGCGTAGACGACGTAGGGGACGACGGTGAACCTCCCGGACGCCAACGGGCGACGAAGAGTGGCCGATGGCCACATGTACAACAACGATGGCGACGCGGCGACAGTAGCTTCGCGCAACGGCGTCGGGTCGCCGCGGGGAAGACGAGGGGAGGAAGATGGGGGCGCGAGGAGGGGGAGTGGGGGTCCGGCTAGGTTTAGAGAGGGGCACCGGGGTCTTGTAGGCCGGGGTCGCCGGCCGGATGGCCGCCACGGTGTCGGCCGGTGCCGTGGCGGGCATCGGCTCTACCCACGACCCCCTCTGTGAACAGAGGAGGAGGCGACGTGGGGAGTGGGCCGGCCTGGCCTGGCCAGTTGGGCCTTGGCCCAGGGGAGGGGGCGTTTTCTTTTTCTCTTATTTTATTTTCGGTTTTGCCTTTTTCTTGTTTATTTATATTACTTTTTCTATTTTAGTTTTGTTTCTTATTAATTTTAATTTTAGTAAAATATACACGTAGCATATGAATTAGTATTTAAACTTAGCCCATAGTCACAAAAAGTCTAGTCCTCAAATAAATTAGTTTGATATTTTATTAATTACAAAAGGTATTTAAATTATTGTTTTATTGCTGTTTTATCCATCTTATGGTATTTAAACATTTTATAAAGGTGTGGTTTCTCCACCATAATTACCTATGCAATATTTGATTCACTCCGAACATTTTAGTTTTAATATTTCAAAAAAAATATTGTTTGCTTGATTTTGAATTTGAATTTGAATCGGTTTCGAACTAACGCGAGGTTAGCAACAGTAATCGAAGTGATGTGGCACCATTAGCAGAGAATTACTATAGCTTAAATATCCGGACGTTACAATTCTCCTCCACTACAAGAAATCTCGTCCCGATATTTAAGAGGTGGAAAAAGGGGGAAAGTTCTCGTTACGAAATTCTAACGGATCTTCTCGGTCTTGGTTGCTCTTCTCAAAGAGGCCTGTCCAATACAATGATGTCTTCACTTCTCTGCTTCAGGTCATCATGATGAAGCCGGCATCCTTTCTTCAGGAACTCCATCGTACTTACGAAAGAATAAAGGGTGGTTATTCCAGAAGAACGGACCTCTACAAGGTTGACTATCTGGTCGATATCATCGGGGAAGGTGGCGGAAAGTAACTCTCGAATTGAAACTTCAGAATATATCGAGAGCAAAATAAAGAGGTATCATGGGGAGTTTCAAGCGGGCAGGCAATCGTTCGATGCCTGAAACGAAGTGTTGAAGGGGTTTAGAGCAATGTGAGTAAGCATTGCATCTGATACTTGAATAGATCAAGGTGGCCCGTGAGTTACATACAAAGTCAAGCACGAGGAATAACTTTGACAATAGGGGGTGTACAGGACAGTCAGGTTTCGATCCTGTGGAACTGTGGGTTATGGGCCCATCATGTGGTTTTTTTAATAGGAGCAGTGACATCTTGCACGGTCATGATGGCAAGGCATGCCAGAGAGTACCATGTCAGTTATGTCGGCAACAACGTTGGTACCAAGGGCGAGGGACGAAGAGAACCATTTTCCTGCTCGTTGCATCGAGGCGGACCAATAGGCAAAGTTCTCGTCCATCGGTGGTTACCAGAATGTCATCAACAAAAGTAACAGGGTCTTACTGACAGAATTGTACACGAGGGGTCTACATAAGCAGGGAATTAATACTGCTTAGACCATAATGATCACCAGAAAGGTTAACCCAAGTAATGGAAAGGAAAATATGATTATTGGGTTAAATAGAACAATGGAAAGGAAAAATGTGTTTAAACACATATTTCAGGGGTATATCCTTCCCAAGGACAAGCAGAGCATGATATCCATGACAGGATATATCGTAGAAAACCCTTTAGGAAAGGGGAGAGAAATATCATGACATTACCCATACAACGGTGTTAGGATAAATGATGAAGAAAATTTAGCATTGTGCTTCAAATGTTCTTATTGAAAAAATCGGAGTACCACCGACATGCTTCGAGAGAGCATTGACATGGTCATTGGGTAAAGATCAGACTTTGGATTCACAAAGGAACCATCAGGAACAACTTATAGAATAAGTCTTACAGTTTCCCCATGGAAGAATGGGTAACCTTGCTGAAAAGGAAACTATAACAATAGGGCCTCCGACCAGGTGTGCTAGGCACGACATCACCTTACCGGGTCATATTAAGATCAATGTTATGACTCTTGGAAATATGTTCCCACCATCATATCTGACCGAGATTCAGATCTGATTGGTGTCAGGATACCTCAAACTCAGGGATTGAACTATGGGAGTGAGTTCCAAAACGAGAGTTCATCATTAAACTAAGGAGAGGATGAGGAGGTGGCTGATGGACTCAGCGATAACTCATCAAGATTTCCAAAAGTATGGATTTCCACAATTATGTGAACAAGGAGATATCATTTGTCAGATCAAATGATATAAAGATTTATGCTCGAGGAAAACATACCTATTTAAACACTGGTTGAAAGTTGCACCCGAAATATGGGTTGGGTTGCACGACCAATGTCAAAATGGTGATTCAATAATCAATAGTATAAGAGCGAATGGCCGACCATTAACTTCAAAGCAATATGGTTGCTAGAAGGGCAAAATCCAAACAGCACCGATCGAATCAACACGAGGACCAAGAAAGAATGGTGATGGTGAGAAGTATCACTTGTATTAAGAATTCCCAAAGGTGGTGCAATCCTCACAACATTCTTGACATCAAAGATGGTAATACTCCGTGGTAGAACATAACATAAGTTGGATAGCAAGGAACTCAAGGTACAACACAAAACAGGAACAAGTTTTGTGTTGGAGGGAATGCAATAATGTTGTCGATGATAACCCAAATCATCGAGGGCAAAGGATGCTATCTCTCATCAAGAATTCGATAGATATCTTGGAAGACCTCATAAGGTTGATGATGTTCACGACACATCTGTCGAGAGATTTCAAGATGTAATCAATCAGCGACGACATCAAGTCAAAGGAATGATGAAGCGGAAGGTTATTGGAACCATGGGTAGGACACAAACTTGAAATCAAGCTTGTTGTTCAAGGTGAACTGATATGACGAGGAAGATCGACGTAAGATTACCTCATCATCGAAAGTTGTGCTCCAGGATTAAGGACCAGGTAGCACAGTTAAAATTTAGCACGATAATGATATAGCCGATCAGGCTTGGAATGACTTGAAGGATTATTAAACTCATAAGCAACGAAGATTACTTAGAGTTATTGAACCAGAGTGCGGAATCGGTTCACTTACCGGTGTTCTTGAGCGACTAACAACTCAGAACCCATGAAAAATTGGAATCGGTGATAAATAATAGCTGATGGAGACTCATAAGATGCAACACAGTTCTTAGATATACTCGAGATACCAGAGGGTAATACTCGACTGTAGATCAAGGTAGAGGTTGGACTGGTGTATTGACTTGCAAAAGATAAGTGCTTTAACTTGTCCGAGAAATGGGATCAAAGAGAAAATATGGTCGAAACCACGATTGCATAGGATCAGTTCACAGATACCAGATGATCTTATCTCAACAAAATAGTTATTATTACAAGAAGCTTCTATGGTAGGATCTACATCGTGTCCATGGGCATGAACACAAAGTTCAAGGTCGACTCCCACTTCTTCAATGTATAACCGTCCATTCACCTCTCACTTTCGAAAAAGTTGTAGTGTTGAGATTTTATCTAGCAAAACACCAGAAGAGTATGACTCGTGAAAACTTTTGAGTTCACACATATTAAGGAAGGCATAGGTTCAACCCGTCAGGGTATCGTGGAAACATATACCACAAGCTTCAATGGTAAATACCACAAGCTCGAAAGCAGAGCATGGTTGGTCAATCAGAGGATAGGATTTACCAATGGAGAAATAATTTCCAAAGGGATTGAATATGAAGGACGTTATCGGATAAAATCCAACAAAGGATCCGGTGGTCCTCAAAGGATCTGAGGTGAGCATCGGTACTCAACCAGAGGAAGAAACAATGCAAGGAGATCTGACTATAGAAACAACTGACTAATTCAAAGCTCAAGTGCAAAAGAATTATTATTTACAAAGCAAAGGATCAGAAGCAGACGCTCTGATCAAGGATGGATAAGTTCAATATACTTAGGGGCACAATTGACGACAATTTGATTGGCGAGAACCAGCTCACGTTTGAAATGACGTCTGAGCCAGAAGGATGAATTCTAGGATATGATTGAGGATTGAGAGCATTCACATCATATTGGATTAACAGACTTAAAATGATAATGACAAAGGATGCCAATAAGATTACCAGACTTATAGGATTTAATCCCAATGCAAGTAACCAAGAATTTCAAGCAATAGGTTGTTGAGGATCTTCAAAAGATCGAATGGTATTTCAAAAGCTTTTGTGAAATACCAGAATCAACTGGGGATGAGCGGATACTCGATGAGTGTGAGAAATTATCCGTAGGGGTATTCAGGTGGCAAAGAACTGCAAGGCAGTAGCCACAAAGTATTCTCGAAACAATAGAGAGAATTTTCAGTGTATCTTGTAATAACAAGAGCAGCCGGGAATGAAGGTAAGAACGACAAGTGTATGTATTTATCCATAGGGATATATCGATGATAGGGAATTGCAAAAGCGACGGGCAAAAGGTCTCGAGAGAACATTGGTGAGTAACTTCGGAATCTTCTGGTGCAGCAGGCGATCATCTGTAATAAGTGGCTCTCCGGGAGAAATTTGTTACGAGAACCTAATGTTAGAGTTTTAGCAAATTCATTTAACCCGAAGAGAAGAGAGATTAGAGTCCCAGAGTATAGGTCGAAGAATAAAAGATCCTAATACCACCCAAATGGCGACGTGGGCCCGTAAGACACACACCCATGTTAGTAAAAAGTTTTTGCAATATCTAGACTCGACTTCGACCAAGGAATGTGGAAGGGGGATTCCTACAGGCAGTCAGCTCTGATACCAACTTGTGACGCCCCCGATTCAATCGTACACTAATCATGCACGCAAATGTGTACGATTAAGATCAGGGACTCACGGGAATATATCACAACACAACTCTACAAATAAAATAAGTCATACAAGCATCATAATACAAGCCAGGGGCCTCAAGGGCTCGAATACAAGTGCTCGATCATAGACGAGTCAGCGGAAGCAACAATATCTGAGTACAAACATAAGTTAAACAAGTTTGCCTTAAGAAGGCTAGCACAAACGGAGGTACAAATCGAACGAGGCGCAGGCCTCCTGCCTGGGATCCTCCTAACTACTCCTGGTCGTCGTTAGCGGGCTGCACGTAGTAGTAGGCACCTCCGGTGTAGTAGGAGTCGTCGGCGGCGGTGGCGTCTAGATCCTGGGCTCCATCGTCTGGTCACAGCAATCGGGTAAAGGAAAGGGGAAAAGGGGGAACAAAGCAACCGTGAGTACTCATCCAAAGTACTCGCAAGCAAGGAGCTACACTACATATGCATGGATATATGTGTAAAGGGCCATATCAGTGGACTGAACTGCATAATGCCAGAATAAGAGGGGGTAGCTAGTCTTATCGAAGACTACGCTTCTGGTCGCCTCCGTCTTGCAGCAGGTAGAAGCGAGTAGACTGAAGTCCTCCAAGTAGCATCGCATAGCATAATCCTACCCGGCGATCCCCTCCTCGATGCCCTGTTAGAGAGCGACCACCGGGTTGTATCTGGCACTTGAAAGGGTGTGTTTTATTAAGTATCCGGTTCTAGTTGTCATAAGGTCAAGGTACAACTCCAAGCCGTCCTGTTACCGAAGATCACGGCTATTCGAATAGATTAACTTCCCTGCAGGGGTGCACCACATAACCCAACACGCTTGATCCCATTTGGCCGGACACACTTTCTTGGGTCATGGGCCTCGGAAGATCAACACGTCGCAGCCCCACCTAGGCACAATAGAGCGGTCAGCGCGCCGGTCTAAACCTAAGCGCGCAGGGGTCTGGGCCCATCGCCCTGAGCACACCTGCACGTTGCGAACGCGGCCGGAAGCAGATCTAGCCCCCTTAATACAAGTGCGAGCTTACGATCCAATGCGGCGCGCGCCACTCAGTCGCTGACGTCAAGAAGTGCTTCGGCTGATACCACGACGCCGAGTGCCCATATCTTTCCTGCGTAGTTGGTTAGTGCGTATAGACCAAATGGCCAGACTCAGATCAAATACCCAGATCTCGTTAAGCGTGTTAAGTATCCGCGAACGCCAACATGGCCAGGCTCACCTCTCACCCAGGTAGCCCCGAACTGCCCTGCCGCTCCGCCACAAAGATCCACACAGAGGGTCGTCGGGACAAAGGTCCTTTCAGCCCCCAATCCGTGAATCACTCGCGGGTACTCCTCGAGCCAACCCGACTTTGGTCAGCACATGTATCATGTTTAAAGTATAGTATATATCCATGATCACCTCCCGAAGTGATCACAGCCCAGTAGTATAGCATGGCAGACGGACAAGAGTGTAGGTCCACTGATGGAACACTAGCATCCTATACTAAGCAAGTAGGGTTGCAGGTAATGGTAACAATAGTAGTAACAAGGACAGGCTATGCATCAGGATAGGAATAACGGAAAGCAGTAACATGCTACACTACTCTAATGCAAGCAGTATAGAGAAGAGTAGGCGATATCTGGTGATCAAGGGGGGGGGGGGCTTGCCTGGTTGCTCTGGCAAGGAGGGGTCGTCGGTGACATAGTCGATCACAGGGGCATCGACAGCAGTCGCAGGGTCTATCGTAGAAGAAATAGGAGAGAGAAACAAATAAATAACGGGCAAACAAAAGTACACAAAGAATGACATGGCAATACACGATGTTAGGGGTGACCTAACGCAATGCTACACGTTGCAAGCGAAGAGGGAAAACATCCGAGAATGTTTTCCCAGCATTTGGCATTTTTCGGACAGGTGAATCGGAGGGGACGGATCCATGTTCGCTATGCTAGGGGCATCTGACAGATGAACGGATGACATATTCGGATTCGTTGGATTTTTCTGAGCAACTTTCGTATATAAATTATTTTAATCCGGGTTACGGTTTATTTTCTATTAATTTTCAAAGTTTTATTAATATTCCATAATTTCTGGAATTAATACTAATTCAAAAATAATAGCAAAATGCTATGTGCACACATTGAGGTGCACACAGCAGGGCGCTATAGGGGATGACAGGTGGGGCATGTTGACTGCCTAGTCAGCAGTCAACAGTGGACTGTTGACTGGTCAAAGGACCAGTGGGCCCCGCATGTCATTGACTATACCTAAACAATTAATTAGAAACTAACTTAGTTAATTGGGGGCCACATGTCAACTACACATTTGACTAAGTCAACAAATAAACCAAGCTAATCTAACTACATAGGGCCGGCTTCGTACACACTTACGCACTCAACACACACCACAACACGGCCATGGCCAGCAGCAGCTATTCAGAGTAGCAAAAACGGCAGCGACAACACCTATGCAGCGGTAGCAGAAAGAGCAGCAGCAGGCGCAGCTTGCTAGCAAGCAGAGCAAAGCATTGGCAGGAGCAACAACTAGCAGCAGCAGGAGGAGGAATCAGCAGCGGCAAGCAGCAGTATCTAGCAGCCAGGAGCAGCAGCAGCGACTAACTAGCAGGAGCAGCAGCAAAACAGCAGCGTAGCAGCGGCAGGCGGAAGCTTCAGGCGGCAACCGGGAGCAGCAGCGCAGTAGCAGCGGCAGCGTACGAGGCAGGCGCGGGCGGCGCGGGGGCGCGCGTAGCCGGGGATGTCAGGGCGTGGCCCGGGCGCAACAGGGGCTCGCGGGCGAGCGTGTGCGGCGGGAGCGGAGCTCCGGTCACGGCGCCCGTGTACGGGTGTCGTCGGGGTTGCGCCACAGGCGCCCATTTGACGCGTGCCTGGTCGCGTTCGAATTTACGCGGGAGCCGCATCTAACGATGGCAATTACAACAGCTGGAGTGGCCGGAGTTGAGCACTCCGACGACGGCCAGGGGCGGCGGTTTCGGGTGAGCTTGGTTTCAACGGCATGGAGCACGGCAGGAGCTGCAAGTGGTCGCGTTGTCTTCGTGGGAGCTCAAGGAGCTCGAGACCAAGCACGGGTGCGAGCGACAGCAGTTGTGAGCTTTGCGACGACATGGCTGGCGGCGATGAGCTTTTGCCCCGACGGGAACGGCGGCTACAGACACGAATTCGAGAACTAGGGAGAGGGCTTTCGAGCGGGAGCTCACCGGGGAGCGCACGAAAGGCTCGGTGAGGGCCCGGAGCGCAGGACGACGACGGAGTCGACGGAGGCGCGCCGGTGGCCGAAGGTTGAAGAAGAGTTCGATCCGCTCGATGTAGTGGCCTCGGGCTCGAACGGTGGTGCGTAGACGACGTAGGGGACGACGGTGAACCTCCCGGACACCAACGGGCGACGAAGAGTGGCCGATGGCCACATGTACAACAACGATGGCGACGCGGCGACAGTAGCTTCGCGCAACGGCATCGGATCGCCGCGGGGAAGACGAGGGGAGGAAGATGGGGGCGCGAGGAGGGGGAGTGGGGGTCCGGCTAGGTTTAGAGAGGGGCACCGGGGTCTTGTAGGCTGGGGTCGCCGGCCGGATGGCCGCCACGATGTCGGCCGGTGCCGTGGCGGGCATCGGCTCTGCCCACGACCCCCTCTGTGAACAGAGGAGGAGGCGACGTGGGGAGTGGGCCGGCCTGGCCTGGCCAGTTGGGCCTTGGCCCAGGGGAGGGGGGGTTTTCTTTTTCTCTTATTTTATTTTCGGTTTTGCCTTTTTCTTGTTTATTTATATTACTTTTTCTATTTTAGTTTTGTTTCTTATTAATTTTAATTTTAGTAAAATATACACGTAGCATATAAAGTAGTATTTAAACTTAGCCCATAGTCACAAAAAGTCTAGTCCTCAAATAAATTAGTTTGATATTTTATTAATTACAAAAGGTATTTAAATTATTGTTTTTACTGCTGTTTTATTCATATTATGGTATTTAAACATTTTATAAAGGTGTGGTTTCTCCACCATAATTACCTATGCAATATTTGATTCACTCCGAACATTTTAGTTTTAATATTTCAAAAAAAAATATTGTTTGCTTGATTTTGAATTTGAATTTGAATCGGTTTCGAACTAACGCGAGGTTAGCAACAGTAATCGAAGTGATGTGGCACCATTAGCAGAGAATTACTATAGCTTAAATATCCGGACGTCACATCCTTACTGTTATTTATGATGTTTTTATCCATAATAATGCTTTTTGGAGTAATTCTAATGCCTTTTCTCTCATAATATGCAAGGTATACACAAAGAGGGAGAATTCCGGCAGCTGGAAATCTGGACAGGGAAAAGCTACGTCAGGCTACCTATTCTGCACAACTCCAAACAAGCTGAAACTTCACGGAGATTTTTTTATGAAATATTTGAGGAATATTGGAGCAAATAACTACCAGAGGGGGCCCACCAGGTGGGCACAACCGACCTGGGCGCGCCAGGCACCCCAGGCGCGCCCTGGCGTGTTGTGCTCACCCAGGCCCACCTCCGGTGCCCATCTTTTGGTATATAGGTCATTTTGACCTAGAAAAAATAAGGAGAGGACTTTCGGGACGGAGCGTCGCCATCTCGAGGCGGAACTTGGGCAGGAGCACTTTTGCCCTCCGGCAAAGCGATTCCGCCGGGGAAACTTCCCTCCCGGAGGGGGAAATCATCGTCATCATCATCACCAACAACTCTCCCATCTTTGGGAGGGCAATCTCCATCAACATATTCAACAACACCATCTCATCTCAAACCCTAGTTAATCTCTTGTGTTCAATCTTGTTACCGGAACTATAGATTGGTACTTGTGGGTGACTAGTAGTGTTGATTACATCTTGTAGTTGATTACTATATGGTTTATTTGGTGGAATATTATATGTTACAGATCCAATATGCTATTTAATACTCCTCTAATCATGAGCATGATTATAATTTGTTAGTAGTTACTTTTGTTCTTGAGGTCAAGGGAGAAATCATGTTGCAAGTAACCATGTGAACTTGATATGTGTTCGATATTTTGATAGTATGTATGTTGTGATTCCCTTAGTGGCGTCATGTGAACGTCGACTACATGACACTTCACCATATTTGGGCCTAAGGGAATGCATTGTGGATTAGCAATTAGATGATGGGTTGCGAGAGTGACAGAAGCTTAAACCCCAGTTTATGCGCTATTCCGCAAGGGACCAATTGGATCCAAAAAAGTTTAATGCTATGGTTAGAATTTATTCTTAATACTTTTCGCGGGAGGGTTAATCATAAGTAGGATGTTTGTTCAAGTAAGATCAACACCTAAGCACCGGTCCACCCACATATCAAATTATCAAAGTACCGAACACGAATCAAACCAACATGGTGAAAGTGACTAGATGAAAATCCCATGTACCCTCATGAATGATTTGCTTATCATTAGAGACTGTTTTTTCCTGTCCTTTGACTCAGAAGGATTGGGCTACCTTGCTGCACTTTCGTTACTACTATCATTACTTTCTCGTCACAAATTATCTTGCTATCAAACTACTCAGCTAGTTATAATTTCAGCACTTGCAGACATTACCTTGCTGAAAACCACTTGTCATTTCCTTCTGCTCCACGTTGGGTTCGACACTCTTACTTATTGAAAAGAGCTACAATTGATCCCCTATACTTGTGGGTCATCAATATCATTGGCGGTTCCCAAACAGAAACTAAAGTTTATTCCTTTTTCAACCATACTTTCACTTTCCATGGCTAGCCGTATCCACGGGTGCCTTCCATACCAACACTTTCCAAGGAATTTATTATTTGACAACATAAAATAAATTCATTTTTTATTTCGGGACTAGGCATCCCTAATACCTTTGCCTTACTCTCGTGCAATGACAAGTGAATAAACACTCATCTTGAGAATAACATATCTAGCATGGAAATATATTAGCCACCCTACCGTTTCATGAGTGGTACGAGCACACAAAAGAGAAGTTAATTTTGAAAATTAGATATGGCACGTACAAATTTGCTTAGAATGGCAAAAGAATACCGCATATAGGTTGGTATAGTGGACTCATGTGGCAAAACTGGTTTAAAGGATTTTGGATGCACAAGTAGTGATCATAGTTAGTGCAAATGAAGGCTAGCAAAAGATTAAGAAGCATACAACCAAGAAACGAAAAATCTCATAAGCGAGCATTAAGCATAACTAACACCAAATAATGCACCACAAGTAGGATGTAATTTCATTGCATAACTATTGACTTTCGTGCTTGCATAGGGAATCACAAACCTTAACACCAATATTCTTACTAAATCATAATTACTCATCAACATGACTCACATATCACTATCATCATATCTCAAAACTATTACAAAGAATCAAGTTTATTTTGTCCAATAATCTTCATCAAAGTTTTTATTATATCTTCCTTGGATATCTATCACTTTGGGACTAGATTCATATGTTGCTTTTAATTAGGCTCAAACAAATATAAGTGAAGAACATGAGCATCATGTTTCTTTCTCTCAAAATAATCTAAGTGAAGCAAGATAGGTTTTCTTAAAAATTACTAAAGCACACCCTCCTCAAAAAGATATGAGTGAAGCACTAGAGCAATTCCATAGCTCATAAAGATTTAAGTGAAACATAGAGAGCAGTTCTAACAAGTCATAGCATAATTTGGCTCTCTCAAATAGGTGTGTCTAGCAAGGATTCATGACTTAAAATAAAAATCACAAGCAAAGACTTATATCATACAAGGAGCTCCAAGCAAAACTCACAATATGTGATGAATAAAAATATAGTTTCAAGTAAAATACCGATGGTTGTATGAGAAAGAGGGGATGCCACTCGGGCATCCCCAAGCTTAGTTACTTGCTTCTATTTGGATAATAGCTTGGGATGCCATGGGCATCCCCAAGCTTAGGCTCTTCTTACTCCTTATTCCTTCATCCATCGTAATGTCACCCAAAACTTGAAAACCTCAATCACACAAAACTCAACAAAACCTTCGTGAGATCCGTTAGTATAAGAACGCAAATCACTACTCTAAGTACTGTTGTAATCCCATTCATATTTTATTCTTGCATTATATCTACTGTATTCCAACTTTTCTATAGAAAAAACTTTTCAAAGGAAACTATAGAATCATCAAAACAAGCACACAACACAAAGAAAACAGAATCTGTCAAAAACTGAACAGTCTGTAGCAATATGGATATTTCGAATACTTCTGTAACTGCAAAAATTCTGAAAAAGTAGGACAACGTGAGCAATTTGTATATAAATCTACTGTAAAACATTCAGAGTTTTTTGTCGCTTCTGTGATTTTTAAAAATTATTCTTGTGGACGCAAAAGTTTCTGTTTCTCAGCAAGATCAAATCAACTATCACCCAACATGATCCCAAAGGCTTTGCTTGGCACAAACACTAATTTAAACCACAAAACACATCTAAATAGAGGCATAATTTTGTATTTTATTGATAACAACAAGAAAGCAAAAAAGCAAGAAGATACAGGTTGGGTTGCCTCCCAACAAGCGCTATCATTTTACGCCCCTAGCTAGGCATAACGCAAAGGATCTAAGTATTGTCATCTTTGTTCTCCAACTCTTCAATCAAACACTCAGAACTCTTCAAAGATTTAGCATATAGATTTTCAACGACAATACTTCTAGGAACAAGTTTCAGGAATTCATTTTTGCCGATAGGGTCACTTATTATTTCAAAATCCGGGTGAATACTAATCATCTTAAGATTTTCTTTGTTGCTATTGGAAGTTGCACCCTTGTTCTTAGTAACTTGAGTAATCTTGCTAATTTTTACGGGAGTTTTTTCAATAGTTTTAGCAGAAGCAAAAGCTGTGCCTAAATTACTACAGATTTCTTCCAGTTTATCAATCGGAGACGGGCTTTCTTCAATTCTTCCATGAATTACGGTCCCCTTTTATTTTAACAACTTAAAAACTTCTCCCACTTTTGACCCAATTTTAGTAGCAAAATTATGCATATTTTTATCCAAGTTTTCAATATGCTCTTCAGTAAGCATTTTCTTTTCAATGGCATCTAATCTTTCCATGACATGCTCAAGAGTCAAAGTTGTTTCATTAATCATAAGAGGTGGTGAGCCAACTAGATTTCCCATAGCATTAAAAGAATTAGGAGAGGGACACATCAAGAAATTTCCACCGGTAATCGTATCAAGGACGAATCTATACCAAGTGGTGATGCCCACACAAAAATAGCGAAGAAGAACAACAATGGATTGCTTACGGATAGATCTATTATGAGCATTACAAATCCTATACCAAGCATCTTTTAAATTCTCCCCTCCCCTTTGTTTAAAGTTGAGAACCTCGTTCTCGGGAGTGCACGCAATAGAGGAAGAACTATCCATGACGACAAAAGTGGCAACCAAGATTGCACACAAAAACAGATCCGACAAGAAAAGACGAACGAAAAAGAGGGCGAATAAAACGACAATTTTTTGTGAAAGTGGGGGAGAGGAAAACGAGAGGCAAATGGAAAATAATATAAATTGCAAGGAGATGAGATTTGTGATTAGGAACCTGGTAGATGTTGATGATGTCTCCCCGCCAACGGTGCCAGAAATTCCTTTTGATGTTTCCTTGAACTACGTCGGTATTTCCCCAAAGAGGAAGGGATGATGCAGCACAACAACGGTAGGTATTTCCCTCATTGATGAGACCAATGTTATCGAACTAGTAGGAGAACCACGCAACACCACGTAAACAACTCCTGCACATAAAGAACAAATACTTGCAACCCGACGTAAGAGAGGGGTTGTCAATCCCTCACGGGTAAAAAGATAGGTAAAAATGTAGTAGATTGGATAAATGGATCTCGCGGGAACGCGAGATAAAATAAATAACAATAAATTGCAGCAAGGTATTTTAAATTTTTGGATTAATATATGTGAAAATAAAAGCAAATAAAAATAGATTGCGAAGGCAAATATAATAAAGAAGAGACCCTGGGCCGTAGATTTCACTAGTGGCTTCTCTCGAGAAAAATAGCATACGGTGGGTAAACAATTTACTGTTGGGAAACTGATAGAACTTCAAATAATCATGACGATATCCAGGCAATGATTATTATATAGGCATCACGTCCAAGTTTAGTAGACCGACTCTTGCCTGCATCTACTACTATTACTCCACACATTTGTTTGACACGAGAAAAATCTTATAAAACTCTGGATGAAGGGAAGAGGAGGAGTATGGATTTCTCTCATGCACCAGGGAAAAGAATGTGGGCGTGCCAGTGTACCGTAGTACACAATGAAAACAAAGAGATGGGAACAATATTTTATTAATCACAACGATAACAAATACAATTCCCGATATGCGTTCTGTGGCCTACTAGCACGGCATGCCTGACTGTAGCGATTGCGGTCTCTAGTTCATGGGGCCTCGGAAGGCTCCCTATTAATTACTCTCGTTGGTTGCTCCACGAGATACCTCCGATTAAGCCATGTGGTCGTCTTCGTCGTCTTCGCTTTGCGTTCTCCATGCATGATGATGATGTGTGAGTGTATGGTGTGGGCAGCGGCAAAGCCTGTGTCCTCGTTGGTACACATGCCGCTTAAAACATGGCTTTGTGCTAGCCACATACACCCTCGCCGTCGTGCCTCGTCGGTCTTGACAACGTTGATGTAGTCGGTGTTGGAGTAGCACGGATCCTGCTTGGCTCGGAATTCTTGACGATGTAGCGGCTTCATCGGGGTAAGCAAGGGGTTGCCTCGCGGGAGTATTCTTTTTTGGAGACTGGCATCGGTGTAAAACCAACACACGCTTGCATCGGCATGGCCGGTGTGGTTGGCGCCTCGTCTCGACTAGACGCCGAGGTTACGGCAGTCTATGAAGACAAAAGACTCCGCCTCACGAGGCCATGAAGGGTAACATCTTAAGGGGCATGGTGGATGCCTTGTTTTGGCTAGACGCTGTATTCGGTGGTCTACCAAAACAAGGATCACGTCGCATGGCCGAAAAAAGTTCACATCATGGAGTGGCGTGGTTGATGCCCGTGACAGCCTGGTTTTTGCCCTCTCTTATTTGCTTGATCTTTATTTGAATTTTTTTTGAAACTTGGAGTTCTTGAATCTTTTCATATGGACTTAAACACTTGGGCATCCTTGGCTTTCACCCAAGTGCTCCACTTCCCTCCTAAATCATCATTTCTTTTCTAGTCCACCCCAAAAGAATCTTTGGAATATTTTTCTTAAATGGAAAATATTCATTTTCTCTCAAAAACCCTAGCCACATCAGTATGCTCCAAAGCAACCCTAATTTTTATGGCTCAGAAAAATCTGATATAATTCACAAATATTATATGAACCCTAGGCACCTCCCTAAGCAAAAAAATTTCATCACTTTTTGGAATATTTTTTCTACAGAAAATATTTTCTGTTCTAGACAAAAATGGTGGTTTCTACAACAACTACCATTTTACTTACTCCATTTGGTCTGAACTTTCTTGTGCATCTTCACCTTAGTAACTCATGGCTAGCCTCCAAACCACACCCTCCAACTCCCAGCCATTTGACCTCAGTAACCTCTCAAAGTTACTCATTAGAAACTTACCTGGCTTGTAAAAACCTCTCTACTGCACCTGGATCCAAACTAAACCGTGGTAAACTTCAGAACCACCACGAACAAACTGCCAGACATGATTTTTGGACTTAGGCTGGCCTGAGGAGAGAGTTCGCACGGTGACCACGCATGTCCACGATGTCAGGCATGCGTGTCGACGCGCTCTGGGTGCCGCCGAACGCTCTGTTCGCGCGTGCTCGCTTCCCTCGCCTGCCCGAGCGTGCCAAACCGCGCCACCATCTTCGTCTCAACGCCATTAACCTCCCTCTGGCGCTCGCCGCCGCCGGAGCTCGCCGCAGCGAGCACGGGCAAGGTCCGGCTAGCCCAACAGTGCGGAGTGCACTGTGCTCGTCGCGTTCCCCTCGATCATGTGCTCGTCTTCGTTCGCCCACAGTTGCCGCGTGAGCTGCGTCGCCTTCACCCCCTGTCACTGACGCCACTCGTCGCCAGGCGCCGTAGACAGGGTGTCCACCGGCGGAGCTCGAACCCCCCCCTCGCCGCTCGCCTATAAATGAAGCTACCCCCAGCCTCCTCGACCACCATTCACCACTCCCACACACCCCAGAAATGAGTAGGAAGCCGTAGCCCGGCCGGGCAGGCCGCGGGCCGCCGTCCCTAAGCTCAAGCTCGCCAGTGATCCCCTCTGGTCGCCTCGGTAGCTCCAGCCCCTCCCAGGCCTGGGCGACCCCTCCAGGGCCTCCGCCTCTCTCCGGTGAGGTCGTCTCGCCTGCTTGGAACTCCTAGAGTGGCCTCTGCTCACCGTCTTCCTCAACTCCGGCAACCACCGTCTTTTGCCTCTGCTTGCGAGGTTGATTCCGACGTCGTCCGACCACCCCTAGCCATGCTACGGGTATGGGCAGGTGCGCCACCGTCCCCTCTCTAAATCTATCCCTCTCGTTTTGGCCAAGAAGCCCTCGTCGTCGGTGAGAGCTCCGGCGAAGCCGCGGCCTCCTCTGTTTCTTTCTCCCCTCCCCCTCACCTGACTAGCGGGGCCCGCTAGTCAGCCACTCTGTACGCGCGCGAAGCGGTACGAGTGGTGGCGCCCCTGAGGTTTACGCCTTCGACGTCACCCCCCTCGGTTGTTTATTTAAATTCAAAATCATTTAAATCCCAGAGAGCTTCAGACAGTTATAAATCTTCAACCATAAGTCCAAATGAATTGATTCTTTTTGCATTGTGTTCTTTGAAAAGAAATCTAGCAGCTCACCAAAGATGAGATTTTTCTGAGCTATTTATAATTTCTGGTGATTTTCAGAAGTGTTCTTGATATTTGCTTTTTGTGTTTAAGTTTATTTTCAGAGGGTGAGGCTTGTCTTGAGGATCACCAGAAGGCTTGTGAGCCTCATCTACACTAAGGCAAGCCACAACAACATTTTCATGGTGTCATTTCAATATTTGTGATTTTCTTACTTGAATGAAATGATTAATCCATGCATTTAAATAACTATTGTGTTATTTTTCGTCTGTTAATTGTTTGTTAGTTATTATGCTTGATTTACAGAATGTTGAAATTAGTTTAGTTGGTAGAGCAAAGTTAAGATTTATTTGTGGTGATGATTGAAATGATTTTGTTATGCATGTTAGTAATTATTTAAAGTTATTCTCTTGCCTTAAATGAAATGATAAAAAAATTCTAAGAAAATATTCTGTTAAGTACTTGTTTAGTCATTTTACTTGACTTGCAGAATGTTTGAACCTATCTTGGATGGGAAAGAAATTAGGAATTGTTTGTGGGAAAACCTTTATTATTCACGTGAGAAATTAATCGGAGTTACGTTCTTGCATGAGAAAATAATAAAACTTGCTGCAAAATATTTTGGGTAATATGTGAGTTATATTGATCAGCATAGTAATATGAGTTGTTGATGTTTATGCTTGGTGTAAATATGGATGACATCGGTCATTTTCATTATTAAGCGATGCATGTTTAGTTTTGCATTTCATGGCATGCTATGACACCGGTCATTTTCCTAATAAGTTGAACCTGATTATAACTCAACTTGAATATACTGTTGACTGGGTCATGGTGCCGCTGAAACGAGTTTTTCCTAGTGCAGCCACATTTGCCTTTTTGGGAAGGCCTTGATTCGGTCCATTGACATTGCCTCTGGTCGGTGCCTCCAACTAGGGAAGGTTGTGTCGCGCTCACCCTGGCCCGGTAAGAAGGCATAACCTTGTGTGCCCATTGTTCAGATTATGGTACCGGGTCCCCGAGTGGGATTATTTTGGCCACGACGGTGGTCGGTGTGTCTTTGGTAGACACGAGGCCACCCAGGACTAACCCGTTGGGGATTGGGTCGGAGTGGCCGGGAGAGTGTTATGGCAATGCAAGGGTTTTGTCAGAATGCCGTTGGTCCACACGAATGGGAGTGCGAGGCCATGGGTTCCGTGGTGTGGGTACAGTGTGCTACCTCTGCAGAGTGTATAATCTATCGATAGCCGAGTCCACGGTCACGGACACCTCGTAGTAGGTCCCACCATGAGTCAACGGTTAACACAATTTGCACATTAAGCTATGAACTTTGCATTGTTGAGGATGGCAGAAAGGCCATCGAGATATTCGGGTCTAGGTATTGGTCATGGTTGTGATCGCCGTAAGGATCACGAGTTACTCTTGCTAAGACCACGTTGGTGGTTTGATTGCGATCTGGGAATGATCACGGTGGGTAAGTTGTCCCGAGGGACGTTCGAGCATGATCACAACATGTTTGACATGCAGGGTTGCATTATTAATAATTGGTTAAGTATCATGATATTGTTTGCCATTATGATTATGCCTGTTGTGAGCTTGCAAGTATATTCAATGCACTGACCTGGCGTGTCATGCCAGATTTCAGGAAAGTCTCGTTGGAGAGGAGCGCTGCTCGAGTCTAGATCATGTCCACATCGGTGTCCCTGTGATATGGTGCTTCCGCTACGACGTTATTCCGCTGCCACGTAGTTGTCCTGATCGAGGCCTGTTGGATTTCGGGTTCCGGCATACCCTTAAGGTTTGAACACTGGGGTGCGTGCGGAGATCTTTCCCCTACCGATCTACGTCTGATCGCCTCGTGTGATCTGAGCTGGAAACGACGAACAACACAAGGGACACAAGATTTATACTGGTTCGGGCCACCGTTGTGGTGTAATACCCTACTCTAGTGTGTGGTGTGGTGGATTGCCTCAGGGGCTGATGATGAACAGTACATAGGAAGAACAGCCTCGTGAGAGGTGTTCTCAAACTGATGCGATGAACTGGGTGAGTTCGATCGCCTCTCTCTCTCTCTCTCTCTCTCTCTCTCTCTCTCTCTCTCTCTCTCTCTTTGCTAGGGCTCTTTTCGATGCCTCTACTCTGTGGTGGCTAGCTCTATTTATAGAGGCCCTGGGCCTCTCCCCAAATAATGAGCGGGAAGGGCGCCAACAATTGGCCATTTTGGAGGGGAACATCTAGTACAAGTTATCCTGACCAAAGGTGGTCTTCGGCTGCCAAAAGCACTGGTGATGACGCCGTCTTGGGCTCCACGGTGACCTCCGTCCTGCGCTCTGCTGGACTTGGTCTTGTTGCACCGGAATGGTAACCTTTGCCAGGACTGTGCTGGCTCCCTTTGCACCGGAGGGGAAACAAGGACACTGCGCAGGCTAGCGCCCACCTGGTCTCGATCGTCATGGCTTGCGTCACGGGCTCCTCGCGAGGTACCCCTGCCTTGATCTCTCCGCCTCCTCGCGAGCCTGCCTGATGAGGCTGCCCCTGAGGAAGCTTTCTGTCGTCCGCCCCGCGAGGCTTGGCCCCTCGCGAGGGTCTTGAGCTTGAGCTGATAAAGATCGGCCGCGCTGGGCCTCCACTCGAGCCACGCCGTAGGCCGCAGGCAGGCAAGTCCGGGGACCCCCGTTCCCAGAACGCTGACAGTAGCCCCCGGGCCCAAGGCGCGCTCGGGCTTGGCTTAACAGAGAAGCGAAAGGGCAAGCGCGAAGCGCCGTGGGCCCTAATAGCCTGCGGCCTTGGGCGCCGCATGGCGATTGATTGGACGTGGGCATCTGCGCTTCCCCATGGCGCCTCGGCGACCGCACGACTTGACAAGTCCCTGCATGCAAAGAAACGGGTCATGATTACCTGCGATCGTGGTGGCCGGCGGTTGGCCTTCTTTGGCTATAAGTACGGGACTGCGTGAGCCCCTTCAGTCCATCCCTTCCTCCTGCTCCTTTCCTTCTTCTTGGCTACTCGCTGTTCCCATGACTCCGAAGAGATTCTCGGCCGCGGAGAAAGAAAAGGCTCTTCAGGCAGGGCCTGACTCCCCCCCCCCCGACCAAGCGCGGTCGGGGTCGTCCTTGCAAGCACTCCGCAGTCCCCGCAGTGGCTCCCCGTGGCCATGGAGGCGGTTCTCTACGCGGTGATGAGCGCCCGGTTGCCGACGGGAGGCATGCCGTGGCCGCGCGGCCCCCCAAGCCGCGTTTTCGCTCTGCTGAGGTGCTGCCGGAGTTTGTCATGTGGTCGGCGGACCCAACCAGCACCCGGCTCCAGCTCCCCCGTTTCTTCGTAGGTGAACTGCCGGCCAGCGCCCGGTGCGGCCTCTGGCTTCAGGCAGATGGCTGCTGCAGCAGGGCCTCCTGGGCTTCCCTGGAGGTCTCCGTTTCTGGGAATGGGGCCCTGACCTGCGGCTGGCAAACGTTTGCCCGCACGCGCGGCCCGAACCGGCGGTGCACCCTGCACTTCAAGTTCGATGGCGACGCCACCCTCTACGTGAGGGTGTTCGGGGAAGACGGTCACCATGCTGGGTGCTGCCCCGAAGATGATGACCGTGGCCGCCCGCCCGGCTCCGGTACTGACTAGGATGAAGACTGCGAATGGCCATGAGAGGGGTATAGTCTGTAGACCCCCTGTAGGCTGATGGATCTACTTAGCGTGAAACTGGAAGGCCTCACAAGCCTTCACCAGCTCAACGGCGTCGCTGAGTGCTGTGTGCTAGTAGAATCCACTATGGAATGCCTTGCCGACGAGAGTTCGTGACGATGAGTGGTGCCCATAGTCTCCGCCGTGTATGTCCGCCAGCAGCTCCTTCCCTTGCTCTCTGGAGATGCAACGTAGGGACACGTCATTCGGTCGCTTCCGGTAGAGCTCTCCATCCTTGATGCAATAAGCCGTGGCCTATCGTGCCACACGCTTCGCCTCCTCCTCGCTCTCCGGCAGGGTCCCTTGCATCAAGTAGTTCTTGAGCTCCGGGATCCAACACCCTTCCTGAGGCTCCAACGCCAGGAGCAGGCGTGCCCCTGAGACCGGGCCGCAGACCGGAGCTCCTGAGGTAGGCGGCTAAGGGAGCTTGTCGGTGTCAAAACCGGCGGATCTCGGGTAGGGAGTCCCGATCTGTGCGTCAAGGTCGGATGGTAACAGGAGACAAGGGACGCTTTATTTTACCCAGGTTCGGGCCCTCTCGATGGAGGTAAAACCCTACTCCTGCTAGATTAATATTGATGATATGGGTAGTACAAGAGTAGATCTACCACGAGATCAAGGAGGCTAAACCCTAGAAGCTAGCCTATGGGTATGATGATGGTTATGATGTGTTCGTCCTACGGACTACAACCCTCCGGTTTATATAGGCACCGGATAGGGTTAGGGTTACACAGAGTCGGTTACATTGGTAGGAGATCTTGAATATCCGCACGCCTAGCTTGCCTTCCACGCCAAGGAAAGAACCTTCCGAACACGGGACGAAGTCTTCAATCTTGTATCTTCATAGTCCTGGAGTCTGGCTGAAGATATAGTTCGGCTATCCAAACACCCCCTAATCCAGGACTCCCTCAGTAGCCCCTGAACCAGGCTTCAATGACGACGAGTCCGGCGCGCAAATTGTATTCGGCATTGCAAGGAGGGTTCCTCCTCCAAATTATTCAAGAAGATAATAAACACCAAAAAATAGTGTCCGGCTCTCCAAAACAAGTTTCCACGTATTGCCATATAGAGAATAATACAAACACAAATCAAATCTGCTGACGTATTCCGCAGTGCGTCATAACACTGCGACCAAGCCTTCTGTATGGATTATTTTTTGTTGTTCCACCACAGCACGTTCAACGAGGCGGTTTCCTTGGCACGTCTTGTCGAAGCAGAGATCGTGTGCCCCTTTTAACGGGATTCTCATTAATACGGACGTGGGTAACTCAACCGCGCCATTTACCACGGCGTGTGAGCGGCAAGCGAGTTTTATTAGGTAGGTGGGGACGCATAACGGCATCAGCCTATATAAGGGGATAAAGACCCACCTCTTTCACCTACGCCTTCTTCCTCCTTTGCCCATCCATCTCCTGCGCACTCAAGCTCCAACGCCCAAGTTTGCTCTTTCTTCCCCAGCCTGCTCCAGCGATGTCCGGAGCGGGTGGGAAGCGGATGGCTTCCTCCGTTACGGAGGGTCAAATCAAAAAGCTTAGGAAGGCCGGATATCTGTCCAAGGACATCCCACACCGGCTTCCCGAGGCGGGGCAGCTTCTTCCCACCCCAAGGCCCCATGAGAGGGTAGTTTTTCTCCCCCATTTCCTCCGCGGACTGGGTTTTCCACTTCACCCTTTTGTCCGGGGGCTCATGTTCTACTATGGCCTGGACTTCCACGATCTGGCCCCAAACTTTATCCTCAATATCTCGGCGTTTATCGTCGTGTGTGAGGCCTTTCTCCGCATCCGCCCCCACTTCGGCCTCTGGCTCCAGACCTTCAACGTCAAGCCCAAGGTGGTGTCCGGCACCCAGGCGGAGTGCGGAGGTGCTATGGCCGGCAAAATGGCCAACGCACTCTGGTTCGATGGCTCCTTGGTGGAGTCCTTAAAGGGGTGGCAGGCAGGGTGGTTTTACATCACCGAGCCACGCGACTCGAAATGGGTTGCGGCCCCTGAGTTCCGATCCGGACCCCCCACGCGGCTCATGTCCTGGAAAGAGACGGGCCTATCGTGGGGCAACGAAGAAGAAGTGACCGGACTGCAAACTTGCATCCGGTCCCTGATGAACAAGCCATCCGGCATGACAACATCATCCAGGTCATGTTCATTCGTCGGATCCTCCCGTGCCAAGAACGGGATTTCACTTTGTGGGAATTCGACCCGGCGCAGCACCAAACCCTCAATAGGCTCTTCGACACGACGTATGAAGACGTCTGGAAGGTGCTAACCAAAGGCGCCGACTGCCCCACATCCGCTTCTGAGGACCGCGGATACAGCTCGCAGCGCAACGCTGGCGAGGTAAGCTATTTATACCTTTCATAGGTTCGTTAAGCTTTTCTACATAGATTAACTCTATGTGGGATCTAAAAACTCCCTTTGCCTTTGACAGGCGTGGCTGAAGATAGCCGGACCAATCAACTGTCCGGCTCCTCTGCCCGAAGACCCAGCCCCAGCTCTCTTAGAGAAGCTGCTGGCTCCAGCGCCTTATGTGGTGCCGGAGAACAAGGTCAAGAAGAAGAAGACCACCGGGACTCGAAAGAGTGCCCGCAATGTGGTGGTGTCGAGCTCGTCATCTGGCGAGTCTGCGACGCCCTCCTCTCGTGAAAACGAGGAGGAGGAACAAGGAAGCTCTCCCCCTCCAGCGAGGGGAGCGAAAAAGAAGAAGGCCGCCCCAACAGGGGAGGCTGAGGGGTCGAGGAAAAGGAAGACCCCTCCGCCGGACTACTCCTCCAACACCGAAGAGGGCGGAAAGGAGTGGCCGGACAGAACCAAGCGTCCGACGACATCGTAAGTATTCACATACCAGAATGACTCATAGTATCTTCAAGTGCGCAGCTTACCCTAATGTCGAATGCTATTTGCGCAGCCCGCCCCGAGCCGCACTTGATGATTCATCGAGCGGCTCCCTGGATTCGTCGGACATGAACTCTGTCCTGCCCGCAGTCTCCCCCAGCGGGGCGGACGACGCCGAAGCGGCGTCCCGCCGAACAGGGCAGGAGGAGGTGGTCCTGGAGGAGCCGCAAGGCAATCCTCAGGACCCCGGGAGTAAAGGGGATGAAACCCCCCAGGGCTCCCAGTCCGGCTTTGTGCTGGACACCGCGCCGGACTCAACCGTCCTGGCTCGCGGTGGGTGAACTCCTTCCAAGAGGAGTAAGCCATCTGAGCCGGCGACCTCTGTCCAACCAGAGGCGCCGGATAGTCTGTTGGAGGCGCTTGAAGGCGCCACCATCGACGAGGAGCACCGTACTGTTATGAGTGCGGTGGTCCAAAGGGTTCAGTCCGCCAAGAGCGGACTGAATGAAGCTTGCGCTAGCCTTCTAACAGGCTTCCAGGTAAGCAAAAAATATGCTAAATTCATTACCGCATAGACAGTAGCCCCTGATGCTCTGTTCGGTGTTCGGAAAGAAAAGCCGAATAGAGGATCCAACAATTTTCGCAGGAGTCTAATAAAAAGTCTAACATGCGTATGCAGGCTTCCCTGCTGTCCACCGCCGCACTGACTGCGCAGGTGGAAGTCCTGAAAAAGGACCTCGAGCGGTCCGAGCAAGAGCTCGGCCTTGGCAAAGGGCAGCTCGTGGAAAAGGAAGGTAAGAAATACCCCTTAGAAAAAAGGTGCCTATAGAGGGGCTTGATTGCAAAAAGAAATAACAGGATTGTACTGCTTATTGTAGGGGCCACAACATAGGTGGCAACCCTGAAGCAGGCGCTGGCTGAGGCCGAGAAGAAAGCGGCCGAGGAGCGCGCCGAGCGAGAAAAGCTTGGGGTCCAAGTCAGCAAGGTGCAGCAAGAGCTGCAAGCTCTCATGAAGAAACATGAGGGTTTGGAGCTTGAGGCAAAAACGCAAGCATCCGAGCTCGCGTCGGCTGTTGAGACCACCAAGAGTGCCAAGGCCGAAGCCCAAAAGGCCCTCCAAGAGTTGGAGGATGTGAAAAAGATAGCAGCGGGTAAGGCATTCTTAATGCAAAGTAGGAATATAAAGGTGAAATACCTATTACTTACCCGAATCCGGAGTTCTCCAGGGGCGTTCTTCGATCTTCCCGCAGCGCATCCGACGCCGCCGCATTCTACCGAGCTGAAGAGGACAGCTCGACGGAGAGTGTGTTCTGGTCTCAGTATTCTGAGGCCGGACACCCTGTGCCCTTGAGCGATCAGCTGAAGCAGCTGGCCGAGCTCCACAAGGCGGCCGAACAGGCCATGAAGGGCTTACTAGTTCGGCTGTGGCCTGGAGAGGCCCTGCCTGGGAGCTACTTCGGGATAGTGCGGCGGCTGGTGGAGGCCTGTCCACGGCTTGAGGTCATCAAGCGCTCCGTCTGCATAGAAGGTGCCCGGAGGGCCCTTGCCCGTGTAAGGGTACACTGGGGCAAGCTGGACGGAGAGAAGCTGGTGAAGGACGGGCTGCCGCAGGGGAAGGAGCATCGCAAGCCCGAGAACTACTACAAGGAAGTTCTTGCTGGAGCTCGCCTTGTCGCGGATGAGTGTGCCAAAGATGTAATATTTCAATGAACTCGCTCGTTTGTATCCTGTGTGCTGAAAACTGGTTCATATGCGCTTAAGCAATGCTTTCTGAATTTAAAATATTATTTTCTGTGCGGCCGTTTATCAATAACTGAGAGATGGCGAGTCGTCGGCTTCTGCCCCCATGCAACTAGTGCTGGGGTGTTCGGGATAAACCTGAGGGCTCTTGTTCCCATAGTTGGGTCCTTCGAGGGAGGCGCTCAACACAGCGAACCAGGCAATCAGACTATAATGCTTGAACACTCTCACTTAGCCATAGAACGCTATAATTTTAAATTTCGGCGAAGCCCCTAGTTCGGAAGGCCGAATTCGGGGCACTATCCACGCCTTTAGCCGGACTTAACCAGCTCTCCGCTCGAAGCGGCATAAGCCTTTAGGGACTCGAAAAACCTCTCGAATAGCGACCGGTCTCGCGCCTTATCATGACAGTCTGTTTTAGCTTTCTCCACTGAGGTGCTTACCCACCTGATCTGGGGCACAATCGCAGTGGTTCTCCTAGTGCTACCTTAGCCGATAGAGCGGAACGTAAGGCACCAAAACATAGGAGCCGGGCAAACCCAACATATGACCAAAATCATGACTCGGAGCCGATGCATATAATGCTATAAGTTCGGGGTGCCGCACTTGTGAAAGTTGACGGACTTCTCACACCAGATAGAAGGGTAATAAAGCCCCTGGCGTGGTTTGCCGTACCATGGTGTACGGGTGCGATCATGTTATTTGAGTAAACATATGTATATTAAAAGAAGATAATGCAAAAAATAGACGAAAAGCTATGCATTATTTATGAGGAGGCTGTTTATTCAAGCCGAACGATACAAGTAGTGCGAAAAAAATTAGACTATTTAACATGTCCTGACCAGGCGCAGGCCGCGGAATTTAGAAACAGATATATCGCTCGAAATAGAGATCACCTGAGAGTTCCATGATGCGGCGTTGTTTTGTCTGCTTTCCTAGGTCCTGTATCGTCTGTGCGGCAGCGAGGCCGAACACTGTATCCAGAGTATGGAGTCCTGAAAGAAAAGAAGAATCCGGCAGCCCCTAGTACGTTTGACGCCGTATTGTTGGCATGCTGTTTTATCTGCCCCTTCCCCTATGCCCATGGAATTGTAAGGGCGTAATTGTGTACTCGAGGTACTAGCTTCGCTATGTAGCGATGGCTGGGGTTGGGGCCGTATTGCTACGCGTGCTCTGAACGCGCCAGTCGGTCTTGCTGCGGGTTACTCCGGGCGCGTTTTGCTTTGTCCGGCTTTGTAGCGGCCGGACTCGAGAGTTGCCTTAACAGGCTGCTTTGTACCTCTGCTGCGAGGGACGCCGTGTGTTCCTCCGTACGGATGGAGCGTTCGGTGTTTCCGCTGACTGTGATTACACCTCGAGGGCCTGGCATCTTGAGCTTGATATATGCGTAGTGCGACACCGCATTGAATTTAGCAAATGCGGTTCGTCCAAGCAGAGCATGATAGCCACTTCGGAACGGAACTATGTCGAAGATTAACTCTTCGCTTCGGAAGTTGTCCGGAGATCCGAAGACCACATCAAGTGTTATGGAGCCTATGCAATTGGCCTCTACACCTGGGATGACGCCTTTAAAGGTCGTCCTTGTGGGCTTGATCCTTGATGGATATATGCCCATTTTCCGCACTGTATCCTGGTAAAGCAGGTTCAGGCTACTGCCGCCGTCCATGAGGACTCTTGTAAGGTGAAATCCGTCAACGATTGGGTCAAGAACCAATGCGGCAAAACCGCCGTGACGGATGCTAGTGGGGTGGTCCCTTCGATTGAAAGTGATCGGGCAAGAGGACCATGGGTTGAACTTTGGGGCGACTGGCTCCATCGCGTATACGTCCCGTAGCGCACGCTACCTCTCCCGCTTGGGAATATGAGTCGCGTATATCATGTTCACCATCCGCACTTGTGGGGGAAACCCCTTCTGTCCGTTGTTGTTCGGCGGCCTAGGCTCCTCTTCGTCATCGCTGTCTAGCCCCTTGTTTTTGTGTTCGGCTCTTAACTTGCCTGCCTGCTTGAACACCCAACAATCCCTGTTGGTGTGATTGGCTGGCCTTTCAGGGGTGCCGTGAATCTGGCACGAGCGGTCAAGTATTCGGTCCAAACTGGACGGGCCCTGGGTATTCTTTTTGAATGGCTTTTTCCGCTGACCGGATTTATGGCCTCTGAATCCGGCGTTTACTGCCGTATCTTCATTGATGTCGCTGCTGACGCGGCGTTTCTGTTTATTCCGTCGTGACCTGCCACCTTTGTCCTTGGTATCTGAATTACCTTGCTTCTTCGATAAGTTGTTGCTGCGAGCTAGCCAGCTATCTTCGCCCGCGCAAAAGCAGGTCATGAGTGTCGTGAGGGCTGCCATGGATTTCGGCTTTTCCTGTCCCAGGTGCCGGGTAAGCCACTCGTCACGGATGTTATGCTTGAAGGATGCTAAGGCCTCTGCATCCGGACAATCGACTATCTGATTTTTCTTTGTTAGGAACCGTGTCCAGAATTGCCTGGCCGATTCTTCTGGCTGTTGGATTATGTGGCTTAGGTGGTCGGCGTCCGGTGGCCGTACGTAGGTCCCCTGGAAGTTGTCGAGGAATGCGGCCTCCAGGTCCTCCCAAGAGCCGATCGAATCTGCGGGGAGGCTGTTAAGCCAGTGCCGGGCTGGTCCCTTAAGCTTAAGGGGTAAATATTTGATGGCGTGCAAATCATCGCCACGTGCCATGTGGATGTGGAGGAGATAGTCCTCAATCCATACTGCCGGATCTGTCGTACCATCGTACGACTCGATGTTGACGGGTTTGAAACCCTCTGGGATTCTATGATCCATTACTTCGTCTGTGAAGCATAGTGGGTGTGCGGCGCCCCTGTACTGGGCTATGTCTCGACGCAGTTCGGAGGAGTTGTGCCTGCTGTGTTCGGCCCGACCGGATTTATTGTGTCCGGAGTGAATACTATCACGTGTCGTCCGGCGTCCGCGCGATCCATAGATCGATCTTGTTTGCCTTGCTTTGTCCTCCAGGACGTCTCGCAGGTCTGGTTCGTGTTCCCGTGCCTTGGTAAAGCGGCTGCGGGGCATGGCTTGTTTGGATGTTCGACAGGCTTCTCTGTCGCGGCCGCGAGGTGGCCGATCTGCCATGTCTTGGGCTTCCTCCTCTGATTGGGGCAGCGGCCTGTGCTTAGGATAGTTTTTGGAGGGGTGTCCGAGCTCGTGCTCTTCGGCCGCAAGGACTTCAGTCCATCTGTCAGCTAGCAAATCTTGATCAGCTCTAAGTTGTTGCTGCTTTTTCTTTAGGCTGTTCGCCGTGGCTAAAAGCCTGCGTTGAAAGCGCTCTTGTTCGGCGGGGTCTAATGGTACGATGAATTCATCGTCGCCGAGGCTTGCCTCGTCTTCGGAGGGAGGCATGTAGTTATCGTCCTCGACCTCTCGCTCTGCCGCTCTCTCATGAGGGCGGTCTTCTCCATCTTCCTATGCTGAATCCTGCTGGTTTTGGTGTTCTTCGGCGCTGTCCGGGGTAGTATTATCTCCCGTGCCGGAATCACCGTTTCTGCTGTGGCGGGATTTGGAGCGGCGCCGCTGACGTCGGCGTTTTGGGGGCTTTTTCGAAGTGCCATCCTCCGCTGTTCCATCGCCATCTCCATCTTTTGGAGCATCCACCATGTATATGTCGTATGATGAAGTGGCGGTCCAGCGCCCTACAGGTGCTGGTTCTTGCTCGTCTCCTCCTTCGTCGTCCATACCGTCGAAGTCTTCGGAGCCGAAGTCGAGCATGTCGGATATATCGTCGACAGTTGCTATTAAGTGGGCGACGGGTGGGCTTTGAATTTCTTCGTCGTCCGAATCCCAACCTCGCAGGCCATAGTTCGGCCTGGGCTCCCCTGACAAAGAGAGAGACTTGAGAGAATTCAGAATATCGCCAAAAGGTGAATACTGAAAGATGTCCGCGGCGGTGAACTCCATTACAGGCGCCCAATCTGATTCGATCGGCGGGGGCACGGACGACCCGAAGTTCGGAGAAGAGTCCGGCTCCTTGGAGTCACAGGTCATGCGGAGCGCGGGGCTTGCGTTCGGCTTAATGGCCTTTAAGATCGCAGCCCCCGAGGTGACGTCCAACCGTTCATCTTCAAAGAACGCAGCGGGCTCCGAATCGAGGATCAGGGCCGGAGCGTATGCGGCCTCTAGGACACTGTTTGGAGGCAGAGCTATATCATGCCCCTCGAGATAGTGCGGCGCGCTTGGCTGTGGCTCGAATCTGTCAAAGATCAAGTCTCCGCGGATATCGGCCGTGTAGTTTAGGCTTCCAAACCTGACCTGATGGCCAGGGGCGTAGCTCTCGATCTGCTCCAGATGGCCAAGCGAGTTGGCCCGCAGAGCGAAACCGCCGAAGACGAAGATCTGTTCGGGGAGAAAAGTCTCACCATGGACCTCATCGTTGTTGATGATCAAGGGAGCCATCGGGCCTAAAGGCGACGACACAGAGGAACTCTCAATGAAAGCACCAATGTCGGTGTCAAAACCGGCGGATCTCGGGTAGGGGGTCCCGATCTGTGCGTCAAGGTCGGATGGTAACAGGAGACAAGGGACGCTTTATTTTACCCAGGTCCGGGCCCTCTCGATGGAGGTAAAACCCTACTCCTGCTAGATTAATATTGATGATATGGGTAGTACAAGAGTAGATCTACCACGAGATCAAGGAGGCTAAACCCTAGAAGCTAGCCTATGGGTATGATGATGGTTATGATGTGTTCGTCCTATGGACTACAACCCTCCGGTTTATATAGGCACCGGATAGGGTTAGGGTTACACAGAGTCGGTTACATTGGTATGAGATCTTGAATATCCGCACGCCTAGCTTGCCTTCCACGCCAAGGAAAGAACCCTCCGGACACGGGACGAAGTCTTCAATCTTGTATCTTCATAGTCCTGGAGTCCGGCTGAAGATATAGTTCGGCTATCCGAACACCCCCTAATCCAGGACTCCCTCAGAGCTCCTCCCTTGGTTGCGCCGTGCTCGATAGTGACGGCGCCAACGAGGGTTTGAAGAGCCGCTCCTCGAAGACGCCAGGCTCCTGAGGCAGCTGCCTAGATGCCCTCTTGGCAATGTCATCAGCCTCCTGATTGGTGCCGCGAGGCACATGCTGCGACTCCAACCCCCAGAACTATTTCTCCATCTTGCGAACCTCAACAAGGTAGGCTTCCATGTGCTTGTCATTTGGCTCGTATATCTTGTTGGAGAAGTTGACTAGGAGCTGCGAATCTTCCTTGATGATGAGGCGCTTTACCCCTAAGACGGCTGCGGCTTTCAAGCCTGCTATCAGGCCTTCGTACTCTGCTATGTTGTTGGAGACCTTTTCTCCGTGCTGGAAGCAGACTTGTACGGCGTAGTAGAGTTTGTCTTGGGTAGGGGATACGAGCACTGCGCCAGCTCCCGTGCCATGTCGGGAGAACGCCCCATCGAAGTACATGACCCAGCCGTCCGGTGCTTCACTTCCCGGGGAAAGTGATTGGTCTTCGCCTGCCTTGATACCCGGTGCTTCTGCCCATTCTGCCATGAAATCCGCAAGTGCGGCTCCCTTGATGACTCTAGTCGTACTGAATTCTAGCTGAAATGCCTATAGTTCGATGTTCCATTCAGCGACCCTTCCAGCTGAGTTGGGGCTCCTGAGTACCCTTTCCAAGGGGTATGGTGAGATGACTTTGATGGGATGGCCTTGGAAGTAGTGTCGCAGCTTGCGTGAGGCCGCTAATAGCGCGAGGAGGAGTTTTTGAGGCATGGGGTACCGCGCCCTTGCGTCCCGTAGCATCGTGCTGACGAAGTACACGGGATGCTCGACGAGGTTGAGGGTGCTGGCGCAGCTTGCGTCCTCCAGAGGTCGAGGCGTCTCCTAAGACGACGGAGCCCCCAATGCTTGGTCGCCTGAAGAGGCCTCTCCTGCTCCGGGTGCGTTCTCCTGCTGCGGCTGTTCCTTTCCGGCTGCGGTCGTTGTCTTCACGAGGCCCTCCTGGCTTTGCTTTGCTTCAGTCCGGACGGTCGATGCGGCCTTGGCACAGCGCTCCTCCCTGACCGCCACCAGGGCTGCGCTAGCGGAGTAGGGGGTGGCCGCAAGGTAGAGCACCAGGGGCTCACGAGGACGCAGAGCTACCATCACTTGTGGGATGGTAAGGTACCTCTTGAGATCTTGGAATGCCTTGTCAGCCTCTTCAGTCCATTCGAAGGGGCCCTTCTTCTTCATAAGCTTGAAGAAGGGCAGCGCTCGTTCCCCCAGCTTGGAGATGAAGCGCCCTAGCGCGGTTACACGCTTGGTGAGCTTCTGTCTCTCTGAGGGTCCTTGGCGGGCTCATGTCTTCGACTGCCTTGACCTTCTCCGGGTTGGCCTCGATACCCCTATGGGACACGAGGAAACCCAGGAGGTTGCCCGAGGGGACTCCAAACACGCACTTCTCTGGGTTGAGCCATAGGTCCACTTCGTTGAGGCTCGCAAAGGTTTTTTCCAGGTCCTGTATCACGGTTTTTGCCTCCCGAGACTTCACCACAATGTCATCGACGTAAGCTTCAGCGTTCCTCCTGAGCTGCCGGCCTAAGGTGATGTGCATCAGCCGCTGAAAGGTTGCGCCTGCGTTGCCCAACCCAAATGGCATGCGCGTATAGCAGTACACTCCACATGGGGTCAGGAAAGCTGTCTTTTCCACGTCTTCTACCGCCATCTTGATCTAGGGATAGCCCGAGAAGGCATCTAGGAAGCACAATAGGTCACACTCTACAGTGGAGTCGACTATCAGGTCAATGCGGGGGAGCGGAAATGGATCCTGTGGGCAGGCCTTGTTGAGGTTGGTGAAATCGACACACATGCGCTCCTTTCCTCCCTTTTTTGGCACATTGACCGGATTAGCCAACCAATCAGGGTAGCGGACCTCGCAGATGACTCCTGCCGCTTCTAGATTCCGGGTCTCTTGAACGATGAAAGCTTGTTTCTCAGCGGACTGTTGCCTCGCCTTCTGCTTCACGGGGCGCACGTTGGGGCACACGTTGAGGTGATGCTCAATCACACCCCTTGGGACCCCCGCTAACTAATCTGGTTCCCATGCGAACACCTTCTTGTTCGCGCGCAGGAACCTCACCAGGACCTTCTCCTGCTCGAGCTCGAGGTTGGCCCCTATGGTGAAGGTGGCGTCAGTGGACCCGTCCTCGTCGACTGGTACCTGATTGGTTTCCGCCTTGTCTTGGGTGAATAGCTGCTTCTTTTTAGCCGGCGCAGCCCCCTTGGGCTCAAGGGCGTCGGTGCTAGTGGGCTGCGCCACCGCGGCCGCCCTGAAAACAAGTTTGAGCGCCGCTGCTCCCGGGCATCTTCATGAGGTTGTACGCCGGGTGAGTTGCTGCCATGAACCGGGCCAAGGCCGGATAGCCGAGGATGGTGTTGTAGGGGAGGCTAATGGGAGCGATGTCGAAGTCGATCAGCTCTGTGCGGAAGTTGTCGTAGGTGCCGAAGGTCACTAGGAGGCGGATCTGTCCCAGGGAGGCGGTGGAACCGATTCCAACGCTCGAGAAAGGCCTGCTGGGCTGAAGCCGCTCTAGTGGCACGTGGAGGAGGCTGAAGGCCTCCACCGAGATCATGTTGAGGCCGGCGCCGCCGTCGATGAGGGTCCTGGTGACGACCACTTGGCAGATGTTGGGAGTGCACAGCATCGGGAGCGCGCTCGAATAGATGGGGTTGGAGGGGTGATCATCCAAGTCGAAAGTTAGATCGACCTCGGGCGCCACCCAGCCTGGGGGGGCTTCTCGGCGCTTGGAGGCGGTGCTGATCTGGCGGGTAAACGGCTTGATTTGGCGGCTCGAGGGTGGTGCCAGCGAGCCACCCAGGAGAGTTGCGACGACGGGCGGCACCGGTGCGGCATAATGGGCGAGGAAGAGGTCACGCAACTCCCACAGGAGGTCACGGAGGCCGTCGGCAGGTGGAGCAGCCACATGCGCGGGGCGCCGGCGAGGGCCATGGGAAACCAGTTGTCCATCACCCGGTCGTCGCCCCCGACTTTGAAGACGGCCTCTTCATACGCCAGTAGGAAAACCAGCGGATCCGTCGCACCGTTGTAACGCGGCGGCATCTCGGGCTTAAACTTGCGCGGCGACTGCACCTATCGCAAGGCGGGGGCCAAGGCTCGGAGCCCCCAAGCCCCAGTGCCGGCATCGGCTGCCGGAGCGGGCGGTGCATCGTCCGCCATGAGGGTGAAACGCGGTGTTGGTGGAGAGCGGGTCGTCGGGAGGGAAAAGTCCGGCGCACCCCTACCTGGCGCGCCAAATGTCGGATTTCAGGTTCCGGCAGACCCTTAAGGTTCGAACACTGGGGGCCGCGCGGAGATCTTTCCCCTACCGATCTACGTCTAATCGCCTCGTGCGATCTGAGCTGGAAACGACGAACAACACAAGGGACACGAGATTTATACTGGTTCGGGCCACCGTTGTGGTGTAATACCCTACTCTAGTGTGTGGTGTGGTGGATTGCCTCAGGGGCTGATGATGAACAATACAGACGAAGAACAGCCTCGCGAGAGGTGTTCTCGAACTGATGTGATGAACTGGGTGAGTTCGATTGCCTCTCTCTCTCTCTCTCTCTCTCTCTCTCTCTTTGCTAGGGCTCTTTTCCATGCCTCTACTCTGTGGTGGCTAGCTCTATTTATAGAGGCCCTGGGCCTCTCCCCAAATAATGAGCGGGAAGGGCGCCAACACTTGGCCATTTTGGAGGGGAACATCTAGTACAAGTTATCCTGACCAAAGGTGGTCTTCGGCTGCCAAAAGCACTGGTGATGACGGCGTCTTGGGCTCCACGGTGACCTCCATCCTGCGCTCTGCTGGTCTTGGTCTCGTTGCACCGGAATGGTAACCTTTGCTCGATGCCTTGGACTATGCTGGCTCCCTTTGCACCGGAGGGGAAACAAGGACACTGCGCAGGCTGGCGCCCGCCTGGTCGATCGTCATGGCTTGCGTCACGGGCTCCTCGCGAGGTACCCCTGCCTTGATCTCTCCACCTCCTCGCGAGCCTGCATGATGAGGCTGCCCCTGAGGAAGCTTCCTGTCGTCCGCCCCGCGAGGCTTGGCCCCTCGCGAGGGTCTTGAGCTTGAGATGATGAAGATGGGCCGCGCTGGGCCCCCACTCGAGCCACGCCGCAGGCCACAGGCAGGCAAGTCTGGGGACCCCCGTTCCCAGAACACCGACAAGGCCCCCTTTATGTTCACTAAATAATGTACATATTGTTCAGCCGCACCAGGTGTGCCGCTTGGCCTCGACATCTGTTGTAATATAAACTCTGTTCCGCTAGCAACAATAAAGCGGTTGTTTTCTGTACCAAGATGTTGTGTGTTGCCAGAAGACATGGTCTCTGGGCTGGCAATGCATGGTAAACCGGTCGCTCTGAGCCGGGGTGCCACAACGCTTGGTATCAGAGCCGCGCTGAATGTAGGCCACGCTAGACTGCAACGTGTTAACTGGATGTTAGATACGAGTTTAAGTTGAGTGCCGGTAGTAATTTGTGTTGATTGTTGCGTTGCATGCATTCGGTTTATACATTTTTATGCTAACCTGTTAATGGTTGTGGGTGTAGATGGCTCCAGTGCCGTATCCGTGCCAGTTGCAGCTGATGTCGTACACGTCACCGCACCTCCTACGCAACGTGTGGCGTCGGCTGTACCCTCTCGGAGACGACCCAGTCTATCATGTGTACCGGGAGCATCTAGCTGATTCAGTGTATGAGTATCACGCAGTGGTCACTCTGCGCACTAGTTCCGATTCCGGCTCTTACACTCGTACTTCTCGGAGTGGTTACGCCTCCACCGCTTCTCAGGCTGTCCAATTTGCTGCATTCGAGGTCCTTGTCGAGCTACGCTACAACGAGGTCCGAATGCAGAACCACCCGGGTTTCTATTACTACCCATCTCTGCACGACAACGGTCGTGTCTGTTTCCCTATCATTGATCCGGAGTCTGATAGTGTTGCTAGCCACCTTGCTCGTTATATCACTGCTAGCTGTCTGATGATCCACGAGATGGCTCGAGAGCTGACTCGTGCCCGTACTGCTTTAGCCGCTGCCTTAGTCACTACTAGATCTGTCACTACTCCATCTTCCCTGGGATTTACCCCTTATATTCCAGTCAGTTCTAGCTTCCCTATTTCACCGGTTACTCCTCCGAGTAGCACGCGCGTCTCGGCCGTGAACCCTCTCAGTACTCCTGCCAAGTGGGTTTCAATTCTCACTACTCCTGTAGCCCCGATGCTTCATCCTACCCCTGCCCCTGAGGGAGAGCCCTCGAGGCAGCGTCATCGTGTTACCTTTAACCCAGAGGTTTCCATTAACCACGTCAGTTCGAGATCCGAGACCGCTTCAGGGGAGGACACCGCGGCACCAGCAGAGCAGTAGTATCTTTGAGTATTCCCAGTCGTCTGGATGATGTAGGGATGTAGTCGTACGAGTCACGATGTTTTGTTGCATGTATGAGAGTAGTTGAACCAGTCATGTTGTTTATCTTTCATGTATGAGTCTATGTATAATTATGTTGAGACTTTATTCGCCGTATTTTCTTCGCTCTTTTGTTTTCTTCCGGGATTTGTCGCTGGCTTTTTCCCAATTTTATTCTTGGATGTTTCTCATCTCGATTGCGTTGTCTTGGGGAAAATCCACAATAGGATGACGCAGGGAGGCAGCAGTAGCAACGTTCGTGAGGGAACCCCTGTTCGTCGTTCCGCACGACAGGCAGGACATTCTCCCAAACCGTACGCTCCGCCAGCACCTCCACCGCCAAATCTGCCCTCCACTGAGCAAATTCGGCGTATGTTTGAGGAAAGAAGGAGCAATGGTTGGACAGAATGGAAATCAAAATGGTCATCACTCAAAGCTGTCAGATTTTCAAAGGACCAAGCCACCCATTTTCAGTCAGATTGTTGACCCATTGGATGCAGACGATTGGTTGCGCACCATTGAGAAAAAGCTTGAGATTGCTCTTACTGAAGAAAATGATAAAGTTCCATTTGCAACTCATTATCTTGAAGGTGCAGCTGCCATATGGTGGGAAAATACAAAAGCCATGTGGCCGGTTGATGAGGAAATCACCTAGGAAAGGTTTAAAGAACAGTTCCGAAAATATCATATCCCTGCTGGAGTTATGAAGACCAAGCAACATGAATTTCTCGCACTCGTCCAAGGAAATCAGTCTGTGGCTGAATATCTGCAAAAATTCAATCATCTGGCCCGTTACTCTCTTTATGACGTGTCCACCGAAGAAAGGAAGAGTGACAGATTTCTTGGAGGCCTAAATCCGCAACTCCGGTGTACTCTCAGTACGCTTGATTTCCCAGATTTCCAAACTCTGGTGAACAAGGCTTTCATTGCTGAACAGGAGCACAATATTATAGCATATAATAGGCCTGTTAACAACGACAACAAGCGTAAGTTTGAGCCAAAGAAGGATGGGCAACCCGTGCAAAAGGCTCGTACCTGGCAGCAGACTCAGGTGGAATATAAGCCAAATTGGCAGCAGAATGTTAACAAGACCACCACTCAAGTCAAGAATGTCGTGACCAACCCAACACATGAGGAGCGTTAGCGCAATAATTCTTGCTTCAATTGTGGGGAGAATGGACATTATGCCAGACAGTCCCCCAAGAACAACAAGACGAATGCCCTAAGCAGGCCACAAGTCAACTTTATGGAGGCATGGCCAACCCAGCAAAACTTCACTGGGCACGTGCATCATATCTCCGCCGATGAAGCCCAAGAGAAGCCAGAAGTTGTTATTGGTATGTTTTCTATTAAGGACATACCTGCCATAATTTTATTTGACTCTGGGGCTTCCCATTCTTTTATTTCTCGGAGTTTTGCTGCCCAAAACAACTTTCCTTGCACGCTTTTGGGCAAAAATATGCTGGTACAAACCCCGGGATCTATAATCAAGAGCAATTTGGTCTACCGTGATCTGGAAATCAATATCAACGGAGTCTACTTTCCAACCTCTCTGATCATCATTGAGTCTGAAAAGTTGGATATTATATTGGGTATGAATTGGTTGACCAAATATCAAGTTTGCATAAACTGTGCAACCCGAGAAGTCACTTTGACCAGTCTGAATGGGCAGCCTACCAAATTCTACGCTCGCAAGAATATACCCAAACAAGAATTGGTTTGCATGGCTGTGCCTGAATTGGAATTTATTCCTATGGTCAGCGAGTACCCTGATGTATTTCCGGAAGAACTGCCAGGCATGCCACCCAATCGGGAACTGGAGTTTGCAATAGATCTTGTGCCCGGAACCGCACCGCTATACAAGAAGTATTACCGGATGCCCTCATCAGAATTAGTGGAGCTAAAGAAACAGCTTGATGAATTGCTCCAGAAAGGTTATATTCGTCCCAGCTCTTTACCATGGGGATCACCTGCTATTTTCGTGGACAAAAAGGATGGTAGTCTCCGCATGTGCGTAGATAAATATCCGCCAGCTGAATGAGGTCACCATAAAAAATAAATATCCGCTGCCAAGGATTGATGATCTGTTTGATCGGCTCAGTGGGGCTAAAGTATTCTCTAAAATCGATTTATGGACCGGATATCATCAGCTCAAGATTAAAAAGGAGGATATTCCTAAGACTGCATTCACTACTCGGTACGGTCTTTATGAATATCCATGATGTCCTTTGGTCTCACCAATGCCCCTGCTTTCTTCATGCATATGATGAACAAAGTATTCATGGACTTCCTCGACAAATTCGTGGTAGTCTTCATCGATGACATCCTCATTTACTCCAAGGGTGAAGAAGAGCACAAGGATCACCTCCTGTAACACCCCAAAAATTTTAACCATGATTTATTAATTAAAATTTTGCCCTGGTAAATTTAATTTTTATTCTCTGGATTTTCTTTTGATTCAGAACCACTCTTTTCTTCTGAATTGTGGAGTTTTCCCTCCAAATGAAAAACTTTTCAAAAATGTTGTTGGACTTGTATACCCTCTCAAGAAACATTTCTTTTATCAGTGGAATTATTTCTACAATTATTCTTCCTGAGTTCTATTTCTTTTGAAATGTTTTTCATAAGTTTTAAGGTCCAATTTGCACTACAACCCTTTCAAATACTCCTTTAAAATCCCCACCAAAAATTGGGGATGTCATGTGATGTTCCCACATCACTTCTATGCAAAAATCTCTTTTAGTCATTTGGAGATTTTGAGCTCTACCCCAAGTTTTCAAATCTGGTCCAGTTTGTAGTTTTGCACTACAACCTATTTAAATATTTCTTTAAAATCCCCACCAAAATTAGGAGTATATAATTCAACTTTATGCAAAAACCCATTGGTGTTCTTTGAAAAATTTGAGCAAATCATCCTCTTTTGCTCTCTGGTCCAGTTTGGTATTTTCTACTGCAACCCTATTTTGTTTTGCTCTAGTGCCCATGATCTTTCTCCTGCTTATAGTCCACCCTAACAAACCCTTAAGTCCAGGAGATTGGACCCATTGGAAGAAGATTTTTGGTCCATAAAATAATATCCTTTATTTTCTGTCTAGTTTTGGTTTTCTCAAAAACTTGCACTAGGGAGTTTTTGTTTTTGTCAAACTAACCTTGCCACCCTCTTTATCATCTAAAGAGACTCTGATCTGGAGACTTTGGCTAGCAGAAGAGATGCCTAGATACCCTTGGCATTTCATCGAGCAGGTTAGGAGCATGGCCAGTTTTGGCATGCTTTCAGACTTGCATTAGGAAGTTGCTCTAATGGCATTACCAGCATGTCTATTAGCTCTAATATAATCATTAGCCTAGTCATGTTTAGTTGCAGAGGCATCAGAGAGGCCTAGAACACGTTGGCATTTTGTCGAACGCCTGGCCTGCGTGCTCTGGGCGCGGCCAGAGCGCGCGTTTTGCACGTGTGTGCGCCCGAGTCGCCGCGTCCCGCTGCCGCCTCCCCGCGTCCGTTCTGGTCCCTTCCCACTCACAGCCATCGCGCCCCGACTCCTCCCTCATCGCAGAGCCGCCTTGGCCACCTCCTGGCACCCCACAGTGCCACCACCGCAAGCCGCCACCGCCGCTCCGCCAGCCTCTACCATGGACGGCGCTGCCCGAGCCACAGCCGCGCGCCATCTCGCCACTGAACAGCTCAAGCTCATCCCCTCGCCCTACCAGACCCCGCCGGCCATCGCCACACGCCCCCTCGCTACATAACGGCGGTTCGCCGTTCCTGTCCACTGCCGCCACGGGGACCGACCTCGACCGCCTATAAAGGGAGCCCCCGAGCTCGTCCAGACCCTCAGGCGACCTCATGCCATTCCCCTAGTGCTCCCACAGCCAGCAATCGGAGGAGGGAGGCCGTCTTCCCCGTCTCCGGTCAGTTCGGCCACCGCCACACGCCAGTCCCGTTCGTCGCAAGCAGGGCCTCCCTAGTCCTTCCAGCGCCACCACCCGACTCCCCTCGACCGTGTGGAGCCTCCCAACCTCTCAGCTTCTACTGGGAGCCACCATAGGCCGAGACCCATTTGTTCCCGAAGACGTCGTCCGCCGCAGAGCTCGCCGCCGGCGACTCCCTTCGTCCCCGCGACCCTCTCGACCACCTGGAGGATCGCCCTAGTGCAGTGAACCTGTTCCCGCCGTCGGAGCCCCGCGAGGAGCCACCAATCGCCGGTGTTGATCGCCGGAGCTCCGCCTCCGTTCGGACAGAGGAGGAAGGAGGTACGGGCGACTGGTCAAACCTGACCAGTGTGCCCAAGGGACCCACTGTCAGTGACCCAGCGACGACCCGCACTAGTTTAAGTGGAAGCGTATTCCACCAAATACGCCTTCGCTAGAGGAAAACGTAAGTGCTGCCGGACCGTTTTGTTTTTTCTGATTTTTATTAAAAACAGATTTCGACTAAACTTTGACTGGCTATAACTTTTTAAATATAAGTCCAATTGATTTGATTCTTTTTCTTTTGTTCCTCAAATTTTGTCTAGTTTATTTTCATGTTTATTTGAAAATTTTCCAAACAACTTTTTTGTACTGTTTTGAAAATATGTGTTAATTTTAAATTTTCGCAAAATAGGATTTTGAAGAAGAAGGCAACTTTCAAAAAGTGCACCCCCTCTTGCATACTCTTGAAGGCAAGCATTCTGAACCCTGGCATAATATTGTTATGTGTTGTTTGATACAGTTACAACACCACCTTGACACGGAGTATTCGTTATTTTATGTGATGATATGATCATACTCATGAGTGCATATTGACGATTCCGTGCTGTTGGAATTTGATGTGTTTGTGACAGTAATCACCCTCGTATGCCTTTCATGCCTACCGGAAGGAATCCGGAAAGCCTCTGTCTGGGGTAGACACGAGCTTGTCTCTAGTTCTTCGTTGAGACGGTTGTGTCCGGTAAGGCATGGTGAGGTATGATGAGTGGTGATTCTGTCTGATTGGTGTGAAATATATTTCTTATGCTAATCATGCAGGAAATGCTTTAACCTCCTGAGTCGACCATAGATCAAGTCTTGTTCCAGTGACCCCCATACTTGTTTCGTACTACCACGTGTCATTGCCACAAGTAGGGTACGGTTCAGTAAGTTGTCAACCCCTCCCTTAGCACACACCATACAGAGAGGCCATGGTGGAAGATACCGGCGACATCCGGTAGGCACGCCACCTGGTCCGGGGGCATGGGTGTTTTCGGTCGGAGCCGAGGGGGTAGCTCCCCTAGTTGCACGCATTATAAATCTTGTGATCCCATGCTAGTCGAGGTTGTAGCCTCCCCACTTAGAGTTTCACTTAACAGGTGTCGTGGGTGATTCCAGACACCGGTAAGTTAGGCTGGCGTGTGCGGTCAGGTGTGTTTTCAATCAAAAGACTGTAGACGGAATTAGTCCCGATGGACTAAATGAATCCGTTACTCGTTGGTAAAGAGTACACCCTCTGCAGATATTATATCTATTCGAATAGCCGTGTCCATGGTTAAGGACTACAGTCTGGGATGGGTCAAGTGTCGGTCTTAGTGTTGGTCTTCGGAGGAAAAACTGCTAAACCAGAACATGGATCATGACTTCTGACTCATGATGACTATGATTATTATTATTATGGACCAACCATTTACATTATTTGAATTATTGAGTATCCCTGGGACGGTTCTACCTCCTGGATATTCGCTGTGATTACTCGCATATAAGCCCTTTTTGTGTTGTCGCGGAGATGCCCGACTGTGGCATGCTTGTTATTCAGTTACTTTATAAGCCCTTTATGTGGTGTCGTAGAGACGCCCGACTGTGGCATGCTCGTTATTCATTTACTTTATAAGCCCTTTATGTGGTGTCGCTGAGACGCCCAACTATGGCATGCTTGTTATTCATTTACTTTATAAGCCCTTTATGTGGTGTCGCACAGACGCCCGACCGTGGCATGTTTGCTACTTATTTCCTCTATAAGCCCTTTATGTGACATCGCTCAGACGCCCAACTGAGGCATGCTTTATATTATTATCCTTTCGAGGTGTCAGATACCCGATCGGTGAATTCTATTTCTACTCCCTTATTGCATATTCATGTTGTATATGAATAACCTGCTTGCGTGCATCATGGATGTTTATTTTGTGACTAACGTGTGATCATAGAATATTTTAGAGCATGATTATCATTTTTTATATTATACCCGTGTTCATAATGTTTGCGAGTACATTCAAAGTACTCACTGGCTTGTCCCTGGCTATTGTCTTGGCCAGATTTCTTGCATGGAGAGGAGCGTTGTGATGACAGCCCTGGAACCTACGCAATGGTGATAGCAGCCTCGCGAAGATAGGAGTTATCCAGGTCAACTATTCCTGTGGGAAATGGAGTCCCATAGACACTGATGAACCACAAACCGCTTCCGCCAGCAGCCACCAGAAACCTTGTGTTGTACTCATAGGCCAGAATGGTCTTGTACTACATATTTTGTATTTTGCTTGGAATTTATGTATCAAGTTGGTGCATCATCAGCTAACAGTAATCCTGGGGCTGGTGAGCACAAGGGCCATTTTCTGGGAAATTGATATCCTGAAAATCCGGTCCTGACACCTCCGAGTAGTGCTGCAACGACTCCGTGACCATCAGCTATATGCCAAATTCAGTAAATGCGAATTTTGGCTCAAGCAAGTTGGATTTCTCGGACATGTACTATCCGCCGAAGGTATAGCCGTGGACCCGAGCAAAGTAAAGGATGTGCTCGATTGGGTGCCGCCCACGACTGTGACGCAGATCCGAAGTTTTCTCGAATTGGCTAGATATTACCGTTGTTTTATTGAAGGGTTTTCCAAGATTGCTAAACCCATGATGGAGCTGCTCAAAAAGGATAAGAAGTTTGAATGGACGAAGGACTGTGAGAAAAGTTTTAATGAGTTAAAGATACGTCTGACAACCGCACCTGTATTGACTCTTCCAGACATTTACCGCAGTTTTGATGTGTATTGTGACGCCTCCAGGCAAGGCATTGGTTGCGTACTTATGCAAGACAGCAAGGTTGTGGCATATGCATCACGACAGCTACGACCCCACGAGGGAAATTACCCTACTCATGATTTGGAATTGGCTGCGGTGGTTCATGCGTTCAAAATTTGGAGGCACTATCTCCTTAGAAAAAGGTGCCAAATTTTTACCGACCACAAGAGTCTCAAATACATCTTTACTCAGCCAGACCTAAACCTCCGTCAGCGAAGATGGCTAGAGTTGGTCAAGGATTATGACCTTGGAATAAATTACCACCCGGGTAAGGCCAATGTAGTTGCAGATGCACTCAGTTGAAAGCCCGTCAGCTTAAATGTCATATTGAAATCATTGCCTCCCGAACTCCAAGAGGAGATCGCTCAGCTCAACTTGATCATAGTGGATGCTGGCCTCGCTAATATTTTGGAATTTACGCCCACACTTGAGATGGAGATCCGCAAGGCCCAGCCTGCAGACGTCAAGCTACAAAGACGTGCCAAGGGCCAGATGCCAGAGCAGGCCCCTGATTTCTCCAAGGAAAAATTCGATGCCCTCCGATTCCGTGGACGAATTTGTGTGCCCAATCAACCGGACTTGAAGAAGAAAATCCTGTCAGAAGCACACAAATCCTCATATTCCATTCACCCGGGAGGTACGAAAATGTATGAGGATCTTAGACAAATATTCTGGTGCGATGGAATGAAGAAAGACATTGCCTATTTCGTAGCCTGTTGCGACATATGCAAGAAGGTGAAGGCAGAGCATCAGAAGCAAGCCGGACTCCTCCAACCGCTGCCGGTTTCACAGTGGAAATGGGATGACGTTTGTATGGATTTCATTACGGGATAGCCTAAGACTCAGCGAGGCAAGGATGCAATCTGGGTTATAGTGGATACCCTAACCAAGGTCGCTCACCTCATTCCCATCAGCACCAGATACAGGGCAAATGAACTTGCACAGTTGTATGTATCCAGAATAGTCAGTCTGCATGGAGTACCCCGAACTATCACTTCCGACCGAGGTTCCTTGTTTACCTCCGTTTTTTAGTCCCGTCTCCATCAAGCCTTGGGGACAGCGCTGAAATATAGTACTGCCTATCATCCTCAGACAGATGGACAGACAGAGCGGGTAAATCAAATACTCGAAGATATGTTGCGAGCCTGTGTGCTAGCCAAAGGAGCTAAATGGGAAGATTGCTTGCCATATGCCGAGTTTTCTTGTAACAACAGTTTCCAGACCAGTCTAACGATGTCACCATATGAAGCTATGTATGGCGTAAGTGTCGCATTCCTTTAAATTGGTCTCAAACTGGAGATAGCCGTATCTTCGGAACGGATCTCATGATGGAAGCTGAGAGACAAGTTAAGGAAATCAGAGACAGATTGCAACTGGCCAAATCTCGACAAAAGAGTTATTATGATGCAAAGCACCGACAGGTCAGTTTTGAACCTGGAGAACACGTATACCTCTGAGTCACTCCTATGAAAGGAGTCAAGAGATTTTAGACTCGTGGAAAGCTGGCCCCCAGATTTATTGGTCCATTCCCGATTATGTCTCGAGTGGCTACTGTTGCATATCAACTCGAACTACCCCCTGAATTGGCAGACGTGCACAAGGTGTTTCATGTTTCGCAGTTGAGACGATGCATATCCCCGCCTGAGAAAAGGACTGCTATGGCTGAGATAGAGTTGGCAAAAGATTTAATTTATGAAGAGATACCGTTTAAATTTTTGGATCAGATGGAAAGGGTCACTCGCAGTAAAGTTAGAAAATTTTACAAGGTTAAGTGGGAGCATCACACAGAATCAGAAGCGACTTGGGAGCGGGAAGAATTCCTTAGGGATCAGTATCTAGAGTGGTTTTCCCAAGCAACCGAATCTCGAGGACGAGATTCATTCTAAGTGGGGCAGGTTTGTGACAGCCTGGTCTTTGCCCTCTCTTATTTGCTTGATCTTCATTTGAATTTTTTTTGAAACTTGGAGTTCTTGAATCTTTTCATATGGATTTAAACACTTGGGCATCCTTGGCTTTCACCCAAGTGCTCCACTTCCCTCCTAAATCATCATTTCTTTTCTGGTCCACCCCAAAAGAATCTTTGGAATATTTTTCTTAAATGGAAAATATTCATTTTCTCTCAAAAACCCTAGCCAGACCAGTATGCTCCGAAGCAACCCTAATTTTTATGGCTCAGAAAAATCTGCGATAATTCACAAATATTCTGTGAACCCTAGGGCACCTCCCTGAGCAAAAATATTTCATCACTTTTTGGAATATTTTTGCTACAGAAAATATTTTCTGTTCTGGACAGAAATGGTGGTTTCTACACCAACTACCATTTTACTTACTCCATTTGGCCTGAACTTTCTTGTGCATCTTCACCTTAGTAACTCATGGCTAGCCTCCAAACCACAGCCTCCAACTCCCAGCCATTTGACCTCAGTAACCTCTCAAAGTTACTGATCAGAAACTTACCTGGCTTGTAAAAATCTCTCTACTGCACCTAGATCCAAACCAAACCATGGTAAACTTCAAAACCACCATGAACAAACTGCCAGACATGATTTTTGGACTTAGGCTGGCCTGAGGAGAGAGTTCGCACGGTGACCACGCGTGTCCATGATGCCAGGCATGCGTGTCGACGCGCTCTAGGTGCCGCAGAACGCTCTGTTCGCGCGTGCTCGCTTCCCTCGCCTACCCGAGCGTGCCAAACCGTGCCACCATCTTCGTCTCAACGCCATTAACCTCCCTCTGGTGCTCGCCACACCGAGCACGGGCAAGGTCCGGCCAGCCCAACAGTGCGGAGCGCACTGTGCTCATCGCCTTCCCCTCGATCCTCTGCTCGTCTTCGTTCGCCCAGAGTTGCCGCGTGAGCTGCGTCGCCTTCTCCCCCTCTCACTGACGTCACTCGTCGTCGGGCGCCGTGGACATGTGTCCATTGGCGGAGCCCGAACCCCCCCTCGCCGCTCGCCTATAAATGCAGCCACCCCAGCCTCCTCGAGCACCATTCACCACTCCCACACACCCCACAAACGAGTAGGAAGCCGTCCCCGAGCTCGAGCTCGCCGGCGATCCCCTCTGGTCACCTTGGTAGCTCCAGCCCCTGCCAGGCCTGGGCGGCCCCTCCTGGGCCTCCGCCTCTCTCCGGTGAGGCCGTCTCGCCCGCTTGGAGCTCCTGGAGTGGCCTCTGCTCGCCATCTTCCTCCACTCCGGCAACCACCGAGTTCTGCCCCTTCTTGCGAGGTTGATTCCGACACCGGCCGACCACCCCTAGCCACGCTACGGGTATGGGCAGGTGTACCACCGTCCCCTCTCTAAATCCCTCCCTCTCGTTTTGGCCAAGAAGCCCTCGTCGCCGGCGAGAGCTCCGGCGAAGCCACGACCTCCTCTGTTTCTTTCTCCCCCTCCCCCTCACCTCACTAGTGGAGCCCGCTAGTCAGCCACTCTGTACGCGCGCGAAGCGGTACGAGTGGTGGTGCCCCTGAGGTTTACGCCTTCGACGTCACCCCCCCTCAGCTGTTTATTTAAATTCAAAATCATTTTAATTCTAGAGAGCTTCAAACAGTTATAACTCTTCAACCATAAGTCCAAATGAATTGATTCTTTTTGCATCGTGTTCTTTGAAAATAAATCTAGCAGCTCACCAAAGATGAGATTTTTCTGAGCTGTTTAGAATTTCTGGTGATTTTCAGAAGTGTTCTTGATATTTGCTTTCTGTGTTTAAATTTATTTTCCGAGGGTGAGGCTTCTCTTGAGGATCACCAGAAGGCTTGTGAACCTCATCTGCACTAAGGCAAGCCACAACAACATTTTCATGGTGTCATTTCAATATTTGTGATTTTCTTACTTGAATGAAATGATTAATCCATGCATTTAAATAACTATTGTGTTATTTTTAGACTGTTAAATGTTTGTTAGTTATTATGCTTGATTTACAGAATGTTGAAACTAGTTTAGTTGGTAGAGCGAAGTTAAGATTTATTTGTGGTGATGATAGAAATGATTTTGTTATGCATGTTAGTGATTATTTAAAGTTATTCTCTTGCCTTAAATAAAATGATAAAAATTTGCTAAGAAAATATTCTGTTAAGTACTTGTTTAGTCATTTTACTTGACTTGCAGAATGTTTGAACCTATCTTGGATGGGAAAGAAATTAGGAATTGTTTGTGGGAAAACCTTTATTATTCATGTGAGAAATTAATCGGAGTTACGTTCTTGCATGAGAAAATAATAAAACTTGCTGCAAAATATTTGGGGTAATATGTGAGTTATATTGATCGGCATAGTAATATGAGTTGTTGATGTTTATGCTTGGTGTAAATATGGATGACATCGGTCATTTTCATTATTAAGCGATGCATGTGTAGTTTTGCATTTCATGGCATGCTATGACACCGGTCATTTTCCTATTAAGTTGAACCTGATTATAACTCAACTTGAATATACTGTTGACTGGGTCAAGGTGCCGCTGAATCGAGTTTTTCCCAGTGCAGCCACATTTTCCTTTTTGGGAAGGCCTTGATTCGGTCCATTGACATTGCCTCTGGTCGGTGCCTCCAACTAGGGAAGGTTGTGTCGCGCTCAGCCTGGCCCGGTAAGCAGGCATAACCTTGTGTGCCTGTTGTTGAGATTATGGTACCGGGTCCCCGAGTGGGATTGTTTTGGCCACGACGGTGGTCGGTGTGTCTTTGGTAGACACGGGGCCACCCAGGACTAGCCCGTTGGGGATTGGGTTGGAGTGGCCGGGAGAGTGTTATGGCAATGGAAGGGTTTTGTCGGAATGCCGTTGGTCCACCCAAATGGGAGTGCGAGGCCATGGGTTCGGTGGTGTGGGTACAGTGTGCTACCTCTGCAGGGTGTATAATCTATCGATAGCCGAGTCCATGGTCACGGACACCTCGTAGTAGGTCCCACATGAGTCAACGGTTAATAAAATTTGCACACTAAGCTATGAACTTTGCATTGTTGAGGATGGCAGAAAGGCCATCGAGATATTCGGGACCAGGTATTGGTCATGGTTGTGATCGCCGTAAGGATCACGAGTTACTCTTGCTAAGACCATGTTGGTGGTTTGTTTGTGATCCGAGAATGATCACGGTGGATAAGTTGTCCCGAGGGACGTTTGAGCATGATCACAACATGTTTGACATGTAGGGTTGCATTATTAATAATTGGTTAAGTATCATGATATTGTTTGCTATTATGATTATGCCTGTTGTGAGCTTGCAAGTACATTCAATGTACTGACCTGGCGTGTCATGCCAGATTTCAGGAAAGTCTCGTTGGAGAGGAGCGCTGCTCAAGTCTAGATCGTGTCCACATCGGTGTCCCTATGATATGGAGCTTCCGCTACGACGTTATTCCGCTGCCACGTAGTTGTCCAGTGGGTTCCTTACTGCTTGGGACCTCTTGATTGCTTCTTTGACTGTTGGGATTTTTTTCTTGAATTTGCTTCTTGGACTTTTGGACTTTCATCTTGATTGCTCATGCGGATGATTGATTAACCGCGGACTTCATGGACTTGCTTTGACATTCGGCTTGAACTTCTTGAGGATTCTTTTTCCAGGATTTTTTCGGGACCCGCCTTGAGAACCCGGAAGGCAACTGTTCACCTCTGTGGACTAGGAAAAACCCTCTAGCATTTTATCTGGGGCTTTTGGTAGCGCACCCCAGGGTTGCCATGTGACTACGCACCAAACCAATTTATGTTGGGTCAGGCAGCCCTCCATGATCTTTTCCTATAGTCTCCCCTGGAGTGTGAGCCTCTGTGAAAATGAGGAATGCCTGGAAACATGAAGATTGCGGGTCTCAATACTCAGAAGTGCCCAAGTAATCATCTCTGCTGCCTCCAAAAGTATACACCTGGTACACGTCATGCATTATGGGTGTAGGAGCCGCTCCACCTACAACTTGACACATTGTGCCGCCCTCCAACAAGTTCTAGGATAGACGAAACTTCAGTCAATAGCATGGTGTGATTGGGGAAAGCCATTTTTTGTTGTTGTTGGACTTAGTCCGTAAAAATGGGGGAAAACTAGATATATCCATGAAATGCATGGGAGAATGCATCATGGATCTGATAGCCCACAGAAAAAGTTTCCCCAATGAAAATCGAAAAGGCAACAAAAGAGGCAAAATTTTAAGAAAAATATTTTTTAGGAACCTTCCGTTGATTAGGGGCGTAGGTCGGACTCCCTGGGAATCGACGAGCTGGTATGCTCCCCCGTCGTGGGCTTGCTTGATGACGTATGGTCCTTCTCACTATGGCTCAAACTTCTTCGTCTTGTGCGTCACGACGATGGGATGCCTGAGCACGAAGTCCAACTCGCCTTTTCGAAAGACGCACTGCTTGACAAGCTTGTCGTAAGCTCTCACCATATTCTGGCAGTAAGGCTCCAGATTCTGTAGGGCATGAAGACGCCCCTCTTCAAGGGCGTCGAGCTCCTGAAACCACAGTTTTACCTGTTCGTCTTTGGTGATCTCATCTTGGATAGCCACCCTCAAAGAGGGTAGCTGGACCTCTAGTGGTAGGACCGCCTCACTCCCGTAAACGACAGAAAACGGAGTCGCCTGTGTTGGGGTACGGATTGTGACACAGTACACCCATAAGGACTCGAAGAGACAGTCATGCTAGTCTCTTCGATTCCTTGTCACTATCTTCTTGAGTATCTTGCCGAGCGTCTTGTTGAAATCCTCGATCGCACTGTTAGCTTGGTGTAGATGGTGTGGATGTAGTGATGAAGTGAAGGGGAGTGTGGTACGCCCATTGCTCCAGCTCTTCTTAGTCGTATCCCTCCGTCTTGTCATTGTCCAATGATGAAGTGTGGGGGGCCTTCGCCTCGTGGGTGCCCGGCCTAGTGGTGTCCGCCTTGTCGGTGTCGAACTGGATGACTCGTCTTCGCCTCGTCGATGTCTGGCAAGATATGGATTGCTTCATCAAGAAAAGACATGTCGGTGGAGTACAGGTTTGCCTTGCCGATGCTATGATGTTAATTATCTGCACCGGTGTGGATGTTCTATCAGATACTGGAGATGTCGGGTGTCGATGGAACCAATGACCTTGTCAAGTCAAGCGTCGGCGTGAATGACACCCGACGATGGCTTGTGTCAGCTGCGATGCAGACGGCACCCCCACCATGGGGTGGGCTCCGTGTCGGTAACGGTGTAGATGGATCTCCGCCTAGGCGGTGGTGTAGATGACACCCCTTATTTGGCGATATCTATGTCGACAGAGGTGAAAGGGGAGCCCCTCCTACTCAAGCTCCATGGTGACTGAAGTAGATGGCACCCTGCATTGGAGGGAACTTGTCAACGAAGGTGTAGACGGAGCCCCGCCATGGGGGCACTCCATGCTAGCGACAACGATGTAGATGTAGTCCCGCCTTCGGCAAGCTCCGCTATGGAAGTGGTGTGGATGGCGCCCCACCTCGGGCGAGCTCCATATTGGCGGTGTAGACTGCGCTCTGTCATTGGCGATATATGTCTCGACAGAGGTGAAAAAGGAGCCCCTCCTAGTCGAGCTCCGTCTCGCCTAAGGTAGATCATGCCCCGTATTGGGGAACCTTATGACGACAGAGGTGTAGACGGCGCCCTGCCTTGGGGGCACTCCATGTCGGCGATGGTGTAGATGGTAGCCCACCTTGGATGAGTCCATGTCACCTCGGGTGAGTTCTAGATGGCACCTGCATTGAAGACCCTTCACCTTGAGAGGACGGGTGGCGCATGGTGCCGAGTGGATGATGCAGTCTTGTCCGCCCACCACCTAGAGTTGTGGCCAAGCCCCCCGCCTAGGACGGGACGCATGTCGTGGTGGAAGCGTTTGTCGTGGAGGTCCCATGGCCGCCACCGTAAAGTGGGTCGAGGCTTCCTCTCTCATCACCTTGATGTCTTGACCATCGGTTCCAATGTAGGGGCAAGTTAGGATGCCCCCACTCTATGTGGCGAGTTGGTGAAGACTATCATCGAGGTGCTCATGTCGACGATGATGGTGCCTTCACTATCATCGAGGTGCTTGCTACCTCTTGAGCATTGCGTTGGATTTCCCCGAAAAGGAGAGGATGATGCATCAAAGTAGCGTAAGTATTTCCCTCAGTTTTTTAGAACCAAGGTATCAATCCAGTAGGAGGCCACGCGCGAGTCCCTCATACCTACACAAAACAAATAGCTCAACGCAACCAACGTGATTAGGGGTTGTCAATCCCTTCACGACCACTTACGAGAGTGAGATCCGATAGAGATGATAGACAATATTTTTGGTATTTTTGGTATAAAGATGCAAGGTAAAATGAAAGGCAAAATAGAAAGCAAAACAATAATAAAGTGATTGAAGATTCATATGATGAGAATAGACCCAGGGGCCATAGGTCTCACTAGTGGCTTCTCTCAAGAGCATAAGTATTTCTACGGTGGGTGAACAAATTACTGTTGAGCAATTGACAGAATTGAGCATAGTTATGAGAATATCTAGGTATGATCATGTATATAGGCATCACGTTCGAGACAAGTACACCGACTCCTGCCTGCATCTACTACTATTACTCCACTCATCGACCGCTATCCAGCATGCATCTAGAGTATTAAGTTAATAAAAACAGAGTAACACCTTAAGCAAGATGACATAATGTAGAGGGATAAATTCATGCAATATGATAAATACCCCATCTTGTTATCCTCGACGGCAACAATACAATACGTGCCTTGCTGCCCCTTCTGTCATTGGGTAAGGACACCGCAAGATTGAACCCAAAGCTAAGCACTTCTCCCATTGCAAGAAAAACCAATCTAGTAGGCCAAACCAAATTGATAATTCGAAGAGACTTGCAAAGATAACCAATCATACATAAAAGTATTCAGAGAAGATTCAAATATTGTTCATAGATAATCTTGATCATAAACCCACAATTCATCGATCTCAACAAACACACCGCAAAAATAAGATTACATCAAATAGATCTCCACGAGAGAGGGGGAGAACATTGTATTGAGATCCAAAAAGAGAGAAGAAGCCATCTAGCTACTAACTATGGACCCGAAGGTCTGAGGTAAACTACTCACACTTCATTGGAGAGGCTATGGTGATGATGTAGAAGCCCTTCGTGATCGATTCCCCTTCCGGCGGAGCTCCGGAACAGGCCCCAAGATGGAATCTCGTGGGTACAGAAGGTTGCGGCGGTGGAATTAGGGTTTTGGCTCCGTGTCTGATCGTTTGGGGTACGTAGGTATATATAGGAGGAAGGAGTACGTCGGTGGAGCTTCGAGGGGCCCACAAGGCAGGGGGCGCGCCATAGGGGGGCACGCCCTCCACCCTCTTGACCGCCTCTCTTCTTTCTTGATGGAGGGTCCAAGTCTCCTGGATCATATCTTATGAGAAAATCACGTTCCCGAAGGTTTCATTCCATTTGGACTCCGTTTGACATTCCGTTTCTTCGAAACACTGAAATAGGCAAAAAAACAACAATTCTGGGCTGGGCCTTCATTAATAGGTTAGTCCCAAAAAGAATATAAAAGTGGAAAATAAAGCCCAATATGGTCCAAAACAGTAGATAATACGGCATGGAGTAATCAAAAATTATAGATACGTTGGAGACGTATCAGGCATCCCCAAGCTTAATTCCTGCTCGTCCTCGAGTAGGTAAATGATAAAAAGAGAATTTTTGATGCGGAGTGCTACTTGGCATAATTTCAATGTAAATCTTCTTAATTGTGGTATGAATATTCAGATCGGAAAGATTCAAGACAAAATTTCATATTGACATAAAAATGATAATACTTCAAGCATACTAACAAAGCAATTATGTCTTCTCAAAATAACATGGCGAAAGAAAGTTATCCCTACAAAATCATATAGTCTGGCTATGCTCTATCTTCACTACACAAAGTATTTAAATCATGCACAACCCCGATGACAAGCCAAGCAACTGTTTTATACTTTAACATTTTCAAAACTTTTTCAATCTTCACGCAATACATGAGCGTGAGCCATGGATATAGCACTATATGTGGAATAGAATGGTGGTTGTGGAGAAGACAAAAAGAGGGGAAGATAGTCTCACATCAACTAGGTGTATCAACGGGCTATGGAGATGCCCATCAATAGATATCGATGTGAGTGAGTAGGGATTGCCATGCAACGGATGCACTAGAGCTATAAGTATATGAAAGCTCAACAAAAGAAACTAAGTGGGTGTGCATCCAACTCGCTTGCTCACGAAGACCTAGGGCAATTTGAGGAAGCCCATCATTGGAATATACAAGCCAAGTTCTATAATGAAAATTCCCACTAGTATATGAAAGTGACAAAATGAGAGACTCTCTGTCATGAAGATCATGGTGCTACTTTGAAGCACAAGTGTGGTAAAAGGATAGTAACATTGCCCCTTCTCTCTTTTTCTCTCATTTTTATATTATTATTATTATTATTATTATTATTATTATTATTATTATTTGGGCCTTTTCTCACTTTTTTATGGCCTCTTTCTTTTTTTTCTCTTTTTCTCGCCCGGAGTCTGATCCCGACTTGTGGGGGAATCATAGTTTCCATCATCCTTTCCTCACTTGGGACAATGCTCTAAAAATGATGATCATCACACTTTTATTTTTCTTACAACTCAATACTTAGAACAAAATATGACTCTATATGAATGCCTTCGGCAGTGTACCGGGATATGCAATGAACCAAGAGTGACATGTATGAAAGAATTATGAACGGTGGCTTTGCCACAAACACAATCTCAACTACATGATCATGCTAGCAATATGACAATGGTGGATCCTGTCATAATAAACGGAACGGTGGAAAGTTGCATGGCGATATATCTCGGAATGGCTATGAAAATGCCATGATAGGTAGGTATGGTGGCTGTCTTGAGGAAGGTATATGGTGGGTGTATGATACCGGCGAAAAGTGCGCGGTATTAGAGAGGCTAGCAATGGTGGAAGGATGGGAAAAGTGCGTATAATCCATGGACTCAACATTACTCATAAAGAAATCATATACTTATTGCAAAAATCTAGAAGTTATCAAAGCAAAGTATTACGCGCATGCTCCTAGGGGATAGATTGGTAGGAAAAAACCATCGCTCGTCCCCGACCGCCACTCATAAGGAATACAATAAATAAATAAATCATGCTCCGACTTCATCACATAACGGTTCACCATACATGCATGCTACGGGAATCACAAACTTTAACACAAGTATTTCTCAAATTCACAACTACTCAACTAGCATGACTCTAATATCACCATCTTCATATCTCAAAACAATTATCAAGCATCAAACTTTTCTTAGTATTCAATGCACTCAAAAGAAAGTTTTACAAATCTTGAATACCAAGCATATTATTATTAAGCAATTTACCATGCTATTTAAGACTCTCAAAATAATCTAAGTGAAGCATGAGAGATCAATAGTTTGTTTAAAACAAATCCACCACCGTGCTCTAAAAGATCTAAGTGAAGCACATAGAGCAAAACTATAAAGCTCAAAAAGATATAAGTGAAGCACATAGAGCAAGACTATGAAGCTCAAAAGATATAAGTGAAGCATATAGAGTATTCTAACAAATTCAAATTCATGTATGGCTCTCTCAAAAGGTGTCAGCAAGGATGATTGTGGTAAACTAAAAAGCAAAGACTCAAATCATACAAGACGCTCCAAGCAAAACACATATCATGTGGTGAATAAAAATATAGCTCCAAGTACAATTACCGATGGAAGTAGACGAAAGAGGGGATGCCTTCCGGGGAATCCCCAAACTTCTTGAGCACTGCGTTGGATTTCCCCGAAGAGGAGAGGATGATGCATCAAAGTAGCGTAAGTATTTCCCTCAGTTTTTGAGAACCAAGGTATCAATCCAGTAGGAGGCCACGCGCGAGTCCCTCGTACCTACACAAAACAAATAGCTCAACGCAACCAACGCGATTAGGGGATGTCAATCCCTTCATGGCCACTTACGAGAGTGAGATCTGATAGAGATGATAGATAATATTTTTGGTATTTTTGGTATAAAGATGCAACATAAAATGAAAGGCAAAATAGAAAGCAAAACAATAATAAAGCGATTGAAGATTGATATGATGAGAATAGACCCGGGGGCCATAGGTTTCGCTAGTGGCTTCTCTCAAGACCATAAGTATTTCTACGGTGGGTGAACAAATTACTATTGAGCAATTGACAGAATTGAGCATAGTTATGAGAATATCTAGGTATGATCATGTATATAGGCATCACGTCCGAGACAAGTAGACCGACTCCTGCCTGCATCTACTACTATTACTCCACTCATCGACCGCTGTCCAGCATGCATCTAGAGTATTAAGTTAATAAAAACAGAGTAACGCCTTAAGCAAGATGGCATGATGTAGAGGGATAAATTCATGCAATATGATAAATACCCCATCTTGTTATCCTTGATGGCAACAATACAATACGTGCCTTGCTGCCCCTTCTGTCACTGGGTAAGGACACCGCAAGATTGAACCCAAAGCTAAGAACTTCTCCCATTGCAAGAAAAACCAATCTAGTAGGCCAAACCAAACTGATAATTCGAAGAGACTTGCAAAGATAACCAATCATACATAAAAGAATTCAGAGAAGATTCAAATATTGTTCATAGATAATCTTGATCATAAACCCACAATTCATCAGTCTCAACAAACACACCGCAAAAAGAAGATTACATCGAATAGATCTCCACGAGAGAAGGGGAGAACATTGTATTGAGATCCAAAAAGAGAGAAGAAGCCATCTAGCTACTAACAATGGACCCGAAGGTTTGAGGTAAACTACTCACACTTCATTGGAGGGGCTATGGTGATGATGTAGAAGCCCTCCATGATCGATTCCCCTTCCGGCGGAGCTCCGGAACAGGCCCCAAGATGGGATCTCGTGGGTACATAAGGTTGTGGCGGTGGAATTAGGTTTTTGGCTCCGTGTCTGATCGTTTGGGGGTACGTAGGTATATATAGGAGGAAGGAGTACGTCGGTGGAGCTTCGAGGGGCCCACGAGGCAGGGGTGCGCGCCCTAGGCGGGCGCCCTCCACCCTCGTGACCGCCTCTCTTCTTTCTTGACGGAGGGTCCAAGTCTCCTGGATCATATCTGATGAGAAAATCACGTTCCCGAAGGTTTCATTCCGTTTGGACTCCGTTTGATATTCCATTTCTTCGAAACACTGAAATAGAAAAAAACAACAATTCTGGGTTGGGCCTCCGGTTAATAGGTTAGTCCCAAAAGTAATATAAAAGTGAAAAATAAAGCCCAATATGGTCCAAAACAGTAGATAATACAACATGGAGCAATCAAAAATTATAGATATGTTGGAGACGTATCAGTGCTCATGGTGATTGGCACCTCATCCTACCTGCAATCATGAGCCTACATGCCTTCATGTAGCTTGACCTCAGTGCGTCGTTGTAACATCCCAAACTTCTAAATTTTGGAATGTTATATTAAATAATTAGTTTTGATTGTTTGTTTGATTGTTGTGTGAATGATTGAGAGAAATTGAGTGCAATCTGAAAGTTTTTTGAAAATTGAATGAAGGGAATGAAATGACTTTCCCAAAGATTTCTCTTTGCATTTATGATGTCCATGAATTCAAATTCATTTCATCACAAAACCCTAGAGTGAAGATGATATGACTCTTCCATTTAAATAAATGAAAAGGGTTTTGAAAAGATTTGAATTCCATTTGGAAATATTTCAAATTTAAAAACTTTATGCAACTCAATGATTTTCATGAGAGAAGATAAAATGACTTCTTCAAATTATATGAAATATGAGTTGGAAGTTTAAAACAATCAAATTGAAAGGCCGGTTGAAATTATTTTGAAACCCACTTTCAAATTGGAGTTATTTGGTTTTATTGAAATTATTTTTCTCCAAAAACATAATATATGGAAAATAGGGTAAAATGATTCTCTATAATAGAAAAATGGATTTGAAATCATTTTTGGTATTTTAAAATATTTTTAGTTGGTTTTTAAATGAACCATTAGCACTGTTTGCATTACTTGAAATTTTTTGGATTTTATTTGTCTCTGAAAAATAGTTCATGTTGTAGAATTTATTTTTCTGAAGATTTTGGTATATAATATGCCTATATAAAAGGTACTTTTGAGTTGTGTGTTTTTTTGTGTTGTTCAATGTTTCAAAAAAAAGAGAAAAAACGTTTAAAAAAAACACAGACCCCGCCAGGCCAGCTGGCCCAGCCCCAGCGCGGCCAGCCGCCACCCGCCAGGCAGCGAGGCTAGCCACCGCCCCACGTCCAAGGCAGCAGCGCCCCAGCGCCCATGTTAAAAAAAAACGAGCGCCTCCACGTCGCTCGATCGACTCCCTTCGCTCGTCCGCTGCCTCCCTCCCCACGCCCGATCTCTCTGTCTCACCTGGCGCTTGGACCCAATTCTTCTTTCTTCTTTCTTCTTTCCCACAAACATAAACAGAGAAACATATGCGTACATGCATCGGCGCCGCTCCGCGTCCGATCTTCGTGGAAAACCTATCCCAAGCCAACCCCAGCCCCAAGAAATATGTCCTATAAATAGCCACGACCTTCCTCGACTGATTACCTTCGAAACCCCTCGCCAAAACCAACCATATCGTCCGCTATCATCGTTCCAATTTGGACGCAGATGCTGCAGCTCGTCGCAAGTTTCTGACGCCGCTGAGAGATCCTGATCATCCCCCTTTTGGGTTTCGGCATCTCACGATACCTAGACTCTCTTTGACATGGGTTTGCACTCCCTCTCCATATACAGAAGCCATCCCAACCTCGACGTCTTCCCCGGAGCATCCGGAGCACCCAGCTTCACCGCTTCCTTCCGTCGCCGTTCGTCATCGCCGACCATCTCCTACTCCACCAAAGGACGAGCTAAACCTCACGGTAGCCTCCGGACACCTCCGCTGCGGCCTGCGACCGCCGGAGCCGCCGCCCCACCGGAACAGAGCCGCCCCAAAGTATGTTCCTGTTCGTTCTCTGTAAGTGTTCAGTTCATTTGTAAGTGTTCAGTTAAAAAAACAGTTTGGTTTATTTATTTAGGTCGGTTTAGGTCGGTTACATCGAACCGGTTTGCCGGCTTTCTGTTTTTAAACGTACGTGCACGTTTCTGTTAAGTCTCGCCCAAGCAACAATTACTTACGGATCGCTCACCTCCTAGCCCATTAGACTGCCCGTTTTGTTTAATTTATTTTATTTCGTTTCTGTTTCAAAAACAAAATAGTTCTGTTTTTAGAAATTCAATACCTTTTATGTTTTATTTCCAAATTGAGTGATTCTTTTTGCGTTGTGTCACAAATTTGTTTAAGTTTCTGTCTGTGTACTTATGTTTCAAATTTGAGTAGTTTAAACTTGAGTTTGATGAAATTTGTTCAAATGACTAATTTGGTCATATTTTGAGTTTTACAAAGTATTTTTGATTGATTCTTTTTGCTACTGTATTATTATGGTTTTTTATATCCAGTAGGAAATAGTTATTTATTTTTAGTTTATTTTAAATTAGGTTTATTGTAGAAACAGTACTGTTTTGCTTATGTAGTGTTTTAGTCATATAATTAATGTTTATAATTATTTTTAGTTAATTCTTTTTGTAGTTTATCAATTGTTGTTATATATTTCTATTAGACTACAGTAGTTAAGTTTTTGTAGTTATGTGTTTAGCTACTATTTTAGTATTTGCTTGTTTAGTTCATTGTGATAGTTGATAATAATAGTTTTATTAGTTTCAAAAGTAAATTATTTTTTTGCCACTTAAATACCGAGAGCGTTACTATCTTCATCAAGTAATACCAGGCAAGTTCGCTTTGACCATGCTTTTCATATCTATGTTTTTATTGCATTTAGTGTCATCTTTGCAACAATCCCTCCAGTAGTGTTATTGACTTCTTGTATTAGTAGAATGCATGATGTAGGAATCTATCTCCCTGTTATCGCCCGGGGCATTATGTAGTTTAAATGCTACGCTATAGTAGCCGGGGTTGGTATGAGTTATGAGTGCTCGGGAGTGGTGTGAGCATGAAGGACCCCTACGTCAATAGCGATAACTTCATGATGGCATCGGCAAGGACTGCATCTTCAGGACTCGAAGACTTCAAGATTTCGAGACTCGAGACAAGAATTCAATACACACTACTGGGTGAAGGACGGCTGACGGGCACCCTGGAGAAACCAGTGGATGGCCAGGATGCATGGAGAAGCGCCATGACATCTTGCGGAAAGCTTCACCCAGACTCAAAGAGACGGAAGAACACTTCATGCCCGGAAGCTTACCTGTGCAACCGCAAGTCACTATGGGCTCTGGCTTGGTAGACCCTAGTGGTGACTCTGGCTGGGACGGTGCTAGCAGATGTAGAACTATGGTAGGATTGGATGAGCACCGGAGAGTGGTTAGGGCAACTCTTCGGAAGACTGTTTCGGTCGTCTTGTTATCAAACACCCTGAAGTGCGAGACCGTAAAAAGAGGGATCGAATCTTGCGGGTAAAGTGTACAAACCTCTGCAGAGGGTTAAAATCTAATCGATTAGCCGTGTCCCCAGTTACGGACAACTTGAGGCTCTGGACTTGGATCTATCTCGAAACTCTCAACACCGGATTTTGTGGGCAACTTATGATGATTTTGGGCTATGAGACATCGGTTGGTGGAACCTGTCATGATAAGAAATTCTGTAGTACAGACTCCTGATATTCCTTTGATGTAGGGAAAATAAAACCAGCTTTTATGCAAAAACTCAGACACAGATCCACAAAGCCATATTGCATATAGTATAGTTTAATCATCTGTTTTTCTTACAGTGATCTTGCCGGTACATTCAATGTACTGACCTACACGGCTGAAACGTTTCATGTTGCAGGATTATTTCTACGACGAGTAAGAGTTACGATATAGGGTTACGATCTACACTCAACCTGTCGATGGCGTTGATGGGACTCCACACCCGATTATTCGTTTACGCTGAGACTTATGAGGTATATATCAGTTTTACGTTATTTATACATGTGATTGCACTTTGATATATACGTAGATGTACTGTGTGTGCCAGCATACTGATACAGGGATGGCACAGATACACAGAGGCTTGACCGTCTGAGGTCGGGTCGTTACAGATATGGTATCAGAGCACATGTTGACTGTAGGACGTGACCCTAGAAATTGGAAAGCCCCTAGGACAGGAAATCTCTAAAACTTTATTTCCAAAAGATCCTTTATTTCTCATCCTTTTCTGATTTTATCAAATATTCCCTTTTACCTAAAATAGTTAGAAGATGCCCTTTCCCTTTTTACCACACGAAGATCAACTGAAGCCACTCCAAGAAGGACAAGATATCACACAACGGATGGCAACTTTAGAGTAATGAGGATTTTACCGGGCATTAGAAGAATTGAAGCTACAACAATTGAAGACTCTGAAGACTTGAAGAATTTGAAGACTCTGAAGAATTATTTGACCTTTAGAAGACCAAACCCCTGTTATATACTTACGTTAGATGCGATGATTTGTGAGCTGTCATTTGTTTGATGTTTTTTCTACAGCCACAAAATAAAACTCGTTTCTTCAAAACTATTGTTTGTATTGTGTGTATATCCCTCCTTTATTCTCTCGTATCTCATCCCAAAACCTTTGGACCCCATAGATGATGAATGAAGATGGACTTGTATTCTCCGGACCGAGGACCCAACCAAAGGCAGAGCTATGGATACAAAACATGGAGGATCAATTCAGGAAAAAATTGATTCTAAGGAAGTATGAGGTTCAATACGCTCTTCAGTGCTTTACAGAATGTGCTGTAAGCTGGTGGAAAATGCATCAAGCCACACAAGGATTTAATGGAGCAAGAACTTGGGAGGAATTCAAGAAGACCCTATTGAGATCACGCCTCATCCGGAAGCACTATGATAACCCGAAGAAGAAACCTTATGCCTGCAAGATTTACGGAGAAATAGGACACACCAATGAAGAACCCAAGGATGGATGCCCTCATTGTGAGGAAAATCACCCAGCCGAAGAGTGCTCGACTGGGCAAGTTACTTGTTTCCTATGTGAAAGAACTACACACTACCCGGCTTAGTGCGAAATTTACCCCAAGGTACAAGTAGTTACCAAGCAGCGGAAGGAAGCCATGAGAGAAGCCCTCGGGGAAAATTTAGAAGAATCTGTGATGAAGGAAGTTATTGAAGACCCTGATGGAGAAGGCCTAAACAGATTTTACGCTCATGCTTGCTATTCATGTGGAGACAAAGGACATTTTTCCCAGTATTGTACAAAGGAAAGAGAAGAGCATCATAGAGCCTTTTCAACGGCAGAAGTGAAATTTGACCCTCAGGAAATAGAAGCTCTGATCATTACGGAGAAATCCAGAAAGAGAAAACGAAGGCATCCTCAAAAGAACCCAATTTCTGCAAAGAAGGACCTGAGTCATATAACTTGTTATAGGTGCAAGGATTTAGGTCATTACGCTAGTGAATGTCCAGAAAATAAGCCTAGAATCCAAGGAGCCTACATAATCATGAAGAAGCCCCGAGACATGTCGGAAGTCATTTGTTTTCGCTGCAAGGAAGCAGGACATTTTGCTAGGGAATGTTCAGATTAGAAAAAGCTAGAGCGGAGTAGTTGAGATTTTGATATGGATAATAAGAGTGGTAGAAAGTAATCTTTTTAGTACAATGAGTTGAGTTATCTAATGGTTGCTCAGAGATTGTAATGAATTCATGAAATCAATAAAGTTAATGTGTCATGAGTACATACATTGAATTTTATGAGTTGTTACTATGAACAAAGATTTTTGGACCAGTTTCGAGGATATGAGAAATATTGTCTATGGATCGATTTGTGAATTTCATTTAAGGGTGGTATTACCCTGTGAGGACACTCGACCCATGGAAAGGATAATGATATTTCATGTAGTGGAGTTTGGACAAAATGAGTTGGAGTTTTATTTTGATGGGTATGAAGAAAGGAAGTACTGATGAAATTAAAGGAGGTAGAATGTTGGAATATGGAGTAATATAACTCAAAAAGATGAGTTAAAGCTGTGCAAGTATTGTAGTGGGCCCACAACTCACAGGCCCAAGAATTAATAAGGATCAAGTACCCACTGGAAGAAGAATTTTTGGGAAGATTGTGATTTGATCAACATATGTTCCTTAGGAGGATACGAAAAAAACCCCGAGAGTTGTGAAGAAACGATAGATGTTATGTTTGGCTTGCAGAACCAAAGGATATACCCGAAATAAGTTTGGCAACAAGAGAAATTATGCAAGGCTTGTGAGAATGACCGAGTGTTAGAAATGCAAGATACACTAAACCTTATACAAGGTAATGATCTGGGTGCGGAATGGATTGATCACCATACCGACTTACTCTATTCATTCGCTCTTGTTATTTGGAATGGTAAATCTAGAGTGACTTACCCATAGTAGAGAGATGACGATCTCACAACCTTGTTTAAACCTTAGAATGGTAGGACGATGAAACCCTGTACAGGCAGTCGTTGCCAACCTTAGGACATATGTGAGATTTCAACCCCGACCATTTTCCTGCAGGAGAACCCATGAATTGTTGACCACCATGACATATCCATAGTTGTTTAGAATTGGCGACAGACCTGTCAGATACGAAGACCTAGTCTCGGAAGAACCTTACATGAAGAAAGGATACAAGATTTTGAGGAAAAGATTATGCCCTACCAGAAGAGCCTTAGAGAAGGAGTTATTCCAGAGAATATGAGAAGACCGACACCGTCAACTCTAAGGATGGAGTATATGAGTTTTGATGGACCCATGACTTTGATTTTAAGTGTGGTAGCACCCCATACTTTTCCGATCATTGTATTTGCTAGAAGATCCCCAAACCCTAACCTTTCTTGCTAGCCTCTTCGAATTTCGAGGACGAGATTCATTTTAAGTGTGGTAGGTTTGTAACATCCCAAAATTCTAAATTTTGGAATGTTATATTAAATAATTAGTTTTGATTGTTTGTTTGATTGTTGTGTGAATGATTGAGTGAAACTGAGTGCAATCTGAAACTTTTTGAAAATTGAATGAGAGGGAATGAAATGACTTTCCCAAAGATTTCTCTTTGCATTTATGATCTCCATGAATTCAAATTCATTTCATCACAAAAACCCTAGAGTGAAGATGATATGACTCTTCCATTTAAATAAATGAAAAGGGTTTTGAAAAGGTTTGAATTCCATTTGGAAATATTTCAAATTCAGAAACTTTATGCAACTCAATGATTTTCATGAGAGAAGATAAAATGACTTCTTCAAATTATATGAAATATGAGTTGGAAGTTTAACATAATCAAATTGAAAGGCCGGTTGAAATTATTTTGAAGCCCACTTTCAAATTGGAGTTATTTGGTTTTATTGAAATTATTTTTCTCCAAAAATATAATATGTGGAAAATAGTGTAAAATGATTCCTTATAATAGAAAAATGGAGAAAAATGGATTTGAAATCATTTTTGGTATTTTAAAATATTTTTAGTTGGTTTTTAAATGAACCATTAGCACTGTTTGCATTACTTGAAATTTCGTGGATTTTATTTGTCTCTAAAAAATAGTTGATGTTGTAGAATTTATTTTTCTGAAGATTTTGGTGTATAATATACCTATATAAAATGTACTTTTTGAGTTGTGTCTTTTTTTGTGTTCTTCAATGTTTCAAAAAAAAGAGGAAAAAAACAGACCCCGCCAGGCCAGCTGGTCCAGCCCCAGCGCGGCGAGCCGCCAGGCAACGAGGCTAGCCACCGCCCCACGTCCAAGGCAGCAGCGCCCCAGCGCCCATCTATATCTATATCTATATACCTACTATTAAAAGAAGGTGATATTCTTGGTTTGGTTCCGTTTAGTTTGTCCCATTTATTGATGTACGGTATGTTTTGGGTTTGGTTCGGTTTGAAGAACATAGGAAACCAGAGACGTACGTGTGTGTAAAGGAAACTAAAAATCTATATATATATATATATATATATATATATATATATATATATATATACCAACTATTAAAAGGAGGTGATATTCTTGGTTTGGTTCCGTTTAATTTGTCCCGTTTTGATTTTTTTATTGATGTACGGTATTTTTTTGGGTTTGGTTCGGTTTGAAGAACATAGGAAAGCAGAGACGTACGTGTGTGTAAAGAAAACTAAAAATAAGCGAAGCCGGCCGCCCGGCCCATACGTGTAAAGGAAACCAAAAATAATACAAGCTCGTTGGCCCATATTACTAATTTTTGGTTGCCAAAACGAAAGAGCCTCATGCCCATATATGTTGCTGAAACTTACTGTGCGTCGAGGGGAGGACGCACAACGTATTGCGTGCGTACGCCGCCGCCGCCGCTCGCTCCCTTTTCTCCAGCGCCATGTGCTGTACCTGTTTTGGATTTGATCCGGGTAGGAAAACTTCTACAATACGTATTCATGGATGTCTCCATCCGGATTCGACAAAGAATTCGTGCTATAAAAAACTAAATTGGATCGCAAGTTTGCAAGCCTACAAGTATCTCGCCCCCGTCGACTTCCCCGGAAGTTCGCCCATTGTCGCGGAGACGTGGTTGTAGGCGAGTCTGGGTGTCGCAGCAGGAAGAGATGTCCAGTCTGAGCGTCGGAGCAGAGGAAGAGACGCCGAGTCTGGGCGTCGGAGCACAGGAAGAGAGGAGACCCGCCAAGGCAAGGCATGCATCCACCATCGGCCGTGGTTCCAAAACCACCACTAGCCTCTTGCCAGGTGACCCGGCCTGACCGTCGTGTCGATTGTGTAATCTCCCTCACCAACAAAAAGAAGGTGGCGATGGTGGCTAAATTTTTGGATCGGCCACGGTGCTTGAAGAACAGAACCAGCAAGCGACGCATCGAGCTCTGCAGGTATGGCTCATCTTTCTCCCGTTCAGTTTCCCTTAATATCAGTGCTTTAGGTGCAGCCCCAGTCGTCATTGTGTGATTGATGGGAACGAGTGCTTCTCTCAAAGGTTGGCAGTCAATGGTACGTACCCAAGTGGTACCAATCTGCACCAAGTTGTTGCATCAAGGCAAGATGATCACCCTGTTTAGTAATTATTAGTACTCCTGCTCACTTCACAATGTTTTGCCGTGAAGGTTCAGTCTTAAAAACATGTAGGTCGGCAGCAAATTTTTCATGTAGATTCAGGCGGCGAGCGGGGCACGCACATCGTCGGACCAACGCCTCCTGAGGTGACCCCGTGCCACGAGCACGTCTATCCCCTACAAGCGACTACCGACGGTCCCTCTCCGCAGGAGGCGGCAAGGTCATGGGCGTGTTCTCTAGCTCGGCGCCGCGCCATGGGTAACCCGATCGTCGCCTTGACGGCCACCACTGCAGACTTTGTGGTTGGCCTGCTTATCCTCGCCGTCTTCAGGATCAGAGACAGCGCATGACCGGTGACCCAATGTCGACCTTTGAACGTTGACACTGATGACAGATTCACGCACTCCACTATATTCTTGGTACAAAGACCAACACTTCTACGGCTTAGACAAGCTGCTTTTTAACCATTTAACAACTACAAGTGGTAGATATTGTTGTGGGATAAATTGTGATGGATAGGATTTTAACAAGGCACCGAGCAGTGTAGGTCGAGATGACACAAATAATGGTATGCAAAATGTGTAGACATAATCTGACTATTTTGCTGGAACATACTGCTTCCTTCAGTAAAAGAAGAAGATGTCCTGAATAAGCTCTAATATGTCACCATTATTGTTCTCATTTGTTAAAAAACAGGGGAAAATTCTTTCAAATAAATTACTTATTTTTTCAGATCTTTCTCCTCATGCATTTTTACTAGCTGACAATGTTGAGTGATCCTTTTCCATATGCTTGTGCATAGTATGTAATTTGTTTTCAGAAATATTCTTCCGAGGGATTTGTTTCTATTATTTATTAGGTGGGACTATATTATTAATAATCATTATATGTTTATATTCTCAATGGCTTGATTTGTAGGTTGTAATTTTGTTACTCTGAAGCAATTGCACGGGCCTGTTTGCTCACTAGAAGAGCAGAGAAAGGTGAGTGGATCTGACACATACGTTGATTAATATTTTATATCAATTACGCTTAGTGTTTCTCTCGTCGAGTACAAAGGGAGATCCCATTCCGCCAGCTTTAGTTTGCTAATTCACCACTGTTTTGTACATGTTCTTTGCAAAGGTACATTCTCTAAGGGGTACCAACGCATGGTTGGCCAACAAATGCTACCAATCTTGTGCCTCTTCAAGGAAGAAACGCTACAGTTTGTATGTCTGGTAAGCACTATTTTTGTGGTTGATTTAAGGGTCAAAAACTAGAATTATTTGAATTGATAGAAAATGTTAGCTATTTAAGAATCATGAAATTTCTGTTGCTATGAATAATTTCCTATGAATGAGATATTGGGCTGCCATTTTACTAGGATATTTTTATTTTGTCAACTCTATTATTAGTAGCCATTTAATGTGTTTTTTTAATAATATATTAGTTGCAAGCATGCATGGTGTGAAGGAGGCATGATAAGACACGTACAAAGCGAGAGAGTATGAGGGATGAAACAAATGCAGGGAGGGACCCACGGAGGGGGCCCTCGTCTCCCACTCGAGAGATTAGTTTAGATATTCCCTGCCACTACGCGACAAATATGACGTGAGGTGGTCCAACTCATCCCCTGCACTGACAATGTCTAGATGTGATGTAACTAGATGGACAGCCCGTCCACAATCGGCGAAGGCAAGAACAAGGATAAGTGGTGACACTCAGTGGCGAATCTCCTGAGCAGGCTTAAACAGGCTTGAGCCTGCCCTCCAGCGATGCCAATTTTTTTTAGTACTAGTTTGAAACTTCAAGGCCCAGCCCAGCCACTCAATAGCCCTTTCCAGCCCATCAATTTCCAGAGCAGAGAACCATCTCGTGTAGTTGCTCGCTCGCCTGTCTCCCACCCGAGCCGCTCCCTTCTGCCGTTCTTCGCAGGTGCCCTAGCCCCTAGCCGTCGGCGGTCGCCGGACCCCTTCCTTCGCGCTGCCGCCGGTCGCCGGACCTCTACTTCACGCCGCCGCCGCCAGCCCACCTCCCCAAATCGGCGTCCGGACTGCTCTCCCCTAATCTGGTCATTTTCCCCTCCCCAAAACGGCGCTAGACTGCATCTCCATCTGACCCGTGCCCTCCCTAGCGTGACCGTGGATTAGAGGAGGGGGGGGACTTAGTTGATTGTTGGGCGCCTAGGCCATCCGAGCTGCTGCGCCATCCAGCTGTTGCTCGCTGCTCTACTCGACAGCTCCTGAACCTGAAGGTTGTATTATGTACTGTAGTCTGTAGTTCTATACTCTATAGTTATTTGTAGCTAGCTATTTGGTTTCCTATTTGGCTACTAATTCATGCTAATGAACTAATGGTAGCTAGTTGCTAAAAGTGGTTAGTTAAACTGTTCAAGTACTAGAAAAGAGAACCAATATGGCTAGCTGTGTATATAAGATTAACCTAGTACTAATCGCCATTCTTGTTTGTAGAAATGAAGAAAAAAAGAACTTTGCACAGTTGGTTTGCAAGCAATTCAAATGCTCCCCTCGTCCAGTGGATGTTGTTGTTCAACCAGCCCCTATTGAGAACATAATTCATCCTACTCCAACAAATGACAACACTAATCCCTCAACCGATGTCGATGAGAGCACTAATCCCCATGCAAATGAGAGTACCAATCCCCCAACTAATGAGAGCACAAACAAACCACCAAAGCATCATATACTGGAATTCCATCCAAGTAAGATTTTTGGTGATCCGGCTGATCGAATACCAATAGAAGATTATGCCCCTGAAATTCGAAGTGAAGTGAGAAGAGCTTATTTGTTGAAACAAAGAAACAAAGCTACTGGGCATAAATTTGAAGTGGGATTGGATGGTAAAATTTGGAGATCCTTTCAACCACAATGGCTAGATAAGTTTGATTGGTTGGAATATAGTGTGAAAAAGGAGGCTGCCTTTTGTTTCCCTTGTTTTCTTTTCAAGAATCCATCACAAGCGGCTAGATTTGGCAATGATGTATTTACAATAGATGGTTACAAGCGTTGGAAAACTGCTTTGGGAAATTTTAGGAAACATGTTCGTGTTCCATCTAGTTACCACAACATTGCTGTGGGCTTATGTGTTGATTTCAGCAATCAAAGGGCCAATGTGGCTACCAAAATGCGAGTTTACAATAAAGAGGCTGATATAAAATATAAAATCCGCTTGACTGCATCATTGGATTGTGCAAGGTATCTCATAGCTCAAGGGGAAGCTTTTCGTGGACATGATGAATCCTCCAATTCCGTCAACAAAGGCAATTTCAGGGAGTTCTTGGACTGGTATAAGGACAAGAATAAGGATGAGAAAGATGCATTTGATAAGGGGCAAGGCAATGCACTTATGATATGTCCAGATATTCAAAAGGACCTTGCTGCATGTTGTGCATTGGAGGTAACCAAAGTCATCAAGGATGAGCTTGGAGATAAGAATTTTCCGATACTTATTGATGAGGCTAGAGATTGCTCAATAAGGGAGCAAATGGCAATAATTTTGAGGTAATGCATATGAATTTCTGTCTTTAACTTGTAGCTTCCCAAACTTGCATAGTCGTTGTTCATTTTTGTCTTTGAACTTTTATCTTCCCAAATTTGCAGATTTTTAGATGATCACGGGGAGCTTCAGGAGAGATTTCTTGCTATTAAGCACATCACAGATTGTACATCTGCCGGAATTAAAGAAGCATTGGTTCATGTGTTGGAGTACCATGGCCTGCCTATTAATAGGCTACGTGGACAGGGTTACGACGGGGCTTCAAATATGAGAGGAGAATTCAACGGTTTGCAAAAGCTAATTCGTGATGAGAGTCCATATGCTTTCTTTGTTCACTGCTTTGCCCACCAGTTGCAGTTAGTGGTTGTCACAGTGGCTCAGTGTTGTCCGGTTATTGCTGATTTTTCAACTACCTTCCCTTGATAGTGACTCAGGTGGGTTCATCTTGCAAAAGGAAGGATGCATTGCTTGCAAAGCATCAAGACAACTTGATAGAAATGATGGAAAATTGTAAGATATCATCTGGAACTGGGTTACATCAAGAAACTAACCTAGCTAGACCAGGAGCTACTCGTTGGGGCTCACATCTTAGAACCTTGCTTCGTATGTACACAATGTGGAATGCAGTGGTGGATGTGCTTGCAATTGTGGTCGACGATGCCCGGGAACACACTTCTCAAGGTGGAGCTTCATGTTTGATCATACAGATGGAATGCTTCCAGTTTGTGTTCATCATGCTATTCTTAATAAACTTGTTGAGCATCACTAATTTGCTATCACAAGCTTTGCAAAGAAAGAAACAAGATGTTGTTGAAGCCTTGCGTTTGATCTTGGGTGTGAAAGAAGCTTTGCAAAATATGAGGGATAATGGGTATGAGTCATTATGCGACCAAACAAAAAACTTCTGTGAGGAACATGGCATTGGGGTGCCAAACATGGATGATCTTGTTGGAGCTATGGGGCAATCTGTTCGCAGCAAGAATAAGGTGACTCGACATCATTATTTCAAGGTTAGCATATTCAATGTTGCTCTTGATGCAACTCTCACCGAGATGAATCATCGATTCAATGAAGTTAACACCGAGTTAGTGGATTGCATGTCTTGCCTTACTCCAACCAACGACTTCTCAAAGTTTAATGTTGACAAACTTATTCGACTTGCTGAAATTTATGCTGAGGATTTTACACAATCTGAACGGTTGTTGCTAAGAACTCAACTTCCAACATTTCTTACAAATATTAGGAGAAGTGATGAATTCAATGGATGTTCGGATGTTTCTACCCTTGCTCGGTTGATGGTTCAAACAACAAAACATAGAACTTTCCATATCGCCTCATCGAGTTGACATTCATTCTTCTAGTGACAACTTCCTCGGTCGAGCGAATTTTTTCAGCAATGAAGATCATTAAAACTGATTTGCGCAATAAGATATCGGATGATTGGCTCAATGATTTAATGGTGTGCTATTGTGAGAAAAGGATATTTAAAAGTATTCCCGATGATCAAATTATGATACGATTCCAGAAAATGAAAGATCGCAATGGACATTTGCCTCATGAGTACAATGTGATTTCTTAGATGTATATCTCAGTTTTACAAGTGTTAGTAGTCACTTATTGATGCCTTATATTGGTATACCATTATATTGCTAATACTTATGCTAATTTTGACAGATGGCTTCCAGTTGGATAATGGGGCATCTATTTCTATATATTGGTTTCTAGTTGTTCTGCAATACCATTAGTAAGCAACATTACTATCATTGTTGTTGCTTCTCTAGTCTTTTGTATTGGTGTCTACCCAGTAGTATTCTGGAAAATTCTGAGCTAATTTGGGGTACAAGATTTCATATTTCAAAAAATTCTGGCAAATTTTAACCTTCTTTGGGCAAAAGAATTAGGAGTTAGTGGCTTTTTTCCCACCCCGTTAACTTTGAGCCCGCCCTCGATTTTCTTCCAAGATTCGCCACTGGTGACACTGGTAGGACGCTTTGTTCAAATAGAGGTCATTGAATGAGAGTCAGGGATGTGTCCTAGAGTCATTCCTATTAGACTAGGGTGCATACATTTTTGTATTGCTCCCATTGCAACGCACGGGCATTTTTACTAGTGTTCCAAAAAAATGAGCGCCCACGTCGCTGGATCGACTCCCTTCGCTCGTCCGATGTCTCGCTCCCCACGCCCGATCTCTCTCTCTCTCTCTCTCTCTCTCTCACCTGGCGCTTGGCCCCACCTCTTCTTTCTTCTTTCCCATGAATAGAAACATAGAAATATATGCGTACACGCATCGACGCCGCTCCGCGTCCGATCTTCGTGGAAAACCTATCCCAAGCCAACCCCAGGCCCAAGAAATATGTCCTATAAATAGCAACGACCTTCCTTGACCGATTCTCTATGAAACCCCTCGCCAAAACCAAACATATCGTCTGCTATCATCGTTCCAATGTGGACGCAGATGCTGCAGTTCATCGCAAGTTTCCGACGCCGGTGAGAGATCCCGATCATCCTCCTTTTGGGTTTCGGCGTCTCACGATCCCTAGACTCTCTTTGACATGGTTTTGCACTCCCTCTCCATCTACAGAAGCCTTCCCAACCTCGACATCTTCTCCGGAGCATCCGGAGCACCGAGCTTCACCGCTTCGGTCCATCGCCGTTCGTCATCGCCGACCATCTCCGACTCCACCACAGGACGAGCTATCGAACCGGTTTGCCGGCTTTATGTTTTTAAACGTGCATGCACGTTTCTGTTAAGTCTCGGCCAAGCGACAATTAGTTACAGATCGCTCACCTCCTAGCCCATTAGACTGCCCGTTTTGTTTAATTTAATTTATTTCGTTTCTGTTTCAAAAACAAAATAGTTCTGTTTTTAGAAATTCAATACCTTTTATGTTTTAGATCGAAATTGAGTGATTCTTTTTGCGTTGTGTCACAAAGTTGTTTAAGTTTATGTTTATGTACTTACGTTTCAAATTTTAGTAGTTTAAATTTGAGTTTGATGAAATTTGTTCAAATCACTAATTTGGTCATATTTTGAGTTTTACAAAGTATTTTTGATTGATTCTTTTTGCTACTGTTTTATTATGGTTTTTGCTATCCAGTACCAAATAGTTATTTATTTTTGGTTTATTTTAAATTAGGTTTTTTTGCAGAAACAATACTGTTTTGCTTATGTAGTGTTTTTAATTATTTTTAGTTAATTCTTTTTGTAGTTTCTCAATTGTTGTTATATATTTCTGTTAGACTACAGTAGTTAAGTTTTTGTAGTTATCTATTAGTGTTTAGCTACCGTTTTAGTATTTGTTTGTTTAGTTCATGGTGATAGTTGATAATAATAGTTTTATTAGTTTCAAAAGTAAATTATTTTTTTGCCACTTACATATATGTTGTTATTGATTCTGTTATTTAGAAGTAAATTAGTTTTCATAATTATTTTAGTATTATTTATTATTGTCTTAGTGCTTTGTTAGTTGTTATAGTTTTTCCAGTGTTAACTAGATAGTTATAGTAGTTTTTATATTAGTTCTTTTTTGCTAGTTATTAATTTAGTAAATTATTTTCTGTTGTTGCATTAGGATTTATAGTTTCTTTGCTGTAGAAAAGTTATTAGAGTAATTTAGTGTTGCTACGAGAGTATTGGTTGATATTGTGTGAGTTGATTTCTCCCTTGTTTTCCTTGAAGTTTTCTTTCGAATTTTATTTGGTTTTCTTTGATTTCATTATTTTTTTCTTTATTGCTTTTTGATTGTTATTTTGATTGATAGAATTGATTGCCAGAATTGTTGCTTATGTGAATTCAATGTTTGACTATATAGATTTTTCATCGGAGAGTTACGTATAGTGCTATCAAGTTTTCTGAGAGCGTTATTATCTTCATCGAGTAATACCAGGCAAGTTCGCTTTGACCATGCTTTTCATATCTATGTTTTTATTGCATTTAGAGTCATCTTTGCAACAATCCCTCCAGTAGTGTTATTGACTTCTTGTATTAGTAGATTGCATGCGGTAGGAATCCATCTACCTGTTATCGCCCGGGGCGTTATGTAGTTTAAATGCTACGCTGTAGTAGCCGGGGCTGGTATGAGTGCTCGGGAGTGGTGTGAGCATGAAGGACCCCTACGTCAATGGCAACAACTTCATGATGGCATCGTCAAGGACTGCATCTTCAGGACTTGAAGACTTCAAGATTTTGAGACTCGAGACAAGAATTCAATACACATTACTGGGTGAAGGACGGTTGACGGGCACCCTAGAGAAACCAGTGGATGGTCGGGTTGCATGGAGAAGCGCCATGACATCTTGCGGAAAGCTTCACCCAGACTCAAAGAGACGGAAGAATACTTCATGCCCAGAAGCTTACATGTGCAACCGCAAGTCACTATGGGCTCTGGCTTGGTAGACCCTAGTGGTGACTCTGGCTGGGACGATGCTAGCAGATGTAGAACTACGGTAGGATTGGATGAGCACCAGACAGTGGTCAGGGGAACTCTTCGGAAGATTGTTTCAGTCGTCTTGTTATCAAACACCCTGAAGTGCAAGAACGTAAAAAGAGGGATCGAATCTTGCGGGTAAAGTGTACAAACCTCTCCAGAGGGTTAAAATCTAATCGATTAGCCGTGTCCCCGGTTAAAGACAACTTGATCCTCTGGACTTGGATCTATCTCGGAACTCTCAACACCGGACTGATAACATAATTGTGGGCAACTTATGATGATTTTGGGCTATGAGACATCGGTTGGCGGAACCTGTCATGATAGGAAATTCTGTAGTACAGACTCCTGATATTCCTTTGATGTAGGGAAACTAAAACCAGCTTCTACGCAAAAACTCAGACACAGATTCACAAAGCCATATTGCATATAGTATAGTTTAATCATCTATTTTTCTTACAGTGATCTTGTCGGTACATTCAATGTACTGACCTACACGGCTACAACGTTTCATGTTGCAGGATTATTTCTACGATGAGTAAGAGTTACGTTACAGGGTTACGGTCTACACTCAACCTGCCGATGGCATTGATGGGACTCCACACCCGATTATTCGTTTTCGCTGAGACTTACGAGGTATATATCAATTTTACATTATTTATACATGTGATTGCACTTTGATATATACATAGATGTACTGTGTGTGCCAGCATACTGATCCAGGGATGCAACAGATACACAGAGGCTTGACCGTTTGAGGTCGGGTCGTTACAGTCGTGGTGTTGGTGTTGGCAGTTCCGTGTGGGAGCTAAGCCGGGTAGAGGCGTGAAGGGACGCTGCACTTGCCCTTCCATTGGTGGTATTAGTGTAGAGACTTTGAGTTGCTTCCATGTTGATACGTCTCCAACAAATCTACTTTTTCTCACGTGTTTCCTCTTGTTTTCGACTCTAATTTGCATGCTTTGTATGAAACTAACCCCAGACTGACGCTGTTTTCAGCAGAACTACCATGGTGTTGTTTTTGTGCAGAAATAAAAGTTCTCGGAATGGAACGAAATTTTGCGAGGAATTTTTATGGAATAAATAAGGATTTTTGGAGCCAACAACCACAAGAGAGGGGCCCCTGGTTGGGCACAACCCACCAGGGTGCGCCCCCCTCTCCTGGCGCGCCCAGGTGGGTTGTACCCACCTGGTGGCCCCACTAACAACACCCCTGATACTATAAATTCACATATTTCCAGAAAAAATAGGGGAGAAAGAATTATCACGATCCACGAGACCGAGCCGCCGCCAAGCCCTGTTCTTCCTCGGGAGGGCAGATCTGGAGTCCGTTTGGGGCTTCGGAGAGGGGGATCTTCGTTCTTCGTCATCACCAACCCATCTCCATCGCCAATTCCATGATGCTCCCCACCGGAGTATTCCTTCATAGGCTCGCTGGTCGGTGAGGAGTTGGATGAGATTCATCATGTAATCGAGTTAGTTTTGTTAGGGCCCAATCCCTAGTATCCACTATGTTCTTAGATTGATGTTTCTATGACTTTGCTATGCTTAATGCTTGTCACTTTGGGCCCGGGTGCCATGAACTCAGATCTGAACCGTTTATGAATTCATCATTATATCCATGTTTTAGATCCAATCTTGCAAGTTATAGTCACCTACTACGGTTATGATCCGGCAACCCCGGAGTGACAACAACCGGGCCAACTCTCGGTGATGACCGTAGTTTGAGGAGTTCATGTATTCACTATGTGTTAATGCTTTGTTCCGGTTCTCTATTAAAAGGAGGCCTTAATATCCCTCAGTTTTCAATATGGACACCGCTGCCACGGGAGGGTAGGACAAAAGATGTCATGCAAGTTCTTTTAATAAAGCATGTATGACTATTTACGGAATACATGCCTACATTATATCGATGAGCTAGAGCTAGTGCTGTATCGTCCTAGGTTATAACTGTCACATGATGAATATCATCCAACAAGTCACCGATCCAATGCCTACGAATTTATCTTATATTGATCTTGCTGCATTACTATTTCTATCATCACTGTTACACTTGCTACAAATTACTGCTATGACTGTTACTGTTACCGTTGCTGCTGTCACTACTATCAAAACTATCAAACTACTTTGCTACTAATCGCTTTGCTGCAGATAATTAATCTCCAGGTGTGGTTGAATTGACAACTCAGCTGCTAATACCTTCAAATATTCTTTGGCTCCCCTTGTGTCGAATCTATAAATTAGGGTTAAATACTTTACCCTCGAAAACTGTTGCGATCCCCTATACTTGTGGGTTATCAAGACCTTTTTCTGGCGCCGTTGCCGGGACCATAGCTATACTTGTTGAGTCACTTGGGATTATTATCATATTATCACTATGAAGAATCTGAAGGATCCTAAACCGAAGATATTTCCCTCAAGTACTAGGGGAGGTAAGAAACTGCCATCTAGTTCTGCTTTAGATTCACCTTCTGTTATGAGTAAACTTGCAACACCACCACATGCTATGAATTCCAATATGTCGCAAGTTATTGATGATGCTACTTCTACTATGAATGATGCTTCTGATGATGCTAGTACCTTGCTTGATAATGATGATGTGCCACTTGGTGATTTTCTTGATAAACAAATTGCTAGAGTTATACAACATGATGTTGTTGAATCTGATCACTACAAAAAAGGACACATCCATGACATTTTGGGCCAAACGAATTTTTTTTCTGTCATACATATGAAACTTCTATGACGATAATTGTGACAAAACCCGGTATCATCATAGATGTGGTGGGCTCCTACTTCTATGACAAAAAATCATGACAGAAAATGGGCTTTTCGTCCTGGGCGGGCCGGAGAAGCAGCTGCATGACATTCTTTGGGCCGTCCATGACGGAAAAAACCATGGTAGAAGCAAGGGGGAGGAAAATTTCGGGGAGTTCCTGGTTACGGTGGGAGGTCGGGGCACGTTTCTCTCGTACACGTACGCGCGTGTGTGCGAGGCGTTGGCTCTAATTGAACCCGAGCGAGGCGTTGGGCTCTAACTGAACCCGAGCGATTGCACTGCAGGCTACGCGTTACTGAACCCGAGTGACCGAACGATGGCTGTTAACTGAACCTGATCGAGCGATTCCTTCGCTACTGCTGCTAACTGAAGCCAATCGATTGGATGAACAGTGAGCGTTGCGGGAGGGGGGGGGGGGTTGGATGAATAGTGAGCGGTGGCGTTGCCTCTGGATGAACAGGACCCCGTGGTGTGGAGGGCTGGATGAACAGTAGACGGTGGAGGGGTGCCCGTGGAGGGGTGGTTGAACAGGACCCCATGGTGTGGAGGGCTGGATGAACAGTAGAAGGTGGAGGGGTGGTTGAATAGTAGCCGGTGGAGTAGCGTGCGATGGAGGTTGGATGAACAGTAGCCCGTGGAGGCTGGAGGAGGTCGACGGTAGCCCGTGGAGGCTGGAGGAGGTCGACGGTGGAGATGAACAGTATCCTATGAAGTCCCATTTTGCGGTACGCCACACCCCTCTCGATGAACAGGACCCCCGTTTCAACCGTAGGAGGTCCGTTTCGTCTGTTTTGCGGTATGCCACACCCCTCCCGATCAACAGGACCCCCGTTTCGACCGTAGGAGGTCCGTTTCGTCCGTTTTGTGGTACGCCACACCCCTCCCGATCAACAGGACCCCGTTCCGAACGTAGGAGGTCAGTTTCCTCCGTTGTGCGGTACGCCAGGCCTCGTTTCCATTGCCTGTTCTATCCAAGCCCTCCCGATGAACATGACCACGCATTCCGTTCCGACCCAGCCGGTTGGCTCCCACGCGTTCCGTTTCCTCCCGATGAACACGACGCATTCCGTTGCCTCCCCATGAACACGACGCATTCTGTTGCCTCCCCATCAACACGACGACGACATTGTTTCTCCGTTCCGACCCAGCCATGTACACGAGCCCTGGCCGTACGTATGCGCGAGTAGGCGTTCGAGACCCCGCCTGTATGTACACATACGTGGCCGTATTTTCTTTCTTGCACCCTGGCCGTTGTACGTACATGTACATGCTACGTGCGCGCCTCTACTACGACACGTACGCGCCTCTACTACGACACGTGCGTGCCTCTACATCCACCAGTATATATGTACATACACGTTCGCGACCAGAATGACAACGGTACGTACGCTTCGACCAGGTGGGTCCCGACTGTCAGGCACCTCCTTGCCTGCGAAGATGTAGCTGGTGGGTCCCATCAGTCAGGGGGTGAATCATTTTTTTTGCCCGGACGCACTTCCTTGCGTGCGAAGATGTAGCTGGTGGGTCCCAGTAGTCAGGGGGAAACATTTTTTCGCGAAATATAGTGGCCCGTCCGGTGGGTCCCAGATGTCAGGTGGAGGAATCATTATTTTCCGCATAATAAGGAGGCACTTCCTTGCTGCGGTCGTGGACCCAGTTGTCAGCCTCTCCACGTACAGTCCACGTCCGATGGAAGTCGTTCCTCGACCATGTTGACCACACCGCGCCGAGAGCACCAGGGCGATGGACGACGACGAGGCCTAGGAAGGGGACGACGCGGAGCCGGGGAAGACGCGGCAGTGGAAGTCCGCGCGGAGAGGAGTACGAGGGTTCACTGGTTCGGCTGCGGTGTGAGGCTGCCGTCGCCGCAGGGCCTGGCCAGCGGTGGGAATAGTAGGGGGCGGTGAGGCCTCCGCGGCAGCACATCCGGCCACGGGAGGCAGGAGCATGCGGCACGACCGGCGCTGCTTTGGGCGGCTGGAGCAAGAAGACCAGAGGTTGAAGAAGCACTACGGCCGTTGGATGGACATCGTACGGTCACTGGAGCTAGAATCGTTTATATTGACTAAGTTGACAAAGCCCTCCGTCCCCGTCAACTTAGTAGGCCCACAAGTCAGCCTCCCACCAAGGTGGGTCCCAACTAGCAGGGGGTATTCATTTTTTTTGTGCATAATAAGGAGGCACTTCCGGTGGGTCTGAGCTGACAGCAGGGGGAACGTTTTTTCACGAAATACGGTGGCCCGTCGGGTGGGTCCCAGCAGTCAGGGGCAAACGTTTTTTTCACGAAATACTGGTGGGCGTCCGGTGGGTCCCTACTGTCAGGTGGAGGAATAATTATTTTCCGCGTAAGAAGGAGGCACTTCCTTGCGGCTGCCGTGGACCCGGCTGTCAGCCTCTCCACGTACAGTATTCTTCCGATGGAAATCGGTCGTTGACCACATTGACCACGCCGCGCCGAGAGCACCACGGCGGTGGACGACGACGAGGCCTAAGAAGGGGACGATGCGGAGCCGGGGAAGACGCGGCAATGGATGCCCACGCGGAGAGGAGTACAAGGGTTCACTGGTTCGGCTGCGCTGCCGTCGCCGCAGAATAACAGGGGGTGTGGGTGAGTGGAGTGGAGGGATGGCCTGGCCAACTGTGGGAGTAGTATGGGGGCGGTGAGGCCTCCGCGGTAGCACAACTGGCCACGGGAGGCAGGAGCAGGCGGCACGACCGACGCTGCTTTGGGCGGCTGGAGCAAGAAGACCAGAGGTTGAAGAAGCAGTACGGCCGTTGGATGGACATCGTACGGTCAGTCGAGCTAGGATCATGCATATTGACTAAGTTGACAAAGCCCTTTGTCCCTGTCAACTTAGTAGGCCCACTATACTGGGTCCCAGCTAGCAGGGGGAGTATTCATTTTTTTGTGCGTAATAAGGAGGCACTTCCTTGCGTGCGAAGATATAGCTGGTGGGTCCGAGCTGTCAGCAGCGATAACGTTTTTTCGCGTAATACAGAGGCCCTTTCGGTGGGTCCCAGATGTCAGGTGGAGGAATCATTATTTTGCGCGTAATAAGGAGGCATTTCCTTGTGTGTGGCCATGGACCCAACTATCAGCCTCTCCACGTACAGTCCACTTCAGATGCATGTCTGTCGTTGACCACACCACGCCGAGAGCACCAGGGCAGTGGACGACGGCGAGGCCTAGGAAGGGAACGACATGGAGGCAGGGAAGACTCGGCAGTTGTTTTTGTTTCCCACGCGGAGGGGAGTACGACTGTACGAGGGTTTACTGGTTCGTCTGCCGTCGCCGGAGAATAACAGCAGGTGTGGGTGAGTAGAGGGATGGATAGGCCAGCGATGGGAGTACGGTGGGGCGGTGAGGCCCGCGGGGCAGCACAGCCGGCCGTGGGGAGCATGGAGCAGGCAGTCCCGCCGACGCTTGTTTGAGCAGAGATTGAAGAAGCACGACGGCCGTTGGATGGACATCCAACAATATACAGGCCATCTGTGGAAAGCTTCAAATCTGTGGAAAACAGCATACAACCCATCTGCCATTATTTCAAATAATTTACAGCCCATTTGCTAATTCTTACGGGTTTTTTGGAGCCCACATTCTTTTTGTTAGCATTACAGCCCATATTGTGGCCACGGTTAAAAAATTATACGAAATTTTGCATATGTCGGTGCGGTCTGAACTGTTTTTAATCCCGAAATTTCGAGTCACATTCAGACTGATTTTAAAAATAAATGTATATCAATATAGAATCCAATAAATTGCCCACGCATAAAAATCAATGCAATTTAAAATCTCAAAATGAAAAAAAGATATTTGAAACTAATTGCCGGTTTGATGTGTTTTAAAAATGTACAACCCATTTCTCATTATTGATAGGTCATTATCTCGGCCAGCCGCATCTTGAAAGATTTGCAACCCAACAAGCCTGATAAAGCGACTTTCTTGACAAATCACAAAAAACTAGGCTAGCCATTTTCAGAAAGAAAAAAAACTACTGGGCTGGTCTGTGGTAAACATAAAAGAAAAGGCTGTCTAGACAGGCCAGAGTGTCCCGCACAACCCAGTTGACACCCTGCTTCCGTCTCAAAAACAAATTAGATAAATGCCACTCCAATTATGGTGATTCATAAAAATGCCACTGCACTTTCCAAACTTTGAAAAATGCCACTGCAATTTTTGCAAACTTTGAAAAACGCCACTGCAGTTTGCAAACTTTGAAAAACGCCACTCAAGACTTCGAAAAATGCCACTAGAAATGGCATGAAATGGCATTTTTCAAAGTTTGGAAATTGCAGTGGCATTTCTCAGATACACCAGATTTGGAGTGGCATTTCTCAAATTAACCCAAAACAAAAATAACTGGGCGAGCTGCTGGGTCCCTGGTGTCAGCCGCTCGTTGTGCAATTCTCTCGTTTATTGACTATGTTGACAATGGCATGTGACCCAGATGTCAGAAATCCACTAGGAGGAGCCATTTTTTTATTGGCTTGAAATAAGGAGGCACTTGCTTGCGTACTGCCATGACCTTGGCGGGTCCCTGCTGTCATTCTCTACACGTACAATCATCTCCTGATTGTGTACGCATCAACTTGCTAGGCCCATAAGTCAGCCTCTATATCCGTGGAGGACAAATACAACCCATTTAAAAAAATAACAGCCCATTCCATACGTTCAAACGGAAAGTTCAACATTTAGAGAAAAATAACAGGTCTGATCCACATATAGAGTACTGAACTTCCACGTTGACAACCATCATAGCCAAGTTAACTATCTACTCCCACTAATACTCTAGTAGCATACAAGTACTAACTTACTCTTAGCTAACTAGACGATGCCGGCCGCCATATGTGGTACACGCTAAACGCCGGCACCGACGTTGTGCGCCTCGCCTCGGACTTGCAAGAGGTGCGATAGGGCGCGTTGCACGCGCGTGTTGGCCCTTTCCATGCTTCAGCTTCCAAGCGGGAAAGCCACTTGACGAGCTGGTAGTGAAAATTAGCGTCCCGAACGCGTGCGTGCCCGACAGCCTCCAGGGCTATTTGCCGGGCGCCGGCCTCCATGTAGTCGGCCCAGTTGCGGGCGCTCTGCTCGCGACTCAGAGCATCGGTGCGCTGCTGCTCCATGTCCCGCCGGCGGCGCAAATCGGCGATACGCTGCTCCTCCGCCAGGCGGTCGCGCTCCAACAACTCCTCCTCCTCCGCCATGCGGTCGCACTCCAACAACTCCTCGATCTCCACATTGCCATCTAAAGATAGATAGAATGCCTCCTCCCTCCGTCTGTCTTCCGGTGAAAACCCGAACACTAGTTCCGGCGGTGACCGCCTCTGGCGTCGCCTACCGTGGACGGGCGGGGGCATGGCGGACGTGGCGAGCGACGTCGGGCCGGTGGGGGCTTATGAGGATATGGCGAGTTGGGTCACGGTGGCACCGGAGAAGGCCAGGAAACAGTACTTATAGGCGGAAGGTAGCGCGACGGTCATCGAAATTCAATGCATAATGGCTTAGCGCGCCAGCTTGCCGTGGAAAACTAGAGAAACTGAAATTATGACTGTGCCGTCCTGTCCCGTCTGGGTCGCACGCCGGCATGGCAGTCAAACGAGTGCACTCGAATCATATCCCTCCTTGTCAATAATGATTCCACGGATTTAAAAAGCCCGCAACAATTAAAGCGTATCTTTTTTTGCATCAGTTAGCTGCCTTAATTACGGCTGGCTGCATGCAGGCACTCAAAATCGCTCGCAGGCAGTACGCGAAGCAGCATGCAATGAGTCGCAGCCGAGGGAACGCATGCAGCCACTTAAATCACTGGAATTAATTAGGCTTAAACTTCTGCATGCCGTTAATTATTGCCATGCCTTGGTCTTGCTGCTTTGCTCACGGGACTAATAAACCCGGACGGAGGGAGTACCTTGGTTGGTGAGAGGTTTGAATTAAGCCCTGCAAACCGGAAAGGAGGTACTAGTACGTGTGTGATCCGCTATTTATTCGTGTAGGATCGAGTAGGTCGTTTATTGAATTGAGCCCTACAAACCGGAAAGGAGGTAGTACGTGCGTGATCCGTTATTTATCCGTGTAGGATCAATAATGTAGCTTGTCAGTTTCTTCAGAGGTAGTCATTTTTATCCGTGTAGGATCGATAGTGTAGCTTGTTAGTTTCTTTAGAGGTAGGCATTTTTATTCAAAAAATTGCCACTTCGCATCTTGCGTCACAAATAAAACTGCCAGGAGCGCATTTGTAGGCTAGCAATCGATCAGTAACTTGTAAAGACTGAGCGAACAGAAATAAGTAACTGTTAATGCACCTCAATGATTCACAGATCATATAAAAATATGTAGCTCCAAAAGCAAAGATCAGCCACTTCGGATCTTGCGTCGCAACTAAAACTAACTAGTATGATTCCCATACATACGATCAACATGTTAATGCATCTCAATGATTCACAGATCATATACAAATATGTATCTCCAAAAGCAAAGATCTAGAAAAACATCTGTTCTTCTTACTAACATGGATGCTTCTCTTGGCCAACATTCAGTACAGACTGAAAGACAAATTTGTTTGTGATGTCTACAATTCCTCTTCCAAACGTAAGTGGTTTCACCAACAGCTGGAACCATGAGAATGAACCACACATGAACGAGCTATTTCATTGAATCGAGATATTTCATTTTGGGTTTGATTCGCGTTTTTGAATGGGTCAACTATTTGTCATATAGTAAATCGCTAGCAACGAGCATGTAAAAACACATTACTCCTGAGCATCATCTCTCCATCTAAAAAAGAAGTGGCAAGCTAATATTTCAAAATTTGATCCGAATCGACTTGGTAAGGTAGACGTGGATGCTCGTTCTCCCAAAATTTGAACGAACCGTTAAACATCCCCTCTGCTCGGTGGAATTCGCCCGAGCAAATAAATGGGAGACGCGAAATTACCGTCCTATGTGGGACACGCATCAATTGGCCCGTTGTACATTGAGGGTAGGTTCGTAACTTCATCCAAGCACCCCTTCTCCTCGACCTAAATGACATGTGCCGAATAATTCATAAACCATGGTCGGCAAAACACGCTCTCCTCGCCCGAAATAGCTCGCGCCCACTATTTCAAAACATGCTCTCCTCGCCCGAAATCGCTCGCGCCCACTATAGTTCAAAACACGCCCTCCTCGCCCGAAATCGCTCCCGCCCACTATTTGGGGAGAAGCAAAGTTACTCTACTATCCCTGACCCTCAGTACACAGACCCAAGCCGAGAAGCCTATAGGCAAGGGTAGAACTGTAACTCCCCCTCACATTTCAGACAAATGCATCCGTAAGACATGGTTCCACTCCCCTCCCAATTCCGCCCCGCCCGCCCCCATTCATACCTCGTGGGCGCCAAATCACCTTCTCCCCAGGAAGCTCCCTTCTCCCGAGCCGCGAAACCTCAGCTCCACCTCCATGGCGCCCCCAAAGCACCAATTTCACAGCCACCCTCCTCCCTAATGCCAGAGACGCTGTCCATTTTGCAGTCGTGCACTGGGCCGTGTGCCTCTTACTCCGTGCTGCTGGTGCTACCTCAATGACGGCCGCGTGGACCGTACCGGAGCCGATTCACCCCCACCGTTGTTCATGGCACCGGAGCTGCTCCAACTTCGGATCCGTCCAGAGTCCTGGCGCTGCTTCCGCGTAGCCGTCGACCGTCGCGACATCGCTCTTTCCCTGCCGCCGGTCGCCACCGCAACCGCGCCGGCCTCACCGACTCGGCAGCTGGACCTGCCTACTTCACCATGCCGCCAGATAGGTCGCACCCTCATCTCAAATCACGTTATTTAGGCGCCAGTTGTCTGAATTTTTATTCTGGGCCAATCGATTCCCAATGGGAAGCATCACCCCTCGAGGTGGTGGAGCTCCTAGGCTGTCGGTTGGCTGGTGTCTAACATAAGGGTGCGGGGCCGCAAGTTCGCCGCGGAAGCAGCGCTTAGATTGCTATCTTTCAGAGTTGCGTGGGTTGAAGGTACTGCCGCCGCCGGATCTGGATGACGGGAGTCTTTGTGGATTGGCCCGGGGGCGGCGCAACCACGACAGTGCGGTGGGGCGGGGAGCGGGGTTTTGGCCGGGGCCACGGACGGCGGAAGCAGGCTTCTCTGCCGTTGGTCGCTGGCTCTTCGGGGAAGATTCCGAACAGTGTCAGCCGGGAGGCACAAGACGGCCAGCCATCCGGCGTAGATCGGACAGTACCAAAATAAAATAAAATCGTGTGACCTCAATTTAGTCTTCAGTCAACAGACGTGTGACCACTCTCGTACCTTGCTGTTGATCTCTTAGTGTATTTCTTCAGATCAAAGAGATATGTCGTTCTTAACATTATGTGTTATCTGCATGTTCAGACACACCGTCTTCCGACTCACCGCAACTGCTCCAACAAGGGAAGCATGCAACAGAAGGGAGCTATAGTCCCCACTCAACAATTCCCTACATCGAATGCGCGTGCCCGACATGGACAACCACAACAACTGCAGGGCCATCGACAAGTCAACACATGATGCTCACTCCTATGGACGGCAGCCAGATAGGTTGTACCCTCATCTTACTTGTGTGCAACATTTATGGCTTTGTTATTCATCTAAGCATGGAAAATAGATCATCACATTTCACTGTATATTCATGTTGATCTCTTCCGGGTCTTGTTCAGGAGTTAACGATGTTCCATAGTTCAGCTAAGATACTTGTTCTTTAGGTAACGCTGTTCCATAGTTATCATCCATCAGCCAATGCTATCGCACAGGCTGGTGATTATAGTATTATACCACTTCTAGTATTACCTATGTTGTTCTTTAATACTTTTGTGTGCCATCTAGTTAATCTCAAGTACAAACAATACATATTCTGTAGCTTTCATCTGTGTTCTCCCTTTAGTTTATGAGACCTGTTGCTGCTAGTTAACCCTAGTCCTACTATTTATGTCGTCTCCTACAGGCACTCATTACATAAATCTAACTACTAGTTGTCTTCCATGCATGTCAGATATAATTGCACACACTGATATATCCACAAGAACCTCACGGAGCAATGTAAAGGTCAATAAACTTGATGTCAATGATACCCAATATGATGGAACATGTAAAGGCAGTTATTCAGAAGACTTGCAGAAAGATGATGAATCCTCTTCACCCCACAAGGTCCTTGCTCTAACTTGGCCTGTGATATGGGTACAACATGCATATAATGTCCTGGAGTGTATCTACTCTGTTGCAATGCCATGTGCTTATCATGCTGATCATGCATGTAAATATGCCATGCCTTGCTGTTTTTCAGTACCTATTCCATTCATGATAACATGTTTTCAAATTCAAGTACTGTCATTCTACTCCATCGCAATGCCATCTGCTTAATTTGTACATCATGCTTCTGAATATCTTATGCATTTTTATTCATCAGTATGTACTTCATCTGTCTACCATACCATGTTTTTTTTACATTGAAGTGCTGTTCTAGTGCTCTGTTGCAATGCCATCTTATTTTCCCAATCATACACGTGTATGTTGCCTTAGTTATTTCTGTACGTATTCCGCTAACATACAGTTTTACATTCAACTAGTGTTTTTTTGCTATGTTGTCCTGTCGTATCCCTAGCTCTTACACCATACTCCCTCCGTCCGGATTACATGTTTGCCGAAATGGATAAAAAAAGGATGTATCTAGAACTGAAATACTCCTAGACCCATCCATTTTTTCCGGATGGAGGGAATACATGTCAACATGTCATGCCTTTCTATTCTTCAGTACCTATTCCATCTCTCTGCTGTCGCATGTTTTATAATTAAAGCACCATTCTTCTATACAAGGCATGCAAGGGGAAGACGACTATGTTAGAATCTGAAGGGTTACAAACAAGGCATTTGCAAAAGATCCAAATGCCAGGAGATAATAAACCAACTCCAGTTTTTATAGATACTGCTCCAGCACAGAGAAACCCAACTCCTACAGATAATAAGCAGATTCCAGTGGCCAAAGAACTAGTCCGCTCCAGTCCAGCAAAAATATGTCAACTCAATTCTAAGAAGCATGTGCATATCCTTGCATCATGAAATTTTATAGCATGCTGATCATATTTTCTACATGTTTCTTACCCATCTCTCTTTTAGAAAGTAAGCTTAACAGATAGAAGAATTTCTGCAATGGTATCGTTTATGAGGAAATATTCTTGCAGGAATTCTCTGTGCTCCAATGTAGATGAAAATACCTGTTGTATATCACTATATTTTTACATCAGCATGTATTTTGTTAATCGGCGTGAATCCAACCTTTATCTGATCTAAATTTAGTTGTAGCAAAATGTATGATTAAAGGCCACAATGTTGATTTTTGCAAGGAAAACTGCCTGGTAGTTTTGCATCCTGAGCTGCATGAGTGTACTATCTCATATCAGTGGGTTTGAATACTTTGGTTCTGCAGTGGGGTTTTCAGTGTTCTTTTTACTGTGTTGTCCTGTCGTATCCCTAGCTCTTACATCATACTCCCTTCGTCTGGATTAAATGTCGCAGAAATGGATAAAACTGGATGTATCTAGAACTGAAATACGCCTAGACCCATCCATTTATTTTTGGATGGAGGGAATACATGTCAATATGTCATGCCTTTCTATTCTTCAGTACCTATTCCATCTTTACTGTAGCATGTTTTATAACTGAATCACCATTCTTCTATATAAGGCATGCAAGGGGAAGACGGCTATGTTAGAATCTGAAGGGTTACAAACCAGGTCTTTGCAAAAGATCCAAACGCCAGGAGATAATAAACCAACTCCATTTTTCATAGATACTGCTCCAGCACAGAGTAACCCAACTCCCACTGATAATAAGCAGATTCCAATGGCCAAAGAACTAGTCCACTCCAGTCCAGCAAAAGAATGTCAACTCCATTCTAAGAAGCGTGTGCGTATCCTCGCATCATGAAATTTTATAGCATTCTGATCATATTTTCTACATGTTTCTTACCCATCTCTCTTTTAGAAAATAAGGTTAAACGATACAAGACTTCCTCCATTGGGATCGTATTCGAGGAAAATATCTTGCGGGAATTCTCTATGCTCCAATGCTGATGTAAGTACCTGTTGTATATCACTATATTTTTACATCAGCATGTATTTTGTTAATCGGCGTGAATCTAACCTTTATCTGATCTAAAATTAGTTGTAGCAAATTGTTAAAGGCGCCAATGTTGATTTTTGTAAGGAAAACTGCCTGGTAGTTTTGCATGCTGAGCTGCATGAATGTACTATCTCATATCACGCACATTACTGAAATGTAGTGCTTCTCTGGTTGCCCATTCATTCATTGTGTCAATGTTGCTTTCGTATTACCATACCCGGCTGATGATAGCTGTGCCATATTGTGTTAATTTGGTGAAGGCTAGCTGCCCAAACGTTCGTTGTGTCAATGTTGCTTTCCTATTATCTGACTTGGCCAATGATAGCAATGCTACTGTGTTAATTTTATGCAGGCTGCTGAAGATAAGAAAACAAACTCTGAAAACAGCAAGGCAACCCCATTGTTTCTTTCCTGTAAATCTAGGCCAGGTAATATGGCAATAACTCATGATTAATCTGTTTGGTTCCCGTCCTAATTTATGTTATGATGAAGTGGTCGAGACACTCTCCACTATCAATAATACAAGTCATCCAAAATCGCCATCTGAATCTGTTCAGTATCCTCTGTCTCGAATGCAATGGAATAAATGTATGTTTGTGAACCAATTAATGGCTAAAGCAATGATGGAAATGGTGGATGAATCAGAGGTGCAGAGTCGTGCAACACAACAACTGATCAATGTTTTCAGAGACAGTGTAGCAAAGCAGCAAGAACTTGCCCACATGCTTATGGGCGTCATCTGTGCTGAGGTTGCAGATTATGACGTTGTAGGTGGTTAGGTTCTGCTCATTTATTTGCACTGGCATCAATCTTTGATTGCCCAGTGGATGTAATTTCCTGTAATATATGCTGGATGTGCAACGTTATTCCCTGTATGCCGTACCTTTGCTTGATCGGTTTTGGTCCTGTGCATAATTTCTCATCATAATGGGCTCAAATTATCTAATTTGGCCTAAAGACATGAACGAACTTTAGTGGGCCCATTAAGTTAATGGGCCGTTACTAGGCTGAAAGTTAATGGTCGGCCCTCTTACCTCCCGGGTCGTTAATAGGCCGACATCGAAGCGGGCAACAGGTGGCCCCAATTTATTTCACGGACCGTTAACAGGCCGCTACTAAGTTTGGGCTACATATGGCCCAACTATACTGTAGGCCTTTAGGAGGCCGAAGTAGACAGCGGGCTTGTACTGGACCATGAAGAGCATGGGCCGCTAAGAGGCCGAAAGTCAGGTCGTATTGTAAACGGCCCAACTGTGTTGTGGGCCTTTAGCAAGCCGAAAGAGAAACCGGGCAGGTATTGGACCATGAAGGGCATGGGCCGTTAAAAGGCCAAAACTAAGGTCCGACTACAAATGGCCCAACTCATTTATGGTCTGTTAACAGGCCGAAAGGCACACAAGGCCTGGAATTGGCCCAACACTTAAATGGGTCGCTAAAAGGCCAAAACTCAGGCCCGACTACAAATGGCCCAACTGATTTATGGGCCATCAACAGGCTGAACGTGACACCGGGCCAGAAATTGGCCCAACACTTAAATGGGTCGCTAAAAGTCCGAAACTCAGGTTCGACTACAAATGGCCCATCAGATTTATGGGCCGTCAACAGGCTGAAAGACACACCGGGCCGGAAATTAGCCCAACATTTAAATGGGTTGCTAAAAGGCCGAAAGATGTACATCCTGAAAATTGGCCCATCCATTAAATGGGTCGTTAACAGGCCGAAATCTCATCGGGCCGATATTGAGCCCAAATATATAGCGGGCTGTTAACGGGCTCGAACTGACGATGGACTGCAATGGTGTCAAATCTTTAACGGGCCGTTGACGGGCCGAATTGGCACATCTCGTATGGGTCGTGGGCTTAAATGGACCTGACACAAGTAGGCCTTATATGGGCCGGCCTGCTAATTTTTACTGGGCCGGCCTTTTTCACCGGAATGGGCCACTGTTGGGCCGTGCCACGTGTCGACGTATCATAGGCGCCTCCTGTCCAATGAGTCCCAACGATGAGCCGACACGTGTTTCCTCTAGCCAATGATGATTTTACACATCGAGAATCCCCATTGGTCGGGGCTGTTAACGGGTTATCGGATCCAAAACCCGACCCCATAGCTTAACGGCGTTCCGTTACGGTGGATGCCACGTGTCGGTCACCCTTGAAGAAAGCACTTCTATGACGCGCGATTTATCGTCATGGAAGTGGACACTTCCGTGATGATAATTTTGGTAATGTCATGGAACACTTCTACGACAGCACATGTATGACTATCTTGATTCTGTCATAAATTTCTCATGGATGTACATGCATGACAAAAAACGCGACCTACTGTGACAAACACGTATCATCACGGAAGTGTTTTTTTTGTAGTGGATGATGAGCCTGAAACTGAAACTCCTAAAACGCCTGCTAGAACTAGCCTTCCTAGATATGAATTGCCTAAGGTACTGGAAGGTTATTTTATGAGTGAAGAAGCAACTAGAGATATTCTTGCTTGCAATGATAGAGATGATCTAGAGAAAATATTACGCAAGTACAATGAAAAATCCCTGAATGCTAGAATGAAATGTGATCCTAAGTTTGCTACTTCACCTATCTGTACTGCTGATAAGGATTGTGAATTCTCTGTCGACCCAGAGTTAATTACTTTGGTTGAATATGATCCTTTCCATGGTTATGAAACTGGAACTGTTGTGGCACATCTTACTAAGTTGAATGATATAGCCACCCTTTTTACTCATGATGAGAAGACTCATTATTACTTTATTCTCAAATTATTTCCTTTCTCAATTGGTACAATACTCTTACTCCTGGTTGTGTGCGTAGTCCCCAAGATATGATTTATTACTTCTCTGGAAAAAAAATCCTGCTCATATGAAACAGGATGCCTTACAGGAAATATTTAACTTTGTGCAAACTAAAAAAGAGAGTCTCCCACAAGCTTGGGGGAGGCTTCTCCGGTTACTTAATGCTTTGCCTGATCATCCTCTTAAGAAAAATGAAATACTTGATATCTTCTATAATGGACTAACCGATGCTTCTAGGGACTTCCTAGATAGTTGTGCTGGTTGTGTTTTCAGGGAACAAACTATTGCTCAAACTGAAGAATTATTGAATAATATATTGAAAAATTATGATGATTGGACTCCTCCTGAACTACCGTCTAAACCCACTCCGAAGAAGAGGGGGTATATTATATCTCAGTCCTGAAGATATGCAAGAGGCAAAGAAATGTATGAAGGAAAAAGGTATTAAGGCTGAGGATGTTAAAAATTAACCTCCTATTGAAGAAATACATGGCTTAATACACCACCACTGCCTAAGGTGGTAGAGGTAAATTCTCTTATGTAGTTCAGTGAAAATGATAATCCTCACAATATGCATCCTAGTCAATGCCTTTATGAGTTTGAAAACTACATTAGAAAACAAGATCACTTCAATGCAAATGTTATGAAACAATTGAAATACAATTCTGATATGATTGCTCGCTTGGGCGACTTGTTATTTAGAATTTCAAATGATGTTAGAGGTGTTCGAAAACATGCTTCTATGGTTCAAACTCAACTAGAACAAGTTGCTAAATCACAAAGAGAATTACTTGATGAAATGAATCATAATATGCATGATTTTGTTGTTAGGCTTGCAACTAGAGGAGGTAAAATGACTCAGGAACCACTTTATCCTGAGGGACACCCAAAAATAATTATACAATATTCACAAAGAAACAACACTAGTGCACCTAGTCCTTCCTAAAAAATGATAGGACTTTGTACACTTCTAGTGAATTTGAAATAGAAAAACTTCCTGATAATGAAAATGAAACTTCTATCTCTGATGCTGAAACTTAGTCTAGTAATGAACACTCACCTAGTGATAATGAAAAATATAATGATGAGGTTCATGAAGACTCTCAACCAAACAATGATAAAGAACCAGATAATGATGTTGAGATAGAGCCACCCATTGATCTTTATAACCCACAACCTAAAAATAAAAGATATGACAAAAGAGACTTTGTTGCTAGAAAAAACGGTAATGAAAGAGAACCATGGGTTCAAAAACCTATGCCTTTTCCACCCAAGTCAACTAAAAATAATGAGGATGAAGAATTTGAATGCTTTGCTGAAATGCTGAGGCCAGTCTTTTTGCGTACTCGCTTGACAGATATCTTGAAAATGCCTCCTTATGCAGAGTACATGAAAGACATCATCACAAATAAGAGAAAAATACCGGAAGCTCAAATCTCCACTATGCTTGCTAATTATACTTTCAAAGATGGAGTACCTAAAAAACTTGGAGATCCGGGAATACCAACTATACCTTGCTCCATCAAAAAGAATTATGTGAAAACTGCTTTGTGTGATTTAGGAGCTGGAGTTAGTGTTATGCCTTTCTCTTTATATAAAAGACTTGACTTGAATAAACTCACACCTACCAAAATATCTTTGCAAATGGCTGACAAATCAACTGCCATATCTATCGGTATTTGTGAGGATGTGCCCGTTGTTGTTGCTAATGTTACTATTTTGACTGACTTTGTTATACTTGAGATGCCCGAGGACGACAACATGTCGATTATCCTCGGTAGATCCTTCTTGAATACTGCAGGGGTTGTTATTGATTGCAATAAAAGCAAGGTCACTTTTCATATTAATGGAAATGAGCATACTGTGCACTTACCGAAGAAACAATTCCAAGTGAATGGTATTAATGTTATTGAAAAATCTTCGACAAGCACTATTGGAAGTTTTCAAATACCTATACCTACTATCAAAAAGAAATATGAAATACTTATTGTTGGGAAAATGCAAATCCCCATTGAGGTAACTTAGTGATTTACAAAAGTTCTAAGGTTTCATGCTAATCGAAAGTGGTTGTTAATAAGACCTGATCAACCTTATTAATGAATCATTTTTGAAAGGTATGAAGTTGATGAATTTTGTAAGCACTACTTTCTGTCCCTACTTTTTATTCTCTATTTTTATTAGTTAAAATAAAATAAAATGCCATGTTTTGTATGTTTTCTGAATTTCCCATGCAATAAAAAATGACCCAAAAATAAAAGTTATTAGAATGCCCTGAAAATTTTATATGTTTTTTCCTGAATATTTAAGAATTTTTGGTGCAAAAATAATCAGAGGGGGTGCACCAGGTGGGCACAACCCACCTGGGCGTGCCAGCACCCCTTGGCGCGCCCTAGGGGGTTGTGGTCCCCACGTGGCCCCCTCACTTATCTCTTCATCCCACATTGTCACCTACCACTGGTGCGCGTCGGTCCTAAACAAATGGGTTTTTACCCCTTTCTGCGACGGCATTTGGAACCATCGCCAAGTGAGTGTGGGCGATAGGGGGGTCCTTCCCACACGACCCAGAAACCGTTGGGGATATGCCCTCCTGGCACGCACGCTCGACAAAATGAGGTCGTGTGCGACCGGCGAGCACTCAAACACAGAAATACGTACAGTAGTGCTAACCAAAAAATACCATTATACAGACAAAATCATTTCTGGTCGTAAGTACATTCCACACAGTCAGTCACCACTAAACGTTTCCGTTCGTATATACATCCCACACGGTCACTACAAGGAAAACGTTTGCGCAAGGTGGCGTAGCGCAAACAGTTTTGAAGAGAATGCCGTGTGTGATTGTTCATTGATCCAACACGGTTTATTCCTAGAAACTGCATGCGTTGCCTTAGGTCATCGCCCACGGTGTTTTCTCATTAACCGTTTGCAATAGGAAAACCCAATTAGCAAGCTAATTGGCCAATTAGCGGGCTAATTGGCCTATTATTAATAATCCATTTACTAATCTAATTGACATTCATATTAAGCACATTATATATTCCATTTCCATATCAAGGAAGCAGGATTTCATAATTGAAATACATCGGAGTACAACATGATATTGTTGGGGAACGTAGTAATTTCAAAAAATTTCCTACGCACACGCAAGATCATGTTGATGCATAGCAACAAGAGGGGAGAGTGTTGTCTACGTACCCTCGTAGACTGAAGCGGAAGCGTTGACACAACATAGAGGAAGTAGTCGTACGTTCTCCTCGCGATCCAACCGATCACAGCACCGTTACTCCGGCACCTCCGAGTTCTTGGCACACGTTCAGCTCGATGACGATCCCCGGGCTCCGATCCAGCAAAGCGTCGAGGAAGAGTTACGTCAGCACGACGGCGTGGTGACGATCTTGATGTGTTACCGGCGCAGGGCTTCGCCTAAGCACTGCAACGATATGATCGAGGTGGAATTTGGTGGAAGGGGGCACCGCACACGGCTAAGGAAAGATCTCAATGATCAATTGTGTGTCTATGGGGTGCCCCCTGCCCCCGTATATAAAGGAGCCAAGGGGGAGGGGCTGGCCGGCCAAGCCTTGGCGCGCCAGAGAGTCCTACTCCCTCTGGGAGTAGGATTCCCCCCCCCCCCCAATCCTAGTTGGACTAGGATTCTCCAAGGGGGAGAGAGAGAGGGGGCGCCCACCTCTCCTAGTCCTAATAGGACTAGGGGAAGGGGGGGAGGCGCGCAGCCCATGAGGGCAGCCCTCTCACCTCTCCTCCAAGGCCCATGTTGGCCCATTATGCTCCCGGGGGGTTCCGGTAACCCTCCCGGTATTCCGGTAAAATCCCGATTTCACCTGGAATGCATCCGATGTCCAAACATAGGCTTCCAATATATCATTCTTTACGTCTCGACCATTTCGAGACTCCTCGTCATGTCCGTGATCACATCCGGGACTCCAAACTCCTTCGGTACATCAAAATTCATAAACTCATAATAACTGTCATCGTAACGTTAAGCGTGCGGACCCTACGGTTCGAGAACAATGTAGACATGACCGAGACACGTCTCCGGTCAATAACCAATAGCGGGACCTGGATGCCCATATTGGCTCCTACATATTCTATGAAGATCTTTATCGGTCAGACCGCATAACAACATACGTTGTTCCCTTTGTCATCGGTATGTTACTTGCCCGAGATTCGATCGTCGGTATCCAATACCTAGTTCAATCTCGTTACCGGCAAGTCTCTTTACTCGTTCTGTAATACATCATCTTGCAACTAACTCATTGGTTGCAATGCTTGCAAGGCTTTATGTGATGTGCATTACCGAGAAGGCCCTGAGATACCTCTCCGACAATCGGAGTGACAAATCCTAATCTCGAAATACGCCAACTCAACATGTACCTTCGGAGACACCTGTAGAGCACCTTTATAATCACCCAGTTACGTTGTGACGTTTGGTAGCACACAAAGTGTTCCTACGGTAAATGGGAGTTGCATAATCTCATAGTTAAAGGAACACGTATAAGTCATGGATAAAAGCAATAGCAACATACTAAACGATCGGGTGCTATGCTAATGGAATGGGTCATGTCAATCAGATCATTCAACTAATGATGTGATCTCGTTAATCAAATAACAACTCTTTGTTCATGGTTAGGAAACATAACCATCTTTGATTAATGAGCTAGTCAAGTAGAGGCATACTAGTGACACTCTGTTTGTCTATGTATTCACACATGTATTATGTTTCCAATTAATACAATTCTAGCATGAATAATAAACATTTATCATGATATAAGGAAATAAGTAATAACTTTATTATTGCCTCTAGGGCATATTTCCTTCAGATATAGCTTCAGCACTCAGCTACCCCATTACACAACTGCACGAGCAGAAAGTTTCACATGCAACATCTAGAACCTTTTGAAATTAGCATCATAGACGGTACATAGAGAGATGCATCTCATTTGGAAAACTGCTGAAGCGGAAGGCGAATATTGCGCCTTCATTCATGTTGAAGGTCTTTGCAACTTTAGGCCAGTGCCTGTGGATGATTGACCGTCCATCCTTCGACCTCTTCAGGAACACTTCAATATTGAACCGTGGGTGTTGTATGAAAACTTTCCTCGCCTCCTGACCACAGAGGTGGTTTGAGAGGTAATCATCAGTGAAGCTTGAAAACAAGGATGTGCATAAATATCTTCTCTATATTGGAAATGGGGCAAAGAATAAAAAAAAGGCAAGGTATAATAATTAGTACCATCTTGTAAACCTTTGGTGCTTCCCATTGTTTCCCTGCAACACATATAAGGTAGTTAGCCATCAGGTTAAGTAAGGGTTCGCATGCTATCAGTAAAATATGTTGATGATAAATAAGCACATGGCAGAATCATCGGATTAATTCAAGCCACATGGAAAACCCATTTATCCAAACCAAGCATGATTAGGAACTAGGAAATATAGCACTTGTATATGTCTCTCATGTATTAAGTGCAGCCAAATTCGATTTATTCCTCACATGGTATACAATAATAGAATGCAGCCACAACAATTGAACATCGCATTGCAGAATTGAACCAAGCAGTTAACTAAACACCACAACAAATGGACCAAACGTTAACTGAGCACCACATTGCACAATATAACATACTCCTAATAGAAGATCGGACAGTTAACCAAACCAAACATGCTTAACAACTTGGAAATATAGCAATTTTATTTGTTTCTCATGAATTTAGTACAGCCAAATTTGATTTATTCCTCACATGGTATACAATAAGAGAATGCAGCCACAACAATTGAACATTGCATTGCAGAATTGAACCAAGCAGTTAACTAAACACCACAACAAATGAACCAAACGTCAACTGAGCACCACATTGCATAATATAACATACTCCTAATAGACACTACAAAAAAAATACACTTCCGTGATGATACGTGTTTGTCACAGTAGGTCGCGTTTTTTGTCATGCATGTACATCCATGACGATTTTATGACAGAATCAAGATAATCATACCTGTGCTGTCGTAGAAATGTTCCATGACATTACTAAAATTATCATCACGGAAGTGTGCACTTCCATGACGATAAATCGCGCGTCACAGAAGTGCTTTTGTCAAGGGTGACCGACACGTGGCATCCACTGTAACGGAACGCCGTTAAGCTATTGGGTCGGGTTTTGGATCCGCTAACCTGTTAACAGCCCCGACCAATGGGGATTTTCCACGTTTAAAATCATCATTGGCTGGAGGAAACACGTATCGGCTCATCGTTGGGACAGACGGCATCCACTCATTGGACAGAAGGCGCCTATGATACGTCGACACGTGGCACGGCCCAACAGAGGCCCATTCCTGTGAAAAGGCCGGCCCGTTTGACTTGGTCAAAAGGTGGTGGGCCAGCCCATGGAAAGCCTGTTAACGGCCTGTTCGCATCTAGCCCATTTACAGCCCGCTAACCCAAGGCCCATTACACCCTATCCGAATTAGGCCCAGTAGCGTCATCTGGGCCATCCAATATGATTCCAGCCCGTTTTCACTTCTGGCCCATGTATGGCCCATGACGTCTTTCGGCCCATATGAGGTCCTATGTAACTCTTGGCCTATTAACGGCCCGTGGTGAAACTATCTCGTAATGAACAGTGTATCACTTTACACCCATTAACGGCCCGTGGTGAAACTGGCCCGTAATGAACAGTGTATCACTTTATACCCATTAACGGCCCGTTATTCCGTTGGGCCATTTCCAGCCCATGTTATCTTTCGGCCTTCTCAGAGCCCATTTATTCTTGGTCTCATTTCCAGCATTCGTTTACTTATGGCCCGTTACTGTCATTTTCTGCTTGTGGGCCAAATTCAGCCCGTGGTTACAGTCGGCCCGTTTGTGGTCCGTTAATACGTTGGGCCGTTTTCATAACGTCATCAAATACGGACTATTAATGATGGCATGTTATGGTCGGCCCATGAACGGACGATTCCAACTCTAGCCCGTTTACGGCCATAATGCGGCCTGTTATTGGCCCATGTTTGGCCAATCGATCATACGGCCCGTATAAGGCCCATTGATGATACGGCCCGTAGAAGGCCCATTGTTTCTACGGCCGGTAGAAGGCCCATTGTTGCTATGGCCCATAGGAGGCCTACTGTTTCTACGTCCCGTAGAAGGGCCACTGTTTCTACGGCCCGTAGGAGGCCTAGTGTCACTACAGTAAATATTAGCCCATGGTTATTGTGGCCTAGTTTTAAAAAATAGGTTATTGCAGCCACTAGCAAATCGCGGAAAAAGAACTTCACTGACTACAAGCAAACAAATAAACAAGACAACAAGGAAATAAATAAGCAAGCAACTTATGCTAGGCTATCACAGCTATTACACATATTACATCCACTGGGCATCAAAGTTCACCACCAGTGCAAATATAGGGAACAAAGCAGCATATAAACACCGCAGCAAAACAAGTCCAACACTAAAACCACTTTAGAAGAGTTCAAGAAACAATATCCTAGGTACCCATAATGTTGGCAAGATGCTTAGCAAGCTTATTAACTTTCTCGTGTTTGGCGCTTAAATCCTCCAGCGCTTGCTGTTGCACAAGAAAGTACGCATCTGAATTCTGTAGGGACTTCCTCAGTCCTTCGGCTTCTTGCCGCAGCACAGCTGAATGATGCCTTTCAGCTTGTAGCTGAGACTGAAGAAGTCGATGTGATTCAGGCAGCGAGTTCGAAGAGCTTGTGCCAGCGGTACTGGCCAGTAACTCGAACACTACATCAACGCAGGACTGTGGGGTTTTCTCACTGTCTACAAGATTGTTTTTATCACCTTTCTTGGAGACCAACAGTGTTGTCTCACAATCTTGAACCTTATCTACGTTACTTTCTCTACCATTGCATAGTGGGGTGCTCTTCTCCAATATTCTGTTTGCGTACTACAAGAGAAACAAGCAGACACATCACAGGTTTAGCTTGTAGTATACGAAACTCATTTTGGTAAACCGGTTCAGTAGTAAGGTGGATAGGATAACAACATGAAACAAACATATATCTATGTACTATGGTCACTGTATTGTCCATATCATTCTAGTTTATGTTCCGTAATCAAGATAGGGACACAGTTCAACTCATATATTTTTAAGACACAGCAGCATAGACAGAATATAAGTGTGATAAACTACACAACATTGGCAGCACTTGTAATGTGCATCACATGAGAACATAACTGTTTGTACAACTTAAACTGAAATCAACATAGTGCAAGAAGTTAGAACAACAATCCAGTTAAAGAAATAGGTTTAAAACATAACTGTTGCGCCATTGGAGTTTCAATTGGATCCTTCAAATTCGAAAGTAGTTGGTATGAGTAAATACAGTGATGCAACAGCAAAGGAGTATGGACCATAGCTATGGAATCTGACCTGAGAACAATTGCTCTTCTGCTTTAAACGTGGAGTTTGGGTTAGCTGTGGTGGTCTTCGTGCTTTGGGCACTGCAGTAGCTTTACAAACTGCTCGTGTGGGGGTACTCTGTGGTGGACATGGTGCTTTGTCAACTATAAGTGGGTTACTATCCGCTGGGGTTGCGGTTAGATGGGTTGTAGCTGGTTCTCTGCCCAATGGTGTAAGTGTGCAATCTGGAAGAGTCTCGATTATGTGTGGTGGGGCTAGTTTGTGGGCTAGTACAACCATGGTTCTATCTGCATCAATGGGTAGCACTGTCTTTTGTGAAGAACGGGTTTTTGCTCCCTTAGATACTACCATCACCCCCTCCAATTCAAATGGCTGATAAACAAGAAAATAAATTGAACATACAGACATTGTATGATAGACAGATGTGGTAATTCACATATATGTTGTCTAACCAAACAGGACAACATGACACAATTTCACATATATGAAGCCTAACTAAACAGGATAGCATGACACAGTTTCAGATATATGATGGATAACTTAACAGGATATAATGGCATAATTCAACATATGATGAGTACCTAAACAGGATGACATGACAAAACTATATGATGTCTTTCTAAAATAGGTTGGGATGAAATAATTCACATACATGTTGTCTAAGTATACAGGATGGCATGATATAGTTAACATAATTGATTCATATACTAAGCAGCTGGCACTCGCATGTATGATCTCTAAACTAAGCAGATAGAATTCCATATTGTGCATATGATGTCTAAACTAAGCAATGCAAGACACCATATGCATCATATGAGAAATATAAACATTGCAACTTAGAGCATACACCTCAGGTGGGATATAGGACTGGTCATCTATCTCTGAATCCTCCTCTAAGGAGCTCCGTGTAACCATCGAGATATATGCTTCAACAGGTACCATTGCCTGCTCTGAAGACCTTGTTTTCACTCCAGATTTTTCCATAACCGGCTCAAATGGCTGATACACATGAAGAGTAGTTCAATATACACAGATTGTCGACAAATGGAATACGTAATGAAAAAAAGATGGCATGAGATAATTCACATATATGATGCCTGGCTCCATGGCCGTGCATAATTCACATATATGATAACTGGCTGAAAAACATGTCATTGCATAATTCACATATTTGATATAGAAAGCAAAACAGGAGGCATTCACACAAAGCATGTCTAATCTAAGCAGATGGCATGGCAATGCAAGACACCATATGCATGATATGAGCAATATAACCCAGCCAAGTTAGAGCATGCACCTCGGGGGGGGGGGGATACGACTGGTCATCTCTCTCTGAATCCTCCTCTGAGGAGCTATCTATAACCAACAAGAAATCTCCATCGACAGGTAGCACTGACTGCTCAGAAGACCTTGTTTTCACTCCAGATTTTCCCATGACAGACTCAAATGGCTGATGCATAGGAAGAGTAGATGAAAGTATAAACACCGTTGACAAATGGAATACATTATGGAAAAAAATATGGCATGATACAATTCACATATACGATGACTGGCTAAACAGGATGGCATTGCATGATTCACATATATGATGCCTGGCTAAAGAAGATGACATTGCATAATTCCCATATACTCCCTCCGTTTCTAAATATTTATTTTTTAGAGATTTCAAATGGACTACCACATACGGATGTATATAGACATATTTTAGAGTGTAGATTCACTCATTTTGTTCCGTATGTAGTCACTTGTTGAAATCTCTAAAAAGACAAATATTTAGGAATGGTGGGTGTATGATATAGAAACCAAACAGGTGGCATTCACAAAAAGCAAATCTAAACTAAGTTGATGACTTATAAGTTGTATATAGTAAGCAATGCAAGGCGCCATATGCATGATATGACCAACATCAGCATGCCAGGTTAGAGCAAACACCTCAGGTGGTAAACAGGCGTGGTCGGCTCCTTCTGAATCTCCATCTGAACAGTTATCTTCCTCTAGAATTCAATCTAGAAATGCAGGAGGGGGGCACTTCGCCCACCATGGAGCAGCGTCTGCATGACATTATATTCGCACGCAACGGTCTTCTCTTTTTCTCTACATGTTCAGTACGATTGTGTACAATATATGACATGCATAATAAAAAAAATAGTTAGATTTTGTAAGGCCTAAGGGGTGCATGCAAAAATCAAGACTGATGGTAGCAAACGAGTGGATGGATCCAAAACTAATGATAGCAGGTAGATTATAGCTTCAGTTTAAAAAGATAGACAATGGATCATCTATTGTCTGTTGCCCACCCAACATGAACCACATAGAAGACCCCAGATGAACCAAATAGTAGACAGATACTATTCGTTGCTGGCTCGATATGAGGCCCATGGGCAATTCAAAACTCAAGATTGAACGATAAAGTAGCAGGTAATAATAACCGATGTATAACGTAAGCAAACACGAAAGACTGCGACCTCTCTTCCGGAACTGTGTAGTCCTCAGGTTCATCTGCTCAGTCGATGATGGTAATGCAGTTGGCGTGGCTGCCGGCAACGGGGAAGATGATCTAAGGCGGCGAAAGGAAGTCTGCAGGGGGGATCTCTGCTGCAGTGAATGCTTCTGTCGAGCACGGGGTGGATGACGGCACGACAGGAGAAGGACATAACACACCGAGTTTTCTTTGATGCCTATCTGAAAATGAAGTAAATATGCAAGGGCTCCTTAGAATTGGAGGATTCTATAAACGTAGGGACAGGAAAAACACAGGAATAGGATAGGAATGCACGTGCAAAACAGAGCATTTGGAAACATAGGATTTCAGTCAACCTTGGTGTTTGGCTCACATGAATTGGAAGAACAGAGGAATGGAGAAACAAAGTGATGCGACGAGTGTACAACCTCTTTGGCATAGCCTTGTGGTCCTCAGCATCATTGGGTTGGACGTGGAGGATGGTGATGATGCTGGTGTGACTGTCGGAGGCGGGGAAGAAGATCCGAGGCCTCTGGAAACAGTGCCGAGGGTACTGCTCCGCTGTGATGGACGGTTCCATCGTTGGAGCAGCTCCGCTAAGGTGTACGTCGACAAGGCTGAAGCATGACAAGACAGACAACGTTAATCTGAAGTGGGACCCTAATATCATCTGCAATAGATGATGTAAAATACATCACCAAAAAGTGCTAAAACGCATCAGCCGCGCCACGGCCGCTCCGACAGATGCTGTAAGTACTGTTCACTCTGAACTTAACAGAAGAAAATGAACTTCACAGTCGAAACTGAATTTTACTGTTGAAACTGATTGAACTAGTAACAGAGCATTGCAATAGATGTTTAGGGCGTTCGAGCACTAGTAGCAGAGAAGCAGTGATCTAAATCAGCAGACGCTCGAGCAGGGAACGCACTAGCAGAGAGCAAGTCGTGCAGTAGCACCGCGAGCGAGTGCTAAAGCAGCAACTCCTGTAGCTGCCGGAGGTCGTGCAGCAGGAGCAGCAGCGCAAGCGAGAGCAAGAGCAGAGCAGCAGCACGAACGAAAAAAGGAGTAGTGTAGTAGCGCGACCGACAGCAAGAACAGAGCCGCAACGCGAGGGAGAACCGGAGCAGCTGCAGCTAGTGCCGTTGTGGAAGTCGCCGCCGAGGAAGCAACGACATGGGGGAGAGACACCATGGATGATGTGGCCGGCGACGGTGCCGTCGATGGAGACACGCCATGTCTGCTCGGTATCGAGCACCGGCAGCCCCATGGGATCGAATAAAAGACAAAATGCAACGGTGAGGGCAGAACCACCTTGGTGGCGCCGAGTTGGCCTCGGCTTCATCGGAGGAATTGATGAGGGTGTTGCGGTTCCGGTGGGGCAGGTCAAGACGGTGTTGTGGGGATTGAGGTGGCGCAATAGACGAGGCGAACGTCGGGGCAGCTCTTTGGAGGTGGAGGACGGGGCGGCTGATCCGGGGGGACGTCGAGATCGACAACGGATCCTCATCCGGTGCGGTGGATGAGGGACGGGGAGCTGTTGCGGTGGACGACGTAGTCGGGGAAGAGTCTCCAGCTGGGCGGCGGTTGGGAGGCCGACGGAGGAGCATGGGGTTTCGTGGGTTTTGGTGGCCTCGGTGTATGAATGGGGGGCAAAGGAGGATGGGGAGCCAAGCTTAGGGACGCGCTTGTCCGAAATGTAGGGTAAGTTACAAGCATACCCCCACCGGTTTTGACACCGCGACGTGGAGCTTCATTTACGGCTGAGGGGTAGAAGGGGGATTTCGCGTGTCTGGGCTGCGGGAGCGATTTCGGATGAGGAGGGAGTTCTCGCGCGCGTCTAAATTTCGGGATAACAAGGCGCATCGCGGGTTGAAGAAGCGGGAGTTTCAAAGCAGGTGAAACAAAAGATACTCGAGCTTGAAAATTTTGGGATAACAAGGTGCGAATTCCTTGTTGGGCAGATCAAACTTAACGTGTAAAAAAACAATTCATACAAGACACAAGAGAGTCATGTCCCCTTTTACTATATTGCTATATATGCCATTGAAAAAACTACAAGAAAAATGTAAAAAAATCGGGAGAACAAGATTACCCTGCACAGTACCAAATCGATTCGCACTTCCCTCAACAACAACAAAGAACAAATCAATTCCCACCAAAGAAAGAGTAATGTCCCTTTTAATATGATTACAGATGCCATGATCTCGAATTTCAATTTTTGAATCCACGTTATGTTGAATTCGAATATATCGTTAGGTGACCTTGCGGTTTATAATTGATGTAGTCGTACATTTTGATCTTCCATCATATATGAACATTTTACTCCACCATGTGAACATATATATTGTCGTCTACCATATGGACTAAATTTGAATCAATTTTCCTTATTTGAATACGATTGTTGTCAAGTTATACAATAATTTAAATATTATCTTGATAACAAAAACATACATATAGTAGTAATCATATTTCACTATGAACTACATGTACCATACGCTCTCCAATTCAAATATTTGTATCCATTTTATATTGAGTTCAAATCATAGTACATTATTGGTCTAGGTACCGAGATGTTTGGGATAATCTAAACCCTGTTTTCATACGTATAATTTTTGGCTGAATTGGGACAAGTTTTAGTATAAGCCTCTTGCAAAACCGGAGATTCTCTCAACAAGCCTCGTGGTTCTGAGAGGGAACGTGTCACCTTTGTGTGTGAAACGATATACGCTGCCTCCCCCCGATTTTATTTACAGAGGCAACATAGAACTTTATGAGTGCCCTGTTAAATTTTGGAATTATTTCGGGTTCATTTTGCCTTTTTATACATTAATTGAGTTTCTGGAATTTTATTGTGCATAATCTAAATATGAATTGCATGCACATGCTCTAGTGCACCAAAGTGGGTTGAAAAATCACATGTGTGTCCTTGGTTGAATTTCTAGGTCCCATGGAAGAAATGAGAATGAAATTCAAACATCTGGGCATCATGACTCGGCCGAGAACATCGAGAAACTTTGACTTTAAATTCATGTAAATCCAAAACTCGCGTGGAAATCATGAAACTTGGCATGGTGACATGTCATGGCGCTAACATGTTGCGGTAAAAAATTGGGCCGATTTGGAAGCTCATAGTTCTAAGAGGGAACGTGCCACCTTTGAGTGTGAAACGATATACGCTCCCCCCCTTGAGTTTCTTAACAAAGGCAACATAGAACTACATTAGTGCCCTATTAAATTTTGGAATTATTCCGGGTTCGTTTGTCATTTTTTATACATTAATTGAGTTTCTGGTCAGTTAATGTGCATAAGTCAAATTTGAACTACAAGCACATGCTCTCGTGCACCAAAGTTGGTTGAAAAATCACATTTGTGTCCTCGGGTGAATTTCTAGGTCCCATGCAAGAAATGAGAATAAAATTAAAACATCTTGGCATCGTGGCTCGGTCGAGAACATTGAGAAACTTGGTTTTAAAATTCTTGTAAATACAAAACACGTCTGAAAATCATGAAACTTGGCATGGATGTCATGTCATGAACAGATTTTTGTATAAGCTTCTTGCAAACGGAAGCTTCTCTCAAGAAGGCTTGTGGTTCCGAGAGGGAACGTGCCACCTTTGAGTGCGAAACGATATACGTTGTCCCCCTTGAGTTTATTTACAAAGGCAACATAGAACTAAATGAGTGCCCTGTTAAATTTTGGAATTATTCCAGCTTCGTTTGGCCTTATTTACACATTAATTGAGTTTTTGGTCATTTAATGTGCATAATTCAAATTTGAACTACAAGCACATGCTCCCGTGCACCAAAGTTGGTTGAAAAATCACATTTGCGTCCTCGAGTAGGTCCCATGCAAAAAATGAGAATAAAATTCAAACATCTGGGCATCGTCGCTCGGTCGAGAACATTGAGAAACTTGGTTTTAAAATCATGAAACTTGGCATGGTGTCATGTCATGGTAGTACCATGCCGTGGTAAAAAAATTGGCCGAATAGGAACAAATTTTGGTATAAGCTTCCTGCAAATTGGAGCTTCTCTCAAGAAGGCTTGTGGTTCTGGGAGGGAACGTGTCACCTTTGTGTGCATAATTCAAATTTGAAATACAAGCACATGTTCCAGTGCACCAAAGTTGGTTGAAAAATCACATGTGTGTCCTCGGGTAAATTTCTAGGTTCCATGCAAGAAATGGGAATAAAATTCAAAATTCTGGGCGTCGTGGCTGGGTTGGAAACATTGAGAAACTTAGTTTTTTAATTCCTATAAATCCAAAACACGCATAAAATAATGAAACTTGGCTTGGTGCCATGACATGGCACCAACATGCTGTGGTAAATTTGCAGTCCGATTTGCGAAGGCGCACACATTAACAATCAACAAAGTCATTTTGGAACAAGTGTTGTCACGTTACAATCGGAAACACAAGTATTATTGAAACCGTGGGCGTTCTACTTACTAGTACCATTTACGTGCCGCCACGCGTCCCCATTTTTTATTAGATAGGAGGCGCCATGCAGGGTAGCTATTTGAGTACTAGAGGTGAGCGATCAGACCCCTGCGTGTGTTTATCGGGAGGAGAGCCCTTTGACCTCCATCTGCCGTCCACCTCTCTCCCAAGGTCTCCATTAATGGCGCCCGAGCCTCTGTTTAATGGCGTGGCTATGTCTCACTCAACTGAGATTTAAGAGAGAAAAAAGAAAATCTGAAAGCACGGATCTTGATGTAAGATCCGACGGACCTATATAGCATCTACTGCGACTTATAGCAAGACTGATAAATATATAAGGATGATTAATTTTTTTTTTCAAAGAAGGGCTTGCCCCTTCCGATTTTCATTACTGAAAACTACCACAATTCACAAGAAGTTTAGCACAACTCCAGCCTAACACGAAGGACTAAAATCTACCAGATTGAAATCGCAACATCCCAAGAGGCCAACAAAGGCCAAACATCCACGCTAGAACCCAACATTTCACAACCGACGACACAATCCACATCCAAAACCGATTATTACATCAAAAGAAACCAGGAAACTGAAGGAAGCCCAGCAGCAACTAGAAGAACAGCAATGCCAGGGTCGCCATAGCAAGAGTTTTCTTCATTCCAGCCTCGCAACATTGATCTTCCATAGAAAGATAAGGACGATTAATTGTCTTACATAATTAGAAAGATAATTAAAAAAGCCACACCCGGCCACGCCCGAAATACACAAGGGCAAAAGAAGAAGGAAGACAAGGATCTAGATCGCTAATCTCTACTTTATTGATGCGTTGCTGCAGGCCGCGGGAACTAGTCTCCGCGGCGAGCGGCGATGAGCTCTTTCTTGTCCCCAAGACACTGCTTGAGAACATCCACGGATTCCTCCACCAGCCTTTGGCACTCGTTGCCGAGCATGTCATTCTCGTCCATAAGTTTCTTGATGATGAAGCCGGTCCTCTTCAACAAGGCACTGGTCTCCTCCTGCTGGTCTACACTTTGTAAGTGCATCTAGTGCCCCTTAGTGATTTTGGTGTATTGAACACTTATAGGTTAAGGGACTAATGCGTTTGTGAGTGTACACAGGTCTATAAGTCTATGAGGAGTTTGATATTTACAGAGAAAGTCGACCCCTAAAAATGAAGCTCTTCGACTGAAGACTTTGGTATTCTGAAGACTTTCTGAAGAATTTGAAAGTGAAGAAATTGGTGTGACCTTGAAGACTTGGTTTTCATTCGAGGAACATGAAGCGTGAAGAATTTTGTTTTTGTAGTTTCATTTTCTCTTTCTTGAGTCATAGGAAACACTGTACTGTTAAAGGGGGTCGAGGAAATACTAACGAAAAATTTCCATGTGATGCTCAACTCAAAATCCTACACCTACCAATCCCTTCAAGTGAAGCCATTGGAAATCTCATACAGTTCAGTCAATTTCTTCAGTGACAGAGACGCAGTTCTTCTGGTCACTGAGGAATTTGTTCTGACTGAGGAGTTAGGAATTCACCAGTGCGGATTGCCTAACAGTGAGGAACATGATAGCCCTGAGGAATTTGAAACTCAAATTTCCGACCGTTGCTGTGCTACACGCCAGCTGTCCCAAAATATCTTATCCACCTAACGGTCATATCATTGAAGGGCATTTATGTCTTATCATGTCGGGCTGCTCCCTAGGCTATAAATAGCCGCCCCCTACAACCACTAGCTGGTTGGCTGCTCCGCGAGAAACTGACACTTGTCATTTGAGAGCATCCCATCCTCCGAGGACTTTGAGCGAAAATCATCGAGTGAGGAAAATCCAAAACCCAAACCCAAACACCTACAAACCCAACTGATTCAGCATCACTAAAGAGATTGATCCTGTGTGGATCCGGCGCTTGTTACCTTTGAAGATTGTGCTTCTTCCAGACGGTTAGGGCATCTCCAGCCGTTCGGCCCCCCAGGGTGCCTAAATAGAGCGGCCTGGGGGCGTGCCGACGCTAGTTGGGCCCCTGGGGGCGACCTAGCTCCCAGTCACGCCCCCAAGCGCCGGCCCCAGGATGCGAGAAATTTAAAACTTGGTCGTTCCCACCCTCAAAAGAGGCCACAAATCCGGCGATCGGACGTAGTCTGGCGTTACAAAAAACAGAGCGTCGCACGCCGCAAGTTCGCATGCATGATTCACTCGGCGGGGTCGGCTCCAGGCGTTGGCGGAGACGGCGTGCGCGGGCTCGGTGGTGTCGGAGCTACTTCGGTGCTGGGCTGTGTCGGCGCGGCTTCGGCACTGTTTGGCGGCGACGTAGAGGCGTCGTTCGGGCTTGGCGTCCGTGTGGTTGTGGGCGCGGGAGCTTGCGTCGTCGGCGTCGTCGGCGTTGCCATCTGCATCTGATTCAGGATGAGGACGCGCTCCGCCATGTACCATGCCCTGAGCTCCTCGTCGTCGCTCTGGAGCATGTCCGCCCCGCCCATCAGAAAGCCATGTCGGTGTTCCTCTTCTTCGCGGCGACGTTCGTCCCGAGCAGGTCGAGCTTGATGGCACTGTTCTTCATCAGTGACAACCACCGCGCCTCGGTCTTCTCTTCACGTAGGATGGCCCGGGCCTGGGCGTCGGCGAGGCAATGCTCGATGGACTCCTGCACTCGCGCGGTTGTCGCGTCGGCGTTTTTCCCCTTCTTTGCCAATTTGTGGCCGTCCGGCCGCCCCTCACTCGCGCTCGGAGTCATCGCGTCCGGCTTGTATGTCTCCTTGGCCTTGTCGAGGGCACGTCGGACTTCCGCCCAATTCTCGCACTTGTTAATGCACTTGTAGACGTGGAGGTGCATGAAGTCGGCGTCTTGGTTGTCGCCCCGATACATGGCGAACATACGCAGCAGCTGCACGGAGGAACAAACAGTTGGCGGGCGGCGGGCGTAGCCGACGAAGATATGCGGGCGAACGGCGTGCGTACCTGATCCTCAACACTGGCGCCGCTCTTCGGGCGAGCCGCGACCTCCTCGACGATTCCATGCCATTTGTTGCATGCCAACTGGATACGCCCCCAATGGTTCGCCATCGCCTTGGAGCCGCGGTGCATGTAGACGCCTTTGAAGTACGGGTCGACGAGCTTCCGCTCGTCGAACTCGGCCTTGATGCGGTCCCAGTACGTGTCCAAGCTCTGGTTCACGCCAGTGGTCGGGTCGAGGCAGACGACTTTCCATGCTTCGGCGAGGCATTCCTCCTCCTTGGACGTCCACTTGATGCGCGGTTCGCATGACCTAGCCGCCCGCTTCTTCTTCTTCTGGCGCCCCTTCATCGGAAGAGGAGCCGGCTCCTCCTCCTCCTCCTCCTCCTCGTCCTCCTCCTCCTCCTCGGGTTCCTGCGCTTCGTGCGCGTCCTCGCCGTAGACGTAGCCGAGCTCGGCCTCCATGTCGCCGTTGAGATCCACTACCTCGTCCTGGGTGGTGAACCCGGGAGACACGGCGGCCGCGGTCGATCCTGTCGCGTTGATGTTGTCCATGTCGGCTCCTATGTCGTCGGCGTCGCCGAGGTGCGAGAAGGACAGCGGACCACGTCAGAGATGGGGCGTCGGTGTGGACGCGTAGGCGGCGGGCGGCGAGTAGTTGTATGGAGGGTACTGCACGCCGACGAAGGCGGGTGAGGGTGTGCGCGTCGCTGGGTGGCCATGGGGGAAGGTCACGTTTGGGATGAACCCCCCGTGCCCGTCGCCGTCGGCGTAGCCGGGCGACGACGATCCCCATGGAGAGCCGACGCCTTGCTGTCCCCAGGGCGCGTACTGGGCGTGGCTGACGGCGGGTGGATTCATCATCCCCGTGTGGTCGACCTATGAGGAAGACGCCGCCGCACGCGCCGCGTTGTCGCGGGCCTTCTTGGCAATGGCCCTGTTCCGCCGGTTGGTGGTGACTGCGTCGCGTCGCTGAACTTCCACCCTCCACTCGGTGCTCGACATGCCCGGTGGCTTTGATGGCGGCACCCTCGGCTTCCTCTGCTTCGGTTGGGCCACGGTGCCAGTCGTGGTTGCCGCCGCGCGCGGCATGGCATATTTCTTTGGCGGCATGGCGGCGACTAGAAGGCGAGCTGGAGGGGGTTTGGCGGGAGAAAGGGAGAGAATGGCGGGAGGAAGGCGAGCAAGCGGGAGGGATGCGAGGGAAAAGCGTCAAGAAACAGCGGGAAAAGGCCCTCGGGTCGCCGCCAGGGCGGGCCCACGCGCCTTTTTCGCTTGTGCCGGCTCCCCAAGCGCCTCCCAGGGCGCCGGGTTCGGCCTGGGTCCGCCGACGCCAGTTTTTGCCCGAGCCGGCGAAAAACGGACTTCTGGGGGCGCGACTGGGCCTTTTTTTGGCGCCAGCGCGGCAGAATCGCCTGGGGAGGGCCTGTTGGTGGCGCGGCTGGAGATGCCCTTAGGCGTCATGGTCTAGAGCATCCAAGAGGAATTGTGGATCATCGAGTGACCGAGTTTGTGAAGGTTCGGAAGTCACCTCAAGACTTACCACGATTGATTGGGCGAGGACTGTGTCCTTAGCTCAAGGAGAATACGGTGAGGACTGTGTGTCCGGGACTGTGTGTCCTCATGTTTAAATACCTAGCCGCTCCAACCAGATGTACAACTAAGACATCAGTTGGAACTGGTCTACCAAATCACTATCTTCACCAAGCCAACTGGTTCTATTTCCTCAACTCTTTCATTTCCTCAGTATTGTGTTGTTCGCTTGTCATATCTGTGTTTGAAGACTTTAACTGAAGACTTCCTTATTTTCCTCACTTCAATTTCTTCAGTCTGTTTGTCTTCATCTAGTGTTATCCTGTGATTACGCTTTCTGTACTCTGTGCTTGTTTTCATTTCATCATGATGACTATGCTTGTCTTCTATTATGTTTTCGTCTGAGTACTTATTCCGCTGCAAGTAGTTCTTCGCTAAGGAATTTCCTCACTAGAAAATTCCTCAGTGAAGAATTCATAAAAATCGCCTATTCACCCCCCTCTAGTCGATATAACACACTTTCAGTAGTGAGTCTCATGAGTTTGATTTTTCCAAGTTTACTAGAAAGCTTCATGAAAAAGAATTGCCTAGTAAGGATGAAATAATTGGTCTTGCTTCCATTGTTGTGCCTCCTACTGATCCACTAGAACAATATCTGCTAGACCATGAAAATGATTTACATATGCATGAAAGAAATGAAATAGATCAGATTTTCTTTGAACAATGTCCTCTGCTTAAACACAATTTTCCTATTGAAACTCTAGGAGGTCCTCCTCCACCTAAAGGTGATCCTGTGTTTGACTTAAAGTAATTGTCAGACACTTTGAAATATGCTTACCTTGATGAAAAGAAGATATATCTTGTTATTGTTAGTGCTAACCTTTCAGAACATAAACAAGAAAGATTATTGAGAGTTCTAAGGAAGCACCGAGCTGCTATTGGATATACACTTGATGATTTAAAGGGCATTGGCACAAAGTGGATCTACCGCAACAAGCAAGATGAAAATGGCCTTGTTGTGAGGAATAAGGCACGACTAGTAGCTCAAGGCTACACACAGGTTGAAGGAATTGATTTCGATGAAACTTTTGCACCTGTTGCTAGACTTGAGGCTATTTGCATATTACTTGCTTATGCTAACCATCATGATATCATCTTATATCAAATGTATGTGAAAAGTGCATTCCTCAATGGTAAGCTTGAGGAAGAAGTTTATGTTGCTCAACCCCCAGGTTTTGAAGATCCAAAGAATCCTGACAAAGTCTTCAGACTCAATAAGGCCCTCTATGGCCTAAAGCAGGCCCCTCAGGCGTGGTATGATACTTTGAAGGAATTCCTCATGAAGAATGGCTTCACACCCGGTTCACTCGATCCTACTCTCTTTACTAAATCTTATGATGGTGAACTATTTGTGTGCCAAATATATGTTGATGATATTATCTTTGGCTGTATTGACCAACGTTATAGTGAAGAATTTGCCTATATGATGAGTGAAGAATATCAAATTTCTATGATGGGAGAGTTGAAATTCTTCTTAGGTCTTCAAATTCGTCAACAGCGCAATGACATATTCATATCTCAGGAGAAATACCTCAAGGATGTACTGGGGAAATTTGGCATGCAAGATTGCAAAGGCATCAAAATTCCTATGCCCACAAATGGTCATCTGTGCACTGATGAAAATGGTATTGACTTCGATCATAAGGTATACCGCTCCATGATTGGTTCTTTATTGTACTTATGTGCATCTAGGCCAGATATAATGCTTAGTGTTTGCATGTGTGCCCGATTTCAAGCTACACCGAAGGAATCACACCATAAGGCTGTGAAGCATATTCTTTGATATCTAGCTCACACACCAACACTAGGATTATGGTATCCCAAGGGCTCGGATTTTGATCTCATTGGATATTCTGACTCTGACTATGCTGGTGATCGTGTGGACAGCAAGTCAACATCTGGTACATGTCATTTCCTCGGACGATCTTTGGTCTATTGGTCCTCGAAGAAACAGAACTGCGTATCACTGTCTACTGCTGAAGCTGAGTACATTGCTGCTGGTTCTTGTTGTGCTCAACTGCTATGGATGAAGCAAACTCTCAAGGACTATGGCGTCAAACGTGAAGAATGTGCCTCTCCTCTGTGACAATGAGAGTGCAATCAAGATTGCTCACAACCCAGTTCAGCACTCGAAGACAAAGCACATTCAGATTCGTCATCATTTGCTTCACGATCATGTGTTGAAGGGCGACATTTCTATTGAGCATGTGAAGACTGAAGAACAGCTAGCCGATATCTTCACAAAGCCCTTGGATGAGAAGAGATTTAGCAAGTTGCGGTGTGAGCTAAATATCTTAGAGTCTTCGAATGTACTTTGAAAAGGCACTCATCCTAACACTTATGCAAAATTGATGACTTAGATGTGCAACACATGAAGAAACGTTTTTCTTCAATCAATGAAGAATAACACTCTAAGTGTGAAGAAATTAATGAAGAATTTGATTCTCAGAACCCTACGACAATTGTACGCGGTGTCTGAAATCATCATTCTTATACGGTGGGTCACGCCACCACATAAAGTTGAAAATCTACAATTTGAGTTTTTCCTCAGTTTTTGAAATTCCTCAGTTGTTCAAATTCTTTAACTTTGCAAAATCTTCACTGTTTCCGTCATTTTTCTTCATTGGCATTCACTTATATATATGAGTTTATGTCCTCTACAGCATTCACTTATGGCTATTTCTTCAAGTTGGTTTTTCAGCTAAGTGAATGTGATCGGACCCTTCCCCCTCTATGCTATACTCAACCCAATGTATTCACAAATTCTTCATGTGCGTTCTATTTGAAACTCATTCAAAATCTTCACTGTGTCCTTGTCAGCTGAAGAAATTGTGAATGGAACGTAAAACTAATCTTATCCAAATTTTCGGTTTTGCCGCTCAAACCGTTCCGCATCCCAGGATGCATTTTTCTATTCACCCACAATCTTACACGATCTCCATCTCTCAGTACGTGGGTGACACATATCGTGCGAAAGATAAGGGTCCGGGGCACGTTCGTCCCAAATCTTCGGGCGAACAGGTTTTCACCGTGGCCATAAATACCCCCGTCCCCTTCCTCACTTCTTTTACTCCGCTCGAACTCTCTCTCCTGCTCAAGCTTTCCAAACCCTAGCGCCTACGCTACTCCATCATCGCCGGTGAGGAAGAGCTTCACTGCCTCAACCCTGTCGCCGTCGTACTCGCGCCGGCCGCGGAAATATTCACCTCCGCCGCCGCCGTAGCCGTCTTCCTCCGCCGAGTTAGGGCGTGGAAGATCTACACCGACAAACCTCACTTCTCCATCTATGTGTTCGTCGTGTTCTTCATTCAGGGTAATTAAAAGTTACTTTTACTGCCCTCCTTGATTCGAATTTTTTCTACAAAATCTTCAAAGGTGTTTTTATTCCTCAAATCCTCACACACAAAATACCTCACAAGTCTTCTGTTCTTCATTCATTTCTCTAAGCATCATTTTCTTCAAGATTCCTCAATTGTGTGGATCTTCGATCTATACAACTCTGGAACCTAAGACAAAGCACGCTTAGTGAAATTCTTCAAGACTCATCTGGTCAAATTCCTCAAACTTGTTCTTTTTGAAAAACCTTCTGAGAACGCATATGACCTCTCCAAATTCCTCACAACTATACTCTGTTCACAGGTACACATGTCCGCTGCTGAATCACTAGGTTCTCATCAACTTAACTCATTTGCAGTGTTCCTCGAAGAAAAGTTGCATACTTCTTCAGAGAATTTGATAGTTCAAATTCCTCATCTGAAGAATATGGTAGACGGAAAGAAGCCACAAAAGGAGGAAATAGGCCTGAGGTCATGACTGCTTTTGAAATACCTGAAGACATTTACAAAGATTACTGCACACCTAATGAGGCCAAGTTTGGAAAACAAAACAAAAATCAGCGCAAGGTGCGCATACAGAGGATTGAACGGAGATGGGCACGCAAATGGAGGGAATACAGATATGTAATCCCAAAGTATATGAAGAAACTCGCACTAAATCCTCCGTGCCCAAGATCCCCATTGGCACCTGGCCAAGAGGAAGATCCCACTAGCATCAAGCGCGGTGAGGATTTTCCTGAAGAATGGGCCAAGCGCCAAGCCAAGTTGGCAAGACAAGCCAAAGAAATAGTGAGGAAATTCAATGAAGACTCTGCTGCTGCTGCTGCCACTGCGGCCTCTGTCAAGCCGAGGAAATCTATGCCTGCTCGTAAGCCAAGTGCTTCACCAATAGTGCCCTCACGGCCAAGTTCCTCAGTTGCGCCCTCACGACCAGAATCTTCAAAATCTTCAAGACCAATTCCTCATGCTGCTCCTGTTCCATCAAAATCCTCAGCTGCTCCTCCAAAGTCCTCAGCTCCTGCACATCTGGCCACGTGCCAAAGGACTGCAGGCATCTCCATTGCCTCTGGTGTCTCAGCAAGTTCCTCAGCTGCACCAAATTCTTCATCAGGCCCCACTCTGCTGAAGACCAAGGCAACTGCTAGACGAGGTCCTCGGCCAAGTCCTAAGAAGAAGCAAGTCGCCTTCCACGTGCTGTCTGAAGAAGACGAAGCTGATGATGAAGAACTTGTTGATATCATCAGAGACAGACAAGAAAGGGCCGCTAGAGCCAAAGGCACACCTGTGCCACTGCTTTTGGATCCAAGGGCGATCCTCGACTACATTGATCTCTGGCACAAGGACCCAAATACTCCTATGCCAGACTTCAAGTTGACTCCTGGCCAAAGTCACATGCTGACTCATTTCATCCAAGAGGAGAAATGGAAATATGAGAAGGCCAGGAAGATCAAGAAGGCCCAGTGCAAGAAGGAAAAGTATCTGAAGACCAACGTGGTCAAAATGACAACTGATGAACTCATCAAGATTCAGTCTGAAATCAAAACCCTCAGCGACAACTTCGACCCATACTATGCTGATTGGCAAGGAGCCAAAGTCAGGTTTGTGAAATTGACTTGAGAAGTTCACCAATGTTGCAGCCCCATCGCAACAAGAAGTTCCTCAAGCTGAAGCCTCTGCTCAGTCCACTGAAGAACATGCCAGCACCGCTGATGATTTTCAGGCTGATGAAGAAAATGCTAGTTCCAGGGTTGATGACTCCATTCCAGCTGCTGAAGAAATTGCCAGGGCATCCACTAGTGGTGCGCCTGAAGAAACTGAAGAAGTCAGGGCAACTGCATCAGTTGCGCCTGAAGAAATTCAAACAGATTCCTCAGCTCCTTCCGCACCTACACCAACTCCTATCCTTCCATCTGCATCAGATGTGAAGAAGACCAAGGCTGCAGAGCGAGCTGCAGTGAAGAAAAGGAAAGCATCAGGTGCTTCAGAATCTTCAGCTCCAAAGAAGATGAAGCCTATGACCAGCTCGTTTGAAAATCCAATTGATGTTGTTCCAATTTCAACCATGCCATCTAAGGACCTTGTTCCTTTTGGTGAAGACTATGAGATCCCAAGCGGATCTGATGAAGAAACTCAATCTGCTGCTTCGTCAGAGCAGATTGATGAAGAAATTGAAGTGGATGCGATCCCTTCTACACCTGTTGTATCCTCACCAATGCCTCAGTTCACTGCTGAAGAGGCTGGTGTTGAAGAATTGGAAGATGAAGACGTGGATATTGGAAGTACAACGCCAGTAATGAATGATGACTTTTGGGAAAGTCAGCATCCCAATTCTCCACTCTTCACCCCACTACAACAAATTCCTCAGTCCCCTACTCCAATAGTTCAAATGGGATTTGAAGAAACTCATCCCACCTCATCTGTCCGTGAAGACATTCCAGCCACTAGTGCTGAAGAAACTTCTGCTGCTAATCATGTGACAACACAGACTGCACCTGAAGAGGAACCAGAAATTCCTCAGGTTGATGAACCTGAGATCGCGATTCCTGAGGTCGTGATGCAACTCACTGACACTCCTCTACCAAAGCCAAACGATCCATTCTCAAGGAAGCAAAAGTTCAAGGCTGAAGACTTCTTTGGCGAGCATGTATTCTTCACTGACTACAACCCGTATGACTCTGCTCGCATAAGGAAGAGGCGTTTCTGGACTGCTAATCAAGCAAACTTCTATTCCTCAGTGTTGTTTAACAAAGACAAAGTCTTCGATCATGCACATATTCCTCACATGGACATGGAGTCTCTGCCATGCTTCGAGCCAGTCCTCAGTGTTCTTCACTACGCTGGGCTGCTAAACTTCTGCACTGACATCTGTGATTGGAATGAAGAACTCATTCTTCAGTTCTATGCAACGCTGCACATCACAGGAGATTCTGAAGATGTGAACTCATGGGTACTGGACTGGATGACAGAAAATACTCATTACAAGGCACCAGCTTCTAAATTGCTTCATGCGCTACCACTCAGTCCTCCCCTTGAAGGTGCACGTTGTGTCTACAGTGAACATGAGCTTACAAATCACTACATGCAAGTTTTGATGAAGCCTTTGAAGCCAGGGCAGGCCCCTCGAACCAATTTCCTTGTCAAGGAATTACTGTATGTGCCTCGGACTGTCTATCGCATTCTGTCGAAGACAATGGGTCCTATCAAAGTCCACGACTCAAATGATGAAGAAGTCATTGGCATCATGAAGAATCTACTTTTCAACATCATTCATGGCGTTCCCGTCAACTTTCATGATTTATTCATGAGGACTCTGGCCAATATTGCTATGTCACCATTTGAGCTGAAGCCTTATGCGCCGTGGATTATGAGATTCATCAGGACAAGGTCTTCACTCAACTACAAAGCTGACACTCTGAACCACTTCAACTACTTGCCTCCTATTGAAGTCCTCAAACGGACATTTTCCTCAACTGATGACAAAGGCAAGGCACTTGCTCTGATAGATGAAGGCATTAGTCCATTGGATGGTCACTTTCGCAAGGCTGCATCCTATTCCACCAATGATGACTCTGCCGCACATGACTCTGCCGCCAACAATTCAGCGAAGCAAAATCCTCAAGCCACAGCACCCAGGGTGATGACTGATCATGAGTTACTCCTCAGTCTTCATCAGAAGGTTGATCGCAATCATAAATGGGTCAAGCGTCAGTTTGGTTCAATTCTTCACAACATGACCTCAACACACAATGCAGCGAAGAAAAACCACTACTACCTCCATGAAACCTTCAACCGTACCTGGGCTGTTCTGTCTCATGTCTACAGCGCTGAAGATCTGAAGAAAATGGGTCTCAAGGAAGAATTTGACTGGTCTGCACCTCCTCCGAAGAAATACAAGAAGGTCAAGGTTCCTTCTTTGGTGGCCAGCTCCTATTCTTCATCGCGTGACACTGATGAAAATGAAGACTTGGACGACACAGCGACATGCCCTACTTCAACAACCGACCCCGACAACGCTGGCGCTCCTTCATCAACTTGATTATCTTCAGGGGTGTTAGTCCTCAGTTTCGATCCTTTTGGTCATTCGATGACAACGGGGGAGAAATTTGAGTTAGTCTTCAAGCGGGTCTACTATATGGGCGTTTTTTGCTAAGTTACAACTCTCGTTCTTCTGAAACTTTTATTGGATCGAGTTGTAAACTTAAACCCAATGGTGGTCTGATACTTCTGCTACGTTATTCTGCATGCTTATTCCTCGTTAATATTATCGCACGCATGTTGAAATTCGTCAGTCACCATATTTCATCATGCATTTCAAATTCTTCATATTATATGTCAAATGCGTGTATGAATTACAAGATATAGGGGGAGATCTCCATGTTTCAACTCTTCTAGTGTGCATTGCTTCAAAAGCAATTTCCTCACTATGCACACCTTCAGGGGGAGTTCTTCTATATCTTGCAATCAAATTCCTCAATATCAGTATTTACACTTCATATGTCTATCCTCGTTGAAAACTTAACCTATATTGTCATCAATCACCAAAAAGGGGGAGATTGTAAGTGCATCTAGTGCCCCTTAGTGATTTTGGTGTATTGAAGACTTATAGGTTAAGGGACTAATGCGTTTGTGAGTGTACACAGGTCTATAAGTCTATGAGGAGTTTGATATTTACAGAGAAAGTCGACCCCTAAAAATGAAGCTCTTCGACTGAAGACTTTGGTATTCTGAAGACTTTCTGAAGACTTTGAAAGTGAAGAAATTGGTGTGACCTTGAAGACTTGGTTTTCAGTCGAGGAACATGAAGCGTGAAGACTTTTGTTTTCGTAGTTTCATTTTCTCTTTCTTGAGTCATAGGAAACACCGTACTGTTAAAGGGGGTCGAGGAAATACTAAGGAAAAATTTCCATGTGATGCTCAACTCAAAATCCTACACCTACCAATCCCTTCGAGTGAAGCCATTGGAAATCTCATACAGTTCAGTCAATTTCTTCAGTGACAGAGACGCAGTTCTTCTGGTCACTTAGGAATTTGTTCTGACTGAGCAGTTAGGAATTCACCAGTGTGGATTGCCTACACAGTGAGGAACATGATAGCCCTGAGGAATTTGAACCTAAAATTTCCGACCGTTGCTGTGCTACGCGCCAACTGTCCCAAAATATCTTATCCACCTAACGGTCATATTATTGAAGAGCATTTATGTCTTATCATGTCGGGCTGCTCCCTAGGCTATAAATAGCCGCCCCCTACAACCACCAGCTGGTTGGCTGCTCTGCGAGAAACTAACACTTGTCATTTGAGAGCATACCATCCAACGAGGACTTTGAGCGAAAATCATCAACTGAGGAAAATCCAAAACCCAAACCCAAACACCTACAAACCCAAGTGATTGAGCATCACTGAAGATATTGATCTTGCCTGGATCCGACGCTTGTTACCTTTGAAGACTGTGCTTCTTCCAGATGGTTAGGCGTCATGGTCTAGAGCATCCAAGAGGAATTGTGGAACGCCGAGTGACCGAGTTTGTGAAGGTTCGGAAGTCACCTGAAGACTTACCACGAGTGATTGGGCGAGGACTGTGTGTCCTTAGCTCAAGGAGAATACGGTGAGGACTGTTTGTCCAGGACTGTGTGTCCTCAGATTTAAATACCTAGCCGCTCCAACCAGATGTACAACTGAGACAGCAGTTGGAACTGGTCTACCAAATCACTATCTTCACCAAGCCAACTGGTTCTATTTCCTCAACTCTTTCATTTCCTCAGTATTGTGTTGTTCGCTTGTCATATATGTGTTTGAAGACTTTGACTGAAGACTTTCTCATTTTCCTCAGTTCAATTTCTTCAGTCTGTTTGTCTTCATCTAGTGTTATCCTGTGATTACGCTTTCTGTACTCTGTGCTTGTTTTTATTTCATCATGATGACTATGCTTGTCTTCTGTTATGTTTACTTCTGAGTATTTATTCCGCTGCAAGTAGTTCTTCTCTAAGGAATTTCCTCACTAGCAAATTCCTCAGTGAAGAATTCATAAAAATCGCCTATTCACCCCCCTCTAGTCGATATAACGCACTTTCACACTTCGGACGATCTTCTCCCTCAGCAGGTCGCGCTTGGCCTGGAGCCTCTCATTGCCCTCCCTTAGTTGCCGGATTATGCCGGTAGCCTGTTCAAACGAGGCTTTCATGTCGTCCTGCAACCTTGCCCAGCCGGAGATCTGATCCTTCTGGCTATGGACGATCGCATGCGTGCGCCTGTAACAGTCGTCGCCTGCCCGCGAGAAATTTTCCCAGGCCGCCGGGGTGCGGCGGGACATCTCTGCTGCATTCATGGCGCGGCGGGACATCTCTGCTGCTTCCGCGGCGCGGCCTGACCAGTCTGCTGCATTGACGGCGTGGCGGGACCTCCGTGCTGCTACTTCCATGCGACGGGACATGTCGGCTGCTCTCGCAGCGAGGCGGGACATCTCTCGTGCTTCCACTTCCATGGTCGCCTCTCCCTGGTGGCAATCTCTTGACCCAGAACTCACGCTGGCCATGGCAGACGCAAGGGAAAGATGCTGAATGACTTGTTTGTTTTTGTGGATGAGGAGTTGAGGAGGAATGTGCAGTCATCTTGGCATACTAGTATTTATAACCGAGTACTAATACGCTCCTAAGTGGGAAACCATTTAGGTTGTGATCCGTGTGAACAGGTTTGCAATTCAATATAGCGTGGTACTGATACGCTCCTAAGTGGGAAACCGTTTAGGTTGTGATCAGTGTGAACAGGTAGGCAATTCAATATAGCGTGGAGTTATTTGGAATGTGACGAGATGCAAGCTCAGAATTTATTGACGGTTCTAGTTTCGAAGTGCGGCACTATTCCCGGATGGAGTATTTCTTTTTCTACTCCCTCCTTTCCGGTTTTATAGGGCTTATCTCAAAATTTTAGTTTTTCCATTTTATAAGGCTCAATTTGGTTGTTCCCCAACACATGTTCAGATTCCAAGGTGCATTAAATCATTGCATGCAAGTATTAAGAGAAAATTCACCAATGCATGTACTTTATGCATGCATGCATTACAATTAATGCATTGATAAACATAACTTTTTGAGAAAAACAAGAGCATTAATTAGGTGCTTTTGCAAACTACAAAAAATATTCCACCACTCACCATCTTGGTTGGTGAGATTTTTGAATTAATCCCTATAAACCGGAAAGGATGGAGTACTGCTGTGTACGTGCAATAACTGGCACCGTCGTATACATATCTTACGGTTAATGGGGCGTTCGACAGGAATAGCCGCGTGGCGAGCTCTAGGCTAGTCTTTTTTTCAGACGCATTAAACCTATCTCTCGGGACTTCTCGCACGCACCATCGTGCCACCCACAAAAACTTGTACTCTGAGTTTAGTACTACGTTATACAGGAAGAGAAGAGGTGCACGCACGCACTCGTCCTCTCACACACGCGTCTGTTTTTTCTCGAAAAGGAGGATGATGACCCCTGGCCTCTGCATCTGGGAGTCACAGTGTTCTCAACCATCCAATTGGCTCTATCATGGATGTACCTATATACTAAAACATGTCTAGATACATCTATATTTTGACAAATGGAGGGCATGTATTGTGGAACGGAGGGAGTGCTTTTCATTCAAATGGATAAAAAGGGACGTATCTAGAACTAAAATACGTCTACATACATCTCCTTTTATCCATTTTGATGACAAGTAGTACTTCTTACTCAAAGGAACTTTATATCCAATAGACACAAAATATCCGTTCGACTGTTGGAAATTACTGATATGATGTCGAAGTAATTGCGGCATCGCCACCAAAACCCACCATTTCTTAAGCTAAAGTAGACCAAGGTAATCCCTATATTAGCATATTACTAAGATAAACAGAAGGCATTGTAGAAACTTTAGGACGTGAGCTTGTCAATCTGAATGTGGAGGGACACAAGCTTAGCCCCGGCCAGCGGCTTGGGAGGAACTGTCAAGAAGGTCAGCTCCTGCACGTCGACGTCGTCGGGATCCTTGCTGCTTGTCACCTCCATTTCCACCTTGACGGCGTCGGTCATGCCTTTGGGCTCCCCCGGCGGGCCGTTCGCCCACAGCTTGGCCACGTAGTGCGGCAGTGAAGACGCCCCCGCTCTGATGCAGACGACCGACACGGCGATAGGCGCACCGATGTTGAGCACGCCGCCGACCAAGAAAAATGCACGGCGGTCCGCCTCCGCGAACAGCAAGAGCCGTGGCTCCGACAGTGGCACTTGCAGCTGGAGCACCTTGCCGTACTGGATCCTGTGCATGGGCATGGGGTGCGCGGTGCTGATATGGTGGTAGAGCGCCGGCGGTGGGCCTTCGTAGCCGCAGACGGGCACGGGGCATTTGCAGGGCGCGAGCGGACACACGCTCTAGTGATCGGCGAGCTTGTGGTAAGTGACGTAGAGCCCACAGCCTTCGTGCGGGCACTCCACCCTCACCGACGGAAGGGCGGAGTTCACCGCCGTGTTCCGCACGTCGAAGCCACCGTCGTGCTTGCACTGCAGCTGGTTCCCGGGGCACTCGACGTCGCAGTCCGCGCAGGCCAGGTGCCCTCCCTTGCACTGCAGAAATCAATCAAACAGCACATCAATCAAGGAACCTGCACCTTGCTCAATCAGCCGAACGGACGAGGTGTATTCGAACTTCATACACTGGAGGCGTCAAGGGGCGGAGGCACAAGGGGCAGTGGAGCACGGTGAGGTCCATCGAGACCTTAGAGAGCTCCATCATCGGGTCTTGTTCGGTCTGCATGATCTCGCCCTCCTCGTGCACAACCAACTCTCGACTTGGGCCGAGGTATTACGAAGCTTTATCGTCACAACTTTTATACTACTTCAAGGTGCATTAAATCAACACATGCAAGTATAAAAAGGAGAGTCGCGGCATGCATGCATGTGTTGTAATTAATGCATCGGTAAACGCAAATTATTGAAATATATCGAGTGCAGTGCTTTGATGTGTGAGGGAGTCCTGGATTAGGGGGTGTTCGGATAGCCGGACTATACCTTCAGCCGGACTCCAGGACTATGAAGATACAAGATTGAGGACTTCGTCCCGTGTCCGGAAGGATCTTTTCTTGGCGTGGAAGGCAAGCTAGGCGTGTGGATATTCGAGATCTCCTACCATTGTAACCGACTCCGTGTAACCCTAACCCTATCTGGTGTCTATATAAATCGGAGGGTTGTAGTCCGTAGGACAACCATCATCATACACAATCATACCATATGCTAGCTTCTAGGGTTTAGCCTCCTTGGTCTCGTGGTAGATCCACTCTTGTACTATCCTATTCATCAATATTAATCTAGCAGGAGTAGGGTTTTACCTCCACCGAGAGGGCCCGAACCTGGGTAAAATAAAGTGTCCCCTGTCTCCTGTTACCATCCGACCTTGACGCACAGTTCGGAACCGCCTACCCGAGATCCGCCGGTTTTGACACCGACATTGGTGCTTTCATTGAGAGTTCCTCTGTGTCGTCGCTTTTAGGCCCGATGGCTCCTTTGATCATCAACAATGATGAGGTCCAGGGTGAGACTTTCCTCCCCGGACAAATCTTCGTCTTCGGCGGCTTCGCTCTGCGGGCCAATTCGCTTGGTCATCTGGAGCAGATCGAAAGCTACGCCCCTGGCCATCAAGTCAGGTTTGGAAGCTTAAACTACACGGCAGATATCCGCGGAGACTTGATCTTCGACGGGTTCGATCCACAGCCAAGCGCGCCACACTATTTCGAGGGGCATGATACGGCTCTGCCTCCGAATAGTACCCTGGAGGCCGCACACGCTCCGGCCCCGATCTTTGACTCGGAGCCCGCTGCGTTCTTTGAGGATGAACGGTTGGACGTCACCTCGGGGGCTGCGACCTCAAAGGCGATCGAGCCGAACGCCAGCCCCGCACTCCGCACGGTCCATGACTCCCAGGAGTCGGATTCTTCTTTGAACTCCGGGCCTTCCGTGCCCCCGCCGATCGAATCTGATTGGGCGCCTGTAATGTAGTTCACCGCCGCAGACATCTTTCAGTGCTCACCTTTCGGTGATATCCTGAATTCTCTCAAGTCTCTCTCTTTATCAGGAGAGCCCAGGCCGGACTATGGTCTGCGAGGTTGGGATTCGGACAACGAAGAAATTCAAAGCCCACCCACCACCCACTTAATAGCCACTGTCGACGATTTAACCGACATGCTTGACTTCGGCTCCAAAGACTTCGACGGTATGGACGACGAAGGAGGATACGAACAAGAAACAACACCCGTAGGGCGCTGGACCGCCACCTCGTCGTATGACATATATATGGTAGATGCTCCAAAGGATGCAGATGGCGATGGAACAGCGGAAGACGACAACTCGAAAAAACCGCCAAAACGCCGGCGCCAACGGCGCCACTCTAAATCCCGCCACAGCAGAAACGGTGATTCCGGCACGGGAGATAATACTACCCCGGACAGCGCCGAAGAACACCAGAACCAACAAGATTCAGCACAGGAAGATGGAAAAGCCATCCCTCATGAGAGAGCGGCAGCGCGAGAGGTTGAGGACGATAACTACATGCCTCCCTCCGAAGACGAGGCAAGCCTCGACGACGACGAATTCGTCGTACCATCAGACCCCGTCGAACAAGAGCGTTTTCAATGCAGGCTTCTAGCCACGGCGAACAACCTAAAGAAAAAGCAGCAACAACTTAGAGCTGATCAAGATTTGCTAGCTGATAGATGGACTGAAGTCCTCGCGGGCGAAGAGTATGAACTCGGGCGCCCCTCCAAAAATTATCCTAAGCGCAGGCCGCTACCCCAATCAGAGGGGGAAACATATGACATGGCAGACTGGCCACCCCGCGGCCGCGACAGAGAGGCCTGTCGAACCCTTAAACAAGCCATGCCCCGGTGCCATTCAACTAAGGCACGGGAAAACGAGCCAGACCTGCGAGACGTACTGGAGGATAAAGCAAAGCAAACAAGATCGATCTATGGATCGCGCGGATGCCCGACGACACGTGATGATCTTCACTCCGGACACAATAAATCCGGCCGGGCCGAACACAGCAGGCACAACTCTTCCGAGCTGCGTCGTGACATAGCCCAGTACAGCAGGCACGAAGTAATGGATCATAAAATCCCAGAGGGTTTCAAACCCGTCAATATCGAGTCATATGATGGTACGACAGATCCGGCACTATGGATTGAGGATTATCTCCTTCACATCCACATGGCACGTGGCGACGATCTACACGCCATCCAATATCTACCCCTTAAGCTTAAAGTACCAGCCCAGCACTGGCTTAACAGCCTACCAGCGGACTCAATCGGTTCTTGGGAGGACCTGGAAGCCGCATTCCTCGACAACTTCCAGGGGACCTATGTACGGCCACCGGACGCCGACGACCTAAGCCACATAATTCAGCAGCCAGAAGAATCGGCCAGGCAATTCTGGACACGGTTCCTAACAAAGAAAAATCAGATAGTCGATTGTCCGGACGCAGAGGCCCTAGCAGCCTTCAAACATAACATCCGCGACGAGTGGCTTGCCCGGCACCTGGGACAGGAAAATCCGAAAACCATGGCAGCCCCCACAACACTCATGACCCGCTTTTGCGCGGGGGAAGATAGCTGGCTAGCTCGCAGCAACAACTTATCGCAGAAGCCTGGTAATTCGGATACCAAGGACAAAAGTGGCAGGTCACGTCGAAATAATCAAAAGCGCTGCGTTAGCAGCGACATCAATGAGGATACGGCAGTTAATGCTGGATTCAGAGGCTATACATCCGGTCAGCGGAAAAAGCCATTTAAAAAGAATACCCAGGGCCCGTCCAGTTTGGACCGGATACTCGACCGCTCGTGCCAGATTCATGGCACCCCTGAAAGGCCAGCCAATCACACCAACAGGGATTGTTGGGTGTTCAAGCAGGCAGGCAAGTTAAGAGCCGAACACAAAGACAAGGGGCTAAACAGCGACGACGAGGAGGAGCCCAGGCCGCCAAACAACAATGGACATAAGGGGTTTCCCACACAAGTGCGGACGGTGAACATGATATACGCGACCCACATTCCCAAGCGGGAGAGGAAGCGTGCGCTACGGGAAGTATACGCGATGGAGCCAGTCGCCCCAAAGTTCAACCCATGGTCCTCCTGCCCGATCACTTTCGATCGAAGGGACCACCCCACTAGCATCTGTCACGACGGTTTTGCCGCACTGGTCCTTGACCCAATCGTGGACGGATTTCATCTCACAAGAGTCCTCATGGACGGCGGCAGTAGCCTGAACCTGCTTTATCAGGATACAGTGTGGAAAATGGGCATAGATCCATCAAGGATCAAGCCCACAAGGACGACCTTTAAAGGCGTCATACCAGGTGTAGAGGCCAATTGCACAGGCTTGATAACACTTGATGTGGTCTTCGGATCTCCGGATAACTTCCAAAGCGAAGAGTTAATCTTCGATATAGTCCCGTTCCACAGTGGCTATCACGCCCTCCTCGGATGAACCGCATTTGCTAAATTCAATGCGGTGCCGCACTACGCATATCTCAAGCTCAAGATGCCAGGCCCTCGAGGAGTAATTACGGTCAGCGGAAACACAGAACGCTCCATCCGTATGGAGGAGCACACGGCGGCCCTCGCAGCGGAAGTACAAAGCAGCCTTTCAAGGCAACTCTCCAGTCCGGCCGTTAAAAAGCCGGACAATGCAAAGCGCGTCCGGAGTAACCTGCAACAAGACCGACTGGCACGTTCAGAGCAAGCATAGCAATACGGCCCCGACCCCAGCCATCGCAACATAGCAGAGCAAGTACCTCGAGTACACAATTACGCCCTTAAAATTCCATGGGCACAGGGGGAGGGGCACATTAACGGCATGCCTACAATACGGCGGCAAACGTACTAGGGGCTGGCGGATTTTTCTTTTTTTAACTTTCAGGACTCCACACTCTGGATAAACCTGTTCGGCCTTGTTGCCGCATAGACGATGCAAGATCCAGGAAAGCAGACAAAGCTATGCCGCATTACGGAACTTTCAGGTGGTCTCTATTTCGAGCGATATATCTGTTTTTAAATTCCACGGCCTGCGCCCGGTCAGGACATGTTAAATAGTCTAATATCTTTTTCGCTTATCGCACTACTTGTATCGTTCGGCTTTGATAAATAGCCTCTTTATAAACAATGCATAGTTTTTTGTCTATTTTTTGCATTATCCTCTTTGAATATATATGTTTATTACATAACATGATCGCACCCGTACACCATGGTACGGCAAACCATGCCAGCGGCTTCATTACCCTTTTATCTGGCGTGAGAAGTCCGTACACTTTCACAAGTGCGGCACCCCGAACTTATAGCACTATATGCATCGGCTCCGAGTCATGATTTTGGTCACATGTTGGGTTTGCCCGGCTCCTATGTTTTGGTGCCTTATGTTCCGCTATATCGGCTAAGGTAGCACTAGGAGAACCACTGCAATTGTGCCCCAGTTCAGGTGGGTTGAGCACCTCAGTGGAGAAAGCTAAAACAGACTGTTATGATAAGGCGTGAGACCGGTCGCTGTTCGAGAGGTTTTTCGAGTCCTTAAAGGCTTATGCCGCTTCGAGCGAGGAGATGGCTATGTCCGGCCAAAGGCGTGGATAGCACCCCGAATTCGGCCTTCCGAACTAGGGGCTTCGCCGAAATTTAAAATTATAACGTTCCATGGCTAAGTGAGAGTGTTCAAGCATTATAGTCCGATTGCCTGGTTTGTTGTGCTGAGCGCCTCCCTCGAAGGACCCAACTATGGGAACAAGAGCCCTCAGGTTTATCCCGAACACCCCAGCACTAGTGGCATGGGGGCAGAAGCCGACGACTGGCCATCTCTCAATTTTTGATAAACGGCCGAACAGAAAATAATATTTTAAATTCAATAAGCATTGCTTAGCGCATATGAACAAGTTTTCAGCGCACAGGATACAAACGAGCGAGTTCATTCAAATATTACATCTTTAGTACATTCATCCGCGACAAGGCGGGCTCCGGCAAGAACTTCCTTGTAGTAGTTCTCGGGCTTGCGATGCTCCTTCCCCTGCGGCGGCCCGTCCTTCACCAGCTTCTCTTCGTGCAGCTTACCCCAGTGTACCCTTACACGGGCAAGGGCCCTCCGGGAACCATCAATGCAGATGGAGCGCTTGACGACATCAAGCAGTGGAAAGGCCTCCACCAGCTGCCGCACTAGCCCGAAATAGCTCCCAGGCAGGGCCTCTCCAGGCCATAGCCGAACTAGTAAGCCCTTCATGGCCTGTTCGGCCGCCTTGTGGAGCTCGACCAGCTGTATCAGCTGATCGCTTAAGGGGACAGGGTGTCCGGCCTTAGAATACTGAGACCAGAACACACTCTCCGTCGAGCTGCCCTCCTCAGCTCGGTAGAACGCGGCGGCGGCGGATACGCCACGGGGAAGATCGACGAACGCCCCTCGAGAACTCCGGATTCGGGTAAGTAATAGGTAGTTTACTTTTATATTCCTACTTTGCATTGAGAATGCCTTACCCGCTGCTATCTTTTTCACCTCCTCCAACTCTTGGAGGGCCTTTTGGGCTTCGGCCTTGGCACTCTTGGCGGTCTCGATGGCCGAGGCGAGCTCGGATGCTTGCGTTTTTTACTCAAGCTCCAAACCCTCATGTTTTGTCATGAGAGCTTGCAGCTCTTGCTGCACCTCGCCGACCTGAACCCCAAGCCTTTCTCGCTCGGCGCGCTCCTCGGCTGTTTTCTTTTCGGCCTCTGTCAGCGCCTGCTTCAGGGTTGCCACCTCGGTTGTGGCCCCTATAATAAGCAGTACAATCCTGTTATTTCTTTCTGCAATCAAGCCTCTCTATAGGCACTTTCTTTTCTTTTTATGGTATTTCTTACCTTCTTTCTCCTCGAGCTGCCGTCTGGCAAGGCCGAGCTCTTGCTCGGTCCGCCCGAGGTCCTTTTTAAGGACATCCACCTGCGCAGTCAATGCGGCGGTGGACAGCAGCGAAGCCTGCATACGCATATTTGACCTTTTTCGTTAGACTCCTGCGAAAATTACTAGATCCTCTATTCGGCTTTTCTTTCCAAACTCCGAACAGAGCATCAGGGGCTACTGTCTATGTGGTATATAATTTGACATATTTCTGTTTACCCGGAAGCCTGTTAGAAGGCTAGCGCAAGCTTCAGTCAGTCCGCTCTTGGCCCGACTGAACCCTTTGGATCACCGTACTCATAACAGTACGGTGCTCCTCGTCGATGGTGGCGCCCTCAAGCACCTCCAGCAGATTGTCCGGCGCCTCTGGTTGGACGGAGGATGCTGGCTTAGACGGCTTACTCCTCTTGGGAGGAGTTCGCCCACCACGGACCGGGACTATCGAGTCCGGCGCGGTGTCCGGCACAAAGCCGGATTTGGAGCCCTGGGGGGTTTCATCCCCTTTATTCCTGGGGTCCGGGAGGTTGCTTTTCGGCTCCTCCAGGACCACCTCCTCCTACCCCGGAGCTCATCGCGACGCCACTTCGGCGTCGTCTGTAGTGCATGGGGAGACAGCGGGCGGAATTGAGTTCACGTCTGATGTATCCAGGGAGCCGCTCGACGAATCGTAACACGAGCGATATTAGGGAAAGCCACGCATTAAAAGAATATCATGAGTCACTCTGGTATATAAATACTTACGATTTCGCCGGACGCTTGGTTCTGTACGGCTGCTCCTCTCCGCCCTCTTCGGCGTCGTGGGAGTAGTCCGGCGGAGGGGTTTTCCTTTTCCTTGACCCCTCGGCCTCCCCCGTTGGGGCGGCCTTCTTCTTCTTTTCTCCCCTCACTTGGGGGGGGGGGAGCTTCCTTGTTCCTCCTCCTCGTTTTCACGAGAGGAGAGCGTTGCGGACTCGTCAGATAACGAGTCCGACACCACCATGTTGCAGGAACTTTTTCGAGTCCCGGTGGTTTTCTTCTTCTTGGCCTTCTTCTCCGGCACCACATAAGGTGCCGGGGCTATCAGCTTCACCAAGAGAGCTGGGGATGGGTCTTCGGGCAGGGGAGCCGGACAGTTGATTGGTCCGGATACCGCCAGCCAAGCCTGTCAAAGGTAAGGGAGTTTAGATCCCGCATAGAGTTAATCTATAAAGAAGAGCTTAATGGACCTGTCAAAGGTATAGATAGCTCACCTCGCTGGCATTACGCTGCGAGTTGTATCCGCGGTCCTCGGAAGCGGATGTGGGAGACTCGGCGCCTTTGGTCAGCACCTTCTAGACGTCTTCATACGTCGTGTCGAAGAGCCTACTGAGGGTTTGGTGTCGCGCCGGGTCGAATTCCCACAAAGTAAAACCCCGTTGTTGGCACGGGAGGATCAGGCGAACGAGCATGACCTGGATCACATTGGTCAGGCGGATTGGCCTGTTCACCAGGGACTGGATGCACGTTTGCAACCCAGTCACTTCTTCCTCGTTGCCCCACGACAGGCCCGTCTCTTTCCAGGACATGAGCCGCGTGGGGGGTCCGGATCTGAACTCGGGGGCCGCGACCCATTTCGGATCGCGTGGCTCGGTGATGTAAAACCACCCAGCCTGCCACCCCTTTAGGGACTCCACAAAGGAGCCATCGAACCAGAGGACGTTGGCTATCTTGCCGACCATAGCGCCTCCGCACTCCACCTGGGTATGATGTCGAAGACACAAAATATCCGTTCGACTGTTGGAAATTACTGATATGATGTCGAAGTACTTGCGGCATCGCCACCAAAACCCACCATTTCTTAAGCTAAAGTAGACCAAGGTAATCCCTATATTAGCATATTACTAAGATAAACAGAAGGCATTGTAGAAACTTTAGGACGTGAGCTTGTCAATCTGAATGTGGAGGGACACAAGCTTAGCCCCGGCCAGCGGCTTGGGCGGAACTGTCAAGAAGGTCAGCTCCTGCACGTCGACGTCGTCGGGATCCTTGCTGCTTGTCACCTCCATTTCCACCTTGACGGCGTCGGTCATGCCTTTGGGCTCCCCCGGCGGGCCGTTCGCCCACAGCTTGGCCACGTAGTGCGGCAGTGGGGACGCCCCCGCTCTGATGCAGACGACCGACACGGCGATAGGCGCACCGATGTTGAGCACGCCGCCGACCAAGAAAAACGCACGGCGGTCCGCCTCCGCGAACAGCAAGAGCCGTGGCTCCGACAGTGGCACTTGCAGCTGGAGCACCTTGCCGTACTGGATCCTGTGCATGGGCATGGGGTGCGCGGTGCTGATATGGTGGTAGAGCGCCGGCGGCGGGCCTTCGTAGCCGCAGACGGGCACGGGGCATTTGCAGGGCGCGAGCGGACACACGCTCTAGTGATCGGCGAGCTTGTGGTAAGTGACGTAGAGCCCACAGCCTTCGTGCGGGCACTCCACCCTCACCGACGGAAGGGCGGAGTTCACCGCCGTGTTCCGCACGTCGAAGCCACCGTCGTGCTTGCACTGCAGCTGGTTCCCGGGGCACTCGACGTCGCAGTCCGCGCAGGCCAGGTGCCCTCCTTTGCACTGCAGAAATCAATCAAACAGCACATCAATCAAGGAACCTGCACCTTGCTCAATCAGCCGAACGGACGAGGTGTATTCGAACTTCATACACTGGAGGCGTCAAGGGGCGGAGGCACAAGGGGCAGTGGAGCACGGTGAGGTCCATCGAGACCTTAGAGAGCTCCATCATCGGGTCTTGTTCGGTCTGCATGATCTCGCCCTCCTCGTGCACAACCAACTCTCGACTTGGGCCGAGGTATTACGAAGCTTTATCGTCACAACTTTTATACTACTTCAAGGTGCATTAAATCAACACATGCAAGTATAAAAAGGAGAGTCGCGGCATGCATGCATGTGTTGTAATTAATGCATCGGTAAACGCAAATTATTGAAATATATCGAGTGCAGTGCTTTGATGTGTGAGGGAGTCCTGGATTAGGGGGTGTTCGGATAGCCGGACTATACCTTCAGCCGGACTCCAGGACTATGAAGATACAAGATTGAGGACTTCGTCCCGTGTCCGGAAGGATCTTTTCTTGGCGTGGAAGGCAAGCTAGGCGTGTGGATATTCGAGATCTCCTACCATTGTAACCAACTCCGTGTAACCCTAACCCTATCTGGTGTCTATATAAATCGGAGGGTTGTAGTCCGTAGGACAACCATCATCATACACAATCATACCATATGCTAGCTTCTAGGGTTTAGCCTCCTTGGTCTCGTGGTAGATCCACTCTTGTACTATCCTATTCATCAATATTAATCTAGCAGGAGTAGGGTTTTACCTCCACCGAGAGGGCCCGAACCTGGGTAAAATAAAGTGTCCCCTGTCTCCTGTTACCATCCGACCTTGACGCACAGTTCGGAACCGCCTACCCGAGATCCGCCGGTTTTGACACCGACATTGGTGCTTTCATTGAGAGTTCCTCTGTGTCGTCGCTTTTAGGCCCGATGGCTCCTTTGATCATCAACAATGATGAGGTCCAGGGTGAGACTTTCCTCCCCGGACAAATCTTCGTCTTCGGCGGCTTCGCTCTGCGGGCCAATTCGCTTGGTCATCTGGAGCAGATCGAAAGCTACGCCCCTGGCCATCAAGTCAGGTTTGGAAGCTTAAACTACACGGCAGATATCCGCGGAGACTTGATCTTCGACGGGTTCGATCCACAGCCAAGCGCGCCACACTATTTCGAGGGGCATGATACGGCTCTGCCTCCGAATAGTACCCTGGAGGCCGCACACGCTCCGGCCCCGATCTTTGACTCGGAGCCCGCTGCGTTCTTTGAGGATGAACGGTTGGACGTCACCTCGGGGGCTGCGACCTCAAAGGCGATCGAGCCGAACGCCAGCCCCGCACTCCGCACGGTCCATGACTCCCAGGAGTCGGATTCTTCTTTGAACTCCGGGCCTTCCGTGCCCCCGCCGATCGAATCTGATTGGGCGCCTGTAATGTAGTTCACCGCCGCAGACATCTTTCAGTGCTCACCTTTCGGTGATATCCTGAATTCTCTCAAGTCTCTCTCTTTATAAGGAGAGCCCAGGCCGGACTATGGTCTGCGAGGTTGGGATTCGGACAACGAAGAAATTCAGAGCCCACCCACCACCCACTTAATAGCCACTGTCGACGATTTAACCGACATGCTTGACTTCGGCTCCAAAGACTTCGACGGTATGGACGACGAAGGAGGAGACGAACAAGAAACAACACCCGTAGGGCGCTGGACCGCCACCTCGTCGTATGACATATATATGGTAGATGCTCCAAAGGATGCAGATGGCGATGGAACAGCGGAAGACGACAACTCGAAAAAACCGCCAAAACGCCGGCGCCAACGGCGCCACTCTAAATCCCGCCACAGCAGAAACGGTGATTCCGGCACGGGAGATAATACTACCCCGGACAGCGCCGAAGAACACCAGAACCAACAAGATTCAGCACAGGAAGATGGAAAAGCCATCCCTCATGAGAGAGCGGCAGCGCGAGAGGTTGAGGACGATAACTACATGCCTCCCTCCGAAGACGAGGCAAGCCTCGACGACGATGAATTCGTCGTACCATCAGACCCCGTCGAACAAGAGCGTTTTCAATGCAGGCTTCTAGCCACGGCGAACAACCTAAAGAAAAAGCAGCAACAACTTAGAGCTGATCAAGATTTGCTAGCTGATAGATGGACTGAAGTCCTCGCGGGCGAAGAGTATGAACTCGGGCGCCCCTCCAAAAATTATCCTAAGCGCAGGCCGCTACCCCAATCAGAGGGGGAAACATATGACATGGCAGACTGGCCACCCCGCGGCCGCGACAGAGAGGCCTGTCGAACCCTTAAACAAGCCATGCCCCGGTGCCATTCAACTAAGGCACGGGAAAACGAGCCAGACCTGCGAGACGTACTGGAGGATAAAGCAAAGCAAACAAGATCGATCTATGGATCGCGCGGATGCCCGACGACACGTGATGATCTTCACTCCGGACACAATAAATCCGGCCGGGCCGAACACAGCAGGCACAACTCTTCCGAGCTGCGTCGTGACATAGCCCAGTACAGCAGGCACGAAGTAATGGATCATAAAATCCCATAGGGTTTCAAACCCGTCAATATCGAGTCATATGATGGTACGACAGATCCGGCACTATGGATTGAGGATTATCTCCTTCACATCCACATGGCACGTGGCGACGATCTACACGCCATCCAACATCTACCCCTTAAGCTTAAAGTACCAGCCCAGCACTGGCTTAACAGCCTACCAGCGGACTCAATCGGTTCTTGGGAGGACCTGGAAGCCGCATTCCTCGACAACTTCCAGGGGACCTATGTACGGCCACCGGACGCCGACGACCTAAGCCACATAATTCAGCAGCCAGAAGAATCGGCCAGGCAATTCTGGACACGGTTCCTAACAAAGAAAAATCAGATAGTCGATTGTCCGGACGCAGAGGCCCTAGCAGCCTTCAAACATAACATCCGCGACGAGTGGCTTGCCCGGCACCTGGGACAGGAAAATCCGAAAACCATGGCAGCCCCCACAACACTCATGACCCGCTTTTGCGCGGGGGAAGATAGCTGGCTAGCTCGCAGCAACAACTTATCGCAGAAGCCTGGTAATTCGGATACCAAGGACAAAAGTGGCAGGTCACGTCGAAATAATCAAAAGCGCTGCGTTAGCAGCGACATCAATGAGGATACGGCAGTTAATGCTGGATTCAGAGGCTATACATCCGGTCAGCGGAAAAAGCCATTTAAAAAGAATACCCAGGGCCCGTCCAGTTTGGACCGGATACTCGACCGCTCGTGCCAGATTCATGGCACCCCTGAAAGGCCAGCCAATCACACCAACAGGGATTGTTGGGTGTTCAAGCAGGCAGGCAAGTTAAGAGCTGAACACAAAGACAAGGGGCTAAACAGCGACGATGAGGAGGAGCCCAGGCCGCCAAACAACAATGGACATAAGGGGTTTCCCACACAAGTGCGGACGGTGAACATGATATACGCGACCCACATTCCCAAGCGGGAGAGGAAGCGTGCGCTACGGGAAGTATACGCGATGGAGCCAGTCGCCCCAAAGTTCAACCCATGGTCCTCCTGCCCGATCACTTTCGATCGAAGGGACCACCCCACTAGCATCTGTCACGACGGTTTTGCCGCACTGGTCCTTGACCCAATCGTGGACGGATTTCATCTCACAAGAGTCCTCATGGACGGCGGCAGTAGCCTGAACCTGCTTTATCATGATACAGTGTGGAAAATGGGCATAGATCCATCAAGGATCAAGCCCACAAGGACGACCTTTAAAGGCGTCATACCAGGTGTAGAGGCCAATTGCACAGGCTTGATAACACTTGATGTGGTCTTCGGATCTCCGGATAACTTCCAAAGCGAAGAGTTAATCTTCGATATAGTCCCGTTCCACAGTGGCTATCACGCCCTCCTCGGATGAACCGCATTTGCTAAATTCAATGCGGTGCCGCACTACGCATATCTCAAGCTCAAGATGCCAGGCCCTCGAGGAGTAATTACGGTCAGCGGAAACACAGAACGCTCCATCCGTATGGAGGAGCACACGGCGGCCCTCGCAGCGGAAGTACAAAGCAGCCTTTCAAGGCAACTCTCCAGTCCGGCCGTTAAAAAGCCGGACAATGCAAAGCGCGCCCGGAGTAACCTGCAACAAGACCGACTGGCACGTTCAGAGCAAGCATAGCAATACAGCCCCGACCCCAGCCATCGCAACATAGCGGAGCAAGTACCTCGAGTACACAATTACGCCCTTAAAATTCCATGGGCACAGGGGGAGGGGCACATTAACGGCATGCCTACAATACGGCGGCAAACGTACTAGGGGCTGCCGGATTTTTCTTTTTTTAACTTTCAGGACTCCACACTCTGGATAAACCTGTTCGGCCTTGTTGCCGCATAGACGATGCAAGATCCAGGAAAGCAGACAAAGCTATGCCGCATTACGGAACTTTCAGGTGGTCTCTATTTCGAGCGATATATCTGTTTTTAAATTCCACGGCCTGCGCCCGGTCAGGACATGTTAAATAGTCTAATATCTTTTTCGCTTATCGCACTACTTGTATCGTTCGGCTTTGATAAATAGCCTCTTTATAAACAATGCATAGTTTTTTGTCTATTTTTTGCATTATCCTCTTTGAATATATATGTTTATTACATAACATGATCGCACCCGTACACCATGGTACGGCAAACCACGCCAGCGGCTTCATTACCCTTTTATCTGGCGTGAGAAGTCCGTACACTTTCACAAGTGCGGCACCCCGAACTTATAGCACTATATGCATCGGCTCCGAGTCATGATTTTGGTCACATGTTGGGTTTGCCCGGCTCCTATGTTTTGGTGCCTTATGTTCCGCTATATCGGCTAAGGTAGCACTAGGAGAACCACTGCAATTGTGCCCCAGTTCAGGTGGGTTGAGCACCTCAGTGGAGAAAGCTAAAACAGACTGTTATGATAAGGCGTGAGACCGGTCGCTGTTCGAGAGGTTTTTCGAGTCCTTAAAGGCTTATGCCGCTTCGAGCGAGGAGATGGCTATGTCCGGCCAAAGGCGTGGATAGCACCCCGAATTCGGCCTTCCGAACTAGGGGCTTCGCCGAAATTTAAAATTATAACGTTCCATGGCTAAGTGAGAGTGTTCAAGCATTATAGTCCGATTGCCTGGTTTGTTGTGCTGAGCGCCTCCCTCGAAGGACCCAACTATGGGAACAAGAGCCCTCAGGTTTATCCCGAACACCCCAGCACTAGTGGCATGGGGGCAGAAGCCGACGACTGGCCATCTCTCAATTTTTGATAAACGGCCGAACAGAAAATAATATTTTAAATTCAATAAGCATTGCTTAGCGCATATGAACAAGTTTTCAGCGCACAGGATACAAACGAGCGAGTTCATTCAAATATTACATCTTTAGTACATTCATCCGCGACAAGGCGGGCTCCGGCAAGAACTTCCTTGTAGTAGTTCTCGGGCTTGCGATGCTCCTTCCCCTGCGGCGGCCCGTCCTTCACCAGCTTCTCTTCGTGCAGCTTACCCCAGTGTACCCTTACACGGGCAAGGGCCCTCCGGGAACCATCAATGCAGATGGAGCGCTTGACGACATCAAGCAGTGGAAAGGCCTCCACCAGCTGCCGCACTAGCCCGAAATAGCTCCCAGGCAGGGCCTCTCCAGGCCATAGCCGAACTAGTAAGCCCTTCATGGCCTGTTCGGCCGCCTTGTGGAGCTCGACCAGCTGTATCAGCTGATCGCTTAAGGGCACAGGGTGTCCGGCCTTAGAATACTGAGACCAGAACACACTCTCCGTCGAGCTGCCCTCCTCAGCTCGGTAGAACGCGGCGGCGGCGGATACGCCGCGGGGAAGATCGACGAACGCCCCTGGAGAACTCCGGATTCGGGTAAGTAATAGGTAGTTTACTTTTATATTCCTACTTTGCATTGAGAATGCCTTACCCGCTGCTATCTTTTTCACCTCCTCCAACTCTTGGAGGGCCTTTTGGGCTTCGGCCTTGGCACTCTTGGCGGTCTCGATGGCCGAGGCGAGCTCGGATGCTTGCGTTTTTTACTCAAGCTCCAAACCCTCATGTTTTGTCATGAGAGCTTGCAGCTCTTGCTGCACCTCGCCGACCTGAACCCCAAGCCTTTCTCGCTCGGCGCGCTCCTCGGCTGTTTTCTTTTCGGCCTCTGTCAGCGCCTGCTTCAGGGTTGCCACCTTGGTTGTGGCCCCTATAATAAGCAGTACAATCCTGTTATTTCTTTCTGCAATCAAGCCTCTCTATAGGCACTTTCTTTTCTTTTTATGGTATTTCTTACCTTCTTTCTCCTCGAGCTGCCGTCTGGCAAGGCCGAGCTCTTGCTCGGTCCGCCCGAGGTCCTTTTTAAGGACATCCACCTGCGCAGTCAATGCGGCGGTGGACAGCAGCGAAGCCTGCATACGCATATTTGACCTTTTTGGTTAGACTCCTGCGAAAATTACTAGATCCTCTATTCGGCTTTTCTTTCCAAACTCCGAACAGAGCATCAGGGGCTACTGTCTATGTGGTATATAATTTGACATATTTCTGTTTACCCGGAAGCCTGTTAGAAGGCTAGCGCAAGCTTCAGTCAGTCCGCTCTTGGCCCGACTGAACCCTTTGGATCACCGTACTCATAACAGTACAGTGCTCCTCGTCGATGGTGGCGCCCTCAAGCACCTCCAGCAGATTGTCCGGCGCCTCTGGTTGGACGGAGGATGCTGGCTTAGACGGCTTACTCCTCTTGGGAGGAGTTCGCCCACCACGGACCGGGACTATCGAGTCCGGCGCGGTGTCCGGCACAAAGCCGGATTTGGAGCCCTGGGGGGTTTCATCCCCTTTATTCCTGGGGTCCGGGAGGTTGCTTTTCGGCTCCTCCAGGACCACCTCCTCCTACCCCGGAGCTCATCGCGACGCCACTTCGGCGTCGTCTGTAGTGCATGGGGAGACAGCGGGCGGAATTGAGTTCACGTCTGATGTATCCACGGAGCCGCTCGACGAATCGTAACACGAGCGATATTAGGGAAAGCCACGCATTAAAAGAATATCATGAGTCACTCTGGTATATAAATACTTACGATTTCGCCGGACGCTTGGTTCTGTACGGCTGCTCCTCTCGGCCCTCTTCGGCGTCGTGGGAGTAGTCCGGCGGAGGGGTTTTCCTTTTCCTCGACCCCTCGGCCTCCCCCGTTGGGGCGGCCTTCTTCTTCTTTTCTCCCCTCACTGGGGGGGGGGGGAGCTTCCTTGTTCCTCCTCCTCGTTTTCACGAGAGGAGAGCGTTGCGGACTCGTCAGATAACGAGTCCGACACCACCATGTTGCGGGAACTTTTTCGAGTCCCGGTGGTTTTCTTCTTCTTGGCCTTCTTCTCCGGCACCACATAAGGTGTCGGGGTTATCAGCTTCACCAAGAGAGCTGGGGATGGGTCTTCGGGCAGGGGAGCCGGATAGTTGATTGGTCCGGATACCGCCAGCCAAGCCTGTCAAAGGTAAGGGAGTTTAGATCCCGCATAGAGTTAATCTATAAAGAAGAGCTTAATGGACCTGTCAAAGGTATAGATAGCTCACCTCGCTGGCATTACGCTGCGAGTTGTATCCGCGGTCCTCGGAAGCGGATGTGGGAGACTCGGCGCCTTTGGTCAGCACCTTCTAGACGTCTTCATACGTCGTGTCGAAGAGCCTACTGAGGGTTTGGTGCCGCGCCGGGTCGAATTCCCACAAAGTAAAACCCCGTTGTTGGCACGGGAGGATCAGGCGAACGAGCATGACCTGGATCACATTGATCAGGCGGATTGGCCTGTTCACCAGGGACTGGATGCACGTTTGCAACCCAGTCACTTCTTCCTTGTTGCCCCACGACAGGCCCGTCTCTTTCCAGGACATGAGCCGCGTGGGGGGTCCGGATCTGAACTCGGGGGCCGCGACCCATTTCGGATCGCGTGGCTCGGTGATGTAAAACCACCCAGCCTGCCACCCCTTTAGGGACTCCACAAAGGAGCCATCGAACCAGAGGACGTTGGCTATCTTGCCGACCATAGCGCCTCCGCACTCCGCCTGGGTGCCGGACACCACCTTGGGCTTGATGTTGAAGGTCTTAAGCTAGAGGCCGAAGTGGGGGCGGACGCGGAGAAAGGCCTCACACACGACGATAAACGCCGAGATGTTGAGAACAAAGTTCGGGGCCAGATCGTGGAAATCCAAGCCGTAGTAGAACATGAGTCCCCGGACAAATGGGTGAAGTGGAAAGCCCAGTCCGCGGAGGAAGTGGGGAAGAAAAACTACCCTCTCATGGGGCCTTGGGGTAGTAAGAAGCTGCCCCTTCTCAGGAAGCTGATGCGGGATGTCCTCGGACAAGTGTCCGGCTTTCCTTAGCTTTTTTACTTGAGCCTCCGTAACGGAGGAGGCCATCCACTTTCCTCCCGCTCCGGACATTGCTGGAGAAGGTTGAGGTGGGAAGAGCGGACTTGGGCGCTGGAGCTTGAGTGCGTGAGAGATGGATTGGCAAAGGAGGAAGAAGGCGTAGGTTAAAAAGGTGAATCCTTATCCCTTTATATAAGCGGGTGCGGTTAGACGTCCCCACCTACCTAATAAAACTCACTTGCCTCCCAAGCGCCGTGGTAAATGGCGCGGTTGGGTTATCCACGTCCGTATTGATGAGAATCCCATTAAAAGGGGCACATGATCTCTGCTTTGACAACACGTGCCAAGGAAACCGCCTCGCTAAGGTGGAACAATGAAAGCAATTTATATGGAAGGCTTGGTCGCAGTGTTATGACGCACTACGGAATACATTAGCAGATTTGGTTTGTGTTAATATTATTCTCTATATGGCAATGTGTGGAAACTTATTTTGCAGAGCCGGACACTATTTTTGGTGTTTGTAATCTTCTTGAAGAACTTGGAGGAGGAACCCGCCTTGCAATGCCAAAGACAATCTGCGCGCCGGACTCGTCGCCATTGAAGCCTGGTTCAGGGGCTACTGAGGGAGTCCTGGATTAGGGGGTGTTCGGATAGCCGGACTATACCTTCAGCCGTACTCCAGGACTATGAAGATACAAGATTGAGGACTTCGTCCCGTGTCCGAAAGGATCTTTTCTTGGCGTGGAAGGCAAGCTAGGTGTGCGGATATTCGAGATCTCCTACCATTGTAACCGACTCCGTGTAACCCTAACCCTATCCGGTGTCTATATAAACCGGAGGGTTGTAGTCCGTAGGACAACCATCATCATACACAATCATACCATAGGCTAGCTTATACGGTTTAGCCTCCTTGATCTCGTGGTAGATCCACTCTTGTACTACCCATATCATCAATATTAAGCTAGCAAGAGTAGGGTTTTACCTCCACCGAGAGGGCCCGAACCTGGGTAAAATAAAGTGTCCCCTGTCTCCTGTTACCATCCGACCTTGACGCACAGTTCGGGACCCCCTACCCGAGATCCGCCGGTTTTGACACCGACAATGTGTCGCATCAACTCGTACATCAACGAGAAGTTTGATTATCCTCTCCCTCGCGGACTTAACTGCACCTGTCTTTGGCTGTATGACAGGTTGACCACACACTTGTCGGGCCCACCTGTCATACATGCAAAGGCAGGAGCGTCCCTCCCTCGCCCATGAGCGTGGTGGCTGGCAAGACTAGGAGATGCTTTCGCTACACGCTCTCCCTCCCGCACGCGATGGACATGCAGAAGTTCAATTGGTGTCAGATGGCTAGAAGCGTACTGTAGTACTCCTCCAGTGCAGTAGTACTCCATCATTGTTCGACTTCCCGAAGAGGCGGGGAGCCAAGCGCAGCCCGGACGCTCGTGTGGCAGTTTCATGTGTAGAGTAGTCTAGGATAGCGTGTACCGTGCGTGTAATCTTAAAATCGTTGGGGTCGGCTCCATTCTATGTGGCCGTCTCGAAGTTTTTTTTGTTTTAAAAAATAGTCTTCTGGCCCTACCTGACACCCTGGTGATTGTAGTTTGCACGCTCATCTGGTCAAGACAGGAATATATATTTTAAATTTTTTTTGAAAAGGGGGGACTCCCCGGCCTCTACATCAGAACGATGCATACGACCACATATATTTTAATTTGTGGTGGGTAAATGTTAGAGATTGCAGCAAATATATTATACACTGCGGGTCTTTCAGCCAAGTTTAGAGGCAAGCATGTGGGGCTAGTGCTATGATGTGTCGCGTCAACTCGTACAACGAGGAGAAGCTTGATTTTACTACATGCCTTCTCCCTCACCCATGCGCGCGGTTGCTCGCAAACGAGGACAGGCTTTTGCTTAGTAGTACTTCTACAACAAGCTATCCGTCCCGCTCGCGGTGGACGGACATGCAGCAGTGGATTCGACACTGTAGAAGCAGTAGTAGTAACATCATTGTTCGTTTCTCGAAGATGCGAAGAGCCAAGCGCAAACCGAACGTTGCAGTTGCAAACATTGGAGCACGCACATAGCCAGGCTCTTGCATGAGACAAAATTGCTATGTGAGCCCACTATTGTACTAGTACGTACAACTACTTGCTAGTATAGCCCTGTAAACCAGAAAGGAGTATTTTCCCTTCTAGAGATTTCAACAAGTGACTAGAATACACCGAGACGGAGTACATATGGAGCAAAATGAGTGAATCTCCACCGTAAATAAATACGTATTAGTTCTATCGTTTTCCTCTCCGAGGTGCACAATATTGAGTATACTGACTAGTCTCTTTGTGACATGCATTTACGTTTTTTACACAGTACAGACGCAAGCGCTCATATACACGCGCATACAATCACCCCTATGAACACACACACACGCATGGCACTATCATCTTGAAATTTACGAAGTCACCCTAGGCACCTCGTCATCGACGGGTCCATAGGTGCTTGAATGCCAAGGAGGGAGAGGGTAGCGGTTCCCGAGATGTTGAACGGTCAATGATGCATCCTCAATTACATGCAGAGGGAATTAATTGGAGAAGCAGAATAGAGCCAGCACGATGTGAATGCAATAGAGTTTGGACTCTCATATAATAAAGGCGCCCCACCACTCCAATCCATCTACTCCCAAGTCTCTGCGCAACACTGCTCACTCCAATCCAAGACCAAGTGACCAGAAGCCACAAGCACCTATGGAGGCGATGGACGCGAGCGGCAGTCGGCTGCCCAAATCATCCAAGGCGCCGGCCTGCGGCCCCGCACCGCGCAGCGTTTCCAGATGGTGCTGGCGACCGCAGGCATCGTAGCCCTCTCCGACGCCGGCTTTGCCTCTCGCATGGATGACATGATGGTCAACTCCATCCGCAAGTTCACCGCCGTCAAGAAGCACGCGGATGACCTTGCCGTACTGCTCCAGCCCGCGCGCCCAGGCTCCTCATTGCCTGCCACCCTCATCGGCCTCCATGGTGATGAACTCTTTCAAGCCCTGGTGGCCCTGTAGGTGCCGGAGGTCGCGACGAAGAATGTGCACCTCGAGGCCGCACTCGCCGCGCAGCGCCTCGCCATGCAAGAAACCGTCGACCTGCACATCCACGTCTACGAGGAAATCGTCTACATAGGCCACTAAAAGGCAAGCGAGGACAGAAAGACGTTGGCCTTCTTCCAGCGGCTGGAATCTTTGGACGCCATTTTTCAGAAGCACGTCGACCTGGCCACGAAAGCCGCTGCTATTTAGGTGTCGTTCGGTGGGCCGGCGCCCTGAGTCGAGGAGGTGGACGTCATCAATGGATGCATCTCTTCTTCTTGCCTCCTGTAACCAGCACCGCATCGCCTCGTGGCCTTAATGTTTTATTAGTATAGTACTGCCTCCATTCCCAAATATAAGTCTTTCTAAGGATTCCAGCAAGTGACTACTACATATGGAGCAAAATGAGTGAATCTACACTCTAAACTATGTCTACATACATTTGTATGATGTATTCCATTGGAAATACTATCTAAAAAGGCTTATATTTATGAATGGAGGGAGTATATGGCATTTTTATTCCAGTCGTAACGTTTTCTCTATGAGGTGGGGCCGCAGTTGAGCAAACCCACCTCGCCCACCGGGCGTCGGCCGAGTTTAGAATTAGAAGAGAGAAACGAGGGAGGAGAGCTAGCTGTAGCACAAACGCTGTTGTCAGATGGGACTCATGTTTATAGAATAGGAGAACTGAGCACTCGTGCCTCTTTCATTTGAGGGAAAAATTAGTCGTATGTCTAGTACCACTAGTTGGGTGCGTGCGACCTATAGCGTCATCACTTTAGGTCTCCTTTCTGATTCACGGCTATGCTTCACAGTACATATGATTTCACGCATTTGTCCTCCTATATGTACTCCTAGGCTATTTCCACGAGCTCCCATTCGCCGACATGTGGGACATAGAGCATCTGGGTCGTAGTGCATGCACGACTCGGAGCATATGCCGGGGTACTTTACATTTCAGACCTCACAAATTACATGCAAACCCCCCGCAGAAGAATAAATAAATGAATGAATTACTACATGAAACCGGATTATTTTCGTGGAAACCGGAGCACGTTCATTAAATTCTAGACATAACACGTTTATAAAAAATGACCGGACCGAAACCAGTCTAAGGGCCTCTTTGATTTTTCCCACAAAAAAAGGCCTCTTTGATTCGCAGGATACTGAAAACACAGGAATGGGGAAAGTCTGATGGCGATGAACCGAGACGAGGAGAACTCTAACTCAGTTAGAGGTTAGAGTTAGATTCTAACCCTGAACTAACTCTAAACCAAAGAGGTGTATGGATGGCAGGGTTAGATTGACAATAAATGCTCTATCTCAATCATTTGACTACTTTGGACCCTATTTCCTGCCGGATTTGGATGGTGCTTGGATACGTTTTAGTTCCATGACTAAAAGTAGTGGGACTAAAACTTGCTAGCCTCACCCATGCTTGGATCCAAATACTAAAGAGACTAAAATCAAGTTAATGAGCATTTATTATCCTCCAAACCCTCCAATCCAGAACTCGCCTGTGTTAAAGGAGAGGAGTTAAATGAGGAGAGAGAGGACTAATCCACATTTTAGTAGGGGTACCCCTGACTAAAAATTTTTAGTCTCAAGACTAGTTTTAGCCCCTCTTTAGTCAGGGGTTCTTGGAACTTTAGCCTCTTAAAGAGACTATTTTTAGTCAGACTAAAATAAGTCCCTTAGATCCAAGCCCCCTCTTGGTGTGGCCGGCTCTTCTGTGGCCTCCTCCCGCTCACAATTGACATAAACGAACCATCTATACAAATCAAGCACGCAAAACATGATAATTTTTACTTTGTCCATACAAATGACATATCCCACTTAAACATACAAGTCGTCAATCAAGCTTCACAAAATAAAAAAAACACTTCATGAAACAAAGAATGAGATAACTCATCACGGAAGTCATTCACGATAGGGAGGGAGCCCGGAGCCCCTCACGCACCGAGGGAGGAGCTCGCCATCGTCGCTCTGGAGGAAGGCTCTGTAGAGCCCAAGCCCCGGGAACCCCTCCGACGTCGGCCCTTGCGGGTTGAGGTCGACACCAGCATGGGTAGCAGGGCCGCTTCTAGCCGACTGGGAACTTAATCTTTGGGCCTCTAGAAATAATGCAAGCCTGTAACTAAAATACCTAGAAAGGTGAACTGAATCTTTAAGCCTCTAGAAATAATGCAAGCCTGAAACTGAAATACCTAGAAAGGTGAACTGAATCTTTGGGCCTCTAGAAACAATGCAAGCCTGAAAGTGAAATACCTAGAAAGGTGAACTAAATCTTTGGGCCTCTAGAAATAATGCAAGCCTGAAACTGAAATACCTAGAAAGGTGAACTGAATCTTTGGGCCTCTAGAAATAATGCAAGCCTAAAATTGAAATACCTAGAAAGGTGAACTGAATCTTTAGGCCTCCAGAAATAATGCAAGCCTGAAATTGAAATACCTAGAAAGGTGACCTGAATCTTTGGGCCTCTAGAAAGATTTATTACCTCCTCAAGCAACATCAAACAATTCCATGCGTGCACCACAAATCTATACCATGTTGGATCAGGATCTACTTTTCCAAATCAGAATTAGCGCTAGAGCAAGCAAGATCAATGATATGGCAGTGAGACAGAGAAGGAACGAACAAACTCACCCCTCTCGCAACCTCCCTGGTAGATGCGTCGCCGCCGCGCACGATAGATGGAGAAAAACGGCTGGTGAAGGGGGAGCGGGGCGACCTTCGAAGGCCGGAGGGAGAGGGCGGCTGGAGTAGGGTGGCGGAGGCCGGAAGGAGAGGGCGGCCGGAGGAGAGAGAGGGTGAGCGGCCCTATGGGGAACAGAGAGGAGTCGTGCGAGAGGGGGGGAGCGATCTGGTGTGGGCAGGGTAGATTTTTTTAGTTCTGTTTTAGTGGGCCCGAGGATAACTAAACCAATTAGAACCTCTCCACCGGGCTAGTTTTTTTAGCTGGGTTAGAGCAAACTAGCTCAAACTAACCCCTCTTGTTTCGATAATTTGAGGCTATTTCAACCCAAACTAGCTCTAACTCAGGGATCCAAACAAAGAGGAGTGTTACTGTACATGCTACAGTGTGGACCGTAGCACGTTGTTTTTTATGGCCATATCACCACATTGTTTTCTACTGCTGGTTCACTGAGCTGCCGTGGTTCGCACTGCTGGTTCACGGGGCTGCCGTGGTTCGCACTCCTCCGACCTGAGTAGTACTCCCTCCGTTCCTAAATATTAGTCTTCGTCGATATTTCACTGTGGACCACATACGAATGTATATAGATGCATTTTATGTGTAGATTCACTCATTGTTCTCCGTATATGGTCCATAGTGAAATCTCTCCAAAGACTTATATTTAGGAACGGAGGGAGTAGTATAGTACTAGTATATATCGCATCATTCTTGGCTCCTTCTTACTACTCCGACATGTGGGAGAGCCAGCATCCGGGTCTACGTGTCATGCACCAGATTAGAGCGCGGAACGGAAGGGGGGCATCACCCCGGTCGGAGCGCCAGTAATTCATGACTATAGTGAGTGTTCATATCACAAGTCGTTCCAGCAGTAACGCGCCATCAAATCGCACAGCCCCACTCGCTCACCCTCCTCGCCTCTCTGTCAAACCGCCTACCCGAAAACTACCACGCGTACTGCCCGGGAAAAGCCCCGCCCTCAACTTTTAAATATGCGAAAATAGTTCGAGCTTGTTCGTTCTATATAAATACAGTACTTACTATATGTTTATTCACCCGTGGGGTTGTTCAATGAATGGAGGGGCGGGGAGCACAAGTGAACAATACTGTAGTACTACTAGTAGTAAGTAGGAGTCGTACAGTAGTCACCTTAAATAGAGAGTTTCTTTTCTTTAATGCCACGTACACAAATTGAAATGCTTGTTGTGGAGAGAAAAAAGATAATCACTCCACTATATATGGATGCAGGGGCCTGAGCGCTTGCTTTACTAGGGTTGCTCTCTTCATTCTTTCATCCTCTCTAGATATAAACAAGACAGCGGTAGCGACATTTTCTCTCTGCTCACCGCTGGTCACAGATCCGGCCGGATCCCTTCGGCCGGTGTGTGTAGAGGACTAAAAGGTGCATCGTTCACGCGGTCATCACCGCCGAGGGAGGAAACCCATAGCTGCTGGAGGGGCCCGATCCTCTGCCCGTGTCGTTCTCTCCGACAAAGCGCCGGCTCGGGAGGTCCTCAGACCCTTCTTCCTCCTTGTCGTATTGTCCGCAGATCCGACCTGCCGGGGCTGACATCCCGACCACCCTTAGGTATTAGTTCTTTGAAAGCGGCCTTGCTCTACTGCCCCAGCTCCCCACGTGTCTGCATGTGCATCTTTTTCTACTCCCATCAGCTCTTCCAAAGCCACCTAAATTTTTAGTATTATTAGAGGTAAAGCTACTTCATGCATTCAAATCTAGGGCTTTGTTCAAACAACGAAGAAAGGGGGGAAAGTTGTAGCATGAATCTAGGACTTGATTCAAATAGGAAATAATATGGTGAAAGTAGTAGAGACCGGATACCCAACCGGTCTCTTGGTTGAAAAGGGAAATAATGGGAAAACACAGTACAAACTGGATAAGGAACAGATCTATTATTGGTTGAAAAAAGGATAGAAAGTGGCGACTGGTGGACAAGTCAACAGAGTATGTCCAGGATTAGATTTGCTACCATCACATAGTAAAACGTCTCCAGGACTAGATTTTCTTCCCTCACATAGTAAAAGGTCTCAGGGTTAGATTTGCTTCCCTCACATAGTAAAAGGTCTCAGGATTAGATTTGCTGCCCTCACATAGTAAAAGGTCTCCAGGATTAGATTTGCTGCCCTCACATAGTAAAAGGTCTCCAGGATTAGATTTGCTGCCCTCACATAGTAAAAGGTCTCCAGGATTAGATTTGCTGCCCTCACATAGTACAAGGTCTCCAGGATTAGGTTTGCTTCCCTCACATAGCATGAACAAACTCGGCATTACCACTTTATGCCTCCTTGTAGGTACAGTGTGCTGATGCATCCACTGTCGCATGTCCTTATACCAACCTTTTGCTATTGTTAATGTAAGGGCGCATGTAAAATGAAGCGATCACACTGTTACCTTAAGGACATGTCTAACCAGTGTTATTGTTAATCTAATGCCTCCGGTGATAAGATGCAATTAAACTGTGTTACAAATGGCACTCCTGTTGTTTTCCCCAGTATGATAAGTAAGTTTCTCCTTTACACTGCTGAGTGTCCTGGTGTCCCCACGGTCCCATGCCCTTAAACCAATTCTTTAGCTGTTGTTGATTTACTGTGTCTAGTAAACAAGCAATGCCACCATTAAAGTAATCACATATTTGAGGAATCTCATTGTTGATTGTAATGCTTCTGGTAACATGAAGAATTGCTGACGTTTTAAAATTTCTACTGTCCTTGTGTGATTTCCATGAACATAATTAAGATGCTTCTTTTCATTTTGTATATGTTTCGTATATTCTTATTGACCAGCAACTATTTACTTTCTATCTTTTTGTGCAGATAGGGATATCCATTTCACCTTGTTGCTATTGTGACCTTTTGGTGAACTGCACAAAACAATTTTTTTTGGAATGAGTGTCTTGTGCAGTTCAACTAAAATGTCACGTGGGCAACATCTCTCAATTTTGGTGGAACTGCACAAAATGGTGATTGGATTTTCCAAAATCTCAGTCAAGTTCTGCTGGTAATCTCGTGCAACATTGTATTAACGTTTGCAAGATGGAGCCGTCACTGTCACCACAATGGCACTTTATTTTAGTGGAACTGCACAAAAGGATAAGAAAATTATAGTTGCACCTTACATGAGCCGGACAGCCAAGCTTAATGTTCCTCAATTTTAGTGCAACAACTAAAGAAGAACCTGCCAGCTCACAAGAGCAAGTACTTCTTGCTAGCTGAATGATGCAATCTTTGCTTCATTTCAGGTGAACTGCAGAAAAAGGCGCATGCATTGAATCATGGAACTCCAGACAGACCTCATCCAAGTAGAGCTGGAGGTTGAGTTCAAGGAGGCTGCTATTAAAGCGAAATCATGCTCTCCTATCTCCTTGTTTGTGCTGTGCAAACATGTTGTGCAAATAGGAATACTCAACTACAGATGTTGTGACGGTCAAGAGCATTCGCCAAGTTCTTTGATTCTCTGACATGGCTAGCCAAGATGGATTTAATCCCGATATTCACTTTATCAAAAGGCTATAATGGGTTTGTTCTGAATCTTGCAAGCTGGGAATCAGTGAGATGTGTAGGCATCTTTGTTGTACTTATTATTTGAATCTTATTTGTTGGTTTTGAATCTTGCAAGCTGGGAATCAATGAGATGTGTAGGCATCTTTGTTGTACTTATTATTTGGATGTTATTTGTTGGTTCTGAATCTTGCAAGCTGGGAATCAATGAGATGTGTAGGCATCTTTGTTGTACTTATTATCTGGATCTTATTTGTTGGTTCTGAATCTTGCAAGTTGGGAAACACGGCATGATGATGCAGAGGACAACAACCATAACAAATAGTTCAAACTTGGTAGTATTATCTTTGTGAAAGTGCGACAAATGTGCTGATCGTGTGTGTCCTAAGAATAATAATTCTAATTGTTGTGCATGTTGATCCGGTGGCACTGATAGAATGAGCAAATGCATTGTTTGTTTTAAGTATAAATTTCTATTAAAGCTAATTAAATTTAAGTAAAGTGACCACTAACTCCTGTTATTACAGTACCAATACAGACCCGCTCGTGAACCGACGTGTGGCCGAGGGTGCATCTTCTGCCGGACGTGCAGTGGACAAGGGAGGGGTAGTAATTGTTGTCGCATGTACACACTCAGCTTACTGTTGAGCTGAAAACGAACTGCTGCCGCCGCCTACACACTCGTTTACTCGAAGAGACTCCAATGGCGATCCGAGGGGTGAGCCTGCTGGATATGGACTTCAGCAAGGAGTTCCCCTTTGAGTTTGCCGTTTAGACCTATTGATGCACCAAGTTGAATGTGATGTACACCAATGATACGGACTCGATGAAGCTCTGCTTCGCCTCAGTCCTACGGCTGCACCAGGTTCTGGAGCATTCGCCCGTTTCATCGGCAGCGCCGACTGCACCTTCGCTGTGGTGGAGAGAAGGAAGAACGCGACAATTCGGCCATCTGGTGCAACAAGCTTGTCAACATCCAGAAGCAATACAAGATCATCAGCAACGGGCAGGAGAAGGACTCCGTGGTTGACCTCGCTGAGACCATCATTGACCCCTGATACGTCAACATGAAAGAAGACGACCTGAACACGTGGGAGGTACCTCCGAATCTAGCCTACATAACCTACGCGGCCAAGGACGCATACGCATGCTACGACATGTACAGGCAGATCTTGGACATGAGGGCGTGTCTGCTTCCCATAACCGATGAGTACACGGACAGCCGCAGTGTCATGATCAAGCGTGCCAGGAAGGTCTAGATGTTGTACTTTATCTGTTTATAAGCACCTTTATCATCTGAGTGTTTCATGCATTAGCCTATGTGTCGTAATTACCTGTTTTGTCAGAAATATTTCTTTTAAGAACCCATTAACCTAATTGCTTTTTTTAGTGGCTATTTGCTTATGTATGTAAACTAGTTCACTTGTCCACCGTAAAAAAAACTAGTTCACTCGGCTATCGTGCTTTGAATCTCCTTCCTCCCAACATATTCCCCTCCTCAGGTGGACCCAGCAGGTCTCTGAATTTTCTGCCACTTTCTTTTTGATGTAAACAGAGTTTTCTCCCAGTACTTTCCCCTAGAACCAACTCAACTGTCCCACGTCTAGCCTAAAAAATAATAATACCCCACGTACTATTAACTCATCAAATTAAAATGATATTTTATTTCATAAGTTGAAAGTTCTTACCAAATAATAATATTAATTGTTTATATATAACTTGGTAAGTTAACTCCTAGTGATTGCGTACATAAGCTTGCAAAGATTTTACTGACGTGCAATCATGTGTTTATGTTTTTATAACATTTCTCTGTCTAGCCCAACATGATATTTTCACCCAGCCCAGCAAGTCCGCGGATTTCGAGAAAAATGCAAATGGGATTTAAACGGGTTGCATAGATGCTACATCATTGTTTCACCCAGCCCACCAAATGGACTAAAAAAAATGGACTAGCTGACATGTGGGCCAGTAGGTCGAAGCCTAAGAAGGCGTTGGATTTACATCCAACGGCCGACATTCTTCTTCAATCTCTCGTCTTCTTCCCCCAGCGCCGTCGGAACCGTCTGCTCCAGCCTTCGGTGTCCAGTGGCATTGTTTTGCACTCCTTAACGAAACACTACCCTGCTGACGGCCAGGCCATCCCTCCACTCCGCACCTCCTGTTATTCTCTGCCGACTGTAGGCCCACCCCGCACCCGAACCAGTCAAGTTTCCCACTCCTCTCCGTCTGCGACTCCACTGCCACGTCTTCCCCATCTCCGGGTCGTTCCAGTCTGGGTCCTCGCCGTCGTCCACCGCCTCGATGTGCTCGACGCGGCGTGGTCAACATACGAGAGTCATCAGAAGAGGACTGTACGTGGAGAGCCTGACGGCTGGGACCACGAGGTCCATGGTCGCACACAAGGAAAGTTCCTCCTTATTATGCACTGTACATGCACTGTACGTGGGAAGGGCTTCTAAATTTCGTGAAAAAAACGTTCCCCCCGCTGACAGGTCGGACCCACCAGCTATATCTTCATGCGCAAGGAAGTGCCTCCTTATTATGCACCAAAAAATGAATACCCCCTGCTAGCTGGGACCCACCATAGTGAGTGGCTGACTTGTGGGCCTACTAAGTTGACGAGGACGGAGGGCTTTGTCAACTTAGTCAATATGAATGATTCTAGCTCCAGTGACCGTACGATGTCCATCCAACGGCCATAGTGCTTCTTCAACCTCTGGTCTTCTTGCTCCAGCCGCCCAAAGCAGCGTCGGTCGTGCCGCGTGCTCCTGCCTCTCGTGGCCGGCTGTGATGCCGCGGAGGCCTCACCGCCTCCTACTTCTCCCACCGCTGGCCCAGGGTATCCCTCTACTCACCCACACCCCCTGTTATTCTGCGGCAATGGCAGCCTCACGCCGCAGCCGAACCAATGAACCCTCGTACTCCTCTTCGCGTGGGCATCCACTGTCGCGTCTTCCCCGGCTCCGCGTCGTCCCCTTCCTAGGCCTCACCGTCGTCCACCGTCTTGGTGCTCTCGGCGCGGCGTGGTCAATGTGGTCAACGACCGACTTCCATCGGAAGAGTACTGTACGTGGAGAGGCTGGCAGCTGGGTCCACGGCCATAGCCCATTTTTTTGTGATTTGCCAAGTAAGTCGCTTTGTCAGGCCTGTTGGGCTGCAAATCTTTCAAGACGAGGAGAGCTTCATTTGGCTGGCCGAGAAAATGGCCTATCAGTAATGAGAAATGGGTTGTACATTTTTAAAACACATCAAACCGACAATTAGTGTCAAATATCTTTTTTCCATTTCGAGATTTTAAATTACATTAATTTTTATGCGTGGAGAATTTATTGGATTTTATATTGATATACATTTATTTTTAAAATCAGTTTGAATGTGAGTCGAAATTTCGGGATTAAAAACAGTTCGGACCGCACCAAAATATGCAAAATTTCATATAATTTTTTAACCGTGGACACAATATGGGATGTAATGCTAACAAAAAGAATATGGGCTCCAAAAAAACCTTAAGAATTAGCAAATGGGTTGTAAATTATTAGAAATAATGGCAGATGGGTTGTATGCTGTTTTCCACAGATTTGAGGCTTTCCTAAAAAAAGGTTGACGCACAAGCAGTGACTGTTGGATGTCCATCGAATGGCCGTCGTGCTTCTTCAATCTCTGCTCTTCCTGCTCCAGCCGCTCAAACAAGCGCCGGCGGGACTGCCTGCTCCCTCCTCCCCGCGGCAGGCTGTGCTGCCGCGCAGGCCTCACCGCCCCACCGTACTCCCATCGCTGGCCTAGCCATCCCTCTACTCACCCACACCTACTGTTATTCTCCGGCGATGGCAGACGAACCAGTAAACCCTCGTACAGTCGTACTCCCCTCCACGTGGGAAACAACTGCCGAGTCTTCCCTGCCTCCGGGTCGTTACTGTCCTAGGCCTCGTCGTCGTCCACCGCCCTGGTGCTCTCGGCGCGGCCTGGTCAAAGTGGTCAACGTCTGACATGCATCTGAAGTGGACTGTACATGGAGAGGCCGACAGCTGGGTCCACGGCCGCACGCAAGGAAATGCCTCCTTATTACACACAAAATAATGATTCCTCCACCTAACATCAGGGACCCACCAAAAGGGCCTCTGTATTTCATGAAAAAACGTTACCGCCGCTGACAGCTCGGACCCACCAGCTATATCTTCGCACGCAAGGAGGTGCCTCCTTATTACGCACAAAAAAATGAATACTCCCCCTGTTAGCTGGGACCCAGTATAGTGGCACGCTGACTTGTGGGTTCACTAAGTTGACGGGGACGGAGGGCTTTGTCAACTTCGTCAATATGCATGATTCTAGCTCTAGTGACCGTAGGATGTCCATCCAACGACCGTAGTGCTTCTTCAACCTCTGGTCTTCTTGCTCCAGCCGCCCAAACCAGCGCCGGTCGTGCCTCGTGCTCCTGCCTCCCATGGCCAGCTGCAATGCGGCAGAGGCCCCACCGCCCCCTACTACTCCCACCGCTGGCCAGGCCATCCCTCTACTCACCCACACCCCCTGTTATTCTGCGGCGACGGCAGCCTCACACCGCAGCGAACCAGTGAACCCTCGTACTTCTCTATGCGTGGGCATCCACTGCCGCGTCTTCCCTGGCTCCGCGTCGTCCCCTTCCAAGGCCTCGCCGTCGTCCACCGCCCTGGTGCTCTCGGCGCGGCGCGGTCAACGTGGTCAAGGAACGGCTTTCATCGGACGTGGACTGTACGTGGAGAGGCTGACAGCTGGGTCCACGGCCGCAGCAAGGAAGTGCCTCCTTATTATGTGCAAAATAATTATTCCTCCACCTGACAGCGGGGACCCGCCGGACGGGCCACCGTATTTGACGAGAAAATCGTTTTCCCCTGACTGCTGGGACCCACCAGCTACATCTTCGCATGCAAGGAAGTGCGTCTGGGTAAAAAAACGATTCGCCCCCCTGACTGCTGGGACCCACCAGCTACATCTTCCCAGGCAAGGAAGTGCGTGACAGTCGGGACCCACCTGGTCGAAACGTACGTAGTGTTGTCATTCTGGTCGCGAACGTGTACGTACATATATACTGGTGGATGTAGAGGCGCGCACATGTCGTAGTAGAGGCGCGTACGTGTCGTAGTAGAGGCGCGCACGTAGCATGTACACGTACGTACAACGGCCAGGGTGCATGAAAGAAAATACGGCCACGTATGTGTACATACGGGCGGGGTCTCGAACGCCTACTCGCGCATACGTACGGCCAGGGCTCGTGTACATCGCTGGGTCGGAACGGAGAAACAGCATCGTCGTCGTGGTCATGGGGAGGCAACGGAATGCGTCGTGTTCATGCGGAGGCAACAGAATGCGTCGTGTTCATCGGGAGGCAACGGAACGCGTGGGAGCCAACCGGCTGGGTCGGAAAGGAATGCGTGGTCGTGTTCATCGGGAGGGCTTGGACGGAACAGGCGATGGAAACGAGGCCTGGCATACCGCACAACGGAGGAAACGGACCTCCTACGTTCGGAACGGGGTCCTGTTGATCGGGAGGGGTCTGGTGTACCGCAAAACAAAGGAAATGGACCTCCTATGGTCGACACGGGGGTCCTGTTGATAGGGAGGGGTGTGACGTACCGCAAAACGGACGAAACGGACCTCCTACGGTCAAAACGGGGGTCCTGTTGATCGGCAGGGGTGTGGCGTACCGCAAAACGGGACTCCACGGGATATTGTTCATCTCCACCGTCGACCTCCTCCAGCCTCCACGGGCTACCATCGACCTCCTCCAGCCTCCACGGGCTCCTGTTCATCCACCCTCCACCACGCGCTACTCCACCGGCTACTGTTCAACCACCCCTCCATCGTCTACTGTTCATCCAGCCCTCCACACCACCGGGTCCTGTTCAACTGTAACGCCCTCGATGCGGCTATATCTCCCACGTGTCGAAGCACGACTTAGAGGCATAACCGCATTGAAAGCAATGTCGCAAGTGAGGTAATCTTCACACAACCCATGTAATACATAAGGGAAAGAGATACATAGTTGGCTTACAATCGCCACTTCACACAAATACATGAACAAAACATTACATCATACAGTTACAATCAGGGCCCGACTACCGAGCCAAAATAAAAGAATAAACCCCAAAAGCGACAAAGGTCCCCGATCGACCCCAACTGGGCTCCACTACTGATCGACTAGAACGAAACAACACAATGCACAAGATCTTCATCAAAATCCTCCTTGAGCTCGGGTGCGTCACCTGCACGTACTCATCGGCACCTGCAAACTGGTTTTGGAAGTATCTGGTGAGTCACGGGGACTCAGCAATCTCACACCCGCGAGATCAAGACTATTTAAGCTTATAGGTAGGATAGGGTAGTGAGGTGGAGCTGCAGCAAGCGAATAGCATATATGGTGGCTAACATACGCAAAAGAGAGCGAGAAGAGAAGGCAAAGCACGGTCGAACAACTATGATCAATAAGTGATCCTGAACTACTTACGTCAAGCATAACTCCAACAACCGTGTTCACTTCCCGGACCCCGCCGAGAAGAGACCATCACGGTTACACACATGGTTGGTGTATTATTAATTAAGATCAACTTCGGGTTTTCTACAACCGGACATTAACAAATTCCCATCTGCCACATAACCGCGGGCACGGCTTTCGAAAGTTCAAAACCCTGCAGGGGTGTCCCAACTTAGCCCATGATAAGCTCTCACGATCAACGAAGGATATTCCTTCTCCCCGGGAAGACCCGATCAGTCTGGGAATCCCGTCTACAAGATATTTCGACATCAATAAAACAAGTCCAGCAAAGCCGCCCGATGCGCTGACATCCTGATAGGAGCTGCACATATCTCGGTCTCAGGGCAACACCGGATGAGACATCCTACGAGTAAAACCAAACCTCAAGTTTCCTCGAGGGGGCCCCGCAGTCTACTCGTTTCGGGCAAACACTTAGACAAGCATTGGCCCGGGGGGGCTAAATAAAGATGACCCTCAGGTTGATCAGACCCAAGGGAAAGGGATAGGTGGTAGGCAAATGGTAAAACCAAGGTTGGGCCTTGCTGGAAGAGTCTTATTCAAAGCGAACTGTCAAGGGGGTCCCATAAATCACCCGACCGCGTTAGGGACGCAAAATCCGGGAACATAACACCGGTATGACGGAAACTAGGGCGGCAAGAGTGGAACAAAACACCAGGCATAAGGCCGAGCCTTCCACCCTTTACCAAGTATATAGATGCATTAATTAAATAAGATATATTGTGATATCCCAACAAGTAAACATGTTCCAACAAGGAACAACAAGTCCATGTTCCAAAAAGGAACAAACTTCATCTTCACCTGCAACTAACAACGCTATAAGAGGGGCTGAGCAAAGCGGTAACATAGCCAAACAACGGTTTGCTAGGAAAGGATGGTTAGGGATTGACATGGCAATATGGGAGGCATGATAAAGCAAGTGGTAGGTATCGTAGCATAGGCATAGCAAAAGAGCGAGCAACTAGCGAGCAAAGATAGAAGTGATTTCGGGGGTATGGTCATATTGCCTGAGATCCCGCAAGGAAGAAGAACGAGTCCATGAAGAAGACAAACGGATGTAGACGAACGGATCCTCACAATCGCAACATTATCGGAACTAACCCGAAGAAGCAACACCGGAAAGAAGCAAACAACAAAGTAAACAACCAACACATGAACATGGCATGAAATGCGAGATGTGGTATGCAATGCATATGCATGCGCGGGAAGGGAAAAGATGAACCAGGCATAATCTTGACAAACCAAGTATGCCACTAGAAAGGTGAGATTATTTCGGTTGAAATCGATATAAAGATCACCGGAATCGGATGCACGGTTTGCAAATGACAAGCAAAACAAGAATGACAAGATTCTGCCATTAACAGCATGATGCTACTTAGCAGGCAACAAGAAACTAAGCTACTTCACCCAAAAATATCAACAAAGCACATGACAGTAATCTACTCAAGATGCTTGAGAAAAGATGAACACTGAGCTACGGCTAAATATCATCATAACAGGTTCAAACAATCATGGCAAAAGTGCAAAAGATAACAGGTTCACAGACTTGAGAGAATAACAACATGCCAGAAATTAACATCAGGATGACATGTTTAGAGCAATGAAACAACATGCTACAGGAACACAATATAGCAAAATAAGGCATGACATGAATCTACTCAAAGCACCTAAAAAAAGTCCCTTACTGACCATAAGCCAAAAAGGATCAGAAAATATAATAACACCCATGTCAATTAAGCAAGTTTCGTTACAGATTTCAAAAACAGATAACAAGTAGACATGTTTACGAGCTCGATGCACTCACTACAGAGCATTGCATGATAAACTAAGCATACATCCATCACGAAGACATGGCATAGAAGCCTTACATGGCAAGAATAACATCATAGCATGCAAGGATCAACTACACCAAGCTTGGCAAAATCGAATAACATGTAAACAATCTGCCAGCAACATTTTATAGCAAAAGTAGAGCTCGATTGACTCAAGCTATGGTACTCCATAAATATAAAAAAAGGCATGGATGGATAGAGCAAATCCATATTCTCAAAACATTCTTACTGATCATGCTCAAAATAGGCATAGATCTCTCTGAAACAACAAGAACACATGGCATAAAAATAACAGCAGGCAGGGACTTACTGAAATTACTAAGTCTCTGAAATCAGCAACATTAAGTACCCTAGTTTGCATGCTTGTGCTAGTCACCACAAAGATCACAAAAATACATGGCATAAATCTCTGGAAAGATGGCATGGAATATTACAAAACACATGTAGGACTCAACTTCATAGGATGCACACATCAATCATGGCAAAAATGACAGAAGTGCATGTTCTGATAAGAATCAGAAACTAACATCACATAGCCCTCTTCTAACAGAATTTCGGGCATCAAGATGAACTCAAATGAAAATTATGCAATGGAATGAAATGATGTACTCATCGAGACGAACAATTTGATATATTATACGCCCAAAACGGAGCCACGGATGCATAGAGTTATGATGCGATGAACATGGCAATATGATGCAAGAGATCCTGGGACTTAGCCAAAATTTACCTCCGCGAAAAGTCAACGCGGGACGACGTGGTACCGTGACGGAGGGATCCGGGGCGACGGGGCGCGTTTGGATCACGGGACGGGTGGATCTCGTCCCGATCCGGAGGTCGCCGGAGAAGCTCGCCGGAGAAGGGCGCGGGTGGCCGGAGTTGGACGGGGAGACGCCGGCGTGCGGGGTCCGGCGAGGGGAGGAGGTGCGCGGCGCGCGGAGGGCGAGGTGCGGCGGCGGGCGGTGGCGAGCGCACGCGGCGGCGGGCGGAGGGCGAGGTGCGGCAGCGGTGGCGCGCGCCGGCGAGGAGGACGCGGCGGCGACGCGGGAGCGCATGCGGGCCGGGAGGCGCGGGGTCGCAGCGCGGTGGGGCGGCGTGGCGCGGTGGAGGCGGCGCGGGCTCGCGCGGCACGCGGTACGGGAGGCGGCGGCGGCCGGCGGGAGCGGCGATGCGGGCGGCGGCGCCGGATGGCGGCGGGCGGCGGAGTCGGGCCTGCGCAGGGAGGCGCAGCCCCGGGCGGCGGCGCGCTTCGGGCCCGCGCGGGCCCCGGATGGGCTCCGCGGGCCGGCGGGTGCGGGAGGAGAGAGAGATAGCGGGCGCGGATTACACTCAAGGTCCGACTACGGTACCAAAATGAAAGTAGACTACCCCAAATGCTAAATAGATCCCCGGATCACCCAACTGGGCTCCAGTACTGATCATCTGGAAAAGACACATAATAACGGCCACGTTCCTCGTCGAACTCCCAAGTGAGCTCGGACGTGTCATCTGCACTGGCATCGTTTGTACCTGCAACTATTGTGATAATATCTGTGAGTCACGGGGACTCAGCAATCTCACACCCGCAAGATCAAGACTATTTAAGCTTATAGGTAGGAAAGGATAGTGAGGTGGAGCTGCAGCAAGCGACTAGCATATATAGTGGCTACAACGCAAAAGAGAGCGAGAAGAGAGAGCAAAGCACGGTCGTGAAGCTAGAAATGATCAAGAAGTGATCCTAGAACAACCTACGTCAAACATAACTCCAACACCGTGTTCACTTCCCGGACCCCGCCGAGAAGAGACCATCACGGTTACACACGCGGTTGATGTGTTTTAGTTAAGGTCAACTTTGGGTTTTCTACAACCGGACATCAACAAATTCCCATCTGCCTCATAACCGCGGGCACGGCTTTCGAAAGATAATACCCTGCAGGGGTGTCCCAACTTAGCCCAAGATAAGCTCTCACGGTCAACGAAGGATATTCCTTCTACCGGGAAGACCCGATCAATCTCGGAATCCCGGACTACAAGACATTTCGACAGCAACAAAAAAGTCCAGCAAAGCCGCCCGGTTGTGCCGACAAATCCTGATAGGAGCTGCACATATCTCGGTCTCAGGGCACATCCGGATGAACACTCCATACAACTAAAACCAGCCCTTGAGTTGCCCCGAGGTGGCGCTGCAAAGGGCTCTAGTTTGGACCAGCAATCGAAGGAGAACTGGCTCGGGGGGGTTAAAATAAAGATGACCCTTGAGTCTGCAGAACCCAAGGGAAAAAGGCTTAGGTGGCAAATGGTAAAACCAATGTTGGGCCTTGCTGGAAAAGTCTTATTCAAAGCGAACTGTCAAGGGGGTCCCATAAATCACCCAACCATGTAAGGAATGCAAAATCCGGGAACATAACACCGGTATGACGGAAACTAGGGTGGCAAGAGTGGAACAAAACACCAGGCAAAAGGCCGAGCCTTCCACCCTTTACCAAGTATATAGATGCATTAATTAAATAAGAGGTATTGTGATATCCCAACAAGTAAACATGTTCCAACAAGGAACAACAAGTCCATGTTCCAACAAGGAACAAACTTCATCTTCACCTGCAACTAGCAACGCTATAAGAGGGGCTGAGCAAAACGGTAACATAGCCAATCAATGGTTTGCTAGGACATGGATGGTTAGGGGCTGACATGGAAATATAGGAGGCATGATATAGCAAGTGGTAGGTATCGCAGCATAGGCATAGCAAAAGAGCGAGCAATCTAGCAAGCAAAGATAGAAGTGATTTCGAGGGTATGGTCATCTTGCCTGCAAGGTTCTCAGAGTTGTCGAAAGCTTGGTCCTCGAAAGCGTTCTCAACAGGTTCCTCGTTCACGTACTCGTCTCCCGGCTCTACCCACAACAAGAACACAAGCAGAGGAACAAATATCAACCACGATGCAATGCACTACCAACGTGATGCAAAACATGGCATGATATGCGAGATGTGATATGCAATGCATATGCGTGCTCCGGAAGGAAAAAATGAACAAGTCATAATCTTGGCAAACCAAGTATGCCACTGGATAGGTGAGGTGATTTCGGTTGAAATTGATATAAAGATCACCGGAATCGGATGCACGGTTTGCAAATGACGAGCAATACAAGAATGACACGAATCTGCCATTAACAGCATGATGCTACTTAGCAAGCAACAAGTAATTAAGCTACTGCACCCAAACATATCAACAAAGCATATGACAGAATCTACACAAGATGCACGACAAAAGATGAACACTGAGCTACAGCTAATTCACACCATAACAGGTTCAAACAAGCATGGCAAAAGTGAAAAAGATAACAGGTTCACAGACTTAATGAAAATAACAACATAGCAGAAACTAACATCAGGATGACATGTTCAGAGCAATGAAACAACATGCTACAGATCAGGACATAGCGAATTAAGCCATGGCATAAATCTACTCTGAGCACTTGACAAAAGTCCCTTACTGACCATAAGCCAAAAAGGATCAGAAAATATGATAACACCCATGTCAATTAAGCAAGTTTCGTTACATGTTTCAAACTTAGCAGAAAACTGGACATGTCAAAAACATATAACAAGTAGGCATGTTTACGAGCTCGATGCACTCACTAAAGAGCATTTCATGATAAACTAAGCATACATACATCAAGAAGACATGGCATAGGAACTACACATGGCAAGAATAACATCATATCATGCAAGGATCAACTACACCAAGCTTGGCAAAGTCGAACAACATGTAAACAATCTGCCAGCAACATTTTCAAGCAAAAGTAGAGCTCGATTGACTCAAGCTATGGCACTCCAAAAATACTAACAAAGGCATGGATGGATATAGCACATCCTCAAGTTCAAAACACCCTTACTGATCATGCTCAAATTATGCATAGATCTCTCAGAAACAACATGAACACATGGCATGAAAATAACAGCAGTCAGGGACTTAGTGAAATTACTAAGTCTATGAAGTCAGCAAGATCAAGTGCCCTAGTTTGCATGCTTGTGCTAGTCACCACAGAGATCACAAAAATACATGGCATAATTATATGGAAAGGTAACATGGCATATTACAAAACTCATGTAGGACTCAACTTCATAGGACGTACACATCAATCATGGCAAAAAAGACAAAAGGGCATGTTCAGGTAGGAATCAGAAACTAACATCAACTAGCCCTTTTCTAACAGCATTTCGGGCCTCAAGATGACCTCAAATGAAAATTATGCAATGGAACGAAATGATGTACTCTTCTAGGCGAACAAGTTGACATATTATACGCACGAAACGGAGCTAAGGATACAAAGTTATAGCATGATGAACATGGCAAGATATTATGAAAAACATGGGACTTAGCAGAAAAATGAGAGGGGAAAAGTCAACCACCGGCGCGGAAAACGAGGTTCGCCGGGATCTCGATCGGATCCGGGATCCGGCGACTCCGGCGGGCGCGCGGCGAGGACTGCGGCACGGGGAGGCGGCGGACGACGGCGGGGGAGGCGGCGCGGACCCCGGCGCGGGCGCGCGGGTCCGAGGCGGCGAGGAGCTCCGGCCCCGCGGGAGGCGCAGCGACGGCGGCGGCTGTCGACGGCTGGGCGCGGTCGGGCGCGGGGGCGAGGCGTCGCGAGGCGCGGCCCGGATCGGGCGCGGGGAGGGCCGGCCGCGGGCTCGCGGGCCGGCGGCGCGACGCCACGTGGCAGGCGGCCACTGGCTGCGGGCGGCGGCGCGGGCTTCGTCCGGCAGCGGCGGACACGTCCGCCCGCGCGTAGAGACAAAGTTTTAGGGTTTCGGGGTGTTGGACCCGTGAATGGAGGAGGGGGAGGTGTTTTTATAGGTAGGAGGAGCTAGGAGGCTCCAAATGGAGAGCGGTTTTCGGCCACACGATCGTGATCGAACGGCGGTGGACATGGGAGTGTCTTAGATGGGTTATTGCGGCGCGGGCTGCAACACACACGAGGCCTTCACGGTTATCCGGTTAACCGTTGGAGTACCAAACGAACTCCGATTGACCCGAAACTTGACAGGCGGTCTACCGGTGCTATACCAAGGCCGCTTGACAAACCTCGGTCCAATCCGAGAAAGTTTAATACCCGCTCACGAAGAAATGTAAAAGGGGACGCCGGGGAACATAGGAGCGCCGGATTGCAAAATGGACAACGGGGAAAATGCTCGGATTCATGAGACGAACACGTATGCGAATGCGATGCACATGATGACGTGATATGAAATGCATGACATGAACAAAATGCAAAACGAAGGGAAACCCAACCACGGAGGAAAAATCATAACACATAGCCGAAAATGGCAAGAGTTGGAATACAAATATGGCAAGTTACATCTGGGGCGTTACAACACTCCACCGCTACGAGAGGATCTCGTCCCGAGATCTAGGACTGAAAGAACTCTGGGTACTCAGAACATAGGTGATCCTCACGCTCCCAGGTGGCTTCTCGGTCCGAATGGTGTGACCATTTCACTTTCAGGAATTTGATTGACTTGTTGCGAGTCTTGCGCTCAGTTGTTTCAAGTATAGCAACGGGATGCTCATGATAGGACAAATCTTCTTGAAGATCAATCTCTTCGAAGTTGATGGTGCGCTCAGGCGTCTTGAAGCACTTGCAAAGCTGCGACACGTGGAAGACATCGTGCACATTTGCAAAATTGGAGGGAAGGTCAAGTTGATAGGCGAGATCGCCTCGTTTGCCGATGATCTTGAAAGGTCCCACGTATCTTGGGGCAAGTAAACATGATCTTGAGGAGGACGCGGCGGCGACGCGGGAGCGCATGCGGGCCGGGAGGCGCGGGGTCGCAGCGCGGTGGGGCGGCATGGCGCGGTGGAGGCGGCGCGGGCTCGCGCGGCGCGCTGTACGGGAGGCGGCGGCGGCCGGCGGGAGCGGCGATGCGGGCGGCGGCGCCGGCGATGGCGGTGGGCGGCGGAGTCGGGCCTGCGCAGGGAGGCGCAGCCCCGGGCGGCGGCGCGCTTCGGGCCCGCGCGGCCCCCGGATGGGCTCCGCGGGCCGGCGGGCGCGGGAGGCGAGAGAGATAGCGGGCGCGGAGGCCACGTGGCGCGGTGGGATTGGGCGCGGCGAGGGCGGAGCTGACGTGGCATGCTCTGATTGGCCGGGGTGAGGTGGCTGAGCGCGGTGGACACGTCCGGTGCGGGGGCGGACGCGTCCGGCTGCGGGAGGAGGACGAAGCTAGGGTTCATCTGCGCGAAAAATCCGAGGGGGAGCACATATTTATAGGTAGAGGGGGCTAGGAAGCTCCAAATGGAGTGCGGTTTTCCGCCACGCGATCGTGATCGAACGACCGAGATGATGGAAGTGACTTAGATGGGTTTTGGGCCACTTTGAAGGGGGTGTTGGGCTGCACCAAAAGAGGCCTTCACGGTAGCCCGGTTAACCGTTGGAGTATCAAACGACCTCCGAATGACCCGAAACTTGGCAGGCGGTCTATCGGTGCTATACCAAGGCCGCTTGACAAACCTCGGTCCATTCTGAGAAAGTTTAATACACGCTCACAGAAAAAGGTAAAAGGGGACGCCGGGGAACATAGGAGCGCCGGATTGCAAAACGGACAACGGGGAAAATGCTCGGATGCATGAAACGAACACGTATGCAAATGTGATGCACATGATGACATGATATGAAATGCAGATGATGACATGGCAAAGTGCAACACACAAGCACATGACATGGCAACGATGACGAATAACTGGCGGACACCTGGCGCATCGAATCCGGGGCGTTACAACACTCCACCACTACGAGAGGATCTCGTCCCGAGATCTAGAATGGCACCGGAGGGGAAAATGGAAGAGAAAGAGAAGAGGTAAAACTAAGTTGCTTCTTTGACAAACGAGCGAAACCAAAGAACCTTGAGAGGTTAAACAAAATGAAAGAACGAAAACAACAAAGATGAACAAAGTTGAAAACACTTTGTTAGGAAAGAGGAACATGGGATATGACGAGAACCCAGCGGTTAAGAGACAAGATAGAAATAGAAACCACTCCGGTTAAAACAAGATAGAGAAGGAATAAGATTGGTATAAACTGGGCAGCACTCCGACTGAAAATGGAAGGGAATAGAACATGAACTTGACAAGATGAGGGGATACTTGACGAAAACAACAACACACTGCCTCCGGAACAAATGAAAGAGTGGAATCAAGAGAACAGAGAAGAGAACAACAAATTCTATCACAATTGAATTTGAAAGAGCCTCCTTAAAAAGAAGGATTGAACGGAACTGTTGGAAAACCAACAACGAAAGGAACAAGCTTGTAGTGGGCTTATGGCAAACATCTCAAAATGATGAGGTGACAACCGGCCACTAACGAAAACAACTGCTTGCTTGAGATCAACGAAGAGATGAAAACTTCTCTCGCCGAGAGGATAGGAGAAAACTTGGATCATTGATAAGCACCACAAATAGCAACATTCCCAATGGAAGTCTTTAGGTGAAATATATTCCAAGATAACTCCAACAAAGAGATTGATGGATTTAGTATACCTCATTCTTGACAACAAGTGAATCATGAGACATGAACTCAAGTTGTCGAGAATGACATAACACCACCTCAATGATAAGGTAGAACGAATTGCACTTTAAAATGCCAGATAAAGAATATTTAGCTCCTCTGAAAGAATCTCGATGAACACTTCGAGAAGGAATTAAATCCTTTGTGAAACCTCATGTGGCCTCCATAAAGAACTCCGGTAATAAAAGAATGATCACAAAGAAATGTAGGATGAAAAGAGTAAGATTGAAGCCTTGCAATGATTTAGATGGATCTTCGTGATGATGAGAGCTTGGAACTCCGGGAAAAGAAAAGATGAAACAATTGAAATCAAGAATTTGAAGAACCTCCGGAATAGGGAATAGAATTTACTCGATGAAACAGGAATAAGAATTACATTATGCTTATCCTTCACCAATTTAGATTGATGACCAACAACGGATTTGGCATACTACTTATTCTCGTAGGAAGGATTAAGATAGATATTGCGCAAAATTGAGAATGTCTTCAATGAACCGCCGGTAGGATTGGAAAGAAAGAATGAATCTATATGATAACACGGGAAGAAGGATCTTGAACGAATGTAATGCCCTCGATGCGGCTATATCTCCCACGTGTCGAGGCACGACTTAGAGGCATAACCGCATTGAAAGCAATGTCGCAAGTGAGGTAATCTTCACACAACCCATGTAATAAATAAAGGGAAAGAGATACATAGTTGGCTTACAGTCGCCACTTCTCACAAGTACATAAATAAACATTCATTATCCAGATTACACTCAAGGTCCGACTACGGTACCAAAATGAAAGTAGACTACCCCAAATGCTAAATAGATCCCCGGATCACCCAACCGGGCTCCACTACTGATCATCTGGAAAAGACACATAATAACGGCCACGTTCCTCGTCGAACTCCCAAGTGAGCTCGGACGCGTCATCTGCACTGGCATCGTTGGTACCTGCAACTGTTGTGATAATATCTGCGAGTCACGGGGACTCAGCAATCTCACACCCGCGAGATCAAGACTATTTAAGCTTATAGGTAGGAAAGGATAGTGAGGTGGAGCTGCAGCAAGCGACTAGCATATATGGTGGCTACAACGCAAAAGAGAGCGAGAAGAGAGAGCAAAGCACGGTCGTGAAGCTAGAAATGATCAAGAAGTGATCCTAGAACAACCTACGTCAAACATAACTCCAACACCGTGTTCACTTCCCGGACCCCGCCGAGAAGAGACCATCACGGTTACACACGCGGTTGATGTGTTTTAGTTAAGGTCAACTTTGGGTTTTCTACAACCGGACATCAACAAATTCCCATCTGCCTCATAACCGCGGGCACGACTTTCGAAAGATAATACCTTGCAGGGGTGTCCCAACTTAGCCCAAGATAAGCTCTCACGGTCAACGAAGGATATTCCTTCTACCGAGAAGACCCGATCAATCTCGGAATCCCGGACTACAAGACATTTCGACAGCAACAAAAAAGTCCAGCAAAGCCGCCCGATTGTGCCGACAAATCCTTATAGGAGCTGCACATATCTCGGTCTCAGGGCACATCCGGATGAACACTCCATACAACTAAAACCAGCCCTCGAGTTGCCCCGAGGTGGCGCTGCAAAGGGCTCTAGTTTGGACCAGCAATCGAAGGAGAACAGGCCCGGGGGGGTTAAAATAAAGATGACCCTTGAGTCTGCAGAACCCAAGGGAAAAAGGCTTAGGTGGCAAATGGTAAAACCAATGTTGGGCCTTGCTGGAAAAGTCTTATTCAAAGCGAACTGTCAAGGGGGTCCCATAAATCACCCAACCGTGTAAGGAACGCAAAATCCGGGAACATAACACCGGTATGACGGAAACTAGGATGGCAAGAGTGGAACAAAAACACCAGGCAAAAGGCCGAGCCTTCCACCCTTTACCAAGTATAAAGATGCATTAATTAAATAAGAGGTATTGTGATATCCCAACAAGTAAACATGTTCCAACAAGGAACAACAAGTCCATGTTTCAACAAGGAACAAACTTCATCTTCACCTGCAACTAGCAACGCTATAAGAGGGGCTGAGCAAAACGGTAACATAGCCAATCAACGGTTTGCTAGGACATGGATGGTTAGGGGCTGACATGGAAATATAGGAGGCATGATATAGCAAGTGATAGGTATCACAGCATAGGCATAGCAAAAGAGCGAGCAATCTAGCAAGCAAAGATAGAAGTGATTTCGAGGGTATGGTCATCTTGCCTGCAAGGTTCTCAGAGTTGTCGAAAGCTTGGTCCTCGAAAGCATTCTCAACAGGTTCCTCGTTCACGTACTCATCTCCTGGCTCTACCCACAACAAGAACACAAGCAGAGGAACAAATATCAACCACGATGCAATGCACTACCAACGTGATGCAAAACATGGCATGATATGCGAGATGTGATATGCAATGCATATGCGTGCTCCGGAAGGAAAAAATCAACAAGGCATAATCTTGGCAAACCAAGTATGCAAATGGATAGTTGAGGTGATTTCGGTTGAAATCGATATAAAGATCACCGGAATCGGATGCACGGTTTGCAAATGACGAGCAATACAAGAATGACACGAATCTGCCATTAACAGCATGATGCTACTTAGCAAGCAACAAGTAATTAAGCTACTGCACCCAAACATATCAACAAAGCATATGACAGAATCTACACAAGATGCACGACAAAAGATGAACACTGAGCTACAGCTAATTCACACCATAACAGGTTCAAACAAGCATGGCAAAAGTGAAAAAGATAACAGGTTCACAGACTTAATGAAAATAACAACATAGCATAAACTAACATCAGGATGACATGTTCAGAGCAATGAAACAACATGCTACAAGATCAGGAGATAGCAAAGTAAGACATGGCATGAATCTACTCTAAGCACTTGACAAAAGTCCCTTACTGACCATAAGCCAAAAAGGATCAGAAAATATGATAACACCCATGTCAATTAAGCAAGTTTCGTTACAGGTTTCAGACTTAGCAGAAAACTGGACATGTCAAAAACATATAACAAGTAGGCATGTTTACGAGCTCGATGCACTCACTAAAGAGCATTTCATGATAAACTAAGCATACATACATCAATAAGACATGGCATAGGAACTACACATGGCAAGAATAACATCATATCATGCAAGGATCAACTACACCAAGCTTGGCAAAGTCGAACGACATGTAAACAATCTGCTAGCAACATTTTCAAGCAAAAGTAGAGCTCGATTGACTCAAGCTATGGCACTCCAAAAATACTAACAAAGGCATGGATGGATATAGAACATCCTCAAGTTCAAAACACCCTTACTGATCATGCTCAAATTATGCATAGATCTCTCAGAAACAACATGAACACATGGCATGAAAATAACAGCAGTCAGGGACTTAGTGAAATTACTAAGTCTATGAAGTCAGCAAGATCAAGTGCCCTAGTTTGCATGCTTGTGCTAGTCACCACAAAGATCACAAAAATACATGGCATAATTCTATGGAAAGGTAACATGGCATATTACAAAACTCATGTAGGACTCAACTTCATAGGAGGTACACATCAATCATGGCAAAAAAGACAAAAGGGCATGTTCAGGTAGGAATCAGAAACTAACATCAACTAGCCCTCTTCTAACAGCATTTCGGTCCTCAAGATGACCACGAATGAAAATTATGCAATGGAACGAAATGATGTACTCTTCTAGGCGAACAATTCGACATATTATACGCACGAAACGGAGCTAAGGATGCAAAGTTATAGCATGATGAACATGGCAAGATATTATGAAAAACATGGGACTTAGAAGAAAAATGAGAGGGGAAAAGTCAACCACCGGCGCGGAAAACGAGGTTCGCCGGGATCTCGATCGGATCCGGGATCCGGCGACTCCCGCGGGCGCGCGGCGAGGACTGCGGCGCGGGGAGGCGGCGGACGACGGCGGGGGAGGCGGCGCGGACCCCGGCGCGGGCGCGCGGGTCCGAGGCGGCGAGGAGCTCCGGCCCCGCGGGAGGCGCGGCGATGGCGGCGCGCGGTCGGGCGTGGGGCGAGGCGGCGCGAGGCGCGGCCCGGATCAGGCGCGGGGAGGGCCGGCCGCGGGCTCGCGGGCCGGCGGCGCGGGGTGGCGGCGCGACGCCACGTGGCAGGCGGTCACTGGCTGCGGGCGGCGGCGCGGGCTTCGTCCGGCAGCGGCGGACACGTCCGCCCGCGCGGAGAGACGAATTTTTAGGGTTTCGGGATGTTGGACCCGTGAATGGAGGAGGGGGAGGTGTTTTTATAGGTAGGAGGAGCTAGGAGGCTCCAAATGGAGAGCGGTTTTCGGCCACGCGATCGTGATCGAACGGCGGTGGACATGGGAGTGTCTTAGATGGCTTATTGCGGCGCGGGCTGCAACACACACGAGGCCTTCACGGTTACCCGGTTAACCGTTGGAGTACCAAACGAACTCCGATTGACCCGAAACTTGACAGGCGGTCTACCGGTGCTATACCAAGGCCACTTGACAAACCTCGGTCCAATCCGAGAAAGTTTAATACCCTCTCACGAAGAAATGTAAAAGGGGACGCCGGGGAACATAGGAGCGCCGGATTGCAAAACGCACAACGTAGAAAATGCTCGGATTCATGAGACGAACACGTATGCGAATGCGATGCACATGATGACGTGATATGAAATGCATGACATGAACAAAATGCAAAACGAAGGGAAACCCAACCACGGAGGAAAAATCATAACACATAGCCGAAAATGGCAAGAGTTGGAATACAAATATGGCAAGTTACATCTGGGGCGTTACACCGAAGCACCGTAAGAATTGAAAATGAACGAAGAAAAGATAAAGAAACACCGGGAAGAGTTAGCAAATGAACGAAGATATTTGAGAGAATTTAGATATAAATGAACGCAGAGATCCCGATCTGAATAGAGTATACTTGAATGATGCACCGGTATGATTTGGAGAACGAGAGCTGAAAGCTGAGAATGAATAATTCCGAGATGATGGACTCCGGAGAATCAAACTGAAAAGACTCCTGAAATGCTCCGGATGGGTGAAAAGAATTCTCACAATCGAAAACAATTATGAGAGGATGGCATCAAGCTAGAACCATGAATCTTGAAGAGAATGGAGCAAGATTTAAGAGAAACTCTTCTTCGGTCTTCAAAATCTGAGAATGACGACGAGAAACACCACCGCGAATTGTTGAGGCACTCCGGAAAGAAAATTAGAAAGGTTGAACCAATGATGAAAGAATTGAAGAATCTTAGAGAAAGACATTTGACTGATGGTAAATCATTCTTACGTCAAACTTGGAAAAGAATTTGGGAATAGCTTCGAGATGATTAGAAGAGTCAGGTAAGATCCTGGAAAAAGACCTGTGGGTTAGGGCCCACTCAAAAGAAACATCGTTGAACGATTACTTGAAAAGAGAGATTGCACCGGTTGAATTAAATGGCTTGAATGAGATAACATCCTCAAAAGAACTTGGGTGAATTGAAAATGGAAACTTGAATCTTCTGAGATATCTTCATCACTCCGGAACAATTGAATAGCGAGAAGTGGATGATTAAGAGATACACCGGCATGAGAAAACATTTGAAAAGAGGAAAAGGGATAAGATCAAAACCGAAATCTTGAATTAAATCCACCGGAGAAGAAAAGAGAACGGAGAATGATACACTAGAAACTCCTGACCATCTTCATGATAATCACCGGATAGAACAATGAAGGAAAGAATGAAGAGGCTTCACATCAATAAGATGGATACTTGATTGAGAAATCCGCGTCCTTGAAGAAATAAGGGTGGGAGGGCGGGAAAAACAAAGACAACTTGGAACAGATGAAGCAAACACCGTAGAGAAGATCTGATAATTGATCTTGCGAATGTTGAAGTGATCGGATCCACTTGAAGAGGGGCACACCGGTTGAAAAGGATTGACATGGCACTCTCAGTTATCATGAAGGATTTGTATCCACATAGGAATATGAGAACACCGTTTAGGAAAGGTATGGATTCAACATTTGACATCGAAGCAACTCGAATACCACCAAACAAAAAAAAGAAAAACAAAGGATTGGCTTAGGAAATAAGCCGGAAACAAACCTATGATAGATCCCATATCGTATCATGTGTCTGTTGGAAAGATATCCTACGAGATACTTGAATTCCCACTTATAAACTCCCGAAACTTTCTGGTTATGCAATCAGGTGTTTGGGATACAGGGGACACAAAATATATCACCCAAACTAACAATACCTAGATCCAGCTGTATCCATCCTTCAACACATAACCAAGAAACCTTCAGAAATCGTCTACCTCAACCTTCGAAAAGCATCCGTTATACGAGTCATGGCAATACTCCCGCACTCGCCTCAGTACTGGGCTATCAGGGTTACCTCACCAACAATTGTACAAAAGAGTTTTTCGATGTTGGCGTACTAAACTCAGGTATTCCAGAACTGCAACGATAAAATTATGACGACAACACCTCGGAGCTCAACTCCCCGGGACACCTCCACTAAACCCCTGTTGACAGGAGGCAACCAAGACAATGTTGTCATCATAAAACCATCGGAACGATTCTAAGATACCCGCGTGATCTTAAATTTTTTTTTAGTGAAATTTGAGAAGAGAAGAGTTAAAACTCTACGTCAGGATGCCTTACCAGAGCGATGAGGAGACTGGGAAGTAAAAAGAATTCCTAAACTCTCCGATATATAATTCCTAAATGACTCAAAACCTTTTTCTAGACACAACTCAGCCGCTAAAAACGATCAATCAGTGGGGCTCCTAAGGTCGGGGAAGGCTCTGATTACCAACTTCTAACGCCCTCGATGCGGCTATATCTCCCACGTGTCGAAGCACGACTTAGAGGCATAACCGCATTGAAAGCAATGTCGCAAGTGAGGTAATCTTCACACAACCCATGTAATACATAAGGGAAAGAGATACATAGTTGGCTTACAATCGCCACTTCACACAAATACATGAACAAAACATTACATCATACAGTTACAATCAGGGCCCGACTACGGAGCCAAAATAAAAGAAGAAACCCCAAAAGCGACAAAGGTCCCCGATCGACCGCAACTGGGCTCTACTATTGATCGACTAGAACGAAACAACACAATGCACAAGATCTTCATCGAACTCCTCCTTGAGCTCGGGTGCGTCACCTGCACGTACTCATCGGCACCTGCAAACTGGTTTTGGAAGTATCTGGTGAGTCACGGGGACTCAGCAATCTCACACCCGCGAGATCAAGACTATTTAAGCTTATAGGTAGGACAGGGTAGTGAGGTGGAGCTGCAGCAAGCGAATAGCATATATGGTGGCTAACATACGCAAAAGAGAGCGAGAAGAGAAGGCAAAGCACGGTCGAACAACTATGATCAATAAGTGATCCTGAACTACTTACGTCAAGCATAACTCCAACAACCGTGTTCACTTCCCGGACCCCGCCGAGAAGAGACCATCACGGTTACACACACGGTTTGTTGTATTATTAATTAAGATCAACTTCGGGTTTTCTACAACCGGACATTAACAAATTCCCATCTGCCACATAACCGCGGGCACGGCTTTCGTAAGTTCAAAACCCTGCAGGGGTGTCCCAACTTAGCCCATGATAAGCTCTCGCGATCAACGAAGGATATTCCTTCTCCCCGGGAAGACCCGATCAGTCTCGGAATCCCGGCTACAAGACATTTTGACAGCAATAAAACAAGTCCAGCAAAGCTGACCGATGCGCCGACATCCTGAAAGGAGCTGCACATATCTCGGTCTCAGGGCAACACCGGATGAGACATCCTACGAGTAAAACCAAACCTCAAGTTTCCTCGAGGGGGCCCCGCAGTCTACTCGTTTCGGGCCAACACTTAGACAAGCATTGGTCCGGGGGGGGCTAAATAAAGATGACCCTCGGGTTGATCAGACCCAAGGGAAAGGGATAGGTGGTAGGCAAATGGTAAAACCAAGGTTGGGCCTTGCTGGAATAGTCTTATTCAAAGCGAACTGTCAAGGGGGTCCCATAAATCACCCGACCGCGTTAGGGACGCAAAATCCGGGAACATAACACCGGTATGACGGAAACTAGGGCGGCAAGAGTGGAACAAAACACCAGGCATAAGGCCGAGCCTTCCACCCTTTACCAAGTATATAGATGCGTTAATTAAATAAGAGATATTGTGATATCCCAACAAGTAAACATGTTCCAACAAGGAACAACAAGTCCATGTTCCAAAAAGGAACAAACTTCATCTTCACCTGCAACTAACAACGCTATAAGAGGGTTGAGCAAAGCGGTAACATAGCCAAACAACGGTTTGCTAGGAAAGGATGGTTAGGGCTTGACATGGCAATATGGGAGGCATGATAAAGCAAGTGGTAGGTATCGCAGCATAGGCATAGCAAAAGAGCGAGCAACTAGCGAGCAAAGATAGAAGTGATTTCGGGGGTATGGTCATCTTGCCTGAGATCCCGCAAGGAAGAAGAACGAGTCCATGAAGAAGACAAACGGACGTAGACGAACGGATCCTCACAATCGCAATGTTATCGGAACTAACCCAAGAAGCAACACCGGAAAGAAGCAAACAACAAAGTAAACAACCAACACATGAACATGGCATGAAATGCGAGATGTGGTATGCAATGCATATGCATGCGCGGGGAGGGAAAAGATGAACTGGGCATAATCTTGGCAAACCAAGTATGCCACTGGAAAGGTGATATGATTTCGGTTGAAATCGATATAAAGATCACCGGAATCGGATGCACGGTTTGCAAATGACAAGCAAAACAAGAATGACAAGATTCTGCCATTAACAGCATGATGCTACTTAGCAGGCAACAAGAAACTAAGCTACTGCACCCAAACATATCAAAAAATCAAATGACAGTAATCTACTCAAGATGCTTGACAAAAGATGAACACTGAGCTACGGCTAAATCACATCATAACAGGTTCAAACAATCATGGCAAAAGTGCAAAAGATAACCGGTTCACAGACTTGAGAGAAAATAACAACATGCCAGAAATTAACATCAGGATGACATGTTTAGAGCAATGAAACAACATGCTACAGGAACACAATATAGCAAAATAAGGAATAGCATGAATCTACTCTAAGCACTTAACAAAAGTCCCTTACTGACCGTAAGCCAAAAAGGTTCAGAAAGTATAATAACACCCATTTCAATTAAGCAAGTTTCGTTACAGATTTCAGACTTGCCAGAAAACTGGACATGTCAAAAACATATAACAAGTAGCCATGTTTACGAGCTCGATGCACTCACTAAAGAGCATTGCGTGATAAACTAATCATACATACATCAAGAATACATGGCATAGGAACTACACATGGCAAGAATAACATCATATCATGCAAGGATCAACTACACCAAGCATGGCAAAATCGAATAACATGTAAACAATCTGCCAGCAACATTTTGAAGCAAAAGTAGAGCTCGACTGAATCAAGCTATGGCACTCCATAAATACCAACAAAGGTAAGGACGGATAAAGCACATCCTCAAGTTCAAAACACCGTTACTGATCATGCTCAAATTATGCATAGATCTCTCAGAAACAACATGAACACATGGCATGAAAATAACAGCAGTCAGGGACTTAGTGAAATTACTAAGTCTCTGAAATCAGCAACATCAAGTGCCCTAGTTTGCATGCTTGTGCTAGTCACCACAAAGACCACAAAAATACAAGGCATAATTCTCTGGAAAGGTAACATGGCATATTACAAAACTCATGTAGGACTCAACTTCATAGGAGGTACACATCAATTATGGCAAAAAAGACAAAAGTGCATGTTCAGATAGGAATCAGAAACTAACATCAAATAGCCCTCTTCTAACAGCATTTGGGGCATCAAGATGACCTCAAATGAAAATGATGTAATGGGACGAAATGATGTACTCTTCGGGGCGAACAATTTGACATATTATACGCACGAAACGGAGCTACGGACGCAAAGTTACGACATGATGAACATGGCAAGATATTATGAAAAACATGGGACTTAGCAGAAAAATGGAAGGGGAAAAGTCAATCACCGGCGCGGAAAACGAGGTTCGCCGGGATCTCGCTCGGATCCGGGATCCGGCGACTCCGGCGGGCGCGCGGCGAGGACTGCGGCGCGGGGAGGCGGCGGACGGCGGCAGGGGAGGCGGCGCGGACCTCGGCGCGGGCGCGCGGGTCCGAGGCGGCGAGGAGCTCCGGCCCCGCGGGAGGCGCGGCGACGGCGGGGCGCGGTCGGGCGCGGGGCGAGGCGCCGCGAGGCGCGGCCCGGATCGGGCGCGGGGAGGGCCGGCCGCGGGCTCGCGGGCCGGCGGCGCGGGGTGGCGGCGCGACGCCACGTGGTAGGCGGCCACTGGCTGCGGGCGGCGGCGCGGGCTTCGTCCGGCGGCGGCGGACACGTCCGCCCGCGCGGAGAGACGAATTTTTAGGGTTTCGGGATGTTGGACCCGTGAATGGAGGAGGGGGAGGTGTTTTTATAGGTAGGAGGAGCTAGGAGGCTCCAAATGGAGAGCGGTTTTCGGCCACGCGATCGTGATCGAACGGCGGTGGACATGGGAGTGTCTTAGATGGGTTATTGCGGCGCGGGCTGCAACACACACGAGGCCTTCACGGTTACCCGGTTAACCGTTGGAGTACCAAACGAACTCCGATTGACCCGAAACTTGACAGGCGGTCTACCGGTGCTATACCAAGTCCGCTTGACAAACCTCGGTCCAATCCGAGAAAGTTTAATACCCGCTCACGAAGAAATGTAAAAGGGGACGCCGGCGAACATAGGAGCGCCGGATTGCAAAACGCACAACGGGGAAAATGCTCGGATTCATGAGACGAACACGTATGCGAATGCGATGCACATGATGACATGATATGAAATGCATGACATGAACAAAATGCAAAACGAAGGGAAACCCAACCACGGAGGAAAAATCATAACACATAGCCGAAAATGGCAAGAGTTGGAATACAAATATGGCAAGTTACATCTGGGGCGTTACACCGAAGCACCGTAAGAATTGAAAATGAACGAAGAAAAGATAAAGAAACACCGGGAAGAGTTAGCAAATGAACGAAGATATTTGAGAGAATTTAGATATAAATGAACGCAGAGATCCCGATCTGAATAGAGTATACTTGAATGATGCACCGGTATGATTTGGAGAACGAGAGCTGAAAGCTGAGAATGAATAATTCCGAGATGATGGACTCCGGAGAATCAAACTGAAAAGACTCCTGAAATGCTCCGGATGGGTGAAAAGAATTCTCACAATCGAAAACAATTATGAGAGGATGGCATCAAGCTAGAACCATGAATCTTGAAGAGAATGGAGCAAGATTTAAGAGAAACTCTTCTTCGGTCTTCAAAATCTGAGAATGATGACGAGAAACACCACCGCGAATTGTTGAGGCATTCCGGAAAGAAAATTAGAAAGGTTGAACCAATGATGATAGAATTGAAGAATCTTGGAGAAAGACATTTGACTGATGGTAAATCATTCTTACGTCAAACTTGGAAAAGAATTTGGGAATAGCTTCAAGATGATTAGAAGAGTCAGGTAAGATCCTGGAAAAAGACCTGTGGGTTAGGGCCCACTCAAAAGAAACATCGTTGAACGATTACTTGAAAAGAGAGATTGCACCGGTTGAATTAAATGGCTTGAATGAGATAACATCCTCAAAAGAACTTGGGTGAATTAAAAATGGAAACTTGAATCTTCTGAGATATCTTCATCACTCCGGAACAATTGAATAGCGAGAAGTGGATGATTAAGAGATACACCGGCATGAGAAAACATTTGAAAAGAGGAAAAGGGATAAGATCAAAACCGAAATCTTGAATTAAATCCACCGGAGAAGAAAAGAGAACGGAGAATGATACACTAGAAACCCCTGACCATCTTCATGATAATCACCGGATAGAACAATGAAGGAAAGAATGAAGAGGCTTCACATCAATAAGATGGATACTTGATTGAGAAATCCGCGTCCTTGAAGAAATAAGGGTGGGAGGGCGGGAAAAACAAAGACAACTTGGAACAGATGAAGCAAACACCGTAGAGAAGATCTGATAATTGATCTTGCGAATGTTGAAGTGATCGGATCCACTTGAAGAGGGACACACCGGTTGAAAAGGATTGACATGGCACTCTCAGTTATCATGAAGGATTTGTATCCACATAGGAATATGAGAACACCGTTTAGGAAAGGTATGGATTCAACATTTGACATCGAAGCAACTCGAATACCACCAAACAAAAAAAGAAAAACAAAGGATTGGCTTAGGAAATAAGCCGGAAACAAACCTATGATAGATCCCATATCGTATCATGTGTCTGTTGGAAAGATATCCTACGAGATACTTGAATTCCCACTTATAAACTCCCAAAACTTTCTGGTTATGCAATCAGATGTTGGGGATACAGGGGACACAAAATATATCACCCAAACTAACAATACCTAGATCCAGCTGTATCCATCCTTCAACACATAACCAAGAAACCTTCGGAAATCGTCTACCTCAACCTTCGAAAAGCATCCGTTATACGAGTCATGGCAATACTCCCGCACTCGCCTCAGTACTGGGCTATTAGGGTTATCTCACCAACAATTTTACAAAAGAGTTTTTCGATGTTGGCGTACTAAACTCAGGTATTCCAGAACTGCAACGATAAAATTATGACGACAACACCTCGGAGCTCAACTCCTCGGGACACCTCCACTATACCCCTGCTGACAAGAGGTAACCAAGACAATGTTGTCATCATAAAACCATCGGAACGATTCTAAGATACCCGCGTGATCCTAAAATTTTTTTTAGTGAAATTTGAGAAGAGAAGATTTAAAACTCTACGTCAGGATGCCTTACCAGAGCGATGAGGAGACTGGGAAGTAAAAAGAATTCCTAAACTCTCCGATATATAATTCCTAAATGACTCAAAACCTTTTTCTAGACACAACTCGGCCGCTAAAAACGATCAATCAGTGGGGCTCCTAAGGTCGGGGAAGGCTCTGGTTACCAACTTGTAACGCCCTCGATGCGGCTATATCTCCCACGTGTCGAAGCACGACTTAGAGGCATAAACGCATTGAAAGTAATGTCGCAAGTGAGGTAATCTTCACACAACCCATGTAATACAAAAGGGAAAGAGATACATAGTTGGCTTACAATCGCCACTTCACACAAATACATGAACAAAATATTACATCATACAGTTACAATCAGGGCCCGACTACGGAGCCAAAATAAAAGAAGAAACCCCAAAAGCGACAAAGGTCCCCGATCGACCCCAACTGGGCTCCACTACTGATCGACTAGAACGAAACAACACAATGCACAAGATCTTCATCGAACTCCTCCTTGAGCTCGGGTGCGTCACCTGCACGTACTCATCGGCACCTGCAAACTGGTTTTGGAAGTATCTGGTGAGTCACGGGGACTCAGCAATCTCACACCCGCGAGATCAAGACTATTTAAGCTTATAGGTAGGACAGGGTAGTGAGGTGGAGCTGCAGCAAGAGAATAGCATATATGGTGGCTAACATACGCAAAAGAGAGCGAGAAGAGAAGGCAAAGCACGGTCGAACAACTATGATCAATAAGTGATCCTGAACTACTTACGTCAAGCATAACTCCAACAACCGTGTTCACTTCCCGGACCCCGCCGAGAAGAGACCATCACGGTTACACACACGATTTGTTGTATTATTAATTAAGATCAACTTCGGGTTTTCTACATCCGGACATTAACAAATTCCCATCTGCCACATAACTGCGGGCACGGCTTTCGAAAGTTCAAAACCCTGCAGGGGTGTCCCAACTTAGCCCATGATAAGCTCTCGCGCTCAACGAAGGATATTCCTTCTCCCCGGGAAGACCCGATCAGTCTCGGAATCCCGGCTACAAGACATTTTGACAGCAATAAAACAAGTCTAGCAAAGCCGCCCGATGCGCCGACATCCTGAAAGGAGCTGCACATATCTCGGTCTCAGGGCAACACCGGATGAGACATCCTACGAGTAAAACCAAACCTCAAGTTTCCTCGAGGGGGGCCCGCAGTCTACTCGTTTCGGGCCAACACTTAGACAAGCATTGGCCCGGGGGGGGGGGCTAAATAAAGGTGACCCTCGGGTTGATCAGACCCAAGGGAAAGGGATAGGTGGTAGGCAAATGGTAAAACCAAGGTTAGGCCTTGCTGGAATAGTCTTATTCAAAGCGAACTGTCAAGGGGGTCCCATAAATCACCCGACCGCGTTAGGGACGCAAAATCCGGGAACATAACACCGGTATGACGGAAACTAGGGCGGCAAGAGTGGAACAAAACACCAGGCATAAGGCCGAGCCTTCCACCCTTTACCAAGTATATAGATGCATTAATTAAATAAGAGATATTGTGATATCCCAACAAGTAAACATGTTCCAACAAGGAACAATAAGTCCATGTTCCAAAAAGGAACAAACTTCATCTTCACTTACAACTAACAACGCTATAAGAGGGCTGAGCAAAGCCGTAACATAGCCAAACAACGGTTTGCTAGGAAAGGATGGTTAGGGCTTGACATGGAAATATGGGAGGCATGATAAAGCAAGTGGTAGGTATCGCAGCATAGGCATAGCAAAAGAGCGAGCAACTAGCGAGCAAAGATAGAAGTGATTTCGGGGGTATGGTCATCTTGCCTGAGATCCCGCAAGGAAGAAGAACGAGTCCATGAAGAAGACAAACGGATGTAGACGAACGGATCCTCACAATCGCAATGTTATCGGAACTAACCCGAAGAAGCAACACCAGAAAGAAGCAAACAACAAAGTAAACAACCAACACATGAACATGGCATGAAATGCGAGATGTGGTATGCAATGCATATGCATGCGCGGGAAGGGAAAAGATGAACCGGGCATAATCTTGGCAAACCAAGTATGCCACTGGAAAGGTGATATGATTTCGGTTGAAATCGATATAAAGATCACCGGAATCGGATGCACGGTTTGCAAATGACAAGCAAAACAAGAATGACAAGATTCTGCCATTAACAGCATGATGCTACTTAGCAGGCAACAAGAAACTAAGCTACTGCACCCAAACATATCAAAAAATCATATGACACTAATCTACTCAAGATGCTTGACAAAATATGAACACTGAGCTACGGCTAAATCACATCATAACAGGTTCAAACAATCATGGCAAAAGTGCAAAAGATAACCGGTTCACAGACTTGAGAGAAAATAACATGCCAGAAATTAACATCAGGATGACATGTTTAGAGCAATGAAACAACATGCTACAGGAAAACAATATAGCAAAATAAGGCATGGCATGAATCTACTCAAAGCACTTAACAAAAGTCCCTTACTGACCATAAGCCAAAAAGGTTCAGAAAATATAATAATACCCATTTCAATTAAGCAACTTTCGTTACAGATTTCAGACTTAGCAGAAAACTGGACATGTCAAAAACATATAACAAGTAGACATGTTTACGAGATCGATGCACTCACTAAAGAGAATTGCATGATAAACTAAGCATACATACATCAATAAGACATGGCATAGGAACTACACATGGCAAGAATAACATCATATCATGCAAGGATCAACTACACCAAGCATGGCAAAATCGAATAACATGTAAACAATCTGCCAGCAACATTTTGAAGCAAAAGTAGAGCTCGACTGAATCAAGCTATGGCACTCCATAAATACCAACAAAGGTAAGGACGGATAAAGCACATCCTCAAGTTCAAAACACCGTTACTGCTCATGCTCAAATTATGCATAGATCTCTCAGAAACAACATGAACACATGGCATGAAAATAACAGCAGTCAGGGACTTAGTGAAATTACTAAGTCTCTGAAATCAGCAACATCAAGTGCCCTAGTTTGCATGCTTGTGCTAGTCACCAAAAAGACCACAAAAATACAAGGCATGATTCTCTGGAAAGGTAACATGGCATATTACAAAACTAATGTAGGACTCAACTTCATAGGAGGTACACATCAATCATGGCAAAAAAGACAAAAGGGCATGTTCAGATAGGAATCAGAAACTAACATCAACTAGCCCTCTTCTAACAGCATTTCGGGCATCAAGATGACCTCAAATGAAAATTATGCAATGGGACGAAATGATGTACTCTTCGAGGCGAACAATTTGACATATTGTACGCACGAAACGGAGCTATGGACGCAAAGTTACAACATGATGAACATGGCAAGATATTATGAAAAACATGGGACTTAGCAGAAAAATGAGAGGGGAAAAGTCAATCACCGGCGCGGAAAACGAGGTTCGCCGGGATCTCGCTCGGATCCGGGATCCGGCGACTCCGGCGGGCGCGCGGCGAGGACTGCGGCGCGGGGAGGCGGCGGACGGCGGCAGGGGAGGCGGCGCGGACCCCGGCGCGGGCGCGCGGGTCCGAGCCGGCGAGGAGCTCCGGCCCCGCGGGAGGCGCGGCGACGGCGGGGCGCGATCGGGCGCGGGGCGAGGAGGCGCGAGGCGCGGCCCGGATCGGGCGCGGGGAGGGCCGGCCGCGGGCTCGCGGGCCGGCGGCGCGGGGTGGCGGCGCGACGCCACGTGGCAGGCGGCCACTGGCTGCGGGCGGCGGCGCGGGCTTCGTCCGGCGGCGGCGGACACGTCCGCCCGCGCGGAGAGACGAATTTTTAGGGTTTCGGGATGTTGGACCCGTGAATGGAGGAGGGGGAGGTGTTTTTATAGGTAGGAGGAGCTAGGAGGCTCCAAATGGAGAGCTGTTTTCGGCCACGCGATCGTGATCGAACGGCGGTGGACATGGGAGTGTCTTAGATGGGTTATTGCGGCGCGGGCTGCAACACACACGAGGCCTTCACGGTTACCCGGTTAACCGTTGGAGTACCAAACGAACTCCGATTGACCCGAAACTTGACAGGCGGTCTACCGGTGCTATACCAAGGCCGCTTGACAAACCTCGGTCCAATCCGAGAAAGTTTAATACCCGCTCACGAAGAAATGTAAAAGGGGACGCCGGGGAACATAGGAGCGCCGGATTGCAAAACGGACAACGGGGAAAATGCTCGGATTCATGAGACGAACACGTATGCGAATGCGATGCACATGATGACGTGATATGAAATGCATGACATGAACAAAATGCAAAACGAAGGGAAACCCAACCACGGAGGAAAAATCATAACACATAGCCGAAAATGGCAAGAGTTGGAATACAAATATGGCAAGTTACATCTGGGGCGTTACAACGAAGCACCGTAAGAATTGAAAATGAACGAAGAAAAGATAAAGAAACACCGGGAAGAGTTAGCAAATGAACGAAGATATTTGAGAGAATTTAGATATAAATGAACGCAGAGATCCTGAGTTGAATAGAGTATACTTGAATGATGCACCGGTATGATTTGGAGAACGAGAGCTGAAAGCTGAGAATGAATAATTCCGAGATGATGGACTCCGGAGATTCAAACTGAAAAGACTCCTGAAATGCTCCGGATGGGTGAAAAGAATTCTCACAATCGAAAACAATTATGAGAGGATGGCATCAAGCTAGAACCATGAATCTTGAAGAGAATGGAGCAAGATTTAAGAGAAACTCTTCTTCGGTCTTCAAAATCTGAGAATGATGACGAGAAACACCACCGCGAATTGTTGAGGCACTCCGGAAAGAAAATTAGAAAGGTTGAACCAATGATGAAAGAATTGAAGAATCTTGGAGAAAGACATTTGACTGATGGTAAATCATTCTTACGTCAAATTTGGAAAAGAATTTGGGAATAGCTTCGAGATGATTAGAAGAGTCAGGTAAGATCCTGGAAAAAGACCTGTGGGTTAGGGCCCACTCAAAAGAAACATCGTTGAACGATTACTTGAAAAGAGAGATTGCACCGGTTGAATTAAATGGCTTGAATGAGATAACATCCTCAAAAGAACTTGGGTGAATTAAAAATGGAAACTTGAATCTTCTGAGATATCTTCATCACTCCGGAACAATTGAATAGCGAGAAGTGGATGATTAAGAGATACACCGGCATGAGAAAACATTTGAAAAGAGGAAAAGGGATAAGATCAAAACCGAAATCTTGAATTAAATCCACCGGAGAAGAAAAGAGAACGGAGAATGATACACTAGAAACCCCTGACCATCTTCATGATAATCACCGGATAGAACAATGAAGGAAAGAATGAAGAGGCTTCACATCAATAAGATGGATACTTGATTGAGAAATCCGCGTCCTTGAAGAAATAAGGGTGAGAGGGCGGGAAAAACAAAGACAACTTGGAACAGATGAAGCAAACACCATAGAGAAGATCTGATAATTGATCTTGCGAATGTTGAAGTGATCGGATCCACTTGAAGAGGGACACACCGGTTGAAAAGGATTGACATGGCACTCTCAGTTATCATGAAGGATTTGTATCCACATAGGAATATGAAAACACCGTTTAGGAAAGGTATGGATTCAACATTTGACATCGAAGCAACTCGAATACCACCAAACAAAAAAAGAAAAACAAAGGATTGGCTTAGGAAATAAGCCGGAAACAAACCTATGATAGATCCCATATCGTATCATGTGTCTGTTGGAAAGATATCCTACGAGATACTTGAATTCCCACTTATAAACTCCCAAAACTTTCTGGTTATGCAATCAGGTGTTGGGGATACAGGGGACACAAAATATATCACCCAAACTAACAATACCTAGATCCAGCTGTATCCATCCTTCAACACATAACCAAGAAATCTTCGGAAATCGTCTACCTCAACCTTCGAAAACCATCCGTTATACGAGTCATGGCAATACTCCCGCACTCGCCTCAGTACTGGGCTATCAGGGTTATCTCACCAACAATTGTACAAAAGAGTTTTTCGATGTTGGCGTACTAAACTCAGGTATTCCAGAACTGCAACGATAAAATTATGACGACAACACCTCGGAGCTCAACTCCCCGGGACACCTCCACTATACCCCTGCTGACAGGAGGTAACCAAGACAATGTTGTCATCATAAAACCATCGGAACGATTCTAAGATACCCGCGTGATCCTAAATTTTTTTTAGTGAAATTTGAGAAGAGAAGATTTAAAACTCTACGTCAGGATGCCTTACCAGAGCGATGAGGAGACTGGGAAGTAAAAAGAATTCCTAAACTCTCCGATATATAATTCCTAAATGACTCAAAACCTTTTTCTAGACACAACTCGGCCGCTAAAAACGATCAATCAGTGGGGCTCCTAAGGTCGGGGAAGGCTCTGATTACCAACTTGTAACGCCCTCGATGCGGCTATATCTCCCACGTGTCGAAGCACGACTTAGAGGCATAACCGCATTGAAAGCAATGTCGCAAGTGAGGTAATCTTCACACAACCCATGTAATACATAAGGGAAAGAGATACATAGTTGGCTTACAATCGCCACTTCATACAAATACATGAACAAAACATTACATCATACAGTTACAATCAGGGCCCGACTACGGAGCCAAAATAAAAGAAGAAACCCCAAAAGCGACAAAGGTCCCCGATCGACCCCAACTGGGCTCCACTACTGATCGACTAGAACGAAACAACACAATGCACAAGATCTTCATCGAACTCCTCCTTGAGCTCGGGTGCGTCACCTGCACGTACTCATCGGCACCTGCAAACTGGTTTTGGAAGTATCTGGTGAGTCACGGGGACTCAGCAATCTCACACCCGCGAGATCAAGACTATTTAAGCTTATAGGTAGGACAGGGTAGTGAAGTGGAGCTGCAGCAAGAGAATAGCATATATGGTGGCTAACATACGCAAAAGAGAGCGAGAAGAGAAGGCAAAGCACGGTCGAACAACTATGATCAATAAGTGATCCTGAACTACTTACGTCAAGCATAACTCCAACAACCGTGTTCACTTCCCGGACCCCGCCGAGAAGAGACCATCACGGTTACACACACGGTTTGTTGTATTATTAATTAAGATCAACTTCGGGTTTTCTACAACCGGACATTAACAAATTCCCATCTGCCACATAACTGCGGGCACGGCTTTCGAAAGTTCAAAACCCTGCAGGGGTGTCCCAACTTAGCCCATGATAAGCTCTCGCGATCAACGAAGGATATTCCTTCTCCCCGGGAAGACCCGATCAGTCTCGGAATCCCGGCTACAAGACATTTTGACAGCAATAAAACAAGTCTAGCAAAGCCGCCCGATGCGCCGACATCCTGAAAGGAGCTGCACATATCTCGGTCTCAGGGCAACACCGGATGAGACATCCTACGAGTAAAACCAAACCTCAAGTTTCCTCGAGGGGGGCCCGCAGTCTACTCGTTTCGGGCCAACACTTAGACAAGCATTGGCCCGGGGGGGGGCTAAATAAAGGTGACCCTCGGGTTGATCAGACCCAAGGGAAAGGGATAGGTGGTAGGCAAATGGTAAAACCAAGGTTGGGCCTTGCTGGAATAGTCTTATTCAAAGCGAACTGTCGAGGGGGTCCCATAAATCACCCGACCGCGTTAGGGACGCAAAATCCGGGAACATAATACCGGTATGACGGAAACTAGGGCGGCAAGAGTGGAACAAAACACCAGGCATAAGGCCGAGCCTTCCACCCTTTACCAAGTATATAGATGCATTAATTAAATAAGAGATATTGTGATATCCCAACAAGTAAACATGTTCCAACAAGGAACAACAAGTCCATGTTCCAAAAAGGAACAAACTTCATCTTCACCTGCAACTAACAACGCTATAAGAGGGCTGAGCAAAGCGGTAACATAGCCAAACAACGGTTTGCTAGGAAAGGATGGTTAGGGCTTGACATGGAAATATGGGAGGCATGATAAAGCAAGTGGTAGGTATCGCAACATAGGCATAGCAAAAGAGCGAGCAACTAGCGAGCAAAGATAGAAGTGATTTCGGGGGTATGGTCATCTTGCCTGAGATCCCGCAAGGAAGAAGAACGAGTCCATGAAGAAGACAAACGGACGTAGACGAACGGATCCTCACAATCGCAATGTTATTGGAACTAACCCGAAGAAGCAACACCAGAAAGAAGCAAACAACAAAGTAAATAACCAACACATGAACATGGCATGAAATGCGAGATGTGGTATGCAATGCATATGCATGCGCGGGAAGGGAAAAGATGAACCGGGCATAATCTTGGCAAACCAAGTATGCCACTGGAAAGTTGATATGATTTCGGTTGAAATCGATATAAAGATCACCGGAATCGGATGCACGGTTTGCAAATGACAAGCAAAACAAGAATGACAAGATTCTGCCATTAACAGCATGATGCTACTTAGCAGGCAACAAGAAACTAAGCTACTGCACCCAAACATATCAAAAAATCATATGACACTAATCTACTCAAGATGCTTGACAAAAGATGAACTCTGAGCTACGGCTAAATCACATCGTAACAGGTTCAAACAATCATGGCAAAAGTGCAAAAGATAACCGGTTCACAGACTTAAGAGAAAATAACATGCCAGAAATTAACATGAGGATGACATGTTTAGAGCAATGAAACAACATGCTACAGGAAAACAATATAGCAAAATAGGGTATGGCATGAATCTACTCAAAGCACTTAACAAAAGTCCCTTACTGACCATAAGCCAAAAAGGTTCAGAAAATATAATAATACCCATTTCAATTAAGCAACTTTCGTTACAGATTTCAGACTTAGCAGAAAACTGGACATGTCAAAAACATATAACAAGTAGACATGTTTACGAGATTGATGCACTCACTAAAGAGCATTGCATGATAAACTAAGCATACATACATCAAGAAGACATGGCATAGGAACTACACATGGCAAGAATAACATCATATCATGCAAGGATCAACTACCCCAAGCATGGCAAAATCGAATAACATGTAAACAATCTGCCAGCAACATTTTGAAGCAAAAGTAGAGCTGGATTGAATCAAGTTATGGCACTCCATAAATACCAACAAAGGTACGGACGGATAAAGCACATCCTAAAGTTCAAAACACCGGTACTGATCATGCTCAAATTATGCATAGATCTCTCAGAAACAACATGAACACATGGCATGAAAATAACAGCAGTCAGGGACTTAGTGAAATTACTAAGTCTCTGAAATCAGCAACATCAAGTGCCCTAGTTTGCATGCTTGTGCTAGTCACCAAAAAGACCACAAAAATACAAGGCATAATTCTCTGGAAAGGTAACATGGCATATTACAAAACTCATGTAGGACTCAACTTCATAGGAGGTACACATCAATCATGGCAAAAAAGACAAAAGGGCATGTTCAGATAGGAATCAGAAACTAACATCAACTAGCCCTATTCTAACAGCATTTCGGGCATCAAGATGGCCTCAAATGAAAATTATGCAATGGGGCGAAATGATGTACTCTTCGGGGCGAACAATTTGACATATTATACGCACGAAACGGAGGTACGGACGCAAAGTTACAACATGATGAACATGGCAAGATATTATGAAAAACATGGGACTTGGCAGAAAAATGAGAGGGGAAAAGTCAATCACCGGCGCGGAAAACGAGGTTCGCCGGGATCTCGCTCGGACCCGGGATCCGGCGACTCCGGCGGGCGCGCGGCGAGGACTGCGGCGCGGGGAGGCGGCGGACGGCGGCAGGGGAGGCGGCGCGGACCCCGGCGCGGGCGCGCGGGTCCGAGGCGGCGAGGAGCTCCGGCCCCGCGGGAGGCGCGGCGACGGCGGGGCGCGGTCGGGCGCGGGGCGAGGCGGCGCGAGGCGCGGCCCGGATCGGGCGCGGGGAGGGCCGGCCGCGGGCTCGCGAGCCGGCGGCGCGGGGTGGCGGCGCGACGCCACGTGGCAGGCGGCGGCGGGCGGCGGCGCGGGCTTCGTCCGGCGGCGGCGGACACGTCCGCCCGCGCGGAGAGACGAATTTTTAGGGTTTCGGGATGTTGGACCCGTGAATGGAGGAGGGGGAGGTGTTTTTATAGGTAGGAGGAGCTAGGAGGCTCCAAATGGAGAGCGGTTTTCGGCCACGCGATCGTGATCGAACGGCGGTGGACATGGGAGTGTCTTAGATGGGTTATTGCGGCGCGGGCTGCAACACACACGAGGCCTTCACGGTTACCCGGTTAACCGTTGGAGTACCAAACGAACTCCGATTGACCCGAAACTTGACAGGCGGTCTACCGGTGCTATACCAAGGCCGCTTGACAAACCTCGGTCCAATCCGAGAAAGTTTAATACCCGCTCACGAAGAAATGTAAAAGGGGACGCCGGGGAACATAGGAGCGCCGGATTGCAAAACGGACAACGGGGAAAATGCTCGGATTCATGAGACGAACACGTATGCGAATGCGATGCACATGATGACGTGATATGAAATGCATGACATGAACAAAATGCAAAACGAAGGGAAACCCAACCACGGAGGAAAAATCATAACACATAGCCGAAAATGGCAAGAGTTGGAATACAAATATGGCAAGTTACATCTGGGGCGTTACAACGAAGCACCGTAAGAATTGAAAATGAACGATGAAAAGATAAAGAAACACCGGGAAGAGTTAGCAAATGAACGAAGATATTTGAGAGAATTTAGATATAAGTGAACGCAGAGATCCCGAGCTGAATAGAGTATACTTGAATGATGCACCGGTATGATTTGGAGAACGAGAGCTGAAAGCTGAGAATGAATAATTCCGAGATGATGGACTCCGGAGAATCAAACTGAAAAGACTCCTGAAATGCTCCGGATGGGTGAAAAGAATTCTCACAATCGAAAACAATTATGAGAGGATGGCATCAAGCTAGAACCATGAATCTTGAAGAGAATGGAGCAAGATTTAAGAGAAACTCTTCTTCGGTCTTCAAAATCTGAGAATGATGACGAGAAACACCACCGCGAATTGTTGAGGCACTCCGAAAAGAAAATTAGAAAGGTTGAACCAATGATGAAAGAATTGAAGAATCTTGGAGAAAGACATTTGACTGATGGTAAATCATTCTTACGTCAAACATGGAAAAGAATTTGGGAATAGCTTCGAGATGATTAGAAGAGTCAGGTAAGATCCTGGAAAAAGACCTGTGGGTTAGGGCCCACTCAAAAGAAACATCGTTGAACGATTACTTGAAAAGAGAGATTGCACCGGTTGAATTAAATGGCTTGAATGAGATAACATCCTCAAAAGAACTTGTGTGAATTGAAAATGGAAACTTGAATCTTCTGAGATATCTTCATCACTCCGGAACAATTGAATAGCGAGAAGTGGATGATTAAGAGATACACCGGCGTGAGAAAACATTTGAAAAGAGGAAAAGGGATAAGATCAAAACCGAAATCTTGAATTAAATCCACCGGAGAAGAAAAGAGAACGGAGAATGATACACTAGAAACCCCTGACCATCTTCATGATAATCACCGGATAGAACAATGAAGGAAAGAATGAAGAGGCTTCACATCAATAAGATGGATACTTGATTGAGAAATCCGCGTCCTTGAAGAAATAAGGGTGGGAGGGCGGGAAAAACAAAGACAACTTGGAACAGATGAAGCAAACACCGTAGAGAAGATCTGATAATTGATCTTGCGAATGTTGAAGTGATCGGATCCACTTGAAGAGGGACACACCGGTTGAAAAGGATTGACATGGCACTCTCAGTTATCATGAAGGATTTGTATCCACATAGGAATATGAGAACACCGTTTAGGAAAGGTATGGATTCAACATTTGACATCGAAGCAACTCAAATACCACCAAACAAAAAAAGAAAAACAAAGCATTGGCTTAGGAAATAAGCCGGAAACAAACCTATGATAGATCCCATATCGTATCATGTGTCTGTTGGAAGATATCCTACGAGATACTTGAATTCCCACTTATAAACTCACAAAACTTTCTGGTTATGCAATCAGGTGTTGGGGATACAGGGGACACAAAATATATCACCCAAACTAACAATACCTAGATCCAGCTGTATCCATCCTTCAACACATAACCAAGAAACCTTCGGAAATCGTCTACCTCAACCTTCGAAAAGCATTCGTTATACGAGTCATGGCAATACTCCCGCACTCGCCTCAGTACTGGGGTATCAGGGTTATCTCACCAACAATTGTACAAAAGAGTTTTTCGATGTTGGCGTACTAAACTCAGGTATTCCAGAACTGCAACGATAAAATTATGACGACAACACCTCGGAGCTCAACTCCCCGGGACACCTCCACTATACCCCTGCTGACAGGAGGTAACCAAGACAATGTTGTCATCATAAAACCATCGGAACGATTCTAAGATACCCGCGTGATCCTAAAATTTTTTTTAGTGAAATTTGAGAAGAGAAGATTTAAAACTCTACGTCAGGATGCCTTACCAGAGCGATGAGGAGACTGGGAAGTAAAAAGAATTCCTAAACTCTCCGATATATAATTCCTAAATGACTCAAAACCTTTTTCTAGACACAACTCGGCCGCTAAAAACGATCAATCTGTGGGGCTCCTAAGGTCGGGGAAGGCTCTGATTACCAACTTGTAACGCCCTCGATGCGGCTATATCTCCCACGTGTCGAAGCACGACTTAGAGGCATAACCGCATTGAAAGCAATGTCGCAAGTGAGGTAATCTTCACACAACCCATGTAATACATAAGGGAAAGAGATACATAGTTGGCTTACAATCGCCACTTCACACAAATACATGAACAAAACATTACATCATACAGTTACAATCAGGGCCCGACTACGGAGCCAAAATAAAAGAAGAAACCCCAAAAGCGACAAAGGTCCCCGATCGACCCCAACTGGGCTCCACTACTGATCGACTAGAACGAAACAACACAATGCACAAGATCTTCATCGAACTCCTCCTTGAGCTCGGGTGCGTCACCTGCACGTACTCATCGGCACCTGCAAACTGGTTTTGGAAGTATCTGGTGAGTCACGGGGACTCAGCAATCTCACACCCGCGAGATCAAGACTATTTAAGCTTATAGGTAGGACAGGGTAGTGAAGTGGAGCTGCAGCAAGAGAATAGCATATATGGTGGCTAACATACGCAAAAGAGAGCGAGAAGAGAAGGCAAAGCACGGTCGAACAACTATGATCAATAAGTGATCCTGAACTACTTACGTCAAGCATAACTCCAACAACCGTGTTCACTTCCCGGACCCCGCCGAGAAGAGACCATCACGGTTACACACACGGTTTGTTGTATTATTAATTAAGATCAACTTCGGGTTTTCTACAACCGGACATTAACAAATTCCCATCTGCCACATAACTGCGGGCACGGCTTTCGAAAGTTCAAAACCCTGCAGGGGTGTCCCAACTTAGCCCATGATAAGCTCTCGCGATCAACGAAGGATATTCCTTCTCCCCGGGAAGACCCGATCAGTCTTGGAATCCCGGCTACAAGACATTTTGACAGCAATAAAACAAGTCCAGCAAAGCCGCCCGATGCGCCGACATCCTGAAAGGAGCTGCACATATCTCGGTCTCATGGCAACACCGGATGAGACATCCTACGAGTAAAACCAAACCTCAAGTTTCCTCGAGGGGGGCCCGCAGTCTACTCGTTTCGGGCCAACACTTAGACAAGCATTGGCCCGGGGGGGCTAAATAAAGGTGACCCTCGGGTTGATCAGACCCAAGGGAAAGGGATAGGTGGTAGGCAAATGGTAAAACCAAGGTTGGTCCTTGCTGGAATAGTCTTATTCAAAGCGAACTGTCAAGGGGGTCCCATAAATCACCCGACCGCGTTAGGGACGCAAAATCCGGGAACATAACACCGGTATGACGGAAACTAGGGCGACAAGAGTGGAACAAAACACCAGGTATAAGGCCGAGCCTTCCACCCTTTACCAAGTATATAGATGCATTAATTAAATAAGAGATATTGTGATATCCCAACAAGTAAACATGTTCCAACAAGGAACAACAAGTCCATGTTCCAAAAAGGAACAAACTTCATCTTCACCTGCAACTAACAACGCTATAAGAGGGCTGAGCAAAGCCGTAACATAGCCAAACAACGGTTTGCTAGGAAAGGATGGTTAGGGCTTGACATGGAAATATGGGAGGCATGATAAAGCAAGTGGTAGGTATCGCAGCATAGGCATAGCAAAAGAGCGAGCAACTAGCGAGCAAAGATAGAAGTGATTTCGGGGGTATGGTCATCTTGCCTGAGATCCCGCAAGGAAGAAGAACGAGTCCATGAAGAAGAAAAACGGACGTAGACGAACGGATCCTCACAATCGCAATGTTATCGGAACTAACCCGAAGAAGCAACACCGGAAAGAAGCAAACAACAAAGTAAACAACCAACACATGAACATGGCATGAAATGCGAGATGTGGTATGCAATGCATATGCATGCGCGGGAAGGGAAAAGATGAACCGGGCATAATCTTGGCAAACCAAGTATGCCACTGGAAAGGTGATATGATTTCGGTTGAAATCGATATAAAGATCACCGGAATCGGATACACGGTTTGCAAATGACAAGCAAAACAAGAATGACAAGATTCTGCCATTAATAGCATGATGCTACTTAGCAGGCAACAAGAAACTAAGCTACTGCACCCAAACATATCAAAAAATCATATGACAGTAATCTACTCAAGATGCCTGACAAAATATAAACACTGAGCTACGGCTAAATCACATCATAACAGGTTCAAACAATCATGGCAAAAGTGCAAAAGATAACCGGTTCACAAACTTAAGAGAAAATAACATGCCAGAAATTAACATCAGGATGACATGTTTAGAGCAATGAAACAATATTCTACAGGAACACAATATAGCAAAATAAGGCATGGCATGAATCTACTCAAAGCCCTTAACAAAAGTCCCTTACTGACCATAAGCCAAAAAGGTCCAGAAAATGTAATAATACCCATTTCAATTAAGCAAGTTTCGTTACAGATTTCAGACTTAGCAGAAAACTGGACATGTCAAAAACATATAACAAGTAGACATGTTTACGAGCTCGATGCACTCACTAAAGAGCATTGCATGGTAAACTAAGCATACATACATCAATAAGACATGGTATAGGAACTACACATGGCAAGAATAACATCATATCATGCAAGGATCAACTACACCAAGCATGGCAAAATCGAATAACATTTAAACAATCTGCCAGCAACATTTTGAAGCAAAAGTAGAGCTTGATTGAATCAAGCTATGGCACTCCATAAATACCAACAAAGGTACGGACGGATAAAGCACATCCTCAAGTTCAAAACACCCTTATTGATCATGCTCAAATTATGCATAGATCTCTCAGAAACAACATGAACACATGGCATGAAAATAACAGCAGTCAGGGACTTAGTGAAATTACTAAGTCTCTGAAATCAGCAACATCAAGTGCCCTAGTTTGCATGCTTGTGCTAGTCACCAAAAAGACCACAAAAATACAAGGCATAATTCTCTGGAAAGGTAACCTGGCATATTACAAAACTCATGTAGGACTCAACTTCATAGGAGGTACACATCAATCATGGCAAAAAAGACAAAAGGCATGTTCAGATAGGAATCAGAAACTAACATCAACTAGCCCTCTTCTAACAGCATTTCGGGCATCACGATGACCTCAAATGAAAATTATGCAATGGGACGAAATGATGTACACTTCCGGGCGAACAATTTGACGTATTATATGCACGAAACGGAGCTACGGACGCAAAGTTACAACATGATAAACATGGCAAGATATTATGAAAAACATGGGACTTAGCAGAAAAATGAGAGGGGAAAAGTCAATCACCGGCGCGGAAAACGAGGTTCGCCGGGATCTCGCTCGGATCCGGGATCCGGCGACTCCGGCGGGCGAGCGGCGAGGACTGCAGCGCGGGGAGGCGGCGGACGGCAGCAGGGGAGGCGGCGCGGACCCCGGCGCGGGCGCGCGGGTCCGAGGCGGCGAGGAGCTCCGGCGCCACGGGAGGCGCGGCGACGGCGGGGCGCGGTCGGGCGCGGGGCTAGGCGGCGCGAGGCGCGGCCCGGATCGGGCGCGGGGAGGGCCGGCCGCGGGCTCGCGGGCCGGCGGCGCGTGGTGGCGGCGCGACGCCACGTGGCAGGCGGCCACTGGCTGCGGGCGGCGGCGCGGGCTTCGTCCGGCGGCGGCGGACACGTCCGCCCGCGCGGAGAGACGAATTTTTAGGGTTTCGGGATGTTGGACCCGTGAATGGAGGAGGGGGAGGTGTTTTTATAGGTAGGAGGAGCTAGGAGGCTTCAAATGGAGAGCGGTTTTCGGCCACGCGATCGTGATCGAACGGCGGTGGACATGGGAGTGTCTTAGATGGGTTATTGCGGCGCGGGCTGCAACACACACGAGGCCTTCACGGTTACCCGGTTAACCGTTGGAGTACCAAACGAACTCCGATTGACCCGAAACTTGACAGGCGGTCTACCGGTGCTATACCAAGGCCGCTTGACAAACCTCGGTCCAATCCGAGAAAGTTTAATACCCGCTCACGAAGAAATGTAAAAGGGGACGCTGGGGAACATAGGAGCGCCGGATTGCAAAACGGACAACGGGGAAAATGCTCGGATTCATGAGACGAACACGTATGCGAATGCGATGCACATGATGACGTGATATGAAATGCATGACATGAACAAAATGCAAAACGAAGGGAAACCCAACCACGGAGGAAAAATCATAACACATAGCCGAAAATGGCAAGAGTTGGAATACAAATATGGCAAGTTACATCTGGGGCGTTACAACGAAGCACCGTAAGAATTGAAAATGAACGAATAAAAGATAAAGAAACACCAGGAAGAGTTAGCAAATGAACGAAGATATTTGAGAGAATTTAGATATAAGTGAACGCAGAGATCCCGAGCTGAATAGAGTATACTTGAATGATGCACCAGTATGATTTGGAGAACGAGAGCTGAAAGCTGAGAATGAATAATTCCGAGATGATGGACTCCGGAGAATCAAACTGAAAAGACTCCTGAAATGCTCCGGATGGGTGAAAAGAATTCTCACAATCGAAAACAATTATGAGAGGATGGCATCAAGCTAGAACCATGAATCTTGAAAAGAATGGAGCAAGATTTAAGAGAAACTCTTCTTCGGTCTTCAAAATCTGAGAATGATGACGAGAAACACCACCACGAATTGTTGAGGCACTCCGGAAAGAAAATTAGAAAGGTTGAACCAATGATGAAAGAATTGAAGAATCTTGGAGAAAGACATTTGACTGATGGTAAATCATTCTTACGTCAAACTTGGAAAAGAATTTGGGAATAGCTTCGAGATGATTAGAAGAGTCAGGTAAGATCCTGGAAAAAGACCTGTGGGTTAGGACCCACTCAAAAGAAACATCGTTGAACGATTACTTGAAAAGAGAGATTGCACCGGTTGAATTAAATGGCTTGAATGAGATAACATCCTCAAAAGAACTTGGGTGAATTGAAAATGGAAACTTGAATCTTCTAAGATATCTTCATCACTCCGGAACAATTGAATAGCGAGAAGTGGATGATTAAGAGATACACCGGCATGAGAAAACATTTGAAAAGAGGAAAAGGGATAAGATCAAAACCGAAATCTTGAATTAAATCCACCGGAGAAGAAAAGAGAACGGAGAATGATACACTAGAAACCCCTGACCATCTTCATGATAATCACCGGATAGAACAATGAAGGAAAGAATGAAGAGGCTTCACATCAATAAGATGGATACTTGATTGAGAAATCCGCGTCCTTGAAGAAATAAGGGTGGGAGGGCGGGAAAAACAAAGACAACTTGGAACAGATGAAGCAAACACCGTAGAGAAGATCTGATAATTGATCTTGCGAACGTTGAAGTGATCGGATCCACTTGAAGAGGGACACACCGGTTGAAAAGGATTGACATGGCACTCTCAATTATCATGAAGGATTTGTATCCACATAGGAATATGAGAACACCGTTTAGGAAAGGTATGGATTCAACATTTGACATCGAAGCAACTCGAATACCACCAAACAAAAAAAGAAAAACAAAGGATTGGCTTAGGAAATAAGCCGAAAACAAACCTATGATAGATCCCATATCGTATCATGTGTCTGCTGGAAAGATATCCTACGAGATACTTGAATTCCCACTTATAAACTCCCAAAACTTTCTGGTTATGCAATCAGGTGTTGGGGATACAGGGGACACAAAATATATCACCCAAACTAACAATACCTAGATCTAGCTGTATCCATCCTTCAACACATAACCAAGAAACCTTCGGAAATCGTCTACCTCAACCTTCGAAAAGCATCCGTTATACGAGTCATGGCAATACTCCCGCACTCGCCTCAGTACTGGGCTATCAGGGTTATCTCACCAACAATTGTACAAAAGAGTTTTTCGATGTTGGCGTACTAAACTCAGGTATTCCAGAACTGCAACGATAAAATTATGATGACAACACCTCGGAGCTCAACTCCCCGGGACACCTCCACTATACCCCTGCTGACAGGAGGTAACCAAGACAATGTTGTCATCATAAAACCATCGGAACGATTCTAAGATACCCGCGTGATCCTAAAATTTTTTTAGTGAAATTTGAGAAGAGAAGATTTAAAACTCTACGTCAGGATGCCTTACCAGAGCGATGAGGAGACTGGGAAGTAAAAAGAATTCCTAAAATCTCCGATATATAATTCCTAAATGACTCAAAACCTTTTTCTAGACACAACTCGGCCGCTAAAAATGATCAATCAGTGGGGCTCCTAAGGTCGGGGAAGGCTCTGATTACCAACTTGTAACGCCCTCGATGCGGCTATATCTCCCACGTGTCGAAGCACGACTTAGAGGCATAGCCGCATTGAAAGCAATGTCGCAAGTGAGGTAATCTTCACACAACCCATGTAATACATAAGGGAAAGAGATACATAGTTGGCTTACAATCGCCACTTCACACAAATGCATGAACAAAACATTACATCATACAGTTACAATCAGGGCCCGACTACGGAGCCAAAATAAAAGAAGAAACCCCAAAAGCGACAAAGGTCCCCGATCGACCCCAACTGGGCTCCACTACTGATCGACTAGAACGAAACAACACAATGCACAAGATCTTCATCGAACTCCTCCTTGAGCTCGGGTGCGTCACCTGCACGTACTCATCGGCACCTGCAAACTGGTTTTGGAAGTATCTGGTGAGTCACGGGGACTCAGCAATCTCACACCCGCGAGATCAAGACTATTTAAGCTTATAGGTAGGACAGGGTAGTGAGGTGGAGCTGCAGCAAGCGAATAGCATATATGGTGGCTAACATACGCAAAAGAGAGCGAGAAGAGAAGGCAAAGCACGGTCGAACAACTATGATCAATAAGTGATCCTGAACTACTTACGTCAAGCATAACTCCAACAACCGTGTTCACTTCCCGGACCCCGCCGAGAAGAGACCATCACGGTTACACACACGGTTTGTTGTATTATTAATTAAGATCAACTTCGGGTTTTCTACAACCGGACATTAACAAATTCCCATCTGCCACATAACTGCGGGCACGGCTTTTGAAAGTTCAAAACCCTGCAGGGGTGTCCCAACTTAGCCCATGATAAGCTCTCGCGATCAGCGAAGGATATTCCTTCTCCCTGGGAAGACCCGATCAGTCTCGGAGTCCCGGCTACAAGACATTTTGACAGCAATAAAACAAGTCCAGCAAAGCCGCCCGATGCGCCGACATCCTGAAAGGAGCTGCACATATCTCGGTCTCAGGGCAACACCGGATGAGACATCCTACGAGTAAAACCAAACCTCAAGTTCCCTCGAGGAGGGCCCGCAGTCTACTCGTTTCGGGCCAACACTTAGACAAGCATTGGCCCGGGGGGGCTAAATAAAGGTGACCCTCGGGTTGATCAGACCCAAGGGAAAGGGATAGGTGGTAGGCAAATGGTAAAACCAAGGTTGGGCCTTGCTGGAATAGTCTTATTCAAAGCGAACTGTCAAGGGGGTCCCATAAATCACCCGACCGCGTTAGGGACACAAAATCCGGGAACATAACACCGGTATGACGGAAACTAGGGCGGCAAGAGTGGAACAAAACACCAGGCATAAGGCCGAGCCTTCCACCCTTTACCAAGTGTATAGATGCATTAATTAAATAAGAGATATTGTGATATCCCAACAAGTAAACATGTTCCAACAAGGAACAACAAGTCCATGTTCCAAAAAGGAACAAACTTCATCTTCACCTGCAACTAACAACGCTATAAGAGGGCTGAGCAAAGCGGTAACATAGCCAAACAACGGTTTGCTAGGAAAGGATGGTTAGGGCTTGGCATGGAAATATTGGAGGCATGATAAAGCAAGTGGTAGGTATCGCAGCATAGGCATAGCAAAAGAGCGAGCAACTAGCGAGCAAAGATAGAAGTGATTTCGGGGGTATGGTCATCTTGCCTGAGATCCCGCAAGGAAGAAGAACGAGTCCATGAAGAAGACAAACGGACGTAGACGAACGGATCCTCACAATCGCAATGTTATCGGAACTAACCCGAAGAAGCAACACCGGAAAGAAGCAAACAACAAAGTAAATAACCAACACATGAACATGGCATGAAATGCGAGATGTGGTATGCAATGCATATGCATGCGCGGGAAGGGAAAAGATGAACCGGGCATAATGTTGGCAAACCAAGTATGCCACTGGAAAGGTGATATGATTTCGGTTGAAATCGATATAAAGATCACCGGAATCGGATGCACGGTTTGCAAATGACAAGCAAAACAAGAATGACAAGATTCTGCCATTATCAGCATGATGCTACTTAGCAGGCAACAAGAAACTAAGCTACTGCCCCCAAACATATCAAAAAATCATATGACAGTAATCTACTCAAGATGCTTGACAAAAGATGAACACTGAGCTACGGCTAAATCACATCATAACAGGTTCAAACAATCATGGCAAAAGTGCAAAAGATAACTGGTTCACAGACTTAAGAGAAAATAACAACATGCCAGAAATTAACATCAGGATGACATGTTTAGAGCAATGAAACAACATGCTACAGGAACACAATATAGCAAAATAAGGCATGGCATGAATCTACTCAAATCACTTAACAAAAGTCCCTTACTGACCATAAGCCAAAAAGGTTCAGAAAATATAATAATACCCATTTCAATTAAGCAAGTTTCGTTACAGATTTCAGACTTAGCAGAAAACTGGACATGTCAAAAACATATAACAAGTAGACATGTTTACGAGCTCGATGCACTCACTAAAGAGAATTGCATGATAAACTAAGCATACATACATCAAGAAGACATGGCATAGGAACTACACATGGCAAGAATAACATCATATCATGCAAGGATCAACTACACCAAGCATGGCAAAATCGAATAACATGTAAACATTCTGCCAGCAACATTTTGAAGCAAAAGTCGAGCTCGATTGAGTCAAGCTATGGCACTCCATAAATACCAACAAAGGTACGGACGGATAAAGCACATCCTCAAGTTCAAAACACCCTTACTGATCATGCTCAAATTATGCATAGATCTCTCAGAAACAACATGAACACATGGCATGAAAATAACAGCAGTCAGGGACTTAGTGAAATTACTAAGTCTCTGAAATCAGCAACATCAAGTGCCCTAGTTTGCATGCTTGTGCTAGTCACCACAAAGACCACAAAAATACAAGGCATAATTCTCTGGAAAGGTAACATGGCATATTATAAAACTCATGTAGGTCTCAACTTCATAGGAGGTACACATCAATCATGGCAAAAAAGACAAAAGGGCATGTTTAGATAGGAATCAGAAACTAACATCAACTAGCCCTCTTCTAACAGAATTTCGGGCATCAAGATGACCTCAAATGAAAATGATGCAATGGGACTAAATGATTTACTCTTCGGGGCGAACAATATGACATATTATATGCACGAAACGGAGCTACGGATGCAAAGTTACAGCATGATGAACATGGCAAGATATTATGAAAAACATGGGACTTAGCAGAAAAATGAGAGGGGAAAAGTCAATCACCGGCGCGGAAAACGAGGTTCGCCGGGATCTCGCTCGGATCCGGGATCCGGCGACTCCGGCGGGCGCGCGGCGAGGACTGCGGCGCGGGGAGGCGGCGGACGGCGGCAGGGGAGGCGGCGCGGGCGCGCGGGTCCTAGGCGGCGAGGAGCTCCGGCCCCGCGGGAGGCGCGGCGACGGCGGGGCGCGGTCGGGCGCGGGGCGAGGCGGCGCGAGGCGCGGCCCGGATCGGGCGCGGGGAGGGCCGGCCGCGGGCTCGCGGGCCGGCGGCGCGGGGTGGCAGCGCGACGCCATGTGGCAGGCGGCCACTAGCTGCGGGCGGCGGCGCGGGCTTCGTCCGGCGGCGGCGGACACGTCCGCCCGCGCGGAGAGACGAATTTTTAGGGTTTCGGGATGTTGGACCCGTGAATGGAGGAGGGGGAGGTGTTTTTATAGGTAGGAGGAGCTAGGAGGCTCCAAATGGAGAGCGGTTTTCGGCCACGCGATCGTGATCGAACGGCGGTGGACATGGGAGTGTCTTAGATGGGTTATTGCGGCGCGGGCTGCAACACACACGAGGCCTTCACGGTTACCCGGTTAACCGTTGGAGTACCAAACGAACTCCGATTGACCCGAAACTTGACAGGCGGTCTACCGGTGCTATACCAAGGTCGCTTGACAAACCTCGGTCCAATCCGAGAAAGTTTAATACCCGCTCACGAAGAAATGTAAAAGGGGACGCCGGGGAACATAGGAGCGCCGGATTGCAAAACGGACAACGGGGAAAATGCTCGGATTCATGAGACGAACACGTATGCGAATGCGATGCACATGATGACGTGATATGAAATGCATGACATGAACAAAATGCAAAACGAAGGGAAACCCAACCACGGAGGAAAAATCATAACACATAGCCGAAAATGGCAAGAGTTGGAATACAAATATGGCAAGTTACATCTGGGGCGTTACAACGAAGCACCGTAAGAATTGAAAATGAACGAAGAAAAGATAAAGAAACACCGGGAAGAGTTAACAAATGAACAAAGATATTTGAGGGAATTTAGATATAAATGAACGCAGAGATCCCGAGCTGAATAGAGTATACTTGAATGATGCACCGGTATGATTTGGAGAACGAGAGCTGAAAGCTGAGAATGAATAATTCCGAGATGATGGACTCCGGAGAATCAAACTGAAAAGACTCCTGAAATGCTCCGGATGGTGAAAAGAATTCTCACAATCGAAAACAATTATGAGAGGATGGCATCAAGCTAGAACCATGAATCTTGAAGAGAATGGAGCAAGATTTAAGAGAAACTCTTCTTCGGTCTTCAAAATCTGAGAATGATGACGAGAAACACCACCGCGAATTGTTGAGGCACTCCGGAAAGAAAATTAGAAAGGTTGAACCAATGATGAAAGAATTGAAGAATCTTGGAGAAAGACATTTGACTGATGGTAAATCATTCTTACGTCAAACTTGGAAAAGAATTTGGGAATAGCTTCGAGATGATTAGAAGAGTCAGGTAAGATCCTGGAAAAAGACCTGTGGGTTAGGGCCCACTCAAAAGAAACATCGTTGAACGATTACTTGAAAAGAGAGATTGCACCGGTTGAATTAAATGGCTTGAATGAGATAACATCCTCAAAAGAACTTGGGTGAATTGAAAATGGAAACTTGAATCTTCTAAGATATCTTCATCACTCCGGAACAATTGAATAGCGAGAAGTGGATGATTAAGAGATACACCGGCATGAGAAAACATTTGAAAAGAGGAAAAGGGATAAGATCAAAACCGAAATCTTGAATTAAATCCACCGGAGAAGAAAAGAGAACGGAGAATGATACACTAGAAACTCCTGACCATCTTCATGATAATCACCGGGATAGAACAATGAAGGAAAGAATGAAGAGGCTTCACATCAATAAGATGGATACTTGATTGAGAAATCCGCGTCCTTGAAGAAATAAGGTTGGGAGGGCGGGAAAAACAAAGACAACTTGGAACAGATGAAGCAAACACCGTAGAGAAGATCTGATAATTGATCTTGTGAATGTTGAAGTGATCGGATCCACTTGAAGAGGGACACACCGGTTGAAAAGGATTGACATGGCACTCTCAGTTATCATGAAGGATTTGTATCCACATAGGAATATGAGAACACCGTTTAGGAAAGGTATGGATTCAACATTTGACATCGAAGCAACTCGAATACCACCAAAAAAAAAAGAAAAACAAAGGATTGGCTTTGGAAATAAGCCGGAAACAAACCTATGATAGATCCCATATCGTATCATGTGTCTTTGGAAAGATATCCTACGAGATACTTGAATTCCCACTTATAAACTCCCAAAACTTTCTGGTTATGCAATCAGGTGTTGGGGATACAGGGGACACAAAATATATCACCCAAACTAACAATACCTAGATCCAGCTGTATCCATCCTTCAACACATAACCAAGAAACCTTCGGAAATCGTCTACCTCAACCTTCGAAAAGCATCCGTTATACGAGTCATGGCAATACTCCCGCACTCGCCTCAGTACTGGGCTATCAGGGTTATCTCACCAACAATTGTACAAAAGAGTTTTTCGATGTTGGCGTACTAAACTCAGGTATTCCAGAACTGCAACGATAAAATTATGACGACAACACCTCGGAGCTCAACTCCCCGGGACACCTCCACTAAACCCCTGCTGACAGGAGGCAACCAAGACAATGTTGTCATCATAAAACCATCGGAACGATTCTAAGATACCCGCGTGATCCTAAAATTTTTTTTAGTGAAATTTGAGAAGAGAAGAGTTAAAACTCTACGTCAGGATGCCTTACCAGAGCGATGAGGAGATTGGGAAGTAAAAAGAATTCCTAAACTCTCCGATATATAATTCCTAAATGACTCAAAACCCTTTTCGAGACACAACTCGGCCGCTAAAAACGATCAATCAGTGGGGCTCCTAAGGTCGGGGAAGGCTCTGATTACCAACTTGTAACGCCCTCGTTGCGGCTATATCTCCCACGTGTCGAAGCACGACTTAGAGGCATAACCGCATTGAAAGTAATGTCGCAAGTGAGGTAATCTTCACACAACCCATGTAATACATAAGGGAAAGAGATACATAGTTGGCTTACAATCGCCACTTCACACAAATACATGAACAAAACATTACATCATACAGTTACAATCAGGGCCCGACTACGGAGCCAAAATAAAAGAAGAAACCCCAAAAGCGACAAAGGTCCCCGATCGACCCCAACTGGGCTCCACTACTGATCGACTAGAACGAAACAACACAATGCACAAGATCTTCATCGAACTCCTCCTTGAGCTCGGGTGCGTCACCTACACGTACTCATCGGCACCTGCAAACTGGTTTTGGAAGTATCTGGTGAGTCACGGGGACTCAGCAATCTCACACCCGCGAGATCAAGACTATTTAAGCTTATAGGTAGGACAGGGTAGTGAGGTGGAGCTGCAGCAAGCGAATAGCATATATGGTGGCTAACATACGCAAAAGAGAGCGAGAAGAGAAGGTAAAGCACGGTCGAACAACTATGATCAATAAGTGATCCTGAACTACTTACGTCAAGCATAACTCCAACAACCGTGTTCACTTCCCGGACACCGCCGAGAAGAGACCATCACGGTAGATGGAATTGTCACAGCAGATGTCCTTAGTGTCAGGACTTAGTCGCGAGGCCAACGCATCCATGTGGTAGCTTGAGAGGGGTTGAGTGGGACGAGAGACGCAGGGCGGATCAACACGCAAGACAAGGGTTTAGACAGCTTCGGGCCCCGGGAAACATCATCCGGTAAAAACCCTACATGCTGTTTGAGGCTAGGTCTCATTATCATCCCGAGGGAGACGCCGTAAACCGGCTCTTGTATCTAGCCCTAGAGATTATTGATTGCTTGTAGCTTGTAGCTTCTAACTTGTAACCTGTCCCTCTTTGGGGAGCCCTGCCCCTCCTTATATATGTTGAAGGGGCGGTTTACATGTGGAGTCCTATTAGGATTAGGACTAGTCTATCTCTAATACAAACCGGATACAAGTCCAGGTCTTAACTCTTTATAAGACAAATATTCCTTTCCTCTTAAACCGGCCCACAATAGTTGAACCGGCCTTCATGAACCGCCAGACGGGCCACCGGGTCTTGTCGCTCCTCTGACCCGTCCGTCGGGTTACCAGTGAGTTACAACGTCCCGACGGGTTGCTGGTAAACCGCCAGGTCTGGGCGGGTGACCAGACGAATATCGCCAAGTCCGGCCGGGTTAACTTCCGGCCGGTTTACACCGCGGGGTATATCCCCGACACGTGGGAAGGGAAAAGATGAACCGGGCATAATCTTGGCAAACCAAGTATGCCACTGGAAAGGTGAGATGATTTCGGTTGAAATCGATATAAAGATCACCGGAATCGGATGCACGGTTTGCAAATGACAAGCAAAACAAGAATGACAAGATTCTGCCATTAACAGCATGATGCTACTTAGCAGGCAACAAGAAACTAAGCTACTGCACCCAAACATATCAACAAAGCATATGACAGTAATCTACTCAAGATGCTTGACAAAAGATGAACACTGATCTACGGCTAAATCACATCATAACAGGTTCAAACAATCATGGCAAAAGTGCAAAAGATAACAGGTTTACAGACTTAGAATATAACATGCCAGAAATTAACATCAGGATGACATGTTTAGAGCAATGAAACAACATGCTACGGGAAGACAATATAGCAAAATAAGGCATGGCATGAATCTACTCAAAGCACTTAACAAAAGTCCCTTACTGACCATAAGCCAAAAAGGATCAGAAAATATAATAACACCCATTTCAATTAAGCAAGTTTCGTTACAGATTTCAGACTTTGCAGAAGACTGGACATGTCAAAAACATATAACAAGTAGACATGTTTACGAGCTCGATGCACTCACTAAAGAGCATTGCATGATAAACTAAGCATACATCCTTCAATAAGACATGGCATAGAATCTATACATGGCAAGAATAACATCATATCATGCAAGGATCAACTACACCAAGCTTGGCAAAATCGAATAACATGTAAACAATCTGCCAGCAACATTTTACAGCAAAAGTAGAGCTCGATTGACTCAAGCTATGGTACTCCATAAATATAAACAAAGGCATGGATGGATATAGCAAATCCATATTCTCAAAACACTCTTAATGATCATGCTTAAAAGAGGCATAGATCTCTCTGAAACAACAAGAACACATGGCATAAAAATAACAGCAGGCAGGGACTTAGTGAAATTACTAAGTCTCTGAAATCAGCAACATTAAGTACCCTAGTTTGCATGCTTGTGCTAGTCACCACAAAGATCACAAAAATACATGGCATAAATCTCTGGAAATATGGCATGGCATGTTACAAAACACATGTAGGACTCAACTTCATAGGATGCACACATCAATCATGGCAAAAATGACAAAAGTGCATGTTCTGATAAGAATCAGAAACTAACATCACATAGCCCTCTTCTAACAGCATTTCGGGCATCAAGATGAACTCAAATGAAAATGATGCAATGGAATGAAATGATGTACTCATCGAGGCGAACAATTTGATGTATTATACGCCCAAAACAGAGCCACGGATGCAAAGAGTTATGATGCGATGAACATGGCAATATGATGCAAGAGATCCGGGGACTTAGCCAAAATTTACCTCCGCGAAAAGTCAACGCGGGACGACGTGGTATCGGGACGGAGGGATCCGGGGCGACGGGGCGTGTTTGGATCACGGGACGGGTGGATCTCGTCCCGATCCGGAGGTCGCCGGAGAAGCTCGCCGGAGAAGGGCGCGGGTGGCCGGAGTTGGACGGGGAGACGCCGGCGTGCGGGGTCCGGCGAGGGGAGGAGGCGCGCGGCGTGCGGAGGGCGAGGTGCGGCGGCGGGCGGTGGCGAGCGCATGCGGCGGCGGGCGGAGGGCGAGGTGCGGCGGCGGTGGCGCGCGCCGGCGAGGAGGACGCGGCGGCGGCGCGGGAGCACATGCGGGCCGGGAGGCGCGGGGGTGCAGCGCGGTGGGGCGGCGTGGCACGGTGGAGGCGGCGCGGGCTCACACGGCGCGCGGTACGGGAGGCGGCGGCGGCCGGCGGGAGCGGAGATGCGGGCGGCGGCGCCGGCGATGGCGGCGGGCGGCGGAGTCGGGCCTGCGCAGGGAGGCGCAGCCCCGGGCGGCGGCGCGCTTCGGGCCCGCGCGGGCCCCGGATGGGCTCCGCGGGCCGGCGGGCGCGGGAGGAGAGAGAGAGAGAGCGGGCGCGGAGGCCACGTGGCGCGGTGGGATTGGGCGCGGCGAGGGCAGAGCTGACGTGGCATGCTCTGATTGGTCGGGGTGAGGTGGCTGAGCGCGGTGGACACGTCCGGTGCGGGGGCGGATGCGTCCGGCTGCGGGAGGAGGACGAAGCTAGGGTTCATCTGCGCGAAAAATCCGAGGGGGAGCACATATTTATAGGTAGAGGGGGCTAGAAAGCTCCAAATGGAGTGCGGTTTTTGGCCACGCGATCGTGATCGAACGATCGAGATGATGGAAGTGACTTAGATGGGTTTTGGGCCACTTTGAAGGGGGTGTTGGGCTGCACCAAAAGAGGCCTTCACGGTTGCCCGGTTAATCGTTGGAGTATCAAACGACCTCCGAATGACCCGAAACTTGGCACGCGGTCTATCGGTGCTATACAAAGGCCGCTTGACAAACCTCGGTCCATTCCGAGAAAGTTTAATACACGCTCACGGAAAAAGGTAAAAGGGGACGCCGGGGAACATAGGAGCGCCGGATTGCAAAACGGACAACGGGGAAAATGCTCGGATGCATGAAACGAACACGTATGCAAATGTTATGCACATGATGACATGATATGAAATGCAGATGATGGCATGGCAAAGTGCAACACACAAGCACATGACATGGCAACGATGACGAATAACTGGCGGACACCTGGCGCATCGAATCCGGGGCGTTACATCAACCACCCCTCCACGGGCACCCCTCCACCGTCTACTGTTCATCCAGCCCTCCACCACACCACGGAGTCCTGTTCATCCAGAGGCAACGCCACCTCTCACTGTTCATCCAACGCCCCCCCCCCCCCGCAACGCTCACTGTTCATCCCAGAGGTAGCATCGATCGGCTTCAGTTAGCAGCAGTAGCGAAGGAATCGCTCGATCGGGTTCAGTTAACAGCCATCGATCGATCGCTCGGGTTCGGTAACGCGTAGCCTGCAGTGCAATCGCTCGGGTTCAGTTAGAGCCCAACGCCTCGCTCGGGTTCAGTTAGAGCCAACGCCTTGCACACATGCGCGTACGTGTACGAGAGAAACGCACATCGCTCGGCCCCTGACCTCCCACCGTAACCGGGAACTCGTCAAAATTTTCCTCACCCTCGCTTCTACCACGTTTTTTTCCGTCATGGACGGCCCAAAGAATGTCATGCAGCTGAGTCTCCGGCCCGCCCAGGATGAAAAGCCCATTTTCTGTCATGATTTTTTGTCATAGAAGTAGGAGCCCACCACACCTATGATGATACCGGGTTTTGTCACAATTATCGTCATAGAAGTGTCATATGTATGATAGAAAAAAAATTCGTTCGGCCCAAAATGTCACGGATGTGTCTTTTTTTGTAGTGAGAAGATCAAACAGTTAACCAAACCAAGCATTCTTAACAACTTGGGAATATAGCAATTATATTTGTTCCTCGTGTATTTAGTACACCCAAATTCGATTTATTCCTCACATGGTTTACAATAACAGAATGCAGCCACAACAATTGAACATCGCATTGCAGAATTGAACCAAGTAGTTAACTAAACACCACAACAAGTGAACCAAGCCACAACAAATGAACAAAGAAGTTAACTAAACACCAATTGAACAATATAAAATACTCCTAATATAAGATCAGACAGTTAACCAAACCAAGCATGCTTAACAACTTGGAAATATTGCACCTTGAAGAATTGAACATCACATTTCCAGAATTGAACCAAGCAGTTAATTGAACACCACATTGCATGACATATAGAACATGTACATTATAGCAGAAGATTGCATGGTGAAAGTAGAAAGCACAATTCACTAGAATTATTTAAGGAAAGGCAGTAGCTAGCAAACTGAACATGGGTCCTTCTAGTGAGCTAATAAGACAAGCTACTCCTCATTGTCGAAGATATCGATGACGATTGGCTCCTTGGACATGGAAGAGGGTGAGGCCCTCCGCATCGTGGGTTCCCTCATTGTAGTGGTGAGTTGCCTGAGCCGCTCCAGGCACCAACCTGCTGGCTCTCGAGATGACGTAAGCACGTGCACGCTAAGAAAACACCTCGTAGTCTTCGTCGAATGCGCTGACGGTGGCCTCGAGGAAACGCCACGAACTGTCGTTTAAAGAAGCCAACGGCGTCGCGGCGTCGGCGCGCGAGGCGTCAATGGTGGCCTCGACGACGAGGTGCTCCTCCAAGATTTGGGGGTCGGCATGAACGGCAGCCATCGCGACCTCATCCGCACGTGTGGCCGCGATTTGCTTCTCCGCTGCCAAATGCTCCTTGAGGTCCTGGCTATATTGCATGCACCATGGCTTAGGCTGGCGCTTATTTGGTGGAGGGGTCAGTGATTTGGGTGAAAGGTGTCGCGCTCGCGCCGGCGGTCGGGGCATGTGGGATGTGGAAGGAGGAGGCGGATGGGGGTCGGGTGTGAATTACCTGCCTGGATAGGTGAGGCCGAGCAGCGTGAAGGAGGGTCACCGGCGAGGAGGCGGCAGCGCTGCAAGCAAGGAGTGAAGGTTTCAACTTGGAAAGGAAGGCGGAAAGGGGGGAAATGTGGCTTTTGGTAAGGGGGAGGGGGTAGGGAGGTAGATATTCCGCGGAAGCCAAAAATTTGGAATCGCTTCAGACAAAAAACTGGCGCGCAAAGTGTCATCAGACACGGTCCGAAGATATTTTGTGATGCATCTCACAAAGTTGGTTATAATAAACTTTATGGGATCTACTTGATTTTTCGTCTTGATTTGAATTAAATAATGGGGTCACAGCGGCCATGGACAGTGTTTGAATTGCTAGACCTTTTATCTGCAGTGATCATAAAAGAATTAGAATTATTTAGGATTCGTTTGGACATTTTTATGCATTAAGTGTGTTTTCAATGCATTTATGTGCATAATTCAAATTTGAACTACATGCACATTCTGTAGTGCATATAAATTGGTAGAAAAATCAAATCTTTGTCCTTGGGTGCATGCTTAGGTCCCATTCAAGAAATGGGAATGAATGTCAAACACCCTGCCATCGTCACTCGGCCGCAAATATTGAGATACCTGGTTTTTAAATTCTAGTAAATCCAAAACTCATCTGAAATTCATTAAACTTGGCATGCTATCATGGGGCGGCATCAACATGGCATGGCAAAGTTTTTGCCCCATTTGGGGCAGGTTTGGGTATATGCTTCTCACAAACCAGAGCTTCTCACAACAAGCATGATGGTTTCGGTAGGGAACGCCCCAACTTTGGGGATGAAGCGATATCAATTGCCACTAATTGCTTTCAAATTTTTTCTCGTGTCAACATAGAACAACAGGAGTGTTGTGTTATTTTTTTTGATTTTCCGGGGTTCGTTTGGACATTTTATGCATTAAGTGAGTTTTCAATGCATTTATGTGCATAATTCAAATTTGAACTACATGCACATGCTCCGGTGCATATAAATTGGATGAAAAATCAAATCTTTTGTCCTTGGGTGCATGCTTAGGTCCCATGCAAGAAATGGGAATGAATGCCAAGCACCGTGCCACTGTCACTCGGCCGCAAACATTGAGATACTTGGTTTTTAAATTCTAGTAAATTGAAAACTCGTCTGAAATTCATGAAACTTGGCATGCTATCATGGAGCGGCATCAACACGGCGTGGTAAAGTTTTTGCCCCATTTGGGACAGGTCTGGGTATATGCTTATCACAAACCAGAGCTTCTCAGAACAAGCATGATGGTTTCGGTAGGGAATGCCCCAACTTTGGGGGCGAAACGATATCCATTGCCTCATATTGCTTTCAGTTATTTTCTCGTGTCAACATAGAACAATCAGAGTGTTATGTTAGCTTTTGTGATTTTTCGGAGTCCATTTGGAAATTTTTATGCATTAAGTGAGTTTTCAATGCATTTATGTGCATAATTCAAATTTGAACTACATGCACATGCTCCGGTGCATATAAATTGGTTCACAAATAAAATCTTTTGTCCTTGGGTGCATGCTTAGGTCCCATGCAAGAAATGGGAATGAATGCCAAGCACCGTGCCACTGTCACTCGGCCGCAAACATTGAGATACTTGGTTTTTAAATTCTAGTAAATCGAAAACTCGTCTGAAATTCATGAAACTTGGCATGCTATCATGGAGCGGCATCAACACGGCGTGGTAAAGTTTTTGCCCCATTTGGGACAGGTCTGGGTATATGCTTATCACAAACCAGAGCTTCTCAGAACAAGCATGATGGTTTCGGTAGGGAACGCCCCAACTTTGGGGGCGAAACGATATCCATTGCCTCTTATTGCTTTCAATTTTTTTCTCGTGTCAACATATAACAACAGGAGTGTTGTGCTATTTTTTTGTGATTTTTCGGGGTTCGTTTGGACATTTTTATGCATTAAGTGAGTTTTCGATGCATTTATGTGCATAATTCAAATTTGAACTACATGCACATGCTCCGGTGCATATAAATTGGTTGAAAAATTAAATCTTTGGTCCTTGGGTGCATGCTTAGGTCCCATGCAAGAAATGGGAATGAAGGTCAAGCACCGTGCCACCATCACTCTGCCGCAAACATTGAGATGCCTGGTTTTTAAATTCTAGTAAATCCAAAACTCGTCTGAAATTCATGAAACTTGGCATGCTATCATGGAGCGGCATCAACATGCCGTGGTAAAGTTTTTGTCCCATTTGGGGCAGGTTTGGGTATATGCTTCTCACATACCATAGCTTCTCACAACAAGCATGATGGTTTCGGTAGGGAACGCCCCAACTTTTGGGGCGAAAAGATATCCATTGCCTCTTATTGCTTTCAATTTTTTTCTCCTGTCAACATAGAACAACAGGAGTGTTTGTTATTTTTTGTGATTTTTCAGGGTTCATTTGCACATTTTTATGCATTAAGTGAGTTTTCAATGCATTTATGTGCATAATTCAAATTTGAACTACATGCACATGCTCCAATTCATATAAATTGGTTGAAAAATCAAATCTTTGTGTTTGGGTGCATGCTTAGGTCCCATGCAAGAAATGGGAATGAATGTCAAACACCCTGCCATCGTCACTCGGCCGCAAACATTGAGAGCGGGAGTTATGCATCTCTTGAACACAAACGGTTCTTTGGATGACCCGTGTGAATCACTAGCGGGCGTGGCGCAGTACTATTCCATTTGACAGCGGGCGGCGCAGTTCTCGATATGGCTTTAATGCAGACGAGGGAGAGGGTAGCGGTTTCCGAAATGTTGAACGTCCAATGATGCATCCTCCTTCAATTAGCATCGTGTGAATGCATGAGGGAAGTAATCGGAGGACCGGGAAAAGAGGCATCAGGATGTCAATGCAACGCAGTTTGCACTCATATAAAGGCACCCCTCCATTCCGATGCAACTACCACATCGTATGCACCTAAGCATTTGCTTAAGCACCTACACTAATAAGCGCAAAAGTGCCCACTCCAGACCCATGGCAGCGATGCGCGCGAGCAGCCAGCGGCTGTGCCAGATGGTCCACGACGTCGGCCTGCGACATGGTATCGTGGATCGTCTCCATACGGTGTTGGCGACCAGCTGGTGGATGGCCGCCATCGACGCCAGCTACGACTCTTAGTTGGACCAGATGATCGTTCGCAGCACCAATAGGTTCACCATCGTCAAGAAGCTCGCGGACGACATCGCCGTACTCCTCCAGCCCGCGCGCCCGGGCTCCTCATTGCCTGCCACCCTAATCCGCCTCCATGGTCGGAACCTCTTTGAAGCACTGGTGGTGGCCCTACGACTGCCCGCCGACGCCACGAAGAATGTCCACCTGGAGGTTACTCTCGCCGCGAGGCACCTCGCCCTGCAAGAAAACGTCGACCTACACATCCATGTGTATGAACGAATCATGTACATAGGTATCTACAAGGCCAGTGAGGACGCTACGACGTTGGCCTTCTTCAGCCGGCTGGAAGCCTTGGATGCCTTAGTTGAGAAGCACCTTGACCTCGCCACACAAGTCGCCGCCGGTTGGTGGCCTGGCCGGTGCACTGAGTTGAGGAGGAGGAGGTCGTACGTTGATGGATGCATCTTTCTTCTTGCCTCATGTAACCACCACTGCGATCACATCCGTGGCCTTAATTCCAATTTTGCTATTGCATTCTCGTTCCAGTCAATACAAACATGTGCGATCCCTTTGCTCAATATAGACATGTCCATTCCAGTCTTATTTTGATTGGCTTGAATGAAGGTCTATCCCATCGTTAGGCGCTGCAGCATGCTCTGCTCGCGTCCGTCGGCGCGCTCGGCTGTGGATAGATTTTCCTTGCGTGTTCAACGTCTATATGCATATATATGGTTGCTCACCGTTGAGGCGACCGCGGAGCGCTCTGCTCGCGTCCCTCCGCGCGTGCTCTGCCAACGGTTGGGCGTGCGCACGATCACGTCGGGGGGCCCGTATGCATGCGGTTGCGCCGCGCGCGTTGCCACACGATACAGTTACGTGCGGCACATTGGAGTTACGCGCTGCAAATTAGAACTGCCATCAGGGCTTGCCGATATTCCTGGTCGTCCGTCTTCCCCTTTAATTCCTGCGACCATTATAACCTTAGTATCTTCAACCTTTCGATCGCGCCCCACAACACAACAAGCACACCCACGACGACACATAGAGAGGGGATGTCCGGCGGCGCTCCAATGGAGTTCGGCGAGCATAGAGTGGAGACCCACGCGAGGGAGATGGATCTCTCGGTGGTGTACACCATCGACCCGGCCGTGGTGGTTGACTACATCAATAGCGTTGAGTAGTTGCTTGCTGGAGACAAGTACAAGGTGGTCGGCATCGACCTCCAGTACACCGCCGGTCGTCCCGGCATAGATCAAAAGGTTGTCGTCGCCCAGTTGTGCATGCGCCACCATGTCGTCATCTACCACTACTGCATGGCCACAGAGCCTTGCGACTGTTTCAAGAAGTTTGTCAACAGCACTGACTACAAGTTCGCCACGGTGGATACCACCAACGATGTAAAAGCGCTCAGTGTTACGGGTTTGGCCTGCAAGAACCTTGTCGAAATCTGTGACCACTACATGGTCTGGTTCAGCATGAAGAAGGACTCCCTGGTCGAACTTGCCTCAGCCATCATCGACCCCTACTACGAAAAGATGAAGCAGGATGCCTAGAGAATAAGTCCCGTATCCTGGCACGGGGCCTGGATGCGGCAACTGGATGAACCTCACCTCAAGTTTGCGGCCAAGAGTGTGTACACATGCTACGAGACGCACAAGCGGATCGTTGACATGAGGAAGTGCCATCGCACAACACACACGTCTTATATATATATATATATATATATATATATATATATATATATATATATATGTGTGTGTGTGTGTGTGTGTGTGTGTGTGTGTGTGTGTGTGTGTGTGTGTGTGTGTGTGTGTGTGTGTGTGTGTGTGTGTGTTTGTGTGTGTGTGTGTGTGTGTGTGTGTGTGTGTGTGTGTGTTGTTCTGTATGCAATTCCATCGCACAACACACACGTCTTATTAGCAGCAACCGTCTGTGTTATTATCGGTCTTCACACACATTTCTAATTACAGACCTGTTGCGTATCACACACATCTTTGTTAAGTTGAACCATTTCTGTTCTCATGTCTCAACGCAAATAGTTCATCCGAGTGAACCGCATGTCGTATATCGCACCCACCTTGATCTGGCTGACCATTTCTTTTGTGTTGCCTAATCACAAACAGTTCATCCGAGTGAACCGTATGCTGTGTATCGCACACACCTTCATCTGGCCACCCGTTTCTTTTGTTCCTCCTCATCATAAACAGTTAATTGAACTGAACCGTATGCCCTTCATTGCACACGCAACTAAACCCTGAACCGTGTTTGATGCATCCGTCATCACATACGTTTTACACATTTCTGACGGTTTTCATACAGCACCATTTGCGATTATTGCATCGCACATAGTTTCTCGAAGGGTCTCTGATCGTAGAGTCGCGTTAGCAGCATCCTGCAGTAGTGTACCTCCAGAAAAAATCACTCTCTGTCTCTCTCCCGTGTTCTTGAGCTCCAACCCGTGGATTTCGATCTATTTGCTCGAAGCTCCGTTTCCGAAACTGTTTCGGGGGATTGTTGCTTGGCATGTGGCTCCATCATTTGTCCAATTAGTTTTTGTTCTAATGGTTTATACTTTGAATAAATAGCTACTCTTGGCGTTGCTGTAGATGTGCTTGCATGTTCAATTCTTAGTGTTCTAAGTAGTTTGAATGCTTGCTATGGCCTCTATGTATCCCTATGAGTAGTTGCTATTAGTTTTGTAAAGTTTTGTTGACAAATTTTTGTCACCTCAAAAAATTTATTTTCAGAAAATTGTACGTGGACATGATGAACCTATTTGGAAGGAGTTCCTCGAGGAGACGATCCTCGGGGGCATCTTCTAGTGACGGTTCTACTCATCGGTCCTATGTTGAACCAACTGAAAGTTCCACGCGAGATGCCGCCACCAAAACATGTTTATGGCCTTGCGATGAATATATGGTGCAGGTGCACATCAAGGGGGAATTTGAGCAATATGTTCACAATGCCGATCTCGGTCCCTAACTCTTAGATAAGTGTGAACGGCGCCATATTCTCACTAAATCATTTGCCAAAGGATTTAAATATTTTCCACGTGAGTCTAGGGTGTCGTTCATGCTTTATGATGAACCATTTACTATTTCACTAAAGAATTTTGCTCACCATTGCAAACTTCCATTTTGGGGTTCGCTTGATGAGCCAGCAAAGGTTAAGTATGGGACCTTTTTTACTAGCCTTTGTTACGGTGAAAATAGAGTGAGACAAGGAAGAATAAAAAGTGTTCACTTTCCCGCAATCCAGTATTTTGCATTATTTAACGGGAAATGCATAGTAGGCAAGCAAGACTGCAGCATACTTTGTTTGCCAGACTTGAGCCTCATTCACACCGCTCTCACTGGTGAAAGGTATTATAACCTTGAAGCGATTGTTGCACGTAGACTTCAGCATAACGCCAAAAGTGGCTGGTTCTATGGTGTAATTTATGCCACACGTCTAGCACGAGGACTGGGTGTTTCACCTTTACCCTTTGATCCTATTCTACCCACTCGGTATTTAGATTTTGATGCCTTAAAAGATCATAAGATTCTCAAGGGAAGTGCTGATATAACTTCACTTATAATTTGTTGTTTAACCAATCACATGTTGTGGACACATATTTGCCTGCGGCTGCTCTCTTTGATTGTAATAGCAGGGGAACATATTTTGTTCTTGAGAGCGAGGCCCGAGCTCATAACGTAGCAGTGTTGGAGGTACGGCGTGTCGAGGCCTCCGCACCGAGAGCCTCTGTGAGCTACCACTCTGACTACTACCCTCCACGCTACTGAGCGATTACCAACTTAGGCCAAAAGCCTAAGCTTGTGGGAGTACATGTTTCTCACCGACATTATATTCATGTCTACATATCATTCTGCTTGTCGGTGTTCACACTTTTTCATTGTATCATCCATGCTTAGTAGTAGTATTAAAAAGAAAACCCAAAAAGATTTCCTTGTTCTTCTTTTGCTTGTTGAGAGCTTTCCCGTGTAAATAGTTTTTCTTGTTATTTCTTTTTATTTGCTTGTTCTAGGAAACCAAAAACTCCAAAAATATTTCAGTGTGTTTCTCTAAATTTCTTTTCTTTTTATTCGAGTTGTACCGAGGAGAAGACCACGATGAAAATGTTGAGTGGCTCTCATATGAATAATTGTTGAACTAATAAAGAGCGCATTTTACCTTGTCTTCTCCTGATGAATAAAATGTTTTGCAGATTCCAGCTTAGTCCACGACACTCTTGCACTATTATTATTATTTTCATATCATTCGGTCGTGCAAGTGGAAGGCAATAATGACGATATTCGATGAACTTCCGTGGCAAAGACAAACTGGTATGAACTCGACTTGCTCTGTTTGTGTAAATATGTTTAACATAGTATCCAGGCTTCAGCCCATTATGATCAAACATGTTTGCAATGACAATTAGGGATTATAGTTTCTCATGCCATGCATAAGTAGCTGGGAGTGGATGCTACCTCTTGAGCACTGCATTGATTTTCCCTTGAAGAGGAAAGGGTGATGTAGTAAAGTAGCGTAAGTATTTCCCTCGGTTTTTGAGAACCAAGGTATCAATCCAGTAGGAGACCATGCTCGAGTCCCACGCACCTACACAAACAAATAAGAACCTCGCAACCAACAAGATAAAGGGGTTGTCAATCCCTTCACGGTCACTTATGAGAGTGAGATCTGATAGATATGATAAGATAATATTTTTGGTATTTTTATGATAAAGAGAAATAAAGATGCAAAGTAAAATAAATGGCAATAGAAATAGCTAAGTGTTGGAAGACTAATATGATGGAAAAGAGACCCGGGGGCCATAGGTTTCACTAGTGGCTTCTCTCAAGATAGCATAAGTATTACGGTGGGTGAACGAATTACTATCGAGCAATTGATAGAATTGAGCATAGTTATGAGAATATCTAGGTATGATCATGTATATAGGCATCACGTCCGCGACAAGTAGACCGAAACGATTCTGCATCTAGTACTATTACTCCACACATCGACCGCTATCCATGCATCTAGAGTATTAAGTTCATAAGAACAGAGTAACGTTTTAAGCAAGATGACATGATGTAGAGGGATAAACTCATGCAATATGATATAAACCTGATCTTTTTATCCTCGATGGCAACAATACAATACGTGTCGTTTCCCCTACTGTCACTGGGATCGAGCACCGCAAGATTGAACCCAAAGCTAAGCACTTCTCCCATTACAAGAAAGATCAATCTAGAGGCCAAACCAAACTGATAATTCGAAGAGACTTGCAAAGATAACGAATCATACATAAAAGAATTCAGAGGTGATTCAAATATTGTTTATAAATAAACTTGATCATAAACCCACAATTCATCGGTCTCGACAAACACACAGCAAAAGAAGAGTTACATCAAATAGATCTCCAAGAGAATCGAGGAGAACTTTGTCTTGAGATCCAAAGAGGGAGAAGAAGCCATCTAGCTAACACCTATGGACCCGAAGGTCTGAGGTAAACTAAACACACATCATCGGAAAGGCTATGGTGTTGATGTAGAAGCCCTCCATGATCAATGCCCCCTCCGGCAGGACGCCGGAAAAGGCCCCAAGATGGGATCTCACGGGTACAGAAGGTTGCGGCAGTGGAATTAGCTTTTCGTGGATGCTTTTGATGGTTTGGGGGTACGTAGGTATATATAGGAGGAAGAAGTAGGTCGGTGGAGCCACGAGGGGCCCACGAGTGTGGAGGGCGTGCCTTGGGGGGTAGGCGCGCCCCCCTACCTCGTGGCCTCCTCGGCTGTTGCTTGACGTCCACTCTAAGTCCTCTGGATCACGTTTGTTCCAAAAATCACGTTCCCGGAGGTTTCATTCCGTTTGGACTCCGTTTGATATTCTTTTTCTGCAAAACACTGAAATAGGCAAAAAAAACAGGAATTTGGGTTGGGCCTCCGGTTAATAGGTTAGTGCCAAAAATAATATAAAGGTGTATAATAAAGCCCATTAAACATCCAAAACATAATATAATATAGCATGGAACAATCAAAAATTATAGATAAGTTGGAGACGTATCAAGCATCCCCAAGCTTAATTCCTGCTCGTCCTCGAGTAGGTAAAAGATAAAAACAGAATTTTTGATGTGGAATGCTACTTAGCATAATTTTCAATGTAATTATCTTATTTGTGGTATGAATATTCAGATCCGAAAGATTCGAGATAAAAGTTTAATATTGACATAAAAATAATAATACTTCAAGCATACTAACTAAGCAATCATGTCTTCTCAAAATAACATGGCCAAAGAAAGTTATCCCTACAAAATCATATAGTCTGGCTATGCTCTATCTTTATCACACAAAGTATTTATTCATGCACAACCCCGATGACAAGCCAAGCAATTGTTTCATACTTTTAATGTTCTCAAACTTTTTCAATTTTCACGCAATACATGAGTGTGAGCCATGGACATAGCACTATATATGGAATAGAATGGTGGTTGTGGAGAAGACAAAAAAGGAGAAGATAGTCTCACATCAACTAGGCGTATCAATGGGCTATGGAGATGCCCATTAATAGATATCAATGTGAGTGAGTAGGGATTGCCATGCAACGGATGCACTAGAGCTATAAGTGTATGAAAGCTCAACAAAAGAAACTAAGTGGGTGTGCATCCAACTCGCTTGCTCACGAAGACCTAGGGCATTTTGAGGAAGCCCATCATTGGAATATACAAGCCAAGTTCTATAATGTAAAATTCCCAATAGTATGTGAAAATGTCAACATAGGAGACTCTCTATCATGAAGATCATGGTGCTACTTTTGAAGCACAAGTGTGGTAAAAGGATAGTAACATTGTCCCTTCTCTCTTTTGCTCTCATTTCTTTATTTGGGCCTTATCTCTTTTTTTATGGCCTCTTTTTTTCTTTTTTTTTTATTTTTTGTCCGGAGTCTCATCCCTACTTATGGGGGAATCATAGTCTCCATCATCCTTTCCTCACTTGGGACAATGCTCTAATAATGATGATCATCACACTTTTATTTTCTTAAAACTCAAGAATTACAACTCTACACTTAGAACAAAAATATGACTCTATGTGAATGCCTCTGGCGGAGTACCGGCATATGCAATGAATCAAGAGTGACATGTATAAAAAATTATGAACGGCGGCTTTGCCACAAATACAATGTCAACTACATGATCATGCAAAGCAATATGACAATGATGAAGCGTGTCATAGCAAACGTAACGGTGGAAAGTTGCATGGCAATATATCTTGGAATGGCTATGGAAATGCCATAATAGGTAGGTATGGTGGCTGTTTTGAGGAAGGTATATGGTGGGTGTATGATACCGGCGAAAAGTGTGCGGTATTAGAGAGGCTAGCAATGGTGGAAGGGTGAGAGTGCGTATAATCCATGGACTCAACATTAGTCATAAAGAACTCATATACTTGTTGCAAAAATCTATTAGTTATCGAAACAAAGTATTATGCGCATGCTCCTAGGGGGATAGATTGGTAGGAAAAGACCATCGCTCGTCCCCAACCGCCACTCATAAGGAAGACAATCAATAAATAAATCATGCTCCGACTTCATCACATAACGGTTCACCATACGTGCATCCTACGGTAATCACAAACTTTAACACAAGTATTTCTCAAATGCATAACCACTCAACTAGCATGACTCTAATATCACCATTTTCGTATCTCAAAACAATTATCAAGCATCAAACTTTTCTTAGTATTCAACGCACTTATAAGAAAGTTTTTACTAATCTTGGATGCCTATCATATTAGGACTACCTCCTCAATTTAAGCAAATTACCATGCTGTTTTGTAGGACTCTAAAAATAATATAGGTGAAGCATGAGAGAACAATAGTTTCTATAAAACAAAACCACCGCCATGCTCTAAAAGATATAAGTGAAGCACTAGAGCAAAAACTATATAGCTCAAAAGATATAAGTGAAGCACATAGAGTATTCTAATAATTTCCGAATCATGTGTGTCTCTCTGAAAAGGGTGTGTGCAGCAAGGATGATTGTGGAAAACTAAAAAACAAAGACTCAAATCATACAAGACACTCCAAGCAAAACACATATCATGGGGTGAATAAAAATATAGCTCCAAGTAAGTTTACCGATGGATGAGGACAAAAGAGGGGATGCCTTCCAGGGCATCCCCAAGCTTTGTCTTTTTGGTGTCCTTAGATTACCTTGGGTGCCATGGGCATCCCCAAGCTTAGGCTCTTGCCACTCCTTGTTCCATAATCCATCAAATCATTACCCAAAACTTGAATACTTCACAACACAAAACTTAACAGAAAATCTCGTGAGCTCCGTTAGCGAAAGAAAACAAAACACAACTTCAAGGTACTCTAATGAACTCATTCTTTATTTATATTGGTGTTAAACCTACTGTATTAAAACTTATCTATGGTTTATAAACTATTTTACTAGCCATAGATTCATCAAAAAAAGAAAACAACACACGAAAACCAGAATCTGTCAAAAACAGAACAGTCTCTAGTAATCTGTAACTAACGCAAACTTCTGGAACTCTAAAAATTCTGCAAAAATAGGAAGACCTAAATAATTTGTTGATTGATCTTCTGCAATTGGAATAAATATTATATCACGTTCTGGTAATTTTTAACAATTGTTTTCGTGAACAGAAAGTTTCTGGAATTTTCAGCAACATCAAATAACTATCATCCAAGAAGTTCCTATAGGTTTAACTTGGCACAAACACTAATTAAAACACAAAAACAAATCTAACATGAGGCTAGATCAAAGATTTATTCCTAAACAGAAGAAAAAAGCAAAAAACTAAAAATAAAATTGGGTTGCCTCCCAACAAGCGCTATCGTTTAACGCCCCTAGCTAGGCATAAAAGCAAGGATAGATCTAGGTATTGCCATCTTTAGTTTCAGGAAAGAAAAGAGCAAACTTGTTATCTATGGAATTAAGTTTTCTATTTTGATAAAGCACATGACTATAAATGGTAGAAGAAAGATTAAGCACATTACGGAAATTTGTATCTAAGCTAGCCTTCATCTCTTTGATAGTTTCATTTTGATAGGAAAGCAAAAGAGAGGTAGATTCGACCTTCTCATTCATGGGGTGACCAAATATGGTTTTCATCTTTTCATAGGTATCTACGACATCCCCTTCAAGAAAACCTTCTTCAAAAATAGAGTCTAATACATGCTTAAATGACGAAGGTAAGGCAACATAAAAGCTTTTTAAGTATATTTCAATTTGATATTGGGGTACATAGCTAGCCCGGATTCTTAGTAACCTATACCAAGCATCTTTCAAAGACTCGTCAAGTAAATAATGAAATATTCTAGAAACATCTTCCTCAATATTATTAAGACTCTCATTGATGACCCTGGTAGGTCTTTCTATAGCATCATTATTTATGAGCTTAGAGAGAACAGAAGGATTATCCAAGGTACTAAAACCTAGGAGAGAACCCCTAAGTCTTTTTGATTCGGACATGGCGAAAGAAAAAGCGAACGGAAAGAGAGGGCGAATAAAACGACAAGGGTGAAGTGGGGGAGAGGAAACGAGAGGCATATGACAAATAATGTAATGCGAGGGGTAAGAGTTTGTGATGGGTACTTGGTATGTCTTGACTTGTGCGTAGACTCCCCGGCAACGGTGCCAGAAATGGCTCGCTGACGGGAAATGAAATCTTGACTTGACTTGGCGCGAATCTCCCCGGCAACGGTGCCAGAAATCCTTCTTGCTACCTCTTGAGCACTGCGTTGATTTTCCCTTGAAGAGGAAAGGGTGATGCAGTAAAGTAGCGTAAGTATTTCCCACGGTTTTTGAGAACCAAGGTATCAATCTAGTAGGAGACCACGCTCGAGTCCCACGCACCTACACAAACAAATAAGAACCTCGCAACCAACGCGATAAAGGGGTTGTCAATCCCTTCACGGTCACTTACGAGAGTGAGATCTGATAGATATGATAAGATAATATTTTTGGTATTTTTATGATAAAGAGAAATAAAGATGCAAAGTAAAATAAATGGCAATGGAAGACTAATATGATGGAAAATAGACCCGGGGGCCATAGGTTTCACTAGTGGCTTCTCTCAAGATAGCATAAGTATTACGGTGGGTGAACGAATTATTGTCGAGCAATTGATAGAACTGAGCATAGTTATGAGAATATCTAGGTATGATCATGTATATAGGCATCACATCCGCGACAAGTAGACCGAAATGATTCTGCATCTACTACTATTACTCCACACATCGACCGCTATCCAGCATGCATCTAGAGTATTAAGCTCATAAGAACAGAGTAACGCTTTAAGCAAGATGACATGATGTAGAGGGATAAACTCATGCAATATGATATAAACCCCATCCTTTTATCCTTGATGGCAACAATACAATACGTGTCGTTTCCCCTACTATCACTGGGATCGAGCACCGCAAGATTGAACCCAAAGCTAAGCACTTCTCCCATAGCAAGAAAGATCAATCTAGTAGGCCAAACCAAACTGATAATTCGAAGAGACTTGCAAAGATAACCAATCATACATAAAAGAATTCAGAGGAGATTCAAATATTGTTCGTAGATAAACTTGATCATCAACCCACAATTCATCGTTCTCGACAAACACACCGCAAAAGAAGAGTTACATCAAATAGATCTCCAAGAGAATCGAGGAGAACTTTCTATTGAGATCCAAAGAGAGAGAAGAAGCCATCTAGATAATCACTACTAGGGAAAAGGCTAGCAGCAGTGCGGGTTTTAGGCCTATCAGCAGCGCGGGTGCCCGCGCTACCAATAAGGCGCTACAGCTAACTCTTAGTAGTAGTGCTGCCTGTGCCCGTGCTACCACTATTGACAATAGCAGCAGCGCTTTTCAGGAACGCGCTGCTATTATTTAGGTGTAGCGATTTCCCGGTCCAGCGCTACTGTTATATCTTTCACCATTTCCCCATTCCGGCTTCGATAAACTACAATTTCCAGATACTAGGTACTACTAGATATCAATTTCATAAAGCATTATAGGTACTAGGTAGTACTCCCTCGGTTCGAAATTACTCGTCGTGGTTTTAGTTCAAATTTGAACTCAAACCACGATGAGTAATTTGGAACCGAGGGAGTACTAGATAACAATTTCATATATGCTCAACATGCATCCTCAAGTAGTACAAGGTGACATCGACGACAATCATCATATTTAGTTCTAGATGATATCGACGACGATCATCATATGTAGTTCAACATGATATCGACGACGATCATCATATGTAGTTCTAGATGATATAGCCACACACACATATGTAGTTCTAGATGATATCGACGATGATCATCATCCTCAAGCATGGGCGGTGGGTGTTCTGATAGTAATTAGGATGGCCTATCCAGCACGAAGATTCTTGCCAACGAGGAATCTCTTCCACCCAACCGAGTTCAAGTGTGTGCGACCATCTGTGCCCATGCGGTAAGTACATGTGGTGATGGAGCCCCTTGCGTTAAGGCATAGTCCAACTGAGCCTTCTTCATCAGGCTCGACACCACAACTGACAGATAGGTTCTTTGGAAATCTCTGAATAAGAAAAACATATCAATTAATAAATAGCCTCACACATACTCTTGCAAATATATTTCTATTAAGTCTAGATTTCTACACTATCAAAAGACACAGTACTACGCATTTGTAATAATTAATCATGAATTCTACTAAGAAGTATATATATGGATTATCTACACTATTAATAGTTCCTTGGATTCTACACTAATAAGCATGTGATCAGACTCTACACTAAAGTATATCATCGACTAGATTCCACAAAGCACATCATTGGACTCTACACTAAGCATATCATCGGTTTCACTAAGCATATAATCGGATAGTTTGCATTTGTAAGTATAACAATAAAGCATATATATATCATCAAATTACTACATGCAGTACATATAACATACCATTTCATGCCGATCGACCATGGTACTTGTCAGGCGGGTCACGAATGGCACCCCGACAAAGTCATCACGTGGCGGAATTATGTCCCATAGGTTGCACACCTCCTCCTCGCTCAGCCTCATTCTTTGAGCTATGATGGCTTCATGAAGTGGGTTCTCATCATATTCATTGAGTGGGTCCTCATTATCTTCATCATCTTTGTCATCTTCATCATCTTCCACCAGGTTGATATAAATGACAACCAGCTTGGGTCTTTCTGCTCTGAAGGAGAATCTGATCAACTCACCACCAGTAAGACGCATGCGAGCGAGGAAATGGGCCCATCCATCTCCTCCAATCTGTGACATATTGCGTCCTTTCTCGACCTCCATAGTTTACGGCCCCCCAGGAGCCTCAAATGTCACAGTGTCTCCTGTCAGCTTGATGAATTTCAACCTCACATTGCATGGGACGATATGTGTAAGAAAAGCAAAATGACACAATTCAGTAATGCCAACACTAAAAATAAAATAGTTGTTACATTTCATCTAATTTCTTACCGCCGCATGACGAAAACTCGGATGGGAGTAGATGTTGAATAGCTTGCTAGTTGCAAGGCTGCTGGCGCACCTTGACTTGCACAGTCGACATAGTGGTGCTGGTGGTGGCGCCATTTTCCTAAAGCAATATGAGCAAAGGATTAACGATTCACTTCACAGGAAACAAGTGGCAAATTTAACTAAATTGGCAGCTACATTTTGCCAAAAAATAACTTATTACAAAATCAACTAGCATACTAAATCCACTAAATCAACTAAATCAACTAGCCTACTAAATAAACTAAATCAAAATGTTCTAAATCAACTAAATCAACTAGCCTACTAAATCAACTAGCATACTAAATCCACTACCATACTAAATCACCTAAATCAAAATGTTCTAAATCAACTAGACTGCTAAATCCACTAAATCAACTAGCCTACTAAATAAACTAAATCAAAATGTTCTAAATCAACTAAATCGACTAAATCAACTAGCATACTAAATTAACTAGCATACTAAATCCACTAGCATACTAAATCAACTAAATCAAAATGTTCTAAATCAACTAAATAAACTAGCCTACTAAATCAACTGAATCATATCAACTAAATCAAAATGTTACATATGAAAGCCTACTAAATCAAAATGTATCAGGGAGGAGGGACAAGGAGGGGCGACTCGAGGAGGGAGAAGATAGTAGGACGGAGGAGGAAGGTGGAGCGAGGAGGGGCCGGCCGGCGGCGAGTGGAGGGATGACGGATCGAGGAGGAAGGCGGAACGAGGAGGAAGGCGGAGCGAGGAGGGGGCGGCCAGCGGCGAGTGGAGGGAGGACGGAGGAGGAGGCCGGTACCGAGTCTAGCGAGGAGGATGAGGCGACAGCGGCGCAGATCGGGGGAGGGGCGGTGGGGGAGGACCGGCGGCGCGGGGGGTGAGGAGGAGACCGTGAGTGTGTGTGAGTGTGATCTGTGGATGAGGCTAGTGAGTGGGGGGAGATGGAATGGAATACCAGTAGCGCGATATAGGTAAACGCGCTACGGCTAAACTACCTATCAGTAGTGCCTTTCGGCCTGAACGCGCTACTGCTATGTGTCAGTATGTAAAAATAGACATAGACGTAAAAAATACATTGATCATCAATGGTCTTTTTGTGTACAATCTGATTTGTCAATAGGAATCCTCGCCGGTTGGTTTAAGAACTGTTGAGGACTCCTATTGCGGCCACAGATCCTACACATAGAGTTCAATGAAGACCAAGTGCTTGTGAAAGTTGTAGAAGAAACATATTTAAGGTGGGTAAAACTCTCTTCACGGAGCGAGGTGGGACTAAATTTTTGTAGTTAATTTAGCAGTAGCAATTATTGCGTGAATGCATTGCTGCTACGTTACATAGCAGTAGCGCTGTTTATTTTAACGCGTTGCTGCTATAACTGGCCTCGCGGCGGCGTCGTGGGAATTTTAGCAGTAGCGCTTCTTGTAGTGCACGCGCTACTGATAAACTTGTTTCAGCAGCGAGTGTCCACGGCCCGTGCTACTGCTACTTAGCAGCAGCGCCTGATTTTAGAGCGCGTTGCTGGTAAGATTCTGTGTATAGGCTTTTCCCTAGTAGTGAATAACTATGGACCCAAAGGTCTGAGGTAAACTACTCACACATCATCGGAGAGGCTATGGTGTTGATGTAGAAGCCCTCCGTGATAAATGCCCCCTCCGGCAGGACGCCGAAAAAGGCCCTAAGATGGGATCTCACGGGTACAGAAGGTTGCGGCGGTGGAATTAGGTTTTCGTGGATGATTATGATGGTTTGGGGGTACGTAGGTATATATAGGAGGAAGAAGTAGGTCGGTGGAGCCACGAGGGGCCCACAAGGGTGGAGGGCGCGCCCTGGGGGGCTAGGCGCGCCCCCCTACCTCGTGGCCTCCTCGGCTGTTACTTGACGTCCACTCCGTTTGATATTCTTTTTCTGTGAAACACTAAAATAGGCAAAAAAAACAACGATTTGGGCTAGGCCTCCGGTTAATAGGTTAGTCCCAAAAATAATATAAAAGTGTATAATAAAGCCCATTAAACATCCAAAACAGAATATAATATAGCATGGAACAATCAAAAATTATAGATACGTTGGAGACGTATCAGTGGATAATGATTTATCTTGGATATCAACAAAGCATTAAAATGATTGGTATCCTCCTCTGAATGTTCGAGTGGCTTGACTTGGTTCATGTTCATGCATGTAGTTGAATCAAAACCAACATAGCCTCTATAATGTTTATGTTCATGGTGTTCATATCCTACTCATGCTAGTGTCCAATGTTGCTTATGCATAATGCCTAGTCATGATCGTTGTTGCTCTCCAGCTGGCCGCTTACCAATCTTAATTGCTAGCCTTCACCTGTACTAAGTGGGAATTCTGCTTGTACATCAAAACCTTGAACCCAAAGTTATTCCAGATGAGTCCACCATACCTACCTATATACGATATTACACTGCCGTCCTAAGTAAATTTGCATGTGTCACCTCTAAAAACTTCTAAAAAAAGTATCCTTTTTGTGTGCCTGGATCGTTCATGGAATGACGGGAGGTGATCAATATCTTCCGTGCTCAGCGGGTTATCCTTAGGTCGAGTGTTTATTCACTCGCCATCGCACGAGGAAATGGGTGGTAATAGGGATTCCCAGTCCCAAACTGCAAACATGAAAAAGAGTTCATCTCTTGAATAATCAAAACCTTTACTTTCCGCTTGGGAACCGCCACTAGCATGCTTAGCATGGAAGATGTTGATAATTGATGGTCGTGAAGTGAATGCGAAGGGTGCATGTCTCAAAATATCATTTACCTCTATTTTAAAAACTGAGCTCTGGCACCTCTGCAAATCACTGCTTCCCTCTGCGAAGGGACTATCTATTTACTTTTATGTTGTGTCACCACCTTCTGAAAACAAGCGCCAGAAACTGAGTAGAGCACAGCTGTCATGATTTATGCATTGTGTATAGCTAATGTTGGGCGCATCATGACTAGATCTTTTCTACCATGAATTACAATGTTTATTCGCTGCTTGAAATTTGGAGGTGCTCTGCATTTATGTTTTGTGGTCTCAGAAAGGGCTAGCGAGATACCACTATTGTCATATTATATCATGGTTGTTTTGACAATGTGTTGCTATTTGAGATATTTTATTATTGTTCGCTAGCTGATTATGTCATTGATATGAATCATTATAATATTTAAGAGTTATTGTTGACATGGTTAGTTATAATGTTGGCTGAAAATCTGGGTGCTGTTTAAGCTTATTTATGCAAACAAGAGCAAACGAGTTCGTAAAAGTTTTTATTTCTCACTTTCAGTTTATCAACTGAATTGCTTGAGGACAAGCAAAGGTTTAAGCTTGGGGGAGTTGATGCGTCTCCAACGTATCTACTTTTTCTCACGTTTTTTCTTTTGTTTTCGACTCTAATTTGCATGATTTGGATGGAACTAACCCCGGACTGACGTTGTTTTTAGCAGAACTACCATGGTGTTGTTTTTGTGCAGAAATAAAAGTTCTCAGAATGGAATGAAACTTTGTGGGAATTTTTTATGGAATAAATAAGGATTTTGGAGCCAACAACCACCAGAGAGGGGGCCCTGGTTGTACCCACCTGGTGGCCCCACTAACGACCCCCCTGATACTATAAATTCACATATTTCTAGAAAAAAATAGGGGAGAAAGAATTATCGCGATCCACGAGACGGAGCCGCCACCGAGCCCTGTTCTTCCTCGAGAGGGCATATCTGGAGTCCGTTTGGGGCTCCGCAGAGGGGGATCTTCGTTATTTGTCATCACCAACCCATCTCCATCGCCAATTCCATGATGCTCCCCACCGGGAGTGAGTAATTCCTACATAGGCTCGCTGGTCGGTGAGGAGTTGGATGATATTCATCATATAATCAAGTTAGTTTTGTTAGGGCCCGATCCCTAATATCCACTATGTTCTTAGATTGATGTTGCTATGAGTTTGCTATGCTTAATGCTTGTCACTTTGGGCCCGAATGCCATGAACTCAGATCTGAACCGTTTATGAATTCATCATCATATCCATGTTTTAGATCCGATCTTGCAAGTTATAGTCACCTACTACGGTTATGATCCGGCAACCCGGGAGTGACAACAACCGGTCCCACTCCCGGTGATGACCGTAGTTTGAGGAGTTCATGTATTCACTATGTGTTAATGCTTTGTTCCAGTTCTCTATTAAAAGGAGGCCTTAATATCCCTTAGTTTCCAATATGGACCCCGCTGCCACAGGAGGGTAGGACAAAAGATGTCGTGCAAGTTCTTTTAATAAAGCATGTATGACTATTTACAGAATACATGCCTACATTATATCGATGAACTGGAGCTAGTGTCGTATCGCCCTAGGTTATAACTGTCACATGATGAATATCATCCAACAAGTCACCGATCCAATGCCTATGAATTTATCTTATATTGATTTTGCTGTGTTACTATTGCTATCATCACTGTTACACTTGCTACAAATTATTGCTATCACTATTACTGTTACCATTGCTGTTGTCGCTACTATCAAAACTATCAAACTACTTTGCTACTGATCACTTTGCTGCACATAATTAATCTCGAGGTGTGGTTAAATTGACAACTCAGCTGCTAATACCTTCAAATATTCTTTGGCTCCCCTTGTGTCGAATCTATAAATTTGGGTTAAATACTTTACCCTCGAAAACTGTTGCGATCCCCTATACTTGTGGGTTATCACATGTCTCCATGGATGTCTGCCCTTCATGACTCCTTCAACAGGGTGCGCCTTTGGAATTAGCTCGTAGCGCTCCATCATCTTGGCGGTCGCCCGCCATTGCACCTTATTTGACTGCATAGTTTGAAGCTGCGCGGGCTCTTGGACTTGATACATGTAGACCCTGGTGCCATGCTCGACCATAGGCAGCAATCAGTCATACTAGATCATCACCGGCTCTGATATGCTGCCATGGGAGAGTTCACCTGCAAGAAAGAGGCTTAATGGCGGAGATCCTTGCAGCATGTTGTGCACATTGGGAGATTGGCGAAGACGATTTTGACGACCACAATGAAGCAAAGATGGGAGGAGAACCATGTCCCATCGGGCATGCCAATTTGTTTGACACGAGAAAATCGTATAAAGGTCCGGATGAAGGGAAGAGACGGAGTATGGATTTATCTCATGCGCTGGGGAAAAGAATGTGGGCGTGCCAGTGTACCGTAGTACACAATGAAAACAAAGAGATGGGAACAGTATTTATTAATCACAAGGATAACAAATACAATTCTCGATATGCGCTCAGTGGCCTACTAGCGCGGCCTGCCTGACTGTAGCGATTGCGGTCTCTAGTTCCCGGGGCCTTGGAAGGTTCCCAGTTAATTACTCCCACGGGTTGCTCCGCGAGATACATTTGATTAAGCCGTGTGGTCGTCTTCGTCGTCTTCGCTTCGCGTTCTCCATGCATGATGATGATGGTATGAGTGTATGGTGTGGGCCACGTCCACCCTCTCCGTCGCGCCTCATCGGTCTTGGCAACGTTGATGTAGTCGGTGTTGGAGTAGCATGGATCCTGCTTGGCTCGAACTTCTTGACGATGTAGCGGCTTCGTCGGGGTAAGCAAGGGGTTGCCTCGCGGGAGTATTCCTTTTTGGAGACGGACATCGGTGTAAACCCTACACACGCTTGCATCGGCATGGCCGGTGTGGTTGGTGCCTCGTCTCGACTAGACGCCGAGGTTACGGCAGTCTGCGAAGACAAAGACTCCGCCTCACAAGGCCATGAAAGATAACATCTTAAGGGGGCATGGTTGATGTCTACTACGCAACCTTCTTCTTACAGACGTTGTTGGGCCTCCAAGTGCAGAGGTTTGTAGGACAGTAGCAAATTTCCCTCAAGTGGATGACCTAAGGTTTATCAATCCGTGGGAGGCGTAGGATCAAGATGGTCTCTCTCAAGCAACCCTGCAACCAAATAACAAAGAGTCTCTTGTGTCCCCAACACACCCAATACAATGGTAGATTGTATAGGTGCACTAGTTCGGCGAAGAGATGGTGATACAAGTGCAATATGGATGGTAGATATAGGTTTTTGTAATCTGAAAATATAAAAACAGCAAGGTAACTAATGATAAAAGTGAGCGTAAACGGTATTGCAATGCTAGGAAACAAGGCCTAGGGTTCATACTTTCACTAGTGCAAGTTCTCTCAACAATAATAACATAATTGGTTCATATAACTATCCCTCAACATGCAACAAAGAGTCACTCCAAAGTCACTAATAGCAGAGAACAAACGAAGAGATTATGGTAGGGTACGAAACCACCTCAAAGTTATTCTTTCCAATCAATTCGTTGGGCTATTCCTATAAGTGTCACAAACAGCCCTAGAGTTCGTACTAGAATAACACCTTAAGACACAAATCAACCAAAACCCTAATGTCACCTAGATACACCAATGTCACCTCAAGTATCCGTGGGTATGATTATACGATATGCATCACACAATCTCAGATTCATCTATTCAACCAACACATAGAACCACAAAGATTTCCCCAAAGTTTCTACCGGAGAATCAAGACAAAAATTTGTGCCAACCCTTATGCATAGGTTCATGGGCGGAACCCGCAAGTTGATCACCAAAACATACATCAAGTGAATCACGTGATATCCCATTGTCACCACAGATACGCGCAGCAAGACATACATCAAGTGTTCTCAAATCATTAAAGACTCAATTCGATAAGAGTACTTCAAAGGGAAAACTCAATCCATTACAAGAGAGTAGAGGGGGAGAAGCAACATAAGATCCAACTATAATAGCAAAGCTTGCGATACATCAAGATCATGCCAAATCAAGAACACGAGAGAGAGAGGGAGAGAGAGAGAGAGAGAGAGAGAGAGAGAGATCAAACACATAGCTACTGGTACATACCCTCAGCCCCGAGGGTGAACTACTCCCTCCTCGTCATGGAGAGCGCCGGGATGATGAAGATGGCCACTGGTGAGGGATCCCCCCTCCGGCAGGGTGCCGGAACAGGGTCCCGATTGGTTTTGGTTGGCTACAGAGGCTTGCGGCGGTGGAACTCCCGATCTATTTTGTTCCCCGATTGTTTTAGGGTATATGGGTATATATAGGAGGAAGAAGTACGTCAGGGGAGCCACAAGGGGCCCACGAGGGTGGAGGACGCGCCCTAGGGGGGTGGGCGCGCCCCCTACCTCGTGGCTCCCTCGTTTCTTTCCTGACGTGCACTCCAAGTCTATCGGGTAGCTTTCCTTCCAAAAATAACCTCTCCAGAAGGTTTCATTCCGTTTGGACTCCGTTTGATATTCCTTTTCTTCGAAACACTGAAACAAGGGGAAAAAACAGGAACTGGCACTGGGCTCTGGATCAATAGGTTAGTCCCAAAAATAATATAAAAGTGCATAGTAAAGTCCATAAAACATCCAAGATGGATAATATAATAGCATGAATACTTCATAAATTATAGATACGTTGGAGACGTATTAGCATCCCCAAGCTTAATTCATGCTCGTACTCAAGTAGGTAAATGATAAAAGAAATAATTTATGAAGCATTAATGCTAGCAGGTGCATAAGTTTGATCAATGATAATTTCAATCACCTTTTCTAGCATCATTATATGTCATAACAGTAGCTCAACTCATAGAACTTTGCATGATAAAGTAACAAACTATTCACATGTTAAAGTATAGACCATAAACTTTCTTGAAAACTAACAAACCATGTTCTCAGTCATCAAACAATTGCAATTCATCTTATTTTCAGGAAGAGTCTATGTCAGAGCTTGGATTCAACAAACTTCACATAATCAACTATCATTTAGTCTTCCATGATTGCTACCACTCAAAGCATAATTTTAGAACAAATAGTATTCATCGAACACAGAGAAAGATAGGGGCTTAATGTTTCGCCTCCCAACCTTTTACCTCAAGGGTAATGTCAACAGTAATAATACATGCTCAAATATATTCGAATGGCCATATATGCCTAGATCTTTCCATCACATGATGCTTGCCAACTAAAGGGTAGGTTGGAATGAGAAGGAATACTACTAACTCTTGCATAAAAGTAAAAGATAGGCCCTTCGCAGAGGGAAGCAGGGATTTGCATAGGTGCCAGAGCTCGAAGCAAAAACAGAGATGAAAATAATTTTGAGAGGTATGCTTTGATTGTCAACATAACGACCAAGAGTTCCCAATATCTTCCGTATAACATACAGTATAGGCGGTTCCCAAACAAAAAGGTAAAGATTTTTACTCCCCCTCCACCAACAATCATCAATCCATGGCTTGCCCGAAACAACGGGTGCCTCCAACTAACATCAAACCTGGGGGAGTTTTGTTTGCAATTATTTTTTATTTGATTTTGATCTTTTGATCATGGGACTGGGCATCCCAGTTACCGGCCATTTTCTCGTGAATGATGAGCGGAGTCCATTCATCGTGAGAATAACCCACCTAGCATGGAAGATACTGCTAACCCGTAGTTGCTACATGAGCGATTCGGGCATACAAAACAGATTATTATTTGAAGGTTTAGAATTTGGCACATGCAAATTTACTTGGAACGGCAGGTAAATACCGCATATAGGTAGGTATGGTGGACACTCATTGAAGAAACTTGGTTCAAGGGATTTGGATGCACAAGTAGTATTCCTGCTTAGTACAGAAATTTTGGCTAGAAAAGGATTCTAAATAGCAAGCACCACATGTTAGAGGATCCATAACAATATAACTTCTATACAAATATACCCAAGCATAACTCATTATGTTGTCTTCCTTGTCCAACTTCAACTAATTTGCTCAGGTTTTAAAATAATTAATGGGGATCACAATCATAGAAGATGTCCAGGATAGTATATTTATATGTGAAGTCTCTCTTCCTTCAATATTCTTTCATGAATTGTTTAAGTGACCAATACAACGTTTGCTAATTACCTTCAAAAAAATTACCACCTCTACTTCTTATATGTAAAGTCATTACTCCCCATGGGATAAGCATATGAAACATATATAATTTCAGATTTATGACATTCAAATCATTCAACCATTTACTCATAGGATATAAGTGAGGCACACGAGTAAATGACAAACTACTCCCAAAAAGATATAAGTGAAGATCAATGAATAGTTAAATAATTATGTAGCTATGTGAAGACTCTCTCCCATTTAAGAATTTCAGATATTGGTACTTTATTCAAACAGCAATCAAGGCTAAATAGAATAAAATGACGCTCCAAGAAAAACACATATCATGTGGTAAATAAAAATATAGCTCCAAGTAAAGTTACCGATGAACGAAGACGAAAGAGGGGATGCCATCTGGGGCATCCCCAAGCTTAGGCTCTTTGTTGTCCTTGAATATTACCTTGGGGTGCCTTGGGCATCCCCAAGCTTAGGCTCTTGCCACTCCTTATTCCATAGTCCATCGAATCTTTACCCAAAACTTGAAAACTTCACAACACAAAACTTAACAGAAAATCTCGTGAGCTCCGTTAGCGAAAGAAAACAAAACACCACTTCAAGGTACTGTAATGAAATCATTCTAAATTAATATTGGTGTTAAAAGTACTGTATTACAACTTCTCTATGGTTTATAAACTATTTTACTAGCCATAGATTCATCAAAATAAGCAAACAACACATAGAAAACAGAATCTGTCAAAAACAGAACAGCCTGTAGTAATTTGTATCAAAAGTACACTTCTGGAACTCCAAAAATTCTAAAATAAATTGGTGGACCTAAGGAATTTGTTTATTAATCATCTGCAAAATGAATCAACTAAATAGCACTCTACAGTAAAAATTTGAAGCTAATCTCGTGAGCGCTAAAGTTTCTGTTTTTTGCATGATCATAAAGACTTCACCCAAGTCTTCCCAAAGGTTCTACTTGGCACAAACACTAATTAAAACACAAAACCACTTCTAAACAGAAGCTAGAAGGATTATTTATTACTAAACAGAACCCAAAAGCAAGGAACTAAAATAAAATTGGGTTGCCTCCCAACAAGCGCTAACATTTAACGCCCTAGCTAGGCATGATGATTTCAATGATGCTCACATAAAAGATAAGAATTGAAACATAAAGAGAGCGTCATGAAGAATATGACTAGAACATTTAAGTCTAACCCACTTACTATGCATAGGGATTTTGTGAGCAAACAACTTATGGGAACAAGAATCAACTTGCATAGGAAGGTAAAACAAGCATAACTTCAAGATTTTAAGCACATAGAGAGGAAACTTGATATTATTGCAATTCCTACAAGCATACATTCCTCCCTCATAATAATTTTCAGTAGTATCATGAATGAATTCAACAATATAACCAGAACCTAAAGCATTCTTTTCATGATGCACAAGCATATAAATTTTACTACTCTCCACATAAGCAAACTTCTTCTCATGAATAGTAGTGGGAGCAAACTCAACAAAATAACTATCATATGATTGAAAATTAAGATCAAGATGACAAGTTTCATGGTTATCATTATTCTTTAAAGCATACATGTCACAATAATCATCATAGATAGGAGGCATGCTATCATCATAACAACTTCGCATATCAAAACTTGGGAGGCTAAAAATATCATCATTATTAAGCATAGCATCCCCAAGCTAGTGGCTTTGCATATCATTAGCATCATGGGTTGTCGGTGTACAAAAATAGGGGTACACTTTTTGTACCCCTATAACTGTGCACGGGCAGTCTGAGCCACGGGCACCACCACGCCAAGCAAGGCAAGGGAGGTGAGCCAGGGTAAGACCGAAGCTCAAGAGAACTAGAACGACGCCAAGGCCAAGACCACGAAGAGCAAAGGGGACGAAGCAGACTCCCCCGGCAAGATCCTTGCCGGGAGACAGTTTTAGCAACCCCGGCAAGACCCTTGTCGCGGCAACTCTCCCCACACCTACGGAGCAAATCACCCTTGAGTCCACTGCCCCCATGGGGCAAGGATTCGGGAGACATCCCCGTGGTGGCATACAGATCTTTGTGAAGACATTCAAGATCAGATACGCACTGTAGAAGATGACGACCCTTGGCGGGATCCTAGCCGAGGAAGACCACAAGGCCCCCGGCAAGTGCCTTGCTGGGGATGACAGCAAGCGCCTCGGCAAGACCCTTGTCGGGGCCCCGGCAAGGCCCTCGCCAAGGGCATCCGTAGGGCCACCACCAGGCCCACGCCAACTAAACCTCCACCGCCGTGCGCATGCAGCTGCCGACCCAACCAGATGGGCAGGCGCCTGCGTGGCAGCGTGCAGATCTTCGTGAAGACCCACCATTGCGCCACCTCAGCTGCCTACCTACCTACTTGGCATCTCAGGCATCGCTGGCCAGGGCGCGTGTCGACACACGAAGGAGCGGCGACGGACAAGGCAGATCTCTCCCCCGTCCCCGATAAAGCAAGGACACCTAAGCAAGACGCATTAAATGTGCCTTGTCATGTAATGCGAGGGATAACCTCGCAGCACTATACCCTTTCCACCTCATGTGTGCCACTGTGGCGACCCCTTTTTCTATAAAAGGAGGCCCGAGGCGACCAGGAGGAGGATTCGGCTTTTTGGAGCTCTTCACGCCCCATAGCTAGCTCAAGAACACAGATATACAATCCACCAAAGCAGGAGTAGGGTTTTACGCATCCTCGCGGCCCGAACCTGGATAAACTAACCGTGTGCTATCTGTTTGATCCGCTCTTCTCATGACCCCACGCCCCGCTAACCGTAGTAGGGATTCTTGTGATCCCATAGGTGTCGTTCCCACCGACATCTTTGGCACGCCAGGTAGGGGGCGCAATTGTGAGAATCGGCTCTAGCAGTTAGTCCAGCGCTTCTTCATCATCATGGCGCCCAACAAGAAGAAGACGGTGGTGGTTGGCCAGTCGGAAGCCGGACAGCCCGTCCCGGCGCGGGCGAGCAGCGGACCGGTCGCAGAAAGGACCCGGGGCACTGCTTGTGAACACCAACACCATCCCAGCAGCCGGAGTTTGGGAAGCGGCGATGTTTGTGCGCCTGGTAACGGGCCACACGTCGCCAAATCCAAAGGCGGAGCCAGGCCCTCCGCGGGTGAAGCGGGGCCTTCCAAGGTCATCGCTGCCCCGCCCGAAGGCGACGCAAGGGCCTCCAAGACTCCCACGCCGGCGCCAACAGCGCGCTCCTCTCAGGCGGCGCGCGACGAACGGCGTCATCACGCCGAAGATCCCGGGCGTCGCCGCGGGAAGAGCCCCGAGCACCGCTCCCGGGACGTAGAAAACCTGCCCGCTCGCCGAAGCGCTGGTGAAAACGGCATGCGACCGCGGGATTGTGATAGAGCTCCTTCTGACATGGTCAAAAGTCGAAGCGCGTCGGGATCCGTGCAGGTTTTGCTGCCACCAACGCCAGCAGAGGCCCTAGCGCGCGCAGTTGCTCCTCGACTTTCCTCCCACTACGGTGAAACTCGACGAATGGAGAGCCACTATCTGAAGCCTTGTTGCGATGGCTAACAAAGACAAACCGAGTCCGGTGGAGCCCCCGAGTCGACGCTCCGATGGAGTCCCACGCACCAGTGGCGGAAAAGCCGGCGGCGCCGCGACCACGGTGCATTCGCCTCCTCCTCGCCCGGTACCGCGGACGCCAGCTCGTCGCGACGTTACGGGCGATGACATCTCCATAGCGTCGTCTGACCCACGGACCCACTGTGACCAGCGCCAAGTTCTTCGGGAATGAGCCCATGAAGACGCTCGAACCACTATCGAGCGCCGGCGCGGAGCGCGCCACTAGTCAGACAGGCGAGCAGGGCCTGCTGCGAACCACCCGGCCCCGGAGAGCCCTGGAGGCCTACCTTACGAGGTAGGCTGTCCGGCTTTTACCCGTGAGCTGCGGCAGTTCCAGTGGCCCACTCACCGCACCTTCAAACCTGACGTTGGTGAAAAGTACAACGACAAGACCCACCCGTCTGAGTTCCTCAGCATCTACACCATCGCGATGCAAGCTGCCGGAGCCCGCAACGATAAGGTGCTTGCGAATTACTTTCCATTGGCTCTTAAACCCAATGCCATGTCATGGTTGATGCACTTGCCGGTAGACTCTATTTCCTCCTGGTCGGATTTGTGCCATGAGTTTGTGGGCGCCTTTACTGGAGGTCACCAAGCTCATGGCCAAGCAAGCGACCTGCACGTCATTCCCCAGAAGGGAGGCGAGAGTCTACGCAAGTATATACAGAGGTTCAGCCGGATACAGTACAATATCCCTGATGTTCACCCTGCCGCCATCATCAGCGCGTTCCATCAGAACGTGCGTAACCGCAAGATGCGCGAAGAGCTGGCAATGAACAAGGTGAAAGATGTGGCAGAACTCTATGTTCTTGCTGACAGATGTGCCCGAGCTGAAGAGGGAAGGAAGTACCCCGGCGAAGATGCCGGCGTGGAAACCGACTCCTCAGATGAGGATACTGCTGCCCCGGCGAAGAAAGGCCGACGCCGCAACAGGAAGCGCAAAGGTAAAACCGTGCTTTCCGTCGAGGGATCTGACCACGCCGGCTCCGCCAAGAAAACCAAGGCAGATGACCCCGGCAAGGGAATTGCCGGATGTGTCGCCTGCCGGGCCTTGGCGGCTGCCGAGAAGCCAGGAAACTCCGACAAGCAATACTGCAAGATCCATCGCACCAAAGGCCATGATCTCCAGAACTGCCGACAGGTTGAGCTCCTTGCTGAGAAGCAGAGGGCTGAACATGAGAGGCGGGACAAGGAGAAAGGCCAGGACGGTGCTGAGGGGTCCGGCAAGAAGCGTGACGGCCAGGCGGGCCGTCGCGGCAAAGATAAACAACAAAAGAGGCCCGCCCGGGGCCGTGACAAAAAGCCAGAAGACGATGATCGTGAAGAAGACGATGAGTCTGGTCACCAAGAATTTCAGAAAGCTACGGAGGCCATGTGCGTCGATGGCGGCGCCTCGCTGCATACCTCTCACCGCCGGCTTAAACAGTGGGCGCATGAGATTACAGCGGCAGAGCCGTCGTTTGATGCCCAAAGGCCGTTGAAGTGGTCCAGCACACCTATCATTTTTGACACTGAGGATCACCCTGATTGCACTACTATGGTCGGGTGCTTGCCATTGTTGGTTTCACCAACAATACGCAACCTCAACGTGACAAAGATGCTAGTCGATGGCGGGGCGGTCTGAACTTAATCTCGCCTGTCGTGATCGAGAAACTACAGATTCCTGATGAAGACCTCAAAGAGACGGGCATGTTTAAGGGGGTCAACCCGGGAAGAAGTCAACCAAAGGGGAAAGTCACGCTGCCCGTGACTTTTGGAATGACCTGAACTACAGGACAGAAAGGATCGTGTTCGATGTTGCCAAGATCCCCTTGCCCTACAACGGGATCCTTGGCCACCCAGCGCTGGCCAAGTTCATGGCAGCGTCACACTACGCTTACAACACCCTGAAGATGCCAGGACCTGTGACAATCATCACCGTCCCCTCCGATAAGAAAGATGCACCGATTTGCGCTGACCAACTCTACCAACAAGCAGTTGCAGCAGCTGCCGCCACTAGGGCACTTGCTCCTGCCACTAGAGCCCCGGGAGGGAAGAAGAAGAAGAAGACCGGTGAGACCTCGGACACCCACTCCGGCAAGCGCACCTCTTCGGAGTGTAGTGCTCCCGTCAAGGACGTGCCAGAGAGCTCCACCGGCAGAAACAAGAAGTCCAGGGCCACACCGCTGGGAACCAAGAAGGTTTCTGTCAAGGAGGACGGCACAGGAGGAGCTTTTACCATAAGCTCCACCCTTGACGACAAATAGGAAGACGCGCTCGTCACCTTCCTGCGGGCGAATGTCGATGTGTTTGCATGGCAAGCATCCGACATCCCCGGCGTTCCCAGGGAGGTGATTGAGCACCACCTTGCTGTCTGTCCTCACGCGCGGCCCGTCAACCAGAAGGTCAGAAAGCAAGCTTTGGAACGACAAGAGTTCATCACAGAGGAGATCCGGAAACTGGAAGCAGCGCGTTTGGTAAGAGGAGTGCTCCATCCAACGTGGTTGGCCGATCCGGTGGTAGTGCGCAAGGCAAATGGGAAGTGGAGGTTGTGTATTGATTACACAGATATCAATAAGGCTTGTCCCAAAGACCCCTTCCCGTTGTCACGCATCGACCAGATTGTTGACTCCGCAGCTGAGTGTGATCTATTGTCATTCCTCGATGCCTACTCCGGCTACCACCAGATCTTCATGACAAGAGAAGATGAAGATAAAACGGCATTCATCACCCCATGTGGTACGTATTGTTTTAGACGGATGCCTTTCGGGTTGAAGAGTGCTGATTCAACGTTTGCAAGGGCGGTCCAGATTGGTTTTGAACCCCAGCTCCATAGAAATATGTAAGCTTATATGGATGATATAGTGGTCAAAACCAAGAACAGGGCAACCCTTATATCAGATTTACAAGAAACATTTGCAAACCTATGCAAGATCAATCTCAAGATGAACCCTGAGAAGTGCGTCTTCGGCGTCCCGTCTGGCAAGCTTCTCGGGTTCTTTGTGTCATAGCGTGGGATAGAGGCTAATCCGGACAAGATCAAAGCTATAGAGCAGATTGAAGCACCCCAAGCGAGTCAAGGATGTGTGTCGGCTTGCTGGTTGCGTTGCCGCCATGAGCAGGTTCATTTCCAAGTCCGACGAGTGCGCCCTTCCCTTTTTCAAGATTTTGAAAAAGGCGGGCCCAATGGAGTGGACGCCAGAAGCCAAAGCAGCATTGCAAGATTTGAAGAGGTACCTCTCCTCCGCGCCAATACTAGTTACGCCTAGGCCACAGGAACCGTTGCTGCTACACCTGGCGGCAATGAACCAGGTGGTCAGCGCCGCACTAGTGGCGCAGAGAGAAATTGATGACGAGGTAATAGCAGCGACGGAGCCCGATGCCACCCATGCAGCGACGACAAAGCCAGTTGGAGTGCCGCCGAAGAAGAAAATGATGCAGCACCTGGTCTACTTTGTTAGTTCCCTCCTGCAGGGGGCTAGATCAAGGTACTCCGGTGTGCAGAAACTGCTCTTCGGCCTTCTTATGGCCTCGAGGAAGCTGCGTCACTACTTCCAGGCGCACGAAATCACTGTCGTCACTCGCCTCCCTCTGCAACGGATATTGCACAATCCAGACGCAACGGGAAGAATCGTAGAGTGGGCACTGGAACTGTCCAGCTTTGGCCTCAAGTTTGAGAGTACCTCGATGATACAAAGCCGAGTCCTGGCGGAGTTCATTGCAGAATGGACCGTGATGCCTGATGAAGAAGCCCAAGAGACTTCTCTCCCTGGCAAGGAGGCGAGTTGCGACTGGATCATGTACTTTGATGGAGCTTTCTCCTTACAGGGCGCGGGGGCTGGCGTACTGCTTGTCGCGCCCACCGGAGAGCACCTCAAGTACGTGATCCAGATGCACTTCCCCAGGGAGGTGTCAACAAACAATACGTCTGAGTACGAAGGACTGCTTGCCGGTCTTAGGATCGCAGCAGACCTCGGAATCAAGAAACTCGTCGTCAGAGGTGACTCGCAACTTGTCGTCAAGCAAGTCAACAGGGATTACCAAAGCCCGTTGATGAAGGCCTACGTCAATGAAGTGAGAAAGCTGGAAGAGTGTTTTGACGGTATAAAGGCAGAACACGTTCCCCGAGCGGAGAACGACATCGTCGATTACCTGTCAAAACGCGCTGTCCTCAAGCTACCTGTGGAACCAGGTATCTTTGTGCTTCGACTAACTCAGACATCCGTTGATCCATCAACAGAGCAGAATAAGAGGAGAAAATCAGGGCCCGGCAAGTACTTTCCCGCTGAGCTCCCCGAAGCCGCTGGCAAGGATGTTGCCGGAGACACTGAGCCCGCCGCATGACAGCTAGCTCCGACAAAGCATCAAACTCTTGCCATGGAGATAGCTGCTCCTATAGCGGAGGAAATGCCTTTAGTCCTCGCCGTGGAGCCCCAGGCTCCAGCGTGGGCACAGCATACTGACCGATTCCTCCAAACAGGGGAACTTCCTCAGGAGCAGGAAGAAGCGGAAAAAGTAGCCCGTCGCTCTACTATGTACCAGTTCATCAATGACGTCCTGTACAGAAAGAGGCCGAACGGCGTGAAATTGAAGTGTATCCCTCGAGAGGAAGGACTAGGGATGTTGGCGGAGATACATGGAGGCATATGTGGATCCCACATCGGGTCAAGGGCCCTTGCCGGCAAAGCGTTTCGGCAAGGCTTCTTCTGGCCCACCGCCCTCCAGGATGCGACGACACTAGTCACCAGGTGTGAAGCGTGTCAGTTCCATTCAAAGAAGCTTCATCAGCCAGCTCAAGCCCTTCAAACCATTCCTCTCTCCTGGCCTTTCTCGGTCTGGGGGCTCGACATACTGGGCCCTTTCCCCTGCGCTGTCGGGGGCTTTGAGTACTTGTACGTTGCAATCGACAAGTTCACAAAGTGGCCAGAAGTGGAAGCAGTGAGGAAGGTCACAGCACAGTCAGCCGTCAAGTTCTTCAAAGGACTCGTGTGCCGTTTTGGTGTGCCCAATAGGGTTATCACCGACAATGGCACGCAGTTCACAAGCCACACCTTCATGCAATATACCCAAGACCTCGGCAGCAAAGTCTGTTTCGCTTCCGTTGCTCACCCACGAACCAATGGTCAAGCTGAGAGAGCTAACACTGAAGTACTGTGAGGCTTAAGGACAAGGACCTTTGACAGGCTGCACAAGAGCGGAAGGCGCTGGATTGATGAGTTGCCGACGGTTCTTTGGTCGATCAAAACGACGCCAAATCGAGCCACCGGCCAGACACCCTTTGCCCTGGTATACGGGGCAGAAGCAGTTCTCCCCACTGAACTCATATACGGGTCACCTCGAGTGCTCGCTTATGATGAGCTTGAGCAAGAGCAACTGCGGCAAGATGACGCAACGCCCCTTGAGGAAGATCGTCTTCGGGCGGCTGTGAGAGCAGCATGCTACCAGCAAGCCTTGCACCGCTACCATAGCCGCAAGGTCCGTGCCCGAAGCTTTGAGGAAGGCGACCTTGTTCTTCGGCGCGTTCAATCGGCCAGGAATACCAACAAGTTGACGCCGAAGTGGGAGGGCCCTTATCGGGTAATACGAATCACCAAGCCCGGCGCAGTCCACCTGGGGACCGAAGATGCCGTTCCGGTTAGTAACTCCTTGAACATTGAGCATCTTCGCAAGTTTTACCCGTGAGGCGCGGTTTGCCAGGCCTCCCGGCAAGCCACCTTTTGTACAAGCCTTGCCGATGACGCATGTAACCCTTTGTACAAAGCCAGGCGCAGACCCTGAGCATAAATAAACGAAGCGCTGGCGCCCTAAGTTACAGCATGCATGCTAGGTCGAGTCTCGTCCTTGGTTAGGGTTGATAGTGCTTAGCGGCGACTAACCCCTAGCTTAGAGGTCGAGTGTGCGTCTCTTTTTCTTTCTTTTGTCTTCTTTGGTTCACAGGACACACAGATATCCGTGTCGAACCACTTAGGAGGAAAAAAGAGGAAGAACAGACCAGCATCTAGGCCCCAGCAAGCCAGTATTGTCGGGGGCTGCAAGAGCAAAGATTCACCCACGGCAAATCAGGGTTGCCGGGGACTGCAGCTTCAGATAAGTTCTTCATCCCTTATCATGCATTCCATTATGGACTGAGGTATGTGAAACCTTGTTTTTCCCTAGGCTACCGTGCTCCCCTAACTCTAGGCCCTAGGGCTCGTTCTTGGGGCCAAGTGTGGTCGTAGTCGCGGCAGTGAAAGGATGAAACAAGGAGCCTGAACCCGCCTCATCCCTGCCTCCGCCAAAAGCGTGAGAAAGGTCGAGCAAAGTGGGGAGATGGCAAGGCCTGTTGCCGGGCGAGAAAATGTTTATCTTAGAGATATCAAGGATTTACTCCTTGTCGTGGGTTCCACCTGCAAACAAACGACCCGGCAAGCATCCCTTTTTCATTAAAAACATTCCACTCAGGTACAGTCCATAGGGAATGAAAAACATGAATGATGGGATTACAAGTTTTAAATTCAACGAAGGCCCGAAGGCTTACAAACTAAAAAGATATAAGGTTCCCGTAATCCCTTTCTTGTCCCTCTCCTCGGGAGGAAGGTCAAGGAGGCGAAAAGGACAAAAGGAGCGCCTAGGCGAGCTACGGGTGGGAGAAGACACCAAGAGAACATCTTGGTGGCCGTACAAAGGCTGGATGGTGGTGGCGGCGCTGGAAGCAGAGCTCAAAGATGAGGCAGCAGGACGTCAGTACGCGTCGAAGGCACCGGTGCCCGCGTACTCCGACTTGACGGCCTTGCCGCCCGCCCTCTTCCTCTTCCGTAGCCTCCCAACGCCAGCCACCCAAGGAGACGACCCTGAGAAGTTCAAGGAGCCGGCGACACGGATGATGGTGTCGCCGGTGTCGCACGGAGCGGCACCCGACACCTAGTCGGACCCGTCATCCTGCCGCCTACCGCCCTCGTCGTCGCTGCCGCTGTCCTCCTCGTCACTCCCGCCCGAGGAGGAGTCTTCACTATCAGAAGAGCTCTCCACGCAGCACCTTGTACGGGTCCCAAAGAGCCCGAAGACCTTGACGGAGAGAAGGCCACCCTCCATCAGCTTAAAATGGAGAGTGAGCCCCTCCGTCAAGCTGTGGATATGAGCAAACGTCTTCCATCCCCGACGAAGATACATCACATGAGGAGCGGGGAAGTCGACGCGGACCCGCGTGCCACTGATCCCGCAGCCCCTCATGTGCATCCGCAATGACTCCGGCGGATCCAGCTCCATCTCCCGCGCAAATGGAGTCGGGAGACAAAGGCGACGGCGCGGCGGCCGGCGCAGCTGACGAAGAACTCACAAGGGTCATCCCCAACATGGCCCTCCATTGGAGGGGGAGCTGCTGGCGGGGGCGAGGCTGGCGCGCCACCCCGTCCTCCTCTTCCCCGAGCGCCCCGGCCTCGCCCACGGCCTCGCCCCCTCCCCCTTCCCCTCACGGCCGGCTCTGCCACCGAAGGCGCAGGAGAAGGAGGGACGCGTTGTCGAGCGGCGACCCTCGCCGCCACCGTTGAACGACCAGGATTTCCTCTCTCCATGACGAATGGAAGAGAGGAGCAGAAGCTGAAGGAAGAAAAAGATGGAAGAATGCGGGAAGCCATCCCCCCTCCCTCTCTTTATAAAGGAACGGGGTTGGGGCTTGGCCGCCCCGCTCGGCCAATCAAGATGCGGAAGGCGCGGGGAACCGGGACCGACCCGCTGCCCTAGCCCGCGGCGGCCCGGTTTCCCGCCTCCACCGTTTGCCACCCCAAGCGCATGGGAGACACGTGGCGGACGTGCATAACCAAGGGGACGGGTGAGGCGACCTCTCCCCACCCCGTGATCGTGGGGAGTGGACGCCTTAAAGACCGCGCCTCGGCCCCATTCAGTAAGTGGGCCTCGCCGCCATGCCTCCCTCCGTTTATGGGGGAGGCGCGAACCGCCCCCTTACTACGACATGACGCATGCGTGCAGAGACCAACCCCACGCATGCTGCCCACGTCACGCCCGCCTCCCCACGCCGCGCCCCGCGCACGAGTCATGGGAAGCGCAGTGCGCGAAGAATCTTACCGCGGTAAAAACCGCCCCGCCTGCCCGCGCACCGTTTTTGGGCCTAGCCCAGCATTGCGCTTATGTGTGGCCCAGACCCGGGGGCTCCTGTCGGTGTACAAAAAGAGGGGTACACTTTTTGTACCCCTATAACTATGCACGGGCAGTCTAAGCCACGGGCACCACCACGCCAAGCAAGGCAAGGGAGGTGAGCCAGGGTAAGACCGAAGCTCAAGAGAACTAGAATGACACCAAGGCCAAGACCACGAAGGGCAAAGGGGACGAAGCAGACTCCCCCGGCAAGATCCTTGCCGGGAGACAGTTTTAGCAACCCCGGCAAGACCCTTGCCGCGGCAACTTGCCCCACACCTACGAAGCAAATCACCCTTGAGTCCAGTGCCCCCATGGGGCAAGGATTTGGGAGACATCCCCGTGGTTGCATACAGATCTTTGTGAAGACATTCAAGATCAGATACGCACTATAGAAGATGACGACCCTTGGCGGGATCTCAGCCGAGGAAGACCACAAGGCCCCCGGCAAGCGCCTTGCCGGGGATGACAGCAAGCGCCTCAGCAAGACCCTTGTCGGGGCCCCGGCAAGGCCCTCGCCAAGGGCATCCACAGGGCCATCACCAGGCCCACGCCGACTAAACCTCCACCGTCGTGCGCATGCAGCTGCCGACCCAACCATATGGGCAGGCGCCTGCGTGGCAGCGTGCAGATCTTCATGAAGACCCACCATTGCGTCACCTCAGCTACCTTCCTACCTACATGGCATCTCAGGCATCGCTGGCCAGGGCGCGTGTCGACACACGAAGGAGCGGCGACGGACAAGGCAGATCTCTCCCCCGTCCCCGATAAAGCAAGGACACCTAAGCAAGACGCATTAAATGTGCCTTGTCATGTAATGCGAGGGATAACCTCGCAGCACTATACCCTTTCCACCTCATGTGTGCCACTGTGGCGACCCCTTTTTCTATAAAACGAGGCCCGAGGCGACCAGGAGGAGGATTCGGCTTTTTGGAGCTCTTCACGCCCCATAGCTAGCTCAAGAACACAGATATACAATCCACCAAAGCAGGAGTAGGGTTTTACCCATCCTCGCGGCCCGAACCTGGATAAACGAACCGTGTGCTATCTGTTTGATCCGCTCTTCTCACGACCCCGCGCCCAGCTAGCCGTAGTAGGGATTCTTGTGATCCCATAGGTGTCGTTCCCACCGACATGGGTATTCAAAGAATTCATACTAACAACATTGCAATCATGCTCATCATTCACATATTTAGTGCCAAACATTCTAATGCATTCTTCTTCTAGCACTTGAGCACAATTTCCCTTCCCATCATTTTCATGAAAGATATTAAAAAGATGAAGCGTATGAGGTACCCTTAATTCCATTTTTTTGTAGTTTTCTTTTATAAACTAAACTAGTGATAAAACAAGAAACAAAAAGATTCGATTGCAAGATCTAAAGATATACTTTCAAGCACTCACCTCCTCGACAACAGCGCTAGAAAATAGCTTAGTTGACGGGGTGTGAGTGCCGCTTACCTAGCCTCCCCGGTAACGGCGCCAGAAAAGAGCTTGATGTCTACTACGCAAACTTCTTGTAGACGTTGTTGGTCCTCCAAGTGCAGAGGTTTGTAGGACAGTAGCAAATTTCCCTAAAGTGGATGACCTAAGGTTTATCAATCCGTGGGAGGCGTAGGATGAAGATGGTCTCTCTCAAGCAACCCTGCAACCAAATAACAAAGAGTCTCTTGTGTCCCCAACACACCCAATACAATGGTAGATTGTATAGGTGCACTAGTTCGGCGAAGAGATGGTGATACAAGTGCAATATGGATGGTAGATATAGGTTTTGTAATCTGAAAATATAAAAACAGCAAGGTAACTAATGATAAAAGTGAGCGTAAACGGTATTGCAATGCTAGGAAACAAGGCCTAGGGTTCATACTTTCACTAGTGCAAGTTCTCTCAACAATAATAACATAATTGGTTCATATAACTATCCCTCAACATGCAACAAAGAGTCACTCCAAAGTCACTAAATAGCGGAGAACGAACAAAGATATTATGGTAGGGTACGAAACCACCTCAAAGTTATTCTTTCCAATCAATCCGTTGGGCTATTCCTATAAGTGTCACAAACAGCCCTAGAGTTCGTACTAGAATAACACCTTAAGACACAAATCAACCAAAACCCTAATGTCACCTAGATACTCCAATGTCACCTCAAGTATCCCTGGGTATGATTATACGATATGCATCACACAATCTCAGATTCATCTATTCAACCAACACATAGAACCTCAAAGAGTGCCCCAAAGTTTCTACCGGAGAATCAAGACGAAAACATGTGCCAACCCCTATGCATAGGTTCATGGGCAGAACCCGCAAGTTGATAACCAAAACGTACATCAAGTGAATCACGTGATATCCCATTGTCACCACAGATACGCACGGCAAGACATACATCAAGTGTTCTCAAATCATTAAAGACTCAATCCGATAAGAGTACTTCAAAGGGAAAACTCAATCCATTACAAGAGAGTAGAGGGGGAGAAGCAACATAAGATCCAACTATAATAGCAAAGCTCGCGATACATCAAGATGGTGCCAAATCAAGAACATGAGAGAGAGAGAGAGAGAGATCAAACACATAGCTACTGGTACATACCCTCAGCCTCGAGGGTGAACTACTCCCTCCTCGTCATGGAGAGCGCCGGGATGATGAAGATGGCCACCGGTGAGGGATCCCCCCTCTGGCAGGGTGCCGGAACAGGGTCCTGATTGGTTTTTGGTGGCTACAGAGGCTTGCGGCGGCGGAACTCCCGATCTATTCTGTTCCCCGATCATTTTAGGGTATATGGGTATATATAGGTGAAAGAAGTACTCCAGGGGAGCCACGAGGGGCCCACGAGGGTGGAGGGCGCGCCCTAGGGGGGTAGGCGCGCCCCCTACCTCGTGGCTCCCTCGTTTCTTTCCTGACGTGCACTCCAAGTCTATCAGGTAGCTTTCCTTCCAAAAATAACTTCTCTAGAAGGTTTCATTCCATTTCAACTCCGTTTGATATTCCTTTTCTTCGAAACACTGAAACAAGGGTAAAAACAGGAACTGGCACTGGGCTCTGGGTCAATAGGTTAGTCCCAAAAATAATATAAAAGTGCATAGTAAAGCCCATAAAACATCCAAGATGGATAATATAATAGCATGAATACTTCATAAATTATAGATACGTTGGAGACATATCAGTGGTGGATGCCTCATTTTGGCTAGACGCCGTATTCGGTGGTCTGCCAAAACAATGATCACGTCGCGTGGCCGAAGAAAGTTCACATCATGGAGGGGCGTGGTTGATTCCCCATCTCAGCTAGATGCCCTATTCGGTGGTCTGCTAAGACAAGGATCACGCCGCTCGTACAACGACGAGACCTGTATGGAACGAAGGGTGTACCTCATCTCGGCTGGACACCGTATTCGGTGGTCCACCAAGACAAGGGCAAAACCATCACGGTGCCGAAGAAAGGTGGCGTCATGGAAGGGCGTGATTGATGCCTCGTCTCAGCTAGATGTCGTATTCGGTGGTCTCCTAAGACAAGGAGCACACCACCTGTACGCCGAGACCTGTACGCCATGAAGAGTGCACCTCGTCTCGGTTGGATGCCGTATTCGGTGGTCCGCCAAGACAAAGGAAACACTTCACGGAATCGTGGTAAGCGGCGGTGAAGACGTATCATCTCGTACCGCCATCTTCTTCGTATTTGCGGGCTTCGTGTTGCGGGCAGCACCGGGGGCGTTGATACGACTCCGGCGTATCTATAATTTTTTATTGCTTCATGCTATATTATATTATATTTTGGATGATTAATGGGCTTTATTAAACACTTTTATATTATTTTTGGACTAACCTATTAACCCAGAGCCCAGTGCCAGTTTCTGTTTTTTCCTTGTTTTAGAGTATCGCAGAAAAGGAAAATCAAACGGAGTCCAATTGACCTGAAACTTCACGGAACTTATTTTTGGACCACAATAAGCCCACGGAGTATCGGAGATGGACCAGGAGAGTACCGGGCTGCCCACGAGGGTGGGGGTGCGCCCACCCCCCTGGGCGCGCCCCCTGCCTCGTGGACAGCCCGGAGATCCACCGACGTACTTCTTCCTCCTATATATACCCATATACCCTAAAAACTTCGGGGAACATAATAGATAGGGAGTTCCACCGCCGCAAGCCTCTTTATCCACCAAAAATCAATCTAGACCTGTTCCGGCACCCTACCGGAGGGGCGAACCCTCACGGATGGCCATCTTCATCATCCCGGCGCTCTCCATGACGAGGAGGGAGTAGTTCACCCTCGAGGCTGAGGGTATGTACCAGTAGCTATGTGTTTGATCTCTCTCTCGTGTTGTTGAGGTGGTATGATCTTGATGTATCGCGAGCTTTGCTATTATAGTTGGATCTTATGATGTTTCTCCCCCTCTACTCTCTTGTAATGGATTGAGTTTTCCCTTTGAAGTTATCTTATCCGATTGAGTCTTTAAGGATTTGAGAACACTTGATGTATGTCTTGCGTGGGATACTCGTGGTGACAATGGGGTATTCTATTGATCCACTTGATGTATGTTTTGGTGATCAACTTGCGGGTTCCGCCCATGAACCTATGCATAGGGATTGGCACACATTTTCGTCTTGATTCTCCGATAGAAACTTTGGGGCACTCTTTGAGGTTCTATGTGTTGGTTGAATAGATGAATCTGAGATTGTGTGATGCATATCGTATAATCATACCCACGGATACTTGAGGTGACATTGGAGTATCTAGGTGACATTGGGGTTTTGATTGATGTGTGTCTTAAGGTGTTATTTTACTACGAACTCTAGGGCTGTTTGTGACACTTATAGGAATAGCCCCCAATGGATTGATCGGAAAGAATAACTTTGAGATGGTTTTGTACCCTACCATAATCTCTTCGTTTGTTCTCCGCTATTAGTTACTTTGGAGTGACTCTTTGTTGCATGTTGAGGGATAGTTATATGATCCAATTATGTTATTATTGTTGACAGAACTTGCACTAGTGAAAGTATGAACCCTAGGCCTTGTTTCCTACCATTGCAATACCGTTTGTGCTCACTTTTATTATTAGTTACCTTGCTGTTTTTATATTTTCAGATTACAAAAACCTATATCTACCATCCATATTGCACTTGTATCACCATCTCTTCGCCGAACTAGTGCACCTGTACAATTTCCCATTGTATTGGGTGTGTTTGGGACACAAGAGACTCTTTGTTATTTGGTTGCAGGGTTGCATGAGAGAGACCATCTTCATCCTACGCCTCCCACGGATTGATAAACCTTAGATCATCCACTTGAGGGAAATTTGCTACTGTCCTACAAACCTCTGCACTTGGAGGCCCAACAACGTCTACAAGAAGAAGGTTGTGTAGTAGACATCAAGCTCTTTTCTTGCGTCGTTGTCGGGGAGGCTAGGTAAGCGGCACTCACACCCCGTCAACTAAGATCTTTTCTGGCGCCGTTGCCGGGGAGGTGACTGCTTGAAGGTATATATTTAGATCTCGCAATCGAATCTTTTAGTTTCTTGTTTTACCACTAGTTTAGTCTATAAAAGAAAACTACAAAAAATGGAATTAAGGGTGCCTCATATGCTTCATCTTTTTAATGTCTTCCGTGAAAATAAGGATTTCGATAATTGTGCTCAATTGCTAGAGGAAGAATGCATTAGAATGTTTGGCACTAAATCTTTGAATGATGAGCATGATTGCAATGTTGTTAGTACGAATTCCTTGAATATCCATGATGCTAATGATATGCAAAGCCACAAGCTTGGGGATGCTATGTTTAATGAAGATGATATTTTTAGTCTCCCAAGTTTTGATGAGCAAATTTACTATGATGATAGCATGCCTCCTATTTATGATGATTATATTGATGAAAGTGGGCTTGGAAGAGTGTCAACTTTAGGAAGTAATGGTCCCACTATTTTGGAGGATGTTGAATCTTATTGTGATAATTAGGAAAGTGGATTTGGAGAGGTCATGACTTTATTTAGTGATGAATCCACTATTTCAGAAGAGGTTCCAATTGATTATGAGAACAAAGTTGCTATCTATGATGATTATTGTGATGACTTGTATGCTATTAAGAATAATGATAACCATGAAACTTGTCATCATGATTTTAGTTTTGAATTGGATTATACCTCACATGATAGTTATTTTGTTGAGTTTACTCCCACTATTCTAATTGAGAAGAAATTTTTTTATGTGGAGAGTAGTAAAATTTCTGTGCTTGTAGATCATGAAAAGAATGATTTGGCTGATGGTTATATTGTTGAATTCATTCATGATGCTACTAAACATTATTATGAGGGAGGAATATATGCTTGTAGGAATTGCAATAATATCAAGTTTCCTCCATATGTGCTTAAAATTTTAAAGTTATGCTTGTTTTGCCTTCCTTTGCTAGTTGATTATTGTTGGACACGGTGTTTTGGCTCCTAGATGCATATGCACCCATTGTCTAAATACACATTTTAAAAAGTTGAAAATTTTGGAACAAAAATCCCACGAGTTTATCCGAACATTCTATGTGCATGCACAAAGTTTTGGTGAAAAACGACGTTTTTTGTGGCTTGTGTAAAAAGATAAAGAAATACAAAATGAATAGTTGTAATGAAGCATCAGAAATTGTCTTTTTTACACAAGCCACAAAAGGCCTCGTTTTTCATCGGAAACTTTGTGCACGCACATAGAATGTACGGATATACACGCAGGATTTTTGTTGAGAATTTTTTAACTTTTTAAAATGTGTATTTAGACAATGAGTGCATATGCACCTAGGAGCCATTGCCAATTTCCTATTATTGTTCACATAAGTTGTTTGCTCACAAAATCCCTATGCATAGGAATTGGGTTAGACTTAAATGTGCTAGTCAAATTCTAATTGATGCTCTCTTTATGTTCCAATTATTATATTTTATGTGAGCATCATTGAAATCATCATGCCCACCTAGGGGCGTTAAACGTTAGCGCTTGTTGGGAGGCAACCCAATTTTATTTTTGTTCTTTACCTTTTGCTTCTGTTTAGTAACAAATAATTCATCTAGCCTCTGGTTAGATTTGTTTTTGTGTTTTAATTAGGGTTTGTGCCAAGTTAAACCTATAGGATCTTCTTGGATAATAGTTATTTGATCTTGCTGAAAATTCCAAAAACTTTCCCTTCACGAAAACAATTGTTAAATCTTACCAGAACGTGAAACAATATTTATTCCAATTTAATCAGATCAATAAACAAATTATTTAGGTCTTCCTATTTTTGCAGAATTTTTAGAGTTCCAGAAGTTTGCGTTAGTTACAGATTACTACAGATTGTTCTGTTTTTGACAGATTCTGTTTTTCGTGTGTTGTTTGCTTATTTTTATGAATCTGTGGCTAGTAAAATAGTTCATAAACCATAGAGAAGTTGGAATACAGTAGGTTTAACACCAATATAAATAAAGAATGAGTTCACAACAGTACCTAAGTGGTGATTTATTTTCTTCTACTAACGGATCTTACGATTTTTGTGTTGTGAAGTTTTCAAGTTTTGGGTAAGGATTCGATGGACTATGGAATAAGGAGTGGCAAGAGACTAAGCTTGGGGATGACCAAGGCACCCCAAGGTAATATTCAAGGATAACCAAGCGTCTAAGCTTGGGGATGCCCCGGAAGGCATCCCCTCTTTCGTCTTCGTTCATCGGTAACTTTACTTGGAGCTATATTTTTATTCACCACATGATATGTGTTTTGCTTGGAGCGTCATTTTATTTTCTTTTGTTTTGCTTGCTGTTTGAATAAAATACCAAGATCTGAAATCCTTAAATGTTAGAGAGTCTTCACATAGTTGCATAATTATTCAACTACTCATTGATCTTCACTTATATCTTTCAGGGTAGTCTATCGTTTGCTCTAGTGCTTCACTTATATCTTTTAGAGCACAATGGTGGTTTTATTTTGAAGAAATAGATGAACTCTCATGCTTCACTTATATTATTTTGAGAGTCTTTAGAACAGCATGGTAATTTGCTTTGGTTATGAATTTAGTCCTAATATGATGGGCATCCAAGAGGGATATAATGAAAACTTTCATAATAAGTGCATTGAATACTAAGATAAGTTTGATACTTGATGATTGTTTTGAGATATGAAGATAGTGATATTAAAATTGTGATAGTTGAGTAATTGTGAATTTGAGAAATACTTGTGTTGAAGTTTGCAAGTCCCGTAGCATGCACGTCTGGTATAAGTTATGTAACAAATTTGAAACATGAGGTGTTCTTTGATTGTTATCCTTATGAGTGGCGGTCGGGGACGAGTGATGGTCTTTTCCTACCAATCTATCCCCCTAGGAGCATGCGCGTAGTGCTTGGTTTTTGATGACTTGTAGATTTTTGCAATAAGTATGTGAGTTCTTTATGACTAATGTTGAGTCCATGGATTATACGCACTCTCACCCTCCCATCATTGCTAGCCTCTTCGGTACCGTGCATTGCCCTTTCTCACCTTAAGAGTTGGTGCAAAGTTCGCCAGTGCATCCAAACCCCGTGATACGATACGCTCTATCACACATAAACCTCCTTATATCTTCCTCAAAATAGCCAACATACCAACCTATTATGGCATTTCCATAGCCATTCCGAGATATATTGTCATGCAACATCCCACCGTTCCTTTTATTATGACACGCTTCATCATTGTCATATTATTTCATACATGTCACTGTTGATTCATTGCCCATCCCGGTACACCGCCGGAGGCATTCATATAGAGTCATACTTTGTTCTAGTATCGAGTTGTAATCATTGAGTTGATAGAAGTGTGATGATCATCATTCATAAAGCATTGTCTCAAAAAAGGGCCAAAAAAACAAAGGCAAAAAAAAGAGAAAGGCCAAATAAAAAAAGGAAGGCCCAAAAAATAAGAAATAAAAAGGGACAATGCTACTATCCTTTTTCCACACTTGTGCTTCAAAGTAGCACCATGATCTTTAGGATAGAGAGTCTCTTGTTTTGTTACTTTCATATACTAGTGGGAGTTTTTCATTATAGAACTTGGCTTGTATATTCCAACGATGGGCTTCCTCAAATGCCTTGGGTCTTCATGAGCAAGCAAGTTGGATGCACACCCACTTAGTTTCTTTTGTTGAGCTTTCATACATTTATAGCTCTAGTGCATCCGTTGCACGGCAATTCCTACTCCTTGCATTGACATCGATTGATGGGCATCTCCCTAGCTCGTCGATTAGCCGCGTCAATGTGAGACTTTCTCCTTTTTTGTCTTCTCCACATAACCCCCATCATCATATTCTATTCCACCCATAGGGCTATATCCATGGCTCACGCTCATGTATTGCGTGAAGTTTGAAAAATATTGAGATTACTAAAGTATGAAACAATTGCTTGGCTTGTCATCGGGGTTGTGCATGATGAGAGCATTCTTCTGTGACGAAAATGGAGCATGACTAAACTATATGATTTTGTAGGGATGAACTTTCTTTGGCCATGTTATTTTGAGAAGACATAATTGCTTAGTTAGTATGCTTGAAGTATTATTACTTTTATGTCAATATTAAACTTTCATCTTGAATCTTTCAGATCTGAATATTCATACCACAGTTAAGAGGGTTACATTAAAAAATTATGCCAAGTAGCATTCCGCATCAAAAATTCTATTTTTATCATTTACCTACTCGAGGACGAGCAGGAATTAAGCTTGGGGATGCTTGATACGTCTCCGACGTATCTATAATTTTTTATTGCTTCATGCTATATTATATTCTGTTTTGGATGATTAATGGGCTTTATTAAACACTTTTATATTATTTTTGGGACTAACCTATTAACCCAGAGCCCAGTGCCAGTTTCTGTTTTTTCCATGTTTTAGAGTATCGCAGAAAAGGAAAATCAAACGAAGTTCAATTGACCTGAAACTTCACGGAACTTATTTTTGCACCAGAAGAAGCCCACGGAGTATCGGAGATGGACCAGGAGAGTCCCGGGCTGCCCACGAGGGTGGGGGGCGCCCACCCCCCTAGGCGCACCCCCCTGCCTCATGGACAGCCCGGAGATCCACCCACGTACTTCTTCCTCCTATATATACCCATATACCCTAAAAACTTCGGGGAACAGAATAGATCGGGAGTTCCACCGCCGCAAGCCTTTGTAGCCACCAAAAACCAATCCAGACCCATTCCGGCACCCTGCCGAAGGGGGGAACCCTCACTGGTGGCCATCTTCATCATCCCGGCGCTCTCCATGACGAGGAGGGAGTAGTTCACCCTCGGGGCTGAGGGTATGTACCAGTAGCTATGTGTTTGATCTCTCTCTCTCGTATTCTTGAGGTGGTACGATCTTGATGTATTGTGAGGTTTGCTATTATAGTTGGATCTTATGATGTTTCTCCCCCTCTACTCTCTTGTAATGGATTGAGTTTTCACTTTGAAGTTATCTTATCGGATTGAGTCTTTAAGGATTTGAGAACACTTGATGTATGTCTTGCGTGGGATACTCGTGGTGACAATGGGGTATTCTATTGATCCACTTGATGTATGTTTTGGTGATCAACTTGCGGGTTCCGCCCATGAACCTATGCATAGGGGTTGGCACAAATTTTTGTCTTGATTCTTCGATAGAAACTTTGGGGGAATCTTTGTGGTTCTATGTGTTGGTTGAATAGATGAATCTGAGATTGTGTGATGCATATCGTATAATCATACCCACGGATACTTGAGGTGACATTGGAGTATCTAGGTGACATTAGGGTTTTGGTTGATTTGTGTCTTAAGGTGTTATTCTAGTACGAACTCTAGGGCTGTTTGTGACACTTATAGGAATAGCCCCCAATGGATTGATCGGAAAGAATAACTTTGAGGTGGTTTCGTACCCTACCATAATCTCTTCGTTTGTTCTTCGCTATTAGTGACTTTGGAGTGACTCCTTGTTGCATGTTGAGGGATAGTTATATGATCCAATTATGTTATTATTGTTGAGAGAACTTGCACTAGTGAAAGTATGAACCCTAGGCCTTGTTTCCTACCATTGCAATACCGTTTGTGCTCACTTTTATCATTAGTTACCTTGCTGTTTTTATATTTTCAGATTACAAAAACCTATATCTACCATCCATATTGCACGTGTATCACCATCTCTTCGCTGAACTAGTGCACCTATACAATTTACCATTGTATTGGGTGTGCTAGGGACACAAGAGACTCTTTGTTATTTGGTTGCAGGGTTGCTTGAGAGAGACCATCTTCATCCTATGCCTCCCACGGATTGATAAACCTTAGGTCATCCACTTGAGGGAAATTTGCTACTGCCCTACAAATCTCTGCACTTGGAGGCCCAACAGCGTCTACAGGAAGAAGGTTGTGTAGTAGACATCAGGCGTGTGTCTTCTTCATGGGCTCTGGGCTGCGGGCTCCAGCTTAACGAGGTAGACTTCGTGGTGTTGTCCCGCTAGCTCCATGCTTCCATCCTAAGCGGCACCGGCTTGATGATGCTGATCATGGGCGTCGTCTTGGCGGGCTCCGTGTCACCATCCTCCACGGCACGGCGACAGCATCCTCGGGAACTCCACACCTCCGTCCTTCATGGTGCCTGTTTGATGACGAAGAGTACGGGCGTCGACCTGGCGGGCTCCATGGCTTCATCGCGAGCTCCACACCGCTGTCCTCCGCGGCACCGGGTTGATGATGTTGGCGATGGGCCTAGCGGTGTTGATGTAGTCTACTGGTCCGACGGCGTCGTCCACCGCCTCCATTGTATCTAGTACGAGAAGAGCGTCGCGTCGTCCGTGGCCACACCCGCTAGGTGTGTCGTCATCGGCCGCCTCCATTGCACCGGGTATGAGAAGAGCGCCGCATCGTTCGCAGCCACCTCTGTTGAGCACGTCGTCCGCCGCCTCCATAGCACCGGGTATGAGAAGAGCGTGACATCGTCCGCGGCCACCTCCGTTGGGCATGTCGTGCGCCGCCTCTATTGCACTAGGTACGAGAAGAGCGCCGCATCGTCCATGGTCTTTCCCACTGGGCGCGTCGTCAGCCGCCTCCGTTGCACCTGGTAGATGAAAAACAAAAGAACGTACATACCATAGAGAAAGAAGAGGACGTGCTAGCCATTGCACATATCTCCCGAGTGTCCAGCCATTATTTTGGTGGTGTCCTCGGCTCCATGACTTGTCAGCTTCTTCAATGGAATGCGTCCGCTGTGGGAGCGCCGCGCTCGTTCTCTTCATCTCCATGGTCTCCCGGTTGATGGCTTTGTTGCTAGCATATGCATCGCCTCCGGCTGCATGGTGCTCCGACTTGGTGCCTTCACTCTCTTGATGTGATCTGCTGCTCTTGATGTGATCTGCCTTATTAAGAATATAAAAGAAACGACAATGAAGTGAAGGGCACCGTATGTGCCCTTGCGTGCATGTGCCATGCAACGCAGGATGTCTCCAGACCCTCTGAAGAACTAGCTTGATTTGACACGCAAGACCGGGTGTCACCTCCGCTGCCGCATCCTCTCGCATGTGTATTTGCACCATCGTGAGCTAGGCCGCCGTACACGCCGCTGCCGCCGGCGGCGGCGGCGCGTCTCGCCCGGCTGGCTTCCGTTTCCTCTCCTTCTCCCCCCATCCAGGTGCGTGAGATCCTCATGAATTTATAGGTTGGAGGCGGAACCATCACCGGCGCCGTACGCTGGTGCAAACTTTCCAATACTTCTTCTTTCCCTGCATGCCTTTCACAAGTAAAGAAAGAATCTCATAGTTACCCTGTTTTAGTCATGCATGCCTTCCAATGATGATGAACAAAGTCGGTTTGCCTTTGTTTTCAAAATTAGGCAAACTTCTGATTGCACGCATACGTCCGGTCATGCCTTGCACCAAGTATTTTTTTTCTTCTTCTTGGGATTGCACCAGGTATTCGGGTATACGTATACACACGCTTGCCGGCCGGCCGAGATACCCAAATACTTTTACATAATACTTGGCAAAGCTTGTCACGTGCATGCCAAATTTTTTTTTCTTTTGAACGTGCATGCATAAGTATTATTGTATGTGGGTAGGAGTACTTGGTACCTATGATCTGCACTTAAAATTCATCCAAGATTAAAGAAAATTATGTGAGTCTTTTAAAATAACAATAATAAAAAATATTAATTAAAAAACTCATCGAACAACATCGACCGCTATCCAGCATGCATCTAGTGTATTAAGTGCATGAAGAAACAGAGTAATGAAATAAGAATGATGACATGATCTAGACAAGATCTATTTATATAGAAATAGACCCCATCTTGTTATTCTTAATAGCAATGATGCATACATGTCAGTTCCCCTTTTGCCACTGGGATCAAGCATCGTAAGAGCGAACACATCACAAAGCACCTTTTCCCATTACAAGATAAATAGATCAAGTTGGCCAAACAAAACCCAAATATCGGAGAATGAAATACGAGGCTATAAGCAATCATGCATATAAGAGATCAAAGAAGACTCAAGTAACTTTCATGGACAAAAACATAGATCTGATCATAAACTCAAAGTTCATCAGATCCCAACAAACATACCGCAAAAAGAGTTACATCAAATAGATCTCCAAGAGACCATTGTATTGAGAATCAAAAGAGAGAGAGAGGAAGTCATCTAGCTACTAACTACGGACACATAGGTCTACAATGAACTACTCATGCATCATCGGAGAGGCACCAATGAGGATGATGAACCCCTCCGTGATGGTGTCTAGATTGGATCTGGTAGTTGTGGAACTTGCGGTGGCTGGAATTGATTTTCGTCGACTCCCCTAGGGTTTCTGAAATATTGGGTATTTATAGACACTAGTAGAAAAAGGGCCTATTATCTCGGTTCGTAAGGGCCTTTTGTCCCGGTTTAGGAATCGAGACTAAAAGGTCGTTACGAATGCCCTAGGCCTTTAGTCCCGATTCTTACACGAACCGGGACAGATGGTCCTCCACGTGGCCGGTGCTGCGAGCCCAGCCAGGAGGCCCTTTAGTCCCGGTTGGTGGCACCAACCGGGACCAATAGGCATCCACGCGTCAGCTGTTCAGGGTCTAGGTTTTTTTTCTGAAAGGGGGGGTAGATTTGGGGTTTTGTATGGTTAATTAAGGTGTTTCATATATTGTGTTAGGTAGCTAATTAATTAATCGAGAGAAGTGTCCTCTCTTATCTCCGTGCTTGGTCGACGCTATGTACTATACGTATAGAGAGGCCCTCGACACGCTAGCTAGTAAGAAATGGAAGGAAACCATTTAGTACGGAAGTTCGTCATGCATACCGAGAGAAGTGATCGACCTCTCCTTCTCCGAGAGATTGGTCGAACAACAAGTTTTCGTATTATCTACCCGACGCTACTGGCTACATACATATACAATATGTAAGATCTCTTACAATCCCCTAGCATTTGAGCTCAAGTTCCACATGGTATTCTCTGGCTTTATTGATGACATGGTCAGGTAAGAATCCCGCCAATTCCTTTTGAATTGCTTTCATGCGATATTGTGGTAGGATTTCATTCCGCATCTGCCACGTCTAATTTGAAGAAGGGGGTTAATACATATATATGAATGAAACTCAACAGAAATGATGGTTCAATAAAATGAAATTGTGAATATTATTGCTTACGCACTTCATATTGTCTTTTAGAGTAGCCCCGCTTATCTTTGCAAGTCGCGTTGTAGATGAACTCACACACGTAGTATCCACAGTAGTCATTCCCTTGTTCCTGCCATAAGCACTTTACGAGAAATAGAGGTCAATCAAACTGATAATGAAGCGTTATAAATGGCATTGATGAAAGTAGTTAGAATCAACGGGAGATGCGCGCAACTAGCTAGCTAGTAGTACTTACTTTCGGGTATGTATACCGCAGCTCCTTCGGCAGTCCCGAAGCTTCTGCGGTGAACTTTTTCCAAACCCTGCAAGACAAAGAAAATAATTATTACTTAAGATATTAGGAAATGAACAAAAAGTTTCCGATATGGTGCGATAATGATCAATTGAACTTACTTGTTGAGAATTTTAGTCATGTCCGCATAGGTCTCGGGATCTTTTCGTCTCGAGTCTAAGACGGTTACTAGTCCCTGCTCAAGCTTAATCTCCGGGAGAATATAGTGGAAGTTGCGCACGCATGCATAACTCATCAATTATATTACTATAACCTCGCTCGAGTAATAAGGGAAACCGAATATGCACACGACAGTAACACTCACTTGAATTTGTAAGGAAAGAGTATTAAATCTTTGTTTTGATTTATTATCAATGATTTGAGCAAGTTGGCCTCGGCATCTTTGGCGCTCTTTTTAACCTGAAATTCATCTATGATATTTGTGTTAATGAACCCAATATCATACATTTCTACTTTTTTGCACTCGACGATCTTCAATCTGCATAATATAGTGAGGATAATTATAAATACATGCAATGAAAGAGCTGAGCTATATATAGAGACTTAATGACAGAAGTAGTACTTACAGATAGTAGCAAGTGACCATTAATTTATCGAGGGCCTTTTGATTGAAGAACTGGAAGAACTCCTCAAATGGAACATATGACAGATCAATTCCAACGAGGTTGTGCTCCTCTTTAACTCTCAGATACAAAGTATCCGTCCCCCCAGACTCTCTGCAGGTTTTCATGTACCAACATGGAATCTTCGCATCATCATTGTTAGAGATTTTTCATCTTTGACGAGAGGCTTCCCGTACTCGTATCTGTGTTCGTCCACCTCCAAGAAATCATAATGTACATCGTCGGGCAGGTAATCTCCAAGATTGCTATAACCGGGCACCATCCCCGGATCATTAGCGACGATGTCGCTAGACACATTGAGCGGGGGGCATGATTGGTTCGCTTGTTCGCCGAGCTGGGCAATTTTTTTCCCAGCTGCTCGTCGTTCTTTTAACCTTTGATCACTGACAGTACTTGCCGCCCTATATACTTGGTAAAGGGTGGAAGGCTCGGCATATGCCTGGTGTTTTGTTCCACTCTTGCCGCCCTAGATTCCGTTATACCAGTGTTATGTTCCTTTATTTTGCGTTCCTTACACGGTTGGGTGATTTATGGGACCCCCTTGACAGTTCGCCTTGAATAAAACTCCTCCAGCAAGGCCCAACCTTGGTTTTACCATTTGCCACCTAAGCCTTTTTCCCTCAGGTTTTCGCGAGCCCGAGGGCCATCTTTATTTAGCCCCCCCCCCCTGGGCCAGTGCTCCTTCGAGTGTTGGTCCGACCCGAGCCGCCTGCGGGGCCACCTCGGGGAAACTCGGGACTTGGTTTTACTCGTAGCCTGTCTCATCCGGTGTGCCCTGAGAACGAGATATGTGCAGCTCCTATCGGGATTTGTCGGCATAGTCGGGTGGTCTTGCTGGTCTTGTTTTACCATTGTCGAAATGTCTTGTAAACCGGGATTTTGAGACTGATCGGGTCTTCCCGGTAGAAGGAATATCCTTCGTTGACCGTGAGAGCTTATAATGGGCTAAGTTGGGACACCCCTGCAGGGTATTATCTTTCGAAAGCCGTGCCCACGGTTATGAGGCAGATGGGAATGTGTTAATGTCCGTTTGTAGAGAACTCGACACTTGACTTAATTAAAATACATCAACCGCATTTGTAGCCGTGATGGTCTCTTTTCGGCGGAGTCCGGAAAGTGAACACGGTTTGAGTTATGCTTGAACTAAGTAGTTTGAGGATCATTTCTTGATCACTTCTAGCTTCACGACCGTGCTTTGCTTCTCTTCTCGCTCTCATTTGCGTATGTTAGCCACCATATATGCTTAGTGCTTGCTGCAGCTCCACCTCATTACCCCATCCTTCCTATAAGCTTAAATAGTCTTGATCTTGCGGGTGTGAGATTGCTGAGTCACCGTGACTCACAGATTCTTCCAAAACAGTTGCAGGTGCCGACGGTGCCCGTGCAGATGACGCAACCGAGCTCAAGTGGGAGTTCGACGAGGAACATGGTCGTTACTATGTTTCTTTTCCTGATGATCAGTAGTGGAGCCCAGTTGGGACGATCGGGGATCTAGCATTTGGGGTTGTATTCTTTTATTTTGGTTCCGTAGCCGGACCTTGTTTGTACTCTGTATGATGTTGGTTTAAATTATGTATTGTGTGAAGTGGCGATTGTAAGCCAACTCTTTATCCCATTCTTGTTCATTACATGGGATTGTGTGAAGATGACCCTTCTTGCGACAAACCTACAATGCGGTTATGCCTCTAAGTCGTGCCTCGACACGTGAGAGATATAGCCACATCGTGGGCATTACAAGTTGGTAATCAGAGCCATCCCCGACTTAGGAGCCCCCTGCTTGATCGAATCGCTGACGTTGTCGAGTCTAGAACAAAATTGTTTTGAGTCTTAGGATTATATATATCGGAGAGTAGGATTCTTTTTACTCCTCAGTCCCTTCGTCGCTCTGGTGAGGCCCCCTGACGTAGAAGTTTTGACTCTACTCTCCTCAAATTTCACTAAAAAAAATTAGGATCACGCGGGTATCTTGGAATCGTTCCGATAGTCTTGTGACGAGCACATTGTTCTTGGTGCCTCCTGACATTTAGGGGTTGTGGCAGTGTCCCGGGGAGTTGAGCTCCGAGGTGTTGTCGTCACAATTTTATCGTTGCAGTTCTGGAATACCTGAGTTTCGCCGACATCGAAAATCTCTTTTATGCAGTTGTTGGTGAGATCACCTCGACGCCACCCAGTACTGGGCGGGAGTTCGGGAGTATTGCCATAACTCGTATGACGGATGCTTTTTGAAGGTTGAGGTAAACGATTTCTGAAGGTTTCTTGGTTATGTGTTGAAGGATGGATACAGCTGGATCTAGGTATTGTTAGTTTGGGTGATATATGTTGTGTCCCCTGTATCCCCAACATCTGATTGCATAACCAGAAAGTTTCGGGAGTTTATAAGTGGGAATTCAAGTAGCTCCTAGATTATCTTTCCAACACACACATGATACGATATGGGATCTATCATATGTTTGTTTCCGGCTTATTCTGCAAGCCAAATCCTTTGTTTTTGTTTTGTTTTGTGGTATTCGAGTTGCTTCAATGCCAAGTGTTGATTCCATACCTTATTCTAAGCGGTGTTCTCATATTTCTATGTGGTTGCTAATCCTTTCGGTCGTCGAGGTTGTCATGTTAATTCTTTTTAACCGGTGTGCTTCTCTTCAAGTGCATCTGGTCATTTCAACATTCACAAGATCACCTCTTAGTTTTTCCCAACGTGGTTTGTTTCATCTGTCCCAAATTGTCTTTGTTTTCCCGCCCTCCCACCCTTTTTCTTCAAGGACTCGGATTTCTTAATCAATTATCCTTTTTATGGATGTGAAGTCTTTCCATTCTTTTCCATCAAGGTTCTTATCCGGTGATTCTCAGAAAGATACTAACGGAGTTTCAAGTTTATCATTCTTCATTCTTTTCTTCTCTGGTGGATTAATTCAGGCTTTGTCGATCATATATTTTCCTCGTTTCAAATGTTTTCTCGTACCAGTGCACCTCTTAATCATCCACTTCTCGCTATTCAATTGTTCCGGAGTGATGAAGATATCTGAGAAGATTCAAGTTTCCATTCTCAATTCACTCAAGTTCTTTTGAGGATGCTATCTCACTCAAGCCATTTAAATCAACGGGTGCAATATCTTTCAAGAAATCGTTCAACGGTGTATCTTTTGAGTGGGCCCTAACCCACAGGTCTTTTCCCAGGATCTTACCTGACTCTTCTAATTTTCCCGGAGCTTCTAAAATTATTTTCAAAGTTTGATGTAAGAATGGGTTATCATCAGTCATATGTCTTTCTCCAAGATCTTTCAAATTCTTTTCATCGTTGGTTCAACCTTTCCAATTTTCATTCCGGAGTGCCTCAACAATTCATGGTGGTGTTTCTCATCGTCATTCTCAACATTTGAAGATCGAAGAAGAGTTTCCCTTAAATCTTGTCCATTCTCTTCAAGATTCATGGTTCTAGCTTGATGCCATCCTCTCACAATTGTTTTCGATTGTGAGAACTCTTTTCACCCATCCGGAGCATTTCAGGAGTCTTTTCAGTTTGATTCTCCGGAGCCCATCATCTCAGAATTATTCATTCAAGCTTTCAGCTCTCGTTCTCCAAATCATACCGGTGCATCATTCAAGTATTATCTAATCAGCTCGAGATCTCTGCGTTCACTTGTATCTAAATTCTCTCAAGTATCTTCGTTCATTTTCTAATTCTTCCCGGTGTTTCTTTATCTTTTCTTCGTTCATTTTCAATTCTTGCGGTGGTTCGTTCAAGAGTTCTCTTCCTTTGTTATCATATAGATTCATTCGTTCTTTCCAATCCTACCGGTGGTTCGTTGAAGACCTTCCCAAGTTTGCGCCATATCTATCTTAATCCTTTCTACGAGAATAAGTAGTATGCCAAATCCGTTGCTTGTCATCAATTTAAGTTGATGCAGGATAAGCATAATGTAATTCTTATTCTTGTTTCATCGAGTAAATTCGATTCCTTATTCCGAAGGTTCATCAAATTTCTCGGTTTCAATTGTTTCATCTTCCGGAGTTCCAAGTTTTCTCTGTTATATCATTGCGAAGCTCCATCCAATCATTGCAAGGCTTCACCTTGTTCTTTCAACTTCTCTTTTCTTTCTATCATCCTTTTGTTTACCAGAGTTCTTCATGGAGGCTCTACATGGTGGTTCATCAAGGATTCTTTTAATTATTCAATTGTTCTTCAAGATTTCTTTCGAAGTTATGATCCGCAAAGCTATACTCTAAAATAAACATGGTGTTCAACACATGTTTTGTTTAGAGGAGTTCAAGTATTCTTCATCTTGCATTTCGAAGTGCGATTCTTTCTGTCTTATCTTTTGAGGTGGTGCTATATCATTCTTGATAATTTCCATTCTTGTTTCGCGATTCACATGTTGTCAAGAATGAGGTATTTTAAATCCATCAATCTCTTCATTGGAGTTATCTTGGGTTATATTTCACCTACAGCCTTCCCTAAGGAATGTTGCTATTGTGGTGCTTATCAATGATCCAATTTTCTCCTTCTCATCTCGGTGAAGAAGTCTTCATCTCTTCTTTGAACTTAAGCAATCAATTGTTTTCGTTAGTGGCAAATTTCACCTCTAGTTTTGAGATGTTTTCGTAAGTCCATGAGGAGTATATCATTTCATTGTTGGTTTTCCAACAACTCCGCTCTAACCTTCTTGCAAGGGTGCTTTCCAAGCTCATTTGTGGCAGAAATTGGCATTTCCTTCTACATTCTTTTATTCCAATGATCTATCTTCTATTCTCTCTTCCGGAGGCAATGTGATGTTGCTCTCTTTGCTCATCATCTCGAATTGTGAAGACCGTGTTCTTTTCGTGCTTATCCATTAAAACGAAGTGTTGTGTCATCTCTTCTCAAGTTCTTTTCATCTTATCAAGTCTTGCATATCTTTTCAACCGGAGTGTTGCCCGAATTTGTTCTTCCTTGTTCCTTGTTTATCTCGTTTCAACCAGAGTGCTTTCAGTTCCTTCTTGTCCATTGTGCTCGTCATTCATAGCTTTGCAACCTCCAAGGTTCACATTGTGTTCCTTGTTCCTCTTATCTAACGGAGTGTTCGCAATCTCATTCATCTCCATTTTATTCTTCTTTAAATTGTTTAACCTCTCAAAGTTCATTGGTTTCACTCGTTTGTCGAAGAAGCAACTCTGTTTTACCTCTTCCCCTTCTGTTTCTCTCTGGTGCCATCCTAGATCTCGGGACTAGATCCTCTTGTAGTGGTGGAGTGTTGTAACGCCCCGAGACCGACGCTCCAGAAGACTTCCATGTATTTTGTTGTCATTGTGTGTATTTATTTATTTGTTGCATTCATCATCGCATCATTCGCATTGCATCCGCATGTTTTCTTAAAACACTTAGTTCGTTCGTAGTTGCCGCGTCTCTCTGTTGTCCGTTCCGAGACCAACCATATTTTTCGAGTCCCTCTTGTTTGGCCGCTTAATCTCTTTGCTCAATGCTCGAACCCCTCGCTTGCTCGTTTGAAACTTCCCCAAACCCGACCCGCTCAATTATCACCGTTGGATCCGGATCATCTCCAATCATCCCCAAAATATCTTGGTTTATTTGTTTGGACTCCCGAAGCATTTTATTCTCGATCGCCCGATTATGATTGAAGGATCCAGATTAGCCCCTAGCCAAACAACCCCTACTATAAATAGCAGTGCAATCATCAGACAAATCCCTAATTTCTAGGGATCCTCCTAGCTACCGCCGCCACACCTCTTGTCTCCTCCCACCTTGGGTTCTTCCCTGATCCAAATCCTCCCTCGAAATTCCAACCGGACCAACCACTCGTTGCCTGCCCGATCCAGTCCGCTCGTTGCCTGCCCGATCCACCACCGCAGCAAGTCGCCGCACCAGCAGGACCCCGCGTCCCCGCTCCACCCCTCCTTTCTCCCTGTTCATCTCGTTGCTCCCTCCCATCTCAAATCTCTCTCGTTTCTCTCTTTCTACAGGAACATGAGGAGGCCATGGAAGCCGCCAATCCGTACCTCGTCTCCAACCCCTGCCCGCCAGAGCCGTGCCTCCCTGTGACCCGCGGCTGTGGAGTCGGTCTTCATCCACGCCGCACCCGCCTTGTCTCGCTCAACATCGTCACCAGGAGCTCCAAGCCGCCCCCCAAGCTCTACTCCATTCCATCGTCCCCGCGCCAAGTTCCCTTGCTCGAAATCGCAAGCCATTCCCGCACTGACGTGCTCCTGCAGCGCGCCGGCCAGGTCGCCTCACCTCATCCAGCTCTCCCTTCGGTCCTCTCTCTCTCTCTCTCTCTCTAATCTCTCAGTCTCTTGTCTAAATTTCTCCTCCGCCATGGCCTTGCAGCTCCCGCCGCCGCTCTGCTCTGTTCGTGGCCGTCTCCGACAGATCCGACGCGGCCCCATGTCTTCGGCCTCGTCCCTGCCTCCAGGGCGCCGCACCGCCCCATAGGAGACCACCTGCGTCGCCCGCAAGTCCCCTGCTTCGCCCCCTGCATCCTCTGCTTCGAGTAGGAGGACGAACGCGCGCCTTACGCGTGGACCGCGACCACCTCGCGTCTGGTCGCTGCCCCATTGACCAGCGCACCTTCAGATCCGCGCCCAGGCCCAGCCGCATCCAGCCGGCCTGCTTCCGCCAGAGCCCATGGGTGAGCAACCCCTCCAGCGCCTCTCCTGTACACTATCGGGCCAGCCAGATTCGGCCCGCGTGCGTTTTTTTCCAGATCTGTGAGTTTCCAAATTTTCTAGAGACTGCAGTTTTACAGAAAAACCCCTCATGTTCATGTATTAATAATGCCACAACCGTGCATCCAAATTAAACAAACTATATATGGAAAATGCTTAGAATTCTGTCTAGTTTCATATATGCCACTTTCATCCATGTTTAAATTGTTGTTTGATTAAATTTTCATAAATGCCATGTTAAAATGATTTATTTCATAACTAAATAACCGTAGCTCCAAATTTAATAAACTTTACATGTAAATGGGGTAGAAAAATGCATAGATTAACATGATGCCCTTTGTTTTACTGTTTAACAACTTTAAAATATGTTTTAGGGCAGAACAGTAGCTAATTCAAAATATGCATATGGGGATTTTCTGGAAGTATTGTTTGTTGTTTCTGGCCTCATTTAAACTTGCCTACATAGGTAGTTTTGTTATGCTTCACCCCTTGACATGTTTTAAAACATTTAATATTGTTGGGTACATAACCGAGGGAGAACTAAATAATTGATGTGGTGTTTCGTCAATATGCAACTCGTTGCATATTGAACTCCACTTAATTTGTAGAATTGTTTGTTGCACTTTGCCATGTCATGACTCATTAAACCGGACATGCATCATACTTGATTGCGCATCATGCCATGCTTATGTGGTGGTTGTTTACTATGTTGTTTGTTTCTTTCCGGGTTGCTTCTCTCGTTAGCTTCGGTTTCGTTTCGGAGTTGTGAGGATTCGTTCGACTACATTCGTTTGTCTTCTTCATGGACTCGTTCTTCTTCCTAGCGGGATTTCAGGCAAGATGACCATACCCTTGAAATCACTTCTATCTTTGCTCACTACTAGGGAAAAGCCTAGCAGCAGCGAGGGTTTTGGGCCTCTCAGTAGCGCGGGTAGGCGCGCTACTGATAAGGCGCTATAGCTAATGCTTAGCAGTAGCGCCTACAGGAACTCGCTACTGCTATATCTACTTAGTAGTAGCGCTTGCCTAGTCAAGCGCTACTGCTAATTACTAGTAGTGCTTTCGAAAACAATTGCTACTATTATCATTCCCTATTCCATTTCTCTTGAATTTTAGGTCATATTCATATACGTGTATACAATTTTTCATACAGTAGCAATTTAGAGATTGTTTTATATCATAATGAGTTATTAAGTCACTAGGTGAAAGAACCTTGGATTAGTTTCAAGTGCATGGATCCAAAGTAACCAATGGTCACTTTGGATCCATCCATTTGAAACTAATCCGCGGTTCTTTCACCCAATGATATAATAAATATCATCATCATCATCATCATATCATTAACAACTTATATATCATCATCATCATCATCATATCATTGGTCACTAGTCGTAATCACAAGTACTCCTCACATCTTCAACTCTAACACATTGTATCACATAATAAACATATTGTACCTCATAGGACCTACTACATTCTCTTAGGACCTACTATATTCTCTAAGGTAAAATAGCAAAAAACAAGATAGCCCCTGGCTCTCCATTATGGAGAATGCAGATTATCATGTCTCCAATTCTTGCCTTTCGCTTAATGTTGCTTCCAAGAACCTCCTTACGAATGTCCAAACATTTTTTCCACTCTTTGATTAGCATGTGTTCACCGGTTTCAGAAATTCGATATGCACAGGTGAGATCCGTAGGATGACCTGGCTGTAGGTTTAGAACTTCAAGGCGACCATTGTAATACATCAGATGAGGCACACACTCCATCGGGATTTTCTGTTGAAAAACATAGTAATAACTTCGTAGTTAGCAATGATGTACTAGTTTTAGAAGTATGCAAAAGATGCACGAATGTCGTAATAGTAAAATATCTTACCAGGGTATCTCCATAGAAGTTATCGTGGTTCAACACGTGCACTAGTGGCACGTATTCACCATAATTTGGAGGAGTTCGATAATAGGTATTGTAATTCTCAAAAAAAGTACAATAAGCAATCAAATGATTTTTCTCCTTATAAGTTAATTCGGAGCCCTCGGTGTAGTGGGTTTTGTCTACCATCTTCTGCACACTCTTTGAAGATTCAAAATAAGCTGTCAATGGAAATAAGCTGTCAACTATTTTGAAATAAACAATATAAATTAGTTAATAACTATGTTTGAGAATCTCACATTGCGGTAGAATCGGAAGTGTATCAACAAGGACCCAAATGTCCATATTGTCTTGCTCGATGTCAGGATCACCAAGATCCATGGTGACCATCATACCCTCATAAAAACCATACATTTTGCAAAGTGCTTCCTAATTTTGGCAACCAAAATGGGTTATGCTCTGAGAATTGTACAGATTTACTTCAAAATCGATATCATGATGGGTCCTTAGGTGTATTTTCTTTGTTTGAAAATTTTCATGGTCTTCAAAACCCATCCTCTCCAACACATAGCGTCTTGCATGGCATGGGATAAGCTAGTCGAATTGTAAAAGATGAAAATTAGACGTTGAAATAGTTGAAGTCATGCTTAATTACGAAAAAAAAGCACTTGTCGTTGTTGCGTACCGTTTCAACATCGAAGGTCTCCTCGAGCTTAATGCTGAAGCGCCGATCTCCATCCAGCTCAACGAACCTGTCGCACATACCCCGATCATCGTGGCACCAGCTGCACTCCCCTGGGAGACTGTCGTCGTCCGAGTACGACATTTCCTACGTTCATAATTCAAAGATTAAACTTGTACATATTCTAGCACAAGTCATGTCAGAATTCACGGAAAAAGGCATGACCTTTGCTAAAAAAGGACATATCGAGCACCTGAAATTTGCCGGAACGGAAATTAATCAACACTCCGGCAAAACATAGGACACTCGAAGGTGTAACCAAAACATGAAATAATTGCTTAAACTAAAAAATAACAACAAATATGGCATGTTCAACCAGTTCTATTAATTCAACTAGTTCTATTAATTCAACTAGTTCTTACTATACTAGTTATTAATTTACTTACTATACTAGTTACTAATTTACTTACTATACTAGTTCAACTAAAACTTAACTGGTTCAACTAAAACTAAACTAGTTCTATTAATTCAACTAGTTCTTACTAAATATAAACTTAGTATAAAATGAAAAAAACTAGTTCTTCCTAAAAATGAAGTAGTTCAACTAGTTATTATTTTACTTACTATACTAGTTCAACTAAAACTTAACTAGTTCAACTAAAACTAAACTAGTTCTATTAATTCAACTAGTTCTTACTAAATATAAACTTACTATAAATAGAAAGAAACTAGCACATCTACTACTACTAATTAACATCTAACTACTACATCTACTACTAATTAACATGTACTACTGCTAATTATACAACTAGTTTACCATCACTACTAGTAATTAATATCCACTACTTCTAAAAATCATTATCTATGAACCCTAAGTTAACATCTACTACTACTAAAATCATCTACTAACTAAGAAAAGAGAGAGGGGGTGGGGGAGGGGTGGGGGCTTACAGAGGGAGAGACGGTGGCGGGGAGGTGCTTGGCGACGGAGGCGCGGCGGGCTCGGTCGAGGGCGGCGGTCCTGGGCGGCGGGCTCGGGAGGGCGGCGGTCCTGGGCGGCGGGCTCGGTCAAGGGCGGCGGCGGTGAAGTCGAGGGCGGCGACAGTGTGCGTCGAGAGCGGCGGCGGTGAGGTTTAGGGCGGGCGGCGGCGGCGGCGGCGGCGGTGAGGGCAAGCGCTCGGGCTCGGGCGGAGGCGACAGGGGGAGTAGGAACAGGCCGGTGGGGGGGAAGAGGACTTAGTGAAATTTTGATGCGGGGGGTGGTTAACTCGAACTAGCAGTAGCGTACGTACAGAAAACGCGCTATAGCCAAAGTATCTACAGCGCGTTTTAGGGAAAACCGCTACTGCTAATGGAAGCAGTTATTTCTTTTGTTTAGTAAAAACATCAAAAATATACATTGGTCATCATTGATCTTTTTGTGTATAATCTAAATAGTCAACATGAATCCTCACTGTACCTGTATAGGTACAGGCGAGGATTCATATTGCAATCACAAATCATACACATATAGTTCAATGAAGACCAAGTGCTCGAGATAGGTTGAGAAGCAACATATTTAAGGTGGTAAACACCTTGTTCGCCTAGCAGTATGGGACTAAACTTAATTAGTTGCGGTCTTACTTAGCAGTAGCGAGTTTTGAGCAAAACCGCTACTACTAAGTTCTTTAGCAGTAGCGCGTCCACGGGAAGGGCGCTACTACTATATCTAGCCTGGAGGCAACACCATGGCAATTATAGTAGTAGCGCTCTTTTCACCTAGAGCGCTACTGCTACTCAGTCATTAGCAGCGCTCTTTTCTAAAGCTCGCTGCTGCTAATTAGCAGTAGCGCCTGTTTTTAGACCGCGCTGCTGCTAAGATTCTATGTATAAGGTTTTCCCTAGTAGTGGCTAGCTAGTTGCTCGCTCTTTTGCTATGCCGCGATACCTACCACTTGCTATATCATGCCTCCCATATGGCCATGTCAAGCCTCTAACCATCCTTTCCTATCAAACCATTGTTTGGCTATGTTACCGCTTTTGCTCAGCCCCTCTTATAGCGTTGTTAGTTGCAGGTGAAGATGAAGTTGGATCCATGTTGGAACATGGATATTTTGGGATATCACAATATCTCTTATTTAATTAATGCATCTATATACTTGGTAAAGGGTGGAAGGCTCGGCCTTATGCCTGGTGTTTTGTTCCACTCTTGCCGCCCTAGATTCCGTTATACCGGTGTTATGTTCCTTGATTTTGCGTTCCTTACACGGTTGGGTGATTTATGGGACCCCCTTGACAGTTCGCCTTGAATAAAACTCCTCCAGCAAGGCCCAACCTTGGTTTTACCATTTGCCACCTAAGCCTTTTTCCCTCGGGTTTTCGCGAGCCCGAGGGTCATCTTTATTTAGCCCCCCCGGGCCAGTGCTCCTTCGAGTGTTGGTCCGAACCGAGCAGCCTGCGGGGCCACCTCGGGGAAACTCGAGGCTTGGTTTTACTCGTAGCCTGTCTCATTCGGTGTGCCCTGAGAACGAGATATGTGCAGCTCCTATCGGGATTTGTCGGCACAGTCGGGTGGTCTTGCTGGTCTTGTTTTACCATTGTCGAAATGTCTTGTAAACCGGGATTCCGAGACTAATCATGTCTTCCCGGTAGAAGTAATATCCTTCGTTGACCGTGAGAGCTTATAATGGGCTAAGTTGGGACACCCCTGCAGGGTATTATCTTTCAAAAGTCGTGCCCGCGGTTATGAGGCAGATGGGAATTTGTTAATGTCCGGTTGTAGAGAACTCGACACTTGACTTAATTAAAATAGATCAACCGTGTTTGTAGCCATGATGGTCTCTTTTTGGCGGAGTCCGGAAAGTGAACACGGTTTGACTTATGCTTGAACTTAAGTAGTTTCAGGATCATTTCTTGATCACTTCTAGCTTCACGACCGTGCTTTGCTTCTCTTCTCACTCTCATTTGCGTATGTTAGCCACCATATATGCTTAGTGCTTGCTGCAGCTCCACCTCATTACCCCATCCTTCCTATAAGCTTAAATAGTCCTGATCTCGCGGGTGTGAGATTGTTGAGTCCCCGTGACTCACAGATTCTTCCAAAATAGTTGCAGGTGTCGATGATGCCCGTGCAGATGACGCAACCGAGCTCAAGTGGGAGTTCGACGAGGAACGTGGTCGTTACTATGTTTCTTTTCCTGATGATCAGTAGTGGAGCCCAGTTGGGACGATCGGGGATCTAGCATTTGGGGTTGTCTTCTTTTATTTTGGTTCCGTAGCCGGACCTTGTTTGTACTCTGTATGATTTTGGTTTAAATTATGTATTGTGTGAAGTGGCGATTGTAAGCCAACTCTTTATCCCATTCTTGTTCATTACATGGGATTGTGTGAAGATGACCCTTCTTGCGACAAACCTACAATGCGGTTATGCCTCTAAGTCGTGCCTCGACACGTGAGAGATATAGCCGCATGGTGGGCGTTACAGTATACCTTCTACCTCAGATCGGAAGGCAAGATCTTTGTTGCCAAGAATGGATCCTTTCTAGAGAAAGAGTTTCTCTCGAAAGAAGTAAGTGGGAGGAAAGTAGAACTTGATGAAGTATTGCCTCTTGAACCGGAGAGTAGCGTAGCTCAAGAAAATGTTTCTGTGGTGCCTGCACCGACTAGAGAGGAAGTTAATGATGATGATCATGAAACTTCAGATCAAGTTGCTACTGAACTTCGTAGGTCCACAAGGACACATTCCGCACTAGAGTGGTACGGCAACCCTGTCCTGGAAATCATGTTGTTAGACAATGGTGAACCTTCGAACTATGCAGAAGTGATGGCGGGCCCGGATTCCGACAAATGGCTTGAAGCCATGAAATCCTAGATAGGATCCATGTATGAAAACGAAGTATGGACTTTGACAGACTTGCCCGATGATCGGCGAGCCATAGAAAATAAATGGATCTTTAAGAAGAAGACAGACGCGGATGGTAATGTAACCATATATAAGGCTCGGCTTGTCACTAAGGGTTATCGACAAGTTCAAGGGGTTGACTACGATGAGACCTTCTCACCCATAGTGAAGCTGAAGTCTGTCCGAATCATGTTAGCAATTGCCGCATTCTATGATTATGAGATATGGCAAATGGACGTCAAAACGGCATTCCTTAATGGTTTCCTTAAGGAAGAATTGTATATGATGCAGCCGGAAGGTTTTGTCGATCCTAAGAATGCTGACAAGGTGTGCAAGCTCCAACGCTCGATTTATGGGCTGGTGCAAGCATCTCGGAGTTGGAACATTCGTTTTGATGAGATGATCAAAGCGTTTGGTTTTACGCAGATTTATGGAGAAGCATGTGTTTACAATAAAGTGAGTGGGAGCTCTGTAGCACTTCTCATATTATATGTGGATGACATACTATTGATGGGAAATGATACAGAACTCTTGGAAAGCATAAAGGCCTACTTGAATAAGTGTTTTTCAATGAAGGACCTTGGAGAAGCTGCTTACATATTAGGCATCAAGATCTATAGAGATAGATTAAGACACCTCATTGGTCTTTCACAAAGCACGTACCTTGACAAGATATTGAAGAAGTTCAATATGGATCAGTCCAAGAAGGGGTTCTTGCCTGTATTGCAAGGTGTGAGATTGAGCACGGCTCAATGCCCGACCACGGCAGAAGATAGGGAAAAGATGAGTGCCATCCCCTATGCCTCAGCCATAGGGTCTATTATGTATGCCATGTTGTGTACCAGACCTGATGTAAACCTTGCCGTAAGTTTGGTGGGAAGGTACCAAAGTAATCCTGGCATGGAACACTGGATAGCGGTCATGAATATCCTGAAGTACCTGAAAAGGACTAAGGATATGTTTCTCGTTTATGGAGGTGACGAAGAGCTCGTCGTAAAGGGTTACGTTGATGCTAGCTTCGACACAGATCTGGATGACTCCAAGTCACAAGCTGGATACGTGTATATTTTGAATGGTGGGGCAGTCAGCTGGTGCAGTTGCAAGCAAAGCGTCGTGGCGGGATCTACATGTGAAGCGGAGTACATGGCAGCCTCGGAGGCAGCACATGAAGCAATCTGGATGAAGGAGCTCATTACCGACATAGGAGTTATTCCTAATGCGTCGGGCCTGATGAATCTCTTCTGTGACAACACTGGAGCTATTGCCCTTGCCAAGGAGCCCAGGTTTCACAAGAAGACCAGGCATATCAAGCGTCGCTCCAACTCCATTCGTGAAAATGTTCAAGATGGAGACATAGAGATTTGTAAAGTGCATACGGACCTGAATGTCGCAGATCCGTTGACTAAACCTCTTCCACGTGCAAAGCATGATCAACACCAAAACTCTATGGGTGTTCGATTCATCACAATGTGACTAGTTTATTGACTCTAGTGCAAGTGGGAGACTATTGGAAATATGCCCTAGAGGAAATAATAAAAAGATTATTATTATATTTCCTTGTTCATGATAATTGTCTATTGTTCATGCTATAATTGTGTTATCTGGAAATCGTAATACATGTGTGAATACATAGACCACAACATGTCCCTAGTGAGCCTCTAGTTGACTAGCTCGTTGATCAATACATGGTTACGGTTTCCTAACCATGGACATATGATGTCATTGATAACGGGATCGCATCATTAGGATAATGATGTGATGGACAAGACCCAATCCTAAGCATAGCACAAGATCGTGTAGTTCGTCTGCTAAAGCTTTTCTAATGTCAAGTATCCTTTCCTTAGACCATGAGATTGTGCAACTCTCGGATACCGTAAGGGTACTTTGGGTGTGCCAAACGTCACAACGTAACTGGGTGGCTATAAAGGTACACTACGGGTATCCCCGAAAGTATCTGTTGGGTTGGCACGAATCGAGACTGGGATTTGTCACTCTGTATGATGGAGAGGTATCTTTGGGCCCACTCGATAGGACATCATCATAATGAGCTCAATGTGATCAAGGATTTGTTCACGGGATGATGTGTTATGGGAACGAGTAAAGAGACTTGCCGTAACGAGATTGAACAAGGTATCGGTATACCGACGATCGAATCTCGGGCAAGTATCGTACCGATAGACAAAGGGAATTGTATACGGGATTGATTGAATCCTTGACATTGTGGTTCATCCGATGAGATTATCGTGGAGCATGTGGGAGCTAACATGGGTATCCAGATCCCGCTGTTGGTTATTGACCGGAGAGTTGTCTCGGTCATGTCTACGTGTCTCCCGAACCCGTAGGGTCTACACACTTAAGCTTCGGTGACGCTAGAGTTGTAGAGATATTAGTATGCGGTTAACCAAAAGTTGTTCGGAGTCCCAGATGAGATCCCGGACGTCATGAGGAGTTCCAGAATGGTCCGGAGGTAAACATTTATATATAGGAAGTCCAGTTTCGGCCACCGGGAGAGTTTCGGGGGTCACCGGTATTGTACCGGGACCACCAGAAGGGTCCCGGGGGTCCACCAGGTGGGGCCACCTATCCCGGAGGGCCCCATGGGCTGAAGTGGCTTGGGAACCAGCCCCTGGTGGGCTGGTGCGCCCCACCCAAGGGCCCAAGGCGCCTAGGGGTGGAAACCCTAGGGGGGCGTTGCCCCCCGAGGGGCCGCCACCCCGGGGGCCGCCCCCCCCCTCTAGATGGGATCTCCAAGGGGGCATGCGCCTCCTAGCCCCTATATATAGTGGAGGGGAGGGAGGGCAGCCGCACCCTAAGCCCTGGCGCCTCCCTCTCCCTCCTGTGACACCTCTTCCTCCACCAGTAGCGCTTGGCGAAGCCCTGCTGGAATCCCGCTGCTTCCACCACCACGTCGTCGTGCTGCTGGATCTCCGTCAACTTCTCCTCCTTCCTTGCTGGATCAAGGAGGATACGTCTCCGCTCCGTACGTGTTGAACGCGGAGGTGCCGTCCGGTCGGCGCTAGGATCATCGGTGATTTGGATCACGACGAGTACGACTCCATCAACCCCGTTCTCTTGAACGCTTCCGCTCGCGATCTACAAGGGTATGTAGATGCACTCCTCTCTCTCTCATTGCTAGATGACTCCATATATTGATCTTGGTGATGCATAAAAAAATTTAAATTTCTGCTACGATCCCCAACAAGCATGCCTTCTACCTATGATGATTGTAGTGATAAAAGTGGGTTTGGAAAAGAGTCAACTTTAGGAAGTAATGATCCCACTATTTTGGAGGATGTTGAATCTTATAATATTTATGAAAGTGGATTTGGAGAGGTCATGACTTTATTTAGTGATGAGTCCACTATCTTGGAAGAGGTTTCAATCGATTATGATGAGAACAAAGTTGCTACTTATGATGATTATTGTAATGAAACTTATGCTATAGAAAGTAGTGATGATTATATGTATAAAACTTGTCATGATCATGATTACCCTTTTTCTGAACAATACTCTTTTAATGTGGAAACAATTTATAGTATTCAAGTATCTTATGAAACTCCCACTATTCCGAATGAGAAGAATTTTGCTTATGTGGAGAGTAGTAAAAATTCTATGCTTGTAGATCATGAAAAGAATGCTTTAGGTGCTGGTTATATTGTTGAATTCATTCCTGATGCTACTTAAAATTGTTATGAGGGAGGAACATATGCTTGTAGAAATTGCAATAATATCAAGTTTCCTCTCTATGTGCTTAAAGTTTTGAAGTTATGCTTATTTTGCCTTACTATGCTAGTTGATTATTGTTCCCATAAGTTGTTTGCTCACAAAATCCCTATGCATAGGAGGTGGACTGAACTTAAATGTACTAGTCATGTTCTTCATGATGCTCTCTTTATGTTTCAGTTCTTATCTTTTATGTGAACATCATTGAAATCATCATGCCTAGCTAGGGGCGTTAAACGATAGCGCTTGTTGGGAGGCAACCCAATTTTATTTTAGGTATTTGCCTTTTTCTTCTGATTAGTAATGAATAAGCCATCTAATTTCTTTTTAGATGTGGTTTTGTGTTTTAATTAGTGTTTGTGCCAAGTTAAACCTATAGGATCTTCTTGGATAATAGTTATTTGATCTTGCTGAAAATTCCAGAAACTTTCGGTTCATGAAAACAATTGTTAAAAATTACCAAAATGTGATATAATACTGATTCAAATTGAAGCCGATCAATAAAAAAATTATTTAGGTCGTCCTATTTTGGCAGAATTTTTAGAGTTCCAGAAGTTTGCGTTAGTTACAGATTACTACAGACTGTTCTGTTTTTGACAGATTCTGTTTTTAGTGTGTTGTTTACTTATTTTGATGAATCTATGGCCAGTAAAAGAGTTTATAAACCATAGAGAAGTTGGAATACAGTAGGTTTAACACCAATATAAATGAAGAATGAGTTCATTACAGTACCTTGAAGTGGTTTTGTTTTCTTTCGCTAACGGAGCTCACGAGTTTTCTGTTAAGTTTTGTGTTGTGAAGTTTTCAAGTTTTGGGTAAAGATTTGATGGACTATGGAATAAGGAGTGGCAAGAGCCTAAGCTTGGGGATGCCTAAGGAACCCCAAGGTAATATTCAAGGATAACTAAGCGTCTAAGCTTGGGGATGCCCCGGATGGCATCCCCTCTTTCGTCCTCATCTATCGGTAAATTTACTTGGAGCTATATTTTTATTCACCACATGATATGTGTTTTGCTTGGAGCGTCATGTCTTTTTTTTTTGCTTGTTGTTTGAATAAAATACCAAGATCTGAAATTATTAAATGGGAGAGTCTTCACATAGTTGCATAATTATACAACTACTCATTGATCTTCACTTATATCTTTTGGAGTAGTTTGTTGTTTGCTCTATTGCTTCACTTATATCTTTTAGAGCACGGCGGTGGATTTATTTTGTAGAAATTATTGAACTCTCATGCTTCACTTATATTATTTTGAGAGTCCTGAAAAACATGGTAATTTGCTTAAATTGGGAAATTAATCCTAATATGTTAGGTACTCAAGACTAGTAAAAAAAAATCTTATGAGTGTGTTGAATACTAAGAGAAGATTGATGCTTGATGATTGTTTTGAGATATGGAGGTAGGGATATTAAAGTTGTGCTAGTTGAGTAGTTGTGAAATTGAGAAATACTTGTGTTGAAGTTTGCAAGTCCCGTAGCATGCACGTATGGTAAACGTTATGTAACAAATTTGAAACATGAGGTGTTCTTTGATTGTCTACCTTATGAGTGGCGGTCGGGGACGAGCGATGGTCTTTTCCTACCAATCTATCCCCCTAGGAGCATGCGCGTAGTGCTTGGTTTTTGATGACTTGTAGATTTTTCCAATAAGTATGTGAGTTCTTTATGACTAATGTTGAGTCCATGGATTATACGCACTCTCACCCTTCCATCATTGCTAGCCTCTTCGGTACCGTGCATTGCCCTTTCTCACCTCGAGAGTTGGTGCAAACTTCGCCGGTGCATCCAAACCCCGTGATATGATACGCTCTTTCACACATAAACCTCCTTATATCTTCCTCAAAACAGCCACCATACCTACCTATTATGGCATTTCCATAGCCATTCCAAGATATATTGCCATGCAACTTTCCACCGTTCCATTTATCATGACATTCATCATTGTCATATTGCTTTGCATGATCATGTAGTTGACATAGTATTTGTGGCAAACCACCATTTATAATTCTTTCATACATGTCACTCTTGGTTCATTGCATATCCCGGTACACCGCTGGAGGCATTCATATAGAGTCATAATTTGTTCTAGTATCGAGTTGTAATCTTTGAGTTGTCAATAAGTAGAAGTGTGATGATCATCATTAATAGAGCATTGTCCCAATAAAAAAAGAAAGGCCAAAAAAAGGGAAGGCCCAAAAAAAGGAAAAAAGGGAGAAATAAAAAGGGACAATGCTACTATCCTTTTTCCACACTTGTGATTCAAAGTAGCACCATGATCTTCATGATAGAGAGTCTCTTGTTTTGTCACTTTCATATATTAGTGGGAATTTTTCATTATAGAACTTGGCATGTATATTCCAACAATGGGCCTCCTCAAGTGCCCTAGATCTTCGTGAGCAAGCAAGTTGGATGCACACCCACTTAGTTTCTTTTGTTGAGCTTTCATACATTTATAGCTCTAGTGCATCCGTTGCATGGCAATCACTACTCCTTGCATCAACGTCAATCGATGGGCATCTCCATAGCCCGTTGATTAGCCGTGTTGATGCGAGACTTTCTCCTTTTTGTCTTCTCCACATAACCCCCATCATTATATTCTATTCCACCCATAGTGCTATATTCATGGTTCACGCTCATGTATTGCGGAAGATTGAAAAAGTTTGAGATTACTAAAGTATGAAACAATTGCTTGGCTTGTCATCGGGGTTGTGCATGATGAGAGCACTCTTGTGTGACGAAAATGGAGCATGACTAAACTATATGATTTTGTAGGGATGAACTTTCTTTGGACATGTTATTTCGAGAAGACATAATTGCTTAGTTAGTATGCTTGAAGTATTATTACTTTTATGTCAATATTAAACTTTCATCTTGAATCTTTCGGATCTGAATATTCATACCATAATTAAGAGGGTTATATTAAAAATTTATGCCAAGTAGCATTCCACATAAAAATTTCTGTTATCATTTACCTACTCGAGGACAAGTAGGAATTAAGCTTGGGGATGCTGATACGTCTCCAACGTATCTATAATTTTTTATTGTTTCATGCTATTATATTATCCATCTTCGATGTTTATGGGCTTTATTATGCACTTTTATATTACTTTTAGGACTAACCTATTGACCCAGAGCCCAGTGCCAGTTCCTGTTTTTTCCCTTGTTTCAGTGTTTCGCAGAAAAGAAATATCAAACGGAGTCCAAACGGAATGAAACCTTCGGAAAAGTTGTTTTTTGGAAACGAAGCAATACGGGAGACTTGGAGTGCACGCCAGGGGATCAACGAGGAGAGCACGAGGCAGGGGGGCGCCCACCCCCCCCCCCTAGGCGTGCCCTCCACCCTCGTGGGCCCCTCGTGGCTCCCCTTACTGACTTCTTTCGCCTATATATTCCCATATACCCTAAAACCTTCGGGGAACAGAATAGATCGGGAGTTCCACCGCCGCAAGCCTCTTTAGCCACCAAAAACCAATCGGGCCCCTGTTCCGGCACCCTGCCGGAGGGGGAATCCCTAACCGGTGGCCATCTTCATCATCCCGGCGCTCTCCATGACGAGAAGGGAGTAGTTCACCATTGGGGCTGGGGTATGTACCAGTAGCTATGTGTTTGATCTCTCTCTCTCTCTCGTGTTCTTGAGGTGATACTATCTTGTTGTATCGTGAGCTTTGCTATTGTAGTTGGATCTTATGATGTTTTTCCCCCTCTACTCTCTTGTAATGGATTGAGTTTTCCCTTTGAAGTTATCTTATCGGATTGAGTCTTTAAGGATTTGAGAACACTTGATGTATGTCTTGCGTGGGATACCCGTGGTGACAATGTGGTATTCTATTGATTCACTTGATGTATGTTTTGGTGATCAACTTGCGGGTTCCGCCCATGAACCTATGCATAGGGGTTGGCACACGTTTTCGTCTTGACTCTCCGGTAGAAACTTTGGGGCACTCTTTGAGGTTCTATGTGTTGGTTGAATAGATGAATCTGAGATTGTGTGATGCATATCGTATAATCATACCCACGGATACTTGAGGTGACATTGGAGTATCTAGGTGACATTAGGGTTTTGGTTGATGTGTGTCTTAAGGTGTTATTTTACTACGAACTCTAGGGCTGTTTGTGACACTTATAGGAATAGCCCAATGGATTGATCGGAAAGAATAACTTTGAGGTGGTTTCATACCCTACAATAATCTCTTCATTTGTTCACCGCTATTAGTGACTTTGGAGTGACTCTTTGTTGCATGTTGAGGGATTATTGTATGTTATTATTGTTGAGAGAACTTGCACTAGTGAAAGTATGAACCCTAGGCCTTGTTTCCTAGCATTGCAATACCGTTTACGCTCACTTTTACCACTTGTTACCTTGTTGTTTTTATATTTTCAGATTACAAAAACCTATATCTACCATCCATATTGCACTTGTATCACCATCTCTTCGTCGAACTAGTGCACCTATACAATTTACCATTTTATTGGGTGTGTTGGGGACACAAGAGACTCTTTGTCATTTGGTTGCAGGGTTGCTTAAGAGAGACCATCTTCATCCTACGCCTCCCACGGATTGATAAACCTTAGGTCATCCACTTGAGGGAAATTTGCTACTGTCCTACAAACCTCTGCACTTGGAGGCCCAACAACGTCTACAAGAAGAAGGTTGTGTAGTAGACATCAGCGCTCATAGTTGGTTTTCAGCAGAGACTTTGGTGTTTTCCTCAGGGCATTGATAGTGCGCTTTGCTTTCACCGGATCTACCTTCTCCTCCGAAGGTGGATGTCTCTTTGGTTTCACCCCTTCAAAGAAGTCCTTCACTTCTTTTTCCACGATTTTCTTGTTTTCTTCCATGGTCCTCTCGTACGGTAACTTCTCTAGAGGTTTCAGAGGTGGACCGTATCTTTATTGCCTCCCGCCTCTGGGTGTACTACTAGACACCGGAGCAGACGGAGTGGTTGCGGGTGTCTTCATTCATGCTTGCTTACGAGGCGGAGGAGAAGGACTATGACGCGCCGGAGAAGCCGGGGCGGCGGCGGGTCTCTTCCACCCTTGTTGGCGAGGCGGAGAAGGAGGAGGCTGGTGGCTGCTTGGGCGCGCCGGCGTAGGCGGAGAAGGAGGCGGAGTGCCGCCACATGCCAGAGAAGGAGGCTGAGTGCCCTGATCACTCGCCGGAGGAGGAGGCGGTGGAGGAGGCGGAGTGTCCTGACTCGCCGGAGGAGGAGGAGGAGGCGGAGGCGTCCAGTTCGGAAGGTTGATGAGCTCCTTCCGCCATAGGCATGGATTCTTCAGACAAGAACCCAGCCGAGTCTCCCCGTCACCCGTAGGGTGGTCAAGCTGGAGGTCCTCAAATCCTTCCGTGATTTCATCCACCATCACCCTAGCATATCCTTCTGGAATCAGCCAGCAGTGAAAAGTTGCGCCAGGTTCAGGAGGTGCAACAGAGCCAACAGCCGCCTTGACTTTCAATTCCATCCACTGCCTCATAAGGTGGCAATGCTGAGGCTCCGTGATAGCATCCACGGGGTAGCTAGCAGGAGCCATGAAGACAGGCTCCTAAAGCGGCTCCGTGGAAGCCACGCTGCTTCTCCGCTGAGATGGCGGGGTAGCTTCGGGTGTAGCTTCGGCAGGTCGCGTGCTGTGAACTGCGTCTCGTTCCTCTAGCGCTTGTACCCTTGCGTGCAGCGCCTGTAGTTGGGTCAACTCCTTTTTCTTCTTCCTCTCCTGGCGTTTGTAACCGCCTGCGTCGGGAAATCCAGCCTTCCATGAAAGGGAGCCTGGCGTGCCTCTTGTCCGTCCGGGGTGCTCAGGATTCCCGAGGGCCTCTGTGAGCTCGTCGTTCTCTCTGTCTCGAACGAACGTCCCTTGCTGCGCCTTTTCGATATACTCCTGAAGCTTCTCGATGGGTGTGTTCAGCTGCTCGTTGGTCCAAACGCACTTCCCTGTTACAGGGTCCAATTTTCCCCCAACCCCGAACAACCAAGTCCTGCAACGGTCTGGCCAGCGTCTCGTCTCTGGTTCGATCCCTTTATCAATGAGGTCATTCTCAGCCTTGTCCCACAACGGCCGGGCTTTCAGGTAGCCACCTCAACCCGTGCGATGGTGATGCTTCTTCTTTGCAGCATTTTTCTTGTTTGCCGCTGACATCTTCGCTTCTCTCTCAGATTTCTTTTTGGTGACAAATGCGGGCCACTCATCTTTGATCTTCTCAAATCGGCCGATGAATTCTGGAGTCTTGTCTTGGTCGACAAATGATGATATCAGCTCATTCTTCCACCTCCTGAATAGCTCAGCCATCTTCTTAAGAGCATAATGATACGTCTCCAACGTATCTATAATTTTTGATTGCTCCATGCTATGTCATCTACTGTTTTGGGCAATATTGGGCTTTATTATCCACTTTTATATTACTTTTGGGACTAACCTATTAACCGGAGGCCTAGCCCAGATTTGTTGCTTTATGCCTATTTCAGTGTTTTGAAGAAAAGGAACATCAAACGGAGTCAAAACGGAACGAAATCAACTGGAGAAGTTATTTTTGGAAGGAAACCTACCGGATAGACTTGGACCCTACGTCAAAAGATGAAGGAGGAGCTCACGAGGGTAGGGGGCGCGCTCACCCCCCTGGGGCGCACCCTCCTGCCTCGTGGCCCCCCCTTCGGTCCACCGATGTACTCCTTTCACCCATATATACCCACGTATCCTAAAACTTCCAGAACGGAGATTAGATCGGGAGTTCTGCCGCCGCAAGCCTCTGTAGCCACCAAAAGTCAATCGGGACCCTGTTCCTGCACCCTGCCGGAGGGGGGAACCCTCACCGGTGGCCATCTTCATCATCCCGGCGCTCTCCATGACGAGGAGGGAGTAGTTCACCCTCGGGGCTGAGGGTATGTGTTTGATCTCTCTCTCTCGTGTTCTTGATTTGGCACGATCTTGATGTATCGCGAGCTTTGCTATTATAGTTGGATCTTATGTTTCTTCTCCCCCTCTTCTCTCTTGTAATGGATTGAGTTTCCCCTTTGAAGTTATTTTATCGGATTGAGTCTTTACAGATTTGAGAACACTTGATGTATGTCTTGCGTGGGATAACCATGGTGACAATGGGTTATTCTATTGATTCACTTGATGTATGTTTTGGTGATCAACTTGCGGGTTTCGTGACATTGGGGACCTATGCATGGGGGTTGGCACACGTTTTCATCGTGATTCCCCGGTAGAAACTTTGGGGCGCTCTTTGAGGTTCTATGTGTTGGTTGAGTAGATGAATTGAGATTGTGTGATGCATATCGTATAATCATACCCACGGATACTTGAGGTGACATTGGAGTATCTAGGTGACATTAGGGTTTTTGTTGATTTGTATCTTAAGGTGTTATTCTAGTATGAACTCTAGGGCTGTTTGTGACACTTATAGGAATAGCCCAACGGATTGATTGGAAAGAATAACTTTGAGGTGGTTTCGTACCCTACCATAATCTCTTTGTTTGTTCCCGCTATTAGTAACTTTGGAGTGACTCTTTGTTGCATGTTGAGGGATAGTTATATGATCCAATTATGTTATTATTGTTGAGAGGACTTGCACTAGTGAAAGTATGAACCCTAGGCCTTGTTTCCTATCATTGCAATACCATTTACGCTCACTTTTACCACTTGCTACCTTGCTGTTTTTATATTTTCAGTTTACAAAAACCTATATCTAGCATCCATATTGCACTTGTATCACCATCTCTTCGCCGAACTAGTGCACCTATACAATTTACCATTGTATTGGATGTGTTTGGGACACAAGAGACTCTTTGTTATTTGGTTGCAGGGTTGCTTGAGAGAGACCATCTTCATCCTATGCCTCCCACGGATTGATAAACCTTAGGTCATCCACTTGAGGGAAATTTGCTACTATCCTACAAACCTCTGCACTTGGAGGCCCAACAACGTCTACAAGAAGAAGGTTGCGTAGTAGACATCAAGCTCTTTTCTGGCGCCGTTGCCGGTGAGGCTAGGTAAGTGAAGGTATATCTTTAGATCTTGCAATCGAATCTTTTTTTTCTTGTTTTAGCACTAGTTTAGTTTATAAAAGAAAACTACAAAAAATGGAATTGAGTTTATCTCATACACTTCACCTTTTTAATATCTTTCGTGAGTATGATGGAAAGGATAATTGTGCTCAAGTGCTAGAAAAAGAAATCTCTAAAATGTTTGGCACTAAATATTTGAATGATGAGCATGGTTGCAATGTTGTTAGTACGAATTCTTTGAATATCCATGATGCTAATGATTATTGCACTAGTTATGATGAAAATGTCTCCTATAAACATGTCAATTTTTGTGGAGTGCATTGGGTTTGTAACCACACACCAAATAGGGAAGATAGATATTGGAAGAGGCATAAGTACTTAGAAACCAAATTGTTGCAAGAAGAGCTAGATGAATGTGCTGAAAGATTCAATATTTATACTACTCCTTGTGAACTTTGCAATGAACACGGTCATTAAAGCTCCAATGCTATTTGTTTCATGATCAAGTCGTGTCCAAATATTGTGATAATTTGATTACCCTTGAGCATCATAAAGAGCTTAGCCTTCTTTTGGGTTATGAAGAAATGAAACGTATAATTGAGGGTATTCCAAAATTTAATCTTGATAGAATTCTTGATTTTGATCTAGAGAAGATTTATATGTATTGTGCGGTAAATTGCATTGAAAATCCTTATATTGCCAATTACATAAAGAAAAGAAAACAAATAGAGGATGAATAGAATACTAACGAAAGGGAAGAGACTTCCCAATATTCTTCTATTATTTCTTATGATGAATCAGGTAACGAGGAGGAGCCTTCTATTCAACCAATCCCATTAATAAGGAGCTCCAAAAAGAGGATTGAACCCACACATGATGTGGTAAAGAAGAAGAAAAGAAAAAGGAAGAGAGGTAAAAAAAAGGTATCTCCCCCAAATAAGGTTGCTCCTATTATTGTTGTGCCTCATGAAAATGAAGATGATACACTTGATGATGATCTCGTTATGCCTATTGCTTGTTGTGATGATTATGATTGGAAAGATAATGATACTTCTTATGATTTTGAAAATCTTTTTGGCACTTGCTTGGAATAATATGATAATAATGTTTGCTATACTATTGGTGCTATCCATGCTATCAATGATGAGAGTGATTATGCTTATGATACGAAAAGGCCCAAGCTTGGGGAAGCTATGTTTGATGAGGATGACATATTTGAGAATATATTTGCTGTAATTAATGTTTGTCCCAAGCTTGGGGATGCTATGTTTAATAATGAAGATATTTTTAGCCTCTCAAGTTTTGATATGCAAAGTTGTTATGATGATAGCATACCTTCTACCTATGATGATTATATTGATGAAAGTGGGTTTGGAAGAGTGTCAACTTTAGGAAGTAGTGATCCCACAATATTTGAGGATGTTGAATCTTATAATATTTATGAAAGTGGATTTGGAGAGGTCATGACTTTATTTAGTGATGTATCCACTATTTCGGAAGAGGTTTCAATCGATTATGATGAGAACAAAGTTGCTACTTATGATGATTATTGTGATAAAACTTATGCTATAAAGAGTAGTGATGATTATATTTATAAAACTTGTCATGATTATGAGTACCCTTTCTCTGAAGATTACTCTTTTAATGTGGAAACAATTTATAGTGTTCAAGTCTCTTATGATACTCCCACTATTCCGAATGAGAAGAATTTTGCTTATGTGGAGAGTAATAAAATTTCTATGCAAGTAGATCATGAAAAGAATGATTTAGGTTCTGGTTATATTGTTGAATTCATTCATGATGCTACTTAAAGTTATTATGAGGGAGGAATATATGCTTGTAGGAATTACAATAATATTAAGTTTCCTCTCTATGTGCTTAAAATCTTGAAGTTATGCTTGTTTTACCTTCCTATGCAAGTTGATTCTTGTTCCCATAAGTTGTTTGATCACAAAATCCCTATGCATAGGAAGTGGGTTAGACTTAAATGTGCTAGTCATATTCTTCATGATGCTCTTTTTATGTTTCAATTCTTATCTTTTATGTGACCATCATTGAAATCATCATGCCTAGCTAGGGGCGTTAAACGATAGCGCTTGTCGGGAGGCAACCCAATTTTATTTTAGTTTCTTGATTTTTGGTTCTGTTTAGTAATAAATAATCCATCTAGCTTCTGTTTAGATGTGGTTTTGTGTTTTAATTAGTGTTTGTGCCAAGTAGAACCGTTGGGAAGACTTGGGTGAAGTCTTTATGATCATGCTGTAAAAAACAGAAACTTTAGCGCTCACGAGATTAGCTTCAACTTTTTACTGGAGAGTGATATTTAGTTGATTATTTTTGCATATGATTACTAGACAAATTCCTCAGGTACCAATTTATTTTCGAATTTTTGGAGTTCCATAAGTATATGTTTGATACATATAACTACAGATTGTTCTGTTTTTGACAGATTCTGTTTTCATTGTGTTGCTTGCTTATTTTGATGAATCTATGGCTAGTAAAATAGTTTATAAACCATAGAGAAGTTGGAATACAGTAGGTTTAACACCAATATAAATAAAGAATGAGTTCATTACAGTACCTTGAAGTGGTTTTATGTTTTCTTTCTCTAACGGAGCTCACGAGATTTCTATTGAGTTTTGTGTTGTGAAGTTTTCAAGTTTTGGGTGAATTATTTTGATGGATTATGGAACAAGGAGTGGCATGAGCCTAAGCTTGGGGATGCCCATGGCACACCCAAGATAATCCAAGGACACCAAAAAGTCAAAGCTTGGGGATGCCCCGGAAGGCATCCCCTCTTTCGTCCACTTCCATCGGTAATTTACTTGGAGCTATATTTTTATTCACCAACATGATATGTGTTTTGCTTGGAGCGTCTTGTATTATTTGTGTCTTTGTTTGTTAGTGTTCCACAATGATCCTTGCTGTACACACATTTGAGAGAGCCATCTATGAATTAAAATTTGTTAGAATACTCTTTGTGCTTCACTTATATCTTTTGAGCTAAGCAGTTTTTACTCTTTGTGCTTCACTTATATCTTTTGAGTGTGATAATTTTGCTCTATGTGCTTCACTTAGATTTTTTAGAGCACGGTGGTGGACTTATTTTAAAGAAACTATTGATCTATCATGCTTCACTTAGATCATTTTGAGAGTCTTAATAGCATGGTAAATTGCTTAATATTAATATGCTTGGTATTCATGATTTGTGAAATTTTCTTTTGAGTGCGTTGAATACAAAGAAAAGATTGAAGCATGATAATTGTTTTGAGATATGGAGGTGATAATATTAGAGTCATGCTAGTGGAAGTAGTTTTGAATTTAAAGAATACTTGCGTTGAAGTTTGTGATTCATGTAGCATGCACGTATGGTGAACCGTTATGTAACGAAGTCGAAGCATGAGGTGTTTATTGATTGTCCTCCTTATGAGTGGCGGTCGGGGATGAGCGATGGTCTTTTCCTACCAATCTATCCCCCTAGGATCATGCGTGTAATACTTTACTTTGATAACTTCTAGATTTTTGCAATAAGTATATGAGTTCTTTATGACTAATGTTGAGTCCATGGATTATACGCACTTTTTCCTATCCTTTCACCATTGCTAGCCTCTCTAATACCGCGCACCTTTCGCCAGTATCATACACCCACCATATACCTTCCTCAAAACAGCCACCATACCAACCTATCATTGCATTTCCATAGCCATCCCGAGATATATTGCCATGCAACTTTTCCACCGTTCCGTTTATTATGACACGCTCCATCATTGTCATATTGCTAGCATGATCATGTAGTTGACATCGTATTTGTGGCAAAGCCACCATTCATAATTCTTTCATACATGTCACTCTTGATTCATTGCATATCCCGGTACCCCGCCGGAGGCATTCATATAGAGTCATATCTTGTTCTAAGTATCGAGTTGTAATTGTTGAGTTGTAAGAAAATAAAAGTGTGATGATCATCATTTTTAGAGCATTGTCCCAAGTGAGGAAAGAATGAGGGAGACTATGATTCCCCCACAAGTCGGGATGAGACTCCGGACAACAACAAAAAAATGAGAGAAAAAGAGAGAAGGGACAATGCTACTATCCTTTTACCACACGTGTGCTTCAAAGTAGCACCAAGATCTTCATGATAGAGAGTCTCCTATGTTGTCACTTTCATATACTAGTGGGAATTTTTCATTATAGAACTTGGCTCGTATATTCCAATGATGGGCTTCCTCAAAATGCCCTAGGTCTTCATGAGCAAGCGAGTTGGATGCACACCCACTTAGTTTCTTTTGTTGAGCTTTCATATACTTATGGCTCTAGTGCATCCGTTGCATGGAAATCCCTACTCACTCACATTGATATCTATTAATGGGCATCTCCATAGCCCGTTGATACTCTTAGTTGATGTGAGACTATCTTCCCCTCTTTTTGTCTTCTCCACAACCACCGTTCTATTCCACATATAGTGCTATATCCATGGCTCACGCTCATGTATCGCATGAAGGTTGAAAAAGTTTTGAAAATGTTAAAGTATGAAACAATTGCTTGGCTTGTCATCGGGGTTGTGCATGATTTAAATACTTTGTGTGGTGAAGATGGAGCCTAGCCAGACTATATGAATTTGTAGGGATAACTTTATTTGGCCATGTTATTTTGAGAAGACATAATTACTTTATTAGTATGCTTGAAGTGTTATTATTTTTATGTCAATATGAACTTTTGTCTTGAATCTTTCGAATCTGAATATTCATACCACAATTAAGAAGTTTTGCATTGAAATTATGCCAAGTAGCGCTCCGCATCAAAAATTCTCTTTTTATCATTTACCTACTCGAGGACGAGCAGGAATTAAGCTTGGGGATGCTTGATACGTCTCCAACGTATCTATAATTTTTTATTGCTCCATGCTATGTTATCTACTGTTTTGAGCAATATCGGGCTTTATTATCCACTTTTATATTACTTTTGGGACTAACCTATTAACCGGAGGCCCAGCCCAGTTTTGTTGTTTTATGCCTATTTCAGTGTTTCGAAGAAAAGGAACATCAAACGGAGTCGAAACGGAACGAAATCAACTGGAGAAGTTAATTTTGGAAGGAAACCTACCAGATAGATTTGAACCCTACGTCAGAAGATGAAGGAGGAGCTCACGAGGGTAGGGGCGCGCCCACCCCCCTGGGGGCGCCCTCCTGCCTCGTGGCCCCTCTTCGGTCCACCGACGTACTCCTTTCACCCATATATACCCACGTATCTTAAAACTTCTAGAACGGAGATTAGATCGGGAGTTCCGCCGCCGCAAGCCTCTGTAGCCACCAAAAGTCAATCGGGACCCTGTTCCGGCACCCTGCCGAAGGGGGGAACCCTCACCGGTGGCCATCTTCATCATCTCGGCGCTCTCCATGACGAGGAGGGAGTAGTTCACCCTCGGGGCTGAGGGTATGTACCAGTAGCTATGTGTTTGATCTCTCTCTCTCTCTCTCGTGTTCTTGATTTGGCACGATCTTGATGTATCGCGAGCTTTGCTATTATAGTTGGATCTTATGTTTCTTCTCCCCCTCTTCTCTCTTGTAATGGATTGAGTTTCCCCTTTGAAGTTATTTTATCGGATTGAGTCTTTAAAGATTTGAGAATACTTGATGTATGTCTTGCGTGGGATAACCGTGGTGACAATGGGTTATTCTATTGATTCACTTGATGTATGTTTTGGTGATCAACTTGCGGGTTTCGTGACATTGGGAACCTATGCATGGGGGTTGGCACACGTTTCCGTCGTGATTCTCCGGTAGAAACTTTGGGGCACTCTTTGAGGTTCTATGTGTTGGTTGAGTAGATGAATTGAGATTGTGTGATGCATATCGTATAATCATACCCACGGATACTTGAGGTGACATTGGAGTATCTAGGTGACATTAGGGTTTTGGTTGATTTGTATCTTAAGGTGTTATTCTAGTACGAACTCTAGGGCTGTTCGTGACACTTATAGGAATAGCCCAATGGATTGATTGGAAAGAATATCTTTGAGGTGGTTTCGTACCCTACCATAATCTCTTCATTTGTTCCCGCTATTAGTAACTTTGGAGTGACTCTTTGTTGCATGTTAAGGGATAGTTATATGATCCAATTATGTTATTATTGTTGAGAGGACTTGCACTAGTGAAAGTATGAACCCTAGGCCTTGTTTCCTATCATTGCAATACCATTTACGCTCACTTTTACCGCTTGCTACCTTGCTGTTTTTATATTTTCAGTTTACAAAAACCTATATCTACCATCCATATTGCACTTGTATCACCATCTCTTCGCCGAACTAGTGCACCTATACAATTTACCATTGTATTGGGTGTGTTGGGGACACAAGAGACTCTTTGTTATTTTGTTGCAGGGTTGCTTGAGAGAGACCATCTTCATCCTACGCCTCCCACGGATTGATAAACCTTAGGTCATCCACTTGAGGGAAATTTGCTACTGTCCTAGAAACCTCTGCACTTGGAGGCCCAATAACGTCTACAAGAAGAAGGTTGCGTAGTAGACATCACATAAGCCTTGATCATTGGCTTTTTAACTGGATTCTCCGGATCCTCCTCTGGCGGGAAGGTGAAATTTTCCTGCAGCGCAGTCCAAAGATCAGCTTTCTGCCTATCGCTTTCATAAGACACCTGAGAGTCTTTGTCCTTAGGCTTCAACCATTGCTCGATGCTGATCGGGATCATGTCCCTAACTAGAACCCCACACTGAGCATTAAATTTTTGCTTGGTATGGAGGGGTTCAATCGGTTGGCCTGCGCGATCAATTTCGATGATCGTGTACCTTTCATCCGCGCGCAACTTTATCTTCAGGCCCGTCTCGTTACCGAAGTGTTGCTCGATCCGGAGGGCTAGAAAAGAAGAAAAAGAAGAGAGTTAATATGTGTACATACCAAAAACAATTAATGCATCAATTAGCTATAGTTAGCACATGCTTAATTAAATAATATATATACCTGGCCAGACTCCGTTCGGTCACCGGAGCCGTCATCACGGTGTCCTTCCCCCTCCATTCGGTCACCGGAGCCGTCATCACGGTGTCCTTCCCCCTCCATTCGGTCACCGGAGCCGTCATCACGGTGTCCTTCCTCCTCCATTGTTTGATCATCGTCGTAGCCTGCTTCTTCATCCTGTCTTTCCAGACCATCGGTGTATGTGTCATTGAGAAACAACAAGACGACATCACTTCTGTGTGCGATTATCTCCCCCAACACCGCTTCTTTTGCTTCGTCTCGGGGGTGCAGATCCATAGTTTCTGCAAATATTTACAACATGGCAATTATTATTCAAACATGACAGATGGATATACTAGTGGCAAACATTGAACTAGCTAGCTAAGTACAATAAGGAATCATATTAGTGGCCTGGCCTCGACGCTTCTCTATGTTTTGGGGTGGCCTCAGCAACGCTTCAAGGGTTTGGGGTGGCCTGAACAACGCTTCAAGGGTTCGGGGTAGCCTCGACGACAACGCTCTTTTCACTTGGTAAATTTGGGTGGCCTCAAGAGAGTTTGCGATCGGGTAGGGGCGCGACGGGAGGGGGTAGGAGACCGACATCGTTTTTTTCTAGGGTTTGGGTGTCCTCGAGAGTTTTGGTCGAGCGAGAGGGCCGGGGGGTGCTCCGAACGTCCCCCCTCACTTTAACAAAGAACTACCTTAAAAAAAGACTTGCTTCGCCGCGGGTCCTTCTTCATTTTTTCCTTTGTTTTTTCTTATATGTTTGTTTTCATTTTCATTCTACATTTTCGTACATATGAAAAAAAAGTTTATATACAAAAGTGCAGAATTTTTATGAACAAATTACAACATCTAAATTAACTATACATCTAAATAAATATAACTATACATCTGAAATTTTCCAAATCTTAAAACTAAACTAAACATGAACTAAAATAATCTAAAAATAGCATCTAAAAACATCTAAAAATCTAATAGCTAGCACGACGCAGGGGCGGAGGGGCACGACGCAGGGGCCGGCACCGGCGCCGGCGGGGCAGGGCAGGGGCGCGGTGGCGCGGGACAGGGGAGGGGCGCGGGAGCAGGCTGGTGCTCACAGGGGGCGGCGGGCACGGTAGGCGGCGCGTCAGGGCCGGCAGGGGCGCGAGGGTTGACGCCGTCGTCGGGGCAGAGGGCGTCAGCGGCGGCGGCGGCAGCGATGTTGAGCAGCCTGACGGCGTCGGTGGCGGCGACGACGGCGATGTCGAGCAGCCTAACGGCGTCGGTGGCGGCGGCGACGGCAAGGTGGAGCAAGGGCGGCGACGGCGAGGAGGAGCAGGGGCGTCGGGGGAAGAAGTGATGGATTTGGTCGAAACTGCTAAGTGTTTTCTTATATACCCAGGGCATTGGCACCGGTTCGTGACACCAACCGGGACCAATGCCCCCTTTAGTCTCGGTTGGTGCCACCAACCGGGACCAAAGGTCCCTTTTCAGCAGCCCAAAGGGCGAGAAGCGGCGACCTTTGGTCCCGGTTGGTGGCACCAACCGGGACTAAAGGGGGGGCATTGGTACCGGTTGGTGCCACGAACCGGTACCAATGCACCCCTTTAGTATCGGTTGGTGCCACCAACCGGGACCAAAGGCCTTGCACAGCGGTGTGGTGGTGGGAGTTTAGTCCCACCTCGCTAGTTGAGAGGGGCGCGCAGTGGTTTATAAGCCCCACTGCCGCACCCCTCTCGAGCTCCTCTCCATTGCAGGCTTACGGGCCTAATTGTGACTGTTATGCCTAATGGGCCTACTCGGCCTTCTGCGGGCCTGTATCCTGGCCCATGGATGGGTTTCTAGTCGTATTCAGGGCGTGGTGGCCCAGTAGGTGGCAAATTTTTTATTTTTTCCCAGTTTTTTTGTTTTCTTTTTTGCTTTATTTTTTTTGTTTTGTTTCTACTTACAACAATATACTTATTTATTTTATTTTATTTTGTTTCTAATTACTTATTTATTTTATTTTATGATAATTCTTTTTGCTATTAAAGTTTCTAACAAAAAAAGTTCTTTATGAAAATTCTTTTTGCTTTTAATGATTTTGAACAGAATATACTTTGATAATTTTAGTTGCATCAACTTTCACTACTGGAATCTGGCACTTTGCCATCTGCCATGGCAGATGGCAAAGGCATGGTCGGCGGATGGCAAAGGCTTTGCCATCAGCCAGCAGATGGCAAATAGTTTGTCTAAAACCCTGCCGGCAGATGGCAAAGTCTCTTAACGGGGTTAGCCCCGTTAGAAGGCTAACGGCATACTTTGCCGTCAGCCAGTAGATGGCAAAGGCTATAGGCTCTTTGCCGTCTGCCAGCAGATGGCAAAGTATGCAGGCTCTTTGTCGTGTGCCAGCAGATGGCAAAGGCTGCATGCTTTGCCGTGTGCCAGCAGATGGCAAAGGCTGCATGCTTTGCCGTCTGCCAGCACATGGCAAAGAGCTTTGCCATCTACTGGCAGATGGCAAAGAGCCCAAATAGGTCAGCCCAAATTTTACGTATAGATGACACGTGGCCTATTTGCCATCTGCCAGCTGATGGCAAAGCTCTTTGCCATCTGCCAGCAGATGGCAAAGTGACTATATTGCCCCATTTAATTTTGTTTTTTCTTATATCAATTCATTTTCACAGAATATCAAACACAAATATATTTATATGACCAATATAGCATATTCAACACATATTACCAATAGTCATGAACACATATATCCAATACATGTTACCAATAGTAGCAAGTTTCATCCGTACATATACATCGTTTCATCAATATTACACAGTTTCATCCATAGGTAACAAGTTTCACAAGGTCAAAACAAAAACTAAATACAAGCACTCCATCAACCCAAGCTTCTGTGATCTTAAGCAAATCTGTAAAATGGGAAAGAAGAAAGTTAGAAGAAGAAGACTAGAAGAAGAAGATTATTATGATGCAACTAAAATGTGAAGAATATTATGATGCAACTTATATCTATAAAATAGGTCATTTTAGAGCTATCCTAGGTTAAATAGGTCATTTTGAAGCTAGCTAAGCATATTAAGTCATTTTGGAGAAAAAAATGCTAAGTATAGGTCATTTTAGAGCTATCCTAGGTTAAATAGGTCATTTTGGAGCTAAGTAAGGTTATTATGTCATTTTGGTGCAAGCTAAGCATATGAAGTCATTTAGGACCTAAAATATGTCGTTTCTTAAGCATATTATATTATTTTAGAGCTAGCTAAGCATATTAAGTCATTTTGGAGGAAAAGATGCTAAGTATAGGTCATTTTAGAGCTATCCTAGGTTTAATATGTCATTTTTAAGCTAGCTAAGCATATTAAGTCATTTTGGAGGAAAAATGCTAAGTATATGTCATTTTAGAGCTATCCTAGGTTAAATATGTCATTTTGGAGCTAATTAAGCTTATTATGTCATTTTTGAGCTAGCTAAGCATATTGAGTCATTCTGGAGGAAAAAATGCCAAGTATAGGTCATTTTAGAGCTATCCTAGGTTAAATATGTCATTTTGGAGCTAATTAAGCTTATTATGTCATTTTTGAGCTAGCTAAGGATATTGAGTCATTCTAGAGGAAACGATGCTAAGTATAGGTCATTTTAGAGCTATCCTAGGTTAAATAGGTCATTTTGAAGCTAGCTAAGCATATTAAGTCATTTTGGAGAAAAAATGCTAAGTATAGATCATTTTAGAGCTATCCTAGGTTAAATAGGTCATTTTGGAGCTAATTAAGCTTATTATGTAATTTTCGAGCTAGCTAAGCATATTGAGTCATTTTGGAGAAAAAAATGCTAAGTATAGGTCATTTTAGAGCTAGCCTAGGTTAAATAGGTCATTTTGGAGCTAAGTAAGGTTATTATGTCATTTTGGAGCTAGCTAAGCATATGAAGTCATTTAGGACCTAAAATATGTCATTTCTTAAGCATATTATATCATTTTAGAGCTAGCTAAGCATATTAAGTCATTTTGGAGGAAAAGATGCTAAGTATAGGTCATTTTAGAGCTATCCTAGGTTAAATATGTCATTTTTAAGCTAGCTAAGCATATTAAGTCATTTTGGAGGAAAATGCTAAGTATAGGTCATTTTAGAGCTATCCTAGGTTAAATATGTCATTTTGGAGCTAATTTAGCTTATTATGTCATTTTTGAGCTAGCTAAGCATATTGAGTCATTTTGGAGGAAAAAATGTTAAGTATATGATTATGTCGCTAGTATCCATATGGCAGAGAACCCTGGCCGACATGACCAGTCATAGAACCAAGGTGGCACAAACGTACAGGGACAGGCATACATGACCCAGCAATGCACGTGTCGGTTGTCAGCGAGTGCAATCAAGTCGTAGCAAGCTACAAGGACTTCGCTGATACACCGCGTGACATTTCCCCGTAGGGACAGACACAGGAGCAAAGAAGGACACATGCCGGTCAATCCATGTGTTCCGGAGCAGTAGCGAACTACCATGGCTCAGTGGAAGCAGTAGGAGGCATTTCCCTGTATGGAAGGCTACCAAAGGCACACGACTAGGTGTCAAATCCCACACATACAATGCATTTCAAACATACACACATTATGCACGATATGTGTAGATACAACATGGCATCACAACAAAACCCTATTAAGCAAAACACTTGGGAAACTTACCGTCATCACGGAGGTGTAGGTGTAGGTGTAGGACCGGTCGCGCCAGTGGCAGACGGAGAAGGATCGGTCGATGCTTGTCGGGAGTTACGCTGCACCAAAGATTATTTCCAATGTATCGTTAGCATGATACAACTCAAATGTGAAGACTAGTAACTAATGACCGTTCAAATGAAACTCACCGTGCCCGCCGGAGCAATGACTGGCATCGGCGGAGGGGTCTGGCCGTTCTTCTCGCACATGGACTGCACATTTGGTTTTGACGAGTCAGTCATATTAGTTACTAATGAAAGGAACATTGCGTGCATGATTTAGCTAATATGCAGAAGAAACTTACCACGATGAGCTCGTACATGGCCCGGTTAGCCGAGTCATTCCGGTTCCTCTCCTCCTCCAACATCCTAGTCGTCCTCTCCTCATTCTCCCTGTCCCTCTGCGCCGCCTGCCGGTCCCTCTCCGCCAACTACCGGTCCCTCTCCTCAAAAGCAGCCTGGGTCTTCGCTCTCTCTGCCTCAATAGCAGCCTGCAACACCACTCGTTAGCATTGTAATCATCGACGGTCGCAAACACAATGTAATGGAGGAAACGCTACTGAGTCCGTATAACAAACCTGGAATTCGATTTCCACTGGTCGTAAACGAGGCGGTATCTCAAGATCAGAGTTGGTCTGGCGCTTCTTGATCTGCGAGAGAGTGCTACTACAACGTATCGGTCCATTACCAATGGCTAACGATCCATGGGACCTCCCGCCACCAGATATCATCACCAGCTCTGGATCAAGAGGCCGGCTCGGGTTAAAGTCTGGCCCTTTCCTCGCCTTCCCCTGCTTAACGTACTGCACCATCTTGTGGTGGGAGGCCTTGTTGCTGAAGTTCTTTGCATTTTTGAGGTCATTCTCAGAGAATGCCTTGGCCTTCTTGTACGGTGCAATATTGGACATGCCATAGAGGTCGAACAGCTCTGGCACTGGAGCCTTGTTGTGTTTTGACTAAAAGAGAGGAACAGAGTATTAGTTAAGGACTCAAACTAGCACAAAGAATGAATTTGCATGAATCATCAAGCAAACCACACATACCCAGTTTTTCCCGTACCCATGTAGGTTGACGCTGCCTAGATGGTGTGGCACACCTTTCATTTTGAGACGCTTCTCCTTTGCAATGTTGTGGGTGACGTGCCATTGGGGAGAGCACCACTCATCCACCAACGCCTCCCAGCAGTCCATCTTGTCCGCACACCATCTCGAGGGCACCTAAGTTAAGCAAGAGAAATTTGAGCGCTACGCCTACGAATCAAATCAAGGAAACTGAGTACAAGCCCTTAAGAATAGGTAATTACCTTCATGTACTTCTCCTTACTCAGAAACTTGTCCCGGCACTTCTCTTTTCTCCTCCTAATACCGGTCTGTGCTAAGTAGTCTCGAACAGCCTGCGTTCGAGCCTCGTGTCGAAAGTTTCCAAGTAGGCGCCTGCACTCGGCGTCGATAACCCGAGCCGCGGCCTCCTCCTGTCCCTCAGCACACCTATAGAAGGTCTGCAATCAAACAAGAAAACACGGATTAGAAGGTCTGCAATCAAACAAGAAAGCACATGTAGAAGGTATGCAATCAAAGAAGAAAACACAACGTAAATGGCAAAGGAGAAATTACCCAAAACGTGGTGATCACAATATCGACCACCGTGTCGCACTCGACATCACCGACCCTATGCTCCGGCAGGGCCGGGGCAGACAAATAGTGCTCCCAGGTCATTCCTAGCTCTGGAACCCGGCCCTCACCGGGCAACGTGACCCACCCCGGGAAGCACTGGCGACAAATCACACCAAGGACAGTGTTGGGCCTGCGGACACCATCTTCGTGTGTCCAAGAACTGCAGTATGACAAGGCCAACGCATTAGATATTCGAAGAAACGTCAAGGCAAAAGATTAAAAAAGAGTAAATGCGCTTACTTCTCCCCGTTAGGCGCAATCAACCACCTCTGGTCGGGGGTCGCCGGGGTGGGCGGGAGCTTTGTATGACCACGCCAGTAGACTTTGCGCCCCTCAACCCACTCACCCTCGCTATAGCTATCAGGACTATAGTCTGCACCCTGAACACGACCATGTGCACTCGACTCCGTCCAGTCCTCCCATGGGCTCAGCTCCGACTCAGCGTGACCCCGTCTGAGCTCCGGAGTCTCGTGGGGCGAAGACTCGGTGGCCGGAGGCTCGTCGGCCGTAGGCGCGCCTGCCATAGGCTCGTCGGCCGGAGGCTCGTGGAGTGGAGTCCGAGACGGGTCCACCTCAGATGGCTCGATCTCAGACGGAGCAGTCCTGTGGTCGGGTGACTCAGCTGGGGGTGGTGGCGAGGAAGGCGTAGCAGCCTTCCTACCTCTCCCGCCGCCACGTCCACCTCTAGCAGCCTTCTCCTTCTTCTCACCCCCCCCCCGACCTCTCCCGGCCGAAGAAGAAGCGACCGTCGCTGGACTCTGCAAACTGAGATCTAGCGCTCTCTGGAGGCTATGGGGGGGAATGGAACTACCCCTCCCACCACGCGCCGAGGTAGGAGCCTCGGAGCGCTCTCGACCCGCGCCCACCATCTGTCAACACCTGAAATAACAAAGAGTAAACGAAATTAGTACAACATAAAAAAATGAATACCTGACATGAATAAATATATATTTTAGAGGAATAAATGCTAAGTATAGCTCATTTTAGAGCTATCCTAGGTTAAATAGGTCATTTTTGAGCTAATTAAGGTTGTTATGTCATTTTTGAGCTAGCTAAGCATATAAATTCATTTTGGAGGAATAAATGCTAAGTATAGCTCATTTTAGATCTATACTATGTTAAATAGGTCATTTTTGAGCTAGCTAGGTTAAAACTTGAACTAATTAATAATATATATGTATATAATAATAATGGAATACCTGACATGAACTATAATATTAATCTTCATCGTCATCATTAATAAATGCATCATCATCGTCTATATATGCTTCGGGGTCAATAAATGCATCATCCTCATCACTATCATTAATGACGTGCTCATCATCATAATCATCAATAAATTCATCAACATCTGGAAGGCCTCCTGTATGTAATCGGCCAAGCATTGACAGGTCATCCGCAGCAATAACCTCTTCTTGTTCCGGCTCTTCTTGTTCCTGCTCAGGCTCGGATTCACTGCCGCTGTCTACTTGAATGTTCTGAGGTGAGAGGTTCTTGAAACGTTTTTTGGAAAGACGTGTTTCTTGGAACAATTCTCCTTCATATGTGTCTCGATTAATGTGAGGTTCATAATCCTCTTCATTGGGGGGAGGTGGTCTAACACGTGGCGGCACTTCATAAACGACATCCCAACCTTCGAGATTTGGATCACTTTGGCAGGCCCACTGTAGATAGAAAACTTGGGTTGCCTGTTGAGCCGTAATATAGACATCGGAAACATCCAAATGGGTGCTTTGTTTGATTTCGACTAGCCCTAGATGTTCATGAGTCCTTCTAGTCTCTTTCGGCTGGAACCAATGACATTTGAAGACTACGACGTTCGGCGGGTTTGCACCATAGAATAGAATTTCATAAATTGCTTCAACTCTTCCATAATACTAGGTATCTCCTTCGCCGATAGCAGAGACACAACAATTTGTAGACTTTCGGTCGGCCATAGATAGCTCTTTGCCATATGTACGAAAGCGATACCCGTTGATGTCGTATTTGTCAAATGAATGGACCTTATAGTCAAAACCATTAGAGACTTGTCTCAATTCAGCGTCCATAGACTCTGAACTAGCCTACAAGTTCAATACGAAAGGATTGTTGCATTAGGCAGAAATTAGAAGAAGAAATGAAATGGTCTAATGGAAATTACCATTTGTTTGAACCAAGAGATGAAACCGGGATAGCCGCCTCCATGCATTGCTAGAAGCTCATACTCTTCGACAGAATCCTTTTGGATAACCGCTCCATACGAGAATTTGGCGACGTATCGACTGTATCAAATATCCGGGAATAAGAGCAGTTCAAATGAAGTAGAGGTTGTGAAACAATGTACCGAGAACTTACTCGATGTACGGCCGCACTTCTGTTAGATTGTTCAAGATATACAACGTAATGGTCCGCCATTCGTCGTTATCCAACAATAAGGGAGTATAAGCACCGGCTGGTGCGAGCTTCCCTTTGAATAGGCTGAGGTTGGATCCACCCTTTTTAGGGTCGCCAACATTGTACCGAGGCTTCGGATTATGCAAATGACGATTTTTGGCTTTGTAGTGTGCTGTCACGAAGTTTGCCGCCTCCTCAGTAATGAATGCCTCGGCCATCGATGCTTCAATTCGACGTTTATTTTTACATTTTGCTCGAAGCGTCTTCTGCATCGTCTCAGTTGCGTAGCACCAACGATTCTGCACGGGCCCCCCCAATCGTGCCTCGGTCGGGAGATGCAAAATTAAATGCTGCATTGGATTAAAGAAGCCAGGTGGAAAGATCATCTCCAACTTGCAGATCAACTCCGGCACCAACTCTTCCATTTCTTCTAGCAAGCCAGGCGATAATTCTTTCACACATAGAACACGGAAGAAATAGCTCAGCTCTGCCAGTACTAGCCATTCATCCTTAGGGATAAAGCTACGCAACATCACCGGCATTGCCCGCTCAAGCCATATGTGCCAATCATGACTCTTGAGACCAAATATTTTCAATTTTTCAAGGCTCGCTCCCCTCTTTAGATTTGATGCATACCCATCGGGGAACATCAACTCCTTTTTCACCCACAGGAGTATTTCCCTCATAACCGGCCTTCCAAGATTGAACCATGCCTTTGGCTTCGCCTAGTTCTTCTTTCCTTTTGGTTGTTTCATGTTTTGTAGCGGTCTATCACATAGAGCCTCCTGATCGACTCTGGCCTTAGGGTTATCCTTCGTTTTCCCCTCTATGTTGAACAATGTACCAAAGAGGGCCTTGCCGACATTCTTTTCAGTGTGCATCACGTCGATGTTGTGTGGGCAAAGGAGGTCTTTGAAGTACGGCAGATCCCATAAGCATATCTTGTGGGTCCAAGCGTGTTCCGTATTATACCCCTTGAAATACCCTAGACGCTCTGGATCCTGCTCGAGAGCGTTTAACTGATCCAGGGTCTGTTGGCCTGTCAACGCAGGTGGTGCAGAGTTTTTGACATCTCTACCTTTGATGAAGTTCTTCTTGTCTTTTCTGAACTTATGGTGAGGATCCAGGAACTGTCTATGCATGTCGAAGGAAGAAAACTTGACACCCGCCTGCAGCCGACGAAACTCAAGAGCTGCCTTGCATGTGGGGCACGGGAACCTTCCATGCACACACCAGCCAACGAATAGCGCATACGCCGACAAGTCATGCATCGAGTACATGTACCACACACGCATTAGGAAGTTTTTTTTTGTAGCGGCGTCGTATGTTTTGATCCCATTATCCCAAGCTTCTTGCAATTCATCCTTAAGCGGCTGCATGTACACATTCATATTCTTCCCCGGATAGTTAGGCCCCGGAATTATCAACGTCAGGAAAATGTTCTTTCTTTGCATAATCTGTCCGGGGGGAGATTGAGTGGAATGACAAATACATGCCAACAACTGTATTGGGCTGCCATCATACCAAACACATTGAACCCATCCGTGCTGATGGCTACACGAGGATTCCTTGGATCTTCCGCTTTTTCATCATGCAATGCATCGAAGTGTTTCCATGCAGCACCATCCGATGTGTGTACCATCATCAGATTCCCATCTGCATCCCGTTCGGTTCTTTTGCCCAATTTGTGCCATGTCCTCTGTCTGGCCGTCTCTTCGACCATGAATAGACGTTGAAATCTTGGTATGATTGGCATATACCAAAGAACGTTAATGGGGATTTTGGTTTGACTCTTCTCACCCATATCATTGTCTACCTCAACATACCTGGAAGACTTGCAAATGGGACAATAGTTCAAGTCCGCATACTGGAGCCTAAATAAGGCACATCCATTCTCACAGGCATCTATCTTCTCATAGGGCATCTTAAGTACACGGAGGATTTTGTCCGACTAGTACAGGTTTGCAGGCATTATATGGCCTTTGGGTAGAAAGCGTCCAAATAGTGTCACCATCGCGTCATAGCATTCTCTGCCCAAGTTGAATTGAGCCTTCAGAGCCATTACTTGTGCGATGGCATCCAGCTGACAAAGCTCGGTGTGCTCATGGAGAGGACGCTTCGAAGACTCCAACATATCATGCTCGTCAGTGCGACGACGGCCCTCCTCAGCTCTGGAACATTGGGCAGACTCACCATGAAATGTCCACATCGTATAACCGGGCGTAAAACCCCACTTCTGCAGGTGTTTGATCATTTCAAACTCTGACATCTTACAATAGTTGTCGCACTCGACACAGGGGCACCAGGTTGTTTCTTGTCCATTTGCAAATGCGGCTCTGATAAACCCCTTGGTTTTTGTCATCCATTCAGGGGTCATGTCTTTCTGACTAGGGTGACCGGTGTACATCCACGCACGGTCACTCATCTTGTCTAGCTACTGGACACACAAGAAATACATACATAATTCAGCAAACCATATTCATCAGTTAATAGAGTTTCTAAGTTTTATTACGTCCATGCAACCTAGACGCTAATAGGTAAAGATAGGTCCTAATCCCACCCGAGTATGTGTAGATTGGGTTCGTTTTCCCATGCTCTGCTCCGGATCCGACACAAAATTTCGGCAGCACCTCCCCGTTGTTCTCCTGATACACGTCTCGGCAATAAGCAGAGAGGATGTGTACCCGGAGAACAACAGGGAGGCACTGACGAAATTCTGCATCGGATCCGGAGCAGAGCATATGGGAAAACGAACCCAATCTACACATACTCGGGCTGTCCATGGATAACGTTGGACAATTGGAAAGAATCACGGTTATAAATATGCAAATGCATGCATATTTATAGATGTAACCCTTTCGAACGGGAGACGCATAGTGGTCACGCATACTGATGATTCAATCTACCTATAGCTAGCATGTTTCATCGGCACGAAGACCGGAACATTGAAAATGATTGGGGGAGGAGGAGATGTCATTTGTGCTCACCCACGAACGTCGGGGCAGAGCTCGTTGAACGCACGGGGAGGTCGTCGAACACCAGACCCTCGCAGCGACGAAACAACTGCACATTTAAATCCACCCGATCAACACAAATATACATGCCTTTCAGTGTGCACTTAAATAGTCTATCCACTGTATAATGTGATTTTTTTCAGTAGGGGTATAGGCGAGAACTCATAGACATCTTACCTTGGGCAAGAAGTGCTCAAGCGAGGAAACGAGAGTGACCAAGGCCGGATCAAGCCCAATCTCCTCCTTTACCTCCCTTAATGTTGTTGCTGCATCATCAGCATCACCCTCCTATGCCTTTCCTCCGGGCAATGCAACCTCCCCTGCAAATCTCAAGTGGAGAGAACAAAATCAGATAGGGTTTATCCAGCTCGTGTCTAGGTTGGTATCTATTTGTGAACCTGATTGTTCAAATATAAAAGCTAAGTAAGCCAAACCAGCACTAAACAGAAAAAGCTAGGTTAAAAATCATCTTAAAATTAGGGAGTGTCTATTTAGTACTTGATTGCTTTTCAATTTGGTAACATTCACATTTCCTGACAAATAAACGGAGGACACTTGTATGTCCAAAAAACCCCACCCCGGCGATTGTATGCTTTCTATTTCTAAAAAATGGGTCAGGCTAGACTGTCACCCGGTTTCAACTAAACCTGAACCATAAATACCCTGGACCATGGCGAACAACTGCCCATCAGCTTGCGACCCACCAAACAGCCAAACATTGAGGGAAATCCCAGGAAGATCACCAGGTCAGAAACACTTCTACTTACTATATATTAATAAAATCTGGCGAAATATTAGTATATTAAATTAGAAACAAATAGGATACTTTGGAAATTACAAAAACTTTGAAGTCTAGTATGAAGAAATACAGTGGCAAAAAATCATAGAACCTACACTATAATCCTTAGGTAGCTGAAAATTACACTGCAGACTCAATATTAGTGAAAGCATGCAGAAAAATACAAAAGAATGTGTGCACCTAATAGGCTAATAGCATAAAAACATTCAGAGCCTACACACTGTGTTGACAAAGTAAATGACACTGAAAATTATCAAGAATTATAGTGCAAAAGAGTCCAAGAACACCTACAAATTACAGTCCAAGATTTACACTAGCAGAACTTGCCAACTTACACTGCAACAGCCTAGCAATTACTTTGTAATGTAGCCCTTTCTTCATTAAAGTTAAAATACCTCGCTATAAACAGAAGAAGGCAATAGATGATATACGCCTGTCCTGCTTTGTATGCAATCGGTGTCGAGCACAATCCAACTTGCAAACCTTAGAAAAGATTCATCTTTTTTCGAATGTATATCACGGTTATGTCGTACATATGTAGTTTTATATCAAGAAACAACAAGAAGAGAATTTTGTCAATTTTGGTTGAATTCCAATGGCAACTTCGACTGCAAGTCTGAACATTATTTTTTGAAACAGCAAGCAGATTTTTAACAATAGAAATCTTGCTTTCAATTCATCAACTTCTTTCGATCACATACAAAAGATGTTTCTCTAAAAGATTTTCAGAGGCCTATATCTCATCCTACCAGTTTCTGATGGGAATTCAACCTAACTGCATAATTTGACATGGGGACCTGCAAGTCCGTGTATAGATGTGAACCCTAGCATCACAGTTATTGTGCATGTTCTGCTCAAAAATAGAGAAAGGATTACATCATCATTGTAGAATGTCCACTAACTGTCCCCATGTCAGGTTTCAAACTTGGCCTCCATTTGTTACAAGTTTGAGCATGATACTGAACCTATATAGTAACTATGATGTCCTTAGTGGTCTGCAATGGTTGAGGGGCGGGCGCAGGGGCAGGCTGTGGTGGCGGGGCTGGTCAGGGGAGGGCTTCGGTGGCGGGGAGGGGCGGGCCGGCGGCGGTGCTGGGCGGTGACGGGAGGGGCGGGCTGGCGACGGTGCTGGGTGGTGGCCGGGAGGGCCGTGGGGAGGGGGCGGGCGCAGGGGCCGGCTCCGGTGGCGGGGAGGTTAGGGGAGGGCTGTAGTGGCGGGGAGGGGCGGGACGGCGACGGTGCTGGGCAGTGGCGGGGAGGGGCGGCGTCGGGAACACGAGGCTGGGGCGCGGTTCGGTGGTGGCTGGGAGAGGTGGGGAGGATAGAGGGGTGGGGCCGGGCTGGGGGCGAGAGAGGGGTGGGGATGGGCTGGGAGAGAGAGGGGGGTGGGGCTGGGCTGGGAGAGAGGGGAGGAGATTTTTTTGTGAAGAAGAGGGGGAGGAGATAGTCACACTTCTTTGCCATCAGCCAACGGATGGCATAGGCCCACATCTTTGCCATCAGCCAGCGGATGGCAAAGCCCCACCTCTTTGCCATCAGCCAGCTGATGGGGCTAGTGGGCCGTTACAGCTCCGTCATCCACTGGGCCCCCACCCACTTCTTTGCCATCTGCCAGCGGATAGCAAATATTCTTTGCCATCCGCTCGCAGATGGCAAAGAACTGGCTGATGGCAACCAGGTTCTTTGCCATCTGCCATTTCTTTGCCATCTGTTTTTTGTAAGCAGATGGCAAAGACGTTCTTTGCCATCTGCTGGCAGATGGCAAAGAACTGACTGATGGCAAATTCTCTGTTTCCAGTAGTGTTTATATAATTTTAGTTTCATAAATTTTAGAGGTTGCTTATAATGTTTTGAACAGAAAATACTTTGATAATTTTAGTTCCATAAATTTTATTTATGTTATTAAAGTTTATTTTATTTTATTTTATTTTGTTTTATTTTGTTTCTACTTATATATTTTATTAAAGTTTATATTATTTTGTTTCAAATTGCTTATTTATTTTATTTTATGATAATTCTTTTTGCTATTAAATTTTCATGCATTTACTGATTATTTTGAGCTATAAGACCCTGAAATTGAAAAGCATTTCAAATGAACTCTAAAAAGGTTAAATGTTGGCATGGTATCATCATTTCACCCACATAGCATGTGCAAGAAAGTAGAGAGTGTTACGGCAAAAACTGGATGCACTTCGTGTACAAAACGGACAATCTCTTTCGAAGTATCAGGGTTTCATACGGAAACTCGTCTGTTACAAAGCAATTTCATTTTTTTTGAACTTATTTGAACTCCATAGTTTTTCTGTGTTCAAAATGCACCATTCAAAGCCACATCATCAATTTTCAACCCTTTCTGACTTCATTTGTTATTTTTCATGCATTTACTGCTATAAGACTCTGAAATTGAAAAGCACTATAAATGAACTCTGAAAAGGTTGAAAGTTGGCATGGTATCATCATTTCACCCACATAGCATGTGCAAGAAAGTAGATATGCTTACGGCAAAAACTGGATGCACTTCGTGTACAAAACGTACAATCTCTTTCGAAGTATCAGGGTTTCATACGGAAACTCGTCTGTTACAAAGGGATTTCACTTTTTTGAACTTATTTGAACTCCATAGTTTTTCTGTGTTCAAAATGCACCATTCAAAGCCACATCATCAATTTACAACCCTTTCTGACTTAATTTGTTATTTTTCATGCATTTACTGATTTTTTTCAACTATAAGACCCTGAAATTGAAAAGCACTACGAATGAACTCTGAAAGGTTGAAAGTTGGCATGGTATCATCATTTCACCCACATAGCATGTGCAAGAAATTAGAGAGGCTTACGGCAAAAACTGGATGCACTTCATGTACAAAACGGACAATCTCTTTCGAAGTATCAGGGTTTCATACGGAAACTCGTCTGTTACAAAGGGATTTCATTTTTTTGAACTTATTTGAACTCCATAGTTTTTCTGTATTCAAAATGCACCATTCAAAGCCACACCATCAATTTTCAACCCTTTCTGACTTAATTTGTTATTTTTCATGCATTTACTGATTTTTTCAGCTATAAGACCCTGAAATTGAAAAGCACTACAAATGAACTCTGAAAATGTTGAAAGTTGGCATGGTATCATCATTTCACCCACATAGCATGTGCAAGAAAGTAGAGAGGCTTACGGCAAAAACTGGATGCACTTCGTGTACAAAACGGACAATCTCTTTCGAAGTATCAGGGTTTCATACGGAAACTCGTCTGTTACAAAGGGATTTCATTTTTTTCAACTTATTTGAACTCCATAGTTTTTCCATGTTCAAAATGCACCATTCAAAGCCACATCATCAATTTTCAACCCTTTCTGACTTCATTTGTTATTTTTCATGCATTTATTGATTTTTTCAGCTATAAGACCCTGAAATTGAAAAGCACTACAAATGAACTCTGAAAAGGCTGAAAGTTGGCATGGTATCATCATTTCACCCACATAGCTTGTGCAAGAAAGTAGAGAGGCTTACGCCAAAAACTGGATGCACTTCGTGTACAAAACGGATAATCTCTTTCGAAGTATCAGGGTTTCATACGGAAACTCGTCTGTTACAAAGGGATTTCATTTTTTTGAACTTATTTGAACTCCATAGTTTTTCTTTGTTGAAAATGCACCATTCAAAGCCACATCATCAATTTTCAACCCTTTCTGACTTCATTTGTTATTTTTCATGCATTTATTGATTTTTTTTCAGCTATAAGACCCTGAAATTGAAAAGCGCTACAAATGAACTTTGAAAAGGTTGAAAGTTGGCATGGTATCATCATTTCACCCACATAGCATGTGCAAGAAAGTAGAGAGGCTTACGGCAAAAACTGGATGCACTTCGTGTACAAAACGGACAATCTCTTTCGAAGTATCAGGGTTTCATACGGAAACTCGTCTGTTACAAAGGGATTTCATTTTTCTGAACTTATTTGAACTCCGTAGTTTTTTTGTGTTCAAAATGCACTATTCAAAGCCACATCATCAATTTTCAACCCTTTCTGACTTCATTTGTTATTTTTCATGCATTTACTGATTTTTTCAGTTATAAGACCCTGAAATTGAAAAGCACTACAAATGAACTCTGAAAAGGTTGAAAGTTGGCATGGTATCATCATTTCACCCACATAGCATGTGCAAGGAGGTAGAGAGGCTTACGACAAAAACTGGATACACTTCGTGTACAAAACGGACAATCTCTTTCGAAGTATCACAGTTTCATACGGAAACTCGTCTGTTACAAAGGGATTTCATTTTTTTGAACTTATTTGAACTCCATAGTTTTTCTGTGTTCAAAATGCACCATTCAAAGCCACATCATCAATTTTCAACCCTTTCTGAATTAATTTGTTATTTTTCATGCATTTACTGATTTTTTTTTAGCTATAAGACCCTGAAATTGAAAAGCACTACAAATGAATTCTGAAAAAGTTGAAAGTTGGCATGGTATCATCATTTCACCCACATAGCATGTGCAAGAAAGTAGAGAGGCTTACGGCAAAAACTGGATGCACTTCGTGTACAAAATGGACAATCTCTTTCGAAGTATCGGGGTTTCATACGGAAACTCGTCTGTTACAAAGGGATTTCATTTTTTGAATTTATTTGAACTCCATATTTTTTTTTCTTCAAAATGCACCATTCAAAGCCACATCATCAATTTTGAACCCTTTCTGACTTCATTTGTTATTTTTCATGCATTTACTGATTTTTTTAGATATAAGACCCTGAAATTGAAAAGCACTACAAATGAACTCTAAAAAGGTTGAAAGTTGGGATGTTATTATCATTTCACCAACATAGCATGTGCAAGAAAGTAGAGAGGCTTACGGCAAAAACTGGATGCACTTTGTGTACAAAACAGACAATCCCTTTCGAAGTATCAGGGTTTCATACGGAAACTCGTGTGTTACAAAGGGATTTCATTTTGTTGAACATGTGGGTGAAAGTGAGAGGCTTACGGCAAAAATTGGATGCACTTCATGTACAAAATGGACAATCTCTTTCGAAGTATCAGGGTTTCATACGGAAACTCGTCTGTTACAAAGGGATTTCAACATTTTTTTTGAAGTTATTTGAACTCCATAGTTTTTCTATGTTCAAAATGCACCATTCAAAGCCACATCATCAATTTTCAACCCTTTCTGACTTAATTTGTTATTTTTCATGCATTTACTGATTTTTTTCAGCTATAAGACCGTGAAATTGAAAAGCGCTACAAATGAATATGGATAGATAAGTGACCAAATTAATAGTAGTTCATCATCACATTAAAACCAAAGTACATACATAGTTCAAATTGAACAATATATAGCTCTCCAGAGCACCTAGTTAAACCATAATCACAATGTAAAACCTTTCAATGCAACAACAAATGCGATCATAATCACAACTAAGGTAACAATTGATCCAACGGCATAATGATACCAAGCCTCGGTATGAATGGAATATTTTCTAATCTTTCTAATCTTCAACCGCATTGCATCCATCTTGATCTTGTGATCATCGACGACATCCGCAACATGCAACTCCAATATCATCTTCTCCTCCTCAATTTTTTTATTTTTTCCTTCAAGTAATTGTTTGCTTCATCAACTAAATTTAACCTCTCGACAATAGGGTCGGTTGGAATTGTTCAACCACCTCCTACATAAATAAAATCTATGTCACGTTGGTCGGCATAATTATCATAAACAATAAATGAACCAAATAGTTATAAAAAGATAATATATACCACATCCGAATCATAGACAGGACAAGGGCCGACGGGGGCAGATACCAGAACCATCACACTATATAATAACAAGGAATAATATAAGTAAGAAAATTAGACAAGTATCTATCTCAAGTAAGAATTTTTTTTCTTTCAGAAAGAAGATAAGAACAAGAGGCTCACCACGGTGGTGCCGGCGCCGAGATCGGCGCGGGCGATCGACGGCGGTGAAGATGGGGACGGGACGTGACGGGCCGCTAAACCTAGAAAAATCTCGGGGAAAATGGAGCTCGGAGGTCGAGTTTCGAGAGAAAAATATTAACTAGTGTGGCTTGGACATTTTATCGAACACCTCATGTACATAGGAGGTGAGCTAGAGCACCCAAATGCCCTCCCCTCGCCGGCCAGCAAAAAACAGAGCAGTGTGGAGTGCTCTGCTCGCCGGTGATGGGCTATATATAGGCAAATCATTTGTCCCAGTTCGTGGCTGGAACCGGGACCAATGGATGTGGGCCAGGAGCGAGGCCCATTGGTCCCGGTTCGTGCCTAGAACCGGGACAAATGGGTCCAGACGAACCGGGACCAAAGCCCACGAGGCCCCGGCCGGCCACCTGGGCTCACGAACCAGGACGAATGCACCCATTGGTCCCGGTTTGTATAAGAACTGGGACTAATGGGCTGGCCAGGCTCGAACGAAAGCCCCTTTTTCTACTAGTGAGAGCAAAGAGGCGGTGCGGGAGGCCACCGAGGTGGGCACAACCCATCTGGGCGCGCCTGGGCCCCCAGGCGCGCCCTGGTTGGTTGTGCTCCCCTCGGAGCACCCCTCAGGTACTTTCTTGGCCCATCTGGTGTCTTCTAGTCCAGAAAAAATCCACAAAAAGTTTCACTGCATTTGGACTCCGTTTGGTATTGATTTCATGCAATCTAAAAAACAAGCAGAAAATAGCAACTGGCACTGGGCACTATGTCAATAGGTTAGTACCACAAAATGATATAACATGATTATAAAATGATCATAAAACATCCAAGAATGATAATATAACAACATGGAACAATCAAAAATTATAGATACATTGGAGATGTATCAGTCAACATCGGAATAATCCCGCTTGTCTTCCATGAGTCCGGCGTCGAGCCCAAACCTTGATTATATCCGGATCATGGAAGGTACGCCGCCTCTGGAGTCGTCATACGACAACCAGACAAATGAGGAGCCGTCAGAGGACGAAGAATAGGAGGACGACATGGAGGAGGAGGAATGGTCGAACGAGGAGGAGGACGACGAAAACAATGACGATGATGACGGTGGCGGCGATGAAACGCCAACAATCAGCGGCAAGAAGCGTCCTCGCCAGTCGCGGGGCCATCCAACAACAATAACAAGAAGGACTAAATTAAGTAGAGTGTATATATCTCTGTTTCTGTTCGCTCATATTAATTTGTTATCTCTGTTTCCCGTGTCAATCTCATCGCAGACGGTTAGTAATACGTATTTGACAGAGATCTTTTACATTATCGCCCACAGGTTGGTTTCTTGAATTGTGTGCCCTGTCGAGCACACAATTCACAAAAAAGACCGTATGGGCTGTCTATAATGACCGCACACAATTCTGATTACCGACCTGTTTGTCGGGTATCACACACATCTGGTTACGTCAAATCGTATGTGTTCAACTCGATCATCTCAAACGGTTCATCGGAGCGAACTGTATGCCGTATATCGCACACACCTTGATCTGGCTGGCCGTTTCTGTTGTTCTGTCTGATCACAAATAGTTCGTATGGATCAACCATATGCCTCGAATCGCACACGCAACTACAACCTGAACCGTGTTTGATATATCCGCCATTGCGAATGTTTTGCATCTTTTTGACGATTTTTTTACATCACCGCTTCCGATTAATGTATCGCACACAGTTTCATCAAATGGTCTCTGATTATAGTGTCGCATTAGCAGCATCCTGCAGTAGTGAAGGGATGCAATGACGGCCTCGCGCCACGCGCGAGGAGGCTTTATGTCAGCCCGAGCGGTTGTCAAGGCATTGTGGGAGAAGTGGGGCGGCTCACACCCCGTTGTGTGCCACGCGTCGAGCCTGACCCGCAGGCGGTTGGGACCCACGGCGTTTTGCCCCCCCCCCCCAACAGGTGGAGTCGTGCGCGCCGTGGGACAGGGGGCTACCGTCAGGCCCGTGGGACTGGGGGTACCCAGGCCCATCTGCCTGCGGCCCAGGACATGGCGCATATCCAAAGGCCCAACAGTTGCCCACTACTGGACTTCACAATCAAGACCCTCGTGAGGCCCTTCCCTTGCGAGGCACACGTCAGCAAGCGTCATCATGAGCCTCATGAGGCCCTCTCGCAGGGCGATCTCCCGAGGCCCCTCGCGGAGGCGAACGAGTCAAGAGCAGCTCAGTGGGTCGCGCGGTCCTGCGTCTTCACGTGCGGCGACGAGGGGCGTCAGAGGCCATGCCAGCAGGAGCGGATGTGGAGGCTTTCCTCTTTTGTGCTAAGGGAGCAAGGCCAGCATGCCGGTTCCCAAAGCAATCCCCAAAGGTTGCCTGATCGGTGGAAGAGGACCAAGGCGACGGACGCGTAGGGCGGAGGTCATCACCGAGCCCACCGGCACGTCACGGCAGAAGGCTTTTGCAGGTGAACACCACCTTTAGTCATGATAATCTGCAACCTTGTCCCCCTTCAAACTGGCAGTTGTGGCACCCCTTCCCACCTTGTGTTTTCGGGGAAGAGGACCGGAGGTAGTATAAGAAGGGGGCGATGAGCCACCGTAGAGGAGATCGACACATTGGGCAACTAGAGCCAGCGCTTGTACACTGTCTCTCGCAAAGCAATCTCAGACAAGCAGGAGTAGGGTTTTACACCGCAAGGTGGCCCGAACCTGGGTAACTGTCGTGTTCACTATTCTTCTTCTCTAGCTCGTGCTCGCCGGAGCGTTGTCGTGAGGTTGTGAGGCAGAGTAGAGCGGCGGCAAGAACAAGCTCACCCCAGAGTTCGAACATCTTGTTGGAAATATGCCCTAGAGGCAATAATAAAAGCATTATTATTATATTTCCTTATTCATGATAATTGTCTTTATTCGTGCTATAATTGTGTTATCCGGAAATCGTAATACATGTGTGAATAACAGACAACAAACATGTCCCTAGTGAGCCTCTAGTTGACTAGCTTGTTGATCGACAGATAGTCATGGTTTCCTGACTATGGACATTAGATGTTATCGATAACGGGATCACATCATTAGGAGAATGATGTGATGGACAAGACCCAATCCTAAACATAGCATAAGATCGCATAGTTCGTTTGCTAGAGTTATCCAATGTCAAGTATCCTTTCCTTAGACCATGAGATCGTGTAACTCCCGGATACCGTAGGAGTGCTTTGGGTGTGCCAAACGTCACAACGTAACTGGGTGACTATAAAGGTATACTACGGGTATCTCTGAAAGTGTCTGTTGGGTTGACATGGATCGAGACTGGGATTTGTCACTCCGCTTGACGGAGAGGTATCACCGGGCCCTCTCGGTAATGCATCATCACAATGAGCTCAAGGTGATCAAAGTGTTTGATCACGGGATCATGCATTACGGTAACGAGAAAAGTGACTTGCCGATAACGAGATTGAACGAGGTATTGGGATACCGACGATCGAATCTCGGGCAAGTAAAATACCGATTGACAAAGGGAATCGTATACGGGATTAATTGAATCCTCGACATCGTGGTTCATCCGATGAGATCATCGTGGAGCATGTGGGAGCCAACATGGGTATCCAGATCCCACTGTTGGTTATTGCCCGAGAGCCGTCTCGGTCATGTCTGCCTGTCTCCCGAACCCGTAGGGTCTACACACTTAAGGTTCGGTGACGCTAGGGTTGTAGGGATATGTATGTGCAGTAACCCGAATGTTGTTCGGAGTCCCGGATGAGATCCCGGACGTCACGAGGAGTTCCGGAATGGTCCGGAGGTAAAGAATTATATATAGGAAGTGCTATTTTGGCCATCGGGACAAGTTTCGGTGTTATCGGTATTGTACCGGGACCACCGGAGGGGTCCCGGGGGTCCATCGGGGGGTCCACCTGCCCCGGGGGGCCACATGGGCTATAGGGGGTGCGCCCTGGCCTATATGGGCCAAGGGCACCAGCCCCAAGGGCCCATGCGCCAAGAAGACTTGGAGAGGGAAGAGTCCAAAGAGGGGAAGGCACCTCCGAGGTGCCTTGGGGAGGATGGACTCCTCCCCCCCCTTTGGCCGCACCCCTTCCTTGGAGGAAGGGGCAAGGCTGCGCCCTCCCCCCTCTCATGTGCCTATATAAAGGGGGCAAGGGATGGGGGCAGCGCACCCTATGCCCTGGCTCCTCCCTCCTCCCTGCAACACCTCCTCCTCCTCCCGTAGTTGCTTAGCGAAGCCCTGCCGGAGTTCTGCTGCATCCACCACCACACCGTCGTGCTGGATCTTCCTCAACCTCTCCTTCCCCTTGCTGGATCAAGAAGGAGGAGACGTCTCCCGTCCCGTACGTGTGTTGAACGCGGAGGTGCCGTCCGTTCGGTACTAGATCATCGGTGAATTGGATCACGGCAAGTACGACTACCTCATCCACCTTCACTCGAACGCTTCCGTTGCGATCTACAAAGTGGTATGTAGATGCTATCTAATCTGAATACTCGTTGCTAGATGAACTCATAGATGGATCTTGGTGAAACCGTAGGAAAAATTTTAATTTTCTGCAACGTTCCCCAACACATCTTGGGTCCCCGGAGCCCTGATTCCGACAGTGCGTCTGGCCGGAACACCCTATCGAGGGATCTACCAGAAATAACTCTGACAGGTATAATTTATATTGGACCTACCAAATACAAAACTAACTTTAGAATAAACATTGTTGTTATCCCAAAAGTTCAATTAAGTGGATGTTCTATTGGTTCTTCCCTAAGTGTACTACCCAATTGCGGCGGTAGGGGAGGAACATGAGAGGGGAAGAGGCGACACCATGGATTAATTATAGTGAGGAATTAATTCATTGAGAACTTGCAATCACAGGTTGAAGAACATCTCAGAGCACACATAGGGGGAAGTTCTAGAGTTCGGAGGAGTGATGTTGCGAGCTTGGAGATTGCTCATGGTTCTAATTGTTTCCTATTCAACTTGAGGGAATGTATACATGGCGCGCCCTCTCTTTGCTGGATTATCAGTGATTAGAGATTTTTCAAGGATACGCAGATTGTGCGTGAATAAATTTGTGTATACCTCGGTCAAAATGGGATACTAATTTTCACCGTTGCACATTGCAATCGTCCATGTGACCTTTTATCTGATACTAGAAGAGTTGGACGCGCTTTGCTGTGTCGTTGGTTGTTATTGGGTTTCTTAAAAACATTACTCATTCTGTTTCAAAATATAAGATGTATTACATTTTTAAAAAGTCAAATCTTTTTAAGTTTGATCAAATTCGTAGAGAAATATATTAAAATCCATAATACCATATCGGTATAATTAGATTCATCATGAAATGAATTTCTATTTTTTTTTTGTTTAATATTGTGGATCACATTTTTCGCTCTGAACTTGGTCAAAGTTAAAGGAATTGACTTTCCAAAAAATAATAGAGTGTTTTTTTTATATAACTGGATGATTTGGTGGGCCTTTCTCGATGTGGTTCTGTCTTATCCACTAAGAAACTCCTATTTATGTGGGGAAGTTTCTGCGTCGATAGATGCATGTACTATATTTGTGCTACAATATCACATTGTGGCATTTCTTTTTTTAGGTGGTAGGAGAGTGCGTGGGATTGATATATTTTTATAGGCCGGTTACTGATGATTGATTTAAAAAAGGATTGGCTCCATAATTTGATTACCTTAATCGAATTGAAAAGCTTTCAAAATTAGGGAACAATGGTGACTTAAAATAATTGAACGGGGGAGCTCCTTGAGCAATTGTTGACCCAGTCAAAATTAAGTGACTCAATTTAAATTGAAGACCTCAATTAATTGTGATGCCTCAAAAATTAGTAAGCATAGTGTATAGTGTAAAAGAATTGAATGAGAGAGCTTTGAGAAATTGTTAACCCGGTCAAAATCGGGTGACCCAATTTCAATTGGAGACCTCAATTAATTGTGAGCACTTTAAAATTAGGGAGCTTAGTGTTAAAGAGGATTGCCCCCTTTGGGATACATACACTTAGTTGGAATGGTCTTTTTTTGCTGAAGTGAAAATGGTTATTATAAAACCTAGTTTCGTAATTTATTGTGTCTTCGATTTACCAAAGGCTAGCAAATGATCTAGATCTTGCGCTGGTTCGAGTTAGAACATGCTAAAGTTCGTCTTTTTCATAGGCTAGCATAATTTTCATTCTTGGTCTTAACTCTTAAGGAGTTAAAGTTCAAATTTATTATAATCGATAAACAATGCTCAAGATTTAACTTACTTTTACATCTTCTATGTAATATTGTTACCCAAATATGTATTGTCTATGTTATTGGACCACCATTCTTGGACATGACTTGGATACTAATATTTCTGCGATTATTAATAACCATATCATCTTTTTATGTTGAATCTATATTGATTGAGATGAAGACGTGCATTGCACGCGCAAGTTTACTAGTTCGCATAGAAAATGTTCAACGTGTATCTAAAACAACATAAGAGTAGCTATATGGGTCGTACTACTATATAGTAGCACCATCTAGGCCCTAGGCTGGCATAGATCAGACAGGTTCGACGCATTGAATGCATTTAGCGCGATCTCCAGAAAATGGACGAAAGAACGTGGGCCATCGTATGGCGGAGAGCTACAGTAGGAATACGCGGGAGGGCACGTGGGTGGAAATTGCAGAAAGTAGCGGACCTGACGGAGGTGGATTGTGGTAGAAGATGGCGGTAGCAAAATTGGTACTCTGGTTCTACTTCTACCCAAAAAACATGGTAGCAAAATTTGGGGTTTGTTCTAGCAAAAATCGGACATGATTGTAGCAAATTGGTACACTGGTTCCAGCAAAACACAACCGTGGTGACAAAAAAATGACTGTCACTTGTTGCCATGGTTTCAAATGCCCTGACCGCCGGCCACCGTGGCTCTCCAGCACTTGTCGCCACCGTCGTCTTCAATCTTGTGGCCACCGTCCCAGCGCCGCATAGTGTCGGACCCAAAACCAAGCAGCACCGGTCCTAGATCCGGCACCTGGTTGCCCCCGCCCCCTGACGGCTTGCAGGACCGGACGACATTTTGCAACAAAAAGTTTCACGGAGGCGCAGTCCGGCTTGTCGGCATGAAGCCAGGGGAGGAAGGATGGGGGTGGAAGAGGGGAGATTCCAGCGGCTCGTGCAGTGACAATGGCGGCCGGCCGGATCTATCGCAAGGGAAGGTGAGGACTGGAAAGAGGATAAGAGCCATGACTGGGGAACGATGCAAGGGAACTCTCCAGATCGTACTGGATAGAGAATGTTGTGCGTATGGCCCACTGGACATGTGTCTAGCGCAGGGCACTAGGAGATGCACGATATTAGGTGATCCGACGTGCGGCACGCGACCGGCCGAACGCTCGGCTGGTCCGCCGTATACAAACATTTCTCTTAAATTTAGGTTGCCTCTCATGTCAGTTAAAAAAAGAGTAATAACTTCCATGAGGAAAAGAATGGGTGAATTAGTCCCTGTAATCATGTCGGTATGAATTTCTGCTGTATCAGACATGAAGGGAAGGGTACTGTATCGTTCTCCATGCCCGGCAGGGTGCGCAAGATGAGGGGTGGGGGTGTTCGGCCATTCATGTTTGTCATCAGCGGCATCGCCCGTGAATTGTTTTGGTTTACATATCTTGGAGGAGAACATTGGTTCGCGTGTTGTAAAGCAATCAAAGCTGTTCTGGTCCAGATTTTGTGTTGGGTCATCGATTTATGGATGTTTTTTTGCAGACAAAGTGCGTGTAGGCGCTAAGCCGATGGAACGAACACCCTGTCTTGATAGGATGAGGGCCCTCCAAAAATCCATCAGAGCTTTTCCAATAGATGATGTATATTTTAGTGCTTCAAACCGGTGATGTAAAAATTTACATCATCAAAAAGTGTTTTTTACATCTTCGGAAAAGGCTCAACTCCAAAAGACGGTCCAAAACAGAGGTGTAAAAGAGCAACTCCAACAGATGGTCCAAAATGAAGATGTAAATTCTGAAAACGACCAACTACTACTTCATATCAACATAGTTCAAACATCAAATTCAAACATCGTTCAAACATAGATGACATAAATTTAAAACTAGCAGAACTACTCGTCGTCCGAGGGCATCCAATACAACCCTTCGGAGTCATCCGAGAGCCCCTAGAACTCCTCGTCCTCGTCCCCCTCCAACGATGACTCGATGGGGATCACCGTCGAGGGGCCGACCTCCTTCTCCTTCTTCACCTCCTCCTTCTTCTCCTCGGCATCATGCTTCCAGTAGAACTCCTGCTCGACCTGGACGTACTCGGGATGCTGCCGCGCGAATCGAGCCAGCGCCGCCTCGTCGCTCTCGCCGGGAGTGAAAACAGCCGCTGGTATCTTCTTCTTCTTCTTCTTCTTCTTCTTCTTCTTCTTCTTCTTCTTCTTCTTCTTCTTCTTCTTCTTCTTCGGCACCATCGGACACTCAAAGTTTCGTCCTTTTTTTACCTTGGGGAATTCGGTCGAACACCTTGTGCGCGAGGTGGAAGAAGATGACCGACGGTTGGATTGGTAGTCGGCCGCTGCTGCAGATGGCGACGCAGAGGAGCCCGACGGCCATGGAGGAGCTATATGCGCTGCCGGACCGCCGGAGTCGGTGAATCCTGCCGCGGCGGCTTCCCGAATCGGCGGCGCCGGGGCGGCTGCGAGATGCCCTCCGGCGGGGGAGGCGATGCGAGTGAGGGCGGCGGCGGCGATTTTAGGGCGGTGGCGGCGTCGATTTGGGCAGCGGCGGCGGCGATTTCAGGGCGGTGGCGGCGTCGATTTGGGCAGCGGCGGCGGCGATTTCCCGCGAATGGTCCTCGGGCAGGCGGGCAGTCGCGAGGGGGAAGGAAAATGAACTGGCGCTTGTTCATTTCGCGGGCAGCCGCGATTTTACATCAGATGTATCTCGTGATGCAAATTTGCATCACAAAGTGTTGTATTTTACATCTTCGTGAGGCGGTGATGTAATTTTTTTCACATATGAACAATCTGTTGGAGTAGCATTTCTTACTCTCAGAGATTCAAAAGTTAGGTAATTTTATATATGGACCATCTATTGAAGATGCTCTAAAAGGCTTTGCGGAGAGGGGCGGAGAGGAAGTTGTTAAGCCAGAGTTAGGGAGTACATTTGACTTGTTGACAGCCTAGGAAGGTAGCAAGATGCAACGGTGTTACTGGACACCAAAAGAACACCTGTAGTAGACTGGCGTAGAAAAATACGATTTGAATTTAAGTGTGATTCGTGTATGAGCTCATGAGTTGATGTTGTAAACGTTGTTGTACTATAACGGCTTAGTTGTAATGCAGAACTTGTTAATGCGACTTGCTAATCTTTCTTGGTAGCTAGACTGATTGGCTAGACACGGTAGGAGAGAGATGAGGTTCAAAATTTGAATGAAGGAACAATGCTGTCAGATATACTTATTGAGTGAGGGTGGTGGCTTGCCATGAACGGGTTCGGCACGGTCCAGGTGTTGCTCACACAAGGTCCAAGTTTCCTACCATGCAGACTGTACAGGACTTGCCAGCTTCTACTGTAGTAAATGTGAAGCAGATGTGGGCCTATGCACTATTCAATACTGATTTCATCCAAGCAATATAAGACTAGCCATAATGGGTAGTAACATAGAGTAGTAACATGCTCATGTTACTACTCTATGTTACTACCTCTATAGTGGGAAGTAACATATGTGTAGTAACATGCAATACTTCATTTATTATGCTATAGACTCATCTTGCCTTGATATGTGTGATGTTATAATAACTAGCTAAGTTACTAGAACTACCTCTCTCTTCATTAACTCATTGCCACATAGACAAATTTGCTGAGTTGGATTTGAAGTTACTGCTGAAGTTACTCTCACTGTGGCTAGTCTAAACTATAAAGCGATATACGGCTGGGGGCTGGGATCCCTAGGTAGACCATGGGTTCAGATAATGAGAGCTGAGAGCATACGGTCGAATGAGCCATATCGAATTTCCGAAACAACATGGAACATATACACTTCTAAAACCGTATGAATCGGTCCTTAAAACTTTCGAGAACCAGTCCGGAAGCTACAGAAACACACATCATGGGTTGGGTATCGAGCTACAGTCCTCAGCTATCGCCTCGCAATAGGCGAGACATAGCTCTCGTGCCTATTTGAGGCAAATAGCATCGGAGGTCCCTCCAAAACCGCTAGCACTAGTGCAGTCTTTCTGCTGTTGGCCTGCAACTACATATGATATCATGAGAGAGGAACACTTAGGCGTGACTTATCCTTGGGGGAAGAAAAGCGGGCGCTGATATGTATCGCTTAATGTGATACGTATGCAGCGATTGCCGACTGCGCCTCCTTTGGTCTCTAACATGGGTGGGCCGACACATTAGCGCAGGGATGCTACCCTATTTACGATTCATTATCTTTCCTTTTCTTTTTCCACTTGTATTTTTAATTCATTAATCTCTACTCCTAATGAAGCAGTTGGTAAATAGTCTTTACGGTTTATTTTTGCTGGGTTTTTTTCGTCTCACCTCCCACCGCAACCCCTTCACATTGGTTTTTTCATCGTCTAATAAAAACTTTCCTAACTAGCAACTTTTTAAATGGGTAGGAACCGATAGCACTTACCAAACAATGAAATTCAGTTTCATGATAATCAATGCTAAAATCTTAACTTTCCTAATGCATCAATCCTTACTTTTCTTAACAACCAAATCTTCTATTATTAAAAGGAAATTGGTGAATGATGATTCATCATTCAACTCCTCCATAATGGTACGTTGTGGCCTTCCCACACTTACCAAAACAATTAGTCGCACTTACCAAATCTACTCCTCAACCCACCGCCACTCGCCACTCGCCTTATCCCCTACCATGGTAGCATCAATATCCTCGCCCCTCGCTTCATCCTATCTTCTCTCAAGGCATCCGCCATGGCGCGCTCCATGTCGCCGATCTTCGGGCTTCAGTGAGGCAGCGATTTGAAGCTTTGGGGCTGCAGATCAAGGCCTTATGGCGGCGAACTACATAGTGCCTGTCGGCTCTGGCGGCGGCAGGTCTTCCTCAGCCTTTCTCTCCCGCACGTTCCATCTCCATCGTTCTTTTTGGTTGTCCAGTTTTTTTGGTCCAACGCCTAGAATATGCGTGCACACACCTTCAACCTCCTCGCTCGCTCACGTCTCCCTCCTCTCCTCTCTCTTGCGACGTTGTCGCCACCACAACGCCAGCTCGACTCCTCCCAGTACCAACATCCACCGCTGCCTCGCTATTCTACCCTGCCCGCCGCGGCAAAACCCTACCTAACTCTTTCTCCACGTCATTGATGCCGCCATCGTCAGCCTCCTTCCATGCCTCCTGCGCCCTTTTGTCACACATCCAGAGATATAGGGACTAGATGATTGGAACTAAGCAGGAGCATCTCGTCGCATCTGTCACACACCGAGTTCCAATCATCGAGGTTTATGTGGTCTTGTGTGGTGAGCACAGCGGTTGGATTGATTTCCTTGCCGTTGTTCTACGCCCTCCACTGCATGGGCGAGCAACAGTGGCAATGCGTATGTAGGGCAAGGAAATGGATGCATCATGCATGTGTGTATGCATATTCACTTGCTTGCTATTTCCTTGCTGTCATAGAATAGAGCAGCGGGAGAGGCTTTTTTACTTCCAATTCTTTCAAAACTTGCATATTTTGGCCACTTAAATATGGTTGCCTATTTACTTGATGTGATCTATCTTTTGTTTTTTCCTAAAAATATATATGTTTTGTTTGACTGACCAAAGCGAGTGTGCTTTTCGAAAAGGAGGGAACAAAGTAAACAAACAGAAGCACGTCAATCGTTTAATGATCATTCATTTCAACAAATATATGTGATATTTCCGTGTAAAAGGCCGCCTTCCAAAATTATGGTGATTTGATGTTTCTTTCAACATAATTTTGTTTATAATCTGAATCTCAAGCTAACTATACGTCCTTAAAATGTTGCCAGTTAAGAAGTAGAAATTTAGTTAGTCCCAGTTGGAACCCTAGCCTTGCCCTAGCTCACCTCTCTCTCTCTCTCTCTCTCTCTCTCTCTCTCTCTCTCTCTCTCTCTCTCTCTCTCTCTCTCTCTCTCTCTCTCTCTCTCTCTCTCTCTCTCTCTCTCTCTCTCTCTCTCTCTCTCTCTGCACCTCACTCTCCCGCTCTGGCAATAACCTAGAAGAAGGAGGAGGAAGAAGAAGAACACAATGCACACGGCGAGAGTTTCTGGCGCACGAACGCCACCGCACGAACGGTATTTTTCCCAAGCAACAAACTCGCCCACACATGTTACAACGATCACCGTGGCGATCTTATACCCGGGCCAACGCTGGGCCACGACCCGCACGTCTACCCACTACTCCGCCTGGTCTGGCCTGCTCCGCGTGCCCACGACGCGCTCCCGCTCGCTCTGGCCACGCTGAGCCCGCAATAGACCTGCACGATCACCCCGCCCAGATCGCCAACAGCATGGCCTATGCACACACACGTACGGTGTCCACCCACACGGGCACCCCCGTGCACCACACGCACGCGCACACACAAACACCTACGTCGCAGACCCGACGCGCCCAACGCGCACCCACACACGCGCCTGATGCGTCTAACCCGTGGCCACGTCTTATTCAGCTAACACTCACCCCCTAAGCTGAAACTCAGAGGATTCCAGGCTCGAGGTCGTCGCCGATCTCCACCAGGAGCGCGCGCTCCGCCGCCGGCGCCTTTCGCAGCTTGGGGCACTCGCGCTTGAAATGGTCGCACTCGCTGCAGCTGTAGCAGCGTCCGCACCGCTTGCCTCCGTCGCCCAATGTGTTGTACTACCCGCGCCGTCGTCGTCGTGGTCGAGTCCGCCTCCGCCATGCCGACGCTGCCGATCTGCCCACTGCGCCGCAGTCAGCATGAGCTCCTCACCTTCGCGCCTACCCCCGTCCTGCCCGCGACGCCGGGTCCGTTTGTCGAATGCTTTGAGCCGCCCCAAAGCCTCCTCGTACGCCATCTCTTCTACATTGCAAAATTGTTCAATTCCGGCGACGGCGGGGTAGAGGCGGTCCGGGACCGTGTCCAACATCTTCTTCACAAGCCAGCGTAGTCGAGCACCGCCCCCAGACCTGCATAGCGCGTCGTCATGGTGCCAAGCTTCCCGCATAGTCTATCCAAGTCGTCGTCGTCCGCCATCCGCAGCCGCTCGAACTCGCCGCGGAGCGACGCGAGCCGGGCCGCCCGCACCCGATCAGCGACGACGAAGCGCACCTTGAGGGAGTCCCATACCTCCTTCGCGGCAGGCTTCGTCGACACCGGCAGCAGCACTTCCGCCGACAGCACCCCGAGAAGCATCGCCCGCGCCGTCTTGCTCTTGTCGGCGTGGATCGTCGTGCCCTCCGCCGGAACAACCACCCCCACAGCCCCTAGGCACCAAGAAAAGCTTCCACCTTGATCGCCCAGGAGGTGTAGTTCGTCATGGTCAGTGGTGGGACCGGCAGCGAGAACGAGCCACCACCGCCATTGTGCGGTACGAGTGCCATGGCCGCCAGCGTTCACCTCCGAAACCGGGCTCTGATGCCAATTGTTGGAACCCTAGCCTTGCCCTAGCTCACCACTCTCTCTATCTGTGCACCTCACTCTCCCGCTCTGGCATGAACCGAGAAGAAGGGGGAGGAAGAAGAAGAACACGGTGGACACGGCGAGAGTTTCGGGCGCACGAACGCAACCGCAAGAACGGTATTTTTCCCAAGCAACAAACTCGTCCCACACATGTTACAACGATCACCGTGGCGATCTTATACCCGGGCCAGCGCTCGGCCACAACCCCTCCTGGTCCGGCCCGCTCCGCGCGCCCACGGCGCACTCCCGCTCGCGCTCGCCACGTTAAGCCCGCAACAGACCTGCGCGGTCACCCCGCCCAGGTCGCCAACAGCATGGCCTACGCACACAAACGTATGGTGTCCACCCACACGGGCACCCCGGGCACCACACGCACGCACACACGCACACCTACACCGCGGACCCGACAGGCCCAGCGCGCGCCCACACATGTGCCCGACGCGTCCGACCCATGGCCGCAGCTTATTTGGCCAACAGTCCCTCTACCGAGGATGGAACTCGGCAAACGCATGGCTGAGTTTATTTGGCTTTACTGAGTTCCAAGAAACTCTACTCGGCAATTCCAATAGTAACAACTATCACATGATCCGCCCTAATTGTACGAGCAAATAATATGTATGCATGGTCTATAAAGAAATTTACAACAGAGATTCACTCGCTCATGATTCTACCTAACACGGTCTACTATGCGGGGAGGCGTTTTGGCTCAAAAAACAGTAGAATTTAAAAAAAAAATCTGAAATGTTTCATAGATGTTTGTGTTAGTGTCGCAAGCATGCTTGACAATTTTCATGCAAAACGGAGCAGCAGCGTTTCGTCTGTGAGAAGAACAAATTTGAGTGTGGCATTGTGGGGTAACAATTTATGATTTTGGATGATGTATTATGATGCTGACAACGAGGTTACTGGAGCTCATTAAAATAGCAGTATGAAATAAGCCTGCATATATTTGTTGGTTTTCAATTTATGCCTTTCAACTCAACTGAAATTATTATTTGTTCATTATTTACTGATATTTAACCCCTATTTTCGCAGGCTATATAGAATGATTGCATGTTTTAATCAAGAAGTCCTCAATAGGTGGACTGACTCAAAATGGAGAAACATGCTGGTAGCTTTTCTGTTGATTGTATTAAGCATTTAAGTTCGTAGCAATTCATAACGTCAATATCTTTGGGATGCTTTGTAATATTTTATAAAACTGTGTTTTTTTGGCCTGATCTGGCGTGCTGTCAATAGACGTCCTTACCCATTTCCTTCTCACGTATGGTATGGTTTTTCGGATAGCCTAGACATATGGAGACAATTTGGGAGTGTCGATTCTCTCTCTCTCTCTCTCTCTCTCTCTCTCTCTCTAATAGAATAATGAACAACCGATAAGACTAATATTATAGACATTCTCCTCAGTCCTACCGTGCTTTATTTGACTTTTGTGCTAATACAAGGAAAAATATGTTGTGAACCAGTGAGTTGTGACCTACTCCATCCGTTCCTAAATATAAGTCTTTTTGGAGATTCCAATGTGGACTACATAGGAAGCAAAATGAGTCTATATTCTTAAATATGTATATATATACATCCATACGTAGTTCGTATTGAAATCTCTAAAAATACTTAAATTTAGGAATGGAGGGAGTATATTTTCTGGGCAAGTTTTAGCCTTTTTATTTGCAATTGATGCTGCATGTCATTCACCCTTTCACCCTTATATTTGATGTTAATGTCTGAGTGTATGTCTAATTAGGGTTTCTCTTCAGTTGGTTGGTGCTTGAATATGAGTTGCTCGCTTCCCTTTTAGGCATATCTCCTATTACAACACACCCATTTCCTTTTGAGTTTTATGTGAAAATCCTTTTGAGCCGATACACCAAATATGAAATTACATAACTCAAATAAAATTCAATTTTTTTCAAAAATACAAATAAATGCCAACGAATTTTTGAACAATAAATGTTATCAAAGATTGATATGTCTACCTGTCACAAGAGAGGTAGGAGTAGCATGTTCTAGAAGATGTGTTTTTCTGTAGTACTTTCTAAATTGTAAATTGTATGGTTTCAAGCGCCTAAATCCATATTATGTAATAGTTTGCCAGCCAATTGCATATTGCAATGAAGTTTCTGGTTGGAACATCTTGAAACATTTTTTTAAAGGAAAAAATCCTTCATGTGTTGATTTTAATTAATGGATAATAACAATGCACATGATTCATGCTTTCATGATGCAATCGATTTTAAGAACTAAAAAAAGGCATTCAAGTGTTATTATCATTTGTAATGCATTGCAGAATAAAGAGTTCAATGTTTGTGTACCACCTTCTTTATTTTGTGCATCAGGCGTATAGGGTCGAATTACAATTTTTTTTATCGAAGTACATTGCAAGCGAATTAGATTCCAATTACTTTTTTATTTGTTATTGCCTATCTTTCTATGTATGTAAAATTTTACATGCAACCAATACAAATTTTCAAATGCTCGTGGCAACTCACAGGCAGTCTACTAGTTTTAAATAAATGGCTAGTTTGATATTTTCACTATGTTTCCTAAATCAGCGACAATTAATATGGGCCAGAGGGAGTATTTCCTGAATACGAACAATGTTAGCGAGTTTAATTTTGTTATGAATTTAAAAATGTTCATAATTGTTTCATGACTTTGAAAAAGATGTTCAAGAATTAAGAAGTCCACGAAGTCAAAAAAATCATAGTTTTCTAAAAAATGTTCATAAATTCGAATAAGATCCACGTGTTTGAAAAACTGTTCCTGACTTTGAAAAATATTTGTTAATCATGCAAATATATGTGAATTTCTAAAAATATTCATGAATTTTACAAATGTTCTCCAGTATGAAAAACGTTAGCAAATTCTAAAAAAGTCCACGAGTTTAAAAATGTTCGTCCATGATAAAATGTTCATGAAAATGAAAACTTATACTCAAATTTGACAAAATTTTCAAGGATAAAAAGTTTTGGAATTTGCAAAAACTGTTCCAAACTTTTAAAATTATACTAGTTAAAAAATTGTTCTTGATTTTATTCTTAACGAATTATAATATATTCTCCCCAATCTGAAAAATGTTCATGAATTAGAAAATGTCCATGAAATTCTAAATTTTCACGGATCGGAAAAGTATTCATGAGTTTTAAATATGTGAAAGAGTTATTTATTTTTGTGAATTAAAAAAATCTTCATTTATTTAGAAAATGTTCATGAACTACAGAAATATTATTTACTTTTAATATGTTCACGGATTTAAAAATAATCACAAATTTAAAAAAGTCAAGAATTTGAAAATGATAATGAAATTCTAAAAAAAATCACCGGTTTGACTAATGATTTTAAATCTAGTTTATGAAATTAATAAAATATACACGAATTTCAAAAACATTCACATGATTTGAAAATATTCATGAAATTTTAATATATTTTATTGAAAAAATGTTCACAGATTTAAAATATATTCAGAAAATATAAAAACAATGAATTATTTATTTTGAATTATTTAGTTAATCAGATAAAGACAATAAAAGGATCAAAAAAGTAATTAGAAATAATACAACAAATAGAAAACCACCACAGAAACACAACGAAGAAAAAACCCAACTAGAAGATTCTAAAACTAATGGGAAACTACCCAAAACCGCTCCCCGAGCACTTCTGCTGCTCCCACTAAGGGTATCCACAATGTCTAGCCAAATGCCCGTGTCAATTGATAACATAGCTTTTGACATCACTGAAAACTATTGTGGAGGATGACGCCAAAGCCAAAAAAGTGGGAAACCAAAGCTCCCTGAAGCGCCCATGCCAAACTGATTGAATGAATAAAAAAAGTAATATCTCCCCTATTTTCCCCTTCTTCGGCTTCAGCACTTCTATCTTCTCACGTATTTTACGTTAATTTGTGTCAGAGATGGGACCCACATGGCAAGTTATATGGCAATGGCTACATTGTGAAGGACCAATGAATTTGAAACCCATGCCATATGTGTTTTTTTTAACCTATAACTTATTCATACTCATAATAGTTATAGGTATACCGATTTGAACCTAAGATCCAAGAAGATACAAAGTAACTCCGATGACTAAGAATTACAGTGAAATCTCTTGGAAACGCCTTCACGATATCAATCTTTACTCGAAGAAATACTCCAAAAATTTCGGTGAAGAGACTGCAATTGGACGGGAGCAACGATGTTGTTACTCTTTCACCGGCACGAACATTACCAATAAGGGTTTTTTAAAGCGTCTTGAGTCGCCCATCCAAAAAGATGAGAAGTCTTAATCGATGAACGTACTTGGGCTAGGGATGATCACATAGAAGTGCATACTGTTGAATCACAATATCTTTACCACGGTGTCGATGAAAAAAATTCACCTCCACATAAAATCAAACCAACAAAAAGAGCTTGACACAGCAACATAAACTCACCAGATTCGAATAATCGAACCCGCGAGGACAAAAAACACTCTAACCTCATGGCACCGCCAAAAAAATGAGAGAAGATTTATTCTCACAAAACTATGATGATCACTAGACGTTCTCGAAGAACAAAGAGGTCTTGAGGATCCGAGGTCCCCCCCACCTCTCAATGCCAAGATGGCAGCCGGGGACAGGGGTCCTAAATATCTCATATGACGGCGGCACGAGATACCCTCAGGATATGCCATATGTGGGTTTTTTAGGGATATGCCATATGTGTTTTTTTTAGAGGATGCCATATGTGGTTGTGTGTCAGATTTGGCTTTTTTTAGAACAATGGTCAGATTTGGCTATGGCACACATCGTGGATGCCTTAATGGACCGGGTTATCAAAAGCACACGTCTCAGGTCTTTATTTTCAGGCCCGACAGCTCCAAAAGCCCACACAAAAGCCATCTGGTGGTGCTTTATCTATACTACTTATAAAAGAGCAAACATTATCTTCTCTAAGTGCACCTCACAAAACGTATACGGATACATCACCACCACATGATTAGTCCCACTAAACTCAATCTAATGGCTAGCCTTAACCTAATCTATTCTCTGTGTGCACTTAGCAATTTACATTGACTGACCGTACTCCACCGTGAAGGAAAATATGAAAGTCCACGCCTGGTCAATTAGGAAACTATAATCACGGACACATCCTATTAAGAAACTAATCACGGGCGCATCTAATTATTAGGAAACTAATCACAAACGCATTCTATTATTATGAAACTAATCACAGGTGCATCTTATTATTAGGTAAATAATCACGCGCATCCTATTAGGAAATTAATCACGGACGCATCTAATCATTAGGAAACTAATCACGGACTCATCCCATTAGATAACAACGCATCTAATTATTAGGAAACTAATTGCGAGCGCATCCTATCGTCTCCTATCAGGGAATCACGATCGCGAGTCGCCTGCCGTCACCAGCCCACCATCCACGCGAGCCACAGTGGGAGACACGCGAGGAGGAACTGCGGCTTCCTCCGAACACACACACGTGACGTCGCTGCTTTCGTCTTCTGCCTTGAGGCCAGATCACTTTTCTAATGACTGCAACAACTTCATCCACGTCCTGGCATGCTCTCCGGGAACCACCGGCATCCGCCTCGACTTCAGCTCCGTCCACAACTCCCACGCTGACAACCACCCACCGCCGACGCCCTTCAAGTGGGGACCATGCTAGCATTTTTTTTTGTCTTGTTTTCACAGCTGATTCTATGCAGTCAAGACATCTCTACACTTCTCTATCTGACAATGGCTTCCTCTTTTCAACAAACCATAGAGGTCTCTTCCCACTATTGTGGTTGACACTCAATTGTAAAAATAATTCTTAACTAGAGTTTGTGTGATTATACTTGCATAAATCTGTGCAAACGGAGAATCATGATGAGTCTTTTAAATAATTTTGAGTTTTATACATTGGGAACACTAGGTGGTCTCTTAATACAGGAGACATGTTGATTGAGGAGAAACAATATTTCAAATTATTTATACGAGTTGGGAATAAGAGATTGTGTATTTTATAGGGAAATTTAAAATTTATGAATAAGTTGTCTTGTATTAAGTTTAGTATAATGTGTTAATTCAAATAGACGCGTGTTGCACGTGCACACTTATTAGTTTAAATAGACGTGCGTTGCACGTGCACACTTACTAGTGTAGAAGATTGGCAAACCCTAGACGCGCCGCCATCTCGCCCACTGTGCACCGGACAGCCTCTTCCCCTTTCACCTTCGACGCCTCCCCCGCGACCCCCCTCCCCGAGGTGAAACCACCAGCATAGCTGACTCCCAAAATCGAAAGTCAATGGTGAGTACTGTCTGTTTGCTAAGCGTTGTTTCTCGCCTGCATATGTCGTTTTAGCTGAGTATCAGTTATGCACGCAGATCGTCATGAGTGGGGCAAGTTCTAGCGGTCGCAATCAGGAGCAAAATGTTCCAATGTTTGTGCCTTTTCTTTTATGGCATGTTTTCTTTTTAATCTGTGACAAGACTCCTTAGTCGCTAAGTATCCACTTCTTTTTGAAATTGTCTGCAGGGACTCTGCAGATCTAAGGAACCTCCGCAGATCTGTCGACAGTTCTCTTGTTTCGATTCGTTGCGAGGTAGAGAGTAAGACAACGCCAGGGAAGATGATATCTTCTAGGGTGGCAGGGACCATTCTTCAAGCTACGGGACGGCTTTGCCACATAGCAGCTCCAACTTTTGTCCTAAACGAATTTGACTCTTTTGAATTCGTTTTTCCTGGCTGCCAAAGATCGAAACAATTCCTTAAGAGTGAACTCCGAGTTCATCATGATGTTTTCCATACTGGTCTCCGGAAAGTTTCTGTGATTACCATTCCAAAAACTCTTGTTGCATACAACTTGGGACTCATGACTGCAGTAGTCTTTTCTGAAGATGAAGTTTCCAGGAACGATTTAGTATATATTCATTCGGTTCGTTATTGTGGTGGAACTTTTTGTACTGGAGGCAAAGTGAAGTACGAAGCTTTCTGAACCTGAATTTTCGTTTTTTGTTTTGTTTTTTATTTATTCTAATGAGGTCTAATTATTAAAATCAGCTCAACAACTTCGGATGGGTTTCATACTTGCTGTGCTCCCGAACCCTCATCATTTTTAGGCGGAAGAATCTTCAACAGAAGTGGGAAATTAGTTGGTATCTGTTATGGTCATGAAGGGCTTCTTTTCGCTATGAAGGTACACAACAAGGTAGGTATACTTAAACATACCTATCCAGGAACAATATGCACCTTTTTTGTATACCGTTGGATCACATCTGACTTCTTATGTTGATTTGGCTCAATGAATTATTTGGTTTGACATGTTAAGCGATGCGCTGAGATTACATGCATATTTCCATCGGCCAATTGATTACTTCCTCTAATAATGTTGCACATGCATACCCAGCACGAATATTATGTTGACTACTTTCGAAAGTAGTTGCATGCCGTTGGTACCATAGAACTATCAAAATATAATTTATGTGTCTCATTTATTTACCTCCATCAGCCAATTAATTACTTTCTACAATAATGTTGCATGTGCATACCCAGTATGGCAATTGATTACTTTCCAAATATTTTTGCATGCCATTGGTACTTTGGTAATATCATAATTATATAATTGATGTGTGTCGTCTATTTTACCTGCTTGAGGGCAACACATTTAGTTTAATTTCGAAACTTGTTGTGTATAGTTTTGATGGAAATTATTCAATTTAGGACAATAGAGAGATGTTTTGGCATTGGGTATGTTAGGATTTGTTGTCAACAATCTAGATATATAATCAAACTAGAATGTTCAACATTTATCAAATCTATTTTGTGAACGTGATTTAAAGCATGGTCCAAATGTTTTTTTGATGATTTTTTTCAAGGCGTAAATCATGCCAATTATATGGACATGTTTAGTCGGGATGCATGCTTAATTTTATTTGAAATACCCAGCCACATATGTACTCTTTCACCTAAAAAACAAATATATACCTTGTGCATAGGTTAGAAGACCACAAATATATACCTTGTGCATAGGTTAGAAGACCTAGCTATATGTTTTTAGAGATGCACATAAATTATATGCAAACATGGTGTATGATGTCTCAGATACCCCCCTCTAAATGAGGGTATATACTTGCACTACAGTGAGCATGCAATAAGTTGGGTGTGTAAGAACTTGATTTAAAGCAATGATATTTATTGATTCATTAATACCATCCATCTGATCTTGCAGACGCCCACAGAAATTATTCGAAGAATTGGTCGGTCTTCTCATGGGTTTTAATTGTCTATCAATCATCCTATAAACTGCCGGATCTTATGTTAATTTTCAGTAGTAACATGTTATTACTTGTAGGAACAAAAATGATTTATAAATTATGTAGCATCAATATTATTGGTATTGACATTTGGAGAATGTCTAATGTAATTGCCTAGTTGGCAGTGTTAATTTGCGAGTTGTTGTCAATCTTAGTGTCTCATTTCTATTTGGTCGCGCTTTGCATACTATGCTTTGTTTGACAAATACGCATTGGTTTTGTCCTTGCTGTATAAACTGTTCATCTAGATAAATTGTTGTATATCTTCTGCTTAGTTTTAGAGGCTTGTATATGTTCTGCTCAGTTTTCGAGGATCTAGATAAATTATTGTATATCATCTACGCAGTTCTAGATCTAGATACTATGCTCAGTTTATAAAAAAAATTCCAAATGCATAAATTGTTTTGGAGGGAGACGCATGCCTTTTGTCCTTATTGGTTTAAGCGCCCGGCGCGCCGGCCGAACTTTGGGCCGGACGCGCGCGGACGTTCGATCGTGGGGGCATCACGTGGAGCGTGACCCCACCTTATCCCTTCTTTCTTTTTTGCGTTGACTTAGGCTACATGTCGTACTCCCATCATCGCGCTCCCAGCGCGCTTCTGTGTTAACCGTCGGTATCTCCGCTGCTCCCCTGTGCGACTGGGCGCCAGCGAGCTGCTACCACACATGGCCGGAGTACGAACTGGAGTGCTCTTCGGCGAGATGCCACCCCGCACGCGGCGTGCAAACCGTCGCTACCTCTCTTGCGTGACTGGGCGCCGGCAAGCTGTTACCACATATGACTGGAGTACGAACCAGAGTGCTCGCTGGCGAGATGCTACCCCGGACGCGGCGTGCAAACCATAGCTAGCAAAGCTGGAAACACCGAGAGCTTTTTTTGCTGGAACAACAACGTTTCAACCGGTGTCATGATTTGCTGGAACCAGTGTCTTTTTTTGTTGGAACCGTAAACATTTTTTGCTACCATCTCTTTTGATTTGCTAGACCAGACCAAGTTTTGCTACCACTGTATCTTAATTTTGCTGGAAGCAGCCTAGGTTTTTGCTACAACCGTCTTCTGGTTTTGCAACGGCGGCCATTTTTTGCGACCGGCGACGGCGAGGGTGGCCATTTTTGCTAAAACCGTGTCAAATTTTTGCTACTATCATCTATGTGTTTTGCTACATCCATTCATGAGGCCATGGTGCTTTTTTACGATTGAGATGTGACAGACGACGACGAGGACGACATTTTTGTTGCAATAACCTTGTTTTTTGCTACATCCATTCACGAGGCCATGTTGCTTCAAGCGCGACGGCGAGTTTCGGCGGCGTTTTTGCTACAACTGTCTTTGAAATTTGCTATGTCTAGGGCTGGAATTCGAGCCGAGTCAAGCCAGCTCGGCTCGACTCGCTAAAGCTCGTTTCATTAACGAGATAGCTCGACTCGACTCGTTACTATAACAAGCTCAAATCAAAGATTGGCTCGACTCGTATAACTCGCGAGCTGGCTCGTTTAGCTTGTTAAGCTTGTTAATGATATGAACATAAAATCAAGCTTATGAATATGATATAAATGATTACTTGGGAATGTAAAATGTATATATTAAACATGTACTATGTTCACAAACAATTGTAAGCATGTACAAGCTTAACTTACAATTGTCGGTACCATCAAGTCAGTACCATGTACATGACCATTGGCCACAAACAATTATGCATGACCACAATGATCAACAAGTTAGTAAGATATACATGACCAAACAATTGTAATTTCCTTGAACGTCTAGACATTGTGTTGTGCACCTGGGACGCAGGGTGCTTGGCTGATTTTTTGTACTGAGCCTAACGAGTTATACGAGTACTCGTGAGATCGGCTCGTTTAACTCGTTCTATAAACGATCTTAAACTAAAGCTTGGCTCGACTCGTTATTCTTCGAGTTCGAGTCGATTCGAGCCGAGTCACGAGCTACTCATTTAGCTCGCGAGCTTCGAGCTTCTTTTTCCAGCCCTAGCTACGTCCGTTCATAGATTAACTGCAACCGCGGCGAGTTGCGACGGCGACGGAGTTGGGATGTGTTGATGGCCGCCAATTAGCTGCGACCGCGGCGAGTTGCGACGGCGACGGAGTTGGGATGTGTTGATGGCCGACGGAGATGGAGTTGCGACGGCTTCATAGCCTAGTTGCGGCCGATGGCGGAGGTGGCTAGCTGCCATCCGCGGCGGGGCTGGTGTGGCGAGGTGCAGCCTGCTGCGGTCAACGGCCGGCGGGGGGCGTCCTGCGGTACGGTGCAGCGAGGGGCGGGTGCGGTGCGGAGGATTTTCTCAAAGGGATCTCGCGCAGATCTGATGGCCCTGGCTCGCGCATCGAACGTTGGGCTGGCATGCCGGCGCAGATCGGCGCCCTATTTTAAGGGTCTGTCTACATGCCATCTAGATGTGAGATCTCACATCTAAGTATGACATCATCAATTATTTGTGACATGTTTGTTTGTTTGTTTTTGTCAGGATCGCTAACCTCGCTCTCACGTACCGCCCAGTTGGGCTCGCTCTCACGTATCTAACGTCCAGCCCAAATGTTTGCTTCTGTCATGATCCTTAGTCCAGCCCATCACTAACGTGGCTCACGACTCCCACTTGGGCTGCTCCAACAAAAACAACGATCGTGAGAACAACAATCGGTTGTACCTTGCATCACACTAACCTTAAGAAACTACACAAAAAGCATGTACGTCCCAAAAAAGCATCTTCGTTGGCATTAAAGATACTTTCTTCTTTTCAAAGATGAAAGTGCATACAGGTAAAAAGCTTACATTTTTCAAGTAAATATTTTAATAAAAGTTGATGAATTTAAATATTAGGCACTACTTTGAAAAATGTCCGTGAACTTGGCGAGTACAAAAAATGTTCACAAGTTTGAAAAATGAAGAATCTGAAAAAATACTCATAAGATCCAAAAATATTTGTGATTTCAAAAAAAAATCACGAGTTCAATTTTTTTTGTCGATTCAAAAACTGGTCGTGAATCTAGAGCCCAGTTGTGAGTCACAGATGATCGACTTGCAATTGAGGAGGCAACAAAAAACTTCAAAGCTTAGTTGCAAGTCGATGGTGGACTTGCAACTTGGGCAACAAAAAAAAAATTCAAACCCGGTTGTGAGTAGAGGGTGGACTTGCGATTTAGTGTGAACAAAAAAACAGGGACAATATTTGTAATTCCGTAAAATATGAACTATTTTTGAAATCCTGAACAATTATTTGAAATGTGATATATTTTACAAAATTCAAGCATTTTCTGAAAACATGAAACCTGCCCCAAACCCACTAATTATTTTCAAAACAGGGGCTTTTTTTTAAACTCCGGAACATGTTGAAAATATGTCAAGTTTTTTAAACAAAACAAAAACCTTTTGGATTTATGAATAATTTTTTAAAATGGGCACATGTTTGGAACACTCGGAACATTTTTTGAAAGCATGAACGTCTTATGAAAACGCTTACATTTTTGGGATTTGCGAACAATTTCTAAAAGGAGAAACATTGTTTCAAACATCGAAACTTATTTAAAAAAACATGAATATTTTTCAAACTTGCGGACATCTTTAAGTAAAATATGAACCTATTTTGATATTTTCGAACTTAAAAAAACAAACAAATTTGGGAAAACCAAAGAATTTTTCAAATCTCATACACTTTTTTTTAGCAAAAATGAACATTTAGGAAAACTGTGAATTTGGTAAAAATAAAAAAGAAACAATAAATGAATAAGAAAAAGGAAACAAAATTAGATTTTTTGAAAAAGAGAAAACAGGAAAAGAAAGACCAAAAAAGGAATGAACTGGGAAAAACTGTGAAGAAAACAAACAAACAAGACGGATCCTAGCTAATTGTGCCGATCCATTTGTAATTTGCTCGCTACTCACCTTGTGCGAAATATCGGCATTTCGCCGCAGTGAGTGGCGTATCGAGAGGTGGGCTTGCAGCCGACACGACACAACATCTATGGGCCCACTTGTGAGTCAATGGTCTTGCAACGGGGTTGGAAATAAGTACATGCCAGGTTACGATTCAAGGGGCAGGCTTGCAACCGGGAAGACAACAACATCTATGGCCCCAATTGTGAGTCGTGGGATGGACTTGCACGTCAGACAACACTTACTAGTCGAGGAATGAAGGGGGATTTGCAACCATGACAAGGATAAGTGCGGGCCCAGTTGCGAGTCGAGGGGGGAGGGGGACTTGCAACTGGTGCAAAAATAAAAAGTATGGGCCCGGTTAGGAGTCGAGAGCAGACTTGCAACGAGGTTGAAAACAACCAGGAGCCAAGTTGCGAGTCTGTGGGATTGGCTTACAAGTGGGAAAGACAACAACACCTACGGGCCTAGTTGCTAGTCGAGGGTTGGGCCTAGTTGCTAGTCGAGGGTTGGGCCCAGTTGCATATCAAGTATGAACTTGCAATTGGGATAGAAAAAATGTGCCCCAAATTGCATGTGAGGGGTAAAGTTACAACTAGGACAAAAAAAGGTCAGCCCTTGGTTGCGAGTTGACGATGGACTTACAACTGAGACAAAAAAGGTTGGGTCGCAGTTGCGAGTTGAGCGTGGGATTGCAACTTGGACAAAAAAGGTCGGACCCCAAGTGCGAGTCGAGTGTGGACTTGCAATTGGAACAAAAAATTTCGGGCCCCGATTGTGAGTGGAGGATGGACTTGCAACTGGGACGAAAAGAAGGTCGAGGCCTAGTTGCGAGTTGAGGGTGGGATTGCAACTAAGACAAAAAAAGATCGGGCCCCAGTTGCGAGTCGAGTGTGGATTTGCAACTGGAAAAAAGCTCGAACCCTAGTTGCAAGTCGAGGGTGGACTTGCAACTAGGACAAAAAAGGCTGGGGCCTAGTTGCGAGTCAAGGATGAACTTGCAATTGGGACAAAAAAAGTCACGCCCCAGTTGTGAGTCGAGTATGGACTTGCAACTAGAAAAAAGAGTATTGGGCCCGAGTTGCGAGTCAAGGGCGGACTTGCAACTAAGACAAATAAAAGTTCCAGACCTAGTTGTGAGTCAATGGTGGACTTGCAGCTGAGACAAAAAAGGATGGGCCCAGTTCCCAGTTGAGATGGACTTGCAACCTAAACAAAAGGAATGTCGGGCCCAGTCACGAGTCAAGGGTTGGATTGCAACTGGGCCAAAAAAAGGTCGGTCCCCAATTGCGAATCGGGGGTGGACTTGCAACTGGAAAAAGGTCAGGCCCTAGTTGCGAGTCAAGGGTGGACTTGCAACCGGTATAAAAAGGTCAGGTCCTAGTTGCGTGTCAAGGTTGGACTTGCAACTGAAAAAAAAGGCCAAACCTTGAGTTGCGAGTCAAAAGTGGACTTGCAACTGAGACAAGGATATAAAACTATAATACGAGTTGCGAGTTGAGGGTGGACTTGCAATTGAGATGAAAAACAAAACACATCCCAGTTGCGAGTCGAGGGTGGACTTGCAACTGGAACAACAACAAACTATGGGACCAACTGTGAGTTGAGGGTGGACTTGCAACTAGGACAACAACAAACTATTATTCCAGTTCCGAGTCGAGGATGGACTTGCAATTAAGATAACTACGAAATGGTGACCTAGTTGTGAGTCAAGGGCCGACTTGCAACCGGGATGAAACGAACTACGGTCCCAGTTGCGATTCAAGGGTGGACTTGCAACTAGGATGAAAAACAAAAAAAATGCCTATTTGCAAGTCGAGGGTGGTCTTGCAACTGGGAGAAGTATGAGCCCCATTGCTAGTCGAAGGTGAACTTGTAACTCAGACAACTACGAAACTACAAGCCCATTTATGCATCAAGGGCCGACTTGCAACCGGGATGAAACAAACTATAGTCCTAGTTGTGAGGTAATGGTGGACTCTCAAATGAGATGAAATACAAAACACATGCCCAGTTGTGAGTCAATAGGTGGGCTTGCAACTAGGATAAAACAAACTACAAGCCTAGTTGCGAGTCGAGGGTGGACTTGTAGCTGAACAACTTTATTAAACTATGATACGAGTTGTGAGTTGAGGGTGGACTTGCATCTGAGATGAAAAACAAAACACATCCCAGTTGCGAGTCGAGGGTGGACTTGCAACAGGGACAACAACAAACTATGGGCCCGGTTGCGAGTCGAGGATGGACTTGCAACTGGGAGAACGACAAACTATAATCCTAGTTGCATATCTTGTGTGGAGTTCCAGCCGGGCCAATAACAAACTAAAAAGGTGAGCTGTGAGTTGAGAGTGGATTTGCAACTGGGATGAAAAGAAAACACGTGCCGAGTTGCAAGTCAAGGGTGGAGTTGCAACCGGCACAACTACGAGCCCAATTGTGAGTCGAGGGTGGACTTGTAACTGGGACAACTGCGAAACTACGAGTCTAGCCGCGAGTTAGGGGTCGACTTGCAAGTAGGACAAACAAACTACATGCCTAGTTGCGAGTCAAGGGTGGACCTGTAACTGGGTTAAAAAATAAAACACACGCCGTGTTGTGAGTCAAGGGTGAGCTTGCAATAGGTTAAAAAAATACGGACCTAGTTGCGAGTCGCGGGTGGACTTGCAGTTAGATCAACTACACAAAACGACGGGCCTAGTTGCAAATCGAGGGTGGACTTGCAACTTGGGCAACTACACAGGACTACGGTATGAGTTGCGAGTCGAGGATGGACTTGCAACTGAGAGAAGTATACAAAACTGCGATATGAGTTGCGTGTCGAGGGTGGACATGCAATTGGGATAACAAAACAATGGCCCTAGTTGCAAGTCAAGGATGGAATTGCAACTGGGACAACTACGGAATTACGAGGCCAGTTGCGAGTCAATGGTAAACTTGCAACTAGGATGAAGCAAACTATGGTCCTAGTTGCGAGTTAAGGGCAGATTTTCAACTAGGACAGATACACAAAACTATGATACCATTTGTGATTTTCGAGGGTGGACTTGCAACTGGGACAATAAAAAATTACGACCCCATTGGTGAGTCTAGCATGGACTAGTAACTGGGATGAAAAAAATAAAACACATGCCTAGTTGCAAGTCGAGGGTAGACTTACAACTACGACAACCACGAGCCCATTTGCGAGCCGATGATGGACTTGCAACTAGAACAACTATGGAACCATGAGCCGCTGCAAGTGAAGGGTCAACTTACAACTAGGATGAAACAAACAATCACCTATTTGCAACTCAAGGGTGGACCTACAATTGTAATGAAAAACAAAAAAAGGGTTCCGTTTGAGCTAATCATGGGTTTCCAACTCAGACAACTATGAGCCCAAATTGTGAGTCGAGGACGTACTTGCAACTAGGACAACTATGAAACTACGGGCTCCATTGTGAGTAAAGGGTCGACTTGCAATTAGGATGAAAAAAATTATACACCTAGTTACGATTCAAGGGTGGACCTGCAACTGGGATGAAAAAACAAAAAATGGACCTAAATAAAAGAGTTGACAAATAAGATAGCACGACGACGCGAGACGTGCCACCGTAGGACGCACGCCGACAAAAGCAAAGCGGGATGAAAAATTGGACAAAAAAATTACAGCAAATAGATCGGACATACCATAACATAGATGAGACATTTAAGGTGTTCAATTATTTTTGAAATTATTCATGAATTAGAAAAGCAAATTAAAAAATCTCTTCACAAATTTAAAAATTGTGAATTTTAATAAGTGTTCGCACACTTCAAAAGTGTTCACGTACTAAAAATATCATGAATTGAGAAAATGAAAAGGAGAAAAATTGAAAAAATCATGAAATTTAAATGAAAAAAATGATATTTTAATTTTGATTTTACAAAAGAAATTAAGTAGTCCAAAAAAAAAGAAAACCATTGGTTGGCTGATAATTCACACATCTTTTACATTTCTCCACGGTGCATTGACTAAAAAAATAAAAACATACACAACCAAATTTCTCATCTAGATGATAATTAGTAAATCCGTGAAAGAAAATCTCTGCAGCAGAGAAAAACGCACACAAACGGCCTAGCACAAGAAACGATGAGACAAACAACGAACATTTGCGCAAAAATGATCAGGTTGGGCAAACTGTGCTAGAAAACAAATCTTAGAGCAACTCCAATAAGATGACCCATTTTGTCCGTTTAGATCATCCGAACACAAAAATTGGCCCAATGGCACGACCCACGCGGACAAAGCGTCTGCCTGTTGTCTGTCCCGACTTAAACTGGGCTTAAATTTGAGCCACAAATGAGTCCGCGACGGACAAAAGCGGATGCTCTCGTCGCTTGCTCTCGTCCGCTCCTGTCCTCTTGTATCCGGTCTGGTCCCACCTTTCAGCGACCCACAAGGACATAACTACCGGACTAGTACACCGGCGTAGGCTGCGGCCGCGGCGCGGGAGGAAGCCAGCAACTGCGGCGGTGCAGGCGCGTCTGAAGGAGGCAACGGCCGCGGCAGGGCGGCCGGCCGGCGGTGCGCGCCACATTTGGAGAAGGCAGCAGCTGCGCCGGGGCGGGCAGCCGGGAGTGCAGGCCGCGTCTGTATGAGGCAGCGGCTGCAGTGGGGCGGGCGACCGGCGGTGCCGGTGGTGCAGGTCGCGGCGGCACGTGAGGAACACGGCGGCGGCGGAGGAACACGGCGGCGCGGGAAGAAAGCTCCACACCGGCAGCCTCGCTGCGGCGGCGGAGGAACACGACGACGCGGGCAGCACGGGTACGCACGGGGAGGCGAGGGCGAGCTCGAGCTCTGCTGCGATGGCGGACGGGCTGGCGAGCGGGTGCGGCGGCAGGGCGAGCGCGAGCGCGTGCCACTGCGCGAGCGGCAGGAGGGCTAGCTAGCTACGGCATGGCGCGGGTGGGCAAGCTAGCTAGCTAGCCGCTGGTGACGAGCACGGCTGCGGGCGGGCGGGCGCGGGCGCGGCCGGAGTGCTGGACGGTGAGTGTTGTTGCTGGTGCGGGGCGGGCGAGCCGGACATGATGGATTTTTTTGGCATAGTGCGTTGGGTACCTCCACGGATTGAGTGTGTCCACTTTATATCCGCTAGGCGGACATGCGACTTAAGCGGATAAAATAAAGAACAAGTCAAAAGCCCAAAAGAAGGAACAGACGCCCGCAGAACAAAGGCACGAGAGACTTGTGTACAAAAATCTGAATCTTACCGAGGTCAACATGACGCGAAGCAGCGTGCGAGGGACAAGATCACATTGCATGAATTTTAAAGACAAACAAGATCCAACGGTTTTAAACTTAAATGTAAGATAAGTATTTCGCATCTAGATGTGGAATAGCAAAACTGTATTTTAAACTACTCCTTCCATTCATATATATAGGGCCTAATGCGTTTTTTGAGATTGCCTTTAACTATTGATAAAATTAATAGTATATGAGATGTGTAATGTGAAAATTATATCATTGAAAGCTCCTTTGACGTATGAATTTGACAGTATGCTTTGTGTAGCTTGCATGTCATATATTATTAGGAAATTTGGATTTTGTGATCAGATCCGAACGCTTTTGCTGCCGCTTGATCCGCATCGCAAGCGCTGCGATTGCTTGGTTTTTTTTCTGCAACATGTACGGATGACTCGCTTGATCACGCTGGTGGGGGCGATCCACTAACCACTCCAACATACTTAGTTGCGTGTTAACTTGCATAAAGCTAACTATTTGACCCTGATTTTTACTACTGCATATACTATAATCATTTTCCGATTTTATTTCCATGAGTTCTCTCTAGTTCATGCTGTTTTTCTACTTTATGATGTAAGTAGGTATCTCCGTCAATGCCAGGATGATGGCGAGGGTGGTTCTGGTGATGTGATCAATGAGTCTTCTAAAGGATATACAGTCCCATAGGAGATGTTGATGAGGGGGGGGGGGGGGGAGGGGGTGGAGGTCGTCCGTACATGATAATTGACGCACAAAGACTGTGGTAACTTTAGCATGAGCTGAAAGAAGTTGTTCAAACATACCATCAGGTAATTTCTATGTGAATAGCATGGTACTTTTATGCACCGCAGACGTGATAACTTACGTGCAAACACGATTGTAATTTTTAAACTAGAAAAGTTGATGAAATATACCTCCCGTAGTTTACGTGAGAATAGGATGATAATTTATACACAAAAGACATGATAACTTACGCGCAAACACTGCGATAACTTTTTGACCCAAAATAAAAAGTTGACGAAATATACCTGAATAAGTTATGTGTGAACAGGATCGTCATTTACACATCATGGGCCCAATAATTTACGTACAACCCCACTTTTTGCCTCGGGTAAAAAAATTGTTTGAAACATCCTCCGTAACTTTTGTGTACATGGTCATTCACATACCACAGACTTGATAACTGATGTACCCCTCATCTGGTAACTTTCACTGGGGATACCACGGTAACCTTTTGTGTAATAAAAATGATATTTATACATCACAAACCTGATGGCTTACATACATTGGGCCTGGTAACTTTTCCATCCGGGGTGGGGTGGGGTGGGGGTGGGGGTGGGGTTTATGAAACATAGACTTACATAATTTCTTTTTGTGAATATGATGATAATTTACGCACAACAAGTCTGATAACTTAGGTACAAACACTGTCATAACTTTGAATGAGGGAGGGGGTGTTGTTGAAACAGAGCTGATAACTCGTGTGTATTAGCATGTTAATATACGCACACTAGAGCTGAAAACTTACTTAGCCCAGGCGTGGTAACTAACTTTGACTTAGGGGGAAATGTTATTGAAAAACACACTCAATAACTCATGTGTACTAGCATGGTAACATACACACAGAAGAGCTGATAACTTACTTAGCCTAGGCGTGGTAACATTTTGATCTAGAAAAAAGTGAAAAACACACTCGATAACTCATGTGTACCAGCATGGTAATATACACACAGAAGAGTTGATAACTTACTTAGTCCAGGCGTGGTAACATTTTGATCTAAAAAAAGTTGTTAAAAAATACCATGATAGCTCACGTGTAAATAACATGGTAATATACGCACAACAGAGACTTTTTGACAAAAAAACTCGTTGGAATATACCAACATGGGTCCTACTTTTGATATTCCCGCCGCGTCAAAAAAATTATGTTGGAACGACTTTTTGATCAGACCAACGTTTTTGAGGTAGAAAAAGTTGAGTTTCAAAATAGGAGAATGTAGGATGACATTAGCTTTTTATGTCCTCTACTGTATGCATGCATGTGGGGAGAAGGTAAGAGAAATCATTTTTATACCCGGTAGCTTTTGTGGAAATAACCTGATAACTTATGTATCATAGGTGTGATAACTTACATAGCATATGCATGGTAACTTTTTGCTTGAAAAAAAATCGTCGAAATATACTAACATGGGATCTTGTTTCAAAAGTCTCGTTGCGACGAATCTTTTATGTGTATACAGTTTTTCGATCGGAGCAACGATTTGAACTACAAAACATTTTGAATTTTAAAACATAGAGAAATCTTTGCTGATGTCAGCAATTTTGTCTTACATGCATGTATGCATTTTTGGGGGCACATTAATAAAATGAAAGGAGAAGCTCGAGCGAGGGTACATCCAAGAAATTTAGAGATCGTTCGGAGCTGTTGCTTAAGAACATAACGTTTGGTATTTAGCAGCTTCCATATTATTAACATGTGGTCAAAGTTAGTCTCAAAAAACGCATTATGCCCTATATAGATCGATAGAGAGAGTAGTCAAATCAATAACCCATCTGAACCAATTTATATTGCTTAAGAGCATCATGACAGTCCGGTCACTAGGAATAAATTAATTAAATTAATTAGGGTATAATCACCGGTTAGGTCGGTTGCTTAGTTTGGCAACCGCTCTTTGTAAATCGCCTTTGTACAATCAATGAGATTACTATTCCATCCTTCGAACACCACAGTCCGGTCGGTAGCCATAAATTAATTAAATTAATCAAGGGATAATCATGGGTTATGTCGGTTGCTTAGTTTGGCAACCGCTCTTTGTAAACCGCCTTTGTACAATCAATGAGTACAAAGCCAAAACTGCGCGCTGCAGCACTGCATGGCCAGATCATCCGGACCGGGGTCCAGATCATCCGGCCGGGGGCCGAAAAATTGAACAAAGCAACAAAAGCTAAAAGTTGAAGCCGGATGATCTGAGTCAAGTCCCGAATGATCCGAGTAAAGGCCGGACAATCCGGGAAATCGTCCGGACGTCCGGACAAGTTTTTCTACTGTAGACTTTAGAAAACGGCCAGAAACACTCTCAAGATGGCCCCATATTGTAAAGTGTTCAACAGCAAAGTTGTGCATCTCGTCGAAGCGGTTGATTTTGATATAAAAATAATTTTAGTCCGAGTTCGTATGAAAAAGTTACATCCCGATTAGTGGACTGCTGTCAGAAATCTGGGCTTGGCCGGATCATCCGGGCCTAGAACCGGACATTCGGACCGGAGGTCGTGAGAAGTCCGAATTTGGTTAGATTTTGATGATTTGAACGGCAAGTCAAGTCCTTTTCTTGTACGGGAAGTCCATCCACCTCTTATATAGATAAGAGGTGACGACCGATTGAACAACAACACACAATCGACAAATCAATCCATCATATTTGATCTTTACTTTTATCTCTCTCCCTTGTTCTTCTTCTTTCTCGATATTCGTTCGTTCTTCTTGTTGCAGGGCGGCGAACCTCAAGGCCCTAGGGGCGGTCATACCGACCTAGGGCAGCCCATACACTACAAAAAAATACACTTCCGTGATGATACATGTTTGTCACAGTAGGTCGCGTTTTCTGTCATGCATGTACATCCATGACGATTTTATGACAGAATCAAGATAGTCATACCTGTGCTGTCATAGAAGTGTTCCATGACATTACCAAAATTATCATCACGGAAGTGTCCACTTCCATGATGATAAATCGTGTGTCACAGAAGTGCTTTCGTCAAGGGTGACCGACACGTGGCATCCACCGTAACGAAACGCCGTTAAGCTATCGGGTCGGGTTTTGGATCCGATAACCCGTTAACAGCCCCGACCAATGGGGATTTTCCACGTGTAAAATCATCATTGGCTGGAGGAAACACGTGTCGGCTCATCGCTGGGACAGATGTCATCCACTCATTGGACAGAAGGCGCCTATGATACGTCGACACGTGGCACGACCCAATAGAGGCCCATTCCTATGAAAAGGCCGGCCCGTTTGACTTGGTCAAAAGGTGGCTGGCTGGCCCATGGAAAGCCTGTTAACGGCATGTTCGCATATAGCCCATTTACAGCCCGCTAACTCAAGGCCTGTTAAGCCCTATTCGAATTAGGCCCAGTAGCGTCATCTGGGCCATCCAATATGATTCCAGCCCGTTTTCACTTCTGGCCCATGTATGGCCCATGACGTCTTTCGGCCCATATGAGGCCCTATGTAACTCTTGGCCTATTAACAGCCTGTGGTGAAATTGGCCTGTAATGAACAGTGTATCACTTTACACCCATTAACGGCCCGTGGTGAAACTGGCCCGTAAAGAACAATGTATCACTTTATACCCATTAACGACCCGTTATTCCGTTGGGCCGTTTCCAGCCCATGTTATCTTTCGGCCTTCTCAGAGCCCATTTATTCTTGGGTTATTTTCCAGCATTCGTTTACTTACGGCCCGTTACTGTCATTTTCTGCTTATGGGCCAAATTCAGCCCGTGGTTACAGTCAGCCCGTTTGTGGTCCGTTAATATGTTGGGCCGTTTTCATAGCATCATCAAATACGGCCTATTAATGATGGCCCGTTATGGTCGGCCCATGAACGGACGATTCCAACTCTAGCCCGTTTACGGCCAGAATGCGGTCTGTTTGGCCCATGTTTGGCCAATCGATCATACGGCCCGTATAAGACCCATTGATGATACGGCCCGTAGAAGGCCCATTGTTTCTATGGCCCGTAGAAGGCCCATTGTTCCTACGACCCGCAAAAGGCCCACTGTTTCTACGGCCCGTAGAAGGCCCACTGTTTATATGACCCGTAGAAGGCCCACTGTTTCTACGGCCCGTAGGAGGCCCAGTGTCACTACAGTAAATATTAGCCCATGGTTATTGTGGCCTAGTTTTAAAAAATAGGTTATTGCAGCCACTAGCAAACCGCAGAAAAAGAACTGCACTGACTACAAGCAAACAAATAAACAAGACTACAAGGAAATAAATAAGCAAGCAACTTACACTAGGCTATCACGGCTATTACACATATTACATCCACTGGGCATCAAAGTTCGCCACCAGTGCAAATATAGGGAACACATCAGCATATAAACGCCGCAGCAAAACAAGTCCAGAACTGAAACACTTCAGAAGAGCTCAAGAAACAATATCCTGGGTACCCATAATGCTGGCAAGATGCTTAGCAAGCTTATTAACTTTCTCTTGTTTGGCGCTTAAGTCCTCCAGCGCTTGCTGTTGCACCAGAAAGTATGCATCTGAATTCTGTAGGGACTTCCTCAGTCCTTCGGCTTCCTGTCGCATAACATCTGATCGATGTCTTTCAACTTGAAGTTGAGACTCAAGAAGCCGAACTGATCCAGGCAACGAGTTCGAAGAGCTGGTGCCCGCAGTGGTAGCCAGTAACTCGAACACTACATCAAGACAGGACTTTGGGGTTGTCTCAGTGTCTTCAATATAGTTTTTATCAGCTTTCTTGGAGACCAACAGGGATGTCTCACTATCTTGAACCTTATCTGCATTACTTCCTTTACCATTGCATAACAGGGTACTCTTCTCCAATATTTTATCCGCGTTCTAAAAGAGAAACAAACAAACACATCTCAGGTTTACAATGTAGTATATGAAAATCATTTTGGTAAACCAGTTCAGTGGTAAGGTGGACAGGATAACAACATGAAACAAACATATATCTATGTAGTATGGTCACTGTATGGTCTATATCATTCTAGTTTATGTTGCCAAATCAAGATAGATACAATTAGAATCATATCTATTTAAGACAAAGCAGCATAGACAGAATATAAGTGTGGGAAATACACAACAATAACAACACTTGTAATGTGCATGGCATGAGAACATAACTATTTATTCAATTGAAACTGAAATCAACATAGAGGAAGTTACAACAGCAAACAGCCAAACACGTTGAAGAAACAGGTTTAAAACATACCTGTTGCGCCATTGGAGTTTCAATTGCATCCTTCAAATTTGAAATTAGTTGGTATCAGTAAATACAGTGATGCAAGAGCAAAGTAGTATGAACCATAGCTACGGAACCTGACCTGAGAACAATTCTTCTTCTGCTTTAAGCGTTGACTTCGGGTTCGGAGTGGTGGTCCTCGTGATTTGGGCACTGCAGTTGCCTTACTAACTGCTCGTGTTTGGTGCTCTGTGGTGGAGACAGTGCTGTGTCAATGGGAACTGGGTGTCTATCTGCTGGGGTTGGGGTTAGAAGGGGTGTAGCTGGTTCTCTGTCCAACTGGGTAAGGGTACAATCTGCATGAGTGTGGGTTATGTGTGGTGGGGCTGGTTCTTGGGCAAGTACAATCGTGGTTCTATCTGCATCGACAGGTAGCACGATCTTTTCTGAAGACCATGTTTTTACTTCCACAGATACTGCCATCACTCCCTCCAATTGAAATGGCTGATAAACAAGAAAAGTAATTGAATGTACAGACATTGTAAGATGGACAGGTGCAATGGATAGTAGGGAAGAAAACAGGGCATGCAATAATTGACATTTATGTTGTCTAAGCAAACAGAATAGCAGGACATAATTTCACATATATGATGGCTAATTAAACAGGATAGCATGACACAATTTCACATGTATGATGGCTAACTAAACAGGATAGAATGACATACTTCAAAATATGATGACTATGTAAAGAGGATGACATGATATAACTATACGATGTGTCTATTAAAGTGGTTGGCATGCCATAAATCACAAACATGACGTCGATGGAAACATGATGGCATGATATAATTCATGGATATAATGACATAATTTAAAATATGATGACTATGTAAACAGGATGAGATGATATAACTATATTATGTCTTTATAAAATGGGTTGGCATGCCATAATTCAGATACCTGCTGTCTATGTAAACATCATGGCATGACATAATTCAAATATATGATTTATATACTAAGCAAGTGAGCAGAGGGCAATCACATATATGATGTGTCAACTAAGGAGATGGCATTCAATATTGTGTATATGATGTAAAAACTAAGCATTGCAATACAACATATGCATTATATGAGTAATATAACCCTGCCATGTTTGAGCATACACCTCAGGGGGATAATAGGACTGGTCATCTACCTCTGAATCCTCCTCTGAAGAACTATCTGTAACCAGCAAGATATCTGCTTCAGCAGGTAGCATTGTCTGCTCTGAAGACCTTGTTTTCACTCCAGATTTCTCCATCACCAATTCAAATGGCTGATGCACAGGAAGAGCAGTTGAATATACAAACATTGTCGACAAAAGCAATGAGAAATACAAAAAAAGGATGGCATGATATAATTCACATATATGACGCTTGCCTAAACAGCATGGCATTGCATAATTCACATACATAATGCCTTGCAACAAGATAACATTGCATAATTCACATATATAATGTCTTGAAACAAGATGGCATTGCATAATTCACATATATGGTAATTAGACACTAAACAGGTGGCATTCACACAAAGCATGTCTAAACTAAGCAAATGACATAGCAATGCAAGATACCATACACACGATATGAGCAACATAACCCTGCCAAGTTAGGGCATGCACCTCAGGGGGGGGATATGACTGGTCATCTGTCTCTAAATCCTCCTCTGAGGAGCTATCGGTAACCAGCAAGACATGCGCTTCGTCAGATAGCATTGTCTGCTGTGAAGACCTTGTTTCCACTCTAGATTTTTCCATGACCGTGCCGAATGGCTGATGCACAGGAAGAGTAATTGAATGTACTAAAATTGTTGACAAATTTAACACGTAATAAAAAAATGATGGCATGATATAATTCACATATAAGATGACTGGCTAACCAGGGTGGCATTGCAAAATTCACATATATGATGCCTGGCTAGACAAGATGGCATTGCATGATTCACATATACGATAAAGAAACTAAACATATGGTATTAACACAAAGCATGTCTAAACTAAGCAGATGACATCTTTAATGTATACAGTAAGCAATGCAAGGCACCATATGCATCAACATCAGCATGCCAAGTTAGAGCGAAGACCTCATGGGGTAAATAGGGGTGGTCTTCTCCTTCTGAATCCCCCTCAGAACAGTTATCTTCCTCTTGATTACGATCCGAAATGGGGGGAGGGGGGCTGCCTTTGCGCCCACCATGGAATGACGTCTGCATGAAATTTTATTGCCACGCAAGGCTCGTCTCTTTTTCTCTACATGACCAGTTCCATTGTGTACAATAACTGGCATGCATAGGAATAAAACCTAGTGAGATTATGTAAGGAGTGCATGCACAAATCGAGAGTGATGGTAGCAAACTGTGGATAGACCCAAAACCAATGATAGCAGGCAGATAATAGCTTTAGTTAAAAAATACAGATAATGGCTCCTTTAATGTTTGTTTGCACCCAACATGAAACTCATAGTAGACACAAGAGATTAACCACATAGTAGACAGATAGTACTGATTGCTGCCCCAATATGTACCCCACAACCATTTTAAAACTCAAGTTTCAGCATTAGTTTGGACCTGACTCAGAGTCTAATAGGTGAACACGACGATAATGTAGCATGTCATCATATTAAGCGACGCATAACATAAGCAGACACGGAAGAGTGCGACCTCTCTTGCGGACCCGTGTAGTCCTCAAGGTCATCTGATCAGTTGATGATGGTAATGCAGTTGCCGTGGCTACCGGCGGTGGGGAAGAAGATCCGAGGCGGCGAAAGACAGTTTGGAGAGCGGATCCCTGCTGTGGTGAACCCTTCCATCGTCGGAGCAGCTGAGATGGGGTGGAACACAGCGCCGCAGGAGCAGGACAAACCACACAAGGTTTTATTTGACACATATCCGTAACAAAAGTAATTGAGTAAGGGCTTGTTTGAATTTGAGGATTCTAACAATGCAGGGATAGGAAATAGACAGGAATAGGATAGGAATGCACAAGCAAAACAGAGAATTTTAAAACACAGGATTTCTGCCAATCTGGGTGTTTGATTCACAACAACTGGAAGATCACAGGATGCAAAAAAGCATGGTGAGATTAAGTCAAACCACAAGAAAATGTATGATTATAATGCTATTATGCTACTATCTCTTAGTCTTGTGCTTGATGAATAGGAATATGAAAAGGAGGAGAAGTGGAAATTAGAATTCCTATGGTTTTTCTTTCAAGGAGACACTAAAGGAACAAAGCCTATAGTTTTCCTTTGCTCCATTCCTTTGCACCAAATTCATGAAAAGTAGTACCATAGGAAACTTTAGAATTCCGATGTTTTTATTCACTTTCCCTTTCAAGCACTGGCGATTCTAGTAGGCAGGCTTGAGCAAGGAAAATCCTACACTAAAAAAATGTTTTTGTGCTACTTCTATTACTTTGGACCCAGGCCACTGCCATACTAGCTCAACTCCCAGGCCCATCGACAAATGCACAGCTCAAATGCGCAAAGATAAATAATGATGGCGTTCAAGAGAGTCCATCACGGATAGCTAAGTTGCCTGGTACCTCACTGCTTGTCATATAGTAGGATAAAATAATCGTATTTCCCGTTACTACGAGTGCTCAGTGGACAATATATATAACCTGTAGAGTAAAAAAGAGATCCAACAAGTGTACAACCTCTTTGGCGAAGCCATGTTGATCTCAGCGTGATTGGGTTGGCCGGTGAGGATGCTCCGGCTGACTTGGCTGTTGGAGGAGGGGAAGAAGATCTTAGGCGTCTGGAGATGGAGCCCGATGTACTGCTCCGCTGTGATGGAGGGTTTCGTTGTTGGAGCAGCTCCGGTGAGTTGTACGGCACCGAGGCTGAAGCAGGACAAGAGAGACAACGAACAACGTTAACCTGAGTGGAATTCTAATAGCATCTCCAATACATGACGTAAAATACATAACCACAAAGTGCTATATGTAAAATACATCAACCGCTCATCTCTGAACTTAACTGTCGAAACTGAATTTAACTGTCGAAACTGAACTTAACTGTCGAAACTGAACTTAACTGTCGAAACTGAATTTTGCTGTCGAAACTGAATTTTGCTGTTGAAACTGAACGCACTAGCAAGGTGAGGCTACACGTCGGTCGACTGACTTTTTCATCTCTGGTCAGGCGATTTTGTAGCCGTTGGATACGAAATCAAGGGCCTGTGGTTCATCTTCAACCTCCACCCCCTGAGCCGCCAACCACCACCAGCCAAACAACAGCCCCCCGCCGCCCGCGGCTGGCGGTGCGCCGCCCCGCCCGCCCCGAAAACACTCCCCACTGCCGGTACGCTGCCGCCCCGGCCATCCCTCTAGGCCCCCCGTGCCGAGCTTTTTCTCCGGCGATCCCCACGCCACCGCCCCGCCACCGCCGGCGACCACCGCCCCCATCCTGAACCCTAAGATAGATAGTGGGTACCTCTCCGGCGAGCCCCCCTCCCCGCTGCGGCTGGTTCTTCCTTCACCCCAGCAAGCCCCCCACCCCCTGAAAATCGACTGACCCAAAAGTCGATTAAGTCGACTGAAGTGTAGCTAAATCGGAGCAGCATCACAAGCAAGAGCAGGAGCGAGAGCAGCAGCGTGAGCAAGAGTAATAGTAAGAGCAGACCAGGCAGGGGACCGGGAGCAAGAGCAGAGCAGCAGCAGCTCCTACTGATGTGGACGTCACCGCCGAGGGAGCGACATCATGGATGAAGTGGCCGGCGACGCCGCCGTGGATGGAACCGCGCCGTGTCGGCTCGGGACCGAGCGCCGGCAGCATCGTGAGATCGAATCAAGAAGAAAATGCGGCGATTAGTGTACAACCTATTTGGTGGCGCCGATTAGGTCGCAACTTCATCCGAGGAAACGGTGATGATGATGCTCTTCCGATGGTGCAGGTGAAGACGGTGGTGTGGGAATGGAGGTGGCGCGAAAGACGAGGGGAACGTCAGGGCAGCTCCTTGGAGGTGGAGGACGGGGTGGCTGAACCGGCGGGATGATGAGATCGACGACGGATCCTCATCCGGTACGGTGGATGAGGGACATCGAGGTGTTGCTGTGGACGACGTCGTCGGGGAAGAGGCTCTGGCTGGGTGGCCGACGGAGTAGGGTGTGGGGTTTCGTCGCGGGTTTTCGCGGCCTCGGTGTACGAATGGGTGGGCGGGTGGGATGGCAGTGGGGAACCATGGCTTAGAGACGCGCTTGTCCGAAATGTGGGGTAAGTTACGAAAGTACCCCCACCGATTTGAGGCGGTTCTTTCGGTTCAGGGGTACCACGGGCATTTCACGTGTCGGGATTTCACAGGAGGTGGGAGTTTTCACGCGCGTTGTAATTTCGGAATAGCAAGGCGCGGGTTGAGATGGAGGGAGTTGTCGGAGCACAACGAGACAAAGATATATCTTAAATATTTCGGGCTAACAAGGCGCGGGTTGAAGAGGCGGGAGTTTCGCAGCACGATAGACAGAGACGCTAGCTTGAATTTTCGGCATAACAAGGCGCGGCTTGAAATTTTGGAAGAACAAGCTTAACGTGTACCAAAAAAAGACAATTTGCACCTCAACACGCACAACACACACACAAACACCATTTAGACTAGAGTAAGGTACACGTGCATTGCACGCATGAGATTTGGCAACCAAATTATGAATAAATACCACATTATAGCATGCAAGCTTTGAGTCATATATGCATGATATAGATGTTCGTTTAATTCTTATAGTTCATTTCATTCAAAATCATCTAGTTTTTATAAGAAATCTAATCTATTTTAAGATTCATGGAATTGTGCGTCGTAAGACATGAAGTAAAAACAAATAATGGCAAATAATGTAGAAAAACATTTGGGCAATTCTGATACGGAAGATTCTAGAACAAATAAGAAGTGCTTGTGTTTTGATGTTTGTGCATTATGCTTAAGTTCAACCATGGAGTCTTCTAGATTATACATGTGGCGAAATCTGGTGGAATCTAGATGATATCCAATGGCCAGTAGTGCTCAAATTTGCCATCTTTGGACCATCGGATTCGCCTCATCCAACGACCATCTTTCAAAGTTAAAGTTACCCGCACACAATATAAAAAAATATAAAATATAATATATATAGGGGTATAGATATAGATATGTGATGCGAAAGCCGCCCATCATCTCCAATTAGAATAGTGTGTCCATGCATGGATGCGACGTGGCCAAATGATGTCTGCCATCGGTATCTCAAATTCAAATCAGTTTGACCTTGTTCAATGTGTATACATTACAACATGCTCGTTTCCAAACCACACCACGCAGATCTCTGTTATATTCATGCATGCATGGGTTTCAAACATTAGGATCTCTTATTCAAATATTTGAATTCAACTTTACAATGATTATGACCTCACCTATTCTTTTACACCCACACAGTAGTCTTCTCTTTATAATTGTACCACTAACTTTCTCTCGTACATGCATGCACACACACTACCAGTCGGCATTATCCATCGCACGCATGCAATCTTTTTCTTCAGGTCAGTCTCCCATGAAGGCACACACCCACACACATCCCCCTCTCCATCATATCGGGCATTCTTTATCTCTCATGCATGTGCGCAATGATCGATGTTCCTCTATGTATGTGTGTATATAGCTAGGTCTTTCATAGTTTTCCACACAAACCGATCAATCGATATATCCAGTGAGGTCTCACCCTCTTTCCCACGTCCACATCGATTAATCTATACCTCTCTATATAGGATTAACATATATAGCTAATACACCCACATTAATTATATATCCAACGTCCCCCTCTGATCATCCATGCCTTCCGCTTCATCTCTCAAACGCGTGCACAATGGCGAAGACAGGGGGCAGTAAGGGCCCTGCCCCCCTCCCCCCTAACATCACTATATATTGAGGCTAATATGAATGTGATCATTAGACAATTGCTGCTAAAAATGGTTTAAGTTCATGAATTGACCCTCCTCGTAAAGGATTAGCAATGCTTGGCCCCCTAGCTCATTTATTTTTCATGGCTCCACCACTGCGCGCAACAGCGCACGTGTTCGCCCCCTCTCTCTAAATATCGATCTCGCACTTGTGCATTCCTTCATAGTCTCCCTCCACTCGGCCCCTCGCACCATCTTCTAGCTCCCCACCGGATTTTGCCACATGTACAATCTAGCAGACTCCATGGTTGAACTTAAGCATAATGCACAAACCTCAAAACAATAGTGGTTCTCTTTTGTTCTAGAATCTTCCATATCATAACTGCCCAAACTTTTTTTCTAGTTGAATTGCCATTATTTGTTTTTACTTTATGCTTTACAACGCACAATTCCATGAATCATAAAATAGATTAAGGGCTTCTTTGATTCAAAGGATTCTCAAAGGAATTTTGGACGATTCTAATCATTAGGAATTTTTCCTATCTTGGTTGTTTGATTCGTAGGATTGTAAACCATAGGAATTTTTCCATATGATTCATTTGCACTAGATTTCATAGGAAACATCTCATCCACTCAAACCTCTTTGAAAGAATTCTGCGTTTTTTCTATGCACAATCAAAAACTTGTACAATCCTGTAGGATTCAAGACGACATTCCACTATAATCCCATGTTTTCCCTATTCCCGCGTTCTTAGCTTTTTTATAAAAACTAATTGATTTTGAATGAGATGAACTATAAGAATTAAACGAAGGGCTACATCAGGCATATATGACTCAGAGCTTACATGCTATAGTGTGGTATTTATTCATAATTTGGTTGCAAAATCTGATGCGTGCAATGCACGTGTACCTTACTAGTACTTCTAGTATGTGCAAAACACGTAAATTAGAATACCAATGACACGCTACACAGTGTCTCTCTTACAGATCATGAAGCCACGTGGCACATGTGGAGGCGTTGTCGCGACCTCCTTGCGTGGATTGATCACAGTGACGTGCTGCTGGTTCCAGAAGAATGTACTCGTCCTCCCTGAGCCATACTGGCAGTACATGCACGAAGCGAAGATGTGCACGCACGCCACGCACGCACTCATTCCCCCGCACGCACACGCGGGTACACGGGCGGATGCAATTTTGTACCAAGATCCACCCCATGTGATAATTTGACGCGTGTAAAGTCGTTCACTTCATTGATGGTCTTAATACAACGCATGCAAATTGAGTGGACGTGAGGGCGGAAGAAAGACATTATTACTCCATTGCACGCATGTGAGTAGTTAAATCGTGGGTTGTTAGTAGTACTTCCATTAGTCTCCTTCGTATTTTGTGCCAATTTTTGACAGTAACATAATATTTACGCATTTGAGCAGTGTAGTACTTGAAATTTATGTTCCGCTAAACTCATCGGGAGCCGTTTCGGGCCTCGAAATCAAAACCATCAATTAATCTTTACCTTGTTCACATCACATTCGAAAGCCTGCTCACACCTACTAGTACGTACCAAACCTGAACGTGTTCCCATATGCAGGTATTAGTACTAGTGCTAGTACTTAGGTTATAAAAAGGGGAACTACCTAACCGAAAATTACTCTACCTTTCCTCCTCATAAGTGCTTCTTCTTCGTCCGTTGTTGCCATGGCCGGTGAGCAGAGCTCTAGGTCAAGAACTACTCGTAACAAGGGAGCAGCAACTAAGGCTGCAGAAAAAAAAGAGAGGGCTCGCCGCCACGCAGAGACCTCGAAAGATCTCTCACGGGTAGGCGATGGATCCCAGGAGCGCCCTAGCTGCGGAGGCGAACATGCCGAGCCGGCGGAGCTAGAGTCGTTATCCCTCGATGGCATGCCCGATCAGCTCAATAAGCACCTCAATAAGCAGAAGGAGTTCATCCAAGGCTTGATGGAGTTGCTGAAGGAGAGCCTCGACGACATGCCCGCTGAGCTCAATCAGCAGGGGGAGTTGACCGCCGGCTTGGTGATGCTGCTGAAGAAGAGCATTGCCTCGGAGAAGAAGGCAACCGGCGGAATCCTGCGACTTCAGGAGGACAAGGCGAAGCTCTGCCACGAGATCGACCTGTTGAAGGAGAAGAACGCCGGATGGAAGAAGCTGCATGAGAATAGTAGTTCCTTGATGAAGATGCTGCAAGCCCTCGTCATGGAACAAAAGGAGGAGTTGGGGAAGCTCCGCATCGAGCACCCGGCTGCTGTTAAGGTACGTAATGCGGCCGTGGAACAGATGATGAAGGCTCGCGTCGAGAAATCCCGCGTCATGGACAGAATGAAGAAGATGGCGGAGGAGACGCACAAGGAGATGGAGGTCGTGGAGGCGATGAAGAAGCAGTTACGACTCCGCGGCGAATTAGATCATTTGGGGTGATAATCTTCCTTCTTCTTTTGCTCCTGTGTTTCATCTTTTGCTTCGGGTGTTTCGCCGCACGTGTCACGTTCTCTGCGAGGCATGAATAGAACAATGTTTTTTTAGGGAATGAATAGAACAATGCTAACAATGAGATGACTAGCAAATTATATCATTTTTTATCGCCATATGGCACTGGGCTGCCGTGTTTCGTGCTCCTCCATCGCAGTACTACTCCAGTGGAAAACTTGAGTATACCGCACGGTTCTTTGCTCCTCCTCGATCAGGTCGTCGGCGCATTTATACGAGCAGTCAAATCACAAGGCCCCTCCTTCCAGCAGTAATGAGCCGTCAAATCACAAAAGCCCTCGCCTCTCGTGAAACCGACCAAGCTAGACTGCCCCGCCCTCCAGCCTTTTAAAAAATGTATACTTTTGTACAACAGTAGTATCGATGGATTGCGCCATGGAGCAAAACTTGAAATTAAAAAAGGTGGTACATATAGAGAGCGCTCGTCGCCAAATTATGCATATAGTACTATTAAAAAGGCTAGTCACAATAATGGTGTCCAGCACAACCCACCCCTCAAATAAAACTAAGAGGGTGCTTGGATACGTTTTAGTCCCATGACTAAAAGTAGTGGGACTAAAACATGCTAGCCTCACCCATGGCTTGGATCCAAATACTAAAAAGGCTAAAATCAAGTTAATGAGCATTTATTATCCTCCAAACCCTTCAATCCAGAACTCGCCTGTGTTAAAGGAGAGGAGTTAAATGAGTAGAGAGAGGACGAATCCACATTTTAGTAGGGGTACCCCTGACTAAAATTTTTTAGTCTCAAGACTAGTTTTAGCCCCTCTTTAGTCAGGGGTGCTTGGAACTTTAGCCTCTTAAAGAGACTATTTTTAGTCAGACTAAAATAAGTCCCTTGGATCCAAGCACCCTCTAAGCATCCTGGAATTCTTTGACAAAACTAAGCACCCTGAAATTCTTTGACAACTAAACTGCTGGCTATATGATGTTGGCCATATATATTGTACGTATATAATGTGAAGAAACAAGTGGTAGTACTATACCAACTAAAAGATGAAATGTAAGAAATACTAGTATGTACGTACTGAAGAGTTAAAGTAACGAGAAGAAACATAACATAGTTCTGCTGGGGGCTCAGCGCAACACACCCCTCAAATTAAATTAAGCACACCTGAAATTAAACTTTGCAACTATTCTAGTAGACACTGCATTAGAACCACCATGAGCAACGACACTGCCACCTTACTCGGAGTCCTCGTCCACGTCCTCGACTTCGTCCTTGTCCCTCTTCCTCTTGGCCGATACTTCTTTGCTTGAACCGCACACTTGGCTGTTGCTCTTCATCCAACCCTTGTAGATATTGAAGCAAAGGTAGCCATCCATTGCAGCGTAGTGGATGTGGTCTATATCTAGTACATTCCGCTGCCATGCATGATGATGAAACGTGTATGGAGGTTTCTCCAGTTTACCGTACGAAGGATGAACCATGGCTCCTGCCAGGGTCAGCATTGAAGGCTGACGAGAGGACACCAGCCGATTCTTCTGGAGGTTGAAGGTGTTGCCTACAACGAGGCCTATCCGACGCAGGACTTCTTTGTCGTTACCAAAGTCTATAGTAACGAATTTGACTAGGTTGCTCTCGAGGAAGTCCTTAAAATCCTGGCACTCAACGTCGGCATGGAATATGTGGTAGACCAAGCATAAGTCATGCACGCAAACCTGGATCACGACGGGCTTCTTCCTCTCTTCGTCCTTTAGATCCTTCTCTCGTCCCAGGACTGTGGTGTACTCAACATCTAGCCCAACGACCCACTCATCATCTGAGTCTTCGAACATGCGTCTGAAGCGAGAAAGGCATCCTTTCACCGTCGCGGAAGAACGGGTGTAGATGACGTCAAACTCATCGCCGGTGATGGTTCTAACCTTGTACTCACCGCCGATCGTGGAGATTTGGGACGCCATGGATTTGGGAGGAGGGTTAGGATTAGTGGAACTGCCGTAATGTGAATGCACGGGATGACTAGGAGCGAACCGCCGTAGTATTGAAGGACGTGCGGGGACAAGTAGGAGCGAACTGCCAGCGTGCGAATGTCAGGGTAGTGGTTTTCCATTCTCCCATGATACGGGCTCCCGAGAGCCCTTGGATCTGAGATTGAACGGTTGCATGGCGTGATTCTAGACCTATGGGTGAATATCCTATCCTGGAGGATTATTCTGCAAATTGTCAGCAACTTAGCATGCGACCATTTGATCTCAGATCCAAGGGCTGCCAGCAGCCCGTATCATGGTCACACCTACCACGACCGTCGCGTCGCTCGCGCGGTCGCACCCTTGGAGATTTAACACGGTGCGTTAGGCTATCTGATGTTGGCATGTCATACATAGTCATCACTTAGTCACTCATACTAGAACAAGGTTGGCTATAAGGTTGGCTATAAGTGTATTTTTTTACTCCTCTCTATCTCTTTCTTCGTACTCCCTCCGTCCCATAATATAAGAACGTTTTTGACACTAGTGTAGTGCCAAAAACGTTCTTATATTATGGGACACATGGAGTACTAGTATTTATTGCATTTGCCAAGGAGTGACCTCTTCCAATGAAATGGTGTTGCTAAGTTTGCTTCATTTAATTAGCTATAGACTCAAAATTGTCTTTTCACCTAGGTACACGCGCTTAGCACCGTTTCTTCCTTGGGTCACCAAACTAGCCTCTCTCTTCTTCATTAACTTGCCACATCAGAATTTATGCCTATGTGGCAAGCTTAAGCACCTGTAGGAGCAAGTAAAAGTAAGTACAATAGTGCGCTTTACATGGCATTTTTGCATATGTGGAGGAAAGAGAGGCAAGGAAAAAGTGGAGAAGTGGGCTCTCATGCAAGAGCCAGCCTCTACTACATGGTGGAGCATTGGGAGAGGCACCTGTATGGAGGTGGTCAGGAATCGGGAGACTCACGCCGGTCGTAGTGCCGCAGTTAAAATGATAATGGCAAGTCAAATCACGGGGCCCCACCTGTCCAGCAGTAACTCGCTGTCAAATCACACAGCCCTACGTTTGCAGCAGCCTACTCCCTCGTCTTCTCACGTCTCTGTCGAACAGACTAGGCGGAACTGCCCCGCCGCCTACCGCGCAGGAAAAGCCCCGCCCTCGACTTTTAAATAGTATACATTATACTAATTTTGTATCCATGGATTGCGCCCGTGCCATGGAGCAAAGCGTCTAGAAAATGGCGGTACACATGTACGGAGTATACAGCACGCCCGTCGCGTTCGCGTCGCACCCCAGACGGTCGGTCGGTCTGGCACACTGCTCTTCGAATGGAACACACGTGATATTGCGTTTGCACACACATGGGCGCCGGCAATTGAGATCCGACCATAGGCACACTCCCCGGCCCCGCAAGTCAGGTGGCTTAATAGAAGAGGGAGACGAGCGATAGTACTAGAGAAGTGTTGTACTACGTTGGTGCCTGGACGATCCCTGCAAGACACGGAAGATCAGTTCGTCCATGCATGTGACCAGACTCCAGCAGACATGCCTGGATTGGCTATCGTCTACATATCGTGCAGGCTGTGTTGTACATGGCTGTAGTTGTGGTGAGAAATCTAAAAAAAGGTTTCTTGTCATCTCGCAAAATTAGGTGTCATGTGCTTCGGATCACTGCGAGGGTTAAACAACGACAACTGAGTTGGGCTAGTCATTGGGGGCACATGCACGAATAGTGACTACTCGACTGCCATCTAGGTCAAGCCGACTATGTTAATTAGGAAATCTATCGACGGACCCCTTTTCTACGAATTTATCTTCAATTTGAGCTTTGTTCCTCGTCTAGTTTATCCGTCGGGATTCATGTTGTCTCCTTTGGGCAGTTCTTGATAACCCACAAGTATAGGGGATCGCAACAGTTTTCGATAAGTAAGAGTGTCGAACCCAACGAGGAGCTAAAGCTAGAACAAATATTCCCTCAAGTTCTATCGACCACCGATACAACTCTACGCATGCTTGACGTTCGCTTTACCTAGAACAAGTATGAAACTAGAAGTACTTTGTAGGTGTTTTTGGATAGGCTTGCAAGAAAGTAAAGAGCACGAAAATAAAACTAGGGGCTGTTAAGGTAAATAAGCAACTAAAGTAAATATAGCGAGTGTGGATAAGTGGTGGTAGGAGTTGCGAAATTGTCCCTTAAGCAATTGACTACTTTACTAGACCGATAGCAAGTATTATGTGGGAGAGGCCACTGCTAGCATGTTATCCCTTACTTGGAATTCTATGCACTTATGATTGGAACTATTAGCAAGCATCCGCAACTACTAATGTTCATTAAGGTAAAACCCAACCATAGCATTAAGATATATTGGTCCCCCTTCAATCCCGTATGCATCAATTTCTATGCTAGGTTGAAGCTTCTGTCACTCTTGCCCTCCAATACATAGTCCTATCAACATACAACTAACCCTATGGTGTGATCCATGCGCGCGCTCATATGATGGGCACCAAAGGATAACAACATAACCACAAGAAAATTAAATCAATCATAGCAATTCATCAACCACCGAAAGGACAAGAAAATCTACTCAGACATCATAGGATGGCAACACATCATTGGATAATAATATGAAGCATAAAGCACCATGTTCAAGTAGAGGGTACAACGGGTTGCGGGAGAGTGGACCGCTGTAGATAGAGGGGGGAAGGTGATGGAGATGTTGGTGAAGATGGCGGAGGTGTTGGTGTAGATCGCGGTGATGGTGATGATGGCCACGGCGGCGTTCCGGCGCCACCGGAGGAGAGGGGGAGAGGGGCCCCCTTCTTCCTCTTCTTCCTTGACCTCCTCCCTAGATGGGAGAAGGGTTTCCCCTCTGGTCCATGGTCTCCATGGCGTGGGAGGGGCGAGAGCCCCTCCGAGATTGGATCTGTCTCTCTGTCTCTCTCTGTTTCTGCGTTCTCTTCTGGCTCTCTTTCACCATTTCGTGTATATATGGAGATCCGTAACTCCGATTGGCCTGAAACCTTCGCCGTGATTTTTTTCCGAATATTAGCTTTCTTGCAGCAAAAGAAGAGCGTCAACCTCCTTACGGTGGGCTCACGAGGGTAGGGGGCGCGCCCTAAGGGGGGGGGGGCGCCCCCTGCCTCGTGACCACCTCGGGCACTGGTTCGCGTTGATTTTCCTTCCAAATTTTCCATATTTTCCAAAAATAAGCTCCGTCCATTTTTATCCCATTTGGACTCCGTTTGATATGGATATTCTGCGAAACCAAAAACATGCAACAGACAAGAACTGGCACTGGGCACTGGATCAATATGTTAGTCCCAAAAATAGTAAAGGAAGCTGCCAAAAAGTATATGGAAGTTGTAGAATATTGGCATGGAACAATCAAAAATTATAGATACGACAGAGACGTATCAGCATCCCCAAGATTAATTCCTGCTCGTCCTCGAGTAGGTAAATAATAAAAAGATAATTTTTGATGTGGAATGCTACCTAGCATAATCTTGATCATATGTCTAATCATGGCATGAATATTAAGACACGAGTGATTCAAAGCAATAGTCTATCCTTTTACATAAAAACAATAATACTTCAAGCATACCAACCAAGCAATTATGTCTTATAGAAATAACATAGCCAAAGAAAGCTCATCCCTACAAAATCATATAGTCTGGCTATGCTCCATCTTCAGCACACAAAATATTCACATCATGCACAACCCCGATGATAAGCCAAGCAAATGTTTCATACTTTTGACGTTCTCAAACCTTTTCAACTTTCACGCAATACATGAGCGTGAGCCATGGATATAGCACTATAGGTGGAATAGAATATGATGGTGGGGGTTATGTGGAGAAGACAAAAAGGGATAAAGTCTCACATCAACTAGGCGTATCAACGGGCTATGGAGATGCCATCAATAGATATCGATGTGAGGAGTAGGGATTGCCATGCAACGGATGCACTAGAGCTATAAGTATATGAAAGCTCAAACTGAAACTAAGTGGGTGTGCATCCAACTTGCTTGCTCATGAAGACCTCGGGCATTTGAGGAAGCCCATCATCGGAATATACAAGCCAAGTTTTATAATGAAAATTCCCACTAGTATATGAAAGTGATAACTCAAGAGACTCTCTATATGAAGAACATGGTGCTACTTTGAAGCACCAGTGTGGTAAAAGGATAGTAACATTGCCCCTCCTCTCTTTTTCTCTCATTTTTTGTTTTCTCTTTTTTTCTTTTTTTGGGCCTTCTCTTTTTTTGGCCTTTCTCTTTTTTTTCGTCCAGAGTCTCATCCCGACTTGTGGGGGAATCATAGTCTCCATCATCCGTTCCTCACTGGGGCAATGTCCTAATAATGATGATCATCACATTTTTATTTACTTACAACTCAATATTACAACTCGATATCTAGAACAAAGATACGACTCTATATGAATGCCTCCGGCGGTGTACCGGGATGTGCAATGATCTAGCATAGCAATGACATCAAAAAACGGACAAGCCATGAAAACATCATGCTAGCTATCTTACGATCATGCAAAGCAATATGACAATGAATGTTCAAGTCATGTATATGATGATGATGGAAGTTGCATGGCAATATATCTCGAAATGGCTATGGAAATGCCATGATAGGTAGGTATGGTGGCTGTTTTGAGGAGGATATAATGAGGCTTATGTGTGACAGAGCGTATTGTATCACGGGGTTTGGATGCACCGGCGTAGTTTGCACCAACTCTCGAGGTGAGAAAGGGTAATGCACGGTACCGAAGAGGGTAGCAATGATGGAAGGGTGAGAGTGCGTATAATCCATGGACTCAACATTAGTCATAAAGAACTCACATACTTATTGCAAAAATCTATTAGTCATCGAAACAAAGTACTACACGCATGCTTCTAGGGGGATAGATTGGTAGGAAAAGACCATCGCTCGTCCCCGACCGCCACTCATAAGGAAGACAATCAATAAATAAATCATGCTCCGACTTCATCACATAACGGTTCACCATACGTGCATGCTACGGGAATCACAAACTTCAACACAAGTATTTCTAAAATCCACAACTACCCACTAGCATGACTCTAATATCACCATCTTTATATCGCAAAACTATTGCAAGGAATCAAACATATCATATTCAGTGATCTACAAGTTTATGTAGGATTTTATGACTAACCATGTGAATGACCAGTTCCTGTCATCTCTCTAAATAGATATAAGTGAAGCAAGAGAGTTTAATTCTTTCTACAAAAGATATGCCCACGTTCTAACAATTATAAGTGAAGCAAAAGAGCATTCTACAAATGGCGGTTGTCTATGTAAAGAGAAACAGGCATTCCAAACTTCAAATGATATAAGTGAAGCACATGAAGCATTCTATAAAGCCATACTCAAAAGATATAAGTGAAGTGCAAAGAGCATTCTATAAATCAACCAAGGACTATCTCATACCAGCATGGTGCATAAAATTAAAAATAAAAACCTAAATGCAAAAGACGCTCCAAGATTTGCACATATCGCATGAACGAAACAAATTCGAGAACATACCGATATTTGTTGAAGAAAGAGGGGATGCCTTCCCAGCATCCCCAAGCTTAGACGCTTGAGTCTCCTTGAATATTTACTTGGGGTGCCTCGGGCATCCCCAAGCTTGAGCTCTTGCCTCTCTTCCTTCTTCTCACATCGAAACCTTCTCAATCATCGAACACTTCATCCACACAAAACTTCAACAGAAAACTCGGTAAGATCCGTTAGTATAATAAAGCAAATCACTACTCTAAGTACTGTCGCAAACCAATTCATATTTTGTTTTTGCATTGTGTCTACTGTAATATAAATTTTTCATGGCTTAATCCACTGATATAAATTGATAGTTTCATCAAAACAAGCAAACTATGCATCAAAAACAGAATCTGTCTAAAACAGAACGGTCTGTAGAAATCTGAACATTCACCATACTTCTGATACTTGATTTTTTTACCAAAATTAGGAAAAATAAACAAGTTGTATAGCGAGACAGTGCAAAAGGAATAAGAACCATTTTACGTTCCAGTAAAAAATGTAAAATCGCGCACTACAGCCAAAGTTTCTGTCCTGCACCGCACAAACCAACAAGCATTGTAAACATCCTAAAGGCAAACCTTGGCACATTATTTTTATAATACAATGGAATTGTACAAGGGGATAATTATTTTTGTTGAAAACTTTCTGTAATTAAGATTCACAAAGTTCCCATGGGCATGAACAAAGTTCAAGGACGTCTCCCATTTTCACAATGCTCGTCTCTATCACTTTCACTTTCCTTTTTGAAAAAGTTTTGGGTTCCCCTCTTTATTTTTGTTGTTTTTAAACTATATGAAAGCACTCAACAGAAATAAATGACTCTCTAAAACTTCCGGGTTGTCTCCCTGGCAGCGCTTTCTTTAAAGCCATTAAGCTAGGCATATAGTGCTCAAGTAGTGAATCCACCCGGATCCCAAGGTATGTCAAAGCCAATTTGAATCAACAATGATTTGTAATTTAGTAGTGAGCACAAAGCAACATATATCATGTAATGACGAAGTCTAACTCTCTTCCTATGCATCGGCATGTCATAAAAGAACAATTCATGCGCACCTAGTAAAGGCCAATGCATAGTATAAACAGTTTCTTGCAATTGTATCGTGTTGGAGACATAGAGAGGTGGAGATATAGTTCCTCTCTCATAATAATTGCAAGTAGGAGCAGCAAACACATGCATATTATATTTGTCAAAATCATCATGTGCAACGGTAAAAGGCAACCCATCAATATAATCCTTAATAAGTGCAAACTTCTCCGATATAGTGTAGTCGGGAGAATTCAAAAAGATAATAGGACTATCATGTGTGGGTGCAATAGCAACAATTTCATGTTTAACATAAGGAACTATAGCAAGTTCATCTCCATAAGCATAATTCATATTGGCATCTTGGCCACAAGCATAGCAAGCATCATCAAAAAGGGATATTTCAAGGGAATCAATGGGATCATAACAGTCATCATAGCAATCATCCTTCGGTAAGCACGAAGGGGAATTAAACAATGTATAGAGTTACTCTCATTAGAAGCTGGGCACGGGTGATCAATCCGCTCTTCCTCCTTTTGTTCTTCGCTCTCCTCCTCATATTTTTCATCCAATGAGCTCACAGTTTCATCAATTTCTTCTTCCATAGACTCCTGCAAAATATTAGTCTCTTCTTGGACAGCGGAGTAGTCCTCAATATATAGTTTAACATAAGCATTAGAAGCATAATTCTCATAACAATATTCAAGTATGGCAAAATTTTCAGATTTGTGAAGAGTAGCATCATACTTTTCAATCAAAGAAGCAATTTCAAAAGCACCCTTGAAAGCAACAAATTCTTCAATTTGTTGAACATCATAGTAATTATAAACACCCTTAGCATACGAAGATACGATTCCATTATCACTAAACTCACATTGATAATGAAGGTGTTTCTTAGGGTTTTCAGAACAACAAGTAAAATCATACATTTCACATAAATTCCAAGCATAGCATTGCATAGTATTAATTTGATGCTGTAAAAGTTTCCCTTTTTGAGATATTCGGTGTCGCACATAACAAGCATGCTCATCTAAAGATTTTCCCTCAACTAGGCTAGTTGGGGTTTCAGCACGAGCACATAGGGATCGAAGATGATCCAAGTAATAAGCTTCAACAGTGTGATAGATTTTGAGTGGTTCTTCAACCATTGGTTCAGTAGGTACAACTAATTGTTTTGGTATTTTGCGTTTCCTACCCATAACTAAAGATAGAAAACAACTAAGAACAGCAAATAAAAATTACTTAGTGATAAAGCAAACAAGCACACACGAGAATATTCACCCCACGCTATTGCTCCCCGGCAACGGCGCCAGAAAAAGGTCTTGATAACCCACAAGTATAGGGGATCGCAACAGTTTTCGATAAGTAAGAGTGTCGAACCCAACGAGGAGCTAAAGGTAGAACAAATATTCCCTCAAGTTCTATCGACCACCGATACAACTCTACGCACGCTTGACGTTCGCTTTACCTAGAACAAGTATGAAACTAGAAGTACTTTGTAGGTGTTTTCGGGTAGGCTTGCAAGAAAGTAAAGAGCACAAAAATAAAACTAGGGGCTATTAAGGTAAAGAAGAAACTAAATTAAATATAGCGAGTGTGGAAAAGTGGTGGTAGGAGTTGCAAAATTGTCCCTTAAGCAATTGACTACTTTACTAGACCGATAGCAAGTATTATGTGGGAGAGGCCAATTGTCGGTGTCAAAACCGGCGGATCTCGGGTAGGGGGTCCCGAACTACGCGTCTAGGCGGATGGTAACAGGAGATAAGGGACACGATGTTTTTACCCAGGTTCGGGCCCTCTCGATGGAGGTAAAACCCTACTCCTGCTTGATTAATATTGATGATATGGGTAATACAAGAGTAGTCTACCACGAGATCAGAGAGGCTAAACCCTAGAAGCTAGCCTATGGTATGATTGTTGTTGTCCTAAGGACTAAACCCTCCGGTTTATATAGACATCGAAGAGGGCTAGGGTTACATAGAGTCGGTTACAATGGGAGGAGATCTACATATCAGTATTGCCAAGCTTGCCTTCCACGCCAAGGAAAGTCCCATCCGGACACGGGACGAAGTCTTCAATCTTGTATCTTCATAGTGCAACAGTCTGGCCAAAGGTTATAGTCCGGCTATCCGGACACCCCCTAATCCAGGACTCCCTCAGTAGCCCCTGAACCAGGCTTCAATGACGACGAGTCCGGCACGCAGATTGTCTTCGGCATTGCAAGGCGGGTTCCTCCTCCGAATACTTCATAGAAGATTTTGAACACAAGGATAGTGTTCGGCTCTGCAAAATAAGTTCCACATACTGTCGTAGAGAGAATAATATTTACACAAATCTAATCTGCTGACGTATTCTGTAGCATGACATCGCACCACAGCCAAGCCTTTATTCGAATCGTTTTTACTGTCCCACCTCAGCGCGTTTTGCGAGGCAGTTTCCTTGGCACGTCTTGTCGAAGCAGAGATCGTGTCCCCTTTATTTACGGGATTCTCATCAACACGGATGTGGATAACCCAGTCGTGCCCGTTGGTATGTCTCCTCGATCAAAGGTAAGTCCCAAACGGTCACGGGGAGGGCTCTTGGTACTCAACCTCTTATAAAGAGACCAAGGCTTTACTCCTTTCTTTTGATCTCAATCGAATCCGCCTCTCGCCTCGAGTTCCAACACCCAGGGCTCCAGATTTAGGCGCTTCGGACCTTCGACGATGTCCGGCTTCGACCTTCAAGGCTGATGGATGCCTTCCTCTGTCACGGAGGAAGACGTGCTAAAGCTGAGAGAGGCCAGGTATTTAACCGGCGAAATCTCGCATAGGCTGCCTGCTCAAGGGCAGGTTATTCCCACTCCCAAGCCCGGTGAGAGCGTGGTGTTCGTATCTCACTTCCTCCAAGGGCTAGGCTTCACAACGGATCCCTTCGTGAGGGGGCTCATGTTCTATTATGGGCTGGAATTTCACGACTTAGCTCCGGAGTCCATCCTCCACATCTCATCGTTCATCGTCGTGTGCGAAGCTTTCCTCCATATTACTCCTCACTTCGGACTGTGGCTCAAGACCTTTAAAATAGAGCCGAAAATGATCGAGGGACAGCACGCGGAGTGCGGAGGCGCTGTTATAAGCAAGAATGCCAGCGCTCCATGGCCCGAGGGCTCTTCTCAACAGGAGTCCAGCTTATGGCAACAAAATTGGTTTTATATCATAGCTCCCAGGGGTACCAAGTGGGTGGCGCCGCCTGCTTTCCGCTCGGGTCCCCCGCCCCGACTAGCGTCATGGGTCAATAAGGGGCTGGACTAGGGGCCGACAAAGGACGTGCCCCTGTTGCAGGGCCGCATCTGAGATCTCCTGGAAAGAGACATCAGTCTGGTCGTGGTGACGCAGGTCATGTTGATTCGCCGAGCCCTGGCCTGCAAACATCGCCCCCTCCGCCTGTGGGAGTTCAATCTAGAGGGGCCGCGAGCTCTCCAACATTTTATGGGTGCGACGCCCTTGGAGATGTACAAATTGTTCTTCGGACCACAAGCAATGTGTCCGGACTCTACCGAGGATGCAGGTCTGAGCTGCAATCGTCCGGATACTCAAGTAAGTAGCCCTGTGCCCGGACACATCATCCGTTCATTTATCACGACATCGCCCTTAAAAGAGCTATTCTTGAAACAGGAGTGGATCGTGAAGGCGAAGTTAATCAGGTGTCCGGCCCCCCTTCCTAAGACCTCGCCTGATCCCGTGTTAACCAGGATGCTGGAGATTGTGCCTTCAGAAGAAAACGAAGGGAGGGGGGACAAGGAAGCTACTGACTCCACGAAGGAGGCTGTCCGGAAAGGAGGAATCGAAAATTCCTATCCTCAGGGGAAGAAGAGGACCGCCTCTGAAGACCTGGAGACCATGACCTCAAAGCGGGGGAAGAAGTCTTCGCCAGAGGGTCCTATGCCGGGGGATACCTCGGCCGTACTATGCCCTCAAGGGGATCAGCCCTCCACCGAATCGTAAGTAGAAAGGGGGTTTAAAAAATGAGAGAAATCCTTGCTCTATTTCTGAGGAAAGTAACCGAAAATTTACCTTGTAGTTTGGACCTTAGCCCTTCTCAGCAGAGCTCATCTTCGGGGGATCTTCTTCCGGAGATGATGGAGAGCGGAACGCCTCCCCCTACCATACCGCCTTACGAGGTGGGCGACCCCGAGGTATCATCGTGGAGGGTTTCTCCTAATCCTGCAGGGCCGGAAGGCGTTCATATGCCCCCCAAAGCCCTCCATGTCCGGCCTTTGAAAAAGCAATCGAACGAGTCCGGCACCACCTGGTGCACGGTCGGAGGTACTGAAGGATCTGCTAGGGCGAGCGTCTATCTCAGAGGAGCACCGTACGTTGATGGGTACGGTAATTGAAAGGATTTCGTCCGTGGAGAGCGGGTTGCACGAGGTTGTCAGGAGTTTACTGACAGGTTTTGAGGTACGCGAAGTGATGTACCTTTTGACAGTTCCACATATTTAAGATGCGCCCTATGTAGATAGTAGCCCCTGAGACTCTGTGTGCTGTCGAAAGTGACGGCACACAGAGGATCATAATCCCAGGTATAATTTGCCGCCTTCCTATGTAGGTGGCGAAGTGTCCGGTGGCCAGCCGGACTGATGAATTTGCCGAGCTAAAGCGGCAACTTGATGTGGCAGATGCCGACATCGCGCTTGTCAACAAGCGGCTTGACGAGGCACAAGGTATGTAATTTCTCCGGAGACACCTGGTAAGTGAAGGTTGATGCCAGTTTCTTACAATGTGTGCGCTTGATGCAGATGGGGCTGCCGCCGTGGAGGACCTGCGGGCGGAACTTGCCCGAGCCAAGGAGCAAGCCAGGAAAAGCGATGCGGCTGCCTTAAAGGCGGTTGAGGAGCTGAAAGCCGAACAGGCTGCTCACTGCCGAAGAAAGAAGGACATGGCCGAGATGGCTGTGAAGCTAAAGAACGCTGCTGACTGCTGCAAGCTTCTTGAGAAAGAAGATCGGGCGGAGCGGACGGACCTGGAGAAGGCCACTACAGCGGCCAAGGATGCTCGTTCTGCGATGAGGGCGACAAAGGAGGAGCTACGTCAAGCCGGAGATATTGCAGCTGGAAAGCTCTTTATGCTACGGATGAAGTTCGGATATCCTAAATATGCTCCGTTGGACCGGATGTGGAGTTCGGCGGACGCAAATCTGGATTTAGCGGCGAGTGCTGCTGATGCGGCAGAACACTTCCGAGATCAGAAAGATCGCAAAGTGGAAAAGCTCTTCTGGTCGCAGTTCCACAATCCAGAGCATCCGCTTCCGTTGACTGATTGTTTGGCCGAATGGGCCGAGCTGAATAGGTTATCCGGACTCGCCATGAAGTATGTCGTGGATCATCTGTGGCTGGAAAGGCCAAAGCCGAACAGTTATTTTAGCTTAGTGCAGCAGTTCCTTGGTGCAGTGCCGTATATCAATGCAATGAAGAGGTCCACATGCATAGAGGGTGCGCGGATGGCCCTTGCCCGTGTCAAGACATACTGGGCGGAGATGGAGGCCACCGCTGTTACATCCCAAGATTCGGACGGAAGCCGAGTACCTGCCGAGCACTATTTTCAGGAGGTTCTGCAAGGCGCTCGTTTAATAGAGACGCAGTGCTCGAAGGATATTATGTTTGAATAACATGTATTATTGTAAAACAATATTTTGATTAAATGTAGAAGCTTTTTATACTTGTGCCCGCAAGAATTATAATACCTCCTGTGCGGCTGTTAATGTATATGTGTATATAAGCTGAAAGATGGCAGTCGTCGGCTTTAGCCCCCACACATATAATGGGGGGGGGGGTGTTCGCAGAAGGCGCATTTTCACACTTGACCCAATGTCTTGGTCCATTAAGGAGGTGGTAGCGCAGTGAACTAGGCAATCAGACTATAATGCTTTATCACTTTCACTTAGCCATAGGAGTTTGACAGTGGGGCTACTATATAGCCCCTGGTGGCTCCGCGCTCACCCGAATTCGGGGCGCGTGTGTGCCTGGCCGGGAAACGGCCCTTTGTTTAGGCGGAGGAGTCCCGAAGATTCCGGTAGGTCATCGAGTGGTTGACCAGTCTCTCGCTATATCATGACAGTCAGTTTTCGGCTTTCTCTACTGAGGTGCTTGCCTGGCTGAACAGGGGCACAATCGCAGTAGTTCTCCTGGTGCCGCCTTAGCCGATAGAGCGGAACGTAAGGCAGCAAAACACAGGAGCCGGGAAAACCCAACATTTGACCAAAGACATGATTCGGAGCTGATGCATATAAGGCCAAACTCGCGACGCCTAACACTCCCTAAGGTATTCGGTCTTTATGAAGACGGGCTGAGCAGTGCCCTTGATAATAAGCCCCTGGTGTCCAGGTACGTGCAAAATTCTGACGTGGCCACATGCCAAGACGCCAGCCTCCTCCTCGGTTATAATGAGAATCTGGGGGATGAGTATCAACAAGATACAGTAAAAAAGGGTTTACGCAGGGTCTTAATCTAAAAAGAATCCTTGGGACGGGTCCCTGCTGCACGTCTGCGCCTGTGTCTCCGTTGTGCCGTGTCCTGGACGGGTGTAGCACAGTGTTCATTATTAAAAGAGAGGAACTTAGTTGAAAAAGGTCATGCGAAATGTACGTTATACTAAATAAACAAAGTATAATTCGAGATGGGTAAAATTGAGCCTTATTGTCGCTTGTTTTACATGCGGGGAGCCCCTTGTATAGGGGTATACGGCTATTAGGCCTTTATCAATTGTGTGTTTACGCCGGACTCGTCTAGCCGCGTCTGTGGTCTTAACGACCTGTTAGGTGCTTTGGTTGGTGAAGCCGTTTTAGTGTGTGGCTGTCAAGGCAGCCGCACAGTCTTCCGCGCGCGAGGAACACTCAATATTTCCCTTTAGTGACATGATGCCTCGTGGACCGGGCATCTTAAGCGTGAGAGATGCATAATGCAGTATTGCGTTAAAGCGGGCGAAAGCTTCGCGTCCCAGTAGTGCTTGATAGCCACTTTGAAACAGGGCGATGTGGAAGGTTAGCTTTTCGCTACAGAAGTTATCGGGGGAGCTGAACATAACTTCGAGTAGGAGGGAGCCCGTGCAATGGACTTCTGGGCCTGGCATTACTCCTTTAAAGGAAGTATTGCTATGGCTAATTTTTGTTGGGTCCATCCCCATTTTACGGACTGTGTCCTGATATAGCAGGTTTAAACCACTACCGCCGTCCATCAGGACTCGTGTGAAGTGGAATCCATCAATTATCGGATCTAACACCAAGGCAGCCTAGCCTGCGTGCCGGATACTTCCGGAGTAGTCCTGATGGTCGAAGGTGATTGGTTTTGACAACTAGTGGCAAGGCTCTTTTGTGATAGGCCGCATGGCGCATATCTCTGTGGGCGCCACTTCGTTTCTCCCTTTTGTCATGTGTAGTAAGTTTACTGTTTTGACTTCTTGTGGGAATTTCTTTTGTTCCCCAGTGCTTTGTTTGTGGGGTTCATCATCCTCCTCACTTGGTGTATCCAGCCCCTTGTGTTCGGCATTGAGTTTGCCGGATTGCTTGAAGACCCAACATTCTCTGTGGGAATGATTTTCAGGCTTCCCGGGGGTGCTATGGATTTGACATATCTTGTCCAGGATTTTGTTTAGATTAGACAGTTCATCCCTATTATCTTTAAGGGGCAGCTTTTGCCGACCCTGCCGAGAGCTTTTGAATCCGACGTTGACCGCCATGCTCTTCGGGCTGTTTCCCTTATTCCGGCGCTGGTCTTTGCTGCGTCGTGGCTTCCCGTTTCCGTCCCTGACTTCGGATGTACTTGGGTCGCTGGTGCTGAGTCTTGCCAACCAGCTGTCCTCTCCCGCGCAAAAGCAGGTCATGAGGCTTGTTAATGCGGCCATTGTTCTTGGATTTTCTTGGCCGAGGTGTCTGGCGAGCCATTCGTCTCGAACGCTGTGTTTGAAAGCTGCTAAGGCTTCGGTGTCCGGATAGTCGACTATCTGGTTCTTTTTAGTAAGAAATCTGTTCCAGAGCTTCCGGGCTAACTCTCTAGGTTGTTGAGTTATATGAATTAAATCGTCTGCATCCGGTGGTCGGACATAGGTCCCATGAAAATTTGCCTGAAAAGCATCCTCGAGCTCTTCCCAACTTCCAATGGTGTTTTCGGGAAGGCCTTTAAGCCAATGCCGGGCTGGCCCTTTGAGCTTGAGGGGTAGGTATTTTATGGCATGGAGGTCGTCTCCTCTGGCCATGTGGATATGGAGGATATAGTCCACAATCCAGACTCCAGGGTCTGTCGTTCCGTCGTATGCCTCTATGTTTACGGGTTTGAACCCCGCTGGAAATTCATGGTCCAGCACCTCATCGGTGAAACATAGGGGGTGTGCGGCACCCCTGTATTTGGGTGTGCTGTGGTGTTCGGATATTTGTTGCGTTGCATTGCTTACTAGAGCTTGCTTTCTTGGCCCGTAGATAGATCTGGCTGGGCCATCTTTTTGATGCGAATCCTTGGGTGGATCGCGTGCTGGCTTGTGTGCGGCGCCGTTTGCCGTGCTATGTTGGCCGTGGGGTCGTCTATCCGACTGGGTGGCTTCCTTATTTTTTGATTGCAGGGACTCTAAGGCCTCCTCATCAAATTCAGGCAGTAGCTTTCGCTTCGGGTAGCTCTTTGTGTGGCGACTGCCGCCGTATTTGTCTGCGGTGTTGAGTACTTTGCTCCATTTAATTCTGAGTCCGTCTTCCACAGTTTTGAGCTTTCGCTTCTGCTTTTTCAGGCTACGCGCAGTGGCGACGAGCCTTTTGTGGAGGTTCTTCTGCTCCGGGAACTTGTCCGGCGTGAGGTCGTCCGGACTGTTATCTTCGCCGGGGACGGGTTGTTCGGTTTGTTTATCCAAGTTGCCTTGTTCGGACGGTTGCTCGATGCCATGTTCATCGTCCGCCGGCTCGCCCTGCTCTGTGGCTGGGTCTGTGTGACCGCTGTCTCTGTCGAGGCGGGGCTTGGAGCGGCGCTTACGCCGCCGCTTTGACTGCTTTTCGAAGGAACAATCCTTCGTTGCATCCTCCTGTTCTTCATCATTGTTTCCTTTGGGTGTGTCCACCATGTATACATCATAGGATGGGGTGGCTGCCTAGTGCCCCGTGGGCGCTGGTTCCTGTTCGTCTCCTACATCGTCGTCCATACCGTCGACGTCTTCGGAGTCGAAGTCTAGCATGTCGGTTAAATCATGGACAGTCGCTACAAAGTGGGTGGTGGGTGGGCGTCGAATTTCTTCGTCGTCCGTATCCCAATCCTGCCGGTCATAATCCGGCCAGGATTCTCCTGACAAAGAGAGAGACCTTAGTGAATTCAGAATGTCGCCGAAGGGCGAGTGCTGAAATATATCCGCGGCGGTGAATTCCATGATCGGCGCCCAATCGGATTCGATTGGCAGGGGCGCGGAGGGTTCGGAGTCCGGAGAAGAGTCCGGCACCTTGGAGTCACGGGCTTCGCAGAGGATAAGGCTGGTGTTCGGCTCGATCGTCGTTGAGACTGCAGCCCCCGCGGCGGGGTATAGCCACCCGTCCTTGATCGGTGTAGTTGGCTCCGAGCTAAGGGTCGGAGCTGATGCGGGCGCGGCCTCCAGGGCACTGCTCGGCGGCAGAGCTAAATCATGCCCATCATGACAGTGCGGCGCGCTCGGCTGTGGCTCGAATCCGTCGAAGATCAAGTCTCCACGGATGTCAGCCGTGTAGTTCAAACTTCCAAATCTGACCTGATGGCCAGGGGCGTAGCTTTCGATCTGCTACAGATGGCCAAGCGAATTAGCCCGCAGTGCAAAGCTGCCGAATACGAAGATCTGTCCGGGGAGAAAAGTCTCACCCTGGACCACATCGTTGTTGATGATCGGAGGAGCCATCGGGCCTGAAGATGACGACATAGAAGAACTCTCAATGAAAGCACCATTGTCGGTGTCAAAACCGGCGGATCTCGGGTAGGGGTCCCAAACTGTGCGTCTAGGCGGATGGTAACAGGAGACAAAGGACACGATGTTTTTACCCAGGTTCGGGCCCTCTCGATGGAGGTAAAACCCTACTCCTGCTTGATTAATATTGATCATATGGGTAATACAAGAGTAGATCTACCACGAGATCAGAGAGGCTAAACCCTAGAAGCTAGCCTATGGTATGATTGTTGTTGTCCTACGGACTAAACCCTCCAGTTTATATAGACATCGAAGAGGGCTAGGGTTACACAGAGTCGGTTACAATGAGAGGAGATCTACATATCCGTATTGCCAAGCTTGCCTTCCACGCCAAGGAAAGTCCCATCCGGACACGGGACGAAGTCTTCAATCTTGTATCTTCATAGTCCAACAGTCCGGCCAAAGGTTATAGTCTGGCTATCCGGACACCCCCTAATCCAGGACTCCCTCACCACTGCTAGCATGTTATCCCTTACTTGGAATTCTATGCACTTATGATTGGAACTATTAGCAAGCATCCGCAACTACTAATGTTCATTAAGGTAAAACCCAACCATAGCATTAAGATATATTGGTCCCCCTTCAATCCCGTATGCACCAATTTCTATGCTAGGTTGAAGCTTGTGTCACTCTTGCCCTCCAATACATAGTCCTATCAACATACAACTAACCCTATGGTGTGATCCACACGCGCGCTCATATGATGGGCACCAAAGGACAACAACATAACCACAAGAAAATTAAATCAATCATAGCAATTCATCAACCACCGAAAGGACAACGAAAATCTACTCAGACATCATAGGATGGCAACACATCATTGGATAATAATATGAAGCATAAAGCACCATGTTCAAGTAGAGGGTACAGCGGGTTGCGGGAGAGTGGACTGCTGTAGATAGAGGGGGGAAGGTGATGGAGATGTTGGTGAAGATGGCGGAGGTGTTGGTGTAGATCACGGTGATGATGATGGCCACGGCGGCGTTCCGGCGCCACCGGAGGAGAGGGGGAGAGGGGCCCCCTTCTTCCTCTTCTTCCTTGACCTCCTCCCTAGATGGGAGAAGGGTTTCTCCTCTGGTCCGTGGTCTCCATGGCATGGGAGGGGCGAGAGCCCCTCCGAGATTGGATCTGTCTCTCTGTCTCTCTCTGTTTTTGCGTTCTCTTCTGGCTCTGTTTCACCGTTTCGTGTATATATGGAGATCCGTAACTCCGATTGGCCTGAAACCTTCGCCGTGATTTTTTTTCCGAATATTAGCTTTATTGCGGCAAAAGAAGAGCATCAACCGCCTTACGGTGGGCTCATGAGGGTAGGGGCGCGCCCTAGGGGGGGGCCGCCCCCTGCCTCGTGACCACCTCGGGCACTGGTTCGCGTTGATTTTCCTTCCAAATTTTCCATATTTTCCAAAAATAAGCCCCGTCCATTTTTATCCCGTTTGGACTCCGTTTGATATGGATATTCCGTGAAACCAAAAACATGCAACAGACAGGAACTGGCACTGGGCACTGGATTAATATGTTAGCCCCAAAAATAGTAAAGAAAGTTGCCAAAAAGTATATGGAAGTTGTAGAATATTGGCATGAAACAATCAAAAATTATAGATACGACGGAGACATATCGGCAGTGATGTTGTGATTTCTTGTCATGTGGCAATTTTTTGTGTTATATGTTATAATCCGGCGCTTCGGATCAAAATGACGACAACTGCGCCTCCGGGGCACGTGCATGAAGACTTCTCGACAGTCATTGACAAGGTCAAGCCGGCTCCGGTAGACAAAAGAAAACTAGTACTACTCCACTATATAGCCAGGAGCCTCTGTGCTTGCTTGCTTGCTAGTGTTGCTCTCTTCACACTGTCTCGGCCTCTCCAGATCTAAACACGACAGCGGTGGCCACACACTCTCTCTCTCTCTTTGCTCACCGCTGGTCACAGATCCAGCTGGATCCTCTCCGTCGGGGAAGGTGAGAAGGTGCAACGTTCACGCAGTCGTCCTCGGCGACGGCTCTTACCCACTGCTGGGCGCATCCCGATCAGCCTGCCTTCCCGTTCTCTCCCAAGCACCGCTGGCGAGGGAGGGCCTCCGACCCCTTCTTCCTCGCTGCCGTAGTGTGGGCAGATCCGGCCTCCCGCCGCCCACCTAGCGACATCCCGGTGACCATCAGGTATAACTTCCTTCAAAACCGGCCTTGCTCTACTTCCCGAGCTCCTGACGTCGCTGCATTTGTATCTTTTACTATTTCTCAGGCCCCCTCATAGATAGGATCGATCGGCTGTTCGAAAACCACCTAATTTTTTTTACATTTAAGAGGTAAAACTAGTTCATGCACTCGAATCTAGTATTACTTGGTTCAAACAAGGAAGAAAGGGGGTGGGGGTGGGGGAGGATTTGTTACCTGAATCTAGGACTTGGTAGAAAGAGGAAATAATGGGGGCGAAAAGTAGCAGAGACTGGCTATCCAACTGGTCTCTAGGTCTAATAGGGAAATAAAGGGAAACGCAGTACAAACTCAATATAAACCCGATCCATTGGTTGAAAAAGGAAAGAAACTGGGGACTGGGGGACAAGTCAACAGAGTAAGTCCAACACTAGATTTGCTAGCCTCACATAGTATAAGGTGGCTATACCGAACAAAAATGGGACCAACCCAGAAATTGCTACTGTCCTTGTAGGATTGCCATTCAGATAAGGAACATGCTTCTTTTCATTTGATGCATGTTTCATCACTTGTTAGTCACCCTCCTTTCCACCTTTTTTGTGCAAACAGAGATATACATTTCACGCTCGATCTTAGTTGAACTGCATAAATGATATCCAAATTATAGTTGAGCATTCCAGGAGTTCACAACCAACCTTGATGTTGCTCAATTTTATTGCAACTAATGAAGAAGAAGCTCTGTGGGTTTCGTTTTCTGATGGAAATGGAACCGGGGCTGGAGCCCTTTTCTTAAAAAAAAATGAAGAAGAAGCTGCTAGCTCACAGGACATTGCTTCATTTTAGGTGAACTGCACCAAAAGGTCCCATGAATTGAATCATCCATGTTGGTGACTGAAAGAGCCAGCTTCAGCATCCCAGTCTAAGCACCCCCGGCCTCCATCCTTGCGACGCACGGTACACCTCGTTTGCCACCTGCTCGACCCTAGTGTCATTGATAAAATGAAGTAATAATACAGTTAAAATAGAGCGAGTTTCATCTCTATCATTTCATTTCCAATGTAGATAAAGAAAGTGCTTCTCTTTGTTAATGTATGTTTCATCAACTAGTCCCATTGTTAATGTTTAAGCATTTCTGCAAACTGGGGTGCTTAATTTTAGTTGATATGTACAGAAATAGAGATTTGAATGTCTCAAGGCGCCTCCTTGTACTACCGCTGTACACTGATGTTCATCACTAGCAGAAGGTGTATCTGGGAGACTTGGGACAATGTCCGGTATGAGGCGTACCGTATGAGGCGTCGCAGGGCCCATCTCGCCCTCGCAGCATGGCATACTATGATACTATCGCAATATTTTCTTCTATTTATTTTGTGTGTTTCATCAACTAGTGCCACTATAATGTAATCATGCTTTTTCATTATCTGTGCAAACAGGGTTATTCAGCCGCATTTTGGTGGAATTGCACAAATGTACGTATGGAACCGGGATATATGCAGAGTGCAAGGTGTGCCAAGTAAAAAATTACCGACACCAACCATGCTGCATGCACGCATTGGTATCCACCACCACCAGTGGGATGTTTGGCGCTCTCTGTGGACGGATCTTTCTCGGCAACAAATCATCTAACCAAATACTTGTAGCTTATATTGGCAGTTTTCTAGGGAGTACTCTTTTCTGAAAGAAGCACCAATCTATTTTTCTTTATCTGTACACTATGTCACAACTTTGACCCAAAGGTCCAGAGCTATTTTAGGGTGATTGGCGTAGTACTCGAAGACTGATTGTAAGCATGATTTTCATTAGCTGTCACACTGATTGTAAGCATGAGCAGGTGGAAGATTAGGTTAGTGCGAAGCTTACCTTAAACCCTACCACCGCCGTTGAAACGAGGCGAGCATCGAGGGAACCATGGAGAATGGCGGGGAAGCGACGTCGCGCCATCCGGCCTCCTCTTGAGGTGGGAGAACGAATACTCCTGTGGCTCTGGCTGGCTCTGCACCCTCACGAACGACACACCATACTCGATCGATTCGTTATCCTCTGGGTGCTCGACCTTCGACCTGTACGCCCACCACCTCCGCCTGACTGTCGGCTCAGGCGCATATGTCTGCTCCATCGACCAGAGGAGATACTTGATGAACTCGGAGGACTGCGGCGTGACTGCCGCCGAGGAGTACATGTACATCGCCGCCCTCATCGCCGTCGTCTCGCTCTTTCGCATACATTGCCACATGGCCCGCACCGTCCTCGAAATTTCCCACTCATTGTCAAACCAACTAAGGATCTCCTTCAACCTGGCTAACTTTGCCTAGTCACCGCCGGCGATCTGCCTGATTCGCTGCTGCACCTCTCGATAGATGTCCTTCGGAGTGGTTCGGTGCTAGCTTTGGAAGATGGGAGGAGAGACGGTGGTCTTGCAATAGAGAATAGGGAGAGGCGATACGATGGTTTTGGAATGGATATGATGGAGAGGAGAGGAGGAGGTTTTACAATGGAGAAGATCAGAAGAGGGAGAGGCGAGACGGTGGTTTTGGAATGGAGATGATGGAGAGGAGAGGAGGTGGTTTTGCAATGGAGAAGATCATAAGAGGGAGAGGCTAGACTGTGGTTTTGGAATGGAGATGATGGAGAGGAGAGGAGGTGGTTTTGCAATGGAGAAGAGGGAGAGGAGCGTGCGACAGCGATATAGGATTGGACGAGAGGGCCGGCGCGCTGTGACTGGATCAAAATCAAAATCAATTTACCTTTCAATTAAGAAAGCAACCCCACATTAACTAGTCTCCCTTTTATTCTGGGTCATAATTTACCATGATTTTCGCACATAAAATATATGTTATACATTGCAAAAATAATATAATTTGAAAGTACATTCAGATACGAACCAAACGATACAATTTTTGGTGACATGCATTCACATTTTGCTTGTCAAATACAGTACGTGGTCAAACTTTGACCCAAAATACGCAAAACAACAAAAAAATACTTCCAAGACCAGCGCCGCTCTTCCGCTCTTCTCCTCTTAAACCACCGCCACTCCTCCCGTGTTCCAATCAAAATGCAGCACCGCTCCTCTCCTCTTCCATTTCAAAACCACCGCCTCTCCTCTCCTGTTCCAGTCCAAAACCAGCGTCGCTCCTCTCCCATTCTAATACAAAACCAGCGCTACTCCTCTCCTCTTCCATTCAAAAACCACCGCCGACGAGTGAAGGTGCTGTGGAGAAGTAGATCGATGGAGGAGTACAACCGATACATGAGGATCGCAGACGGCGACCCTGTGAAGCTAGCTAGGATGTTGGAGATACAGTCTTAGTTTGACAACAAGGACCAACTAGCGGCGACGGCGACATCCATGGCCAAATATCTGCAAGAGAGCGAAAAGGAGGTGATACTCCCGGAGGGAGTCGCGCCGGAGTACATAGAGCTGCTCCTCTGGGCCATGGAGCAAAAAGATTCACCGAATCCGATCGTGAGGGAGCGGTGGTGGGAGTATCGATCCCAGATGGAGCATCCACCAGAGATTGAAGGATCGAGCATCTCTAGGGTGCCGTTTGTGAGGGTGTCCTGCCAGAGCGAGCCGGTGGAGTCTTCGTCGACCGGACCCAACTGCAAGAGGAGAAAAGCAGTTGGCCCGATGACGCTTCCCCGCCATCGTATCCCTCGCCGTTCACATCATCTCACGGGGCGGCTGTCTGCCGCCGAGGAATAGGAGGGGGCTCACCACAGGAATCAGCTACTTTGCAATCTGCCACGGCAGACGGCAAAGGCATGAATGGTGGACGACAAATGTCTTTGCCGTCTGCCGCGGACGGCAAAAGGCCACGACAAAGTAAGGTCCGGCAAAGAGGTACTTTGCCGTCCGCTTCGGGTGGCTGACGGCAAAGGGGCCTTTGCCATCAGCAGCGGACGTCAAAGAAAGTAGATGGCAATAAATGTGTTGTTACTCCATTAGGTGGTTAATGGCAGGCCTTTGTCGTCCGCCGCTGACGGCAAATTTTGACCTGCCTTTGCCGTCTGCCGGATGATGTCAGCTGGACGTCACTACACGGCAGGCCTTTGCCGTCGGCCGCGGACGGCAATGCCTTTACCATCAGCCACTGTAGGCAAACTGACCAAATTGGTCAGCCTCCCAGGAAGCACAGTTGCCTGCCACGTGGCCTCTTTGCCGTCCGCTGCTGATGGCAAAGAGCCCTTTGCCGTCGGTGGCAGACGGCAAAGAGCCTGCATATTGGCTCTTTTTTCTGTTTTTTTAATCCAACAATTTTCACAGCAAATATATATGACATATATAGATATAATTCACACGGCTATTTAACAGCAATCATATCACATATCCAGCACATATGTTTCATCCATTCATACATAAGCAAGTTCCATCCATACACATTGTTCCATCCATATACATATTACAATGCAAAGTTTCATGAAGGTAGCAAGTTCCATCATAGCAAGCTAGATACAATGCAAAGTTTCATCAAATAAAAAGCAAGCACTCCATCATAGCAAGCTAGCTTCCATGAAGTGAATGAAATCTGCAAAATGGCAAATAAGAAAGTTAGAAATAGGTGACTAGAAGAAGAAGACTAGAACAAGAAGAAGACTAGAACAAGAAGTATATGTCATTTATGAGCTAACTTAGGTGAAATGGATCATATATGAGCTAACTAAGTTGAAATGGTTCGTTTATGAGATAACTTAGTTGAAATGGATCATTTATGAGCTAACTTAGTTGAAATAGGTCGTTTGTGAGCTAACTAAGGTGAAGGGCATCGTTTTTGAGCTAACTAAGGTGAAATGGATCGTTTTTGAGCTAACTTAGGTGAAATGGATTGTTTTTGAGCTAACTTAGGTGAAATGGATCATTTATGAGCTAACTTAGTTGAAATGGGTCGTTTATGAGCTAACTAAGGTGAAATGGATCGTTTTTGAGCTAACTAAGGTGAAATGGATCTTTTTAGCCAACTTAGGTGAAATGGACCATTTAAGAGCTAATTTAGGTAAAATGGATCGTTTTTAGCTAACTTAGGTCAAATGGATCATTTAGGAGCTACTTTAGGTAAATTGGGTCATTTTAGAGCTAACTTGGATAAACTGGATCATTTATAAGCTAACCTAGGTAAGATGGGTCATTTTGGAGCTAACCTAGGTGAAATGGGTCATTTTGGAGCTAACCTAGGTGAAATCGGTCATTTTAAAGCTAACGTAGGTGAAATGGATCATTTAGGAGCTAATCTAGGTAAAATGGGTCATTTTAGAGCTAACTTGGATAAACTTGATCATTTATAAGCTAACTAAGGTAAAATGGGTCATTAGAGCTAACTTAGGTAAAATGGATCGTTTATGAGCTAACTAAGCTAATTATGCAATTTTTGACATAAGTAAGCTAAGTACAGATCATTTTAGAGCTAACTTAGGTAAAATGGATGGTTTATGAGGTTAGTAAGCTTATTAAGTCATTTTGGAGGAAAAGAAGCTAACTCTAGGTCATTATGGTAAGCATATTGGAGGAAATAAAACTAAGTCTAGGTCTTTATGCATTTGTTAAGCAAAACACTAGAGAAACTTACCGTGATCAGGGAGGTGTAGGAGCGGGCTGGCTCGTGCCGGTAGCTGGAGAAGGATCGTGCGATGCGTGTCTGGAGTTAAGCATATTGGAGGAAACAAAGAATAAACGAAATTAGTACAACATAAAAAAAGTACCGACATGAATAATAATATGTATATCACTTAAGTGTATCATCATCAAGTACAACATAAAAAAATTGAATACCTGACACTACTAATAATCTCGATCAGTGTCATCAATAAATGCATAATCATCATCATCATCACTATAATCAATGATGGGCTCATAGGGTTCAGTGGCATCAACATGTGCAAGGCCACCTTGACGTAATCGGTCAAGCATTGACAGGTCATCCGCAGCAGTAACCTCTTCTTGTTCCTCCTCTGGGGTGATGTCGGATTCACTCTCGCTGTCTACTTCAATGTTTTGGGGTGAAGTATAGCGGTTCTTGAAACGCTTTTTGGAAAGACGTGTCTCTTGGAAGAATTCTCCTTCATATGTGTCTGGGTTAATGTGAGGTTCATAATCCTCTTCCTTTGGGGGAGAAAGTCTAGCACATGGCGGCACTTCATAAACGACATCCCAACCTTTCAGATTTGGATTAGTTTGGCAGGCCCACGGTAGATAGAATACTTTGGTCGCCTGTTGAGCCGTAATATAGACATCAGGAACATCTAAATGGGTGCTTTGGTTGATTTCAACTAGCCCTATATGTTCATGAGTCCTTCTAGTCTCCTTCGGCTGAAACCAATAACATTTGAAGACTACGACATTCGGTGGGTTTTCACCATAGAATAGAAGTTCATAGATTTCTTCAACTCTCCCATAATACTCGCTACCTCCTTCGTCGATAGCAGATACACAACAATTTGTAGAATTTCGGTCGGCCATAGATAGCTCTTTGCCATAGGTACGAAAGCGATACCCGTTGATGTCGTACTTGTCAAATGAACGGACCTTATAGTCAAAACCATTAGCGACTTGTCTCAATTCAGCGTCCATAGACTCTGAATTAGCCTACAATTTTAATATGAAATGATTGTTGCATTACGCACAAATTAGCGAATGAAATGAAATTATCTAATAGTAATTACCATTTGTTTGAACCAAGAGATGAAACCGGGATAGCCGCCTCCTTGCTTTGCGAGAAGCTCATACTCTTCGACGGAATCCTTTTGGATCACCGCTCCATACGAGAATATGGTGACGTATCGACCATATGAAATATCCAGGAATAAGAGCAGCTCAAAGGAAATAGAAGTTGCGAAACAATGTACCGAGAACTTACTCGATATACGGCCGCACTTCTATCAGGTTGTTGAAGATATACAACGAAATGGTCCGCCATTCTTCGTTATCCAAAGATACTGGATGTGAAACACTGGCTGGTGCGAGATTCCCTTTGAATAGGTTGAGGTTGGATCCACCCTTTTTAGGGTCGTCAGCATTGTACCGAGGCTTTGGATTATGCAAATGACGATTTTTGGCTTCGTAGTGTGCTGTTATGAAGTTTGCCGCCTCCTCAGTGATGAATGCATCAGCCATCGATGCTTCAATTCTACGTTTATTTTTACATTTTTCTCGAAGCGTCTTCTGCATCCTCTTAGTTGGGTAGCACCAACGATTTTGCACGGGCCCCCCAATCTTGCCTCGGTCGGGAGATGCAAAATCAAATCCTGCATTGGATTAAAGAAGCCCGGTGGAAAGATCTTCTCTAACTTGCAGATCAACTCCGGCGCCAACTCTTCCATTTCTTCTAGCACGCCAGGCGATAGTTCTTTCGCACAAAGAACACGGAAGAAATAGTTGAGTTCTGCCAGTACTAGCCATTCATCCTCAGGGATGAAGCCACACAACATCACCAACATTACCCACTCAATCCATATGTGCCAATCATGACTCTTGAGACCAAATATCTTCAATTTATCAACATTCGCTCCCCTCTTTAGATTCGCTGCATACCCATCGGGGAACATCAACTGCTGTTGCACCCACAAGATAATTTCCCTCATAGCTGGCCTTCCAAGATTGAACCATGCCTTTGGCTTCGTCCAGTTCCGCTTTCCTTTCGGTTCTTTCATGTTTTGTAACGGCCTATCACATAGCGCCTCCAGATCGACTGTAGCCTTAGTATTATCCTTTGACTTCCCATCTATGCCGAACAATGTACCAAAAAGTGCCTCGGCGATATTCTTCTCAGTGTGCATCACGTCGATGTTGTGTGGGCAAAAGAGGTCTTTGAAGTAAGGCAGATCCCATAAGCATGTTTTGTGACTCCAGGCATGCTTAGAATTATACCCCTTGAAGTACCCTAGACGCTCTGTATCTGGCTCGAGAGCGTTTAACTGATCCAGGGTCTGTTGGCCTGTGAATGCAGGTGGTGCAGAGTTTTTGACAACTCTACCTCTGATGAAGTTCTTCTTGTCTTTCCTGAACTTATGGCGAGTATCCAGGAACTGTCTATGCATGTCGAAGCAAGAAAACTTGCAACCGGCCTGAAGCCAACGAAACTCAAGAGCTCCCTTGCATGTGGGGCACGGGAACCTTCCATGCACACACCAGCCAACGATAGCGCATACGTCGGCAAGTCGTGCGTCGAGTACATGTACCAGACACACATTATGAAGTTCTGTTTGCTATAGGCGTCGTATGTCTTGAACCCATTATCCCAGGCTTCTTGCAATTCGTCCTTAAGCGGCTGCATGTACACATTCATATTTCCCCGGATAGTTGGGCCCTGGAATTATCAACGTCAGGAAAATGTTCTTTCTTTGCATAATCTGTCCAGGGGGAGATTGAGTGGAAAGACAAATACGGGCCAACAACTATATTGGGCTGCCGTCATACCAAACAGACTGAACCCATCCGTGCTGATGCCGACTCGAGGATGCCTCGGATCTGCCGCTTTGTCAGCATGTAATTCATCAAACTTTTTCCACGCAACACCATCCGATGTGTGTACCATCATCAGATTCCCATCTGCATCTAGTTCGGTTCTTTTGCCTGTTTTGTGCCATGTCATCTGTCTGGCCGTCTCTTCGACCATGAAAAGACGTTGAAGTCTTGGTACGATTGGCATATACCGAAGAACACCAATGGGGATTTTGGTCTGTGTCTTCTCACCCATACTGTTGTCTACCACAATATACCTGGAAGACTTGCAAATGGGACAATAGTTCAAGTCCACATAGTCAAGCCTAAATAAGGCACATCCTTTCTCACAGGCATGTATCTTCTCATAGGGCATCTTCAGTGCACGGAGGATTTTGTCCGACTGGTACAGGTTTGCAGGCATTACATGGCCTTTGGGTAGAAAGTGTCCAAATACTGTCATAATTGCGTCATAGCATTCTCTGCCCAAGTAGAACTGAGCCTTCAGAGCCATTACTTGTGAGATGGCATCCAACTGACAAAGCTCAGTGTGCTCGTGGAGCGGACGTTTTGAAGACTCCACCATTTCATTGAAGGCCTTTGCAGATTCCTCCATCTCCTCGTCCGAATCCCGAGCATCATCATAGTCTTGCACCATGTTTTCCATCCCGGTACCATGCTCGTCGGTCCGACGACGATCCACCTCAGCTCGGTCACGTTGGGCAGACTCACCATGAAATGTCCACACCGTATAATCGGGCGTAAAACCACTCTTCTGTAGGTGTTTGCCCATTTCAGCCTCTGTCCTCTTTTCCCAATTGCCGTACCGGAAACAGGGGCACCAGGTTTTCCTTAGGCCATTTGCAAATGCGACTTGCACAAACCCCTTGGTTTTTGTGAACCATTCAACGCTCCATTTGTTCTGACCAGTGTGACCAGTATACATCCACGCATGGTCACTCATCTTGACTTTCAGAGCTATTGGACACACAACAATTATATATGTAATTCACCATGTATATATTCATCAGTTGATCTACCTTGTCAATTTTATTACATCCATGCAACCTACACTCTAATAGGTAATCATAGGTCCTAATCCCACCCGAGTATGTGTAGATTGGGTTCATTTTCCCATGCTATGCTCCGGATCCGACGCAAAATTTCGGCAGCACCTCGCCGCTGTTCTCCTGATACATGTCTCTGCAATAAACAGAGAGGATGTGTACCCGGAGAACAACAGGGGAGGCACTGACGAAATTTATGCGTCGGATCCGGAGCAAAGCATATGGGAAAATGAAACCAATCTACACATACTCGGGCTGTCCATGGATAACATTGGACAATTCGAAAGAATCAAGGTTATAAATATGCAAATGCATGCATATTTATAACTATGACGCTTTCGAACGGGAGACACATATTGGTTACGCATACTGATGATTCAAGACACATATATAGCTAGCTATCAAGTTTCATCGGCACGAACACCGGAACAGTGCAAATAATTAATGGGGGAGGAGGACATTTCATTTGTGCTCACCCATGAACGAAGGGGCAGAGCTCGTCAAACGCACGTCGAGGTCGTCGAACACCAAACCTTGCAGCGATGAACCAAGTGCACATTTAAATCTACCCGATCAACGCAATTATGTATGATGTTTTTCATAACAAAATTGAAAAATATATGACCTAACTAATAATTCACAAATATATGACCCCGTCGGCTTCTGGAAGGCCAAAGAACACCTTTTCGGGAGGTGTCGGGGGTCGGGCTGTCGTGTCGGTGTCGGGGTGCCGTGTCGGGGTCGGGGTGTTGTTTCGAGGTCGGGGGGTCGGGGTGTCGTGTCGGGGTCGGGGTGTCGGGGTCAGGGGGTCGGGTGTCGGGGTGTGGTGTCGGGGTCGGGGTGTGGTGTCGGGGTTGGGGGGTGTCGGGGTCGGGTGTCGGGGTCGTGTGTCAGGGGGGGTCCTTCTTCTTCTTCTTCTTCTTCTTCTTCTTCTTCTTCTTCTTCTTCTTCTTCTTCTTCTTCTTCTTCTTCTTCTTCTTCTTCTTCTTCTTCTTCTTCTTCTTCTTCTTCTTCTTCTTCTTCTTCTTCTTCTTCTTCTTCTTCTTCTTCTTCTTCTTCTTCTTCTTCTTCTTCTTCTTCTTCTTCTTCTTCTTCTTCTTCTTCTTCTTCTTCTTCTTCTTCTTCTTCTTCTTCTTCTTCTTCTTCTTCTTCTTCTTCTTCTTCTTCTTCTTCTTCTTCTTCTTCTTCTTCTTCTTCTTCTTCTTCTTCTTCTTCTTCTTCTTCTTCTTCTTCTTCTTCTTCTTCTTCTTCTTCTTCTTCTTCTTCTTCTTCTTCTTCTTCTTCTTCTTCTTCTTCTTCTTCTTCTTCTTCTTCTTCTTCTTCTTCTTCTTCTTCTTCTTCTTCTTCTTCTTCTTCTTCTTCTTCTTCTTCTTCTTCTTCTTCTTCTTCTTCTTCTTCTTCTTCTTCTTCTTCTTCTTCTTCTTCTTCTTCTTCTTCTTCTTCTTCTTCTTCTTCTGCTTCTGCTTCTTCTTCTTCTTCTTCTTCTGCTTCTTCTGCTTCTGCTTCTGCTTCTGCTTCTTCTTCTTCTTCTTCTGCTTCTGCTTCTGCTTCTTCTTCTTCTTCTTCTGCTTCTTCTGCTTCCTCCACCTGACATCTGGGACCCACCGGAAGGGCCTCTGTATTTCGAGAAAATAACGTGCCCCCCGCTGACATGTCGGACCCACTGGCTATCTTCGCACGCAAGGAAGTGCCTCCTTATTACGCACAAAAAAATGAATATTCCCCCTGCCAGCTGGAACCCAGCATAGTGGGAGGCTGACTTGTGGGCCTACCAAGTTGACGGGGATGGAGGGCTTTGTCAACTTAGTCAATATGAACGATTCTAGCTCCTGTTACCGTACGATGTTCATCCAACGGCCGTAGTGCTTCTTCAACCTCTGGTCTTCCTGCTCCAGCCGCCCAAACCAGCGCCGGTCGTGCCGCGTGCTCCTGCCTCCCGTGCCGGCTGTGATGCCGCGGAGGCCTCACCGCCCCCCTACTACTCCCACCGCTGGCCAAGCCATCCCTCTACTCACCCACACCCCCCGTTATTCTACGGCGACAACAGCCTCACACCGCAGCCGAACCAGTGAACCTCGTACTCCTCTTCGCATGGGCATCCACTGCTGCGTCTTCCCCGGCTCCGAGTCGTCCCCTTCCTAGTCCGCGCCGTCGTCCACCGCCGTGGTGCTCTCGGCGCGGCATGGTCAACGTGGTCAAGGAACGACTTCCATCGGACGTGGACTGTACGTGGAGAGGCTGACAGCTGGGTCCACGGCCGCAACAAGGAAGTGCCTCCTTATTACGCGCAAAATAATGATTCCTCCACCTGGCAGCGGGGACCCACCGGACGGGTCACCGTATTTTGTGAAAAAAACATTTCCCCCTGACTGCTGGGACTCACCAGCTACATCTTCGCACGTAAGGAAGTGTGTCCGGGCAAAAAAATGATTCGGCCCCTGACTGCTGGGACCCACCAGCTACATCTTCGCACGCAAGGAAGTGCGTCTGGGTAAAAAAATGATTCGCCCCTGACTGCTGGGACCCACCAGCTACATCTTCGCACGCAAGGAAGTGCCTGACAGTCGGGACCCACCTGGTCGAAACGTACGTAGTTGTCATTCTGGTCGCGAACGCGTACGTACATATATACTGGTGGATGTAGAGGCGCGCATGTGTCGTAGTAGAGGCGTGTACGTGTCGTAGTAGAGGCGCGCACGTAGCATGTACACATACGTACAGCGGCCAGGGTGCAAGAAAGAAAATACGGCCACGTATGTGTACATACGGGCGGGGTCTCGAACGCCTACTCGCGCATACGTACAGCCAGGGCTCGTTTACATGGCTCGGTCAGAAGAAGAAACAGCGTCGTCGTCGTGCTCATGGGGAGGCAACATAATGTGTCGTGTTCATGGGGAGGCAACGGAATGCGTCGTGTTCATCGGGAGGCAACGGAATGCGTGGGAGCCAACCGGCTGGGTCGGAACGGAATGCGTGGTCGTGTTCATTGGGAGGGCTTGGACGGAACAAGCGATGGAAACGAGGCCTGGCGTACCGCAAAATGGAGGAAATGGACCTCCTACGTTCGGAATGGGGTCCTATTGGTCGGGAGGGGTGTGGCGTACCGCAAAACGGAGGAAACGGACCTCCTACGGTCAAAACAGGGGTCCTGTTGATCGGGAGGGGTGTGGCGTACCGCAAAACGGACGAAACGGACCTCCTACGGTCGAAACCGGGGTCTTGTTGATCGGGAGGGGTGTGGCGTACCGCAAAACGGACGAAACGGACCTCCTACGGTCAAAACGGGGGTCCTGTTCATCAGGAGGGGTGTGGCGTACCGCAAAACGGGACTCCACGGGATACTGTTCATCTCCACCGTCGACCTCCTCCAGCCTCCACGGGCTACCGTCGACCTCCTCCAGCCTCCACGGGCTCCTGTTCATCCAGCCTCCACCGTGCACTACTCCACCGGCTATTGTTCAACCACCCCTCCACTGTCTACTGTTCATCCAGCCCTCCACACCACGGGGTCCTGTTCAACCACCCCTCCACGGGCACCCCTCCACTGTCTACTGTTCATCCAGCCCTCGACACCATGGGGTCCTGTTCATCCAGAGGCAACGCCACCGCTCACTGTTCATCCAACCCCCCCGCAACGCTCACTGTTCATCCAATCGATCGGCTTGAGTTAGCAGCAGTAGCGAAGGAGTTGCTCGATCGGGTTCAGTTAACGGCCATCGATCGATCGCTCGGGTTCAGTAACGCGTAGCCTACAGTGCAATTGCTCCGGTTCAGTTAGAGCCCAACGCCTCGCTCGGGTTCAGTTAGAGCCAACGCCTCGCACACACGCGCGTACGTGTACGATAGAAACGTGCATCGCTCGGCCCCCGACCTCCCACCGTAACCGGGAACTCCCCGAAATTTTCCTCGCCCTCGCTTCTACCATGGTTTTTATGTCATGGACGGCCCAAAGAATGTCATGCAGCTGCGTCTCTAGCCCGCCCAGGACGAAAAGCCCATTTTCTGTCATGATTTTTTGTCATAGAAGTAGGAGCCCACCACATCTATGATGATACCGGGTTTTGTCACAATTATCGTCATAGAAGTGTCATATGTATGACAGAAAAAAAATTTCGTTTGGCCCAAAATGTCAAGGATGTGTCTTTTTTTGTAGTGATAGCCGCCACGCGCCCTGACGGGGTCCCTCCCGGGCGCGTGGGGTTTCGGGTGTACAAAAGCGCCCGCCGGATTGTCTTGCGTATCGCGCTTCCGGTGGGTCTCCTTCGATGTGCTGTGGTGCATCACCCCCGGCACCGAGGGTACACGGTGACGTGTTCGTGTGCGAACACACTCTTTGGCGACTCTGCTCGGGACGAAGCTTCGAACTGTCTCCAGCCTGTTCTTGCTACAAAGAGATCGTCATCTAGGGTTTGCAATCTACAAAGGTACTATGTATACCCAATAGACTTATGTAGATGCAAATGAAGCATATGTTGTTGCTAGATCGTCTAATAAGTATAATGTATCGGCTAGCCGTAGCTTTATCAATCATGCATCTAATTATGTGCAAGAGCCAATGCAACAAAATCTCCGTGCTTCTACCTCATATAATTTTAGCAACATGCAACATATGTATTCCAACTCCCATGCATCGGCAACCCCACAAATTTATAGGCCGATGAACAACATGATGAGTTTGGTTAATCAATTTGAAACACCCCATGTAGGAAATTTCAATGGCAGGCAACATAGTGTTTCATCTTTTTATTCATCGGCAAATAACTTACAGTATGTTAATCCAAACATGCCGATGGATAGGGGAATTGGCCATGCTACTACTAGTTATACGGCCAATTACCCTCAAACATCATATGCTACATCTCATGCTACTAATTTTTTGGCACCATACGCAACTATTGATATCCATAATTCGGCTCTGCACCTTCACGGTCATGGCCGAATAAGTGAAACTTTTGCAGGAGCACAAATGCCTTCACCTACTACCGTGGCATATCATGCCCCCCCTGCACAATTATATAATTTTGGCAACATCTTATTACCGAAAGATTCTAAAAGCATCGGGGGGAAACCATATCCAGACTGGGTAATTGAGAACAAGCTTACATTCTCTTGGGATTTGTACAACTATATTCGCCAGGAACTAATAGAAGGCGGGAAGCCTCTTGATTTTGCTGCTGTAAAAGCTAGAGTTGTGCAAATGATGCAGTCGCCCAGTGTTGTACCATCCAGTGTACCACCTAAACAATTACAGAGTTTCGACACCTCATTGCTGGAAAAGTCTGAAAGTATTGGGGGGAAATCTCATGAGGAGTGGATGGAAATTGAGATGAAAAAGTATAAAGCTCACCAAGCTGAGATGTGGGCTAAAATTAGACAAGAGCGAGAAGCCTTGCAAATTCAAAAAGGTAAAGTGATTGATTCAGGTAACAAAGAAAATTTGGTTATTGGAAAAGCTGAATCAAGTAGTATATATTCTGAGTCCATCAAATCCAAAGAGGCAAGCATTATTGAGAAAGGACATGGAAAGCATAGCAAGGCAGTCATGCTTGTTTTTTCTGAAGTTAATGGAACCTACTTCCTGCCCTATGAGTTTCGTGCCATAGAAATTGACGAGCTTCAAGGACAAGAGCAAGTAGCTGAACAATGTTCGGTTGACAAACATCTTAAAATTTATGATGCACGAAATCAAGAAGAAAATTGTGACATGGTGTTGGGAAGCCATCCAGAAGAAAAACATGATAGTATTTATTACATGCAATCATGCTCTCCCAACATATTTGAAGAGAAATTTAAAGCCAAGGTTAAAATCTTTTGAGAAAAACGATGCTAGTATAGTTTCTTATTTAAAGACATCGGAAAAAGAATGTGAAAGAGAATTCATAGCCGAATGGGAAGGTGCCAAATCTGAACCATTCGTTTGCTTAACTCCAAAGCCATTCTCACAAAAGAATCGGCTAGAAAACAAAAGGTATACCTTTGATTCAAACATGTGTGACCAAATATTTGATTTGTTATTGAAAAATAATTACATTAGAATTCTTGATCACCATGTCAAGCCATCTATCCAAGGACGAATGTATTGTAAGTTGCATGATTCGTTCAAGCATAGTTTTGAGGATTGCAACATGTTTCGTCAAATAGTTAAATCGGCCGTTGATAAAGGACGATTAAAATTTGTTGAGACACCAATAGATGACGAGTCTATTCCAATTGGTCCTTATGGCAAAAAGTTTATGCATCGGCTGTTTCAACCCGATCCATTTAAAGAGAAGGTAAAAGCTGCAGGTGACGGGATCAAGCTTTCAAGAAGAGGAGATGTTGAAGAGCGTAATGAACATAATCTTGAGGGCGAGAATTCTATCGAAGCTACAATGAAGGCGCCAAGGACTGGGGGGCAGCGAGCAAAGCCAATAATCGATGAAAGTAAACCGAAAGAGAACAAATGCCGAAATAAGCGCAAGTGTAAGAGATCAAAAATCACCTTCGCTAAACTATTGGATAAATATCAAAAGAAGAGTGAAGAGAATAATGCTTATCGGCCAAATCATGCAAAGAAACCAAGATCACCCCAAGGCACAAAAATGAGGATTGGTATTGGCAAAGTGAAAAGTTTAATGCAGCATATTCATATCCTTATTTTGGGCCGCCAATGCCAATGCCGTGGATGCCTCCCTATGCTCATATAGATCCATATCCATCATGGGACAGGTATGATACAAGGGCATATTCTTCATCTTATTTTAGACCATCTCACAAATATTATGCAGCTCCAAAAAGATCAACATTTGAACAATCACATGTCAAAGACCGTTTCAATCATAAGGAATCGGTCCGGACCCCATGGAAGAAGAAAGAGGTGGTCAAACAAGTTTACCGCGTTAAAAGAGATGGTCGTAAGAGTGCTACTTCAGACTTGATCTCAAATGAGAAAGAGCCAATGAAAGTGTTGACATTGGCTACTAAAGGCAATGAGATGAAGCAATCAAATGTTGAGAGTTAAAATGCCAAATCTGAAGAAAAGAAGTTGAGAGTGCACAAGGCCAAAAAATAATTGCCGTTGGTCAAAGCAGAATCACAGCCGAGATGCCCACTCGGCTTATCGTATTGGCAAAAGAAGGAATTACAAAATCTTAGTGCACAAGAGCTGAGAAAGAAGAACATGGCATGGGTTCCCAAGAGGGTAATTCCAAACAAAAATGATGTGCATGCTTCTATTGCAACAAGTATAAAAGTGAAGAAAGAGAAGGATGGAAGCAACTAACAATTAAGCCGAAGGCGTGCATCACAACATCAACATCTTCAGTTAGCACATCATCCATTTTCTTCAACCATGCCGTTGATGCCTTTGACACGGAATTCATCCCTAGGTATGATCAATTACCCTCCATGGATTTATTTTGATCCATGGATGCAACATAATTTTCTATATCATGAGAGGGTATTACCAAATCACTATACATTTGGTTAGTTACATTTTTGTTGCTAAGACAAAGGGGCTGAAATATTTTATTGCTATTTCACTTGTTTATTTCGGCTATACATACTTTGGTGGGTGAATTCTACACGGACCTCATGGTAATGGCCGATATTTATCTATCGCCCTAAGAATATGTCAAAGCATGGCCGATGTAGTATCCTAACATCGTCCTTAGTTCAATTGGAGATCAAAACAAGGTGCATGTTCATTAATATTAACCTTGTCTTTCTAGTACTATGGAGATTATTTCCGATGGTTAAATTCATAACAATGGCCATAGTGTCAATGTTGTTCATATATCTCTATGTGGTGTTATTTTGTGAAGCCTCATGCCACTTAAAATATTTTTGCAAAATAATCAAAGCCGAATATGAAATTTTATTCGGTTTGGAGCTTTTGGTTGCTATAGGTGCTATACAGATTGAGGCTTTCGGTGATTCGTTATGACTAGTGCAACAAATATCCAAGGGTTATCAATGTTTTGATGAATCACTTATAGTTTATCTTGAGGTATGTCTAGATGCAAAATTTACCTTGGGTTGCTTTAAAATTGTTCATATTTCTAGACATGACAATCCGAAAGAGTTGGCACAGCAAGCATCCGGCTACTATGTTAATCATGGTGTGTTGCATTTCTATCAATAGCTGATGCTTAGTCTCGTCAACATAGGTAAGGCCGAACCAAAGTTCACCGCTTCGGCCACTAATATTTTTTATGCAGGTAAAAGTGAGGACTGGAGAAAGTTTATTGTTGATTATCTGCAAAGTCCTAACAAAAGGGTGAACAATATGGTTCGGAGGATGACCTTGAGATACATATCTATGAAACTTTATCATCGAATTGTTAATGAAGTTGAAAATGTTTCACCCAAATTTGCGTCAAGGATTCAAACAAATAATGACTGATATATATTTATCGCCCTAAGCACATGCAAAGTGGCCGATGGAGTGTTGACATCATCCTTAGAACCAACACGGTACAAGTTATTTTTCCGCACGCTACCTTTGCCGAAAAATAGGGGGGCATGTGTTGACGCTCAAAAATGGCATGATCGCAGAGAGTGACTTGCGTCTATAATGGTATGATGTTCAAATTATGAGTTCATATCACCATTTGATGGCCCTCTTCAAGATGACCAAAATAAATATGAAGATGGACCAAAACAGAGCTCAAGTGCAAAAGATATGACAATTTCGGAGATACCCGTGTTGACATCAGATTAGAAAATAGCATGAAACCTAATTAAGATTACCTCGGATGAAAAAGTCTTCAACAGAAAAGTTCTTCATCTCGTCGAAACAGATGATTTTGGTACAAATATCATCTTAATCCAAGGATGTATGCTAAAGTTATAGGAAAAACTGTGCGCTGCAGCACTACATGGCCGGATCATCCGGACCGGGGTCCAGATCATCCGGCCGGGGGCCAAAAAATTAAACAAAACAACAGAAGCTAAAAGTTGAAGCTGGATGATCTGGGTCAAGTCTCGGATGATCCGGGTAAAGGCCGGACAATCCGGGTAAAGGCCGGACAATGAAATCGTCCGGACGTCCGGACAAGTTTTTCTGCTGCAGACTTTAGAAAATGGCCCGAAACACCCTCAATATGGCCTCAGATCGAAAAGTGTTAAACAGAAAAGTTGTGTGTCTCGTCGAGGCGGTTGATTTTGATATAAAAGACATTTTAATCCAAGTTTGTATGAAAAAGTTACAGCCCGACTAGTGGACTGTTGTCAGAAATCTGGGCTTGGCCGGATCATCCGGGCCTAGAGCCGGACATCCGGGCCGGAGGTCGTGAGAAGTACGAATTTTGTTAGATTTTGATGATTTGAATGGCAAGGCAAGTCCTTTTATTGTACGAGAAGTCCATCCGTCTCTTATATAGATAAGAGGTGACGGCCAATTGAACAAGAAAACACAATCGACAAATCAATCCATCATATTTGATCTTTACTTTTATCTCTCTCCCTTCTTCTTCTTCTTTCTCGTTCTTCGTTCGTTCTTCTTGTTGTAAGGTGGTGAACCTCGAGGCCCTAGGGGCGGTCAGGCCGACCTAGGGCAGCCCATAGCCGCCACGCGCCCTGACGGGGTCCCTCTTAGGCGCGTGGGGTTTCGGGTGTACAAAAGCGCCCGCCGGATTGTCTTGCGTACCGCGCTTCCGGTGGGTCTCCTTCGACGTGAGCTGCGGTGCATCACCCCCGGTGTTGAGGATACACGGTGACGTGTTCGTGTGCGAACACGTATCCGTGGCACACCACGAACTGTCCGATAGCCCACAACGTCATTGTTGTGCCCGGCGATTCCACCCTCACACCCAGTGCCCGCGCCTGTGCTACCTATCAACGTCAACCGACGAACGCCGGCGATCTTCAACCATGGCCGCCATACACATCGCTGATCTCAAGAAACAGAGAAATTGGTGTCAAACAAGGTGATTCAGTTTGAGTTTAATCTTGCACAAAACAATTGCTTTACCAGGAACACCAAGAACCGAGAAGAAATGGAATCAAGCACATGGCAAAATAAAATCCACGACCTATACTACTTCTCTGAGGCGATCAAACATGACACCCACTATGCCCGGCGGTGCGGCGCCCTCCATCATCCTTAATCCTCGGTGCGCAACGACGCGCACGCCACACGGTCATCATCCGAGGCCCTCGGCCTTAGGTGGCTCCCACGGAGTGACTCCGATGTGGCTGCAATGTCCGCCGGTGGCGTGACATCCATGGCCTTGGGCACGACAGTGGTTCACACCTCCCTGCGTCCAACACACCAGGACGTCCTTCTCAAAGTGAAGACGATGGTTGCGGCTCCCACGGAGCGACCAACCCCGACGTGGCCGCGATGCTCTCGAGTGGCGCGACGTCCATGGCCTTCGTCCTGACGGCGGTTCGCACCTCCCGGCATCCAGCACGCCAGGACGTCCTTCTCAAAGTGACGACGATGGTGACGACAAATCCCTAAACGCACGGGAGAAGAAATTGGGGAATCTTTGTCCCTTTGGATATTTTTCAGTTTAGTCCTCAGACTATATCCTAACTACTTATAACCTTGTAAATTATGATACAACCCTCAGGCTTACTATTTTCTGGATTTTAACCTTCAGGTTACTATTATTCACTTTTTAAGTCTTGGCTTTTCAACACACGTTTGGACTAGAACATAAGTTCTTTCCAAATGACATAAAATATAATTATGCATCACTTACATCATGTAAACTATCATTTGAAGCCTCATGTCTTCATATATGCAAATTATTAAGTTTTCCATCTACATGCAAAAGAATGATTTGTGTACATTTATTCCTTCGGAATTGAACACATTATATATGTCTTCGCTGCAAACATTTCTTAAGGCATACGTTTTAGGAGAACAACTATAAATTTTGCAATTGAACTTTTTCTTGCAAATCTTGATGTAACTCAAACATGAAATATGAAGTGTCGTACTCAATATGACTACTCACATTTATTTCTGAATCACAAGGTAATGGTGGCATCTACCACTCAATTTGCAGATTACCAACACTATGTGGTATACGTCTTGCCACTTTGACAAGATGACTCCCTTCAATGCGCTCCTCCAAATATTAACATCAATGTGACTACCCAAAATTGTTTGTGGATCACAAAGTATTGATGGCATCTAGGACAAATTTTTGCAGACTATACACTACTATTATGAGGTCTACATCATGTCATCCTGACATATGACTACCTTCAAAGTGATTTTCTTAAATATAGCATAATATAAGGTAATAGAGATATGAACATCACTTACAAAAGCCAGACTATGTTTTCTATTACTACGAGATCTACACCATATTGGTGATTATCTTCAAAGTGTTATCATATATAATTTGAGGTCTACACATATGGTTATAAAGCACAAGATATTTATAAAATTTGCTCCTCTGAAGCATTTGTTGTTGTTCACTAAAATATTTTACTCTCATGGTAAATATTGTTCACGCACACTCGTTATATGTCGTAATGGTATTGTCAGTGTACAAAAAGAGGGGTACACTTTTAGTACCCCTATAACTGTGCACGGGCAGTCTGAGCCACGGGCACCACCACACTAAGCAAGGCAAGGGAGGTGAGCCAGGGTAAGACCAAAGCTCAAGAGAACTAGAACGGCGCCAAGGCGAAGACCACGAAGAGCAAAGGGGACGAAGCGGGCTCCCCCGGCAAGATCCTTGCCGGGAGACAGTTTTAGCAACCCCGGCAAGACCCTTGCCGCGACAGCTCACCCCACACCTACGGAGGAAATCACCCTTGAGTCCACTGCCCCCATGGGGCAAGGATTCGGGAGACATCCCCGTGGTGGCATGCAGATCTTTGTGAAGACATTCAAGATCAGATACACACTATAGAAGATGACGACCCTTGGCGGGATCCCAGCCGAGGAAGACCACAAGGCCCCCCGCAAGCGCCTTGCCGGGGATGACAGCAGGCGCCTCGGCAAGGCCCTTGCCGAGGACACCCACAGGGCCACCACCAGGCCCACACCAACTAAACCTCCACCGCCGTGTGCATGCAGCTGCCGACCCAACCAGCTGGGCTGGCACTTGCGTGGCGGCATGCAGATCTTCGTGGAGACCTACCATTGCGCCACCTCAGATGCCTGCCTACCTACATGGCACCACATGCATCGCTGGCCAGGGCACGTGTCGACACAAGAAGGAGCAGTGACGGACAAGACAGATCTCTCCCCCGTCCCCGATAAAGCAAGGACACCTAAGCAAGACGCATTAAATGGGCCTTGTCATGTAATGCGAGGGATAACCTCGCATCACTGTACCCTTTCCACCTCCTGTGTGCCACTATGGCAACCCCTTTTTCTATAAAAGGAGGCCCGGGGCGACCAGGGGAAGGATTCGACTTTTTGGAGCTCTTCATGCCCCATAGCTAGCTCAAGAACACAGATATACAATCCACCAAGCAGGAGTAGGGTTTTATGCATCCTCGCGGCCCGAACCTGGGTAAACGAACCGTGTGCTATCTGTTTGATCCGCTCTTCTCACGACCCCGCGCCCCGCAACCGTAGTAGGGATTCTTGTGATCCCATAGGTGTCGTTCCCACCGACATCTTTGGCGCGCCAAGTAGGGGGCGCAGTTGTGAGAATCGGCTCTAGCAGTTAGCCCAACACTCCTTCGTCTTCGTGGCTCTTTGAGAAGGAAGAAGGCCGGAAGATCAGCACTCGAGCGGCTACAAACAGGAGCTAAGTTACATTGAACCCCGGATATTTCCATTCTGTTATATAAAGTTATTATCCTCGGAGCTGTCATTCTTTGTACAAAAAGAAACCTGTATGCAAATGGGGCACTCCCCGATCGGCAATGCCTTTGTTCTGTTTCGAGTCCGCTCAATAGTTCAAATGGCTGCGTTGGAAACGGTAGGGTAGCCTTCCGCAATTGGCAAGGCTCTCGACTCTGACTCGAGTGAAACTCGACAGTTCAAGCGGCTGCGTTAAGGGTGGTAAGGTGGCTCACCCGGCAGCACGTCCACCCGGCAGGCCAATGGGGACCCGTCCCCAAAACACCGCCCTGGGTTTCCGCGCCGGCAAGCCTACCCAGCTAGCGTAGGGTGGACGTACAAAGAGGCAACAAAAAGGGAAATAGCGTGCATGAAAATTAAAAGTACTTCAAAGTTATGTTACATCACATCATTGTTGCGGTTCTAACTAAAGATAAAATTTGTCTTGGTCGGGAACCCGCAGCGGCGAAGAAGAACGGGATGCCTAATCCCAGCGCTGGCCTTCCACCCTCTTGATTTCGTCGATGCAATCGATGATGGGCTTGATGCGCTCCTTGAGCACCGTGAGGTCAGTACCATCCGGCAAGCTATCCATCGCGGCGTCGAAGTCGAGGTCGGGGTTCCAGTACGCCATCTTGGTGAGGACCTTGGTCACGACCCTCCGGCAAAGTCGCCGGCCCTCCCCGGCCAACGTGGCCGCCCTGCTGGAGTGAAGATAAGCCAAGGCCCTGAGGACGCCCTCGAAGAACTGGGTGAGCTTGGCGTTGACGGTCCCGCTGCGCTCAGGGGCATACCTCATGTTCGGCATCCCCATGGTGGCCAACTGCGAGGTAACCCTGCCGGCGACGTCCTCCAAACGGCTGATCCATCTGTTCTCGCCCGCCACATATTCCTGGTGGGAGGCGGCCTCGTTCGCCCGCAGCTGCTTCTCCTCCTCCAGGCTCCTGGTCAAGGTCTCCTCCCGAGCCGTGCTACCCGACAACATCTTCTCGAGATTCTCCAGCTTCAGCTTGAGATCTCTGATGGAGTTTTGCGCTTCGGAGAGCTCCCCAGTCCTGCTGATGACCGCTCCTTGTGCCTCCACCAAGGCGCGGTTGAGCGTGCTCTTCTCGTTGGACAGCTTGAGGGCCTGCTCCTTCAGCTCGCCCCTCTCTACCTCCAACTCCTTCACCTTGCCGGCATGGGCCAGAGCCTGGGCATCGAGTGCCTCTTTGTGCCTCTGCTCCAGCTCGCGAGTCCGTCGCACGACAAGGGCCTCGAGCTCCTCATCCTTGCCGCGGAGCGTTGCGGCAAGATTCGCCTCACGCGCGGAGAGGTCCTCTTCCTGGGAGTCCAATGCGGCTTGATCCTGGTTCCGGGCGGCCTCGGCCGCGGCAGCCAAGTTCGCCGCCTTTTCCTGGGCCTTCTCGATGTCAGCCATCTTCATGGTGAGCTCTACATCGCGCTTGGCCAATTCCTCCTGAAAGGCCCTCTGCTCCTCATGAGTCTGGTGAAACCAGGTCTGCGTCTCAGCAACGCGCGCCTTGAAGTCCACCTCCGCCTTGTCCACCGTTGCCATCCTGGACTTGACCTTGTCCAGGCGAGCATGGTGGAGCACTTGGAGCTTTCGGAAATTGGCCCCTATGGCACGGAAAAGCTGCCCTTCTGGGGAACCATCACCGCCGACGCCCAGTTCATCGACCACCTCGAGCCCGGTGGCAGCGAGCACCTCGCCGTCGAAGACCTCCCCTTCGGCGGGCGCTCGGGAACTTGACGCCCCTGGAAGATGGATGAAAAGATCGTCGCCCACCTTCAGATATCTGCCGGGGCCCGAGGTTGTGGAGGAAGGAGGCTGTTCGTCAACCACCTCTTCCTCGGCTGTGACCTTGCCGGCCTCCCCGGCAGGCCCACCACTGGCACCCTCGGCAGAAGCCTCGTCGGTCGCCTTGGCGGCCCCCCGCAGCGTTGTCCTCGACAGCATCCTTGGCGGCCCCATCGGCGGCGACCTCGTCAGCATCCTTGGCGGCCTCCTCGGCGGCAATCCTGTCGGCCTCCGCCGTGGCCTCCTCAGCAATATTCCCAACCATAGTGTCCACATCCTCCATATCTGTTGAAGGAGGGTCTGGGCAGTAATGGAAGCGATGAAGCCAAGAAAAAGAATAAGGGAAAAACAGAGACGGAGGGCAGGCGACTCACCAGTGCCGGGCTGTGAAGCAGAAGTCCCCTCCCCACCAGCATTTGGCACCGTGGCAGAGTCACTAGCGCCCAAGTTCCCCTCTTCCTCCATGGGTGTGGGCCCCGTGCTTGATGCCCTTGCCGGGGACGCCCCTCGCGGCGGCGTAGTCGATGGGGGTGGTGTGTTTGGGGTAGCCCTCTGTGGCTCCTCCTGCTGCCACTCCTCTCCTGCGAACCCGACAAGGTCAGCACCATAGCATCAAACCCTTACCACATGTTGATAAGAGGAGGGTGACGAACTTACGCTAGGGGCTGTGCTGGGGGCTGCTATCTGGGCTGCTCAGCACCACCAGTGGCGACTTCGAAGCACCGGCCGGGGGCTCGCTGCTCGCCGAGGCCTTCGCCCTCTGGGCCAACGTCTCTGCATCCCTGGAAAAAAACGGATCAAGATAAGTGACTTAATTCAGGGGAATGGAAATGGCAGTAAGGAACGGAGTACTTACTCATCATCCATCTCCTCCTCTTCCAGCGCTTTCCTTTTCCTCTTCGGGCTGAGAGGCCCAAGATCAAAAGGGGGCTCCAAGTCAACATCCGAGTCGATATCTGCCGGAGAAGGCGAAGAAGGCGGAGTTTGTGCGCGCCCAGACGAGGAAGGGACTGCTGTCTTCTTCTTCTCAGCGGCCTTCATCAGCCTCTTCGCTGCCGTGGCCCTCGTGTGACGCCCGGACCCCTCCAGGGTCAATTGAGGCTGCGTAGCCCTGCCAGGCCGGACCGGCTCGCCGGAGCCAGCCCACCGCAGGACTCACCCTCTTCCCCTGGCTGGCGTCGAGTCGGTTATCCGACGCATCTCGTAGGCTGTACGCTCCACCAGTCAGGACTTGGTCGATTATGAATGGACCTTCCCACTTGGGCTTGTGTTTGTCCTTTTTCTTGTCCGGCAGGCGTAGAACTAGTTCGCCAACATTGTAATTTTTGGCCCATACTTCTCTGCTTTGATATCTTCGAGCCTGCTGTTGATAAAATGCGGAACGGGCTTTGGCCACGCCACGCTCCTCCTCCAAGGCGTCCAAGTTGTCCTGCCGATCGAGCTCGGCTTCTCTTTCTTCGTACATGCGCACTTCAGGTGAGTCATGGATTATGTCACAGGGCAAATCTGCCTCTGCGCCATACACCATAAAGAATGGTGTGTATCCGGTGGTGCGATTCGGCATGGTCCGCAGCCCCCAGAGTACGGAGTCGAGCTCCTCTACCCAGTGCGTGTTAGATTCCTTGAGGGACCGCACTAGTCTGGGTTTAATGCCGCTCGTGATAAGACCATTTGCACGTTCGACATGGCCGTTAGTTTGTGGGTGATAGACGGAAGCATAGTCGAGCTTGATGCCCAAGTTTTTGCACCAGAGTTTTACCTCGTCGGCGGTGAAGTTTGTGCCGTTATCAGTGATGATGCTGTGGGGGACGCCGTAACGGTGTACAACCCCGGATATGAAGTCTATCACAGGTCCAGATTCGGCCGTCTTAACAGGCTTGGCTTCTATCCATTTGGTGAACTTGTCCACCATGACCAGTAAGTATTTTTTCTTGTGGGTTCCGCCTTTAAGGGGTCGAACCATGTCAAGCCCCCAGACCGCGAAAGGCCAAGTGATGGGGATAGTTTGGAGGGCGGTGGGTGGCATATGGCTTTGGTTTGCAAAAAGCTGGCAACCGACATATCATTGGACCAAGTCCTGAGCGTCTGCTCGGGCCGTCGGCCAGTAAAAGCCTGTGCGAAAAGCCTTGCTTACAAGGGACCGAGCTGCAGTGTGGTGGCCACCGTGTCCGGCATGAATTTCAGCCAGCAGGTTCCGCCCTTCCTCTTCAGAGATGCACCTTTGAAGGACTCCGGTAGTGCTTTTCTTATAAAGCTCTCCCTCGTGGACTTTATAGGCTTTAGATCGCCGCACTATGCAGCGTGCCTCGTTTTGGTCCTCTGGGAGTTCCTGCCTAGTAAGGTAGGCTAGGAATGGTTCTGTCCACGGGGCAATGACCGCCATTATTACGTGGGCTGAAGGTGTAATTTCGGTGGCGGAGCCTCTGATTGTGTCAGATTGTTCGGCGTCGGGTGGTGCGGTTAGGTTCGGGCTGTTATCTGCGGGTTCCCCCTCCCATGCTACTGATGGCTTGAACAGTCTTTCTAAAAAGATGTTGGGGGGGGGGGACTGCATCGCGCTTTGCTCCAATGCGTGCCAGGACATCCGCTGCCTGATTGTTTTCTCGGGCTATATGATTTAACTCCAACCCTTCGAACCGAGCTGACATTTTTAGAACGGCGTTGCGGTAAGCCGCCATTTTTAGATCCTTTGCGTCAAAGTCTCCGTTTATTTGGGATATCGCGAGGTTCGAGTCCCCGCGTACCTCTAGGCGTTGAATGCCCATGGATACTGCCATCCGGAGAACATGTAGGAGGGCCTCATATTCGGCTGCGTTGTTGGAGTCCGTGTACATGATCTGGAGCACATATTGAACTGTGTCTCCTGTGGGGGACGTCAAGACGATGCCAGTCCCTAGTCCGGCCAACATTTTGGAGCCGTCGAACTGCATGATCCAGTTTGAATATGTGCCGTACTCTTTAGGGAGCTCGGCCTCCGTCCATTCTACGAAGAAGTCGGCCAAAACTTGCGATTTAATAGCTTGCCGTGGCTTATAGGTTATATCGAACGGGAGGAGCTCGATGGCCCATTTTGCTATCCGGCCCGTTGCATCGCGGTTGTTGATGATATCGTTGAGTGGTACTTCCGAGGCTACTGTTATGGAACACTCTTGAAAGTAGTGTCGTAACTTCCGGGATGCCATGAATACCGCGTATCCAATCTTTTGATAATGCGGGTACCATGATTTGCATGGAGTGAGGACAGTGGACACGTAGTAGACCGGCCTTTGAAGGTGGAGTTTGTGTCCGTCCGTTTCCCGCTCGACAACGAGCACTGCGCTGACAACTTGATGTGTTGCTGCAATGTATAATAACATTGGTTCGCCAGTGTTCAGCGCGGCCAGGACTGGGTTTCTTGCCAATATGGCCTTATTTCATTGAGTCCGGCCATGGCGGCATCCGTCCACTCAAAGTGTTCGGTGCGCCGAAGGAGGTGATAAAGGGGCAGTGCCTTTTCTCCCAAGCGAGAGATAAAGCGGCTTAAAGCCGCCAAGCATCCGGTTATTTTCTGTATTTGTTTGAGGTCCTTTGGGATATCCAGTTGCGAAAAAGCTTGAATCTTGGCCGGATTCGCTTCAATTCCTCTATCGGATACAATGAAGCCCAAAAGCTTTCCGGCTGGAACGTCGAAAACGCATTTTTCCGGGTTGAGCTTGATCTCGTATTTTCGGAGGTTGTCGAATGTTAGCCTCAAGTCGTCTACTAGAGATTCGACATGTCTTGTTTTGACGACCACGTCATCCACGTACGCCTCCACTGTCTTACCGATCTGGTTTGCCAGACATGTCTGAATCATGCGCTGATATGTTGCGCCGGCGTTTTTCAGCCCGAAGGGCATTGTGTTGAAGCAGAATGGGCCGTATGGTGTGATGAATGCTGTTGCAGCTTGGTCTGATTCTGCCATCTTGATTTGATGGTAACCGGAGTATGCGTCGAGGAAACACAACGAATCGTGTCCTGCGGTGGCATCGATAATTTGATCGATACGGGGGAGGGGGAAGGGATCCTTTGGGCAAGCCTTGTTAAGGTCTTTAAAATCGACACACAGGCGCCAGGATTTGTCCTTCTTTGGTACCATCACCAGGTTTGCTAGCCAGTCCGGATGTTTTATGTCTCTAATGAATCCGGCCTCCAATAGCTTGGCCAGCTCCTCTCCCATAGCCTGTTTCTTGGGTTCGGAAAAACGCCGAAGGGCTTGTTTGACAGGTTTGAATCCTTTTAGGATATTTAAGCTGTGTTCGGCCAGCCTGCGTGGGATTCCTGGCATGTCTGAAGGGTGCGAGGCGAAGATGTCCCAATTCTCACGTAGAAATTCTCGCAGTGCGGCGTCCATATCAGGGTTTAATCGTGCCCCGATGGAAGCTGTTTTATTGGGGTCCGTTGGATGGACCTGGAATTTGACTATTTCGTTTGCTGGCTTAAAGGATGTGGACTTGGATCTCTTGTCGAGTATCACATCATCCCTGTTAACTGTGTTGCGCAGTGCAGTCAGTTCCTCAGCTGCTAAGGCTTCGGATAGTGCCTCCAGGGCTAATGCGGCTGTCTTGTTTTCGGCGCAGAGTGCTATGTCCGGATCACTAGAGAGAGTGATAATTCCGTTCGGCCCGGGCATCTTGAGCTTCTTGTACCCGTAATGGGGTATTGCTTGGAAGATTGTGAATGCTTCGCGCCCTAGTAGGGCGTGATATCCATTGCTGAACGGGGCCACCTGAAATGTGACCTCTTCGGATCTGTAATTATCCGGCATGCCGAACACCACATCTAGTGTGATTTTTCTTGTGCAGCGCGCTTCCCGACTGGGGATTATTCCTCTAAAGGTTGTGTTGCTTCGCTCAACGCGGCTCCAGTCTAATCCCATTTTTTGAAGGGTTTCCTCATAAATGAGGTTCAATCCGCTGCCTCCATCCATGAGTACCTTTGTGAGGCGAAAGTCGTCCACTATTGGACTGAGGACCAATGCGGCTGGTGCTCGGGCTGTTCAGAATTTAGGTTCATCACTTGCGTTGAAGGTAATAGCCGTGTGGCTCCATGGGTTTATTGTTGCTACTTGGTAGACTTCGACAAGGCTGCGGAGTGTTCTTTTTCGCATATTATTTGATGCGAAGGTCTCGAAGACTGTGAGAACGGTACTGGTGTCCCCGGGGTGGTTTTCAGTGGCCTCCAAAGTTAAGAGGTCCTCGCCAATTTTGGCCACCTTCCGGATTATCCAACATGCCCTAAGGCTGTGAGTTGGTGGGGTGTCCTCTGTACTATGAATTTTACAGGGTCCATCAAGCCATCTTTCCAGTACGGTTCCATGCCCTGTAGAGGGTTTTGGTTGTTTGGTGTTTAACCCGGGTGTCTTACGATGATGCACCCTCTTAGTTTGGACGGGATTGCTATTCAAGGCCGGATTATCCCAAAATTTTATTTCGGTTTTCCAGTCGCTTTCCGTCGCACAGTACTTTTGTACTATGGACGCCAAGTCAGCGAAGCGTGTAATATCACGATGACTTATGGCATTAAGGATTCCCTCGTCCATGCAATTACTTCAGAAGATTGATATTGCGTCTCCCTCGCGGCAATCCTTTATCCTGTTCATAACCAGGAGGAATCTGGCCCAGTAATGATGTACTGTTTCCTCGGGCTTTTGCCTGATTTGGGAAAGATCGCTTATGTTCGGATGGGCGGGTGGCGTTGAATCTGAAACCTCGCCCAATCTAAGATTCAGAGGCCGAAGAACTTCCGGACTCTGAGGTTCGGATTCTTGGATGTTGTCCAATGAGTCCGGACCGTTGCCTGATTCTAAGCTCAGGTCTTGAGTCACATCCTCCCCTCCGCGGGTATCCGGCTTGGAGGGGTCGGGAATTCGGACGTAACTAGTCCTTAGAATAGATGAAGGGTCGCCGCACTGCGCCTCTACCACGGAGACGTGGTGGGTGGCCTGGGGAGAGTTAATTTCTCTTAGATCGGGTTTAAGCCCAACCTGGTCGTAATCCGTGGTGACCCCCAGGGCGGCGATGCGATCCAAGAGCTCGTTTACGGAAGAGAGCTCCATCGGATCTAGCTGCTCAACAAGTTCCGAGTTGACGTGAAGGTTTCTTTTGATGACCCGAGAGGTCACCGTCGGCGCAACGGCCGAACAGGCGGTCATGAGAAAACCACCTAGCCGGAGAGTCTGGCCGACAGCCAAGGCTCCCTTAGCAACGGCGCCGTATTTAAAGACGGGAGGAGGCATCCTTCCTGATTGCGACGGCACAGTGGATCTCTCAATGAAAGCACCAATGTCGTTGTCAAAACCGGCGGATCTCGGGTAGGGGGTCCCGAACTGTGCGTCAAGGCCGGATGGTAACAGGAGACAAGGGACACGATGTTTTTACCCAAGTTCGGGCCCTCTCGATGGAGGTAAAACCCTACTCCTGCTTGATTAATATTGATGATATGGGTAGTACAAGAGTAGATCTACCACGAGATCAAGGAGGCTAAACCCTAGAAGGTAGCCTATGGTATGAATGTTGTATGATGGAGTTGTCCTACGGACTAGAACCCTCCGGTTTATATAGACACCGGATAGGGTTAGGGTTACACAAAGTCAGTTACAATGGTAGGAGATCTTGAATATCCGCACCGCCAAGCTTGCCTTCCACGCCAAGGAAAGTCCCATCCGGACACGGGACGAAGTCTTCAATCTTGTATCTTCATAGTCCTGGAGTCCGGCTGAAGGTATAGTCCGGCTATCCGAACACCCCCTAATCCATGACTCCCTCAAAGCCCGTCGCGGCTGCATTGCACCCCTCAGACGGTCGATCCTGCACACCGCTCACCCAAAGGGAACACACTTCGACTTGCCTCTTCACTGACACATGGGACCGCATTTGGAGAAACCGACCATGCGCAAAACTCCCCCGCCAGCCGCGCAAAAATTCCCCCCAAATCCCAAATTCAACTCTCCTTCGGCCAATTAGCCAATAATATTCCCCAAACCCCCTGCCTCGCCCCTCCACTCCATTCGCTCCACCAAAGCCACCCTCCCCATTGCGCGATACGTCGGCACCTCAGTTCGTTGAGGGGATGCAAGGAGATCCTCCCGCTCCCACAATATGCTCTCTAAACTGTCGTCCTCCAACCGTGCCGCCACCGCTGGCGATGTTTTTGTGGAGATGCACGGCGGTTAGCTTCTCCTACGGTACGCACAATCTAGACAGAGGCCCCGTGCATGTCGGAGTAGTGCTAAATGTTAGCGGATAGACGTTGTTAATCTCACTGCTTGCCGAAATAGTTTACAGTCAATATGACTTAAGAAGCTTCCTTGCCCTGTTCTGCACTCAATCTGCTTTACTGAGATGGCATGCCACGCCTGATAGTTGCTAAAATATCCTGCCATAAACTAGGACCATGTATGTATTGTGAAGTAGATTGCCATGCTCTAGTATTTGTTGCAGAGATGGCCTTCGATGGCTGTGTTGTTGACTTCATTGATTGCTGAAATAGCCTGCCATAATTTAGCACTCAATCTGTTTGTTGAATTAGCTTTACATATATTTTGTTACTTAGATCTGATTGTCCAAATATCTTGCCATAGCTTTAGACATCGACCTAGGTATTTTTTCTAGACTTTATTAAAAAACATATATGTTTTTTCCTGTAATATCTAGTAAACGAACTAATTTGTATGTCTAACAGATGGACATGACTTGGATAACTTCTGCTTGATGATTCTCCTCTGCATATGTCGAGGGGTTGAAAACTTCACGAACTTTATTAGAGCCGAGTACGATGGTCCAAAATCAGATGTACACTGCCCATGTAGCAGTTGTATGAATTCAGTTTCAAGACCCCAGTTAACTATGCAAAATCATCTACACTTGTATAGAATGTCGGTCACATATACTAGGTGGGTTCATCATGGTGAAGATGTGAATGTCAATGTTACTGATCATGTGCAAGCAGCAGATCACCATCTTGATGCTCACGGGGAAGAGGAGGAGGAGGTGGTGGAGGAGCTAGTGATTTTGACCAACATTGAAACAATGCTACCAAATGCTCACGCATTTTGAGAACTTACACCTGCACAAGAAAAATGGTGGGCCCGCATGTTGGAACAATGCAACGTGGCAGTCACGGCTGGTTGTAAACTGTCAGTATTCTCAGCTATGGTCACCTTTATTCAGGTGAAGACATCTCAGCGGATGACCAACAAATCATTTGATACGATGTTGGCTGCTTTCCGCAATTCTTACCCAGCTGCCACACACCTACGGTAAAATGAAGAACTTCCTCCGTCCGGTTGGAATTGGATATCATATGATCCATGTTTGTGATAATAATTATGTTCTATTCCGGAAAGATTATCACTGGTGCGCGTCGGTCCTAAACAAACAGTTTTAACCCCTTTCCACGACGGCATTCGGAACCACTGCCAAGTGAGTGTGGGTGATAGGGGGGTCCTTCCCACACGACTCAGAAACCGTTGGGGATATGCCCTCCTGGCACACACGCTCGGCAAAATGAGGTCGTGTGCGACCGACGAGCACTCAAATACAGAAATACGCATAGTAGTGCTAAAAAAATACAATTATACAGGCAAAATCATTTCCGGTCCTAAGTACATCCCACACAGTCAGTCACCACTAAATGTTTCCGTTCGTATATACATCCCACACAGTCACTACAAGGAAAATGTTTACGCAAGGTGGCGTAACGCAAACAGTTTTGAAGAGAATTTCGTGTGTGATTTTTCATTGATCCAACACGGTTTATTACTAGAAACTGTGTGCGTTGCCTTAGGTCATCGCCCACGGTGTTTTCTCATTAACCATTTGCAATAGGAAAACCCAACTAGCAAGCTAATTGGCCAATGAGTGTGCTAATTGGCCTATTATTAATAATCCTTTTACTAATCTAATTGAAATTCATATTAAGCACATAATATATTCCATTTCCATATTAAGGAAGCAAGATTTGATAATTGAAATACATCAGAGTACAACATGATATAGCTTCAGCACTCAGCTACCCCATTACACAATTGCACCAGCAGCAAGTTTCACATGCAGCATATAGAATCTTTTGAAATTAGCATCATAGATGGTATATAGAGAGATGCATCTCATCTGCAAAACTGCTGAAGCGGAAGGCGAATATTGAGCCTTCATTCATGTTGAAGGTCTTTGCAACTTTAGGCCAGTGCCTGTGGATGATTGACCGTCCATCCTTTGACCTCTTCAGGAACACTTCAATATTGAACCGTGGGTGTTGTATGAAAACTTTCCTCACCTCCTGACCACATAGGTGGTTTGAGAGGTAATCATCAGTGAAGCCTGAAAACAAGGATGTGCATAAATATCTTCTCTATATTGGAAATGGGGCAAAGGAATACAAAAAGGCAAGGTATAATAGTTAGTACCATCTTGTAAACCTCAGTGCTTCCCATTGTTTCCCTGCAACACATATAAGGTAGTTAGTCATCAGGTTAAGTATGGGTTCACATGCTATCAGTAAAATATGTTGATGATAAATAAGCACATTGCAGATTCACCAGAATAATTCAAGCCACATGGAAAACCCATTTATCCAAACCAAGCATGATTAAGAACTAGGAAATATAGCACTTGTATATGTTTCTCATGTATTAAGTGCAGCCAAATTCGATTTATTCCTCACACGGTATACAATAACAGAATGCAACCACAACAATTGAACATCGCATTGCAGAATTGAACCAACATGTTAACTAAACACCACAACAAATGAACCAAACGTTAACTAAGCACCACATTGCACAATATAACATACTCCTAATAGAAGATCAGACAGTTAACCAAACCAAGCATGCTTAACAACTTGGAAATATAACAATTGTATTTGTTTCTCATGTATTTTGTACAGCCAAATTCGATTTATTCCTCACACGGTATACAATAACAGAATGCAGCCACAACAATTGAACATCGCATTGCAGAATTGAACCAAGCAGTTAACTAAACACCACAACAAATGAACCAAACGTTAACTGAGCACCACATTGCACAAAATAACATACTCCTAATAGAAGATCAGACAGTTAATCAAACCAAGCAAGCTTAACAACTTGGAAATATAGCAATTTTATTTGTTTCTCATGTATTTAGTACAACCAAATTCGATTTATTCCTCACATGGTATACGATAACAGAATGCAGCCACAACAATTGAACATCGCATTGCAGACTTGAACCAAGCAGTTAACTACACAACACAACACTACAAAAAAAATACACTTCCGTGATGATACGTGTTTGTCACAGTAGGTCGCTTTTTTTGTCATGCATGTACATCCATGAAAAATTTATGACAGAATCAAGATAGTCATACCTGTGCTGTCATATAAGTGTTCCATGACATTACCAAAATTATCATCATGGAAGTGTCCACTTCCATGACGATAAATTGCGCGTCATAGAAGTGCTTTCATCAAGGGTGACTGACACGTGGCATCCACCGTAACGGAACGCCGTTAAGCTATCGGGTCAGGTTTTGGATCCGATAACCCGTTAACAGCCCCGACCAATGGCAAATTTCCATGTGTAAAATTCTTATTGGCCGGACGAAACACGTGTCAGCTCGTCAGTGGGTCAGATAGGCGCCTATGATACGTCGACACGTGGCACGGCCCAACAGAGGCCCATTCCTGTGTAAAGGCCAGCCCGTTTGACTTGGTCAAAAGTTTGCGGGCCGGCCCATGGAAAGCCTGTTAACGGCCTGTTCGAATATAGCCCATTTACAGCCCGCTAACCCAAGTCCCGTTACACCCTATCCGAATTAGGCCCAGTAGCGTCATCTGGGCCATCCAATATGATTCCAAACCGTTTTCACTTCTGGCCCATGTATGGCCCATGACGTCTTTCGGCCCATATGAGGCCCTATGTAACTCTTGGCCTACTAATGGACCGTGATGAAACTGGCCCGTAATGAACAGTGTATGACTTTACACCCATTAACGGCCCGTGGTGAAACTGACCCGTAATGAACAGTGTATCACTTTATACCCATTAACGACCCGTTATTTCGTTCGGCCGTTTCCAGCCCATGTTATCTTTCGGCCTTCTCAGAACCCATTTATTCTTGGGCTCATTTCCAGCATTTGTTTACTTACGGCCCGTTACTCTCATTTTCTGCTTGTGGGCCAAATTCAGCCCGTGGTTACAGTCGGCCCGTTTGTGGTCCGTTAATACATTGGGCCGATTTCATAGCATCATCAAATACGGCCTATTAACGATGACCTGTTATGGTCGGCCCATGAACGGACAATTCCAACTCTAGCCCGTTTACGGCCATAATGCGGTCTGTTTGGCCCATGTTTGGCCAATCGATTATACGGCCCGTATAAGGCCCATTGATGATACGGCCCGCAGAAGGCCCATTGTTTCTACGGCCTGTAGAAGGCCCATTGTTTCTACGGCCCGTAGAAGGCCCACTGTTTCTACGGCCAGTAGGAGGCCCAGTGTCACTACAGTAAATATTAGCCCATGGTTATTGTGGCCTAGTTTTTAAAAATAGGTTATTGCAGCCACTAGCTAACCGCGGAAAAAGAACTGCAATGGCTACAAGCAAACAAATAAACAAGACAACAAGGAAATAAATAAGCAAGAAACTAACGCTAGGCTATCACGGCTATTACACATATTACATCCACTGGGCATCAAAGTTCGCCACCAGTGCAAATATAGGGAACAAAGCAGCATATCATATACACTAGTTGTCAAAGTTGGCGACCAGCGCAAATAAATGCCGCAACAAAACAAATCCAGAACTGAAACCACTTCAGAAGATCTCAAGAAACAATATCCTGGGTACCCATAATGCTCGCAAGATGCTTAGCAAGCTTATTAACTTTCTCTTGTTTGGCGCTTAAATCCTCCAGCGCTTGCTGTTGCACCAGAAAATATGCATCTGATTTCTGCAAGGACTTCCTCAGTCCTTCAGCTTCCTGTCACAGCACATCTGATCGATGTGTTTCAACTTGAAGTTGAGACTCAAGAAGACGAACTGATTCAGGCAGCGAGTTTGAAGAGCTTGTGCCAGCAGTAGTGGCCAGTAACTCGAACACTACATCAAGACAGGACTTTTGGGTTCTCTCACTATCATCAAGATAGTTTTTATCAGCTTTCTTGGAGACCAACAGGGATGTCTCACTATCTTGAACCTTATCTGCATTACTTCCTTTACCATTGGATAACGCAGTACTGTTCTCCAATATTTTGTCCGCATTCTAAAAGAGAAACAAGCAGACACATCATGTTTACCATGTTGTATATGAAACTCATTTTGGTAAATGAGTTCAGTAGTAAAGTGGACAGGATAACAGCATGAAACAAACATATATCTATGTACCATGGTCACTTTATGGTTTATGTCATTCTAGTTTTTGTTGCCAAATCAAGATAGAGACACAGTTCAAATAATATTTGTTCAAGACAAAGCAGAATAGACAGAATATAAGTGTGGGTAACTATAGAGCAATAGCAACACTTGTAATGTGCATGACATGAGAACATACCTTTTTATTCACTTGAAACTGAAATCAACATAGAGCAGGTTACAATAGCAAACCAGTTAAAGAAACAGGTTTAAAACATACCTGTTGCGCCATTGGAGTTTCAATTCCATCCTTCAAATTTGAAAATAGTTGGTATGAGTAAATACAGTCATGCAAGAGCAAAGGAGTATGAACCATAGCTACAGAACCTGACTTGAGAACAAATCTTCTTCTCCTTTAAGCGTTGAGTTGGGATTCGGAGTGGTAGTTCTCGTGCTTTGGGCACTGCCGTTCCCTTACTAACTGCCCGTGTTTGGGTGCTCTGTGGTGGAGACGGTGCTGTGTCAACTGGAACTGGGTTACTATCTGCCAGGGTTGGGGTTAGAAGGGGTGTAGCTGGTTCTCTGTCCAACTGGGTAGGGGTACAATCTGCGAGAGTCTGGGTTATGTGCGGTGGATCTGGTCCTTGGGCAAGTACAACCGTGGTTCTATCTGCATCAACTGGTAGCACTATCTTTTCTGAAGTCCATGTTGTTACTCCCTTAGATACTGCCATCACGCTCTCCAATTCAAATGGTTGATAAACAAGAAAAGTAATTGAAAGTATAGACATTGTATGATAGACAGGTGCAATGGATAGTGGGGAATAAAAGAGGGCATGAAATAATTCATATTTATGTTGTCTAACCAAATAGGATAGCATGACACAATTTCACATATATGATGGCTAACTAAACAGGATAGCATGACACAATTTCACATTATGATGGCTAACTAAAAAAGATGGAAAGACATAGTTCAAAATATGAGGGTATGTAAACAGGATGACCTGACATAACTATATAATGTGTTTATTAAATAGGTTGTGTCAGTGTCAAAACCGGCGGATCTCGGGTAGGGGGTCCCGAACTGTGCGTCAAGGTCGGATGGTAACAGGAGACAAGGGACACTTTATTTTACCCAGGTTCGGGCCCTCTCGATGGAGGTAAAACCCTACTCCTGCTAGATTAATATTGATGATATGGGTAGTACATGAGTAGATCTACCACGAGATCAAGGAGGCTAAACCCTAGAAGCTAGCCTACGGTATGATTGTGTATGATGATGGTTGTCCTACGGACTACAACCCTCCGGTTTATATAGACACCGGATAGGGTTAGGGTTACACAGAGTCGGTTACAATGGTAGGAGATCTTGAATATCCGCACATCTAACTTGCCTTCCACGCCAAGAAAAGATCCTTCCGGATACGGGACGAAGTCTTCAACTTGGTATCTTCATAGTCCTAGAGTCCGGCTGAAGTTATAGTTCGGCTATCCGAACACCCCCTAATCCAAGACTCCCTCAGTAGCCCCTGAACCAGGCTTCAATGATGACGAGTCCGGCGCGCAAATTGTCTTCGGCATTGCAAGGCGGGTTCCTCCTCCAAGTTCTTCAAAAAGATTGTAAACACCAAGTATAGTGTCCGGCTCTGCAAAACAAGCTTCCACATATTGCCATACAGAGAATAATATTAACACAAACCAAATCTGCTGACGTATCCCGCAGTGTGTTATAACACTGCGGCCAAGCCTTCTACATAAATAGTCTTCATTGTTCCACCTCAGCTCGTTTAGTGAGGCGGTTTCCTTGGCACGTCTTGTCGAAGCAGAGATCATGTGCCCCCCTTTTTGCGGGATTCTCATTAATATGGACGTGGGTAACCCAACCGCGCCATTTACCACGGCGCTTGAAAGGCAAGTGAGTTTTATTAGGTAGGTGGGGACGCATAACCGCATCCGCCTATATAAGGGGATAAGAATCCGCCTTTTTTTCCTACGCCTTCTTCCTCCTTTGCCCATCCATCTCTTGCGCACTCAAGCTCTAGCGCCCAAGTCCGCTCTTCCTTCCTCAACCTTCTCCAGCAATGTCCGGAGCGGGAGGCAAGTGGATGGTTTCCTCCGTGACGGAGGCTCAAATAAAAAAGCTAAGGAAAGCCGGATACTTGTCCAAGGATATCCAGCATCGGCTTCCTGATAAGGGGCAGCTTCTTCCTACCCCGAGGCCCCATGAGAGGGTAGTTTTTCTTCCCCACTTCCTCCGCGCACTGGGCTTTCCACTTCACCCCTTTGTCCGGGGGCTCATGTTCCACTACGGCCTGGATTTCCACGATCTGGCCCCGAACTTCGTTCTCAACATCTCGGCGTTTATCGTCGTGTGTGAGGCCTTTCTCCGCGTCCGCCCCCACTTCGGCCTCTGGCTCAAGACCTTCAACGTCAAGCCCAAGGTGGTGTCCGGCACCCAGGCGGAGTTCGGAGGCGCTATGGTTGGCAAGATAGCCAACGTCCTCTGGTTCAATGGCTCCCTCGTGGAGTCCCTAAAGGGGTGGCAGGCTGGGTGGTTTTACATCACCGAGCCCCGCGATCCGAAATGGGTCGCGGCCCCTGAGTTCAGATCCGGACCCCCCATGCGGCTCATGTCCTTGAAAGAGACAGGTCTGTCATGGGGGAACGAGGAGGAAGTGACTGGTTTGCAAACATGCATCCAGTCCCTGGTGGACAAGCCAATCCGGATTGCCAATATAGTCCAGGTCATGCTCGTTCGCCTGATCCTCCCGTGCCAAGAACGGGATTTTACTTTGTGGGAATTCGACCCGGCGCAGCACCAAACCCTCAGTAGGCTATTCGACACGACGTACGAAGACGTCTGGAAGGTGCTGACCAAAGGCGCCGAGTCCCCCACATCCGCCTCCGAGGATCGCGGATACAGCTCGCAGCGCAACGCTGGCGAGGTAAGCTATCTATACCTTTGACAGGTCCGTTAAGCTCTTTTACATAGATTAACTCTATGCGGGATCTAAACTCCCTTTACCTTTGACAGGCTTGGCAGGAGGTATCCGGACCAATTAACTGTCCGGCTCCCCTGCCCGAAGACCAAGCCCCAGCTCTCTTGGAGAAGCTGCTAGCTCCGGCACCTTACGTGGTGCCGGAGAGGAAGGCCAAGAAGAAGAAAACCACCGGGACATGAAAGAGTTCCCGCAACATGGTGGTGTCGGACTCGTCATCTGATGAGTCCGCAACGCCTTCCTCTCGTGAAAACGAGGAGGAGGAACAAGGAAGCTCGCCCCCTCCAGCGAGGGGAGCAAAGAAGAAGAAGGCCACCCCAACGGGGGAGGCCGAGGGGTCGAGGAAAAGGAAGACCCCTCCGTCGGACTACTCCCTCGACGCCGAAGAGGGCGGAGAGGAGCTGCCGTACAGAACCAAGCGTCCGGCGAAATCGTAAGTGTTTGCATACCAGAGTGACTTATGATATTCTTTTAACATGCGGCTTTTCCTAATATCGCCTGTGCTTTATGCAGCCCACCCCGGGCTGAACTCGTCAATTCGTCGAGCGGCTCCCTGGATTCGTCGGACGTGAACTCAATTCCGCCCGCTTCCTCCCCCCGCACTGCAGATGACGCCGAAGTGGCGTCGCGACAAGCTCCGAGGCAGGAGGAGGTGGTCCTGGAGGAGCCACAAGGCAATCCTCCGGACCCCAGGAGTGAAGGGGACGAAACCCCCCAGGGCTCCAAGTCCGGCTTTGTGCCGGACACCGCGCCGGACTCGACAGTCCCGGTCCTCAGTGGGCGAACTCCTTCCAAGAGGAGTAAGCCATCTGAGCCGGCGGCCTCCGTCCAACGGGAGGCGCCGGACAATCTGGCGGAGGTGCTTAAGGGCGCCGCCATCGATGAGGAGCACCGTACTGTTATGAGCACGGTGATCCAAAGGGTTCAGTCCGCCAAGAGCGGACTGAATGAAGCTTGCGCTAGCCTTCTAACAGGCTTCGAGGTAAGTAAAAATATGTCGAATTATTTACGGCATAGATAGTATCCCCTGATGCTCTGTTCGGTGTTCAGAAAGAAAAGCCGGATAGAGGATCTAGTAATTTTCGCAGGAGTCTAACAAAAAAGTCAAATATGCGTATGCAGGCTTCGCTGCTGTCCACCGCCGCACTGACTGTGCAGGTGGATGTCCTTAAAAAGGACCTCGGGCGGTCCGAGCAAGAGCTCGGCCTTGCCAAACGGCAGCTCGAGGAGAAAGAAGGTAAGAAATACCCTAAAAGGGAAAAAAGGTGCCTATAGAGAGGCTTGATTGCAAAAAGAAATAACAGGATTGAGCTACTTATTGTAGGGGCCACAGCCGAGGTGACAACCCTGAAGCAGGCGCTGGCTGAGGCCGAGAAGAAAACGGCTGCGGAGCGCGCCGAGCGAGAAAGGCTTGGGGTCCAAGCCGGCGAGGTGCAGCAAGAGCTGCAATCTCTCATGAAAAAACATGAGGGTTTGGAGCTTGAGGCGAAAATGCAAGCATCCGAGCTCACCTCGGCCATTGAGACCGCCAAGAGTGCCAAGGCCGAAGCCCAGAAGGCCCTCCAAGAGTTGGAGGATGTGAAAAAGATAGCAGCGGGTAAGGCATTCTCAATGCAAAGTAGGAATATAAAAGTAAAGTACCTATTACTTACCCGAATCTGGAGTTCTCCAGGGGCGTTCTTTGATCTTCCCCGCAGCGCATCCGACACTGCCGCGTTCTACCGAGCTGAAGAGGGCAGCTCGATGGAGAGTGTGTTCTGGTCTCAGTATTCTGAGGCCGGACACCCTGTGCCCTTGAGCGATCAGCTGAAACAGCTGGCCGAGCTCCACAAGGCGGCCGAACAGGCCATGAAGGGCTTACTAGTTCGGCTGTGGCCTGGAGAGGCCCTGCCTGGGAGCTATTTCAGGCTTGTGATGCGGCTGGTGGAGGCCTGTCCACGGCTTGAGGTCATCAAGCGCTCCGTCTGCATTGAAGGTGCCCGGAGGGCCCTTGCCCGTGTAAGGGTACACTGGGGGAAGCTGGACGGAGAGAAGCTGGTGAAGGACGGGCCACCGCAGGGGAAGGAGCATCGCAAGCCCGAGAACTACTACAAGGAAGTTCTTGCCGGATCCCGCCTTGTCGCCGATGAATGTACTAAAGATGTAATATTTGAATGAACTCGCTCGTTTGTATCCTGTGCGCTGAAAACTTGTTCATATGCGCTAAGCAATGCTTATTGAATTTAAAATATTATTTTCTGTGCGACTGTTTATCAAAAAATTGAGAGATGGCCAGTCGTCGGCTTCTGCCCCCATGCCACTAGTGCTGGGGTGTTTGGGATAAACCTGAGGGCTCTTGTTCCCATAGTTGGGTCCTACGAGGGAGGTGCTCAGCACAGCGAACCAGGCAATCGGACTATAATGCTTGAACACTCTCACTTAGCCATAGAACGTTATCATTTTAAATTTCGGCGAAGCCCCTAGTTCAGAAGGCCGAATTCGGGGCGCTATCCACGCCTTTGGCCGGACATAACCAGCTCCTCGCTCGAAGCGGCATAAGCCTTTAAGGACTCGAAAACCTCTCGAACAGCGACCGGTCTCACGCCTTATCATGACAGTCTGTTTTAGCTTTCTCCACTAAGGTGCTCAACCCACCTGAACTGGGGCACAATCGCAGTGGTTCTCCTAGTGCTACCTTAGCCGATATAGCGGAACGTAAGGCACCAAAACATAGGAGCCGGGCAAACCCAACATGTGACCAAAATCATGACTCGGAGCCGATGCATATAGTGCTATAAGTTCGGGGTGCTGCACTTGTGAAAGTGTACGGACTTCTCACAACCAGATAGAAGGGTAATGAAGCCCCTGGCGTGGTTTGCCGTACCATGGTGTATGGGTGCGATCATGTTATTTAATAAACATATATATATATATATATATATATATATATATAAGAGGATAATGCAAAAGATAGACAAAAAGCTATGCATTGTTTATAAGGAGGCTATTTATCAAAGCCGAATGATACAAGTAGTGCGATAAGCAAAAAACATATTAGACTATTTAACATGTCCTGACCAGGCGCAGGCCGTGAAGTTTAGAAACAGATATATTGCTCGAAATAGAGACCACCTGAGAATTCCGGAGTGCGGCATAGCTTTGTCTGCTTTCCTGGGTCTTGCATCGTCTGTGCGGCAACACTGCCGAACAGGTATCCAGAGTATGGAGTCCTGAAAGTAAAAGAAGTTCGGCAGCCCCTAGTACGTTTGACGCCGTATCTTAGGCATGCCGTTTAATGTGCCCCTCCCCCTATTCCCATGGAATTTTAAGGGCATAATTGTGTACTCTAGGTACTGGCTCCATTATGGTGCGATGGCTAGGGTCGGGGCCGTATTGCTACGCTTGCTCTGATCGTGCCAGGTGGTCTTGTTGCAGGTTACTTCGGGCGCGCTTTGCATTGTCCAATTTTTTAACAGCCGGACTGGAGTGTTGCCTTAAGAGGCTGCTTTGTACTTCCACCGCGAGAGTCGCCGTGTGCTCCTCCGTACGGATGGAGCGTTCGGTGTTTCCGCTGACCGTGATTACTCCTCGAGGGCCTGGCATCTTGAGCTTGAGATATGTGTAGTGCGGCACCACATTGAATTTAGCGAATGCGGTACGTCCGAGCAGGGCATGATAGCCACTGCGGAACGGCACTATATCGAAGATTAACTCTTCGCTTCGGAAGTTATCCGGAGATCCGAAGACCACATCAAGTGTTATCGAGCCTGTGCAATTGGCCTCTACACCTGGGATGACGCCTTTAAAGGTCGTCCTTGTGGGCTTGATCCTTGATGGATCTATGCCCATGTTCCGCACTATATCCTGATAATGCAGGTTCAGGCTACTGGCGCCGTCCATGAGGACTCTTGTGAGGTGAAATCCGTCCACGATTGGGTCAAGAACCAATGCGGCGAAACCTCCGTGACGGATGCTATTGGGGTGGTCCCTTCGATCGAAGGTGATCGGGCAAGAGGACCATGGGTTGAACTTTGGGGCGACTGGCTCCATCGCGTATACGTCCCATAGCGCACGCTTCCTCTCCCGCTTGGGAATGTGTGTTGCGTATATGATGTTCACCGTCCGCACTTGTGGGGGAAACCCTTTCTCTCCATTGTTGTTCGGCGGCCTGGGCTCCTCCTCGTCATCGCTATTCAGCCCCTTGTCTTTGTGTTCGGCTCTTAACTTGCCTGCCTGCTTGAACACCCAACAGTCCCTGTTGGTGTGATTGGCTGGCCTTTCGGGGGTGCCGTGAATCTGGCACGAGCGGTCGAGTATCCGGTCCAAACTGGACGGGCCCTAGGTATTCTTTTTAAATGGCTTCTTCCGCTGGCCGGATTTTTGGCCTCTGAATCCGGCATTGACTGCCGTATACTCATTGCTGTCGCTGCTGACGCAACACTTTTGCTTATTCCGGCGTGACCTGCCACTTTGATCCTTGGTATCCGAATTACCGTGCTTCTTCGATAAGTTGTTGCTGCGAGCCAGCTAGCTATCTTCGCCCACGCAAAAGCGGGTCATGAGTGTCGTAAGGGCTGCCATGGATTTCGGCTTTTCCTTTCCCAGGTGCCGGGCAAGCCATTCGTCGCGGATGTTATGTTTGAAGGCTGCTAGGGCCTCTGCATCCGGACAATCGACTATCTGGTTTTTCTTTGTCAGGAACCATGTCCAGAATTGCCTGGCCGATTCTTCTGGCTGTTGGATTATGTGGCTTAGGTCATCAGCGTCCGGTGGCCGCACATAGGTCCCCTGGAAGTTGTCGAGGAATGCGGCCTCCAGGTCCTCCCAAGAACCGATTGAGTCTGCTGGGAGGCTATTGAGCCAGTGCCGGGCTGGTCCCTTGAGCTTAAGGGGCAAATATTTGATGGCATGCAAATCATCGCCACGTGCCATGTGGATGTGAAGGAGATAGTCCTCAATCCATACTGCCGGATCTGTCGTACCATCGTATGACTCTATATTGACGGGTTTGAAACCCTCTGGGATTCTATGATCCATTACTTCGTCTATGAAGCATAGTGGGTGTGCGGCGCCCCTGTACTGGGCTATGTCACGACGCAGTTCGGAAGAGTTGTGCCTGCTGTGTTCGGCCCAACCGGATTTATTGTGTCCGGGGTGAAAATCATCACGTGTCATCGGGCATCCACGCGATCTGTAGATCGATCTTGTTTGCCTTGCTTTATCCTCCAGGACGTTTCGCAGGTCTGGCTCGTTTTCCCGTGCCTTAGTTGAGCGGCACCGGGGCATGGCTTGTTTGAAGGTTTGGCATGCCTCTCTGTCGCGGCCGTGAGGTGGCCGGTCTGCCATGTCATGAGCTTCCTCCTCTGACTGGGGTAGCGGCCTGCGCTTAGGATAATTTTTGGAGGGGCGCTCGAGTTCGTACTCTTCGGCCGCAAGGACTTCAGTCCATCTGTCAGCTAGCAAATCTTGATCAGCTCTAAGCTGTTGCTGCTTTTTCTTTAGGCTGTTCGTCGTGGCTAGAAGCCTGCGTTGAAAGCGCTCTGGTTCGGCGGGGTCTGATGGTACGACGAATTCGTCGTCGCCGAGGCTTGCCTCGTCTTCGGAGGGAGGCATGTAATTATCATCCTCAACCTCCTGCTCTGCCGCTCTCTCGTGAGGGCTAGCTTTTACATCTTCCTGCACCGAATCTTGCTGGTTTTGGTGTTCTTCGGCGTTGTCCGGGGTAGTATTATCTCCCGTGCCGGAATCACCGTTTCTGCTATGGCGGGATTTAGAGCGGCGCCGTTGGCGCCGGCGTTTTGGCGGCTTTTTCGAGGTGCCGTCCTCCGCAGTTCCCTCGCCATCTCCATCCTTTGGAGCATCCACCATGTATATATCATATGACGAGGTGGCAGTCCAGCGCCCTACAGGTGCTGGTTCTTGTTCGTCTCCTCCTTCGTCGTCCATACCGTCGAAGTCTTCGGAGCCGAAGTCAAGCATGTCGGTTAAATCGTCGACAGTGGCTATTAAGTGGGTGGTGGGTGGGCTTTGAATTTCTTCGTCGTCCGAATCCTAACCTCGCAGGCCATAGTCCGGCCTAGGCTCTCCTGATAAAGAGAGAGACTTGATAGAATTCAGGATATCACCGAGAGGTGAGCACTGAAAGATGTCCGCGGCGGTGAACTCCATTACAGGCGCCCAATCAGATTCGATCGGCAGGGGCGCGGAAGGCTCTGAGTTCGGAAAAGAGTCCGACTCCTTGGAGTCCTGGGCCGTGTGGAGCACGGGGCTGGCGTTCAGCTCGATCGCCTTTGAGATCGCAGCCCCCGAGGTGACGTCCAACCGTTCATCCTCAAAGTACGCAACAAGCTCCGAGTCGAGGATCGGGGCCGGAGCGTGTGCGTCCTCCAGGGTGCTGTTCGGAGGCAGAGCTATATCATGCCCCTCGAAACAGTGTGGCGCGCTTGGCTGTGGCTCGAATCCGTCGAAGATCAAGTCTCCGCGGATATCCGCCGTGTAGCTTAAGCTTCCAAACTGACTTGATGGCCAGGGGCGTAGCTTTCGATCTACTCCAGATGACCAAGCGAATTGTCCCGCAGAGCGAAGCCGCCGAAGACGAAGATCTGTCCGGGGAGGAAAGTCTCACCCTGGACCTCATCGTTGTTGATGATCAAAGGAGCCATCGGGCCTAAAAGCGACGACACAGAGGAACTCTCAATGAAAGCACCAATGTCGGTGTCAAAACCGGCGGATCTCGGGTAGGGGGTCCCAAACTGTGCGTCAAGGTCGGATGGTAACCGGAGACAAGGGACACTTTATTTTACCCAGGTTCGGGCCCTCTTGATGGAGGTAAAACCCTACTCCTGCTAGATTAATATTGATGATATGGGTAGTACAAGAGTAGATCTACCACGAGATCAAGGAGGCTAAACCCTAGAAGCTAGCCTACGGTATGATTGTGTATGATGATGGTTGTCCTACGGACTACAACCCTCCGGTTTATATAGACACCGGATAGGGTTAGGGTTACACAGAGTCGGTTACAATGGTAGGAGATCTTCAATATCCGCACACCTAACTTGCCTTCCACGCCAAGAAAAGATCCTTCCGGATACGGGACGAAGTCTTCAACTTGGTATCTTCATAGTCCTGGAGTCCGGCTGAAGGTATAGTTCGGCTATCCGAACACCCCCTAATCCAGGACTCCCTTAGGTTGGCATGCCATAATTCACATATATTCACTGATAGAATGCCATAATTCAAAATATGATGACTGTAAACACTAAACAGGATGAGATGATATAACTATATGATGTCTTTATTAAATGGGTTGCCATGCCATAATTCAGATAGATGATGTGTATGTACTATGTAAACATGATGGCATGATATAATTCAAATATATGATTTATATAGTAAGCAAGTAAGCAGATGGCAATCCATATATGATGTAAAAACTAAGCAATGCAAGACAACATGCATGACATGGGTAATATAACCCTGCCAAGTTTGAGCATAGACCTCAGGGGGAAAATAGGACTGGTCATTAGTCTCCGAATCCTCCTCTGAGGAGCTCTCTGTAACCAGCAAGATGTGTGCTTCAGCAGGTAGCATCGTCTGCTCTGAATACCTTGTTTTCACTCCAGATACTTCCATCGCCGCTTCAAATGGCTGATGCACAGGAAGAGTAGTTGAATATACAAACGTTGTCGACAAATGGAACACGTAATTCACATACATGATGATTGGCTAAACAGCATGGCATTGCATAATTCACATATATAATGCCTTTGCAACAAGATAGCATTGTATAATTCACATATATAATGTCTTGCAACAAGATGGCAATGCATAATTCACATATATGGTAATTAGACACTGAACAGGTGGCATTCACACAAAGCATGTCTAAACTAATCAAATGACATAGCAATGCGAGACACCATACGCACGATATGAGCAACATAACCCTGCCAAGTTAGAGCATACACCTTGGGGGGGATAGGACTGGTCATCTGTCTCTGAATTCTCCTCTGAGGAGCTATCCGTAACCAGCGAGATATGCGCTTCGTCAGATAGCATAGTCTGCTCTGAAGACCTTGTTTTCACTCCAAAACTTGCCATCACCGTGTCAAATGGCTGATGCACACGAAGAGCAGTTGAATGTAATAACATTTTTGACAAATGTAATATGTAACCAAAAAAAAGGATGGCCTGATATAATTTACATATAAGATGACTGGCTAAGCAGGATGACATTGCAAAATTCACATATATGATGCCTGGCTAAACAAGATGGCGTTGCATAATTCACATAAACGATGAATAAACTAAACAGATGGCATTCACACAAAGGATGTCTAAACTAAGCACATGACGTATTTGATGTATAAAGTAAGCAATGCAAGACACCATATGCATGATATAACCAACATCAGCATGCCAAGTTAGAGCGAAGGCCTCACGGGGTAAATAGGAGTTGTCTTCTCCTTCTGAATCCCCCTCAGAACAGATATCTTCCTCTCGATTACAATCCGAAATGCGTGGAGGGGGGCTGCCTTTGCGCCTACCATGGAGCGACGTCTACATGAAATTTTATTGCCACGCAAGGCTCGTCTCTTTTGTTCTACATGTTCAGTTCCATTGTTTACAATAACTGCCATGCATAGGAATAAAACATAGTGAGATTATGTAAGGAGTGCATGCAGAAATCCAGAGTGATGGTAGCAACCTGTGAATAGACCCAAAACCAATAATAGCAGGCATATAATGGATTTAGTTAAAAAATACAGACAATGGCTTCTTTACTGTTTGTTTCCCACCCAACATGAAACTCATAGTAGACACCGGAGATTAACCAGATAGTAGATAGATACTATTGATAGCGGGCCCGATATGTACCCCACAACCATTTAAAAACTCAAGTTTGACCATTAGTTTGGAGCTGACTCAGAGTCTAATCGGTGAACAGGACGATAAAGTAGCATGTAATATTAAGCGATGCATAACGTAAGCAGACACGAAAGAGTGAGACCTCTCTTGCGGACCCGTGTAGTCCTCGAGGTCATCTGCTCGGTTGATGATGGTAGTGTAGTTTCCATGGCTGCCAGCGGCGGGGAAGAAGATCTGAGGCGGCGAAAGACAGTCCGGAGGCCGGATCCCTGCTGTGCTGGACCCTTCTTGTGTTGGAGCAGCTGAGCTGGGGTGGACGACGGTGCAGCAGGAGCGGGACAAACCACGCAAGGTTTTCTTTGACAACTATCTATAAGAGAAGAAATTCTGTAAGGGCTCGTTTGAATTGGAGGATTCCAACAATGCAGGGATAGGAAATAGACAGGAATAGGATAGGAATGCACGTGCAAAACAGAGAATTTAAAAACACAGGATTTCTGCCAATCTGGGTGTTTGATTCACAACAATTGGAAGATCACAGGATGCAAAGAAGCATGGTGACATTAAGTCAAACCACAAGAAAATGTACGGTTATAATGCTATTATGCTACTATCTCTTAGTCTTGATCTTCATGAATAGGAATTTGAAAAGGAGGACAAGTGAAAATTAAAATTCCTACGTTTTTTCTTTCAAGGAGACACTAAAGGAACAAATTCGTGTGCTCAGTGGACAATATATATAACATGTAGAGTAAAAAAGAGATGCAACAAGTGTAGAACCTCTTTGGCGAAGACATGTCGATCTCAGCGTGATTGGGTTGGCCGGTGAGGATGCTCCGGCTGACTTGGCTGTCGGAGGAGGGGAAGAAGATCTTAGGCGTCTGGAGATGGAGCCCGAGGTACTGCTCCGCTGTGATGGAGGGTTTCGTCATTGGAGCAGCTCCGATGAGTTGTATGACGCCGAGGCTGAAGTAGGACAAGAGACACAACGAACAACGTTAACCTGAGTGGAGTTCTAATAGCATCTCCAATACATGACGTAAAATACATAACCACAAAGTGCTAGATGTAAAATACATCAGCCGCTCATCTCTGAACTTAACTGTCGAAACTGAATTTAACTGTCGAAACTGAACTTAACTGTCAAAACTGAACTTAACTTCGAAACTGAACTTAACTGTCGAAACTGAACTTTGCTGTTGAAACTGAATTTTGCTGTCGAAACTGAATGCACTAGCAAGGTGAGGCTACACGTCGGTCGACTGACTTTTTCATCTCTGGTCAGTCGATTTTGCAGCCGTTGGATACGAAATCAAGGGCCTGCGGTTCATCTTCAACCTCCACCCCCTGAGCCGGCCAAATAGCAGCCCCCCCGCCCGAGGCCGGCGGTGCGCTGCCCCGCCCGCCCGGAAAACACTCCGGACCGCCGGTCCGCCGCCGCCCCGGCCATCCCTCTAGCCCCCCCGTGCCTAGCTTTTCTCCGGTGATCCCCATGCCACCACCCCGCCAACGCCCCGCCATCGCTGGCGACCACCGCCCCCATCCTGAACCCTAAGATAGATAGTGGGGTACCTCTCCAGCGAGCCCCCCTCCCCGCTGCGGCTGGTTCTTCCTTCACCCCGGCGAGCCCCCCCACCCCCTGAAAATCGACTGACCCAAAAGTCGATTCAGTCGACTGAAGTGTAGCTAAATCGGAGCAGCATCGCAAGCAAGAGCAAGAGTGAGAGCAGCAGCGCGAGCAAGAGCAATAGCAAGAGCAGACCAGGCAGGGGACCGAGAGCAAGAGGAGAGCAGCAGCGTGAGCGAGAGCTAAAGCAGCAGCAGGTCCTACTGATGTGGACGTCGCCGCCGAGGGAGCGACACCATGGAGAAAGTGACCGGCGACGCCGCCGGGGATGGAGCCGCGCCGTGTCGGCTCGGGACCGAGCGCCGGCAGCACCATGAGATTGAATCAAGAAGAAAATGCGGTGATTAGTGTACAACCTCTTTGGTGGCGCCGATTAGGCCGCAGCTTCATCCGAGGAAACGGTGATGATGATGCTCTTCCAGTGGTGCAGGTGAAGACGACGGTGTGGGGATGGAGGTGGCGCGAAAGACGAGGGGAACATCGAGGCAGCTCCTTGGAGGTGGAGGACGGGGTGGCTGAACCGGCGGGACAATGAGATCGACGACGGATCCTCATCCGGTACGGTGGATGAGGGACGTCGAGGTGTTGCTGTGGATGACGTCGTCGGGGAAGAGGCTCCGGCAGGGTGGTGGACGGAGCAGGGTGTGGGGTTTCGTCGCGGGTTTTCGCGGCCTCGGTGTACGAATGGGTGGGCGGATGGGGTGGCAGTGGGAACCATGGCTTAGAGACGTGCTTGTCCGAAATGTGTGGTAAGTTACAAAAGTACCCCCACCGATTTGAGGCAGTTCTTTCGGTTCAGGGGTACCATGGGCATTTCGCGTGTCGAGATTTCATAGGAGGTGGGAGTTTTCGCGCGCGTTGTAATTTCGGAATAGCAAGGCGCAAGTTGAGATGGAGGGAGTTGTCGGAGCACAACGAGACAAAGATATATCTTAAATATTTCGGGCTAACAAGGCGCGGGTTGAAATTTCCGGACAAGCCTAACGTGTATTGTCCCAAATCAATGCGCCCTACAAATGTTATTCAAAACTTTGAATTCATGTTATGTTCAATTAAAATATTTCTCTACGTGTATAATGCATGCAACCTACTACTCAAATGAACGTTTTAGTGCATTCCAAACATATATACTACCGCTTCAATATGAAATCAATTTGAATTCGTTTCTCTATTTGAATAAGATCTACAATAATGATTGTTGTGAAGTCAAAGCATTTGAATTCGTTTCTTTGTTTTAATAAGATCTACAATCATCATTATTGTCAAGTTAAACCATCATTTGTGTATTATCTTCATAGCACACCACATGATTAGTCTCGAGTTACATATGAACTATGTGTACTCCTATATGAACTCCAACTAGATTTTTTGAATCCACTTTATTTTGATTTCAAATCACATTACATTTCTAGCTCTAGCTAGATCTTCATAATCTAAACCATGTCTCATATGTATAATGTTTTTATCACATTATGTATGGTGCCCCGCCGCCTACGCCTACAAGTATTTAGATGTGAGTTACAAACACCACATATTACCACAAATTCAAATAAAATGTGAGAATGTTCAATATATAGTATTGTTTAGATTGTTCGATATTTAGTTGTAAGCTACGAACGCCACACATTATCACAAATTCAAATAAAATGTGAGATTGTTTGATGTACAGTATGGTTTAGATTCTTCGGCATTTAGCTGTGAGTTGCAAACGCCATGCATTATCACAATATGGTATAACATGTGCACATCACGTGTATCACCGCTATATTCATGCATGCAATGTTTAAAACACTATGATATCCTATTCAAATATATGAATCCGCTTTCATATCAAATTATGATCTTTGTTAGTCTCTTACACCCACACAATCCTCTAACCTTTGTAGCTACCACTAACTTTCTCTCGTGCATGCACATGCCATCCTCGCCCTCCCCCTCCCTCGGCATTCTATCCACCTGGCACATTCATTTTTTTTCTTTAGGTCGTTCTCCCAGAGTCTCCACAACTCCTTTCCGACACACACCGATTGATAAACTTCTCCAGCGGTGCCTGCCTACAACATACAAACACACCTTCAATCTCCTCCTTTATGTGTCCTTGCCTCGTGTCTCTCATACGGTCAGACACACGTGTAAACTCTCGCCCCTCTTTTCATCGCTCTAACAACGGCACAGTCCTCCCCCTACCTAGCTAGTAGTTGGGCCTCTCGCACCACCTCCTAGCTCCATTCTCTCTGTCTATCCATCTCGCTGGGCCTTATTTTCCTCTAACAAATGGACGTACACCGACCGATCTCTTGCTATACATATAGCTAGCTAGGTCCTTATAACTCATTTTTACCCACACGTCAATCGATCCTCATTAGTTGTGTCTCTCCCTTCCTCCGACAAACAAAAATTGATCTACCGATCTAGTTAGGTTTGCTTACCAAACACATGGTTCCCCTTCATCATCCATGGATGCGTCCCGACAGATCTATCACGCTGTAACATCCCAATTTTCCTAAATTAGGATGTTAATAGATCATTCATATGCATATCATATTTTTATTGCATTATTTGCTTTTCTGGAATATTCTCTTCATTATGCAACAAAGGCAATTTATTGGAGTGGAGATAACATGACTCCTCCCCTATTTTAAAAATGTTCATAATGTGCAGAATATTATTTCCAGTTCATATGATATGTTCTGGTATTTTTTTTGCAATCTTCAAAGTATTTTTTTTGTTTGTTTTATTGCTGTTTGAGTGGCCTATTGCATCAAAATTATTTTTCAAAATTGCATTAGTATTGGAACTAGTGTTCCTATAGTTTATAGCTGTAGAGCTATTTTTAATGTGTTTCTAGGTATTTTTATTTAGAATTTATATTGTGTATTTTATTTTATTTATTTTTAGTTTTGCTGCTGTAGTTTTTGTTTAAAAAAAAGGAAAACGTAGCGCATCGCACGGCCCAGCTCGCCGCCACGGCCCAGCAGCTCACGCCCACGACGCAGCCCACCTTCCTCGCGAAGCGGTACGCGCCGCCGCACCGCTCGCCCGACCCGACCCGCACCGCTCCCCCGCACCCTGTTCTCCTTCCCCGAGCCGGAGGAGCGCCGCGCTGCGCGCACGCCGAGGCCGAGCCGGATCGCCCAGCGCCCCTGGTCCACCCCTAGCGCGCCTGACCTGCCGTGCGCGAGCAAAACTCCTAGGGGAGACCCCGCCCCTCCTGTCCCAATCTTTTCCTCGACCGCACGCGCTGTTTGGGCGATTTGGATCTCGCCAGGAGCTCCGCCGTCCGCCGCCGTTCGCCGGAAGATTGCGGCGCCGTAAGAGCTCGTACAGCCGGACCTCCTGCACCCCTCGAACCCCAACTCGACTACGAACTCTTTTGACACCTTGAAAAACCCTGCAGAGCACCAGAACGCTGCCGCCACTGACGTCCGCCGCCGCCGAAGCACACCACCATTCCCGTCGCCATTGCAGCCCGCAGAGGACGCCCCGTCGCCGCCCGACCTCACCTACGCCTCCGCCACTTACCTATTCATCCGTCCCTCACCTCAACTTCGTCGGAGACCCACCGGAGAAGCTCCACCGTCGACACTCGAGACCGCCGCCGCCGCGTCCTCTGTTTTGCTGGTGAGGACGAGCACAGGAGCTTCTCAGCCAACCGCGTGCTGCCACGTGGCGGTAGCTACAGAAGTTGCTACATCGCCACTACAGTATTCACTGTTCAGGAGTTTTCTGCTGTTCTTTTTGTCTTTTTCAGTTTTTTACCAAAACTTCTAATTGCTATAACTCTTAGTATATTTATCCAATTTAGGTAATTCTTTTTCTTGTGCACTCAAAAAAATCAGCTCTTCATCACAGTACGAACTTTGTACATGTTTGCACTTTTCAAATTTGAATTCCTTTGAATTTGAAATAAATCTTCCGGAGGCCATAACTCTCAAATCGTTCATCGGAATCAATTGTTTATTTTTGCGTTGTGACCGTAGTGCATTTAGGTGCTGTTAAGCTTCTGATGTTGAGTTTTAAAAATGGTTTTCTTGCTGTTGGTTTTGTTTTGGTTCTATTCGTGTTCCGGTGATTGATTTGTTGAATTGTGTGAAACGTGTAGATTGTCCGGAGTGCGACGCAAACTATTGTCAGGAGTGTGACTTTCTGAACCAGAACCAAGGCAAGTTACATGTTGATCATCCTTTACCTATTGTTTTCTATGCATGTAGTTATATCACACTATGAATATATGCATGCATAGGAGTATTATATATGTTGGCTATGCTATTGAGCTATCTTCCCGTGTTTTGCAAATCGTGGTAGTTGTAGTTTTCTATGCTTTGTAGATGGGGGTGGTTCGTGTATTCATTGAGTTTATGTGAGGATTATATATTTTAACAAATTGAGTAGTAACTCAGGATTTAACTCACCTCTGGGCGGAAGTGGTATTGCTTGGTGTTGAGGGAAGGCATCATGGGGTCTTGCACCTTTTCTAAGGCCATGCGCTCATGAGAGTGCACCCTAAGTGGAATGCCGCCCAGGTTCAAAAAGATCAGACAGACTTAGTGACTAGTAGCTTCCATGTGCGGCCACTGGCTATATGGGCTCTGGCTTAGTTGATCAGTTGTTGGAACCCTTGCCCAGACTGTGTTGACAGATGTAGCATATGTAGGTGGGATGTGGCCGTCAGGTGGTTAAGGGAACCTCTTCTGAAAGACTATGTCTCAATCTTCGGATTGGGTTCAGTGGGTAAAGCGTACAAAACTCTGCAGAGTATTAAAACTAATCATGATTAGCCGTGCCCCCGGTTATGGGTAACTTTGAGCCACTATGCCATTACAGTTGTTGGATGATCTTGACAGATGTGGCACTTAATAATATCTGTGGGCAACTTAATAAAGGGTAGGTTGGAGTTGATTTTGCCAACTCAACCTTGTGTATTTAATTGTAGTAATAAAAGAACTAAATAAAAATTTGACTATTAGGTAGTTATTAGGATAAAATCAGCTTTCTGCAAAAATAAACCCTCAAGCCTTCCTTTGTTATACTATGCATATACATGTAGGTCTGCTGTATTATTACTCCTGTGTAACTTGCCAATACATTCCAAGTATTGACCTATATGGCTGCAACGTCTCATGTTGCAGGATATTCGGACGAAGAGTAAGGTACCGTTAGGGTCACGAGTCTGCACTCAGCATCGCCAGTGGGCTATGATGGGACTCATCGTTATTTTCTGCTACTTTCCGCTGTTTGATTGAATAAAGCTGGCCAAGTGCTATGCAGATTGTTTTATTTTATATACTCTGGATCATACGTTGTAATAAATGATGCACTTGCTATTCTGGTATTCATCTATACTGTGTGTGCTAGCGAGTTCGATCCAGGGACTAGCACGGTAAGCACAGAGACTCAAATCCTTCGAGGTTTGGTTGTTACAGATGGTATTAGAGCAGTGTGTTGACTGTAGGACGTGACCCTAGAAAATGGATTAGAAAAGCCATAGGAGTGAAAATTATTTGATAAACTAGCTATACTTCTTACTGTTTATTAGTAAATCCCTCAAGTATCTTGAACAGTTCAGTAGGAACTAGTGCTGAGACCACCATTCATGTTTGTTTTATATTGCAACGTTATCGTGTTAGCGTATCTGATTATGTCCACTTTTGTGGTATGAAGATACTAGATTGTTTGCTTGATTGATAGTTGTTTGTTAAATTGCTTAGTGTCAGAATTATTCGACTATATATATATATATATATATATATATATATATATATATATATATATATATATATATATATATAAAATATTATCATATTGTTTGTTGTTTGTTTGTTTGTTGGTGTTATTCGTTGTTGTGTTTTGTTGGCTTGATCATATTATGCATATGGGTAGAATATATTTATATATACATAGCCTTGGCCCTATTATATCTATAACTCTTCTATGCTTGCCCACCAGATGCCGCCGAGGCGTGATAATAGGCGTAATGCTGCAGGAAGAGACAACAATGGCAATGATGTACCGCCATACATGCAGCAGGTGCTTCAGGGACAGGCTTAGTTGATCCAGTTGCTTATCCAGAACCAGAACAACAACAACAACAACAACAACAACAACAACAACAACAACAACAACAACAACAACAACAACAACAACAACAACAACAACAACAATCCACCGCCACCTCCACCCGTGGATATGCTTACCAGGTTCTTGAGGTTGAATCCTCAGAGGTTCTCCAGTTCCCCTGAACCTATTGTGGCTGATGATTTGCTCCGTGCAGTCAATAGGAACCTGGAGAAGGTTGGGTGCACAGATGCAGAGAGGGTGAGGTTTGCCTCACATTTGTTGGAGGGTCCTGCTGCAGCTTGGTGGGACAACTACTTGGTCACTTATCCCATTGCTACTATCACATGGCCTCAGTTTCAGGATGCTTTTCGTGCTGCACATGTGTCTGCTGGTGCTATGAGTCTGAAAAAGAAGGAGTTCCGCAGTTTGCGCCAGGGAGGTCGCACAGTTAATGCGTATGTGGAGGAATTTAATAATCTTGCATGTTATGCTCCTAATGATGTTAACACTGATGCAGCTAGGCAGGAGAAATTCTTGGAGGGCCTAAATGATGACTTGAGCCTTCAGTTGACAGTGGCCACTTTTAGGAATTGCCAGGATCTGATTGATAAGGCCATTGTGTTGGAGGGAAAGCAACATGCCATAGAGAATCGCAAGAGGAAGTACAACAACAATAACAGGTATAATTCAGGACCACAGCAGAAGCCATGCACTTCATATCATGGTAATGGAGGTAATGGACATAATCATCATGGAGGTAATGAACATAATCATCATGGAGGGAATGGCCACAACCATAATGGCCACCATCATCATAATGGGCACAAGAGTAACAATGGCAATGGCAGAGGTAATGGTAATGGTAATGGCAATGGAGGGAACAATAACTAGAACCACCAGGTTACACGTGCGCCAAGGGATTTGAGTCTAGTGCAGTGCTTCAGGTGTAAGGCTATGGGGCACTATGCCACATAATGCCCCGGGGCGAAGAATTCAGGAGTCAATAAGCCAAACCCCTTCCAAAAGGGTCATGTCAACCATGTTAATGTTGAGGAGGTCTATAATGAACCTTATGCAGTGATTGGTAAGTTCTTGATTAATTCAGTACCTGCAGTTGTTCTTTTTGATACTGTGCATCGCATTCATTTATTTCGAGGGTATTTGTTGATAAACATGGATTGCCAACCAAAACACTTAGTATGCCTATTAGAGTGAGTTCCCCAGGAGCTGAGATGATAGCAGGTGTTGGTTGCCATCAGTTGTCTTTGTCTATTGGAAAGCGTGATTTTCCTACGGATTTGATTATATTGAAGTCACAAGGTCTGGATATTATTTTGGGTATGGATTGGTTGCAGTTATATAAAGGTCGTATTGATTGTGCCAGTCGATCTATTACTCTCAGTGCACCAGGCGGGAAGAGGATCAAATTTGTATGTAAGTATAAGCGTAATCAGGTGCAGGTGAACTCTCTTAAGGGGGGTAGCCTGGAAGAGGTGCCAGTTGTGAGAGATTATCCAGTTGTGTTTCCAGAGGAGTTGCCAGGTATGCCACCAGATAGAGATATTGAGTTTCTTATTGATTTAATACCAGTGCTCAGCTAGCAAAGATTTATATGTCTAAGATTGTTTGTCTGCATGGAGTTCCAAGGAAGGTAGTGTCTGATAGAGGTACTCAGTTCACATCTAAATTTTGGCGTCAGTTGCATGAATCCTTGGGCACCAGGCTGGAGTTTAGTACAACTTTCCATCCACAGACAGATGGGCAGACAGAGAGGGTAAACCAGATTTTGGAGGATATGTTGAGAGCTTGTGCTTTGGACTATGGGTCCAGTTGGGATGATAATTTACCTTTTGCAGCATTCTCATATAATAACAGTTATCAGGCTAGTCTGAAGATGGCACCGTTTGAGGTATTGTATGGCAGAAAGTGCAGGACACCGTTGATGTGGGATGAGGTTGGAGAACGTCAGTTCTTTGGACCAGACTTTATCAGAGATGCTGAGGAGAAGGTCAAGTTGATTCGTGACAGGCTGAAGATAGCACAGTCCAGGCAGAAGAGTTATGCAGATGCAAAACGTAAGGAGGTGACATATGAGGTAGGAGACCGTGCATACCTTCGTGTTTCACCACTTCGTGGAATTAAGAGGTTTGGAATCAAAAGGTAAGTTAGCACCATGTTTTGTGGGGCCTTACAAGATCTTGGAGCGTAGAGGAGAGGTAGCTTATCAGCTGGAGTTGCCAGAATCCTTGTCAGGAGTTCATAATGTTTTCCATGTATCTCAGTTGAAGAAGTGCCATGCAGAGATGATGAATGTTCCATTGAGGGACACAGTGCCACTTGAGGCAATTCAGTTGGAGAGTGATTTGACATATGAGGAGAAGCCTGTTAAGATTCTGGAGACAGCAGAGAGAGTTACTCGCACCAAGACAATCAAGTTATGCAAGGTTCAGTGGGATCATCATACAGAGGAGGAAGCTACCTGGGAAAGAGAGGAAGATCTCAGGCAGGATCACCCACACCTATTTGCTAGCCAGCCCGAATCTCGAGGGCGAGATTCATCTTAAGGGGGGTAGGTTTGTAACATCCCAATTTTCCTAAATTAGGATGTTAATAGATCATTCATATGCATATCATATTTTTATTGCATTATTTGCTTTTCTGGAATATTCTCTTCATTATGCAACAAAGGCAATTTATTGGAGTGGAGATAACATGACTTCTCCCCTATTTTAAAAATGTTCATAATGTGCAGAATATTATTTCCAGTTCATACGATATGTTCTGGCAATTTTTTTGCAATCTTCAAAGTATTTTTTTGTTTGTTTTATTGCTGTTTGAGTGGCATATTGCATCAAAATTATTTTTCAAAATTGCATTAGTATTGGAACTAGTGTTCCTATAGTTTATAGCTGTAGAGCTATTTTTAATGTGTTTCTAGGTATTTTTATTTAGAATTTATATTGTGTATTTTATTTTATTTATTTTTAGTTTTGCTGCTGTAGTTTTTGTTTAAAAAAAAGGAAAACGTAGCGCATCGCACGGCCCAGCTCGCCGCCACGGCCCAGCAGCTCACGCCCACGACGCAGCCCACCTTCCTCGCGAAGCGGTACGCGCCGCCGCACCGCTCGCCCGACCCGACCCGCACCGCTCCCCCGCACCCTGTTCTCCTTCCCCGAGCCGGAGGAGCGCCGCGCTGCGCGCACGCCGAGGCCGAGCCGGATCGCCCAGCGCCCCTGGTCCACCCCTAGCGCGCCTGACCTGCCGTGCGCGAGCAAAACTCCTAGGGGAGACCCCGCCCCTCCTGTCCCAATCTTTTCCTCGACCGCACGCGCTGTTTGGGCGATTTGGATCTCGCCAGGAGCTCCGCCGTCCGCCGCCGTTCGCCGGAAGATTGCGGCGCCGTAAGAGCTCGTACAGCCGGACCTCCTGCACCCCTCGAACCCCAACTCGACTACGAACTCTTTTGACACCTTGAAAAACCCTGCAGAGCACCAGAACGCTGCCGCCACTGACGTCCGCCGCCGCCGAAGCACACCACCGTTCCCGTCGCCATTGCAGCCCGCAGAGGACGCCCCGTCGCCGCCCGACCTCACCTACGCCTCCGCCACTTACCTATTCATCCGTCCCTCACCTCAACTTCGTCGGAGACCCACCGGAGAAGCTCCACCGTCGACACTCGAGACCGCCGCCGCCGCGTCCTCTGTTTTGCTGGTGAGGACGAGCATAGGAGCTTCTCAGCCAACCGCGTGCTGCCACGTGGCGGTAGCTACAGAAGTTGCTACAGCGCCACTACAGTATTGACTGTTCAGGAGTTTTCTGCTGTTCTTTTTGTCTTTTTCAGTTTTTCACCAAAACTTCTAATTGCTATAACTCTTAGTATATTTATCCAATTTAGGTAATTCTTTTTCTTGTGCACTCAAAAAATCATCTCTTCATCACAGTACCAACTTTGTACATGTTTGCACTTTTCAAATTTGAATTCGTTTGAGTTTGAAATAAATCTTCCGGAGGCCGTAACTCTCAAACCGTTCATCGGAATCAATTGATTATTTTTTGCGTTGTGACCGTAGTGCATTTAGGTGCTGTTAAGCTTCTGATGTTGAGTTTTAAAAATGGTTTTCTTGCTGTTGGTTTTGTTTTGGTTCTATTCGTGTTCCGGTGATTGATTTGTTGAATTGTGTGAAACGTGTAGATTATCCGGACGCGAACTATTGTCAGGAGTGTGACTTTCTGAACCAGAACCAAGGCAAGTTACATGTTGATCATCCTTTACCTATTGTTTTCTATGCATGTAGTTATATCACACTATGAATATATGCATGTATAGGAGTATTATATATGTTGGCTATGCTATTGAGCTATCTTCCCGTGTTTTGCAAATCATGGTAGTTGTAGTTTGCTATGCTTTGTAGACGGGGGTGGTTCGTGTATTCATTGAGTTTATGTGAGGATTATATATTTTAACAAATTGAGTAGTAACTCAGGATTTAACTCACCTTTGGGCGGAAGTGGTATTGCTTGGTGTTGAGGGAAGGCATCATGGGGTCTTGCACCTTTTCTAAGGCCATGCGCTCATGAGAGTGCACCCTAAGTGGAATGCCGCCCAGGTTCAAAAAGATCAGACAAACTTAGTGACTAGTAGCTTCCATGTGCGGGCACTGGCTATATGGGCTCTGGCTTAGTTGATCAGTTGTTGGAACCCTTGCCCAGACTGTGTCGACAGATGTAGCATATGTAGGTGGGATGTGGTCGTCAGGTGGTTAAGGGAACCTCTTCTGAAAGACTATGTCTCAATCTTCGGATTGGGTCCAGTGGGTAAAGCGTACAAAACTCTGCAGAGTATTAAAACTAATCATGATTAGCCGTGCCCCCGGTTATGGGTAACTTTGAGCCACTATGACATTACAGTTGTTGGATGATCTTGACAGATGTGACACTTAATAATATCTGTGGGCAACTTAATAAAGGGTAGGTTGGAGTTGATTTTGCCAACTCAACCTTGTGTATTTAATTGTAGTAATAAAAGAACTAAATAAAAATTTGACTATTAGGTAGTTATTAGGATAAAATCAGCTTTCTGCAAAAATAAACCCTCAAGCCTTCCTTTGTTATACTATGCATATACATGTAGGTCTGCTATATTATTACTCCTGTGTAACTTGCCAATACATTCCGAGTATTGACCTATATGGCTGCAACGTCTCATGTTGCAGGATATTCAGACGAAGAGTAAGGTACCGTTAGGGTCGCGAGCCTGCACTCAGCATCGCCAGTGGGCTATGATGGGACTCATCGTTATTTTCTGCTACTTTCCGCTGTTTGATTGAATAAAGCTGGCCAAGTGCTATGCAGATTGTTTTATTTTATATACTCTGATCATACGTTGTAATAAATGATGCACTTGCTATTCTGGTATTCATCTATACGGTGTGTGCTAGCGAGTTTGATCCAGGGACTAGCACGGTAAGCACAGAGACTCAAATCCTTCGAGGTTTGGTCGTTACACACGCACAGGCACACACAGAAACACATCCCCACTCTTATTGATAGCATTGCAGTTCCACCCTTAGTTTGTCTAGTAGGCCTCTCCCACCATCTTTGAGAAGCAACTCCATCACCCATCCAGCAATCTACCCCTCTCCCTCTCCCTCCCTCTCTCCCTCCTCTCTCTCTCTGTCCCATCATATTTCCCGTCCTTCAGTTATGTATGGATGTCGACCGATCTCCCTCAAGACATAGCTGGGTCTCTCCTTCTCAACACATATACGAGTCGTTCTACCTCTATAGTTAGGCCTCTGCCTACCCCTCCCACCACCCCCCACACACACCGATACATCGAGCGCTCTAGTCATGTCTCCCTGCCACACACAAACTTGACGTGTGCCCTCTAACGTTCCGGTAGGCTAGTCGCCCTATATCTTTGACTTGTACACACAAACAATTTCGATGGCTCTCTTCATCGATCTCGCACCCACCCACTTGATCCTCTCCTTGACTCTATCGATAGCTATGACCCCTCCCTCTCTTCTCGTGTATTGCCCGACCCTCTATGTATGATATGGATAGGCCTCCATTTCACACACATTGCATGCAAAATTTTGTTTGAGATGTCATCGACACATATTCCCACAAATAATTCACGAAATCAACCCCCACCCCACCCCCACCCCAAAACAAAAAACACTCACGAACACGGTTTGTATCTCTCACACACACCCCACGTAGGTGGGGGACGTGCACGAAGAGAAGAGGTGCATGCACGGCGCACGTACTCCCGTCTCTTTCCCAACCACACTCGCGCGGGTACACGGTGGAGCTCATTTCTGTACAAGAAAGGCAGCCCACGTGGTAATTTGGCACGTGTACTGGTTGTCCACTTGGTGGAGGGAGGATCGTCTACCACGGGTGAACAAACAAATTGCGACTTGACGTGTTATGTTAAAAAAAGAGGCAAACCATGTGTGGCCTACCTTAGAGGCAAGGCTCTATACACTGGAGTACTTTTGATGTGTCCTGTCAACTCGTAGAACGAGGAGAAGCTTGCTTAGTACGCCGTCTCCCCCGCCCACGGGCACAGTGGCTTGCAGGATGAGGTGAAGCTTGCTTACTACGCCTTACGCCCGCTCCCTCGCCCATGCGCGCGGTGGCTCGCAGGACGAGGAGAAAAATTTACTACTCCCTCCGTTTACTCCTCGTCCCTACTACCTTGGTTATAGAGATTATACTATCATATTGTTTGGAATATATATGTCCTTTAGTTAGTTTTCAATATGAACTACTAGTACATACTTCAAACACTGATGTATATAGACGTATTCTAGAGTGTAGATTCACTTATTTTGCTCCGTATGTAGCACTTTCCCTCGCCCCTCGACCCTCGCCCATGTGGTGGACGTGCAGCAATTCATTCGGTCTCATATAGCCAGAACGATATATACTGCACTACCATTATTACTCGACTTCCCGAAGAGGTGAAGAGCCAATCGCAAGGTTAATATCTTGGAGATGCCAAGCGCAAGGTTATAGGAGAATGAGTAGTTGGTGCCGCATCATTTATAAATAAAGTTTTTTTCTTCAGTGGCACGTACGCAATATGATAGGTTCATATGGAGAGAAAAGGAAACCGCTCCACTATATACATAGTCAGGACGGGCCAGCCTACACGGTTGCTTGCTGGGGTTGCTCTCTTCACACTCTCTCGTACAAAAAGATTGTGGCCACATATCTAACATCCTGGCGGATCACATCCGCTTGGGGAAGGGGTGGATGCTTAGTGTAGATGCGATGGCCGTCGCCGATGGCGAAAAACCACTATCGGCACGTCCCGATCAGGGGTCCCCGCCGTTCTCTCTCACAGAGCCGGTGAGGTTGCCTTCGTCCCTTGCTCACTGCCGCGACGTGGGCAGTTGCCGCCTCCCGCCGCCCTCCTCAAGGTTGAGCTACGTCCCTCAGGTACAACTCCCTTTACAGCCGGCTTGCACCACTACTCCAGCTGCCCACATCACTCCCTGTGGATATTTATCTACTTCTTTGCTCCGCACATACCTCTACTGGCTTCTACATACTGTATTTGTGATGAGTTTATGTCTCATCAACTAGTCCCAGTAATCTTATTCTAATCACGCTTGTTCAATTTCTTTGCCACAGGGATGCTTATCTCGATTTTGGTGAAACTGCACAAAATGATCCGATGGTCAAAAGGTTGCAAACTTGATTTATTAGGAAGCTCGAACGTTGCCAGCAAATTGAAGCCTGGTCGGGGTTCACGGTTCAAGGGCTAGGGATTGCATGGATCTTTTTTTCTTTAGCTACCTCTGTTCCAAAATAAGTGTCAACTTTAGTAGTAGTACAACTTTGTACCAAAGTTTGCACAAAGTTGACAAACTTATTTTGGAACGGAGGGAGTACATATTTGCTATGATCTGTCAATCATTGAGATGCAATAGCATGCATGTTAGTCTCCTTTGTATTTGATGAAATGTTGCAACGGGCAACCTTGGACACAAGACACAAGACACAATATATTTCTTGTGCACCCTCTCATTACCGCAGGGTATCTTGAAGCAGATCGAGCGGATTATGCGGCAATGCTTATGGAGAGGGAACACGGATACGCCTCGGCAATCTTTGGCGGCTTGGGATTTGGTATGTCGTCCTAAATCTTTTGGTGGTCTGGGAGTTATAGACTTGAGCATTCAAAATGATGCCTTGCTCATCAAGCATCTTTTCAAGTTCTTCAATAAGATGGACGTACCATGGGTATCTCTTATCTGGGACACGTATTACGCCTCTGCGCCCCCCAAGTCACGCAAAGCTGCGGTTCTTTCTGGTGGAGAGATGTATTCAAGCTGTATGATAAGTTTTGTAAGTTGGCAGTTCCACAAGTTCGATCGGGGGATACGGTGATTTTCTGGCTTGACCGTTGGCAATTTGGCAACAATACGGTTCACATGCGGCTTCAGATTCTGAGACTCCACTCCTTTGTGATCGATGACACTCTAACAGTCAAGGATATTCTGGAGCTACCAGACCCAACTGACAACCTCCACCTGCCACTGTCTGCTCAGGCCTTTGATGAGTTTAATCAACTTCAGGTGTTCCTTAGTATGGTTAATCTTCAAGATGGGGAAAAGGACGTCTGGATATGGCCTTCCAAGACTGGTGACTACCAGTCCAGGATTTATTACTTGTCATGCTTTTCGGGCACAATGGTTGATCCCATATTCAGGTGGATTTGGAAATGTTCTTGTACTCTGAAGTTTAAGGTTTTTGGATGGCTCCTTTTGATGGTTTGCCTAAACACTAGGGACATGATGCAGCGGCGGCACTGGATTATATAGGATAACACTTGTGTTCTATGCCACTTGGCATCACATGAGGACAGAACACATCTCTTCTTCGCTTGCAATTTTAGCCAGCGTATCTGGAACTACCTGGGTATTTCATGGAATCCACAACCAAACCAGACCACTTATGACATGGCTTCTGATGCTAGGAGGGATTTTGGGCATCCTTTTTTCTCTGAGGTAGTATTCACTGCCACTTGGAATATTTGGACACAAAGAAATGGGAAGATCTTCAGGAATGAATCACCTTCTTTCAGGGCATGGAGGAGGAATTTCTTGCATGACATCTCTCTCTTAGATCATAGAATCAAATGTAAATATAGGAATAGTCTAATCTCTTGGATAGTTTCCTTACCATAATCACTTCTTTTGTAAGTATTACTCTCTCCTCCTCTCTCTTAATTTTGTAACTTTGTACTTTTTGGATCTGTGATTTAATAAAAGACTATGAGGCTGTTGCCTTGTAGTACATAGTCAAAAAAAAGATACATGTAACAGAAGCTGGAAGCTTCATAGCATTGTACAAATTTATCTCGCTGATAAATTACAGTACGTACTATACTAGTACTTCCTCGTTCCTAAATATAAGTCTTTGTAGAGATTTCACCATGAACCACATGCGGATCACTGAGCCTGCGTGTTTTCACTGCTGTTGCACGCCTCCGCTGTAAGAATGGAGAAAATTGTAATCTAGTAGGTATACCTCCTTTCGCCGAAAGCGTGGGACATCCAACAGTCCTACGACCTCAGTAATAAAGACCAATGAGCCGTCAAATCACAAAGACCCAACAGTAAGTTGGACGGACGAAGCAACCATCACTCTTGCGCTAGTGAGAGGTCGCATCCGCTCTGCCCGGGCATGAATGCGACACCAATTCTTTGGAGCGGCGCTGACCGTTTTGGGCGGGAAGCGCGCGCGGGTGATGGAGGGGCTTTGGGTGGGCCACACTGGACAGGAGCGGTCGTGGCAGCTGTCCGCATGTCCCTACCGGACATGCCCGGAAATGAGAGGATGCACCGACTCTCGCGGCTAAAATCGTACACTACACAACATCTCTCTGTAGGAGTAGGTCGATCTGTCGCTCTCTCTAACACACACATGGTGTTAAACACACACACACACACACATACGCACGCACCTTGGTCCCGTTGCACCTTCTAACGTGACTTATTACACCTAGACGGAGGGAGTAGTAAGTATACGAGATACAGTGGCACACTGACTTAAGTCGAATACAAGTGCCCAAAATTTGTGTGCATGTTATAATAAGGTTTCAGGAATGTATAAAAGGTTATTTCCCTCTCGTTGAACATAACGGGAGGGTTGTGTAGCTGGTTAGCCTGTTCGCTCATCAAACTTGAGGTCTCGGGTTCGATAACTACACTTGAGCATAATTTGTGCCAGGAGGATTCTTTGACTGGTCAAAATGATTTCTAGGGTTTGCACGCTTCACACTCTCTCTCCAGTATATATATACACGCTGGAGCCTTAGCGCTTGTAGTTGCTCTCTTCATACTCTCTCGCCCTCTCCCGCTGGAGCCTCAGCGCTTGTAGTTGCTCTCTTCACACTCTCTCGCCCTCTCCAGATCTAAATAAGACTTCGTTGGCCTCTCTCTCCCCTCACTGCTGCTCAAAGAGCCGGCAGGATCCGTCCGCCGGGAAGGGAAGGAGGCTTAACGTTGTCGCCGTCGGCGAGGGAGTACCGGCGCAGCCGTTCAGTTTCCACCCAGCAGCGGCGCGGGAGGGCCTCCGACCCCTTCTTCTTCGCCGCCGTCCCGTCACCCGCCGAACCACGCCCCCAGAACCTTAAGGTATAATTTACTTACTCCACATGCATTGCTCTAGCTGCATGTATACCATGAATCTAGGACGTGGTTCAAAGAGGAAAGGAGTGGGAGAAGTTGTATATAGCATGAATCTCGGACGTGGTTCAAAGAGGAAATGAAGGGGGAAAGTTGTATAGCACTAATCTAGGACGTGGTTCAAAGAGGAGAGGAATGGGGGAAAGTTGTGGGGAAAGTTGTATCGCATAAATCTAGGACATGGTTCAAAAAGTAAAGGAAGAGGCGAAAGTACTAGTTCAAAAAGGAAAGGAAGGGACAAGGCTGTATAATTTGAGCAGGACTAGATTTGCTGCGCTCACATAGGGAAAGGCGTCTGATAACAAAACTGGGACCAACACGGACTGACACGGAGTTTTTTTAGTCCCTACACCAAAATGTCCCTATAAACAAACACCCTCTAATAATGCCGCTGCAAAATTGATGCAATGCCACAGTTAAAATCAAATTACATGTTTAACGAATTTTATTGTTAATATAATCTCTATGTTAATATTAATCAATGCCACCATTTGAGAAATGCTACTATCTTGCTTTCTTTCCCATTTAGATAAGGTAGATGCTTCTTTTTGTTGGCTTCTATGTCATCCACCGTTATTGACCACTAATTGTTTCCTTTGCACCTCTGTGTAAACAGGGTTATCTGCTTCACCTCGTTGCCATTGGACCTTTTGTTGCACTGCACAAAACACTTTTGTTTTAAGAGTGTTTTGTGCAGTTCAACCAAAATGTCACACCGACAACGTTGCTTGATTGCTTGATCTTAGTGGAACTGCACAAGAAGAGATCCTACTTCCTATCCGTTAAGGCGAATTTGGTTCGGATCTTCTTCTTGTGAGTTGTTTGAATTCCGCATCATGAGAGGTCAGTACTAGCCTTCTTTCACATGATTCTGCAGTGTGCATTCATATGTTGTGCTACTTGTATGATAATGTTGGTTGATTTTAGTGAACTGCACAAATGGAGACAAGACTTCCAATCTGTATGTGCACCGTAATATCCCATTGAGGTAAGATAAGGATATTTCACAACTGTTGGCCTGTATTTTGCCACTTTCGTGAGAAAATTAAGTTTAGTACTATACTTGTGCTCCCTAATTGGCATGCCAAATCTTACATTGAAGGCGAAGCTTGTTTGTTATTGAACCAAGTGATGAAGGGGAAGAACAGGGGGAAGAAAAACAAAAATCAACTCCCGATGCTGTAATGAAGCACTGGAACTGTGATGGCACAAGTAATGATATAGTTTTGCATCTTAATTTATTGCTATGGCCGGAACGAGCAATTGTTTTGCCACTGATTTGATGCCACTCTTAATGTAATATGTAATTATCTCTACTTGTGCAAACAGGGATCTTCTTTGAAGATACCATATATTTTAGTGGAACTGCACAAGAAGATGTTTGGAACATTAAACTAATCGAGGAGTATATAGTAAGCTTGGCCACCATCGTAGATAGCAACAGAAGGTTCCGGAGAAATGCTTCATCTGTATGCTCTACAGAATAAGCCTCCTGACAAAGGTTGGTACTCGCCCACTGATTTCATCCATATGATTGAGCTTTGTCATCTCTATTGGTGTTGTGCTACTATTTAGATACTGTCATGAAAAAGTGGTATTGTCCTTGAGAAGTGCTTCATCTGTGCTGTTTTAAATATTTCCTTTCCTTTTTTTCGAGCAAACAATGATGCTAGCATTTAGTAGTCCTCTTGTCGTTGCACAACAGGATCATCTTCCTCTGAAGAAGAATATGGAGTACATGAAGTGACTAGTTCCGATTATGCCAGGATGAAGAAGCCCTGTCTATCTTATCATCAGAAGGAGCAGTTGAAGGATGGTTACATTACTCCCCACAAGACCAAACTAACTTCAGCTCAGAAGGACTGACAAAATCTCCATTTTGTTGTTGTTTTTCTAGGATTCTTTCTGTTGAGTTCCTTTTTTTCTAAAAGTGTGCTCTACATGGACCATGTATGTGCCTGTTGAAACTGTCAATTCATAGTATAGTTTGCTCTATACTAATCACTTTTTTGTATTTGTACAAACAGGGGTGCTCAGCTTGATTTCAATGGGAGCTGCACAAAATGTTCATGAATACATCGAATCATTCATTTCCACCACAAGAAAGGAGGTGCCGATAAGTTCAAGGCGTTGCAACATATAAGGGCGAAATCATACAAGCTACGCGCAAATTTGGTTTATTTTAGTGGAACTCCACAAAAAGAACAACTGGTTTATTTAGCACGAGGTGCCATGTCAATGTCCGAACTGATGGCAAACCCTGCCCATTCCACAATCGCAGGCATTTGATATTTTGGAATGGGACAACCTTGTCAAATTTTGCTCATTGATTTTAGCAAGACATGCGTTTGATATTTTCGAATGGGACACCCTTTGCTGTCAGCAGCGTCGATCAATTTTTTCTTTATTCTTTAGTTGTGAAGTAAATATTGCCTCTGACATGTGAGTCGCTGAGATGCATAATCATCGATTGTTTTGAATGTTCTCTGTGGATTGCCAGGCCTGTGTGTTTGATTGTAATGTACAGAAACGCTAAAAATCTGCTCAAACTCTTTGTACTCCTTCTGTTCCTTTTTACTTCGCACATTGTGTAAGTGCATACTTTTTTGTATAAGATTGGTCAAAGTAGAGATACTTTGACTGCAGACAAAACTTGTATGCAGACTAGAAAGGACCGGAGGGAGTACATGTGAAACTGCTGCAAATGAGGTGATCACCCTGGGAATAATGCTAGTACGTATTGTTTTGCATGTTCATCCAATGCCAGTGATACAGGAATTCAAACTAATCGAAATAAATTCATTCATACATGGTCGGATTTCATATAAACATGCCGGATTTCATTACATTTCAACTAAAAAGGGGTGCGCTGGAGGTATAATTAATTAACCGGCCTAGCTTGTCATAGAGATTAGGGCAACTAGGAGCCCAATGATCAGGATCACCACATGACAAACACCTTTCTTCTCGTCATTCTTCTTCTAGAAGTTCGTGTGTTGCACAGCCTTGTTCTTCCCATCAAACTTTGCTTTACCATCAAACTTGCCCTTGTTCTTGAACTTATGGGGCTGGAAGTTCTTCTGTACCATATTGGCACTAGATCCTCCCTCGATTCCTCAAGCATGTGTGTCCTTTGCTCTCGCCTTTCCTTCCACATCAAGAGTGCCAATGAGATCCACGAAGAAGGAAGCTTGGTGACGAAGGAGGTATAATTAATTAACCGAAGCTACCCACCTATGTCCCGCTGAGCCGAACAGAAGCTTCAGTGACTAAACTGCAGGTGCAGTTGCGTAACTGACTTGTGGCCTGTTGGGACCACGTGTCAGTCAGCCAACTGCACCAGCAGTTACGTAGAAGCCGCGTCCTTCTCAAGCACAGCTCTCCGACTCCACGTCACCCAAGAAGCTAACCGGCCGTCAATGGTTAACCCGCCTAGCTTGGCTTCAACCGGAGTGTCGTGGATTTGTCACGGCAGATGTCCTAGTAAGAGGACTTAGTCGTGGAGCCATCGCAACGGGTTAGCTTGAAGGGGTTGAAGTGGACACAAGGACACGGTTTTTATACTAGTTCGGCCCCTTCGATGAAGGTAAAAGCCTACGTCTAGTTGTGATGGGATTGATGGGTTTCGAGGGCTTAGGGAGCGATATGCTTCGCCTAAACCTCGAGTTCTTCCTCTCTGTCCTAAACCGCCGTTGGGTCGTCCCCTTATATACACGGGTGACGCCCGTCGGTCTGCAAAATCCCAACCTCCGGCTTATAAACGTGCCCGGGTCGGTCTCTCTATTCCTAACTTACAATACAAGTTGGCCCCAGGCCGGTTTACACCATAAACCTTTTAAACCGGTTATAGGCCTTGAGCCTTTCTATTTCTCCTTGGGCTTTAACATCTCGGGTCTGTTTGACGGCGGTAACCCGGGCCCTGCAGGCCGGTTTACCCCAGATAGCGACATCCCCAACATTAGGCCCCAGATTGATTTGAACAGGTTCATGTCAATCCTTAATAAGAATTTTGTCCTCAAATGCCTTCCAGTAACTTGTTAAACCGCTGTTTCTCCGTCTCCTCTTGCTATGGTAAACCGATATGACGTCAGCGCAAGCTACCGTCTTCTTTCGCTAACCCGCAAGAATCAGGGCGACGGCTGGGCTTCCGAAATCTCCGGCCCCTGGATTCGCGCGCCTGACACGCGCGCCGCGCCTTATAAATAGGACTTGAAGGCCATCTTCCTTTCCTCCCCTTCTTCGTCTTCCTCGCGACCCAGACCTCAGAGCTCCGCCGCCGCCGTCAGCTGCTGCATCAACTCCGACCGCTGCATCAACCTGATCGGATCAGAGCACCGCGGCGACTTTCCACATCTGTTTGGACCCCGGTAAGGCCCCTGTTCTTGTTGCTTTAGATCTGTTCTAGGGTTCATCGTCCTGCTACTGTTTCTTGCTCATCCCCATAGCAGCCTTTGCGAACAGATGATGATACCTGTATCTGGATTTGTAGTTCCTCTCGGTATTCTCCATAAATCTGTATTCGTCTTCTTAGATCTCGCTCATTTCCTGCTTGTCGAACTTATGTTGTTCTGCTGTGAGCCAAACTTCACATTTTTATTTCTTTTTCGTCCTAGTTGTAGATCCATTGCTTTGAAAGAATCCGTATGGGATCTGTTTCTGCTTTCATACTCACAGCTGCTAGATCCGGTCGGTTTAACTCTTAGCAAAGTGAACAAAACGATCCACACATCCATTAGTCCCCTTGATGAACCGCTGGTTGATATCATTGTGGATAACCTGACTCTATATAAGATCATCTTCGGTTTATAATCACACTTGTTCTCAAACCGGAATACATTTATCTTGTAGATTTCCTCATGGCAAAACAGGTGTACGAATGCAACTGGGTTCCCTCTTGCATCACTGAGACCCAACTAAACAACTTAGTTCTGACTGGTGCTTTGAGTAGCAAAAATACCATCCATTGGAGGGTTCCAGGAGACGAATGTCCTCCTACCCCGCAGGAGGGAGAAGTGGTGGTGTTTGCGGATCACCTGGCCCGGGGGTTTAATCCACCCGGTTCAAAATTTTATCGGGACGTCTTGGCTAATTTTAGGTTGCGCCCACAAGATGTTGGTCCAAATTCAATCACGAACATCTGCCATTTTCAAGTACTTTGCGAGGCGTACTTCCAAGAGGAACCCACTGTAGAGCTGTTCCGGGACTTTTTCCATCTGAACCGACGTACTGAATTTACCGACGGCCCTAATATGGAACTGGGTGGTATGGCGATTCAGAAGAGGAAAGAGGTGACTTATCCTCACGCCAAGTTGCATAGTCATCCGCAAGAATGGAATTGCACTTGGTTCTATTGCAAGGATACTTCCCCTGCTGAAGAAAATCCACTGCCCGGTTTCCGTCCAGAGAGACTTAGCAATACTCACCCCTTCCCCCCACGGCTAACTGCCAAAGAGAGGAGTAAGTATGCCCCTCAGCTGTCCAAGCTCAGAGCCTTCATGGCTAACGGTTTAACGGGGGTAGATCTTGCTCGTTGCTGGATTACATGGAGCATCCTGCCCCTTAGCATCCGCTCCGGTTTAATGTGCCAATACACGGGTCGGGTTGATGATCCTTTGAGGCACTGCAACATTCAGCTGACGGAGGACGAAGTCGCTGAAGCTGTGAAAAAGATGCTGAACGAACCGGAACATGTTTGCGCTCGAACCGGCCTGCTTCCATTTTGTGCCACAAACAAACCACCTGCTGTAAGTAACTCCTCTGTTTATAGAATCTTTGATCTCCTTATATACATGTTGTTAACTTCCAGTCCTTTTCGAAACAGGGAGATGATCCATTTTGGAGCAAGAAGCTTCAGGAGCCAACCGAAAAGATAATCAGACCCAAGACAAGGGTGAAGAAGCCTGCTACGAAGAAAAGGAACACTGCTTCCTGTACCCCCGATTTAGAGGAAGATGATGTGGGTAATCCGGACCTTGGGGTAGACCTCGATTCAGTTGGCTTACTTTTTGTACGTCTTATTGATGATGATATTTGTCAGGACGACGCTGAAGCGAGCAATGCTGAAGGCCCAGAGGTAACTATTCTTTCTTCTGATGCCGTTCCTTTGCCTTTGAAAAAACCTCGCCAAGCAAACCGGAAAATTAAATTTTCTCACACTCTTGCTTATTTGGATCCCAAATTTCTTGTGAAGACCCAGCAACATGAAGCTCGACGCACCACTCGGCATAGCGGCCAGGTAGTCACCTCCGCCGGTTTACCGAACAGCCCGGTTCGGAAACGCCGCTCAGAGGTCTCCAATTTATGCGCTAGCTTTCCTCCTAAAGCAGGTTTAACTCGTCAGCCTCTAAATCCATCTGACTCCGATTATCAGTTCACTTCCCATTCATCTTCCGGTGAATCTTCAGCCACTCAACTGCCACCGTTGAAGACAGTTATTGGGTAAGTTGGACCGATCACAACATATCTCTGTATGGGTCTCTTAATCCATCTTATACCGTTTTTTCAATCTTTGGGCTTTTTCCAGGGCCAAACCTAGACCGAGCAAGAAGGCTCGTCTGGATAACCCGGCTGGAGGAACTGCCGCTCCTGAACCGGAGAAAACTCCTGGTGCTGACGCTCTGGGTCGTGAAGATACTCAGAGTTATCTATCTCCGCAAGATGACACCTGCGCTGAAGAAAGGATTATCGAACCTGCCAGCCATACTGATCCGCCTGCCAGTCCTGTTCGGGTTGAGGAATCCATCCCCCCTTCTGGAACTGCTGATAAACCGACAGGGCCACTGCAGAGCAGCGATTCCAAGGATGATGATGTTGTGATTACCGGCATCGGTCACTCTGAACCGGGGAACACTGCTACCTTAGCCAAGCATACTGCCAAGGACGAAATCTTGGCCATGAAGGGCAAATGGGACCTTGACTCTTCTACGTACGCCGCTTAAAGCGCCCCGGATCTTTATTCCGGGTACCTGAACCGACTGTACACCAGTCGGGATTATGAAGCTGGCATGATCAAGATGATGAAGGAGAAACTTGAGGTAACTCCCTTGTGCTTCATTCCATTGCAACTTAGCTTATCAATATTTCCAAACCGAGATGGTAAACCGGATCAGGCTGTCTTGACAATTAAAGTCCGGTTTAGAAAACCCAAGGCTTCAACATAGGTCATAACCAGAAAACATCATTAGATAACTATTAGCCCCCAAGTGCCAAGTTTAAATACTTGTATTAATCTTGGGACTTTTTGCAATGGGAAACTTGCGTTAAAATCAAATATGCATTAGCCCCCAAGTATCGAGCACATAACTTGCTTGTGTGGTTGATACTTCCAAACCGTGCAATATTTTCTGAACACTGTTTTGACGATCTGCTGCAGGGGGATCTAAAGACCAAAGCGAAACAAGTCTCGGACCTTCAGGAAATCTTAAAAACCCAACAGGCTGAAACTGAAAAAACGAAGGACGAATTGGCCCATGCCTTAACCGTTATGGAACAGCTGAAAGAAAGCCACCAGAAAGAACAAGCTGATTGGGTTACTGAGAGAGCTCTTTTGACGAAGAGGGCTGAAAATGCCGAAGCTGCTCTTAAACCGGTGGTCGATGAATTATCCACCGTGAAGCGACAGATACACTCCATGACCTCTGCTGTCTTTGGTAAGCTTTTCGACGCCCTTCTTCCAATTTGTACCTTGTCTGTTACATCCTATGTCCGGTTTGTAATCCATCTTGAAACACTGCAGGCTCACGTATTGGACACTTGGGTTCTGATGTGCGGATGAAACTCAAAGCTGCTTATACTCTGATTGAACAGTTGTACACCGGAGCACAAAGGGCTATCACCACCGCGTCGCATAACAACCCTGTGCCGTCTCTGATTCAAGACACATTAAAGAGGCTGTCCATGCTTCCAGCCCGGATTGAAGAATTGAAAAGATCAGCTGCTCGAACTGGAGCCATTACTGCCTTGATCCGGGCCAAAGCATGGGTACCAGATTTCGATCCTGTCGAAGCGGCCCAAGGATACCCCAGCCTGAAGGAAGACGGTTCAGATTTTGGTGAAGACGATTTGAGGGCGATAAACCGGGCGGTGCGCCCCCTAGCTTGTCAATTGGCTGAGGAAGCAGATCTGTCACGTTACCAAGCCCAATACGACAACCAGAACAAACGAGTGGCTGCTCCGGTCCCTGAAGCGGGAAACCTTATTCCTCCAATCCGTAAGCATACTTACGCCCCTGACATTGAACCGTCTTTGCTGATTCACGAAGAAGCCGTCTTTCAAGCGCTAATGGGAATCGACTGGACCACTGCTGATTTCCAGCCAATGGGTAACCAAGATAGAGCTGAAGCGGCGCAAGACGATCCCCAGCCTTCGAACCGAGGCGGCGAACAGGCCTAATCAACGCTCCGGTTCACCTTACTCGGTGGCGTTTTAATCCGTCAACGAACAATATATTCAGGCACTACGTTTGCCTTGTAATAAAATAGTTTAATACCTCTGCATTTGAATGTGCCTTCGCGCATGGGTACTGATGCTCTTTCCAATGACGTTTTCCAACTTTGTTTCCTGTCTTTATTGAGTACACAAGATCTTCCGGCCCTATGAACCGTGCTGCGCCCTTGCCAAACCGGGCCACTTGCCTCTGGGTTAAAGAACGGACCAAGCTATGTCAGCTGAATCGGTTTAAAAACACTTGACGTTCCGAAGAACAAAAAATACCACAATAAAGGCAGAAAACAAAAACCAAATATGAAAAGGCAACGCGATAGTAAAACGCATGCAAATAGTGGCTACTATGAACCGTTCAGAAGGCGTGACCATCGTCAAGACAAAACCGAGCCCCCAAGAGGTGTAGCTACGGTTTAGGTCGACTAGGTTCCTAACTGAATCGTGGCAAATATGCCGGCCAAATGGCATTGCATTGGTTCGTCAACCAAGCCCCCAAGTGACTCAATGGCCAAGGGCCGATCAAGTGGCATTGCGTTGGTTCGGACACGACCAAGCCCCCAAATGATTCATTGGCTAAAAAGCCGACCAGAAGGCATTACCATCATCAAGACATGACCGAGTTCCCCTAAGGCGTAATCTACGGTTCAAGTCGATTAGGTCCCCAACTGATTCAGTGGCAAATGTGCCAGCCAGAAGGCATTACCGTCGTCAAGACATGACCAAGCCCCCCGGAGGTGTAGCTACGGTTCAGGCCGACTAGGTCCCCAACTGACTTTATAGGGATAGCTATGTTCTCTTTGGTTCGAATACGACCTATGTTTGAACAGGAAGCCCCGTGTTTGAATAGCTATGTTCTCTTTGGTTCGAATACGACCTATGTTTGAACAGGAAGCCTCATGCTTGAACCGGGATATTGAACCGGATATTAAGAGTTTCACAGCCTTGTAGGAGACATCTTCCCTTGAACCGGCTTTTAAACCGGAGTCTATAATTTGAACTTCTGTGAAACGACCTCCAGGGGTAAGCACACATGATGTGAAGAACAGTAGAGACCCCGCTTTACTCGAGGCTCCGGTTTATTGTATTTAATCATAATATATACATGGTCATGATATGTACATAAACAGAGCCCAGGGCTCATGTATAATAAGGTTGAAGATGAGCTATGTTCCACGGCCTGCTGGTCTCCTCCTCTGACGTGCGTGAATCCTTGCGCTCTCGAATATCAATCAGGTAATATGACCCATTATTCAGATTCTTGCTGACCACAAAGGGTCCCTCCCAAGGCGGGGATAATTTATGCTGATCAGATTGATCCTGGATGAGCCGAAGCACCAAATCCCCCACCTGAAAGGTTCTGGTCCTAACCCGACGGCTGTGGTAGCGGCGAAGATCTTGCTGGTAAATCGCTGAACGGGCAGCTGCCAAGTCACGCTCCTCATCCAACAAGTCAAGAGCGTTCTGCCGTGCCTGCTCATTATCCGCTTCAACATATGCTGCCACGCGAGGTGAGTCATGTCGTATATCACTTGGGAGAACCGCCTCTGCTCCATAAACCATAAAAAACGGCGTAAACCCCGTGGATCTGTTAGGCGTGGTGTTGATGCTCCATAATACAGACGGTAGCTCCTCCACCCAACAACCCGGCGTCCTTTGCAAAGGGACCAGAAGCCGGGGTTTGATACCTCTCAAGATCTCTTGGTTCGCTCGTTCTGCCTGACCATTAGACTGTGGGTGCGCTACCGAAGAAACATCAAGCCGTATATGCTCCCGTGCACAGAACTCTTTCATGGCCCCCTTAGATAGATTGGTACCATTATCTGTGATGATACTGTGTGGAAAACCAAACCGGAATATCACCTTTTTTATAAACCGAACCGCCGTGGCCGCATCACACTTACTGACAGGTTCTGCCTCTACCCACTTTGTAAATTTGTCAACCGCCACCAGTAGGTGGGTTTTCTTATCTTTGGAACGCTTAAAAGGCCCAACCATATCAAGCCCCCAAGTCGCAAACGGCCAAGTGATTGGAATCATCCTCAATTCCTGAGCCGGTATGTGTGCTCGTCTGGAAAATTTCTGGCAACCATCACATAATCTGACCAGGTCTTCCGCATCAGCATGAGCAGTTAACCAGTAGAAACCGTGGCGGAATGCTTTAGCCACCAATGATTTTGAACCGGCGTGGTGGCCGCAATCCCCTTCATGTATTTCTCGTAATATCTCGCACCCCTCCTTAGGGGATATGCACCGTTGCAGCGCTCCTGACACGCTGCGATGATGTAACTCTCCTTGGAAAATGGTCATAGACTTGGACCGTCGTACTATCTGTCGAGCCAAGCTTTCATCTTCTGGCAACTCACCCCGGTTCATATATGCCAGATAAGGGAGCGTCCAATCCGGGGTGGTGTGAAGGGCCGCCACTAATTGAGCCTCCGGATCAGGAACAACCAACTCCAGCTCACCGGGCAGCTGCACCGATGGGTGGTACAATACATCCAAGAAAACATTGGGTGGGACCGGTTTACGCTGAGAGCCCAAACGACTTAAAGCGTCCGCTGCCTCATTCTTTCTGCGGTCCACATGATCCACTTGATAGCCCTTGAAATGTCCAGCCACCATATCTACTTCACGTCGGTATGCAGCCATGAGCGGGTCCTTAGAATCCCAGGTGCCAGATACCTGCTGAGCCACCAGATCCGAATCACCAAAGCACCTAACTCTGCTCAGATTCATCTCTTTAGCCATCCGAAGACCATGAAGCAAAGCTTCATACTCAGCCGCATTATTTGTACAGGGGAACATTAAACGGAGGACATAACAAAACTTATCTCCTCGTGGGGAAGTTAAAACGACTCCAGCCCCCGAGCCTTCCAATTGCCTTGATCCGTCAAAATGAACGGTCCAATAGGTGTTATCTGGCTTCTCCTCAGGCGCTTGTAACTCTATCCAATCGTTTATGAAATCGACAAGTGCCTGTGATTTTATGGCCGTCCGGGGTACGTACCTTAAATCGTGCGGCCCGAGCTCGATAGCCCACTTGGCAATCCGACCGGTCGCCTCCCGGTTCTGTATAATGTCACCCAAAGGAGCAGAGCTGACCACCGTGATGGGGTGTCCTTGAAAATATTGCCTCAGCTTCCGGCTTGCCATAAAAACACCATATACCAGCTTCTGCCAATGCGGATACCTTTGTTTGGACTCGATAAGTACTTCACTGATATAGTAAACCGGTCGCTGAACCGGATGTTCTTTTCCAGCCTCCTTTCGTTCTACCACCATCGCCACACTAACCGCTCTAGCATTCGCAGCAACATATAACAGGAGTGGCTCTTTATCTACAGCGGCTGCCAAAACTGGCGGATTGATTAGCTGCCGCTTCAAATCCTCAAACGCTTTATCAGCCTCCGGACTCCAGACAAATTGATCCGTCTTCTTGAGCATTTGATACAAGGGGATCGCCTTTTCACCAAGGCGACTGATAAACCGGCTTAACGCTGCAATCCGCCCGGCCATGCGCTGAACATCATTGATGCATTTCGGTTTGGCCAGGGAGGTGATGGCTGTGATCTTTTCTGGATTGGCCTCAATTCCTCTATGGGACACTAAAAATCCCAACAACCTGCCAGCAGGTACACCAAAAACACATTTAGCCGGGTTGAGCATCATTTGGTACACTCTCAAGTTATCGAAAGTCTCCTTCAAATCGTCAACCAGGGTCTCCTTCTTTCGTGACTTGACCACAATATCATCCACATAAGCATGCACATTACGACCAATCTGCTCGTGGAGGCAATTTTGCACACATCGTTGATAAGTAGCCTGCGCACTCTTAAGCCCAAAGGGCATAGACACATAGCAGAAGGCTCCAAAGGGAGTAATGAACGCTGTCTTCTCCTGGTCCTTAACTGCCATCTTGATCTGATGATAGCCCGAATAGGCATCCAAAAAACTTAAACGCTCGCAACCTGCCGTAGCATCAATGATCTGATCAATCCGGGGGAGAGCAAAAGGATCCGCTGGGCAAGCTTTATTCAAGTCTGTGTAGTCCACACACATGCGCCAGGTGCCGTTTTTCTTAAGAACTAGCACCGGATTAGCAAGCCATTCGGGATGAAAAACCTCAATGATAAAACCAGCTGCCAGAAGCCTGGCCACTTCCTCACCAATTGCTTTACGTCTTTCTTCGTTAAACCGCCGTAAGAACTGCTTTACCGGTTTATACTTAGGATCCACATTAAGGGTGTGCTCAGCGAGTTGCCTCGGTACACCAGGCATGTCAGACGGCTTCCATGCAAAGATGTCCCGATTCTCACGGATGAACTCGATGAGCGCGCTTTCCTATTTTGGATCCAAGTTTGCACTGATGCTGAACTGCTTGGATGAATCGCCAGGCACGAAGTCAACAAGCTTAGTTTCGGCCGCTGACTTGAACTTCAAGGCTGGATCGTGGTCCGTAGTTGGCCTTTTTAATGAAGTCATATCCTCCGGATCAACACTGTCTTTGTACTGCTTTAGCTCCTCCGTAGCACAAACCGATTCTGCATAAGTCGCATCTCCTTCCTCGCATTCCAAAGCGATTCGACGGCTCCCATGAACCGTTATAGTGCCCTTGTAACCTGGCATCTTAAGCTGCAGATACACGTAGCAGGGCCGTGCCATAAATTTTGCATAAGCTGGCCGTCCGAACAAAGCGTGGTACGGACTTTGGATTTTAACCACTTCGAACGTCAGCGTCTCTGATCTGGAATCGTGACTATCGCCAAATACCACTTCAAGGGCTATCTTACCAACCGGATATGCAGATTTGCCAGGCACCACCCCGTGGAACACTGTATTGGTCGGTTTGAGATCCTTATCTACCAGTCCCATACGACGGAAGGTCTCGTAATACAAGATGTTAATGCTGCTCCCTCCGTCCATGAGCACCTTAGTGAGCTTATAACCTCCCACTTGAGGCGCCACCACCAACACTAACTGACCCGGATTATAAACCCTGGGAGGGTGATCCTCTCGGCTCCATATGATAGGCTGTTCTGACCAGCGCAGATAGTGAGGCGTAGCCGGTTCAATAGCACTGACTGCTCGCCTCTGAAGCTTTCTATCCCGTTTATCCAAGCTTGTAGTAAAAACATGATATTGTCCACCGCTCAACTGTTTCGGGTTGCTCTGATAACCACTTTGATTACTTTGATTATTTTGGCTGCCCTGTCCGCCCGGATTACCCTGGAACCCTGGACCGGAATTTCCGCCACCGTACCCTGATCCGGAACCAGAACCGCCGCCGGAGCTGTGATCATATTGGAAAGTGTTTGAGCTTTTGAATTCCTTCATGATATAACAATCCTTCCAAAGATGGGCTGCTGGTTCCTCCTTTGTTCCGTGCTTCGGACAGGGCTGGTTTAAGAAAAAGTTCAAACGCTCCGGGTTAGGACCGGGATGTGCGCGAAAACTTGGCTGTTTCCCCTTACGCCGCTGGCCTTTATCCTGTGCACTTGTGCTGGCCACCAAGTCCATGCTCCCGTCCGGTTTACGCTTACCTCCGCCTCCATTACCTGCCGGCCGATGTTGCTGGCCCTTGGTGTTGCTATTCTTCTTTCCCTTCCCTGCTTTGTCATCACCAGAGTCAGGATCCTTGGTACTGTCCGAATCCGCATACTTCACTAAAGCGGTCATGAGCGTTCCTATATCTGTACAATCACGCTTCATCCGTCCCAGCTTTAGCTTCAAAGGGCCAAACCGACAGTTGCTTTCCAACAGCACCACGGCGGTGTCTGCGTTGATGCGATCTGATGAGTGCAAAACTTCTGATACCCGCCGTACCCAATGGGTAGTTGATTCCCCTTCTTGCTGAACACAGGCTGCTAGGTCAACTATCGACATTGGCTGTTTGCACGTGTCCTTGAAATTCTTGATAAACCGGGCGCGCAATTGGGCCCACGAACTAATTGAATTAGGCGGTAAGCTCTTTAGCCATGTCCGGGCCGTTCCTTCTAGCATCATAGTAAAATACTTGGCACACGCCGTGTCATCCACGTCCAGCATCTCCATAGCCATCTCATAGCTCTCCACCCATGTCTCCGGAGGCTGATCTGCCGTGTAGTTTGGTACCTTGCGGGGGCCTTTGAAGTCTTTGGGCAGGCGTACGTTGCGCAAAGCGGGAACAAGGCACGGTACTCCCAAAGAACTGGAAACCACCCCCGGTTCAACCGTAGCTGCTGGGAAGATGGGTGTAAGCTGACGAGCCTGATGCTGCACTGCTAATCCGGCCTCCCGCGCACGGGTGCGATCCACATTCTCGTGAGCATTGTCAACGCCCGCCGGATTGTTGCCGCGGAGCGCTTCACGCCTGGCGTTACTTGAAACGGCCGGCTCCTCCACGCGCCTACTATAGCTCCCGCTGGGGCGAGGGGTGGAGTGAATCCGATCACGGCTTTGTGAATATGCTTCTGGCTGGGCCAGCGCGGTCCTAAGGAGCTCCTTGACCCGGCGTGTCTCTTCATCCTGCGGTGAATCTCCTTCGATCGGAATGGCTTCCAACCGAGCTGCCGCCGCGACGAGGTTATCCATCGGGTTGGAATAATGACCTGACGGCGTTGGTATGGCCGGTAGTGTACCAGTGTTGTGACGAGGCAGGTCTATTACCCGGTGCTGAACCGGGGCGCCGGTTGTCGCCTCCGCACGGTTTACCCCCGGGGTGTTGAAGAGATTTCGAGCGTCAAGGGCGGCGGGCAACCGAGATCGGGATTTTCTTTTCAAGACTTCCTGAGACGCCTTCTGATCCATCATGAGCCTGTAAGCCTGTGCATCTAAAGCGGAGCGCTCCGCCGTCATCCTGATCTCTTCTGCTGCCCGCTCCGCTTTAGCCCGAGTGATCTGCTCTCTTACTTTGGCAATCTCAGCATTGTGAACCTCCTGATCCACCGGGTTGGCTTCCGCCATGAGCGCTGCTAGTGCGTCAAACAGGTCTGACAAAACTTGGGCTGGTGAACCCGTAGGGCCTCCTGCCCGCGCGGCCGTTGCCGCTGCCGATCCGGAGATCGCTGCTGCTGCAGTTGATGATCGTGGCACCGCCTGCGTTCCAGCCATGAAGATCCCAACCCGATAGGGCAGATCAGAGGGGTCCGGAATACTGTTGCCATCGGAGCCGCCCCCAATCCGATCATCTTGCAGCTGGTAAAGAGATTCGGTTTCCCCGGTCGACGTTTCTTCGCCGGAGTAGATGGCGGTTTCGTCACCAGATTCTGATCCTTCCTCGTAGCTTCCTCCGTGGATGACTCCCACGAAGGCATGCTTCCTGGTCGGTTTAGCCAGGGTCGATCTCGTGCACTGAGCTGTCTCGACGAGGTCGGTGCAGACGCCTAACTCGGGGCCTGGTTCTCCGATCTTGCCGATGAAAACATGGATGCCGCCAAAGGGGACCCGGTACCCGTACTCGATCGAGCCGGCGTCGTGGCCCCAGCCTGTGCTGTCGATGTAGAGTTTTCCGCGGCGGCTTTTGGTCATCCGTCCTACAGCGTAACCCTCGAGTCCTTCAAAGCGGCCCTCCGAGAACCTGAAACCATCTCGCGATAGCCCCACGGTGGGCGCCAACTGTCGTGGATTTGTCACGGCAGATGTCCTAGTAAGAGGACTTAGTCGTGGAGCCATCGCAACGGGTTAGCTTGAAGGGGTTGAAGTGGACACAAGGACACGGTTTTTATACTAGTTCGGCCCCTTCGATGAAGGTAAAAGCCTACGTCTAGTTGTGATGGGATTGATGGGTTTCGAGGGCTTAGGGAGCGATATGCTTCGCCTAAACCTCGAGTTCTTCCTCTCTGTCCTAAACCGCCGTTGGGTCGTCCCCTTATATACACGGGTGACGCCCGTCGGTCTGCAAAATCCCAACCTCCGGCTTATAAACGTGCCCGGGTCGGTCTCTCTATTCCTAACTTACAATACAAGTTGGCCCCAGGCCGGTTTACACCATAAACCTTTTAAACCGGTTATAGGCCTTGAGCCTTTCTATTTCTCCTTGGGCTTTAACATCTCGGGTCTGTTTGACGGCGGTAACCCGGGCCCTGCAGGCCGGTTTACCCTAGATAGCGACATCCCCAACACGGAGGGTAGCAGCGGTGGCCTTACTTGGACCCGAGCGGCGGCGACCTACCGTGTTCTACTTTTCCTCGTTTTCTGTGAGGCGCGGCCTCGTTGGTAGCGGGGCGGAGCCTCGGCGGAGCCGGCGATGTCCTCTGTCTCGTTGCCGGCGGGCGGCGCCTCGGCGGAGAGGTGGAAATCCTCCCCCACGTTGCCGGAAGGGTGGGGCCTCGGCTGAGCCGGCGATGTCCTCTGCCTCGTTGTTGGCGGCGCGGGGCCTCGGCGGAGTCGGCAGTGTCCTGTGCCTCATTGTTGGCGCCGCGCGGCCTCGGCGGAGCAGGGCCTCGTCGAAGCCAACGGAGCGGGGACTCGTCGGAGCCGACATTGTCCTCTGCCTCGTCCTCGGTCTCGCCAAACAGCGCCTCGCCCGCTTCATCGCCCTCTTTGCTAGCCTCTTTGTAGGCGGCCGCAGCCTCCGCCACCCGCATGCGGTACCGCCAGAGGCGGCCCTTGCGGGCGGAGCGCTACGAGTCGAGCAGCGCCTCCTGCTCCGCCCGCTCCGCGGTGATCTGCTCCTCCGCCTGCAGGTGCTCCTGGAGGAGATGGTGGTTGTAGGCGGCGTCGGCCTGCGCCTCCCGGAACTGCTCCTGACGCATCTGCCTCACACTGTCCATATATTGGGCACGGGCCTCGCCGATGGTCATGGTGCAATGCACCGGCGAGGATGGAGCGGAGGAGGGGGTTGGCGCCGGATCGTCGACTACCATGTTTTCCATTGGGACATCGCCGTCCTCCGGCTGCCTGCCGGCCAGCCGGCGGCAGCAATGGCTGCCATCTCCTGGTGGTCCATCGTCCGCCCGTCCCAAAGTGCGCTGGAGCGCGAGGAATCCATGGTGGGCAGTAGTGGTGTGGACAGGAGAAACGGAACAGATGCGGATGACTGCGGCTATGGCCGGCGCAGCAGTTTATATAGCAATGGTGGGCGGGCGGAGGGGCGGATGTGTGGTGCCGGAGTAGCCGCCTCGGCAACCGCATATCATTAATGTGGGCGGTAGATGGACAGACGGACGTCACTTGTGTCGTTTGAAGGCGGAGCAATCGCCTGCACCAGGAAGCGGGGCGGGCGGCGCTGACTGTTTTGGGCGGAAAGCGCGCGCGGGCGAGGAGATGACTTTACTTGGAGAGGATGACAATGGGGACCCACCAGGTCCATAGCCTCACGTACGCAAGTGCCTTCTTTTTACTTCCCAGTCCCTTCGTCGCTCTGGTGAGGCCTCCTGACGTAGAAGTTTTGACTCTACTCTCCTCAAATTTCACTAAATTTTTTTAGGATCACGCGGGTATCATAGAATCGTTCCGATGGTTTTGTGACGAGAACATTGTTCTTGGTGTCTCCTGACATTTAGGGGTTGTGGCAGTCTCCCGGGGAGTTGAGCTCCGAGGTGTTGTCGTCAGAATTTTATCGTTGCAGTTCTGGAATAGCTGAGTTTCGCCGACATCGAAAATCTCTTTTGTACAGTTGTTGGTGAGATAACCCTGATAGCCCAGTACTGAGGCGAGTGCGGGAGTATTGCCATAACTCATATAACGGATGCTTTTCGAAGGTTGAGGTAAACGATTTCCGAAGGTTTCTTGGTTATGTGTTGAAGGATGGATACAGCTGGATCTAGGTATTGTTAGTTTGGGTGATATATTTTGTGTCCCCTGTATCCCCAACACCTGATTGCATAACCAGAAAGTTTCGGGAGTTTATAAGTGGGAATTCTAGTAGCTTATAGGATATCTTTCCGACAGGTGTATGATTTGAGATTGGGGTCTAACGTCTAGTGGTCCGCCCATCCACGGCCGATTTACAGTGGTCGCGAGGCGTCTTAAAGAATCCTTGGCTATGCTGATTCGGGGACGTCTTGTTTGTCATTCGTGACGTCCGTTGTATGTCGTGCCCGTGTGGGCCCCACCACGAACACTTTGGGCGAAATCTCTATCATGTGTTTGTTCCGGCTTATTCTGCAAGCCAATCCTTTGTTTTGTTTTCAGTTGTGATATTCGAGTTGTTTCGAAGGCAGATGGTGATTCCATACCTTTATCTAAATGGCTTCTCAGCTTATGGAAGTGTGATGCTTTACTTTGGAATTCATTCGTTCATTCTTGTTCGAATGATTTTTATGAATACTATATGTTGCAATTTCGATCCTTTGATTCAGCTTGAATATATATCTTTCAAGATGCTAATGGATGTCACCCTCTTCAAGATGGCTCCGCCAACGCGTCAGAATCCGGAACGCAATGAAGGAAGTCAGGCTAACCCTCCGCCACCACCTCCGCCTCCGGAGGCATGGCAAGCCTTGATGACAGCCACCAATGCCAACGCTCAGATTCTGATTCAGCTCTTGCAAGATCGCAACCAAGGCCAAGGTAATCAGGGAAATCAAGGCCAAGGCACCAATCAGCCGCACTTCGCTACCCTCAATCAGTTCCTTGCAAATCAGCCAAAGACCTTCAGCTATTGTGTCGAGGCCACAGACGCCGATGATTGGCTCGTAGACATTAACAAGCATTTCGAATGTAGCAATGTCAGGCCTGAGGACTTTGTCAAGTTTGCCTCTTTTCAACTCAAGGATCAAGCTGCTGAGTGGTACCAACAATACAAAGATTGCAGAGGAGGCCGTCTGATTACCTGGGATGATTTCCGCCGAGACTTCAAAGCTCATCACATTCCAGAAAGTGTTGTTGAGACTAAGCGTGAGGAGTTCCGCAATCTCAAGCAAGGCAACATGTCTGTGTATCAATACAACACTCAGTTCCAGAAACTCTCTCGTTTTGCTAAGCAAGACATCCCTGATGAAAAGAGCATGATTTACCAATTCAGGCGTGGCCTCAGAGAAGATCTGCAATTAGCTCTCGCGCTTTTTGAGACGAAAAAGTATGATGAATTCTACAACATGGCACTGAAACAAGAGGCTACCCAGCTCAAGTGTGAGGCTTCTAAGAAGAGAGTCAGGGACGCAGTTCAGTCCTCTTCTTCCTCACTAGTGGCGGCCAAGCAACAGAAGTTCTGGTTGCCTCCTCCTCCTCCGTTCCGTCAGCCTTACCAGCAGAAGAACTCAGGTGGTCGTGGATCTTCCCACCCACCCAACCCAGGTTATCAGAACAAGTCTCAGAATCAAGCTCCAAGGTCAAATGCTCCTTATCATCGTCCGCTCTCAGAGGTGACTTGCAACAAATGTCAGCAAAAGGGTCACTATGCGAACAAGTGCTTCAACCAAAGGCGCCTTCCGCCTCCTCCTCCTCCTGTGAGATCTTCCAGCAATGCAGTGGTCAAGCATAATCCTAAGCATGCCAAGGTGAACATGATGAACGCGGCTCAGGCAGAGGATTCTTCAGAAGTGATCATGGGTAACCTTCCTGTTAATGATATTCCTGCAAAATTCTTATTTGATACTGGTGCATCGCATTGTTTCATGTCAAGATTGTTCTTTGCAAAGAATGATTTTTCTTGGTCTTACCTGGATAAACCTTTGGGTGTTATTTCTCCGGGGAAGTCAATGAGAGCGAACTCGATAGTTCCTAATGTCTCTATCAAGATGGGCGACTACAAATTTCTATCTTCCCCAATGGTTCTTGGCGACTCTGATATTGATCTAATTCTCGGGATGGACTGGCTTTCTAAGCACAAGGCTCAGCTAGATTGTGCTGCCAGGGAAATTCAATTGACTCACTCTTCTGACGATGTGATCATCTATGCCGCTCGTGACAAAACCATTCGGTTGTTTTCTCTCAATGAGAAGGGCGAATTGGATGTTATCTCCCAAATTCCAGTCATTTGTGAGTACCAAGATGTCTTTCCAGAAGAGCTTCTAGGAATGCCTCCTCACCGGCCAGTTGAATTCGTTATTGATCTTGAGCCTGGCACGGAACCCGTTTGCAAGCGTCCATACAAGCTTGGGCCAAAAGAGTTGAAGGAATTGAAGAAACAACTTGATGAACAAGAGCGTCTGGGTCTGATCAGACCGAGTTCTTCTCCTTGGGGTTGCGGAGTTCTTTTTGTCCAGAAGAAGGATGGCACGGACCGACTTTGCATCGATTACCGTCCATTGAACAAGAAGACAATCAAGAACAAGTACCCACTTCCCAACATCAATGAGCTATTCGAGCAACTTAAAGGTGCTAAAGTGTTCTCCAAGCTTGATCTTCGTATGGGTTATCATCAGATTCGCATTCGTGAAGAAGATATTCCCAAGACAGCATTCAGAACAAGCTTTGGTTCTTATGAATATACTGTCATGTCTTTCGGCCTTGTCAATGCTCCTCCAACTTTCTCTTGAATGATGAACTTCATCTTCAACCCCTACACCAACGAATTCGTCTTGGTCTATCTCGATGATATATTGGTCTTCTCCAAGAATAAGAAGGATCATGCCAAACATTTGCGATTGGTGCTCGACAAGCTCAGAGAGTATCAATTCTATGCGAAGTTCTCCAAATGTGAATTCTGGCTTGATGAAGTTCTTTACCTTGGTCATATCATCTCTGCCAAGGGCATTGCTATTAGTCCCGAGAGGGTGTCTGCAGTTTTGAATTGGGAACCTCCTCAGAATGTCAAGCAGCTTCACAGTTTTCTTGGACTTGCAAGCTATTGCCGAAGATTCGTTGAGAATTTCTCAAAGATTGCAAAGCCTCTTTCCAACCTCCTCCAGAAGCATGTGAAGTATGTCTGGTCTCCTGAGTGTGACGTTGCTTTCAACACTATCAAAGAGAAACTCATCACTGCTCCAGTTTTGACTCCTCCTGATGAATCCAAGCCTTATGAAGTTTTCTGTGATGCTTCTCTTCAAGGTCTCGGTGCTGTCTTAATGCAAGAGAAGAAAGTTGTGGCCTATACCTCTCATCAGTTGAAGCCCAACGAAAAGAACTACCCCACTCACGATCTTGAGTTGGCGGCAGTTGTCCATGCGTTGATAACATGGAGACATCTCTTGTTGGGAAGAAAAGTGGACATTTTCACCGATCACAAGAGTCTCAAGTACATCTTCACTCAGCCCAACCTCAACCTCAGGCAAACTAGATGGGTCGAAATGATTCAAGAGTATAATCTGAGTATTGAATATACTCCAGGAAAGGGTAATGTGATTGCAGATGCATTGAGCAGGAAGGCTTATTGCAACAACTTAATCCTCAAGCCCTTTCAACCGGACCTTTGTGAAGCTTTCTGCAAGTTTAATCTCCAAGTTGTTCCTCAAGGTTTTATTGCCAACCTCATAGTCTCTCCTACTTTGGAAGATCAAATTCGTGAGGCACAACTGCTGGATTCCATGGTGAAGAAGGTGAAACGTGGTATTGACAAGGGCATTTCCAAATACAAGTGCTATCGCGTTGATGACAGAGATACTCTTTTCTTCGAGGACCGGATTGTGGTTCCTAAGGGTGATCTTCGTAAAGTCATTATGAACGAGGCTCACAATTCACTCCTATCCATTCATCCTGGAAGTACCAAGATGTACCATGACCTCAAGCAGTCGTATTGGTGGACTCGAATGAAGCGAGAAATTGCTCAATTCGTGAATGAATGTGATGTCTGTCGAAGGGTGCAAGCAGAACACCAACGACCAGCTGGTCTACTCCAACCTCTTGCTATTCCAGAATGGAAGTTTGATCATATCAAAATGGACTTCGTGACTGGTTTTCCTAAGTCCAAGCGTGGAAATGATGCCATCTTCGTCGTCATCGACAAGCTCACTAAAGTGGCTCATTTTCTTCCTATCAAAGAGTCTATCACAGCAACACAGCTGGCAGAGCTTTACACCTCCAGAATTGTCTCCTTTCACGGCATTCCACAATTGATCTCTTTGGACCGTGGCAGCATCTTTACCTCCAAGTTTTGGGATTCCTTTCAGAAGGCCATGGGCACAAATATTCGCTTCAGCACAACTTTCCATCCTCAACCTAGTGGACAAGTCGAGCGTGTCAACCAAATTCTTGAAGATATGCTCAGGGCTTGTGTTATCTCTTTCGGCATGAAGTGGGAGGATTGTCTTCCATATGCTGAGTTCTCTTACAACAACAGCTTTCAAGCGAGCTCGGGTAAAGCCTCATTCGAGATTCTCTATGGCAGAAAGTGTCGTACTCCTCTCAATTGGTCAGAGACGGGCGAACGCCAACTTCTTGGCAACGACTTGATCAGAGAGGCTGAAGATATGTGTAAAGTCATTCGTGAGAATCTCAAAGCCGCTCAATCGCGCCAGAAGAGCTATTATGATAGCAAACACCGTGATTTGGCTTTCGAGATCGGAGACCATGTCTACCTCCGCGTCTCTCCAATGAAAGGCACTCGTCGCTTCGGTATCAAAGGGAAACTTGCCCCTATATACGTCGGTCCTTTCAAGATCGTCGGCAAAAGAGGCGATCTCGCCTATCAACTTGAGATTCCCTCCAACTTTTCGAATGTGCACGATGTGTTTCACGTGTCACAGCTTCGCAAGTGCTTCAAGACGCCTGAGCGCACCATCAACTTCGAAGAGATTGATCTTCAAGAAGATTTGTCCTATCATGAGCATCCCGTTGCTATTCTTGAAGAAACTGAGCGCAAGACTCGCAACAAGTCCATCAAATTCCTGAAAGTGAAGTGGTCTCATCATTCTGACAGAGAAGCCACCTGGGAACGTGAGGACCACCTCCGTTCCGAATATCCGGAGTTCTTTCAGTCCTAGATCTCGGGACGAGATCCTCTCGTAGTGGTGGAGTGTTGTAACACCCCGGATGTAACTTGCCATATTTGTAACTCCAACTCTTGCCATTTCCGGCTATGTGATATAATATTCCCTCGTGGTTGGGTTCTTCTTCGTTTTGCTTTTGTCCATGTCATGCATTTCATATCATGTCATCATGTGCATCGCATTTGCATACGTGTTCGTCTCAGGAATCCGAGCATTTTCCCCGTTGTCCGTTTTGCAATCCGGCGCTCCTACGTCCTCCGGCGTCCCCCTTTACCTATTTTCATGTGCGGGTGTTAAACGGTCTCGAAATGGAATGAGGTTTGACATGTGGCCTTGGTATACCACCGGTAGACCGCCTGTCAAGTTTCGTACCTTTTGGACTTCGTTTGGTACTCCAACGGTTAACCGAGGGACCGAAAAGGCCTCGTGTGTGTTGCAGCCCAACACCTCTCCAAAGTGGCCCAAAACCCACCTAAACCCCTTCTATCGTCTAGGTCGTTCGATCACGATCGCGTGGCCACAAACCGCACTCCATTTGGAGCCTCCTAGCCTCTCCTACATATAAATATAGCCTCCCCCCGAAAATCCCGGATCAAACCCTAGACCCCTCCCTCTCCACGCGCCGCCGGACGAAAATCGCCGGGCCGGGGCGGGCCCAGGGGAGACCCTCCCGGCCCGACTCCTCCGCGCCGCCCGACCGCGCCCGCTCCTCCTCGTGCGCCGCCTGCCTCCTCCTCGTCGGCGTCGACGTCGCCACCGGCCGCCGCCTCGCCCTCGCCTCGGCTTCCGTGTCGCCCCGAGGCCGCTGCACCCCTCACCGCCCGGCGTCGCCGCCGCCATCGCCATCCACCGCCGTTCGGCCCTCTCTGGCGAGCCCCCGCGCTCACTCCGGCCGCCCCCGCATCAACTCCGGCGGAGATCCGGCGAGATCCGCCGCCACCTCGGATTGCGTGCGAACCCTAGATCTGTTTCGGAGGGGTATATTTCTTCTAAGTCCCCAGTTCTGTAATATTTTCATGCCCTGTATATCATGCCATAACTCTGCATCCGTGGCTCCGTTTTGGGCGTGTAGCATATTGGTTTGTTCGCTTCGATGAGTACATCATTTCGCCTCATTGCATAATTTTCATTTGAGCTCATCTTGGTGCCTGAAATGCTGTTGAAAGAGGGCTATGTGATGTTAGTTACAGATTCTCAGCAGAATATGCACTTTTGTCATTTTTTCCATGATTGATGTGTGCACCCTATGTATTTGAGGCCTACATGTGTTTTATAATATGTCATGCCATCTTTACAGGGGTGTATGCCATGTATTTTTGTGATATTTGTGGTGACTAGCACAAGCATGCAAACTAGGGATCATATTGTTGCTGATTTCAGGGACTTGGTATTTTCACTGTCATTCCCTGCTGTTATTTTTATGCCATGTGTTCATGTTGTTTCAGAGAGATCCATGCTTATTTTGAGCATGATCAGTAAGGAAGTTTTGGACATATGAATGTTCTATATCCATCCATGCCTTTGTTTGTAATTATGGAGTGCCATAGCTTGAGTCAATCGAGCTCTACTTTTGCTATAAAATGTTACTGGCAGATTGTTTACATGTTATTCGATTTTGCCAAGCTTGTTATAGTTGTTCTTTGCATGTTATGATGTTGTTCTTGCCATGATTAGCTTCTATGCCATGCCTTCTTGATGAATGTATGCTTAGTTTACCATGCAAATCATAGTAGTGAGTGCATCGAGCTCGTAAACATGCCTACTTGTTATCTGTTTTTGACATGTTCAGTTTTCTGCTAAGTCTGAAAACTGTAACGAAACTTGCTTAATTGACATGGGTGCTATTATAGTTTCTGGTCCTTTTTGGCTCATGGTCAGTAAGGGACTTTTGTTCAATGCTTTGAGTAGATCCATGCCATGCCATATTTTGCTATGTCCTGTTCCTTTAGCAGGTTGTTTCCTTGCTCTAAACATGGCTTCCTGATGTTAATTTCTGGCATGATAGTATTTTCACCAAGTCTGTGAACCTGTTATCTTTTGCACTTTTGCCATGCTTGTTTGAACCTGCTATTGTGTGATTTAGCCGTAGCTAAGTGTTCATCTTTTGTCAAGCATCTTGAGTAGATCACTGCCATATGTTTTGTTGTTATGTTTGAGTCCAGTAGCTTAATTTCTTGCTTCATGCTAAGTGGCATCATGCTGTTAATCGCAGAGATATGTCATTCTTGTTTTGCTTGTCATTTGCAAACCGTGCATCCGATTCCGGTGATCTTTATATCGATTTCAACCGAAATCACCTCATCTTTCCAGCGGCATACTTGGTTTTCCAATATTATGCCTTGTTCGTCTTTGTCCTTCCGGAGCACGCATATGCATTGCGTATCACATATCGCATATCATGCCATGTTTTCCGTCATGTTGTTTGTGCATTGCATCGTGGTTGATAGTTGTTCCTTTGCTTGTGTTCTTGTTTTGGGTAGAGCCAGAAGATGAGTACGTGACAGAGGAACCTGTTGAGAACGCTTTCGAGGAGCAAGCTTTCGACAACCCTGAGAACTTTGCAGGCAAGATGACCATACCCTCGAAATCACTTCTATCTTTGCTTGCTAGATGCTCGCTCTTTTGCTATGCCTATGCTGCGATACCTACCACTTGCTATATCATGCCACCCATATTGCCATGTCAACCTCTAACCATCCTTTCCTAGCAAACCGTTGATTGGCTATGTTACCGCTTTACTCAGCCCCTCTTATAGCGTTGCTAGTTGCAGGTGAAGATGAAGTTGGTTCCATGTTGGGACATGATTATTTTTTGGGATATCACAATATCTCTTATTTTAATTAATGCATCTATATAGTTGGTAAAGGGTGGAAGGCTCGGCCTTATGCCTGGTGTTTTGTTCCACTCTTGCCACCCTAGTTTCCGTCATACCGGTGTTATGTTCCTTGATTTTGCGTTCCTTACACGGTTGGGTGATTTATGGGACCCCCTTGACAGTTCGCCTTGAATAAGACTCCTCCAGCAAGGCCCAACCTTGGTTTTACCATTTGCCACCTAAGCCTTTTTCCCCTGGGTTTTCGCGAGCCCGAGGGTCATCTTTATTTTAACCCCCGGGCCAGTGCTCCTCTGAGTGCTGGTCCAAACTAGAGCACCGTGCGGAACCGTCCCTAGGCAACTTGGGTCACGTTGGTACCTGTACACTTCGCTTATCCGGTGTGCCCTGAGAACGAGATATGTGCAGCTCCTATCGGGATTTGTCGCACAGTCCGGTGGTCTTGCTGGTCTTGTTTTACCATTGTCGAAATGTCTTGTAGCCGGGATTCCGAGACTGATCGGGTCTTCACGGTAGAAGGAATATCCTTCGTTGACCGTGAGAGCTTATAATGGGCTAATTTGGGACACCCCTGCAGCGTATTATCTTTCGAAAGTCGTGCCCGCGGTTATGAGGCAGATGGGAATTTGTTAATGTCCGGTTGTAGAAAACCCGAAGTTGACCTTAATTAAAACACATCAACCCCGTGTGTAACCGTGATGGTCTCTTGTCGGCGGAGTCCGGGAAGTGAACACGGTGCTGGAGTTATGTTTGACTAAGTAGTTTCAGGATCACTTCTTGATCATTTGTAGCTTCACGACCGTGCCTTACTTCTCTTCTCGCTCTCTTTTGCGTTGTTAGCCACCATATATGCTAGTCTCTTGCTGCAGCTCCACCTCACAACCCCATCCTACCTTTAAGCTTAAATAGTCTTCTTTCATTTTGGTTCCGTAGTCGGACCTTGAGTGTAATCTGGATGATGGATGTTTATTTATGTATTGTGTGAAGTGGCGACTGTAAGCCAACTATGTATCTCTTTCCCTTATGTACTACATGGGTTGTGTGAAGATTACCTCACTTGCGACATTGCTCTCAATGCGGTTATGCCTCTAAGTCGTGCTTCGACACGTGGGAGATATAGCCGCATCGAGGGCGTCACAAGTTGGTAATCAGAGCCATCCCCGACTTAGGAGCCCCCCTGCTTGATCGAATCGCTGGCGTTGTTGAGTCTAGAAAAAATGTTTTGAGTCTTAGGATTATATATATCGGAGAGTAGGATTCTTTTTACTTCCCAGTCCCTTCGTCGCTCTGGTGAGGCCTCCTGGCGTAGAAGTTTTGACTCTACTCTCCTCAAATTTCACTAAAAAAAAATTTAGGATCACGCGGGTATCTTAGAATCGTTTCGATGGTTTTGTGACGAGAACATTGTTCTTGGTGCCTCCTGACATTTAGGGGTTGTGGCAGTGTCCCGGGGAGTTGAGCTCCGAGGTGTTGTCGTCACAATTTTATCGTTGCAGTTCTGGAATAGCTGAGTTTCGTCGACATCGAAAATCTCTTTTGTACAGTTGTTGGTGAGATAACCCTGATAGCCCAGTACTGAGGCGAGTGCGGGAGTATTGCCATAACTCGTATAACGGATGCTTTTCGAAGGTTGAGGTAAACGATTTCCGAAGGTTTCTTGGTTATGTGTTGAAGGATGGATACAGCTGGATCTAGGTATTGTTAGTTTGGGTGATATATTTTGTGTCCCCTGTATCCCCAACACCTGATTGCATAACCAGAAAGTTTCGGGAGTTTATAAGTGGGAATTCTAGTAGCTTATAGGATATCTTTCCGACAGGTGTATGATTTGAGATTGGGGTCTAACGTCTAGTGGTCCGCCCATCCACGGCCGATTTACAGTGGTCCCGAGGCGTCTTAAAGAATCCTTGGCTATGCTGATTCGGGGACGTCTTGTTTGTCATTCGTGACGTCCGCTGTATGTCGTGCCCGTGTGGGCCCCACCACGAACACTTTGGGCGAAATCTCTATCATGTGTTTGTTCCGGCTTATTCTGCAAGCCAATCCTTTGTTTTGTTTTCAGTTGTGATATTCGAGTTGTTTCGAAGGCAGATGGTGATTCCATAACTTTATCTAAATGGCTTCTCAGCTTATGGAAGTGTGATGCTTTACTTTGGAATTCATTCGTTCATTCTTGTTCGAATGATTTTTATGAATACTATATGTTGCAATTTCGATCCTTTGATTCAGCTTGAATATATATCTTTCAAGATGCTAATGGAGATCACCCTCTTCAGGATGGCTCCGCCAACGGGTCAGAATCCGGAACGCAATGAAGGAAGTCAGGCTAACCCTCCGCCACCACCTCCGCCTCCGGAGGCATGGCAAGCCTTGATGACAGCCACCAATGCCAACGCTCAGATTCTGATTCAGCTCTTGCAAGATCGCAACCAAGGCCAAGGTAATCAGGGAAATCAAGGCCAAGGCAACAATCAGCCGCACTTCGCTACCCTCAATCAGTTCCTTGCAAATTAGCCAAAGACCTTCAGCTACTGTGTCGAGGCCACAGACGCCGATGATTGGCTCGTGGACATCAACAAGCATTTCGAATGTAGCAATGTCAGACCTGAGGACTTTGTCAAGTTTGCCTCTTTTCAACTCAAGGATCAAGCTGCTGAGTGGTACCGACAATACAAAGATTGCAGAGGAGGCCGTGTGATTACCTGGGATGATTTCCGCCGAGACTTCAAAGCTCATCACATTCCAGAAAGTGTTGTTGAGACTAAGCGTGAGGAGTTCCGCAATCTCAAGCAAGGCAACATGTCTGTGTATCAATACAACACTCAGTTCCAGAAACTCTCTCGTTTTGCTAAGCAAGACATCCCTGATGAAAAGAGCATGATTTACCAATTCAGGCGTGGCCTCAGAGAAGATCTGCAATTAGCTCTCGTGCTTTTTGAGCCGAAAAAGTATGATGAATTCTACAACATGGCACTAAAACAAGAGGCTACAGTCGGGTGGTCTTGCTGGTCTTGTTTTACCATTGTCGAAATGTCTTGTAGCCGGGATTCCGAGACTGATCGGGTCTTCCCGGTAGAAGGAATATCCTTCGTTGACCGTGAGAGCTTATAATGGGCTAAGTTGGGACACCCCTGCAGGGTATTATCTTTCGAAAGCCGTGCCCGCGGTTATGAGGCAGATGGGAATTTGTTAATGTCCGGTTGTAGAAAACCCGAAGTTGACCTTAATTAGAACACATCAACCGCGTGTGTAACCGTGATGGTCTCTTCTCGGCGGAGTCCGGGAAGTGAACACGGTGTTGGAGTTATGTTTGACGTAAGTAGTTTCAGGATCACTTCTTGATCATTTCTAGCTTCACGACCGTGGCTTGCTTATCTTCTCGCTCTCTTTTGCGTTGTTAGCCACCATATATGCTAGTCGCTTGCTGCAGCTCCACCTCACAACCCCATCCTACCTTTAAGCTTAAATAGTCTTGATCTCGCGGGTGTGAGATTGCTGAGTCCCCGTGACTCATAGATTCTACCAAAACAGTTGCAGGTGCCAACGATGCCAGTGCAGATGACGCAACCGAGCTCAAGTGGGAGTTCGACGAGGAACGTGGTCGTTACTATGTGTCTTTTCCTGATGATCAGTAGTGGAGCCCAGTTGGAATGATCGGGGATCTGTGTAGCATTTGGAGTAGTCTTCTTTCATTTTGGTTCCCTAGTCGGACCTTGAGTGTAATCTGGATGATGGATGTTTATTTATGTATTGTGTGAAGTGGCGACTGTAAGCCAACTATGTATCTCTTTCCCTTATGTATTACATGGGTTGTGTGAAGATTACCTCACTTGCGACATTGCTTTCAATGCGGTTATGCCTCTAAGTCGTGCTTCGACACATGGAGATATAGCCGCATTGAGGGCGTCACAATGGCAGCCATTGCTGCCGACCGGCTGGCCGGCAGGCAGCCGGAGGACGACGACGTCCCAATGGAGAACATGGTAGTCGACGATCCGGCGCCAACCCCCTCCTCCGCGCCATCCTCGCCGGTGCATTGCACCATAACCATCGGCGTGGCCCGGGCCCAATATATGGACAGTGTGAGGCAGATGCGTCAGGAGCAGTTCCGGGAGGCGCAGGCCGACGCCGCCTACAACCACCATATCCTCCAGGAGCACCTGCAGGCGGAGGAGCAGATCGTTGCGGAGCGGGCGGAGCAGGAGGCGCTGCTCGACTTGTACCGCTCCGCCCGCAAGGGCCGCCTCGAGCGCTGGCGGTACCGCATGCGGGTGGCGGAGGCTGCGGCCGCCTACAAATTGGCTAGCAAAGAGGGCGATGAAGCGGGCGAGGCACTGTTTGGCGAGACCGAGGACGAGGCAGAGGACAATGCCGGCTTCGACGAGTCCCCGCTCCGCTGGCGTCGACGAGGCCCAGCTCCGCCGAGGCCCCGCGGCGCCAACAACGAGGCAGAGGACACCGCCGGCTCCACCCCGCCAACAACATGGCAGAGGACATTGCCGGCACAGCCGAGGCCCCACCCTGCCGGCAACACGGGGGAGGATTTCCACCGCTCCGCCGAGGCGCCGCCCGCCGGCAACGAGACAAAGGACATCTCCGGCTCCGCCGAGGCCCCGCCCCGCTGCCAACGAGGCCGCGCCACACAGAAAACAAGGAAGAGTAGAACACGGTAGGTCGCCGCCGCTCGGGTCCAAGTAAGGCCACCGATGCTACCCTCTGGTTGAAGCCAAGCTAGGCGGGTTGACCATTGACGGTCGGTTAGCTTCTTGGCGGCGATGTGGAGTCGAAGAGCTGCGCCGGAGATGAAAGTAGCTTCTACTTAACTGCTGGTGCAATTGGCTGACTGACATGTGGGCCCAACAGGCCACATGTCAGTTACGCAACTGCACCTGCAGTTTAGTCACTGAAGCTTCTGTTCGGCTCAGCGGGACACAGGTGGGTAGCTTCGGTTAATTAATTATACCTCCTTCGTCACCAAGCTTCCTCCTTCGTGGATCTCATTGGCACTCTTTATGTGGAAGAAAAGGCGAGAGCAAAGGACACACATGCTTGAGGAATTGAGGGAGGATCTAGTGCCAATATGGTACAGAAGAACTTCCAGCCCCACAAGTTCAAGAACAAGGGCAAGTTTGATGGTAAAGCAAAGTTTGATGGGAAGAACAAGGCTGTGCAACACACGAACTTCAAGAAGAAGAATGACAAGAAGAAAGGTGTTTGTCATGTGGTGATCCTGATCATTGGGCTCCTAGTTGCCCTAATCGCTATGACAAGCTAGGCCGGTTAATTAATTATAGCTCCAGCGCACCCCTTTTTAGTCGAAATGTAATGAAATCCGGCATGTTTATATGAAATCCGACCGTGTATGAATGAATTTATTTCGATTAGTTCGAATTCCTGTATCACTGGCATTGGATGAACATGCAAAACAATACGTACTAGCATTATTCCCAGGGTGATCACCTCGTTTGCAGCAGTTTCACATGTACTCCCTCCAATCCTTTCTAGTCTGCATACAAGTTTTGTCTACAGTCAAAGTATCTCTACTTTAACCAATCTTATACAAAAAAGTATGCACTTTCACAATGTGCGAAGTAAAAAGGAACAGAAGGAGCACAAAGAGTTTGAGCAGCTTTTTAGCGTTTCTGTACATTGCAATCAAACACATAGGCCTGGCAATCCATAGAGAACATTCAAAACAATCGATGATTATGCATCTCAGCGACTCACATGTCAGAGGCAATATTTACTTCACAACTAAAGAATAAAGAAAAAATTGATCGACGCTGCGGACAGCAAAGGGCGTCCCATTCGAAAATATCAAACGCATGTCTTGCTAAAATCAATGAGCAAAATTTGACAAGGTTGTCCCATTCCAAAATATCAAATGCCTGCGATTGTGGAATGGGCAGGGTTTTCCATTAGTTCGGACATTGACATGGCACCTCGTGCGAAATAAACCAGCTGTTCTTTTTGTGCAGTTCCACCAAAATCAACCAAATTCGCGTGTAGCTTGTATGATTTCGCCCTTATATGTTGCAACGCCTTGAACTTATCGGCACCTCCTTTCTTGTGGTGGAAATGAATGATTCGATGTATTCATGAACATTTTGTGCAGTTCCCATTGAAATCAAGCTAAGCACCCTGTTTGCACAAATAAAAAAAGTGATTAGTATAGAGCAAACTGTACTATGAATTGATAGTTTCAATAGGCACATACATGGTCCATGTAGAGCACACTTTTAGAAAAATGGAACTCACCGGAAAGAATCCTAGAACAACAGCAAAAAAATGGAGATTTTGTCAGTCCTTCTGAGCTGAAGTTAGTTTTGTCTTTGAAAGTGCAACTATCCCTGGGTGGTTTTGGTAATTTCTAACAACATATAGCTCATTGAGCTAACATTATTCCAAGATTAATATTTCAGGAAAAGCTCAATGAATGGCATGGCATGGATGAGGAAAGTGGATCCCTCAAAATTCTAAGGACAAAAAGTTTGGCTCAAGCTTGAAGCTCAAGAATCTACATTTTATATTTTAGTGGTCCAAGATCACATTGAGTCTATAGGAAAAGCCAATACTATCAAGGAGGGATGAGGTGTTGCTTAATGAGCCTCTTGCTTCATGTGCTTAGTGATATGCTCCAAAATCCTCAACTACCTTTCCACTTCCACATATGACCTAAACCAAAAGTCAAACTCGGCCCCACCGATTCTTTCTATCCGGAGCCACCGAGTTTCAGATGTCATAGCCACTGCCACAAACCCTAGGCAAATCGGTCTCACCGATAGGGATCTCGGTCTCACCGAGACGGCTGTTTCCCTTCGTAACGTTTCGGTCTAACCGAAGTAAACGATCGGTCCCGCCGAGATTTCTCTTTCGTAACTTTTCGGTCTCACCGAAAAGAGCGAACCGATCCCACCGAGTTTACCTGACCAACTCTCTAGCTAGCCTATTACCAAATTCGGTCCCACCGAGTTTGTGTAATCGGTCACACCGAGATTACGTTATGCCCTAACCCTAACCATATCGGTCCTACCGAGTTGCATCTCAGTCTCATCGAAAATCCTAACGGTCACTAGGTTTGCTATATCGGTCCGACCGAGTTTAACCATTCGGTCCCACCGAGTTTGGCAAATTGTGTGTAACGGTTAGATTTTGTGTGAAGGCTATATATACCCCTCCACCCACTCTTCATTCGTTGAGAAATCCATCAGAACACATCTACACTTCCAATACACATGTACTAAGAGAGAACCACCTACACTTGTGTTGAGGTCAAGATATTCGATTCTTACCACATGAATATTGATCTCTAGCCTTTACCAAGTTGCTTTCCACTCAAATCCTCTTTCCACCAAATCCAAATCCTGTGAGAGAGAGTGGAGTGTTGGGGAGACTGTCATTTGAAGCACAAGAGCAAGGAGTTCATCATCAACACACCATTTGTTACTTCTTGGAGAGTGGTGTCTCCTAGATTGGCTAGGTGTCACTTGGGAGCCTCCGACAAGATTGTGGAGTTGAACCAAGGAGTTTGTAAGGGCAAGGAGATCGCCTACTTCATGAAGATCTACCGTTAGTGAGGCAAGTCCTTCGTGGGCGACAACCATGATGGAATAGACAAGGTTTCTTCTTCGTGGACCCTTCGTGGGTGGAGTCCTCCGTGGACTCGCGCAACCGTTACCCTCCGTGGGTTGAAGTCTCCATCAACGTGGATGTACGATAGCACCACCTATCGGAACCACGACAAAAACATCCGTGTCTCCAATTGCGTTTGAATACTCCAAACTCTTCCCTTTACATTCTTTCAAGTTGCATGCTTTACTTTCCGCTGCTCATATACTCTTTTGCATGCTTGCTTGAATTGTGTGGAGATTGCTTGACTTGTGCTAAGATAGCTAAAATCTGCCAAGAACTAAAAATTTAAAAGGCTAGATTTTTATTTGGTCAAGTAGTCTAATCACCCCCCCTCTAGACATACTTTCGATCCTACAAGTGGTATCAGAGCTTTGGTCTCCATTTGCTTTGATTTCCATAGCTTTTGGTGGTCATAGCCTTGGTTTCACAACCTAGGAGAGTATGGCGTCTAGCGAGGGAAATTATCACCGTAGAGGTTCTTACTTTGATGGTACTAATTTTGCTAGTTGGAAGTATAAGATGAAAATGCATATTCTTGGACATAACCCTGCCGTTTGGGCTATTGTGTGTGTTGGCTTGCAAGGTGACTTCCTTGATGGGAAAGAACCGAACCGTGAAGCTACCGCGGAAGAGTTGAAGATGCTGCAATACAACGCTCAAGCTTGTGATATCCTCTTCAACGGATTGTGCCCCGAAGAATTCAACAAAATCAGTCGTCTTGAGAATGCAAAGGAAATTTGGGATACTTTGATTGATATGCACGAAGGTACTGACTCCGTCAAGGAATCCAAATTGGATGTGCTTCAAAGTCAACTTGACAAGTTCAAAATGAAGGATGGTGAAGGTGTCGCTGAAATGTACTCTAGGCTTGCTCTTATCACAAATGAGATTGCCGGCTTAGGGAGTGAAGAGATGACCGATAGATTCATCATCAAGAAGATCCTAAGAGCCTTGGATGGAAGATATGATACCGTGTGCACATTGATCCAAATGATTCCCAATTACAAAGATCTCAAGCCTACGAAAGTCATCGGAAGAATTGTTGCTCATGAGATGTCACTCAAGGATAAAGAGGAACTTCACAACAAATCAAGTGGTGGTTACAAAGCCTCATGTGAAACCCCCACATCATCAAGTGAGAAACAAACCTTCAATGAAGAACTGAGCTTAATGGTGAAGAACTTCAACAAGTTCTACAAGAGTAGAAGCAAAGAGAAAAGCTCCAAGTCAAGGTCCTACAATGACAAAATATGTTCTAGTCGAGAGCGAAACTGCTACAATTGTGGAAAGCCCGGACACTATTCCAATGAGTGTACGCCCCCCTACAAGAGAAGAGAAGATTCTCCTAAGAGAAGAAGTATAAGAGAAGAATCACCATCCAGAGAAAGAAGGAGTAGAGATGATCTTTATGAACGAAGACACTCACGGAGAAGCAAGGATTCGGAAAGAAAGGACAAGTCATCAAGGAGCTACACAAAACGAAGACATCAATCTCATGTTGGTGAATGGGTATCCGGCTCCGACTCCGACAACCACTCCGAGAGAAGCTATCACTCCAACTCTGAATATAATCAAGATGAAGGTGTTGCTGGTCTAGCACTTGTGACAACCAACTCCTACGACATATTTGACTCACCAAATGAAGGAGTTGGAACATGCTTCATGGCTAAAGGCCCAAAGGTATCACACCCCGAGTATGTTGATTTCAATATCGATGAAGATGACTTGTTAGGTGATGATGATTTACTTGTTGACAACTCTAGTGATGAATACTACGATGAAACGTCAATTGATCATGCTAATCAAGATAAAACGAATGACAATGATAAGGAGAAGATTGAGTCTCTAACTAAAGAACTAAACACTCTTAAGTTAGCTCATGAAACTATCTTAGGAGATCATCGAGAACTATTAAGGGCTCATGAGAAATTACGCTTTGAAAAGCTCAACCTTGAGCAAGAGCATGAGTTCTTAAAAGCAATCAATGATGATCTTCGTAAGAAAAGTTCTTCTTACATTGCCAAGCGTTTACTCTTATCCACTGACATGCCTCAAGTCAAGTCTAGTAACAAGAACAAGAATGATTCTTCCTCTAGTAGTAACAATAATCATGCTAAATCCAATATTGTTGCTTCTAGAAATTCTCTTGATTCCACTAATGATTCTCTTAGCCAAGTTACACTTGAGAAAGAAAATAGCTTATTGAAGGGAATTATAGAGAAAGGTGTTTACAAGAGCCTTGCCGGAAGTAAGCAATTCGAAGAAATTGTACGCAAGCAAGGAAGGCACCGGAAGAATCAAGGTGTTGGTTTTGAACGAAAGTTCAATGCCAATGGAGTTGAATGGGAAGAAGATCAATACCCCAAGACGAAGTTTGTTCCTCAACAAGAAAAGTATGATCCTACTTCTTTCAAAGGGACACAAGCTCAAGATGATCTTCCACCACAAGACCACAAGCAAAAAGGCTAGGACAAGCTTCAAGAGGAAATTGATGCATTTGAAGAAGCCCCTAAGGCCTTGGTCAAGTGGGTTCCCAAGACTACATCAAGATGGTGTGGATCCAGAAGAAGAAGAACTAGAGAGTTCTTGAGGGTGACTCCGCCAACATATTTCACTCGTATCATCTTAACAAGAACAAGTGCAATCAACTTCCACATCTTGCACTAGTTCAAGGAGTCACAAACCCTCTTGTTGGTAAGACAAGGGACAAGGTAACCTAAAAGCTTTCATAGACATCATCTTGTGTGTGCATCACTCTATGTCTATGGATATCCTTGTTTGTTCCTTGTGGGACTAACCCGTGTAGGTATTGAAAGTGCAACTCACTCCAATGGATAGCTCCAAATGATCTACATCAACAATGAGCATCCACATCTTCAACATCTACATGAAGTCATCATCGACAAAACCCAAGGTTAGTTCATCCCTCTTAAGGGGGATCTCACATCTAGGGGGAGCTTTACTCTAAGAATTGAGCTAAAGCAACTCTAATGATGTGAACACAACAATGCCTTATGTAAAAGTGGTAACCCCACTTCACTTAGGGGGAGCTTTACTCTAAGAATTGAGCTAAAGCAACTCTAATGATGTGAATGTTGGGGAACGTAGTAATTTCAAAAAAATTCCTACGCACACGCAAGATCATGGTGATGCATAGCAACGAGAGGGGAGAGTGTTGTCTACGTACCCTCGTAGACCGAAGCGGAAGCGTTGACTCAACGTAGAGGAAGTAGTCGTACGTTCTCCTCGCGATCCGACCGATCCAAGTACCGTTACTCCGGCACCTCCGAGTTCTTGGCACACGTTCAGCTCGATGACGATCCCCGGGCTCCGATCCAGCAAAGCGTCGGGGAAGAGTTCCGTCAGCACGACGGCGTGGTGACGATCTTGATGTGTTACCGGCGCAGGGCTTCGCCTAAGCACTGCAACGATATGACCGAGGTGGAATTTGGTGGAAGGGGGCACCGCACACGGCTAAGGAACGATCCGTAGATCAACTTGTGTGTCTATGGGGTGCCCCCTGCCCCTGTATATAAAGGATGGAGGAGGAGGAGGCCGGCCAAGGCAAAGGTGCGCCAGGATATGGATTCCTACTAGGACTCCAAGTCCTAGTAGGAGTCCACCAAAAGGGGAGGAAGGGAGAAGGAATAGGAGGAGAAGGAGAGGTGGCCGGCCCCCTTTTCCCTAGTCCAATTCGGACTAGAGGGGAGGGGGGGCGCAGCAGGCTTTTTCCTCTTCCCACCAAAGCCCATCAAGGCCCATTACTTCTCCCGTAATCCCGTAACTCCCCGGTACCTCCGAAAATACCCGAACCACTCAGAACCCTTCCGATGTCCGAATATAGTCGTCCAATATATCGATCTTTACGTCTCGACCATTTCGAGACTCCTCGTCATGTCCCCGATCTCATCCGGGACTCCGAACTCCTTTGGTACATCAAAACTCATAAACTCATAATATAACTGTCATCGAAACCTTAAGCGTGCGGACCCTACGGTTCGAGAACAATGTAGACATGACCGAGACACGTCTCCGGTCAATAACCAATAGCGGGACCTGGATGCCCATATTGGCTCCTACATATTCTACGAAGATCTTTATCGGTCAGACCGCATAACAACATACGTTGTTCCCTTTGTCATCGGTATGTTACTTACCCGAGATTCGATCGTCGGTATCCAATACCTAGTTCAATCTCGTTACCGGCAAGTCTCTTTACTCGTTCCATAATACATCATCTCGCAACTAACTCATTAGTTGCAATGCTTGCAAGGCTTGAGTGATGTGCATTACCGAGAGGGCCCAGAGATACCTCTCCGACAATCGGAGTGACAAATCCTAATCTCGAAATACGCCAACCCAACATCTACCTTTGGTGACACCTGTAGTACTCCTTTATAATCACCCAATTACGTTGTGACGTTTGGTAGCACCCAAAGTGTTTCTCCGGCAAACGGGAGTTGCATAATCTCATAGTCATAGGAACATGTATAAGTCATGGATAAAAGCAATAGCAACATACTAAACGATCGGGTGCTAAGCTAATGGAATGGGTCATGTCAATCAGATCATTCAACTAATGATGTGACCTCATTAATCAAATAACAACTCCTTGTTCATGGTTAGGAAACATAACCATCTTTGATTAATGAGCTAGTCAAGTAGAGGCATACTAGTGACACTCTGTTTGTCTATGTATTCACACATGTATTATGTTTCCTGTTAATACAATTCTAGCATGAATAATAAACATTTATCATGAATTATGGAAATAAATAATAACTTTATTATTGCCTCTAGGGCATATTTCCTTCAGTCTCCCACTTGCACTAGAGTCAATAATCTAGTTCACATCGCCATGTGATTTATCAGCAATAGTTCACATCACCATGTGATTAACACCCATAGTTCACATCGATATGTGACCAACACCCAAAGGGTTTACTAGATTCAGTAATCTAGTTCACATCGCTATGTGATTAACACCCAAAGAGTACTACGGTGTGATCATGTTTTGCTTGTGAGAGAAGTTCAGTCAACGGGTCTGCCACATTCAGATCCGTTATGTATTTTGCAATTTTCTATGTCTACAATGCTCTGCACGGAGCTACTTTAGCTAATTGCTCCCACTTTCAATATGTATCTAGATTGAGACTTAGAGTCATCTAGATTAGTGTCAAAACTTGCATCGACGTAACCTTTTACGACGAACCTTTTTGTCACACCCATAATCGAGAAACATATCCTTATTTTACTAAGGATAATTTTGACCGATGTCCAGTGATGTACTTCCTAGATCACTATTGTACTCCCTTGCTTAACACAGTGTAGGGTATACAATAGATCTGGTACATAGCATGGCATACTTTATGGAATCTATGGCTGAGGCATAGGAAATGACTTTCATTCTCTTTCTATTATCTGCCGTGGTCGGGCTTTGAGTCTTACTCAATTTCACACCTTGTAATACAGGCAAGAACTCTTTCTTTGACAGTTCCATTTTGAACTACTTCAAATTTTTTTCAAGGTATGTACTTATTGAAAAACTTATCTAGCGTCTTGATCTATCTCTATAGATCTTGATGCTCAATATGTAAGCAGCTTCACCGAGGTCCTTCTTCGAAAAACTCCTTTCAAATACTCCTTTATGCTTCACAGAATAATTCTACATTATTTCCAATCAATAATATGTCATTTACATATACTTATCAGAAATGCTGTAGTTCTCCCACTCACTTTCTTGTAAATACAGGCTTCACCGCAAGTCTGTATAAAACTATATGCTTTGATCAACTCATCAAAGCGTATATTCCAACTCCGAGATGCTTGCACCAGTCCATAGATGGATCGCTGGAGCTTGCATATTTTGTTAACACCTTCAGGATCGACAAAACCTTCTAGTTGCATCATATACAACTCTTCTTTAATAAATCCATTAAGGAATGTAGTTTTGTTTATCCATTTGCCGGATTTCATAAAATGCGGCAATTGCTAACATGATTCGGACAGACTTAAGCATAGATATGAGTGAGAAACTCTCATCATAGTCAACACCTTGAACTTGTCGAAAACCTTTTGCGACACTTCTAGCTTTGTAGATAGTAACACTACTATCAGTGTCCGTCTTCCTCTTAAAGATCCATTTATTTTCTTTGGCTTGCCGATCATCGGGCAAATCCATCAAAGTCCATACTTTGTTCTCATACATGGATCATATCTCAGATTTCATGGCCTCTAACCATTTCGCGGAATCTGGGCTCATCATCGCTTCCTCATAGTTCGCAAGTTCGTCATGGTCTAGTAACATGACTTCCAGAACAGGATTACCGTACCACTCTGGTGCGGATCTCACTCTAGTTTACTTACGAGATTCGGTAGTAACTTGATCTTGAAGTTACATGATCATCATCATTAGCTTCCTTACTAATTGGTGTAGTAGTCACAAGAACAGATTTCTGTGATGAACTACTTTCCAATAAGGGAGAAGGTACAATTACCTTATCAAGTTTTCTACTTTCCTCCCACTCACTTCTTTTGAGAGAATCTCCTTCTCTAGAAAGGATCCATTCTCAGCAACGAATATCTTGCCTTCGGATCTGTGATAGACGGTGTACCCAACAGTCTCCTTTGGGTACCTATGAAGACACATTTCTCCGATTTGGGTTTGAGCTTATCAGGATGAAACTTTTTCACATAAGCATCGTAACCCCAAACTTTAAGAAACGACAACTTTGGTTTCTTGCCAAACCACAGTTCATTTTGTGTTGTCTCAACGGACTTTAGATGGTGCCCCTTTTAACGTGAATGCAGCTGTCTCTAATGCATGATCCCAAAATGATATTGGTAAATCGGTAAGAAACGTCATAGATTGTACTATATCCAATAAACTACGGTTATGACGTTCGGACACACCATTATGCTGTGGTGTTCCAGGTGGCATGAATTTGTGAAACTATTCCACATTGTTTTAATTGAAGACCAAACTCGTAACTCAAATATTTGTCTCCGCGATCAGATCGTAGAAACCTTGTTTTCTTGTCACGATGATTTTCCACTTCACTCTAAAATTCTTTGAACTTTTCAAATGTTTTAGACTTATGTTTCATCAAGTAGATATACCCATATCTGCTCAAATCATCTGTGAAGGTCAGAAAATAATGATACTTGTCGCGAGCCTTAATATTCATCGGACCACATACATCAGTATGTATGATTTCCAATAAATCTGTTGCTTGCTTCATTGTTTCGGAGAACGGCGTTTTAGTCATCTTGCCCAAGAGGCATGGTTCGCAAGCATCAAGTGATTCATAATCAAGTGATTCCAAAAGTCCATCAGCATGGAGTTTCTTCATGCGCTTTACACCAATATGACCTAAACGGCAGTGCCACAAATAAGTTGCACTATCATTATTAACTTTGCATCTTTTTGGCTTCAATATTATGAATATGTGTATCACTACGATCGAGATCCAACAAACCAATTTCGTTGGTGTGTATGACCATAGAAGGTTTTATTCATGTAAACAGAACAACAATTGTTCTCTAACTTAAATGAATAACTGTACTGCAATTAACATGATCAAATCATATTCATGCTCAACGCAAACACCAAATAACACTTATTTAGTTTCAACACTAATTCCGAAAGTATAGGGAGTGTGTGATGATGATCATATCAATCTTGGAACCACTTCCAACACACATCGTCACCTTGCCCTTTAACTAGTCTTTGTTCATTCTGCAACTCCCGTTTCGAGTTACTAAATTTTAGCAACTGAACTAGTACCAAATACTGAGGGGTTGCTATGAACACTAGTAAAGTACACATCAATAACATGTATATCAAATATACTTATGTTCACTTTGCCATCCTTCTTATCCGCCAATCACTTGGGGTAGTTCCGCTTCCAGTGACCAGTCCCTTTGCAGTAGAAGCACTTAGTCTCAGGCTTAGGACCAGACTTGGGCTTTTTCACTTGAGCAGCAACTTGCTTGCCGTTCTTCTTGAAGTTCCCCTTCTTTCCTTTTTGCCCTTTTCTTGAAACTAGTGATCTTGTCAACCATCAATACTTGATGTTTTTCTTTGATTTCTACCTTCGCCGATTTTAGCATCGCGAAGAGCTTGGGAATATTTTCCGTTATCCCTTGCATATTATAGTTCATCACGAAGTTCTACTAACTTGGTGATGGTGACTAGAGAATTCTGTCAATCACTATTTTATCTGGAAGATTAACTCCCACTTGATTCAAGCGATTGTAGTACTCAGGCTATCTGAGCACATGCTCACTAGTTGAGCGATTCTCCTCCATCTTTTAGCTATAGAACTTGTTGGAGACTTCATATCTCTCAACTCAGGTATTTGCTTGAAATATTAACTTCAACTCCTGGAACATCTCGTATGGTCCATGACGTTCAAAACGTCTTTGAAGTCCCGATTCTAAGCCGTTAAGCATGGTGCACTAAACTATTAAGTAGTCATCATATTGAGCTAGCAAAACGTTCATAACGTCTGCATCTGCTCCTGCAAAAGGTCCGTCACCTAGCGGTGCATCAAGGACAAAATTCTTCTGTGCAGCAATGAGGATAAACCTCAGATTACGGATCCAATCCGCATCATTGCTACTAACATTTTTCAACACAATTTTCTCTAGGAACATATCAAAATAAACACAGGGAAGCAACAATGCGAGCTATTGATCTACAACATAGATATGCTAATACTACCAGGACTAAGTTCATGATAAATTAAAGTTCAATTAATCATATTACTTAAGAACTCCCACTTAGATAGACATCCCCCTAATCTTCTAAGTGATCACGTGATCCAAATCAACTAAACCATAACCGATCATCACGTGAAATGGAGTAGCTTTCAATGGTGAACATCATTATGTTGATCATATCTACTATATGATTCACGCTTGACCTTTCGGTCTCCGTTTTCCGAGGTCATATCTTATATGCATAGCTCGTCAAGTATAACCTGAGTATTCCGCGTGTGCAACTGTTTTGCACCCGTTGTATTTGAACGTAGAACCTATCACACCCGATCATCACGTGGTGTCTCAGCACGAAGAACTTTTGCAACGGTGCATACTCAGGGAGAACACTTCTTGATAATTTAGTGAGAGATCATCTTATAATGCTACCGTCAATCAAAGCAAGATAAGATGCATAAAAAGATAAACATCACATGCAATCAATATAAGTGATATGATATGGTCATCATCATCTTGTGCTTGTGATCTCCATCTCCGAAACACCGTCATGATCACCATCGTCACCGGCGCGACACCTTGATCTCCATCGTAGCATCGTTGTCGTCTCGCCAATCTTATGCTTCCACGACTATCACTACCGCTTAGTAATAAAGTAAAGCATTACATCGCGATTGCATTGCATACAATAAAGCGACAACCATATGGCTCCTGCCAGTTGCCGATAACTCGGTTACAAAACATGATCATCTCATACAATAAAATTTAGCATCATGTCTTGACCATATCACATCACAACATGCCCTGCAAAAACAAGTTAGACATCCTCTACTTTGTTGTTGCAAGTTTTACATGGCTGCTACGGGCTTAAGCAAGAACTCATCTTACCTACGCATCAAAACTACAACGATAGTTTGTCAAATAGACTCCGTTTTAACCTTCTCAAGGACCGGGCGTAGCCACACTCGGTTCAACTAAAGTTGGAGAGACAGTCTTCCGCAAGCCATCTATGTGCAAAGCACGTCGAGGGAACCAGTCTCGCGTAAGCGTACGCGTAAGGTTGGTCCGGATCGTCTCGTCCAACAATACCGCTGAACCAAAGTATGACATGCTGGTAGGCAGTATAACTTGTATCGTCCACAACTTACTTGTGTTCTACTCGTGCAAATAACATCAAACCATAAAAACCTAGGCTCGGATGCCACTGTTGGGGAACGTAGTAATTTCAAAAAAATTCCTACGCACACGCAAGATCATGGTGATGCATAGCAACGAGAGGGGAGAGTGTTGTCTACGTACCCTCGTAGACCGAAGCGGAAGCGTTGACTCAACGTAGAGGAAGTAGTCGTACGTTCTCCTCGCGATCCGACCGATCCAAGTACCGTTACTCCGGCACCTCCGAGTTCTTGGCACACGTTCAGCTCGATGACGATCCCCGGGCTCCGATCCAGCAAAGCGTCGGGGAAGAGTTCCGTCAGCACGACGGCGTGGTGACGATCTTGATGTGTTACCGGCGCAGGGCTTCGCCTAAGCACTGCAACGATATGACCAAGGTGGAATTTGGTGGAAGGGGGCACAGCACACGGCTAAGGAACGATCCGTAAATCAACTTGTGTGTCTATGGGGTGCCCCCTACCCCTGTATATAAAGGATGGAGGAGGAGGAGGCCGGCCAAGGCAAAGGTGCGGCCAAGATATGGATTCCCACTAGGACTCCAAGTCCTAGTAGGAGTCCACAAAAAGGGGAGGAAGGGAGAAGGAATAGGAGGAGAAGGAGAGGTGGCCGACCCCCTTTTCCCTAGTCCAATTCGGACTAGAGGGGAGGGGGGGCGCAGCAGCCTTTTTCCTCTTCCCACCAAAGCCCATCAAGGCCCATTACTTCTCCCGTAATCCCGTAACTCCCCGGTACCTCCGAAAATACCCGAACCACTCAGAACCCTTCCGATGTCCGAATATAGTCGTCCAATATATCGATCTTTACGTCTCGACCATTTCGAGACTCCTCGTGATGTCCCCGATCTCATCCGGGACTTCGAACTCCTTCGGTACATCAAAACTCATAAACTCATAATATAACTGTCATCGAAACCTTAAGCGTGCGGACCCTACGGTTCGAGAACAATGTAGACATGACCGAGACACGTCTCCGGTCAATAACCAATAGCGGGACCTGGATGCCCATATTGGCTCCTACATATTCTACGAAGATCTTTATCGGTCAGACCGCATAACAACATACGTTGTTCCCTTTGTCATCGGTATGTTACTTACCCGAGATTCGATCGTCGGTATCCAATACCTAGTTCAATCTCGTTACCGGCAAGTCTCTTTACTCGTTCCATAATACATCATCTCGCAACTAACTCATTAGTTGCAATGCTTGCAAGGCTTGAGTGATGTGCATTACCGAGAGGGCCCAGAGATACCTCTCCGACAATCGGAGTGACAAATCCTAATCTCGAAATACGCCAACCCAACATCTACCTTTGGTGACACCTGTAGTACTCCTTTATAATCACCCAGTTACGTTGTGACGTTTGGTAGCACCCAAAGTGTTCCTCCGGCAAACGGGAGTTGCATAATCTCATAGTCATAGGAACATGTATAAGTCATGGATAAAAGCAATAGCAACATACTAAACGATCGGGTGCTAAGCTAATGGAATGGGTCATGTCAATCAGATCATTCAACTAATGATGTGACCTCATTAATCAAATAACAACTCCTTGTTCATGGTTAGGAAACATAACCATCTTTGATTAATGAGCTAGTCAAGTAGAGGCATACTAGTGACACTCTGTTTGTCTATATATTCACACATGTATTATGTTTCCTGTTAATACAATTCTAGCATGAATAATAAACATTTATCATGAATTAAGGAAATAAATAATAACTTTATTATTGCCTCTAGGGCATATTTCCTTCAGTGAACACAACAATGCCTTATGTAAAAGTGGTAACCCCACTTCACTTAAACAATGAGTATGACCTATGATCAAATGTTCTCATTAGACTCCTAAGTCAATATACTCATATATAGATGACCTAGTCATCGCAAATTGCTTGATAGATGCTAGAATTGGTTGTGCATGCTTTGCCACATATTTCTATTGCCATTTTATTGTGTGAGCATGTTGGTTGCATATTTCACTCATTCGAGGACGTACAATTGTTGTTTTGATTGGTTGGTTTCTTTTTCTTTGGCCAAGTGGATGGACAAGAATGCCTAAGAACCTTCTCTAGCTATCTATGCTTTTCTCGTCTCAGACCCTATTCATGCTACATCACAAAATTTGATCAAGTTAGATTCGAACCACTCTGTGTGAGGAGCACTCGGAGTCCCCGATTCGTCATAGACATAAACTTCCAAAACTTCTTTGTGCGTTTCGGTCTGACTGATTCCTCCATTTCAGTCATACCGAGATCACTAAGTCGATCTAGGTTTTCAATCTCGGTGCAACTGATTTGAACTTTTCGGTCACACCGAGTTGCTGTAACTGTCAATAGTTATGCATCTCGGTGCCACCGAGTTGTTCCACTCGGTCACACCGACAGGGTCGGGCTATATATACTCACGGGCAAAATTTTGGAAATTTCTCCGAAACCTTTCGCCCGCGCATAGCTTGCTCTGCCTCCTGGGTCTCCGGATCGTCCTCCTCGTCGCCAGCTGCCTCCTGTCGCTAGTCTCCGCCGCCGTCAACGGAATTCTCCTCCGCCGTTGCCGCCGTAGTGAGTTCATCACCAAACTAGGGTATGGACTCGATCACAGTGCTATCCCCGTCCGATTCCTAGCACATTGTGTTCATTATGATTCTTGCCACGATTGAAACTCCTCTATCCAGTCAAAACACTCCGTAGATTAGAGTTGAATCGAAAATCTAGGGTTAGGTTTCCGCCGAAACCATCTCGGACCCACCGGGTTGCAGAACTCAGTTCCACCGATTCGGCCAAGGCCATTGCACATGTGGTTGTCGGTCTGACCGAGAATTGCAAATCGGTGTGACCGAGTTCAGGACTTTGTGAAACCCTAGCAGTCTCGGTGCCACCGAACTGTGACTCGGTCTGACCGAGTTCACTAGTTTTTGTTCCAACAGCTACTTCGGTATCACCGTGTATGCAAATCGGTTGATCCGAAATGCTTTCTGTGGAAAACTAAAACTAAGTTTTTGACTCATTCTTTTGTAAAAATCTCTGCATTTTGTGATGCTCATCCACTCTATCTCATCTACAATCTATTCACAGAGTCTGCAGTCAGTGTTTGCAACATGTCTGACCAAAGTGACAGCCAGAACAAGTCAGAGGAGCAGGTTCACTTGAGTGAGGGCACTAGTCCCTCTAGCAGCTCAGATGAGGGTAGCAGAAGCACCCCGAGCAACTTGCCAAAGGCTGCCACTAGAGCAAGCAAGAAAAGGACTGCAGAGTTTGAAGATGAAGATTATGTTGCAGAGGAAGAGGAAGCCACTTCAAATAAGAAAGTGCTCAAGAAGGAATATGGCTTAGCTACACCCACAAAGCCAGGTATGCAGAAGAAGGCACCTGCAAGGAGAGTTCCCACTTCCAAACCTAGGAAGGTTGCCACTGGAGAAACCATGAAGTTTACCATTGAGTCAGAAGAGGAAGCTGTTGGCCAAGATAAAAAGAAAAAGAGAGTCAGAACTACTACTTCTAGAGTTCTTGGCAAACCCTCTATGAGGAGAGATTCTGAAGAAGAAGAAGAAGAAGAGGAAGAGTTAGCTGCACCAGCGCCTAAGGCACAAAAGCTGATGGGTGATGCTATAAGGTCAGGGGTTGCATCATCAAAGCCCAAAGAAGCACCCAAAGCTGCCTCCAAGCCCAAGAGTGCACCTAAGAGGAATACCAGGAACATATCTGTTGTTGAGAAGAACAAGGCCTCAATACCTGAAGTTGCTGCTGAAGAAGATGATGAAGGACAAGTCCTGAGGAAGCTCAAACCCAAGATTCTAGACCACAATGATGCTCATCCTGTGGCTGAGAACATGAAGATCAGGAGAGATTCAGGGCTGAGGAAATGGAGAGAGACAGATCCATATGCTACAAGAAGAAGGACTGCCGTTGATTACAGATTCCACACAAAGGAACATCGAGACTTCTATGAGACAGTGCTGCTGGACAAGAAACCAATAGAGTGTGATATGAGGTGGGTCGACTGGACCTATATCAAGGAAAATGAGGCACACTATCCTGGTGTGTATGACAGCTTCAATGCTTGTGGAGTTGCAGACTTTGTTGGGAAGAAGCTCACAAAGTGGAATGAGGAGCTCATAATGCAATTCTACTCCACAACACATTTCTATCCAGATGGCAGGATAGTATGGATGTCTGAAGGTACAAGGTACCAATCAACTATTGAGGAATGGGCTCAGTTGATCAATGCCCCAGAAGAGTAAGAAGATGACTTGGATGTTTACGCCAAGAAGAAGATGGATCACAATTCTATGTCAAACATGTATAAGGAGATCCCAGACAAAGCTCTTGAGACTTTCAAGTTTGGATCAGTCCATTTTCTTCTATCAGGGCTGCCTACAATCAACTGGATCCTAAGGCACACTCTTTTTCCCAAGTCAGGTGACCACAACATGATCAGAGGGCATGCAATTAACTTGCTACACATATTTGATGTGCCACAGAAATTCAAGGTCATGAGCCTCATAGTTGAGACTATCAAGAGGACAGCAGCTGATCAGAAGAGAAGTTGTGGATATACCCCACATATTAAGGAGTTGATTAACTCGAATATGGGCACAGGCACATACCTGTTGGATAAGGAACACTTGCCCATCCATCCAGATTTTGAGGACAATCAAGTTGTGATGAATGAGAATGAATGATCATCAGTACAAGCTCAAGCAAAGAAGGATAAGGCAAAGATGGAGAAAGCTGCCAAGACGCCAACTCAAGAGGAGGCATCTGAGTACTTTCTGAAGAACAAGCAGGAGCAGCTCGGTTATCTGATAGCATCAACTCTGAGGATTGAGAAAGGACTGGCCACCCTGACTCGAAACCAAGAGAGCTTGGAAAGAATCATGGAACAAAAGTTCTATGACTTAGATGTGAAAGTAACTGAGATTCAGTCTGCTGTGGAGCAACTACAGGATGACATGCAGGAGAGGAAGGGCAGAACAACCACTGATGCATTTGCCAGAGTGCCTAGAGCTCAGCGATCATCTGCAGTGCCAGTTTCTGACACCAGAGCCACTACATCTGCACCAGCTACAACTTCAGTGCCACCAGCTCTAGCTCCATCTACTTCAACTGAAGCCTTCGTCCTCGGCGTTATCCGGACTCCACCACCTGAAGACCAAGCCTGAGAGTCGTTTTTAGTGCTATGCATTTTCTATGAACTTTTTGGTAACTTGTTGCCAAAGGGGGAGAAAAATGTATAGATTATAGGCTTCGAGAGAGATAGTTTGTTTGATTTTGTTCTCTCTTGTCTTCTTGGTTGAAATTTGTTTGCTTTTGATTGCTTGAGATACTATGCTTATTTGTGAGACATTGATGATCATGTGGTTGATCATAAGCTACACTTATGCTTGTTGGATGATACTATCATTTTATCCCTATTTGATCATTCACTTTGCTTGGTGATGAGTGCATGTATTTAATTCTTATCATTTTAAGCGCTCCACCAAGATGTATGTGACATGGAAGAGTAACCCATGATCCTAACTCATTGTGCATTTGCAGTCCAAAGAAAATCTTAAGATATGCACAAATTTAGGGGGAGCTCTTGCTTTTCACATACTTCTCAAAGCGACAATATCTTTCACTCTTATTATCATTTGTCGAAGCTTTGATCTATATGTTGTCATCAATTACCAAAAAGGGGGAGATTGAAAGTGCAACTATCCCTGGGTGGTTTTGGTAATTTCTAACAACATATAGCTCATTGAGCTAACATTATTCCAAGATTAATATTTCAGGAAAAGCTCAATGAATGGCATGGCATGGATGAGGAAAGTGGATCCCTCAAAATTCTAAGGACAAAAAGTTTGGCTCAAGCTTGAAGCTCAAGACTCTACATTTTATATTTTAGTGATCCAAGATCACATTGAGTCTATAGAAAAAGCCAATACTATCAAGGAGGGATGAGGTGTTGCTTAATGAGCCTCTTGCTTCATGTGCTTAGTGATATGCTCCAAAATCCTCAACTACCTTTACACTTCCACATATGACCTAAACAAAAAGTCAAACTCGGCCCCACCGATTCTTTCTATCCGGAGCCACCGAGTTTCAGATGTCATAGCCACTGCCACAAACCCTAGGCAAATCAGTCTCACCGATAGGGATCTCGGTCTCACCGAGATGGGACTGTAATCTCTCTGTTTCCCTTCGTAACATTTTGGTCTAACCGAAGTGAGCGATCGGTCCCACCGAGATTGCAATGTAAACTCTCTGTTTCTCTTTCGTAACTTTTTGGTCCCACCGAAAAGAGCGAACCGATCCCACTGAGTTTACCTGACCAACTCTCTGGCTAGCCTATTACCAAATTTGGTCCCACCGAGTTTGTGTAATCGGTCACACCGAGATTACGTTATGCCCTAACCCTAACCATATCGGTCCTACCGAGTTGCATCTCAGTCTCATCGAAAATCCTAACTGTCACTAGGTTTGCTGAATCGGTCCGACCGAGTTTAACCATTCGGTCCCACCGAGTTTGGCAAATTGTGTGTAACGGTTAGATTTTGTGTGAAGGCTATATATACCCCTCCACCCACTCTTCATTCATGGAGAAAGCCATCAGAACACATCTACACTTCCAATACACATGCTCTGAGAGAGAACCACCTACACTTGTGTTGAGATCAAGATATTCCATTCCTACCACATGAATCTTGATCTCTAGCCTTTCCCAAGTTGCTTTCCACTCAAATATTCTTTCCACCAAATCCAAATCCTGTGAGAGAGAGTTGAGTGTTGGGGAGACTATCATTTGAAGCACAAGAGCAAGGATTTCATCATCAACACACCATTTGTTACTTCTTGGAGAGTGGTGTCTCCTAGATTGGCTAGGTGTCACTTGGGAGCCTCCGACAAGATTGTGGAGTTGAACCAAGGAGTTTGTAAGGGCAAGGAGATCGCCTACTTCGTGAAGATCTACCGTTAGTGAGGCAAGTCCTTCGTGGGCGACAGCCATGATGGAATAAACAAGGTTGCTTCTTCGTGGACCCTTCGTGGGTGGAGTCCTCCGTGCACTCGCGCAACTGTTACCCTCCGTGGGTTGAAGTCTCCATCAACGTGGATGTACGATAGCACCACCTATCGTAACCACGACAAAAACATCCGTGTCTCCAATTGCGTTTGAATACTCCAAACTCTTCCCTTTACATTCTTGCAAGTTGCATGCTTTACTTTCCGCTGCTCATATACTATTTTGCATGCTTGCTTGAATTGTGTGGAGATTGCTTGACTTGTGCTAAGATAGCTAAAATCTGGCAAGACCTAAAAATTGAAAAGGCTAGATTTTTATTTGGTCAAGTAGTCTAATCACCCCCCCTCTAGACATACTTTTGATCCTACAGTCTTGTGGGGAGTAATGTAACTATCCTTCAACTGCTCCTTCTGATGATAAGATAGACATGGCTTCTTCATCCTGGCATAATTGGAACTAGTCACTTCACGTACTCCATATTCTTCTTCAGAGGAAGATGATCCTGTTGTGCAAAGACAAGAGGACTACTAAATGCTAGCATCACTGTTTGCTTGGAAAAAGGAAAGGAAACATTTAAAACAGCACAGATGAAGCACTTCTCAAGGACAATACCACTTTTTCATGACAGTATCTAAACAGTAGCACAACACCAATAGAGATGACAAAGCTCAATCATATGGATGAAATCAGTGGGCGAGTACCAACCTTTGTCAGGAGGCTTATTGTGTAGAGCATACAGATGAAGCATTTCTCCGGAACCTTCTGTTGCTATCTACGGTGGTGGCCAAGCTTACTATATACTCCTCGATTAGTTTAATGTTCCCAACACCTTCTTGTACAGTTCCACTAAAATATATGGTATCTTCAAAGAAGATCCCTGTTTGCACAAGTAGAGATAATTACATATTACATTAAGAGTGGCATCAAATCAGTGGCAAAACAATTGCTCGTTCCAGCCATAATAATAAATTAAGATGCAAAACTATATCATTACTTGTGCCATTACAGTTCCAGTGCTTCATTACAGCACCGGGAGTTGATTTTTGTTTTTATTCCCCTTGTTCTTCCCCTTCATCACTTGGTTCAATAACAAACAAGCTTCGCCTTCAATGCAAGATTTGGCATGTCAATTAGGGAGCACAAGTATAGTACTAAACTTAATTTTCTGATGTAAGTGGCAAAATACAGGCCAGCAGTTGTGAAATATCCTTATCTTACCTCAATGGGATATTACGGTGCACATACATATTGGAAGTCTTGTCTCCATTTGTGCAGTTCACTAAAATCAAGCAACATTATCGTACAAGTAGCACAACATATGAATGCACACTGCAGAATCATGTGAAAGAAGGCTAGTACTGACCTCTCATGATGCGGAATTCAAACAACTCATGTCGGTGTACTAGAGTAGGGGTACCCTAGTATCCCGAACTTGTGCATGGGCAGTTGCAGCGCCCCGCGGCAAGGCTTGCCAGGTGACCGCCAAGGACCTCCGTAGTTCCTCTGGAGCCATTCAAGAACAAAGTATTCAAGCCAAGGAGACAAGGCCCCGGCAAGAGGAGCTTGCCGGGAAGGCCACTCAAGGCATAAAGGCCCCGGCAAGAGGAGCTTGCCGGGAAGGACACTCAAGGCATGAGGCCCCGGCAAGAGGAGCTTGCCGGGAAGGCCACTCAAGACATAAAGACCCCGGCAAGAGGAGCTTACCGGGAAGGCCAACCAAGGCATGTCAAGGAACTTGCCGCGACACTCAACGCGTCCCGGCAAGGCCCGGCGAGCGACAAGCTTCCGGACGCGACAAGACAACGACCGCGACAAGGTGTTGCTGCGGCAAGCGACCACCCTGTACCTGCGCTCCAGCACACCCACCAACATGTCACTCTGGGACCCTTCCAGGGGTACGTGGCGGGAGGCTGTGCAGCCAGGGGTACGCGGTGGCAAGCGACGCTGACAAGATTGCCATCGTGGCGAACGGTGGCGCCCCTGACGGTCCCTTCTCTGCACTGTTTGGGCGATGTAGATGGGCATTTAATGCCCTTGTCCCCTGCCGTCAGGGTTAGGTATGATACCATGTACAAGTAGCTGTACCAACCGCAGCAACTTTACATTTTTTCCCTTGCCTACGTTGCCACCTGTCGGTGACCCCTTGAGCATATAAAAGGAGGCCCATGCGCAACGTAGAAGAGAGGAGGACGAACGGAAGCACGCTCGGTCTCGTTAGCCGCTCGAGTGTACTGTAGCACTCAGCGCTCCCGAGCAAGAATACAATACAATCCACAAAGCAGCAGTAGGGTTTTACGCATCCGTGCGGCCCGAAGCTGGGTAAAACCGCTCGTGTGCCTTGCCTCGATCTGCTCTTCGTGCGGCCTCCGCCCCCCGCCGAACCGAAAAGGGTCTCCGTCCCCATAGGTGCTTGCGGAGTCAGTTTCCCCGACATCTTTGGCGCGCCAGGTAGGGGGCGTCGAGGTTGTGTGAACCTGATCCGACGTTCACGCGAGCTAGATCTCCATCACCTTCATCGACATGCCACCGAAGAAGAAGGCTTTGGAGGCGGCTGATCCGCCCGCGACGGATCCACCACTGTCGGGGTAAACGGCTGGTGGGGAAGACGCCGGCGGAAGAACGAGCGTCGACGAGGGAGCCCACGGTGCCGCCAGGTCCAAGGACAAGGATGCGCTGCCCGTCGGCGGCGTAGCCGGCTCCCACGACGACAGGGCTTCCGTGGATGCACCGCGCCCGTCTCAGGAGGTGCGGGACCGGCAGCGCCATGGTACTCACGGTACCATACGCTTGCTGGACCCAAATCGAGCTGGCGGATCTCGGAACGCTCAAGGCCAACACACTGGTGCGAGCGAGGCACGGTCGCCTGGACGGGATATTGCTCCTTCTAACGCAGTTAGAAGTCCGAGCATATCCCGCTCCTCGCACCGTTCGCCACCGCCACCCGCCACTCCATCAGAAGCTTTGGCGCGAGCTCAACTACTCTTAGATTTCCCTCCAACGCCGGACAAGATCGACGGCTGGAGGGCCACCATTCAGAGCCTCATCGGCTTCGCCAACGGCGACACTCCGCGACAACCAACTGCATCGCAGCCGCGGCAAGCCAGCCAGGTGCGAGCCGACGGCGACAAGACCGGTAGGGGTGCAACCACCGTGCACTCTCCGCCCCGGAGGCCAAGATCGCCGACTCGCCGGGTCCACCGCGACAGCGACTCCACTGCATCATCAGACCCGCGAGCTCGTCGCGACCAGCGTCAAGTTCTTCACGAACGACAGCAAGAAGACGCTCGTACTCGCATCGAGCGCCGAAGAGAAGCGCGGCGTCAATCTGACCGGCGCGCTGGGCCCACTGTCGACATGCATGCGCCAGGGGAACCAGGCGACCTACCCTATGCGGTAGGTTGCCCTGCGTTTACCCCCGAGCTGCGGCAAGTCCAGTGGCCCAGTACGAAGAATTTCAAGCCAGACGTACCAGAGAAGTACGACGGCAGGTTGCATCCGTCGGAGTTCCTCAGCATCTACACCATCGCGGTGCAAGCCGCCGGGGGGCGAGACGACAAGATCCTTGCCAACTACTTCCCGCTGGTGCTCAGGCCCAACGTCAGGTCCTGGCTCATGCACTTGCCGGAGAACTCCATATCCTGCTGGGCAGACCTACGCCATTAGTTTGTCGGTGCCTTTACAAGCGGCCACAAACCTCATGGCCAAGAGAGTGATCTTCATCTGCTTGCCCAGAAGGAAGGAGAGCCTCTACGCAAGTACATCCAGAGATTCAGCCAAGTGCAACGCAACATCCCAGATGTCCACCCTGCCGCGGTCATCAGCGCATTCCATCAGAACATGCGTAACCGCAGGATGCGGGAGGAGATGGCGATGTGCAAGATCAGAGACATCAGTGAGCTGTATGCACTGGCCGACAGGTGTGCACGTGCCGAGGAAGGGAGGAGACTCCCCGGAGAGAACACAGGAGCAGAAGGATCTGACAGCGAAGATGCTGCCCCGGCAACGAAGAGCCAGCGGCGGAACAACAGGAAGAAGAAGGGCAAAGAGGTGCTAGCTGTTGAGCAGTCTGGCAGCGACGGTGGCACCAAGACAGCCAAGGTTGGTAGCTCCGGCAAGGAGGTTGCCGGATGTGCCAACTGCCAGGCTGTGGCTGCCGCCGACAAGCAGGATGGCACCAACAAGCAGTACTGCAAGATCCACCGCACCAAGGGCCACGACCTCCAGAGCTGCAAGAAGGTCGAGCAACTTGTCGAGCTGCAAAAGGCCGAGTACGAGCGACGCGACAAGGAGAAGGCCCAAGGAGGTACCGGAGGATCTGGCACGAAGCGCCCCGCCCGGGGAGGACGCCGCGGCAAGGACAAGCAGCGGCAAGTAGACAGACCTCCCCGTGGCCGCGACAAGGATGAAGACGATGACGACGGCGAAGACATGGAGGATGACGAGACCAGTGAGCAGGAGTTTCAGAAAGCCACAGAGGTCTTGTGCGTTGACGGTGGTGCTTCTCTGCATATTTCACACCGCCAACTCAAGCAGTGGGTGCGAGAAGTCACTGCGGCAGAACCACCCGTCGAATCGCGCAAGCTTCTGAAATGGTCCAGCACGCCTATCGTCTTTGATATTGAGGACCACCCTGATTGCACAACTGCAGTCGGGTGCTTGCCGATGTTGGTTTCGCCAACTATCCGCAACCTCAAGGTCACTGAGATGCTAGTTGACGGCGGGGCCGGCTTGAACCTGATCTCCTCCGCTGTGCTCCAGAAACTCCAAGTCCCCAACAGCGAGCTCGAAGAGACCGGCACATTCCAAGGAATCAACCTGGGAAGGAGCAAGCCGAAGGGGAAGATCACGCTGCCGGTGACATTTGGCAGCGAGCTGAACTTCAGGACTGAGAGGATCACTTTTGACATTGCTGATTTTCCATTGCCTTACAATGGAATTCTCGGTCGTCCAGTGCTCGCCAAGTTCATGGCGGCCTCTCACTATGCTTACAACATGCTCAAGATGCCAGGCCCGATAAGCGTCATCTCTGTCCCTGGCGACAAGAAGGATGCTCTTATCTGTGCCGACAAGATCTACCGGGAAGCAGCAGCCGCAACTGATCGCGAGACACTTACCGCTGAAGCTCCCGGGGGGAAGAAGAAGACCAAGTCCGGCAAGAGCTCTGATGCCCACTCCGGCAAGCGCACCTCTTCGGAGTGCTGCGCTACCGCCGAGGACGCACCATCGAGCTCCACCGGCAAGTGTAAGAAGACGATGGTAGCTCCGCCAGCGACCAAGAAGGTGTCTGCCAAGGAGGACGGCACTGGTGGTACCTTCACCATCAGTGCCACTCTCGACCCTAAATAGGAAAGTGCGCTCGTTGCTTTCCTGCGGGCGAACGTCTATGTGTTTGCGTGGCAACCATCTGACATCCCCGGTGTTCCCAGGAAAGTAATCGAGCACCACCTTGTCGTCTTTCCTCATGCGCGGCCCGTCAAGCAGAAAGTCAGGAAGCAAGCAGTGGAGCGCCAAGAGTTCATTGCAGAAGAAATCAAGAAGTTGGAAGCAGCAGGCCTTGTCTGAGGAGTGCTCCATCCTACGTGGTTGGCCAATCCTATAGTCGTGCGCAAGGCAAACGGGAAATGGAGGCTTTGTATCAATTTCACCGATGTCAACAAAGCTTGTCCCAAAGATCCATTTCCCTTGCCGCGCATTGACCAGATTGTTGACTCCACGGCCGGATGTGATTTGCTTTCATTTCTTGATGCATACTCAGGATACCATCAGATCTTCATGGCAGAAGAGGATGAGGAGAAGACCGCATTCATCACTCCATGTGGCATGTACTGTTTCATACGGATGCCTTTTGGTTTGAAGTATGCTGGTTCAACGTTTGCAAGGGTAGTCCATACCGCTTTTGAGCCACAAATACACAGAAATGTAGAAGCCTACATGGATGATATAGTGGTCAAGAGCAAGGACAAGTCAGCTCTGATTCAAGATTTAGGGGAGACTTTTGCAAATCTGCGCAAGATCAGCCTCAAGCTCAACCCCGAGAAGTGCGTGTTTGGAGTCCCTTCCGGCAAGCTTCTCGGGTTCTTCGTGTCTCAGCGGGGAATTGAGGCCAATCCCGACCAGATCAAGGCCATCGAGCAGATCGAAGCACCGAAGCGCGTCAAGGATGTACGAAAACTTGCCGGTTGCATGGCAGCTCTCAGCAGGTTTATCTCCAAGTCTGCTGAGCGCGCCCTGCCGTTTTTCAAAATATTGGAAAAGGCAGGTCTAATGAAACGGACTCCGGAAGCGGAGGCTGCGCTGCAGGACTTGAAGAGCTACCTGTCCTCCACTCCAATACTTGTCGCACCTAAGCCACAAGAGAAGTTGCTGCTGTATCTGGCGGCAACCAATCAAGTGGTTAGTGCTGCGTTAGTAGCGGAGAGGGAGGTAGATGATGAGCCAGCAACCGCGGCAAGCGCATGCAGCGACAAGCAGGGGGCTTCCCCGACAAGCTCTGGTCCCGACAAGGATGGATATGCGCAGGTGTGCGAGGAGATACAGAAGAAGAAAATGGTGCAGCGCCCAGTTTACTTTGTCAGTTCCCTTCTGCAGGGGGCTAGGTCAAGGTACTCTGGTGTGCAGAAAATGCTTTTCGGCCTTCTCATGGCCTCGAGAAAGCTGCGCCATTACTTTCAAGCACATGAGATCACAGTTGTCACTCGCTTTCCGCTGAAGAGGATACTGCAGAATCCCGAAGCGACAGGCAGGATTGTTGAGTGGGCGCTGGAACTGTCAAGCTTTGGCCTCAAGTTTGAGAGCACTTCGACTATCCAAAGCAGAGCATTGGCAGAATTCATAGTAGAGTGGACGCCAACACCAGACGAAGAGATTCCAGAGACGAGCATCCCCGTCAAGGAGGCAAGCAAAGAGTGGCTGATGTACTTTGATGGTGCCTTCTCGCTGCAAGGCGCCGGTGCTGGCGTGCTGCTTGTCGCACCCACCGGAGAGCACCTCAAGTACGTGGTCCAGATGCACTTTCCCAAGGAGCAAGCGACAAACAATACTGCAGAGTATGAAGGTTTGCTTGCCGGCCTCAGGATCGCGGCAGACCTTGGGATCAAGAAGCTCATTGTCAGGGGTGACTCGCAGCTTGTCGTCCGCCAAGTTAACAAGAATTATCAGAGTCCATTGATGGAAGCTTACGTTGATGAAGTGAGAAAGCAGGAGGAGCACTTTGTCGGCCTACAGATGGAACACGTTACAAGATCTCAGAACGACATCGCCGATGGCCTGTCAAAGTGCGCAGCACTTAAGTTACCTGTGGAACCAGGGATCTTTGTGCTCAAGCTGACTCAACCATCCGTTACGCCATCAACTGGACAGAGCAAGAAGAGGAAGTTGGTTTCTGGTGACTATCTTCCGGCATGGCTTCCCGAAGCCGCCGCCAAGAAGGTCCCCAAGATCAATGCTAAGAGTGCTGAGGAGCAGCCTGCTCCGGCAAACCCCATGGTTTGTTCCGTTGAAGCAGACGCTCCTGACAAGTTTTGCTCCGGCAAGCTTGCCGAGGAACGTCAAGCTCCGGCTGAGCCACAGGTTCTCACCGTAGAAGCGGATGTTCCCACAGCAGCAGATGTGCCTTTAGTCCTTGTTGTCGTGCCGCAGGCTCCAGCATGGGCACAGCAGATCGTCCATTTCCTTCAGACGGGAGAACTTCCCGAAGAACAAGAAGAAGCGGAAAAAGTAGCCCGACAGTCAAGTATGTACCAGTTTGTCGACAGCACACTGTACAGAAGAAGACTCAACGGTGTGAAATTGAAGTGTATTCGCCGGGAAGACGGACAGAAGTTGTTGGCAGAGATACATGGAGGCATATGTGGTCACCACATTGGTGCAAGAGCACTTGCCGGCAAAGCTTTCCGGCAAGGTTTCTTCTGGCCGACAGCCCTCCAGGATGCAACTGCACAAGTAACCAAGTGTGAAGCGTGCCAGTTCCATTCCAAGCAGATACACCAGCCAGCTCAAGCTCTCCAGATGATCCCTTTATCCTGGCCATTTTCGGTCTGGGGGCTCGACATCCTCGGCCCCTTCCCCCAAGTAGTCGGGGGCTTTGAGTTCTTGTACGTTGCAATCGACAAGTTCACAAAGTGGCCGGAAGTGGAAGCAGTGAGGAAGGTGACGGCACAGTCAGCAGTCACGTTCTTCAGGTCGATTGTTTGCCACTTCGGGATCCCTAACAGGATCATCACCGACAACGGTACGCAATTCACGAGCCGCACCTTCATGCAGTACGTCCAAGATCTTGGCGCCAAGGTCTGCTTCGCTTCTGTTGCTCACCCCAGAAGCAACGGTCAAGCGGAGAGGGCAAATGCTGAAGTGCTGCGTGGGCTCAAGACCAGGACTTTCGACAGGCTGCACAAGTGCGGAAGAAACTGGATCGAGGAGCTTCCGGTGGTTCTTTGGTCGATCAGGACGACGCCAAATCGAGCCATTCGCCAGACGCCTTTCGCTCTAGTCTATGGAGCAGAGGCAGTTATCCCCACGGAACTCGTATACGGGTCACCTCGAGTGCTCGCTTATGATGAGCTCGAGTAAGAGCAGCTGCGTGAAGATGACGCGCTGCTCCTTGAGGAAGATCGTGTTCAGGCTGCTGTGCGAGCTGCTCGCTACCAGCAAGCTTTGCGCCGCTACCATAGCTGCAAAGTTAACGCCAGAAGTCTCGAGGAAGGCGACCTTGTTCTTCGGCGCGTTCTGTCCGCCAAGAATTCCAACAAGTTGACGCCGAAGTGGGAAGGCCCTTACCGGGTGAAACGAGTCACTAGGCCTGGCACTGTCCGCCTTGAGACCGAAGATGGCATTCCGGTGAGCAACTCCTGGAATATTGAGCATCTTCGTAAGTTTTACCCGTAAGGCGCGGTTGTCGGACCCTGTTCCGGCAACCACCCTTTTGTACAAGTCTTGCCACTGTTGCATGTAATCCTTCGTACAAAGCCAGACGCAGACCCTGTGCATAAATAAAGCTCGTATGCTCAGCACACCTTATCAATTTCATGCTTTTTTGCATGAGTTATCTGACACTTTGTGCAGCACCAATCTCCGGTAAGCGATAACGAGCCATAAGGCTCCATATCTTTATTTTCTCTTCTTTGTTTTCTCAAGGAAAGGAAGGTTCCCCTCGCCCACAAGTTAACCGGGGGGAAGGAGGAGATAAGGGTGAGGACCAGGCGTCGTTCAAGCAAGATATGCCTTGCCAGAAAGCAAACGACAGAAAAGCTAAGTTGCTAAAGTTTGAGCAATCAGATTTTTTAATTTTTAAGTTATCTTCCTTGAACGACCATGCTTTGTATGGAAAACCTGTGCGCGGAGGAACCAGCTCATGACTAGTTGCGCCCTTACTTTGTTTTGAGTTTTCTCAACGACTTAAGTGTGCTGCAACTAGAGTTGCGCCCTTACTTTGTTTCGAGTCCGCTCAACAACTTAAGTGAGCTGCGACTAGTTACGACAAGGTTTCTTGTCGGTAACGGCACCGCCAGCAGGCTGTTGAAGTCCCGCACTCAGCGCTCGCGGCAAAGGTGCCTACGCCGGCAAGTCCCCCAAAAGCTTAGGGCAAAAACATACAAAGGAAGGAATCAAGTAAAGGAAATAACGTTGCAATCATGACCCAAAATAAAGTTATATATTACAAGATAGCTTGTCGCAGCTCTAATAGATTGTTTTCATAACACGACCAGCAGTGACGAGAAAAGAAGAAAATAGGCGGCCTAGTCCACGCGGTCGCCCTCAACCCTCTTGATCCCGCTCACCTTGTCCACAATGGGTGCGACGAGGGCCTCGAGCTCCTCCAGATCAGCTTCCGGTGGCAGGGACCTGAGGACGTTGGTGAGGCGGAGGCCCGTGTTACGGAAGGCCACCTTCATCAGCACCTTTTGGAGAGCTCCTGCGCAGATCTCACGCGACTCGTCGGCTAGCTGCTTTGGGATCCTCTCCCGGAGTTGCTGGAGGGCCGTCGCCACGCCTTTGAAGAACAAGGTGAGCTTGGCGCTAGATGGGAGGCTCTCGTCAGAGGGATACCTGAGATCCTCCACCCCCAGCAGCGCCAACTCCTTGTCGATGTCTGCGGCAGCATTCACAAGACCCTCCGTCCACTACTCCATAGTCTCTCTAAAGCTGTTCTGGGTGGTAGCGACGCTCTCCAGCAACGCCTTGTTGGCCTTGATCTCCTTCTTCAAGGCCGTCACCCGCTCCCTGGCGCCGTCCAGCGTCTTGGTCAGAGCATCCAGCTTCAGCTCAAGATCGGCGTTGGAGTCCTTGGCGGTGCTAAGCTCCTTGACCTTCTCGGCGAGGCGACCCTGCAGCTCACCAAAGGTCTAGGCGTCCTTCTCGCGCTCCTGCTTGAGCACGGCAAGCTCTTCACCGCTCGCCTTGAGATCGGTCTCCAGCTGCGCCACCTTCGTCTCCAGCTCCTTCTTGGCGGCCTCGGCAGCTGCAGCAGCGTCCTTTGCTTCCTTGAGAGCCCCGCCAAACATTTGCTCGCGCGCAGCAAGCTCCTCCTCGTGGCTGTCAAGGTCGACCTTCCGCTGCGCCAACTCACCCTCCTGCGCAGATAGCTTCTCAGCGGCAAGCCGCTGTTGCTCTTCAGCTTCTGCCTTCTCGAGGAGGAAGGCCTTCTGCGCCTCGACAAGCTGCGCCCGCTCCTCCACCAGCGACCGGAGAGCTGCCTGGTTGAGGCCTCGGAGCTCCTCCGCGCGCTTCTCCATATCCGCTCCCGCCTTCGCGACAAGCGCCTTGCGGGACTCCAGCTTGGCTTGCCGAGCGCGATAGAGTGACACCAGCTTCCGGAGCAGCCGCTCCTCCTTGGACTCGCCGCTGCTACTGCTCGGCGCATCAACTAGCGTCAGCCCAGCGGAGGCGAGCACCTCTCCATCCAAGATCTCTCCTTCAACCGGCGCCCTGGAGCTCGGCTCCCAGGGGAGCTTGATGAAGACACCACCGCCGGCCTTCAGGTAGGCGCCGGGCTGGGGCTCTTCGGAGCCTGACGCTGCGGCAGAGGCGGGGGGATCGGCGGTCGGTGCAGCGCCTGTCGCTCCTGCGGCCCCAGGGTCGTCAGTGCGACCGCCAGACCCCTCGTCGGATGCTGCGGCGGCAGCCTTGGCGGCCTCTTCGCCGGCAGGATCATCAGTGCCGGCCGTCTCTTCGGTGGCAGCGGCGTCATCAACACTGACATCGGTCTCCATCGGGTCCGCCGCGGATGGGTCTGGCGGCTGGAAAAGGGAGAAAAAGTGAAGCAAAAAGAAGACCAAACAAAGAAGAACCCAAGGGAAATTTCAAAGCAAGGGGATTACCTGTTCCAGGCTCTACGGTTGTGGTCTCCTCCGCCGGGGGATCGCTGGCGCCGTCCCTTGCCGGCGACTGCTCCCTTGCCGGAGGGCTCCCCCTTGCCGGAGAGCCCTCCCTTGTCGGAGGATCCTCCCTTGCCGGAGATCTCTCCCTTGGCGGTGTAGCCGAAGCAGGTGGCATGTTGGGGGCGGTCTCCGGACGTTCCTGGTGGGGCTGCTCTACTCCTACACAGATCAACAATCAGATATCAGCAAACAGAGAGTATCCATGCGCGCCTAACAGCAGGAAGTAAACCATATACTTACGCTGGGGGCTGCTCTGAAGATCAGTTGCCGGGTCCGCCAAGGATGTCTCGGGCGCACCCCCTACTCTCACGGTGGGCTCGTCGTCTGTCACATCCCACCTAGTTCATGCATTAGAGTGTGCATCATGTTTACTTTTGACAGAAAATTGAAATGGGGAAGCCAGAACCCCCAGCACCCCTCCTGAAATCAACTAGGGTTTACTAAAAATATTTTCAATGAACCTGAAATGCCCTTCTAAAAAGTTCACCCTCTTTGTCTTGGGTTGAAACCTCTGGCAAAAATGGTGCATATTTTTCTAGGTCAACAGAAGGTCATTGAATTAATACATTAGTATTTGAATTTGGGCATTCAAAATTTATAAAATATTTCAAATGCTCAAATATCTCCAAACTAAAATGTTCCTGGCTGGAAATATTCTAACTAAGGACCAGGTGCAGTTTGGTGATTTTAGGAGTTGTTTTAGTATTTTTAATAAGTCTACAAAGTCACAGAAAAATAGAAAAAGGAAACAAAAATGGGAAACTTACCTGCACTTACCTCCCTGGCCTGGCCCAGTGGCCAACAGGCCGGCCCAGCCGACTGGCCAACGCCAGTCGTCGTCTCCACCGCGCCAGGAGGACGCCGGGTGCGTGGTCGCCGCACGCCGCGCGCATGCGCGCCACGGCAGCTGCCTGCCTGCCCCTCCCCTCCTCGCTCTGGCCTTCGGACGACGCCACGCGCCGCCCCGACCCCCTCGCCCTCTCTCTCACCCTCCCTCCTCCCTGGATGTCGCCCTCTCCCGCGAACGCCGAGCGCCACCGTCGCCGCTGCTCGCCGTAGCTGTAGCCATCGCCTCCCCCTCGATCTCTCTCTGCGCCCGAGAGCTCCGCCACGACCCCCTCGTCCTCTGCGTCAAGCCACAAGACGCCGGACGCCCTGTGGAGTCGCCCCCGTCGTCTTCCTCGTCGCCGGCCGCCGCAGATCGTCCCCGCCCGCACGTCGCCGTCCGGCTGTCCCCGAGCTCGTCGTCGACGCCAACGAGCCCGCTGTGAGCCTCTGCTTCGATTCCCCCTCCTCCCCTGCCTTCCCGTGCCCCGCAGCGCTGCGCCCGCTCAAGGCCGACTCCGGTCGCCGCCCTGAGCTTCGCTCCGGCGAGCTCCAGCGCCCCCGCAGCCTTCCACCTGCCCTGCTGGATGCGGACGACGACGGGCTACGCCCCGGTGGTCTCCGCGCGTCCATTCGCCGCCTGTAGTGCAACTCCGGTGAAGAACCGCCGCGGCTCGAGGTCGTCGCCGGCGAAACTCCGGCGAGGCCGACGTGGCGTCATTAGCGCCTAATCCCGCAACCTAAACCCCCCCTAAGCCACTGACCGTGGGCCCCAGGGCCAAGTCAAACCCCGGTCAGCACGGGTTTGACCGGGTTTAGCCTCTGTGTCACTGACATGTGGCCCCCACACGTCAGGTTGACTAGTCAGTGCTGTTGACTTGCTGACGCAAGCATGATGCAGTGCTGACGCAATTATTTATTTTCTGGATTTATTTTTAAACAGGAAATTCCAGAAAATGATTTAAACTTCTAAAATTTATATCAATTCAACCGTAGCTCAGTTTGAAATAAGTTATATATGAAAAAACATCAGAAAAATGCAAGCTATCCATATGTACCAGTTTCATGCATGAAAAACCAAGTTAAACCCACTGTTTAGGCACTACAAGATGATACACTAATATGATCTTAATAAATGAGTTTCCATTTGAATCTTTGGTTCAAATGGGTTCATTCCCTTCTGGTTTAACTTGCACTAGGTCAGGACACATTCATATTGCCATGTCATAGCATGCATCATGTTGTTGCATATCGCCATGTATTGATTGTGTTCCGATGTGTTCATCGTGGTAGGTTCTGCCTCCGAGGATATCTCCGAGTATCCAACTGAAGGGCCGTATCCCACGACCACTCCATCAGGCAAGCAACCCATTGATCATTCCGATACAAACCCATGTTCTCGCTTCTGCCCTTGTTTACTGCATTAAGACAACGCGTTTCAAACTGCTGTGTGTTGCGGTAGTTGAACCCACTTCCTTTGCATGACCTGTCATTGCCACAGTAACTAGTTGAAACCCACTAGCATGTGTAGGAGTTGATTGAGCCAATACATGTGTGTGTGTTCCTACCATGCTATGCTTGCTATGCTTAGAGTTGTGTCAGGTCTGGCTCATCGGGATGATGAACTGGAGTGAAAGGTTGTGTCAGTGACAAGAGTGAGGTGTTGAATACGATTTGGTAAAGGAATCGATGAGAGGCCATGTAGGAGTACATGGTGGGTTGTTTCATTGAGCCCGTCCTTAAGAACTGAGATCTGTGTTTGTGATCCATGATACAGTTACTACCACACATTGGGCCCTGAAATATGACCCCGCTCGACTTCTTATCCACCCTTGTTCTCTGTCCAGGAGTTGCAAGTAGTTTCTGGTGTTTGTAGTATGCTGGGGGCCGCACGCGGCGCTGACCATCGGGGTGGGCTGTGTTGCGGTAGGCACGTGGCCGGGTCAACCGGGCGCCCGTTTGGTGTCTCGGAACCCTGTTCACATCGTTCGGGGCCGTTAGTGGAAACCTCGGCCGGACTCCCTGCGGATGGAACCCGAATAGGCGATAAACCTGGACTAGAGACTTGAGTGTTTAGGTAGGTCGTGGTCTACACCCACGTCGGCTTTCGCTTGAAGTCTGTCGAGCACATGTCGTGTGCAGACGCTAAGTGGTGGAAACATGTGTGAAGAAGTACACCCCTGCAGGGTTATAAATGATCTATTCGAATAGCCGTGTCCGCGGTAATGGACTTCTGGGTTGCCTATATCAGTTCATAGACAAGTTAAATGGATACTACTAAAACTCTCAAGATAAGTGTGAGTACCGCGGATGGCCCTCTCGCAGGATGGCGAGAGAGGATCCACGGTGGAGTATTGTGTTGGTGTTAGTGGACTCGTGTGCGACAAATGATTTACAAGTGGTGTCTATCGTAGGATAGCTTAGCCAAGAGTCAAAGCTGGCTTGCTGCAATAACCCCACTACCTTCTTGAGAATGTGCATGTATAGTAGGTTCCTGTTGTAAGACTTGCTGAGTACCTCCGTACTCATGTTGCTTTAATCATGTTTTTCAGACGACTGCACAAACCCCTCTGATGGGTTCTATGTAGACCTCGACGTTGATGAGTGACTTATCACCCAGGTGGTGATCCAAGACTTGTGAAGGGTCGTTGTAGATAGACAGGCTTCGTCAAGCCTTCTTTCTTTCTAGTGTCTGTACTCAGACTACTTTGCTTCCGCATGTGCTTGTATGTTTGTATGACTTGAGTGTTGGGTCATGTGACCCTATCTGTATGGATGATATGTATGGCTCCTCGGAGCCTTCTAAATAAAGTACTTGAGTCGTAGAGTACTGTTGTGATGCCATATTGTATTTACTCATATCGGGCATATTGTGTGTATGATTGAAATGCTTGGTATGAGTGGGATCCGACTATCTAGTTGTTTATCCTTGGCAGCCTTTCATATGGGGAAATGTAAGACTTGTGCTTCTGAGCGATAGTAGTCCGCTACAGCCCGGTTCACCGGAGTCCTGCTAGCCCAGCACTACTGCTTGGACACTTGACTGGCCGGCATGTGTTTCACGTCGTTCCTATGTCTGTCCCTTCGGGGAAATGTCACGCGCTGTTATTCGGAGTCCTGCCTAGCCTGCTACAGCCCGGGTTACCGGAGTCCTGTTAGCCCAGTGCTACAGCCCGAATAGATACGTTGATGACCGACATGTTCGATGTGATTCATGTATGCCTGTCCTCATAGGCTAGCGCCGCTTTGGGTTCACGACTAGCCATGTCGGCCCGGGTTCTCTGTCATATGGATGCTAGCGACACTATCATATACGTGAGCCAAAAGGCGCAAACGGTCCCGGGCCAGGTAAGGTGGCACCCGTGGGAGTACCGTGCGTGAGGCCGCAAAGTGATATGATGTGTTACACGCTGGATCGATGTGGCTTAGGATCGGGGTCCTGACAGTGTTGGCATCAGAGCCGGACTGCCTGTAGGTTCGCTAAGCCAAACTGGTCGATGTCGAGTCTAGAAATGCTTTAGTTATATGTAGGGGAATTGATTGTGGGAGGGAACGTAAGGCTCTTTTACTCTTTTACCTTATGCCCTCTATTCTGAGTCATTCTCTTCTCATTCTACGTGGGTTAAGGACTAGGCTCTCTTCTCTCTATCAGGTTCACGTGCTACTAAATCGGTAGTAACTTATAGGATTGTTGGTCATAACCCAGTCCAGTTCTACTAAAGTTTAGTATGTTGCCATTTGAACCAGAACCTTGATATGTTGTTGTTGAGTGGTTTCGCAAACTGTTGTGGATGTCTCAAATTTTTTTTGAGCATTTACAACCGTTATGCTGTCCAATTTCATCCAGAAATTCTAATGCCTTTGCACTATTTTGTGCTTTCAGATGGCTACCCGTCCCCAAAACCAAGTGGTTCGTCTGACCCGTTGCATCGGTGTATGTGGTCATACCGCCATGTTGGTTCGAGTGATGGTTGAGGCAGGTTACCGATGGTACCCTGAATACACCGTCGAAGAGCAGTTTAGAGATTTTAACCAGAGCCAATATCTGTGCACGGTCAGGATATATCCATCATATCCCGGAGCCACGGAACCACTCCACCGTTCTTATGGACTCGGGATCACTATTGGGATGTCCGTTCAAGATGCAGCCTACTCGATGATGACCATTATGCGAGCTAGAACTGCCTTGTTGAGCAACACTGAATTTCGCTACATGCCAGCATCCCTCCCTGGGGCGCATGGTTACCTTCAGGGCATGTACAGTGATGCATCCCATGAGGACTCACTCCTTTGCACCACTACTGAGATGTTAGAAGATAAGGACCGTGAAAACCGGGCCTTGCGTATGGAGCTCTTTAATGCTCGTGCTGATCATTGGGCCACCTTGACGAGGTTTGCACCTGCTGTGCAAGCCGGATACATGGACACGAGAGACTTGTACCCTGTGCGGGCTAGTCTGCCAGACTTCATGGAATGGCGTGAGGTGGGAGGCATCACCCCTCCTCGTGGGCCTCTTCTACCGCCATCTGTTGGACCAAGGCCGCACCCAAGTCCCTATGGTCCACAAGAACCGCAGGACCGTCTGTTCCCAGATGACCATGTTCCGCTTCCAGGTCTGGGTGGTGACTTCTATGAGGACTTCTACGGAGCCGTCTGAACTAGTAGTAGTCTCGCTAGTATTGTAATAGTTGTATGTCCACCGTCCTGCGTGATTGTGGAATATAACTTAGTGTGTATCAATTCCGGAGGTGTAGAAAAATAATGTATAGGAGCTTGGAATGCCTCCGATGAGATGTAACGTCTTTCGTCTTAGTTGTACTTCAGCTTGAGCTTGTACTAAACTATGTATGATGTGTATGACCGTTGGTATATATATGGCAGTTTCTATATTACCATGTCATACGGATGATCATCTCTGCATTCCTTGTTATCCATTACATTCCGCACTTCCTTGGCCAGATTTTGCCATCCTGGTTTAAATCATTGTTTTGTTTTCCTAGGATGGTCAACACCCGCAGCAACCCTGCTGCTTCGGAGCAGGGAGAAGCTAGTGCACCTAGAGAGGAAAGTCTGCCTCAACCACCTTCTCTGGCCGAAGTGATGCTGGAGGCAGAGCGCAACAGGCGCGACACCAATCGCTTGCTAGAGCGGATTGAGCAGAACACTGCACGCCAGCAGAGGATCAATTCGGTGTCCATCAATGACTTTGTCAAGCTGTACCCGCCAAAGTTCAATCATTCCATCGAACCTCTCGATGCGGATGACTGGCTCCGCAGCATCGCCCGCAAGCTACGTTCCGCCAACGTGGCTGAAGATGATAAAGTCACCTTTGCTGCCTATCACCTTGAAGGTCCTGCCAGCCTTTGGTGGGAGAATTATGAAGCTATGCGCCCGGTCGGCCAACTCACTACTTGGGCTGATTTCAGTGCCGCTTTTCGTGAGCATCATATCCCGGAAGGCCTCATGGATCGCAAGAGGGAGGAGTTTTGTAACTTCACCCAGGGGAAGCTGACTGTGGATGCATACAGTCGCGAGTTTGGGAAGCTTGCACGCTATGCTCCCGAAGAGGTATCCACCGATGCCAAGAAGCAGGCAAGGTTCCGCAAGGGACTTAGCCCTGAGCTCCGACGTGACCTTCGTCTGCATGAATGCATTTCTTTCCCAAAGCTAGTCAATAAGGCCATCAGTGCCGAGACATGGCAGAATGATTTTGAAGCTTCACGCAAGCACTCCCGTGACTATGGATCTTCATCCGGCTCTGGATCTCAGAAGCGCCGGGTCTGGATTCCAAATTCTGCTATGCCACCCAGGTATACCCCGAGGCCATCCTTTGAGGCGCCTCGTCCCAATCAACAGTATGTGCCGCCCAAGACTTTTGGTGGCCCCAGTGCCAATACTGCTCCACGCCCCAATATGATAACTTGCTTCAAGTGTGGTGAGCCGGGCCACTACATCCGTGAGTGTCCCCAGAACAACCCCAACCAGTTCGGAAAGTCTGTTGGACGTGGTAAGTCAACAGCGAAGGTGCTTGTCGCCAAGCCAGCCACCACTGCTCGTGGCCATGTCAACTACGTTTCAGCTGAAGAGACTCAAGAGGACCCCAACGTCGTTCTCGGTACGCTCCTTGTTAATTGCCACCCGGCAACTGTTCTCTTTGATACTGGAGCATCTCATTCATTTATTTCTGAGAGCTATGCTCGATTGCACAACACTACCTTTAGTGACATGCCCACCTCCATGGAAATTCAAACTCCTGGTTCTAGATGGCAAACCTCTAGGATCAGCCATGGCAATGAAATTATTGTCGACAGATTGGTTTTTCTCGCGTCACTAATAGCTCTCAAGTCTTCGAACATAAACATCATCTTGGGAATGGACTGGATGTCATCTCATTACGCCAAGATTGATTGCTCAACTAGAACTGTCCAACTTACCCATCCATCGGGCAAGACAGTCAATGTTTTGACCCGAGTATCGGAGCGTCAGCTCTACTCTCTAAATGCCAATCCCCTTCCAGACCTCGAAGATATTCCGGTAGTCCGTGACTTCCCGGATGTCTTTCCAGAGGAACTGCCAGGTGTTCCACCTGACAGAGATGTCGAGTTCATGATAGACCTTGTTCCAGGAACCGTCCCAATCTCTAGGAGACCTTATAAGATGGCACCCCTAGAACTAGCTGAGCTTAAGAAACAACTCGATGAGTCCTTGCAAAAAGGTTTCATCCGTCCTAGTTCATCTCCATGGGCTTGCCCCGTCCTCTTCGTCAAGAAGAAGGATGGAACGGATCGGATGGTTGTGGATTATCGACCTGTCAATTTGGTCACTATCAAGAACAAGTATCCGCTCCCCAGGATCAACGACCTGTATGACCAGCTCGCTGGATCCTCAGTCTTTTCCAAGATGGATTTGAGGTTGGGCTACCATCAAATCAAAATCAAGAACGGGGACATTCCCAAAACGGCTTTCGTTACTCGCTACGGCCAATACGAGTACACCGTCATGTCCTTCGGGTTAACCAATGCTCCAGCCACCTTCTCTCGGTTAATGAACTCGATCTTCATGGAGTACTTGGATAAATTCGTCGTGGTATACCTCGATGATATACTCATCTACTCCAAGAATGAGGAAGAACATGCGGAACATCTAAGGTTAGTATTGATGAAACTTCGAGAGCATCGCCTTTATGCCAAATTCTCCAAGTGCGAATTCTGGTTGCCAGAAGTGACCTACCTGGGCCATGTAATCTCTGGTAAGGGCATTGCTGTTAATCCCGAGCGAGTTCAAGTTGTCCTTGACTGGACTCCACCTGAAACGGTTAAGCAAGTTCGGAGTTTTCTTGGTTTAGCTAGCTATTGCCGCCGCTTCGTCGAGAATTTCTCCAAGGTTGCTAAGCCTCTAACTGAACTCCTCAAGAAAGATAAAAAGTTCGAGTGGACCCCACAGTGCGAGTTCAGCCTTCAGGAACTGAAAAGACGCCTGACATCTGCTCCCGTACTGGTACCACCAGATTTCTCTAAGGACTTTGCTATCTATTGCGACGCCTCGCGACAAGGACTAGGTTGCATACTCATGCAAGATCGTCATGTGATTGCCTACGCATCTCGACAGTTGCGTCCACATGAGGATAATTATCCCACTCATGATCTAGAGCTTGCAGCAGTAGTCCATGCACTCAAAACCTGGCGACATTACCTTCTGGGTAATCGTTGCAAAATTTACACTGATCACCAAAGTTTGAAATATATCTTCACCCAACCGGATTTGAATCTCAGGCAAAGACGTTGGGTCGAGTTGATCTCAGATTACGACTTAGGAATAACCTACACCCCAGGCAAAGCCAATGTCATGGCTGATGCACTAAGTCGTAAATCTTATTGTAACAACCTGATGTTACAACAAGGTCAACCACTTCTCCACGAGGAATTTCGTAAGCTTAACCTTCACACTGTTCCTCGAGGATTTCTTTCCACCCTGGTGGCGAAACCTAACCTTACGGATCAAATCATAGCTGCCCAGAAGCGCGATAAGGGCATATCTCGGATTAAGGAAAACATCGCTAGCGGAGTTGCTAAATGTTTTTCCATAGATGAACGAGGTGTTGTCCTCTTCGAGAACCGCTTGGTGGTTCCCAAGAAACAACATTTACGACAATTGATCCTTAAGGAAGCTCATGAATCCCCTCTCACCATTCATCCCGGTAGTACTAAAATGTATCAAGACCTACGCCAGAGGTTTTGGTGGACTAGGATGAAGAGAGAAATCGCTCAATACATTGCTAGTTGCGACGTCTGTCGTCGTGTCAAAGCAGAGCATCAACGGGCCGCTGGCACCCTTCAACCATTGGAGATTCCTGAATGGAAATGGGATAAAATCGGTATGGATTTCATTACCGGGTTTCCCAGAACCAAAAGAGGGAATAATGCTATCTTCGTTGTTGTCGATCGTCTCTCCAAAGTAGCCCACTTCTTACCTGTTCGCGAGAGTATAACCGCTAGCCAGCTAGCTGATTTGTACATCTCTCGAATAGTATCTCTCCATGGTGTTCCATTGGAAATTAATTCAGACCATGGAAGTCTTTTCACCTCTCGATTTTGGGAAAGTTTCCAAAATGCTTTGGGAACTCGACTCTCCTTTAGCACCGCCTTCCATCCTCAATCAAGTGGTCAAGTAGAACGAGTCAATCAAATTCTGGAGGATATGCTCCGAGCTTCTGTCATCTCTTTCGGTATGAATTGGGAGAAGTGCCTTCCATTCGTCGAGTTCGCTTATAACAACAGTTATCAAGCTAGCTTGGGTAAAGCTCCTTTCGAAGTTCTTTATGGACGAAAATGTCGAACGCCTCTTAACTGGTCAGAAACCGGCGAGAGACAACTCTTCGACCCGGACATGATCCGGGATGCAGAAGAGCAGGTTCGTATTATTCGTGAGAAGTTGAAAACCGCCCAGTCTCGACAAAAGAGTCAGTATGACCGCAAGCATAAGCCCATGGCTTATGAAGTCGGCGAGATGGCTTACCTTCGGGTTACACCTTTAAAGGGAACCCATCGATTCGGTATCAAAGGTAAATTGGCTCCTCGTTACATTGGACCTTTTCGCATTCTTGCCAAACGAGGGGAAGTTGCCTACCAACTGGAACTACCTCCGCATCTCTCCAGAGTCCATGATGTCTTCCACGTCTCTCAACTCAGGCGTTGCTTCGCGGATCCTATCCGTGGAGTGGACCACGAAACGCTTGATCTCCAAGATAACCTCACCTATCGGGAATACCCCGTTCGTATCCTTGATCAAGCCGAGCGTACCACTCGACGCCACAACATCAAGTTTCTCAAGGTCCAATGGTCACACCATTCCGAGCAAGAAGCTACATGGGAAAGGGAGGATCGTCTTCGACTTGAGTATCCCACCTTTTTTCCGACAGATCCTAAATCTCGGGACGAGATTCTTTTGAGTGGGGGTGAGTTGTCACATCCCACCTAGTTCATGCATTAGAGTGTGCATCATGTTTACTTTTGACAGAAAATTGAAATGGGGAAGCCAGAACCCCCAGCACCCCTCCTGAAATCAACTAGGGTTTACTAAAAATATTTTCAATGAACCTGAAATGCCCTTCTAAAAAGTTCACCCTCTTTGTCTTGGGTTGAAACCTCTGGCAAAAATGGTGCATATTTTTCTAGGTCAACAGAAGGTCATTGAATTAATGCATTAGTATTTGAATTTGGGCATTTAAAATTTATAAAATATTTCAAATGCTCAAATATCTACAAACTAAAATGTTCCTGGCTGGAAATATTCTAACTAAGGACCAGGTGCAGTTTGGTGATTTTAGGAGTTGTTTTAGTATTTTTAATAAGTCTACAAAGTCACAGAAAAATAGAAAAAGGAAACAAAAATGGGAAACTTACCTGCACTTACCTCCCTGGCCTGGCCCAGTGGCCAACAGGCCGGCCCAGCCGACTGGCCAACGCCAGTTGTCGTCTCCACCGCGCCAGGAGGACGCCGGGCGCGTGGTCGCCGCACGCCGCGCGCATGAGCTCCACGGCAGCTGCATGCCTGCCCCTCCCCTCCTCGCTCTGGCCTTCGGACGACGCCACGCGCCGCCCCGACCCCCTCGCCCTCTCTCTCACCCTCCCTCCTCCCTGGATGTCGCCCTCTCCCGCGAACGCCGAGCGCCACCGTCGCCACTGCTCGCCGTAGCTGTAGCCATCGCCTCCCCCTCGATCTCTCTCTGCGCCCGAGAGCTCCGCCACGAACCCCTCGTCCTCTGCGTCAAGCCACAAGACGCCGGACGCCCCGTGGAGTCGCCCCCGTCGTCTTCCTCGTCGCCGGCCGCCGCAGATCGTCCCCGCCCGCACGTCGCCGTCCGGCTGTCCCCGAGCTCGTCGTCGACGCCAACGAGCCCGTTGTGAGCCTCTGCTTCGATTCCCCCTCCTCCCCTGCCTTCCCGTGCCCCGCAGCGCTGCGCCCGCTCAAGGCCGACTCTGGCCGCCGCCCTGAGCTTCGCTCCGGCGAGCTCCAGCGCCCCCGCAGCCTTCCACCTGCCCTGCTGGATGCGGACGACGACGGGCTATGCCCCGGTGGTCTCCGCGCGTCCATTCGCCGCCTGTAGTGCAACTCCGGTGAAGAACCGCCGCGGCTCGAGGTCGTCGCCGGCGAAACTCCGGCGAGGCCGACGTGGCGTCATTAGCGCCTAATCCCGCAACCTAAACCCCCCCCCCTAAGCCACTGACCGTGGGCCCCAGGGCCAAGTCAAACCCCGGTCAGCACGGGTTTGACCGGGTTTAGCCTCTGTGTCACTGACGTGTGGCCCCCACACGTTAGGTTGACTAGTCAGCGCTGTTGACTTGCTGACGCAAGCATGATGCAGTGCTGACGCAATTATTTATTTTCTGGATTTATTTTTAAACAGGAAATTCCAGAAAATGATTTAAACTTCTAAAATTCATATCAATTCAACCGTAGCTCAGTTTGAAATAAGTTATATATGAAAAATCATCAGAAAAATGCAAGCTATCCATCTGTACCAGTTTCATGCATGAAAAACCAAGTTAAACCCACTGTTTAGGCACTACAAGATGATACACTAATATGATCTTAATAAATGAGTTTCCATTTGAATCTTTGGTTCAAATGGGTTCATTCCCTTCTGGTTTAACTTGCACTAGGTCAGGACACATTCATATTGCCATGTCATAGCATGCATCATGTTGTTGCATATCGCCATGTATTGATTGTGTTCCGATGTGTTCATCGTGGTAGGTTCTGCCTCCGAGGATATCTCCGAGTATCCAACTGAAGGGCAGTATCCCACGACCACTCCATCAGGCAAGCAACCCATTGATCATTCCGATAAAAACCCATGTTCTTGCTTCTGCCCTTGTTTACTGCATTAAGACAACGCGTTTCAAACTGCTGTGTGTTGCGGTAGTTGAACCCACTTCCTTTGCATGACCTGTCATTGCCACAGTAACTAGTTGAAACCCACTAGCATGTGTAGGAGTTGATTGAGCCAATACATGTGTGTGTGTTCCTACCATGCTATGCTTGCTATGCTTAGAGTTGTGTCAGGTCTGGCTCATCGGGATGATGAACTGGAGTGAAAGGTTGTGTCAGTGACAAGAGTGAGGTGTTGAATACGATTTGGTAAAGGAATCGATGAGAGGCCATGTAGGAGTACATGGTGGGTTGTTTCATTGAGGCCGTCCTTAAGAACTGAGATCTGTGTTTGTGATCCATGATACAGTTACTACCACACATTGGGCCCTGAAATATGACCCCGCTCGACTTCTTATCCACCCTTGTTCTCTGTCCAGGAGTTGCAAGTAGTTTCTGGTGTTTGTAGTATGCTGGGGGCCGCACGCGGCGCTGACCATCGGGGTGGGCTGTGTTGCGGTAGGTACGTGGCCGGGTCAACCGGGCGCCCGTTTGGTGTCTCGGAACCCTGTTCACATCGTTCGGGGCCGTTAGTGGAAACCTCGGCCGGACTCCCTGCGGATGGAACCCGAATAGGCGATAAACCTGGACTAGAGACTTGAGTGTTTAGGTAGGTCGTGGTCTACACCCACGTCGGCTTTCGCTTGAAGTCTGTCGAGCACATGTCGTGTGCAGACGCTAAGTGGTGGAAACATGTGTGAAGAAGTACACCCCTGCAGGGTTATAAATGATCTATTCGAATAGCCGTGTCCGCGGTAATGGACTTCTGGGTTGCCTATATCAGTTCATAGACAAGTTAAATGGATACTACTAAAACTCTCAAGATAAGTGTGAGTACCGCGGATGGCCCTCTCGCAGGATGGCGAGAGAGGATCCACGGTGGAGTATTGTGTTGGTGTTAGTGGACTCGTGTGCGACAAATGATTTACAAGTGGTGTCTATCGTAGGATAGCTTAGCCAAGAGTCAAAGCTGGCTTGCTGCAATAACCCCATTACCTTCTTGAGAATGTGCATGTATAGTAGGTTCCTGTTGTAAGACTTGCTGAGTACCTCCGTACTCATGTTGCTTTAATCATGTTTTTCAGACGACTGCACAAACCCCTCTGATGGGTTCTATGTAGACCTCGACATTGACGAGTGACTTATCACCCAGGTGGTGATCCAAGACTTGTGAAGGGTCGTTGTAGATAGACAGGCTTCGTCAAGCCTTCTTTCTTTCTAGTGTCTGTACTCAGACTACTTTGCTTCCGCATGTGCTTGTATGTTTGTATGACTTGAGTGTTGGGTCATGTGACCCTATCTGTATGGATGATATGTATGGCTCCTCGGAGCCTTCTAAATAAAGTACTTGAGTCGTAGAGTACTGTTGTGATGCCATATTGTATTTACTCATATCGGGCATATTGTGTGTATGATTGAAATGCTTGGTATGAGTGGGATCCGACTATCTAGTTGTTTATCCTTGGCAGCCTTTCATATGGGGAAATGTAAGACTTGTGCTTCTGAGCGATAGTAGTCCGCTACAGCCCGGTTCACCGGAGTCCTGCTAGCCCAGCACTACTGCTTGGACACTTGACTGGCCGGCATGTGTTTCACGTCGTTCCTATGTCTGTCCCTTCGGGGAAATGTCACGCGCTGTTATTCGGAGTCCTGCCTAGCCTGCTACAGCCCGGGTTACCGGAGTCCTGTTAGCCCAGTGCTACAGCCCGAATAGATACGTTGATGACCGACATGTTCGATGTGATTCATGTATGCCTGTCCTCATAGGCTAGCGCCGCTTTGGGTTCACGACTAGCCATGTCGGCCCGGGTTCTCTGTCATATGGATGCTAGCGACACTATCATATACGTGAGCCAAAAGGCGCAAACGGTCCCGGGCCAGGTAAGGTGGCACCCGTGGGAGTACCGTGCGTGAGGCCGCAAAGTGATATGATGTGTTACACGCTGGATCGATGTGGCTTAGGATCGGGGTCCTGACAGCGTCGATGATAACCAACGGAACCTTGGCTCTCTTTGCCGCTCTCTGGGCCAGGGTCCTGAGAAGGAATAAGTTTAGAGAAAAGCAAATGAGATACAAGATGGAACAACAAGAATTGAAGAAGTACAAGTACAACAAGGGTCTTACTCGTCTCCTTCTTCCTCGTGAGAGCTGAGCGCAGAGAAGTCAAAACCTGGCTCACCTCCAGCACGAGGGCGTGGAGGAGTAGGTTCCCTTGGCCGCTTGGCAGGAGAAACAGCGGCAGTCCTGGAAGACCCCGCTCCAGTTGCCGCGGCAGAGTGAGGTGCTCCCGTGGCAGCAGAACTTGCCGCGGTGGAGCGCGTCGCACGGCGCGACGGCTGTTGACCCGTCTGCCGCTCCATTACATCTCCAGCCTTGTGGAGATGCTTTCTTGGTGGAGCCGGGGGCTCTGCATGCGACGAGCTGCCCAAAGGTGGGGCGGAAGAGTTGTCAATCTCCGGCAGGCCGCCCGTGTCCTTGGCAGGCTCGCCTGACTCGGCACCATGCCCGGCAGGCTCTCCCTCGCCAGCAAGCCCCGCTCGCTCGGCGAGGCTCGCCGCCTCCGCCTCCTCCGCCGTGAACCCGAATTCGCCCGCGGCTGCAGCCGCGATCGCCTCATCCAGCCTAGTGGCGATGCGCTTCAGCTCCTCGTCGGTGGTGTCGCGAACGAGGCCCTTCTGCTCGTCGGGGCGGATCGGCACCTCCTCCGAGCTATCACAGAACGCCTGCACAACATCGTCTGCCGGCTCTTGCCACGTTGGGTCGATTCCGTGCGAGTCACACAGCGGCATCATTGCACGGATGCGGCTGAGCGAAGAGTTATTGCACAACGGAACGACACCCTGCGGCAACCTGAACCATTCGGGATGCTTAGGTTCGTGCTTGAACAGCTCCTTGAGCATCGCGTCAAGTTCCAGGGCAGTGAAGTTGAAGTTGAGGCCCGAACGCAGCCTCATGATATCCGCCGCGTTCTTGAACTCCCAAGCGGGTCTCCTCCTCTCCTGCAAGGGGGCGATGCGGCGGCGAAGGAAGTCTGCGCCGACGGCGCCTACAGTGAGCCCGGCAAGCCTGAGGCGGAGGATCCGGGCAGTGGCAATCTTCAGTCTGTCATCGTCCGGGGCCACGTTGCTCCAATCACTGCCGCGCACCACTACAGTTTGGCGCAGGGCAGTAAATGGCTGCGGGTTCTCCTCAACAATCTAGCACCAGTCCGCTCTCCACTCCTCCCACTTGCTGCGGAACTCTCCCTCCAGATAAGCGTCCTTCTTGCCGGCCTTCGAGACCCAGGCGATTCCACCGGATAAGGTCTCTCCTTTCTCAACTCGGGGCGTAAAGAAGTGGCGGAAAAGGGCTACATTGGGGTAGACTCCGACAAAGTTTTCGCAGAGATGTGCGAAAACTGCCATGGTCAGGACAACATTGGGGGTGAAGACAAGGAGGCGGAGCCCGTAGGTGTTCATGATGTCGCAGAAAAATTCAGAAAAAGGCGGGCAGAGCCCGCAGTAGAAGAACAACGCGAAGAAGGGATATCCATTAGGAGCCAGTCTCGAAGCAGCGGCTGGGAATACCTTCGTGCGCGGATGCGCTCGCGTCTCCGTCGACCAGAAAATGTAGTAGAACTCCTTCAGCTCATCCGCGGCAAGCTTGGGGGGGAAGATTGCCTGCTCCTTTCGCATCGCCGCGAGCCGCTGCGCCTCGGCCGACTTCGCCTTCTCGGCTTTCGGAGCCATGGTGGGAATGGTGAGGGAGGACGACGGCGTTGGTGGTGCAGGTGGTGATGGGGGCGGAGCGCTGCTCTCCTTCGGCTTTGGGAAGAGGGGAAGCGGCGGAGATTTTCGAGGAAGGAACAACAATGGGCAGATGGGCGAACTGCCCCTGTTTCCCCTGCTTATAAGGAGGGAGGGGGCGGACATTCCGCATTTCCGAATAAAGAACCGCCCACGACCTCTCCCACGACGCCGCAATTGACGCGTGCTGTTCGGGGAGGGCGCGATGGATGCGGAGTCAGGTACGGCGTGACCCAGGCCGCATGTGCCCGTGCCCTGTTTTGGGCCTGGCCCAACAGCGCTCGGCACCGTGTATGGCCCAGGCACGGGGGCTCCTATCGGTGTACTAGAGTAGGGGTACCCTAGTATCCCGAACTTGTGCACGGGCAGTTGCAGCGCCCTGCGGCAAGGCTTGCCAGGTGACCGCCAAGGACCTCCGTAGTTCCTCCGGAGCCATTCAAGAACAAAGTATTCAAGCCAAGGAGACAAGGCCCCGGCAAGAGGAGCTTGCCGGGAAGGCCACTCAAGGCATAAAGGCCCCGGCAAGAGGAGCTTGCCGGGAAGGCCACTCAAGGCATGAGGCCCCGGCAAGAGGAGCTTGCCGGGAAGGCCACTCAAGACATAAAGACCCCGGAAAGAGGAGCTTGCCGGGAAGGCCAACCACGGCATGTCAAGGAACTTGCCGCTACGCGACACGCGTCCCGGCAAGGCCCGGCGAGCGACAAGCTTCCGGACGGGACAAGACAACGACCGCGGAAAGGCGTTGCCGCGGCAAGCGACCACACTGTACCTGCGCTCCAGCACACCCACCAACGTGTCACTCTGGGACCCTTCCAGGGGTACGTGGCGGGAGACTGTGCAGCCAGGGGTACGCGGTGGCAAGCGGCACTGACAAGATTGCCATCGTGGCGAACGGTGGCGCCCCTGACGGTCCCTTCTCTGCACTGTTTGGGCGACGTAGATGGGCATTTAATGCCCTTGTCCCCTGCCGTCAGGGTTAGGTATGATACCCTGTACAAGTAGCTGTACCAACCGCAGCAACTTTACATTTTTGCCCTTGCCTATGTTGCCACCTGTCGGTGACCCCTTGAGCATATAAAAGGAGGCCCATGCGCAACGTAGAAGAGAGGAGGACGAACGGAAGCACGCTCGGTCTCGTTAGCCGCTCGAGTGTACTGTAGCACTCAGCGCTCCCGAGCGAGAACACAATACAATCCACAAAGCAGCAGTAGGGTTTTACGCATCCGTGCGGCCCGAAGCTGGGTAAAACCGCTCGTGTGCCTCGCCTCGATCTGCTCTTCGTGCGGCCTCTACCCCCCGTCGAACCGAAAAGGGGCTCCGTCCCCATAGGTGCTCGCGGAGTCAGTTTCCCCGACAACTCACAAGAAGAAGATCTGAACCAAATTCGCCTTAACGGATAGGAAGTAAGATCTCCTCTTGTGCAGTTCCACTAAGATCAAGCAATCAAGCAACGTTGTCGGTGTGACATTTTGGTTGAACTGCACAAAACACTCTTAAAACAAAAGTGTTTTGTGCAGTGCAACAAAAGGTCACAATGGCAACAGCTGAAGCAGATAACCCTGTTTACACAGAGGTGCAAAGGAAACAATTAGTGGTCAATAATGGTGGATGACACAGAAGCCAACAAACAGAAGCATATATCTTATCTAAATGGGAAAGAAAGCAAGACAGTAGCATTTCTCAAATGGTGGCATTGATTAATATTAACACAGAGATTATGTTAACAATAAAATTCGTTAAGCATGTGATTTGGTTTTAACTATGGCATTGCATCAATTTTGCAGCGGCATTATTAGAGGGTGTTTGTTTACAGGGACATTTTGGTGTAGGGAATAAAAAAACTCCGTGTCAGTCCGTGTTGGTCCTAGTTTTGTTATCAGACGCCTTTCCCTATGTGAGCGAAGCAAATCTAGTCCTGCTCAAACTATACAGCCTTGTCCCTTCCTTTCCTTTTTGAACTAGTACTTTCGCCCCTTCCTTTCCTTTTTGAACCACGTCCTAGATTTATACGATACAACTTTCCCAACTACTTTCCCCCATTCCTTTCCTCTTTGAACCATGTCCTAGATTAATGCTATACAACTTTCCCCCTTCATTTCCTCTTTGAACCACGTCCAAGATTCATGCTATATACAACTTTTCCCACTCTTTTCCTCATTGAACCGCGTCATAGATTCATGGTATACATGCAACTAGAGAAATGCATGTGGAGTAAGTAAATTATACCTTAAGGTTCTTGGGGCGTGGTTCGGCGGGCGACAGGACGGCGGCGAAGAAGAAGGGGTCGGAGGCCCTCCTGCGCGGCCGCTGGGTGGAAAGTGAACAGCTGCATCGGTAGTCCCTCGCCGGCGGCGACAGCGTTAAGCCTCCTTCCCTTACCGGCGGACGGATCCTGCCGGCTCTTTGAGCAGCAGTGAGGGGAGAGTGAGGCCAACGAAGTCTTGTTTAGATCTGGAGAGGGCGAGAGAGTGTGAAGAGAGCAACTACAAGCGTTGAGGCTCTAGCGGGAGAGGGCGAGAGAGTGTGAAGAGAGCAACTACAAGCGCTGAGGCTCCAGCGTGTATATATATACTGGAGAGAGAGTGTGAAGCATGAAAACCCTAGAAAACATTTTGACCAGTCAAAGAATCCTCCTGGCACAAATTATGCTCAAGTGTAGTTATCGAACCCGAGACCTCAAGTTTGATGAGCGAACAGGCTAACCAGCTACACAACCCTCCCGTTATGTTCAACGAGAGGGAAATAACCTTTTATACATTCCTGGATCCTTATTATAACATGCACACAAATTTTGGGCACTTGTATTCGACTTAAGTCAGAATGCCACCGTATCTCGTATACTTACTACTCCCTCCATCTAGGTGTTATAAGTCACGTTAGAAGGTGCAACGGGACCAAGGTGCGTGCGTGTGCGCATGTGTGTGTGTGTGCGTGTGTGTTTAACACCATGTGTGTGCTAGAGAGAGCGACAAATCGACCTACTCCTACAGAGAGATGTTGTGTAGTGTACGATTTTAGCCGCGAGAGTCGGTGCATCCTCTCGTTTCCGGGCGTGTCCGGTAGGGACATGCGAACAGCTGCCACGGCCGCTCCTGACCAGCCTGGCCCACCCAAAGCCCCTCCATCGCCCGCGCGCGCTTCCTGCCCGAAACGATCAGCGCCGCTCCAAAGAATCGGTGACGCATTCATGCCCGGGCAGAGCGGACGCGACCTCTTACTGGCGCAAGAGTGATGGTTGCTTTGTCCGTCCAACTTACTGCTGGGTCTATGTGATTTGACATCTCATTGGTCTTTATTATTGAGGTCGTAGGACTGCTGGATGTCCCACGCTTTCGGCCAAAGGAGGTATACCTACTAGATTACAATTTTCTCCATTCTTACAGCGGAGGCGTGCAAGAGCAGTGAAAACACGCAGGCTCAGTGATCCGCATGTGGTTCATGGTGAAATCTCTACAAAGACTTATATTTAGGAACGGAGGAAGTACTAGTATAGTACGTACTGTAATTTATCAGCGAGATAAATTTGTACAATGCTATGAAGCTTCCAGCTTCTGTTACATGAATCTTGCGTCCAAGGTTGCCCGTTGCAACATTTCATCAAATACAAAGGAGACTAACATGCATGCTATTGCATCTCAATGATTGACAGATCATAGCAAATATGTACTCCCTCCGTTCCAAAATAAGTTTCTCAACTTTGTGCAAACTTTGGTACAAAGTTGTACTACTACTAAAGTTGACACTTATTTTGGAACAGAGGCAGCTAAAGAAAAAATGATCCATGCAGTACCTAGCCCTTGAACCATGAACCCTGACCAGGCTTCAATTTGCTGGCAACGTTCGAGCTTCCTAATAAATGAAGTTTGCAACCTTTTGACCATCGGATCATTTTGTGCAGTTTCACCAAAATCGAGATGAGCATCCCTGTGGCAAAGAAATTGAACAAGCGTGATTAGAATAAGATTACTGGGACTAGTTGATGAGACATAAACTCATCACAAATACAGTACGTAGAAGCCAATAGAGGTATGTGCGGGGCAAAGAAGTAGAGAAATATCCACAGGGAGTGATGTGGGCAGCTGGAGCAGTGGTGCAAGCCGGCTGTAAAGGGAGTTGTACCTGAGGGACGTAGCTCAACCTTGAGGAGGGCGGCGGGAGGCGGCAACTGCCCACGTCACGGCAGTGAGCAAGGGACGAAGGCAACCTCACCGGCATTGTGAGAGAGAACGGCGGGGACCCCTGACCAGGACGTGCCGACAGTGGTTTTTCACCGTCGGCGACGGCCACCGCATCTACACTAAGCATCCACCCCTTCCCCAAGCGGACGTGATCCGCCGGGATGTTAGAGATGTGGCCACAGTCGTTTTGTGCGAGAGAGTGTGAAAAGAGCAACCCCAGCAAGCAACCGTGTAGGCTGGCCCGTCCTGACTATGTTATATAGTGGAGCGGTTTCCTTTTCTCTCCACATGAACCTATCATATTGCGTATGTGCCACTGAAGAAAAAAAACTTTATTTATAAATGACATGGCACCTACTACTCGTTCTCCTATAACCTTGCGCTTGGCATCTCCAAGATATTAACCTTGTGATTGGCTCTTCGCCTCTTCAGGAAGTCGAGCAATAATGGTAGTGCAGTATATATCGTTCTGGCTATATGAGACCGAATGAATTGCTGCACGTCCACCACGTGGGCGAGGGTCGAGGGGCGAGGGAGAGTGCACTCTAAAATACGTCTATATACATCAGTGTTTGGAGTATGTACTAGTAGTTCATATTGAAATCTACTAAAGGACATATATATTCCAAACAATATGATAGTATAATCTCTATAACCAAGGTAGTAGGGACGAGGAGTAAACGGAGGGAGTAGTAAATTTTTCTCCTCATCCTGCGAGCCACCACGCGCATGGGCGAGGGAGCAGGCGTATGGCATAGTAGGAAAGCTTCACCTCATCCTGCGAGCCACCACGCCCGTGGGCGGGGGAGACGGCGTACTAAGCAAGCTTCTCCTCGTTCTGCGAGTTGACGGGACACATCAAAAGTACTCAAGTGTATAGAGCCTTGCCTCTAAGGTAGGGCCCACATGGTTTTCCTCTTTTTTTAACATAACACGTCAAGTCGCAATTTGTTTGTTCACCCGTGGTAGACGATCCTCCCTCCACCAAGTGGACAACCAGTACACGTGCCAAATTACCACGTGGGCTGCCTTTTTCGTACAGAAATGAGCTCCACCGTGTACCCGCGCGGGTGTGGTTGGGAAAGAGACGGGAGTACGTGCGCCGTGCAGGCACCTCTTCTCTTCGTGCACGTCCCCCACCTACGTGGGGTGTGTGTGAGAGATACAAACCACGTTCGTGAGTGTTTTTTATTTTGGGGTGGGGGTGGGGTGGGGGTTGATTTCGTGAATTATTTGTGGGAATATGTGTCGATGACATCTCAAACAAATTTTTGCATGCAATGTGTGTGAAATGGAGGCCTATCCATATCATACATAGAGGGTCAGGCAATCCACGAGAAGAGAGGGAGGGGTCATGGCTATCGATAGAGTCGAAGAGAGGATCAAGTGGGTGGGTGCGAGATTGATGAAGAGAGCCATCGAAATTGTGTGTGTGTGTGTGTGTGTGTGTGTGTGTGTGTGTGTGTGCAAGTCAAAGATATAGGGCGACTGGCCTACCGGAATGCTAGAGGGCACATGTCAAGTTTGTGTGTGGCAGGGAGACATGACTAGAGCGCTCGATGTATCGGTGTGTGTGGGGGGTGGTGGGAGGGGTAGGCAGAGGCCTAACTATAGAGGTAGAACGACTCGTATATGTGTTGAGAAGGAGAGACCCAGCTATGTCTTGAGGGAGATCGGTCGACATCCATACATAACTGAAGGACGGGAAATATGATGGGACAGAGAGACAGAGAGGGGAGGGAGAGAGGTAGACTGCTGGATGGGTGATGGAGTTGCTTCTCGAAGATGGTGGGAGAGGCCTACTAGACAAACTGAGGGTGGAACTGCAATGTTATCAATAAGAGTGGGGATGTGTTTCTGTGTGTGCCTGTGCGTGATAGATCTGTCGGGACGCATCCATGGATGATGAAGGGGAACCATGTGTTTGGTAAGCAAACCTAACTAGATCGGTAGATCAATTGTTGTTTGTCAGAGGAAGGGAGAGACATAACTAATGAGGTAGCTCGATTGACGTGTGGGTAAAAACGAGTTATAAGGACCTAGCTAGCTATATGTATGGCGAGAGATCGGTCGGTGTACGTCCATTTGTTAGAGGCAAATAAGGCCCAGCGAGACGGATAGACAGAGAGAATGGAGCTAGGAGGTGGTGCGAGAGGCCCAACTACTAGCTAGGTAGGGGGAGGAGTGTGCGGTTGTGAGAGCGATGAAAAGAGGGGCGAGAGTTTACACGTGTGTCTGACCGTATGAGAGACACGAGGCAAGGACACATAAAGGAGGAGATTGAAGGTGTGTTTGTATGTTGTAGGCAGGCACCGCTGGAGAGGTTTATCGATCGGTGTGTGTCGGAAAGGAGTTGTGGAGACTCTGGGAGAACGACCTAAAGAAAAAAAATGAACATGCCAGGTGGATAGAATGCCGAGGAAGGTGGAGGGCGAGGAGGGCATGTGCATGCACGAGAGAAAGTTAGTGGTAGCTACAAAGGTTAGAGGATTGTGTGGGTGTAAGAGACTAACAAAGATCATAATTTGATATGAAAGCGGATTCATATATTTGAATAGGAGATCATAGTGTTTTAAACATTGCATGCATGAATATAGCGGTGATACACATGATGTGCACATGTTATACCATAATGTGATAATGCATGGCGTTTGCAACTCACAGCTAAATGCCGAACAATCTAAACCATACTATACATCAAAAAATCTCACATTTTATTTGAATTTGTGATAATGTGTGGCGTTCGCAGCTTACAACTAAATATCGAACAATCTAAACAATACTATATATCGAACATTCTCACATTTTATTTGAATTTGTGGTAACGTGTGGTGTTTGCAACTCACATCTAAATACTTGTAGGCGTACGGGGCGGGGCACCATACATAATGTGATAAACACATTATACATATGAGACATGGTTTAGATTATGACGATCTATCTAGAGCTAGAAATGTAATGTGATTTGAAATCAAAATAAAGTGGATTCAAAAAATCTAGTTGGAGTTCATATAGGAGTACACATAGTTCATATGTAACTCGAGACTAATCATGTGGTGTGCTGTGAAGATAATACACAAATGATGGTTTAACTTGACAATAATGATGATTGTAGATCTTATTAAAACAGAGAAACGAATTCAAATGCTTTGACTTCACAACAATCATTATTGTAGATCTTATTCAATTAGAGAAAAGAATCAAATTTAGTTCATATTGAAGCGGTAGTATATACGTTTGGAATGCACTAAAACGTTCATTTGAGTAGTAGGTTGCATGCATTATACACGTAGCGAAATATTTTAATTGAACATAACATGAATTCAAAGTTTTGAATGACATTTGTAGGGCGCATTGATTTGGGACAGTACACGCTAGGCTTGTCTGGAAATTTCAACCCGCGCCTTGTTAGCCCGAAATATTTAAGATATATCTTTGTCTCGTTGTGCTCCGACAACTCCCACCATCTCAACCCGCACCTTGCTATTCCGAAATTACAACGCGCGCGAAAACTCCCACCTCCTGTGAAATCCCGACACACGAAATGCCCGTGGTACCCCTGAACCGAAAGAACCGCCTCAAATCGGTGGGGGTACTTTTGTAACTTACCCCACATTTCGTACAAGCGCGTCGCTAAGCCATGGTTCCCCACTGCCATCCCATCCACCCACCCATTCGTACACCGAGGCCGCGAAAACCCGCGACGAAACCCCACACCCTGCTCCGTCCGCCACCCAGCCGGAGCCTCTTCCCCGACGATGTCGTCCACAACAACACATCGACGTCCCTCATCCACCGTACCGGATGAGGATCCGTCGTCGATCTCATCATCCCGCCGGTTCAGCCACCCCATCCGCCACCTCCGAGGAGCTGCCCCGACGTTCCCCTCGTCTTTCGCGCCACCTCCATTCCCACACCGCCGTCTTCACCTACACCACCGGAAGAGCATCATCATCACCGTTTCCATCGATGAAGCTGCGGCCTAATCGGTGCCACCGAAGAGGTTGTACACTAATCGCCACATTTTCTTCTTGATTCGATCTCACGGTGCTGCCGGCGCTCGGTCCCGAGCCGACACGGCGTGACTCCATCCACGGCGGCGTCGCCGGCCACTTCCTCCGCGGCGTTGCTCCCTCGGCGGCGACGTCCACATCAGTAGGACCTGCTGCTTCTTTAGCTCTCGGTCGCGCTGCTGCTCTGCTCTTGCTCTCGGTCCCCTGCCTGGTCGGCTCTTGCTATTGCTCTTGCTCGCGCTGCTGCTCTGCTCTTGCTCTCGGTCCCCTGCCTGGTCGGCTCTTGCTATTGCTCTTGCTCGCGCTGCAGCTCTCGCTCTTGCTCTTGCTTGCAATGCTGCTCCGATTTAGCTACACTTCAGTCGACTGAATCGAACTTTGGGTCAGTCGATTTTCAGGGGCTGGGGGGCTCGCCGGGGTGAAGGAAGAACCATCCGCAGTGGGGAGGGGGGATCGCCGAAGAGGTACCCCACTATCTATCTTAGGGTTCAGGATGGGGGCGGTGGTCGCCGGCGGTGGCGGGGCGGTGGCGTCGGGATCGCCGGAGAAAAAGCTCGGCACGGGGGGGGGGGGGGGGGGGGGCTAGAGGGATGGCCGGGGCGGAGGCGGACCGGCGGTGGGGAGTGTTTTCGGGGTGGGCGGGGTGGCGCACCGCCGGCCGCGGGCGGCGGGGTGCTGCTGTTTGGCCGGCTCAGGGGGGTGGAGGTTGAAGATGAACCGCAGGCCCTTGATTTCGTATCCAACGGCTACAAAATCGACTGACCAGATATGAAAAAGTCAGTCGCCCGACGTGGTGCCTCACCTTGCTAGTGCGTTCAGTTTCGACAGCAAAATTTAGTTCCGACAGCAAAATTCAGTTTCGACAGTTAAGTTCAGTTTCGACAGTTAAGTTCAGTTTCGACAGTTAAATTCAGTTTCAATAGTTAAGTTCAGAGATGAGCGGCTGATGTATTTTACATCTAGCACTTTGTGGTTATGTATTTTACGTCATGTATTGGAGATGCTACTAGAATTCCACTCAGGATAACGTTGTTTGTTGTCTCTCTTGTCCTGCTTCAGCCTTGGCATCGTACAACTCACCGGAGCTGCTCCAACGACGAAACCCTCCATCACAGTGGAGCAGTACCTCGGGCTCCATATCTAGACGCCTAAGATCTTCTTCCCCTCCTCCGACAGCCAAGTCAGCCGGAGCATCCTCATCGGCCAACCCAATCACGCTGAGATCGACATGGCTTCGCCAAAGAGGTTCTACACTTGTTGCATCTCTTTTTTACTCTACATGTTATATATATTGTCCACTGAGCACACAGATTTGTTCCTTTAGTGTCTCCTTGAAATAAAAAACATAGGAATTTTAATTTTCACTTGTCCTCCTTTTCAAATTCCTATTCATGAAGCACAAGACTAAGAGATAGTAGCATAATAGCATTATAACCGTACATTTTCTTGTGGTTTGACTTAATGTCACCATGCTTCTTTGCATCATGTGATCTTCCAATTGTTGTGAATCAAACACCCAGATTGGCAAAAATCCTGTGTTTTTAAATTCTCTGTTTTGCACGTGCATTCCTATCCTATTCCTGTCTATTTCCTATCTGTGCATTGTTGGAATCCTCCAATTCAAACGAGCCCTTGCAGAATTACTTCTCTTACAGATAGTTGTCAAAGAAAACCTTGCGTGGTTTGTCCCGCTCCTGCTGCGCCGTCGTCCACCCCAGCTCAGCTGCTCCAACGACAGAAGGGTCCAGCACAGCAGGGATCCGGCCTCCAGACTATCTTTCGCCGCCTCAGATCTTCTTCCCCGCTGCTGGCAGCCATGAAAACTGCACTACCATCATCAACCGAGCAGATGACCTCGAGGACTACACGGGTCCGCAAGAGAGGTCTCACTCTTTCGTGTCTGCTTATGTTATGCATCGCTTAATATTACATGCTACTTTATCGTCCTGTTCACCGATTAGACTTTGAGTCAGCTCCAAACTAATGGTCAAACTTGAGTTTTTAAATGGTTGTGGGGTACATATCGGGGCCGCTATCAATAGTATTTATCTACTATCTGGTTAATCTCCGGTGTCTACTATGAGTTTCATGTTGGGTGGGGAACAAACAGTAAAGAAGCCATTATCTGTATTTTTTAACTGAAGCCATTATCTGCCTACTATTATTGGTTTTGGGTCTATCCACAGGTTGCTACCATCACTCTGGATTTCTGCATGCACTCCTTACATAATCTCACTATGTTTTATTCCTATCCATGACAATTATTGTAAACAATGGAACTGAACATGTAGAGCAAAAGAGACGAGCCTTGCGTGGCAATAAAATTTCATGCAGACGTCGCTCCATGGTAGGCGCAAAGGCAGCCCCCCTCCACGCATTTCGGATTGTAATCGAGAGGAAGATATCTGTTCTGAGGGGGATTCAGAAGGAGAAGACAACTCCTATTTACCCCCTGAGGTCTTCGCTCTAACTTGGCATGCTGATGTTGGTTATATCATGCATATGGTGTCTGGCATTGCTTACTTTATACATCAAATATGGCATCTGCTTAGTTTAGACATCCTTTGTGTGAATGCCATATGTTTTGTTTATTCATCGTTTATGTGAATTATGCAACGCCATCTTGTTTAGCCAGGCATCATATATGTGAATTTTGCAATGCCATCCTGCTTAGCCAGTCATCTTATATGTAAATTATATTAGGCCATCCTTTTTTTTGTTACATATTACATTTTTCAAAAATGTTATTACATTTAACTGCTCTTCGTGTGCATCAGCCATTTGACACGCTGATGGCAAATTCTGGAGTGAAAACAAGGTCTTCAGAGCAGACTATGCTATCTGACGAAGCGCATATCTCGCTGGTTACGGATAGCTCCTCAGAGGAGGATTTAGAGACAGATGACCGGTCCTATTCCCCCCCCCCCCGAGGTATATGCTCTAACTTGGCAGGGTTATGTTGCTCATATCTTGCGTATGGTGTCTCGCATTGCTACGTCATTTGATTAGTTTAGACATGCTTTGTGTGAATGCCACTTGTTCAGTGTCTAATTACCATATATATGAATTATGCAGTGCCATCTTGTTGCAAGACATCATATATGTGAATTATACAATGCTATCTTGTTGCAAAGGCATTATATATGTGAATTATGCAATGCCATGCTGTTTAGCCAATCATCATGTATGTGAATTATATCATGCTATCATTTTTTTGTATTACGTGTTCCATTTGTCGACAATGTTTGTATATTCAACTACTCTTCCTGTGCATCAGCCATTTGAAGCGGTGATGGAAGTATCTGGAGTGAAAACAAGGCATTCAGAGCAAACAATGCTACCTGCTGAAGCAGACATCTTGCTGGTTACAGAGAGCTCCTCAGAGGAGGATTCAGAGACTGATGACCAGTCCTATTTTCCCCCTAAGGTCTATGCTCAAACTTGGCAGGGTTATATTACCCATGTCATGCATGTTGTCTTGCATTGCTTAGTTTTTGCATCATATATGGATTGCCATCTGCTTACTTGCTTACTATATAAATCATATATTTGAATTATATCATGCCATCATGTTTACATAGTACATACACATCATCTATCTGAATTATGGCATGGCAACCCATTTAATTAAGACATCATATAGTTATATCATGTCATCCTGTTTAGTGTTTACAGTCATCATATTTTGAATTATGGCATTCTATCCATGAATGTATGTGAATTATGGCATGCCAACCTATTTAATAAACACATCATATAGTTATGTCATGTCATCCTGTTTACATAGTCTCATATTTTGAACTATGTATTTCCATCATTTTTAGTTAGCCATCATAATGTGAAATTGTGTCATGCTATCCTGTTTAGTTAGCCATCATATATGTGAAATTGTGTCATGCTATCCTGTTTGGTTAGACAACATAAATATGAATTATTTCATGCCCTCTTTTATTCCCCACTATCCATTGCACCTGTCTATCATACAATGTCTATACTTTCAATTACTTTTCTTGTTTATCAGCCATTTGAATTGGAGAGCGTGATGGCAGTATCTAAGGGAGTAACAACACGATCTTCAGAAAAGATAGTGCTACTAGTTGATGCAGATAGAACCACGGTTGTACTTGCCCAAGGACCAGATCCACCGCACATAACCCAGACTCTCGCAGATTGTACCCCTGCCCAAGGACCAGATCCACCGCACATAACCCAGACTCTCGCAGATTGTACCCCTACCCAGTTAGAGCGCCCAAACACGAGCAGTTAATAAGGGAACTGCAGTGCCCAAAGCACGAGGACCACCACTCCGAATCCCAACTCAACGCTTAAAGGAGAAGAAGATTTGTTCTCATGTCAGGTTGTGTAGTATGGTTCATACTCCTTTGCTCTTGCATGACTGTATTTACTCATACCAACTATTTTCAAATTTGAAGGATGGAATTGAAACTCCAATGGCGCAACAGGTATGTTTTAAACATGTTTCTTTAACTGGTTTGCTGTTGTAACCTGCTCTATGTTGATTTCAGTTTTAATTGAATAAACAGTTATGTTCTCATGTCATGCACATTACAAGTGTTGTTATTGCTCTATAGTTACCCACACTTATATTCTGTCTATTCTGCTTTGTCTTGAACAAATATTATTTGAACTGTGTCTCAATCTTGATTTGGCAACAAAAACTAGAATGATATAGACCATAAAGTGACAATGGTACATAGATATATGTTTGTTTCACGCTGTTATCCTGTCCACTTTAGTACTGAACTCATTTACCAAAATGAGTTTCATATACAACATGGTAAACATGTGATGTGTCTCCTTGTTTCTCTTTTAGAATGCGGACAAAATATTGGAGAACAGTACCGCGTTATCCAATGGTAAAGGAAGTAATGCAGATAAGGTTCAAGATAGTGAGACATCCCTGTTGGTCTCCAAGAAAGCTGATAAAAACTATCTTAACGATAGTGAGGGAACCCAAAAGTCCTGTCTTGATGTAGTGTTCGAGTTACTGGCCACTACTGCTGGCACAATCTCTTCGAACTCGCTGCCTGAATCAGTTCGTCTTGTTGAGTCTCAACTTCAAGTTGAAAGACATCGATCAGATGTGCTGCGACATGAAGCTGAACGACTGAGGAAGTCCCTGCAGAATTCAGATGCATATTTTCTGGTGCAACAGTAAGCGCTGGAGGATTTAAGCGCCAAACAAGAGAAAGTTAATAAGCTTGCTAAGCATCTTGCCAGCATTATGTGTACCCAGGATATTGTTTCTTGAGATCTTCTGAAGTGGTTTCAATTCTGGATTTCTTTTGCTGCGGCGTTTATTTGCGCTGGTCGCCAACTTTGACAACCAGTGTATATGATATGCTGCTTTGTTCCCTATATTTCCATGGTGGCGAACTTTGATGCCAAGTGGATGTAATATGTGTAATAGCCGTGATAGCCTAGCGTTAGTTGCTTGCTTATTTATTTCCTTGTTGTCTTGTTTATTTGTTTGCTTGTAGTCATTGCAGTTCTTTTTTCGCGGTTAGCTAGTGGCTGCAATAACCTATTTTTTAAATCTAGGCCACAATAACCATGGGCTAATATTTACTGTAGTGACACTGGGCCTCCTACTGCCCGTAGAAACAGTGGGCCTTCTACGGGCCATAGAAACAATGGGCCTTATACGGGCCGTATAATCGATTGGCCAAACATGGGCCAAACAGACCGCATTATAGCCGTAAACGGGCTAGAGTTGGAATCGTCCGTTCATGGGCCGACCATAACGGGCCATCGTTAATAGGCCGTATTTGATGACGATATGAAATCGGCCCAACGTATTAACGGACCACAAACGGGCCGACTGTAACCACGGGCTGAATTTGGCCCACACGCAGAAAATGACAGTAACGGGCCGTAAGTAAACGAATGCTGGAAATGAGCCCAAGAATAAATGGGCTCTGAGAAGGCCGAAAGATAACATGGGCTGGAAACGGCCCAACAGAATAATGGATCGTTAATGGGTATAAAGTGATACACTGTTCATTACGGGCCAGTTTCACCACGGGCCGTTGATGGGTGTAAAGTGATACACTGTTCATTACGGGCCAGTTTCACCATGGGTCGTTAGTAGGCCAAGAGTTACATAGGGCCTCATATGGGCTGAAAGACATCATGGGCCATAGATGGGCCAGAAGTGAAAACGGGCTGGAATCACATTGGATGGCCCAGATGACGCTACTGGGCCTAATTCGGATAGGGCGTAACGGGCCTTGGGTTAGCAGGCTGTAAATGGGCTATATTCGAACAGGCCGTTAACAGGCTTTCCATGGGCCGGCCCGCCAGCTTTTGACCAAGTCAAACGGGCCGGCCTTTTCACAGGAATAGGCCTCTGTTGGGTCGTGCCACGTGTCGACGTATCATAGGCGCCTATCTGACCCACTAACGAGCTGACACGTGTTTCGTCCGGCCATAAGAATTTTACACGTGGAAATTTCCCATTGGTCGAGGCTGTTAACGGGTTATTGGATTCAAAACCCGACCTGATAGCTTAACGGCGTTCCATTACGATGGATGCCACGTGTCGGTCATCCTTGACGAAAGCACTTCTGTGACGCGCGATTTATCGTCATGGAAGTGGACACTTCCGTGATGATAATTTTGCTAATGTCATGGAACACTTCAACGACAGCACAGGTATGACTATCTTGATTCTGTCATAAATTTGTCATGGATGTACATGCATGACAAAAAAAGCGACCAACTGTGACAAACATGTATCATCACGGAAGTGTATTTTTTTGTAGTGATGCATTAACTAAGTTTTCAATGCATTTATGTGCATAATTCAAATTTGAACTGCATGCGCATGCTCCAGTGCATATAAATTGGTTGAAAAATCAAATATGTGTCCTTGGGTGCATGCTTAGGTCCCATGCAAGAAATGGGAATGAATTTCAAACACCAGGGCACCGTTGATTGCCAGCAAAACATTGAGATGCCTGGTTTTTAAATTCTAGTAAACCCAAAATTCGTCTGAAATTCATGAAACTTGGCATGATATCATGGAGCGGCATCAACATGCCGTGGTACAAATTTTGTCCCATTTGGGGCAGGTTTGGTTATATGCTTCTCATAAACCGGAGCTTCTCACAACAAGCATGATGGTTTTCGGTAGGGAAAGTCCCACCTTTTGGGACGAAACGATATCCATTGCCTCATATTGCTTTGAATTTTTTTCTCGTGTAAACATAGAAACACAGGAGTGTTGTGTGAATTTTTGTTATTTTTCACGGTTCGTTTGGACACTTTTATGCACTAACTGAGTTTTCAATGCATTTATGTGCATAATTCAAATTTGAACTACATGTACATGCTCCAGTGCATATAAATTGGTTCAAAAATCAAATATGTGTCCTTGGGTGCATGCTAAGGTCCCATGCAAGAAATGGGAATGAATTTCAAACACCAGGGCACCGTTGATTGGCGTAAAAACACTGAGATGCCTTGTTTTTAAATCCAACTAAATCCAAAACTCGTCTGAAATTCATGAAACTTGCCATGCTATCATGAAAGGGCACCCGCATGCCGTGGTACAAATTTTGTCCCATTTGGGGCAGGTTTGGGTATATGTTTCTCACAAGCCGGAGATTCTCACAACAACCATGATGGTTTTTGATAGGGAACGTCCCACCTTTGGGGATGAAGCGATATCCATAGCCTCTTATTGCTTTCAATTTTTTTTCTCGTGTCAACATAGAACAACATGAGTGTTGTGTCAATTTTTGTGAATTTTCAGGGTTCGTTTGGACACTTTTATGCATTAACTGAGTTTTCAATGCATTTATGTGCATAATTGAAATTTGAAGTACACGCGCATGCTCCAGTGACTATAAATTGGTTGAAAAATCAAATCTGTGTCGTTGGGTGCATGCTTAGGTCCCATGCAAGAAATGGGAATAAATTTTAAACACCAGGGCACCGTTGATTGCCGGCAAATCATTGAGATGCCTGGTTTTTAAATTCTATTAAATCCAAAACTCGTGTGAAATTCATGAAACTTGGCATGCTATCATGGAGCGGCATCAACATGCCGTGGTAAATTTTTTGTCCCATTTGAGGCAGGTTTGGGTATATGCTTGTCACAAACCCGAGCTTCTCACAATAAGCATGATGGTTTTCGGTAGGGAACGTCCCATCTTTGGGGACGAAACGATATCCATTGCCTCTTATTGCTTTCAATTTTTTTCTCGTGTCAACATAGAACAACAGGAGTGTTGTGTGAATTTTTGTGATTTTTCAGGGTTCGTTTGGAAATTTTTATGCATTAACTGAGTTTTCAATGCATTTATGTGCATAATTCAAATTTGAACTGCATGCGCATGCTCGAGTGCTTATAAATTGGTTGAGAAACCAAATGTGTCTCCTTGGGTGCATGCTTAGGTCCCATGCAAGAAATGGGATTGAATTTCAAACACTAGGGCACCGTTGATTGCCGGCAAAACATTGAGATCCCTGGTTTTTAAATTCTAGTAAATCCAAAACTCGTCTGAAATTCATGAAACTTGGCATGCTTTCATGGAGCGGCATCAACATGCCGTGCTACAAATTTTGTCCCATTTGGGGCAGGTTTGGGTATATGCTTCTCATAAAACGGAGCTTCTCACAACAAGCATGCTGGTTTTCGGTAGGGAACGTCCCACCTTTGGGGACGAAACGATGTGCATTGCCTCATATTGCTTTCAATTTTTTTCTCGTGTCGACATAGAACAGCAGGAGTGTTGTGTGACTTTTCGTGATTTGTCACGGTTCGTTTGGACATTTTTATGCACTAACTGAGTTTTCAATGCATTTATGTGCATAATTCAAATTTGAACTACATGCACATGCTCCGGTGCATATAAATTGGTTGAAAAATCAAATATGTGTCCTTGGGTGCATGCTTAGGTCCCATGCAAGAAATGGGAATGAATTTCAAACACCAGGGCACCGTTGATTGCCAGCAAAACATTGAGATTCCTTGTTTTTAAATCCAACTTAATCCAAAACTCGTCTGAAATTCATGAAACTAGACATGCTATCATGAAAGGGCACCCGCATGCCGTGGTACAAATTTTGTCCCATTTCGGCCAGGTTTGGGTATATGCTTCTCACAAGCCGGAGCTTCTCACAACAAGCATGATGGTTTTCGATAGGGAACATCCCACCTTTGGGGACGAAACGATATCCATTGCCTCTTATTGCTTTCAATTTCTTTCTCGTGTCAACATAGAACAACAGGAGTGTTGTGTCAATTTTTGTGATTTTTCAGGGTTCGTTTGGACACTTTTATGCATTAACTGAGTTTTCAATGCATTTATGTGCATAATTCAAATTTGAAGTACATGTGCATGCTCTAGTGACGATAAATTTGTTGAAAAATCAAATCTATTTCCTTGGGTGCATGCTTAGGTCCCATGCAAGAAATGGGAATGAATTTCAAACACCAGGGAATCGTTGATTGCCGGCAAAACATTTAGATGTCTGGTTTTTTAATTCAACTAAATCCAAAACTCATCTGAAATTCATAAAACTTGGCATGCTATCATGGAAGGGCACCCGCATGCCGTGGTACACATTTTGTCCCATTTGGGGTAGCTTTGGGTATATGCTTCTCACAAACTGGAGATTCTCACAACAAGCATGATGGTTTTTGGTAGGGAACATCCCACCTTTGGGGACGAAACGATATCCATTGCCTCTTATTGCTTTCAAGTTTTTTCTCGTGTCAACATAGAACAACAGGAGTGTTGTGTCAATTTTTGTGATTTTTGGGGGTTCGTTTGGACATTTTATGCATTAACTAAGTTTTCGATGCATTTATGTGCATAATTCAAATTTGAACTACGTGCGCATGCTCCATTGCATATAAATTGGTTGAAAAATCAAATCTGTGTCCTTGGGTGCATGCTTAGGTCCCATGCTAGAAATGGGAATAAATTTCAAACACCAGGGCACCGTTGATTGCTGGCAAAACATTGAGATGTCTTGTTTTTAAATTCAACTAAATCCAAAACTCGTCTGAAATTCATGAAACTTGGAATGCTATCATGGAAGAGCACCCGCATGCCGTGGTACAAATTTTATCCCATTTGGGGCAGGTTTCGGTATATGCTTGTCACAAACCGGAGCTTCTCACAACAAGCATGATGGTTTTCGGTAGGGAACGGCCCACCTTTGGGGACAAACGATATCCATTGCCTCTTATTGCTTTCAAATTTTTTTCTCATGTCAACATAGAACAACAGGAGAGTTGTGTCAATTTTTGTGATTTTTTGGGGTTCGTTTGGACATTTTTATGCATTAACTGAGTTTTAATGCATTTATGTGCAGAATTCAAATTTGAACTACATGCACATGCTCCAGTGACTATAAATTGACTGAAAAATCAAATCTTTGTCCTTATGTGCATGCTTAGGTCCCATTCGAGAAATGTGAATGAATTTAAAACACCAGGGCACTGTTGATTCCGGCAAAACATTTAGATGCCTGGTTTTTAAATTCTAGTAAATCCATAACTCGTCCAGTGCGCAGGTTCACCGGGAAGCGTGCGAGATGTTCAACGCAGGATTTGTGCATCTCTTCAACGCAAACGGTTCAATGAAGCAGTAAAGCGGCAGAAAATAAACCAAAAAATATACGTGATGCCACACGCCCCGTGGGTCGTGCGAGCAGGTGTGAGTTGACGGGACGCATGCGAGCAGTCCGCCATGTAGGCATACCGAGAGACGTGTGTGCAGGTGTGTGTGTATTGAAGGGGAGGCGTGCGACTAGATGTGTGAAATGATGGTTGGAATGGCAGACGTCCACCGCGCAGGCTCACCGGGAGGCGAGACAACTTTTGACCGCAGCATGCCTCGCTCCCACTAGTCCGTATTAATTGCGCGCCCGAGCTGCCGGCCATAATAGGCGGCCGCAACCCTGGTCCACAGTGGTCACCGATGTCAGGACTCCGGAGTGTATGACGATGCCGCCGAAGCGCACCATCGGAGGGAGTGGCGACGCCGGGGCTGGTGAAGCACCCGCATAACGCATCAAGCTGGCCACAGAGGTTTCCATCGCCGCCGACGAGGTCTCGCGCGGGCATCAGCACGACCTTGAATTCTTCGGCGCCGTCGTGCCCCCCTAGCTGGAGCCGGAGGTCAACAGCAACTCCGGCAACAACTGCGACTCCGACGGAAAACCGGTTAGTCACCTACATATATGTTTGTGCCTTTTTTCTTCCTGATCTTAGGAATTGATTTCGAATGTCCTACATGTTGTGCCATTTTTTCTTTCAGATTGGTATGAACACAGATGATACTCCGACCAGCGCCACCGCCGGATGTAGATCTTGGACCCGGCTGTGCGGCCAGAAGCACCCCGTGGACCCGAGGAACCAGTAGAATCTCCGGCGGACCGCATCAGCGATCTCCCGGACGGAATCCTTGGGGATATCATCTCCCTTCTCCCCACCAAGGATGGCTGCCGCACACAAGTCCTCGCATCTCGGTGGCACACTCTGTGGCGCACCGCGCCTCCTAATCTCGACTGTCGTCAGCTATCTGTCGATGACGATTCTGAACTCCCCGGAGCCATCATCTCCTCCCACGGGGGCTCCGTTCAACGCATCTGCATCCCGGCATGCTACCTGCTAGACATACCTTGCACGGTGGCCGCCTGGCCGACATCCCATCAATTCGATAAACTCCAGCAGCTTGAGTTCTACCATGACTATGTATGTAACATACCACGAACCGATGTATCTGTGCCCTCACCACCAATGTACACCACGTGGTTTTCCTCCTCTCTCCACACCGCCACCTTTGCCCGGTGCCATCTAGCAGACAATCTGGTACAAATGCTTCAACTCCCACTGCTAAAAAAACTTGCGCTTGTGGTGGTTGATCTGTCGAAGGCCGCACTGCACAGCATCATCCACTCCAGCTGCCCTACCCTGGAGCGCTTGCTGCATGTTTTTGCAATGGAAATTCATATCTGTTGTCTCAAAATAAAGTCACCCCACCTTGTAAGCATGGGAATTTGTTTTTTTGGACATGATCTCATCATCTAAGATGCCCCTTCACTTCAGAGGTTGCTCCTTGATTCTGGTATAGTACCTTAGCAAATAACTATAGTCTCTGCGCCTAAACTGGAGACCTTGGGTGCAATTCGTGATCCTTTTAGATGGTTCAAAATGGTGTTTGGCTCCACACCTATTGAGGTACTGTATATTTGATACGTCTCCAACGTATCTATAATTTTTTATTGCTCCATGCTATATTATCTACTGTTTTGGACTGTATTGGGCTTTATTTTCCACTTTTATATTATTTTTGGGACTAACCTATTAACCGGAGGCCTAGCCCAGAATTGCTGGTTTTTGCCTATTTCAGTGTTTCGAAGAAACGGAATATCAAACGGAATCCAAACAGAAAAATCCTTTTTTGGAACGTGATTTTCTTCCCGAATATGACACAGGAGACTTGGACCCTACGCCAAGGAACGCCGGAGGCGGTCACGAGGGTAGGGGCGGGCCCCCTACCTCGTGGGCCCCTCGAAGCTCCACCGACGTACTTCTTCCTCCTATATATATCCACGTACCCCCAAACGAACAGAAAACGACCCAAAAACCTTATTCCACCGCCGCAACTTTCTGTATCCACGAGATCCCATCTTGGGGCCTGTTCCGGAGCTCCGCCGAAGAGGGACATCATCACGGAGGGCTTATACATCATCATAGCCTCTCCGATGAAGTGTGAGTAGTTCACCAACATTGGCTGGCTTTTCGGGGGTGCCATGTATCTGGCACAAGCGGTCGAGTATTCGGTCCAAACTGGACGGGCCCTGAGTATTTCTTTTGAATGGCTTTTCCGCTGACCAGATTTATAGCCTCTGAATCCGGCATTGACTGTCGTATCCTCGGTGTTGTCGCTGTTGATGCAGCGCTTTTGCTTGTTCCAACGCGACCTGCCACTGTTGTCCTTGGTGTACGAATTACCAGGGTTCTTGGTCAAGTTATTGCTACGAGCTAGCCGCTTGTCTTCTCCCGCGCAAAAGCGGGTCATGAGCGTCGTGAGTGCTGCCATGGATTTCGGCTTTTCCTGTCCAAGGTGCCGGGCAAGCCACTTGTCACGGATATTATGCTTGAAGGCTACTAGGGCCTCTGCGTCCGGACAATCGACAATTTGATTTTTCTTTGTTAGGAACCGTGTCCAGAATTGTCTGGCCGATTCCTCTGGCTGCTGAATTATGTGGCTTAGGTTATCGGCGTCTGGTGGTCGCACATAACTGCCCTGGAAATTGTCGAGGAATGCGGCTTCTAGGTCCTCCCAACAACCGATTGATTCTGCTTGCAAGCTGTTAAGCCAATGCCGAGCTGGTCCTTTAAGTTTGAGTGGGAGGTATTTGATGGCGTGTAGATCATCGCCGCGGGCCATGTGGATATGAAGGAGATAATCCTCGATCCATACCGCGGGATCTGTTGCGCCATCGATGTTCACGGGTTTGAAACCCTCAGGGATTTGATGATCCATTACTTCATCTGTGAAGCATAGTGGGTGTGCGGCGCCTCTATATTGGGCTATATCACGACGCAGCTCAAATGTGCTTTGTCTATTGTGTTCGGCCCGGCCGGATTTACTATATCTGGAGTGACGATTACCGTCACGTGCCGTGGGGCGCCCGCGCGATCCGTAGATCGATCTTGTTTGCCTTGCCTTGTCCTCCAATATATAACGTAGGTCAGGCGCATTTGCCCGTGCCTTAGTGTATTTTGAGTGGCGCCGGGGTGCGGCTTGAGTGGAGGGCCGAGAGGCCTCTCTGTCATGGCCACGAGGTGGCTGGTTGGCCATGTCATGCGCTGGTGATGTAGGTTTAGGTGCTTCCTCCTTGAATCGGGGTAGCAACCTGCGCTTTGGGTAGCTCTTGGAGGGGCGTTCGAGTTCATACTCTTCGGCCGCAAGGACTTCAGTCCATCTGTCGGCTAGCAAATCTTGATCAGCTCTAAGTTGTTGCTGCTTTTTCTTGAGGCTGCTTGCCATGGCCATAAGCCTGCGTTTAGAACACTCTTGTTCGACGGGATCCTCCGGCACGACGAATTCGTCGTCGTCGAGGCTCGCCTCGTCTTCGGAGGGAGGCATATAATTATCGTCCTCGACCTCTCTATCTGCCGCTCCCTCATGAGGGCTGGCTTCTCCATCCTCCTGTGCTGAATCTTGCTGGAGGGGGCGTTCTTCGGCGCTATCTGGAGTATTATTATCTCCTGTGTCGGAATCACCGTTTTTGCTTTGGCGGGATTTAGAGCGGCGCCGCTGACGCCGGCGCTTAGGCTGTTTCTTGGAGGGGTCATCCCCCGCTGTTCCATCGCCATCACCTTATTTTGGGGTATCCACCATGTATATGTCATACGACGAGGTGGCTTTCCAGTGCCCTATAGGTGCTGGTTCTTGATCGTCTCCTGCATCGGCGTCCATACCGTTGATGTCTTCGGAGTCGAAGTCGAGCATGTCGGTTAAATCATCGACAGTGGCTACAAAGTGGGTGGTGGGTGGGCTTTGAATTTCTTCATCGTCCGCATCCCAACCTTGCTGACCGCAGTCCGGCCAGGGTTCTCCTGATAAAGAGAGAGACTTTAGTGACTTCGGAATATCGCCAAAGGGCGAGTGCTGAAAGATGTCCGCGGCGGTGAACTCCATGATCGGCGCCCAACCGGATTCGATCGACTGGGCGCGGAGGGCTCGGAGTCCGGAGAGGATTATGGCCCCTTGGAGTCACGAGCCTTACAGGGGACAGGGCTGGTGTTCGCCTCGATCGCCGTAAAGACTGCAGCCCCCGAGGCGGTGTCCAACCACCCATCCTCGATCGGCGCAGCTGGCTCCGAATTAAGGGTCGGGGCCGACGCGGGTGCGGCCTGCATTGCATTGTTCGGCGGCAGAGCTAGATCATGCCCATCGTGAAAGTGCGGCACGCCCGGCTGCGGCTCAAATCCGTCGAGGATCAAGTCCCCGCGGATGTCAGTCGTGTAGTTTAAACTTCCAAATCTGACCTGACGGCCAGGGGCGTAGCTTTCGATCTGCTCCAGATGGCCAAGCGAATTGGCCCGCAGTGCAAAGCCGCCGAATACGAAGATCTGTCCGGGGAGAAAGGTCTCACCCTAGACTGCATCGCTGTTGATGATCGGAGGAGCCATCGGGCCTAAAAGCGACGACACAGAGGAACTCTCACTGAAAGCACCAATGTCGGTGTCAAAACCAGCGGATCTCGGGTAGGGGGTCCCGAACTGTGCGTCTAGGCGGATGGTAACAGGAGATAAGGGACACGATGTTTTACCCAGGTTCGGGCCCTCTTGATGGAGGTAAAACCCTACGTCCTGCTTGATTAATATTGATGATATGGGTAGTACAAGAGTAGATCTACCACGAGATCAAGGAGGCTAAACCCTAGAAGCTAGCCTATGGTATGATTGTTGTGTTGTCCTACGGACTAAAACCCTCCGGTTTATATAGACATCGGAGAGGGTTAGGGTTACATAGAGTCGGTTACAATGGTAGGAGATCTAAATATCCGTATCGCCAAGCTTGCCTTCCACGCCAAGGAAAGTCCCTTCCGGACACGGGACGGAGTCTTCAATCTTGTATCTTCATAGTCCAGGAGTCTGGCTGAAGGTATAGTCCGGCTATCCGAACACCCCCTAATCCAAGACTCCCTCAATGGGCTTCCTCAAAATTGCCCTAGGTCTTCGTGAGCAAGCAAGTTGGATGCACACCCACTTAGTTTCTTTTGATGAGCTTTCATATACTTATAGCTCTAGTGCATCCGTTGCATGGCAATCCCTACTCACTCACATTGATATCTATTGATCAACATCTCCATAGCCCGTTGATACGCCTAGTTGATGTGAGACTATCTTCCCCTCTTTTTGTCTTCTCCACAACCACCATTCTATTCCATATAAGTGCTATATCCATGGCTCACGCTCATGTATTGCGTGAAGATTCAAAAAGTTTTGAAAAAGTTAGAGTATGAAACAATTGCTTGGCTTGTCATCGGGGTTGTGCATGACTTAAATACTCTGTGTGGTGAAGATAGAGCATAGCCAGACTATATAATTTTATAGCGATAACTTTCTTCGGCCATGTTATTTTGAGAAGACATAATTGCTTTGTTAGTATGCTTGAAGTATTATTATTTTTATGTCAATATGAACTTTTGTCTTGAATCTTTCTAATCTGAATATTCATACCACAATTAAGAGATTTTGCATTGAAATTATGCCAAGTAGCACTCCGCATCAAAAATTCTCTTTTTATCATTTACCAACTCGAGGACGAGCAGGAATTAAGCTTGGGGATGCCTGATACGTCTCCAACGTATCTATAATTTTTTATTGCTCCATGCTATATTATCTACTGTTTTGGACTATATTGGGCTTTACTTTCCACTGTTATATTATTTTTGGGACTAACCTATTAACCGGAGGCCCAGCCCAGAATTGTTGTTTTTTTGCCTATTTTAGTGTGTCGAAGAAACGGAATACCGAACGGAGTCCAAACAGAAAAATCCTTTTTGGAACGTGATTTTCTTCCCGAATATGACACAGGAGACTTGGATCCTACGCCAAGGAACGCCGGAGGCGGTCACGAGGGTAGGGGGCGCCCCCCCAGGGCACGCCCCCCTGCCTCGTGGGCCCCTCGACGCTCCACCGATGTACTTCTTCCTCCTATATATATCCATGTACCCCCAAACAAACAGAAAAGGAGCCAAAACCACCGCCGCAACTTTTTGTATCCACGAGATCCCATCTTGGGGCCTGTTCTGGAGCTCCGCCGGAGAGGGCTGTCATCACGGAGGGCTTCTACATCATCATAGCCTCTCCGATGAAGTGTGAGTAGTTTACCTCAGACCTTCGGGTTCATAGTTAGTAGCTAGATGGCTTCTTCTCTCTTTTTGGATCTCAATACAATGTTCTCCCCCTCTCTTGTGGAGATCTATTTGATGTAATCTTCTTCTTTTTGCGGTGTGTTTGTTGAGATCGATGAATTGTGGGTTTATGATCAAGTCTATCTATGAATAATATTTGAATCTTCCCTGAATTCTTTTATGTATGATTGGTTATCTATGCAAGTCTCTTCGAATTATCCGTTTGGTTTGGCCGACTAGATTGGTAGTTCTTGCCATGGGAGAAGTGCTTAGCTTTGGGTTCGATCTTGGGGTGACCTTTCCCAGTGACAGAAGGGGCAGCAAGGCACGTATTGTATCGTTTCCATCAAGGATAACAAGATGGGGTTTATTTAATATTGCATGAATTTATCTCTCTACATCATGTCATCTTGCTTAAAGCGTTACTCTGTTTTTAACTTAATACTCTAGATGCATGCTAGATAGCGGTCGATGAGTGGAGTAATAGTAGTAGATGCAGAATCGTTTCGACCTACTTGTCACGGACGTGATGCCTATATACATGATCATGCCTAGATATTCTCATAACTATGCTCAATTTTGTCAATTGCTCAACAGTAATTTGTTCACCCACCATAGAATACTTATGCTCTCGAGAGAAGCCACTAGTGAAACCTATGGGCCCCGTGTCTATTCTCATCATATCAATCTCCATCACTTTTACTTTGCTTTGCTTTTTACTTTTACTTTTACTTTGCATCTTTATACCAAAAATACCAAAAAAATTATCTATCAGATCTCACTCTCGTAAGTGACCGTGAAGGGATTGACAACCCCTAATCGCGTTGGTTGCGTTGAGCTCTTTGTGTTGTGCAGGTACGAGGGACTTGCGCATGGCCTCCTACTGGATTGATACCATGGTTCTCAAAAACTGAGGGAAATACTTACGCTACTCTGCTGCATCATCCTTTCCTCTTCGGGGAAAACCAACGCAAGCTCAAGAGGTAGCAATATTATTCACGTAAACTTTTGTAATCTGCCTTTTTCATTTGTGCGCATAAGTTAAGTATCATCTTGGAGTACACTTTTGGTACTAATATTATGTTCTATGCTCAATGAAGAGCTTGTCCATCCTATCAGTGGTGGTGGATTCTGTCAAGACCTTACATATCAGTATGTGGTGTTTTGATCTGAACACGATTATTGGCTTGATGCAATGCTTTCCATGTCTGGAGAATTTGTATATAAAGGTGATGATTTCACGCACATTGAAAGCCCATATATAATGTACTATAATTAACCATTGAGCTATCACTCTTTCAACATAATCTTTTTAGACATTAACTGTTTTCAATCTTCATCTCTATTTAGGCACTAACACATGGAGAAAAAGGTATAACCAATCGATGGTTCAAGAAGCACCGGGATTTTCTCAGATCTCATGACATTTGTTTGAAGACAGTAACACTGGAAAGATATGCATCCAACAATGCAAACACTAGCTTTGTCACATTCTTCATGTTGAATGCCAGGGCACTATTGTCCGTGAGGATTAAGTTTTTCGACAAGAAATTTCTTACGGCTACAAGTGTTGAACAACATAAAAAGAAGTTTCAGGTGGACCTTAGGGCTTCTGATCGTGCTCGGCTTCTATTTACAACAGCTTGTCATCATGTACCAGTAGAATTTCTAGACGGGGATCTTGATTTTATAGATCAGACCGATCCATTTGATTGTGACTGCCAAAAACTTTGGTTGAGTTAGATGTCATTGTCCTGTTCAATCTGGATTTTGTGTAAACCTGATGAGCAATTAATCCTCATGCTTTTGTACTGTTTCTTAGCTGGAGTTAGATATTGTTTTCCTTTTCAACTCGGTTTTGACCCATATTTTATTTCATACTAGGCCAATGGCTTGCCATTTCTTTCATTAAGACATAAATATTATAAGCATTCACAACATAGGGAAAGAATATGACTGTTACTGTTAGTCCAATTTGTGACAAGTTTTGGTACAAACTTCTTACAAATCGGAGCTTCTCCCAAAAAGGCTCATGGTTCCGAGAGGGACCTTGTCACCTATGTGTGCGAAACGACATACGCTGTCTCTTCCCGCCTTGATTTATTTTATAGAGGCAACATGCAACTATATATAGTAGTGTCGTCCTAAAAATATGAAATTATTCACGGTTTGTTTTGCCTTTTTATACATTATTTGAGTTTCCTAGGAATTTTGGAACATACTTTCGTGTGTGCAAAGGTCATGTGTGTACTAGCCACATATGTAATTTGATGTTCAATCTGTTTATGGAATAAAGTCCTTATAAGGTATAAGTACATATGCTGTTGTTCTGTGTGTAATGACATGGCAGACGGACCCTCGTGGGGAACCCGTCGGTGATGATTTAATCAATCGCTGACAATTGTATACCACCAAGTGTTTGCCCACAACACACACGGCTTATTAGCAGCAATCGTCTGTGTTATTATGGATCTTCGCACACATTTTTGATTACAGACCTGTTTGCCGCGTATCACACACATCTTGTTATATTGAACCGTTTCTGTTCTCTTGGATCAAAGCAAACAGTTCATCCGAGTGAACCGCATGCCGTATATCTTACACACCTTCATCTGCCTGACCGTTTCTTTTGTGTTGCCTAATCACAAACAGTTCATCCGAGTGAACCGTATGCTGTATAACTCACACACCTTCATCTGGCTGCTCGTTTCTTTTGTTCCTCATCATCACAAACAGTTCATTGAACTGAACTGTATGCCCTGCATCGCACACACAACTAAAATCTGAACTGTGTTTGATGCATCCTCCATAGCAAACGTTTTGCACCTTTTTGATGGTTTTTTTACATCCCCGTTTGCGATTAGTGCATCGCACACAGTTCCGTCAAAGGGTCTCTGATCGTAGTGTCGCGTTAGCGGCATCTTGCAGTAGTACGTATGCCAACTTAAGTGAATGCCCAAAATGCAAATCATCAAGATGGAGAGATGGCGATCCTATGAAGAGGATTCCTTATAAGGTTCCGAGACATTTTCCAATTATACCAAGATTGCAGAGGTTGTTTCATGATGCTCAAACAAGAGAGGATGTACTGTGGCATTCTAGGAACCAGGAGTATAGAGATCGGAATGTAATGAGCCACCCATCTCATGGTAGTGACTGGACAAGCTTACATATGAAACACAAAGAGTTTGCTGCTGAGCTCAGAAACATTAGACTTGGCTTAGCTACAGATGGATTCAACCCATTTGCCCACTAGAGCGCCACATATAGCATGTGGCCAGTGCTTGCTATCCCTTACAACATGTCGCCAAATGTCTGCACCAGAATCAAACTACATCATGGACTTGCTCACCAGGTCCGAAAAGTCCTGGGAAGGATTTTGATTACTCATGGAGCCTCTTGTGGAGGAACTTCAAAAGCTTCTCACTCGAGACTATATAGCAGCCCACCGGACGATTTGTTTCTGCGTGCTATTATAATTTGGCGCATCCATGATAATCTGGCTTTGGGCACTATGTCAGGGCAAACAACACATGGTTACAATGCATGTGTTCGCTGTGACAAGAATCCGCTATCATACCCAATAATTAGCAAGATCTGTTACCTTGGACACCGCCTTTTCCTTGCCGAGGACAAGCCACGTCCTATAAAATACCAAAGACATGTGTTTGATGCAGCTCATGAAAACCGTGATGTGCCAAAGAGGCTCACCAGCGATGAGTTGCAGGAGGAATTACAGAAGGTCAAGCATATTAGACCAAGAAACCATCCTGATATTAGTAGCAGGAAAAGGAAGTGTGGCAGGGCATAAGAAAGATTATTGTTTACCCACAACTCCACTTTATGGGACTTGGAGTATTGGAAAGATTTGGATCTGCGGCATAATCTTGATGTGATGCACATCGAGAAAAATATATGTGACAGCATTAGCGGCACACTTCTTAATATTGAAGGCAAGACGAAAGATATCTTAAAATCTAGGATTGATTTGACACACCTGGGTATCAGATCCGATTTGTGGGTGAATGCTAATGGTGCGTCATGGGATAGGGCACCAGTTGTGTTCGTCTTGGACAAGAAAAAAAAGAATCATGCAACATCCTGTCACGTGTGAGATTCCCACATGGATTTGCTTCCAAACCTGAAAAGAGAATCAGTGCAGATGGAAACAAGGTACAAGTGTTGAAAAGTCATGATTGTCGCGTCCTACTTCAAAGGGTTTTACCTATTCTCTTTAGAGGATTGGGCTGCCCTGACTTATATAGAGCAGTTGCAGAGTTGGGACAATTCTTCAGGGAACTATGCAGTAGAAATATCAGGATAGATGTTGTGAAGAGTGATAACCCACAAGTATAGGGGATCACTTGTAGCCTTTCTATATAAGTAAGAGTGTCGAACCCAACGAGCAGCTAAAGGTAGAATTTATATTCCCTTCAAGTTCTATCGACCACCGATACAACTCTACGCACGTTTAATGTTCACTTTACCTAGAACAAGTATGAAACTAGAAGTACTTTGTAGGTGTGATAGGATAGGTTTGCAAGATAATAACGAACACGTAAATAAAAGCTAGGGGCTATTTAGATAAAGAAACAATTAAGTTAGTTTCAGTAGAGAGCTTTTTGTCACAAGAAAGTTATTTTTCCCTAGGCAACCAATAACTAGACCGGTAATCATTATTGCAATTATATATGAGGGAGATGCATAAGCTAACATACTTTCTCTACTTGGATCATATGCACTTATGGTTGGAACTCTAGCAAGCATCCGCAACTACTGAAGATCATTAAGGTAAAACCCAACCATAGCATTAAAGTATCAAGTCCTCTTTACTCCCATACGCAAACAACCTACTTACTCGGGTTTGTGCTTCTGTCACTCACGCCACCCACCATAAGCGAATCATGAACATATTCCAAAAACCTACAGCGGGGACCCCTCACGCTTGCGCGACACATAGAGAACCATACACTACTGCAGGGTGGTCCAAACGCGACACTACGATCAGAGACCCTTCGACGAAACTGTGTGCGATGCCATAATCGCAAATAGTGGTGTAAAAAACCGTCAAAAAAGGTGCAAAATGTTTGCAATGACAGATGCATCAAACATGGTTCAGCATTTAGTTGCGTGTGCGATGCAGGGCATACGGTTCAACTTAGTTAACTTTTTGGGATGAGGAGGCACAAAAGAAACGGGCAGCCAGATGAAGGCGTGTGCGATATACAGCATACGGTTCACTGGGATGAACTGTGTGTGATTAGGCAACACAATGGAAACGGTTCAACTGAACAAGATGTGTGTGATACGTGGCAAACAGGTCTGTAATGTGAAATGTGTGCGAAGACCAATAATAACACAGACGATTGCTGCTAATAAGCCATGTGAATTGCTCTATCTACAGTAGAATAACATGTGTGTGTGTGTGTGTGTGTGTGTGTGTGTGTATATATATATATAACTGAAATAAACATCCAATTACATAAGTGACTATATAGATCATTCGCACACACCTTAATAAACAATTGCATGCATTCTAAAGTAGGAGAGACGATCGTCTAGTCATCTACTTCTTGTGATGCTCCCACCACTCCTATGTGGCTCGATCCCTCGTCTGGGTCAGGAAGAAGACAGTTCCTCATGTCAACGATCCGCCTGTACATCTAGTAGCTTGTGTACGCGTCCATGGCCGCGTACTTGACATGTTGTTCATCCAGTCTCTCATGCCACACACTATGCCAGGCGTTCTTGTCCTTATTGCTCTCTTCCTTCATATTCACATAGTAGGGGTTGATGATGGCCGAGGCGAGGTCAACCAGGGAGTTAAGTTTGTTTTTGTCGCTGCCCCAGACCTTGTAGTGGCGCTGGATGTTGACAAGATTCGGGCATTTCAAGCCCGAAATCTTGAGAGCTTTTAGATCATTGGTGGTGTCCACCGCAGCGAAACTGTAGACGGAGCTGTTGATAAACCTGGAGAAATGCTCGCAAGGCGTTGTGGCCAGGTGGTAGTGGTAGACGAGGACGTCATGTCGCACGCACAACTAGGTGACGGAAACCTTTTGATCATGCCCGGCACGACCCATGGTGTACTCGAGGTCGAAGCCGACCACTTGGTACTTGTCCTCGGCAAGGAACTGCTCCATAGTTTGGATAGAGCTCTCCACCGAGACCGGATCGTTCATGTACACCACCGAGAGAGCCTTCCCCCTCACATGGGTATCCACGACGTGTTGCATGGTGAACTGCAAGCCGTTGTCGTCATCGGCCGCTGGGAGCGCCATTGGAGCCACGGGGAGCGCCATTGGAACCGTTGGATGTCCTCTATGTATGTGTCCTCGTGGGTGTGCTTATTGTGTCGTGTGAGACAAGATATGAAGGTAAATGGCCGTAGGAATAAAAGGGGGTTGGGCGGCATGGATTCTCGGCGCGTCCGCATGGCAGTTTTTGCAGCGGGTAACTACATAGTCACGCCGCGCCCGGCGCAACCGCTTGCACACGAACGTGCGTGATCGTGCGCCAGCCCAAAACACTGGCAGCACGCGTGGAGGGACGAGGGTGGAGCACCTGGAGGGACGTGAGAGCAGAGCGGGCGCGGCGGGACACGAGCAAAGCGCGCCGCGGCCGCCTGAACCGCGAGCAACCACACGCATAGAGCAGTTGAACACGCATGAAATGGTCGCCTATAAGCCGGCCGGCAGTTGTGTCGCTGCGTAGAGAGCGGCCGTGGGGTACCACCTCCGTCTAGTCTATAGTCTCCTTTATATTCCGTGCCATACTTTGGCCTCAAATTTAAGCAACAAAATGTTAATGCATGTTTTAAAAATTATATAATTGGAAACTATGTTCAAATACAAATCCAACTATATAATCTTTAGCGACATGCATTCGTATTTTATTAGTTAAATCATACTTATAAACCAGGACGGTTGTATAGTAGGTAATTAAATGGTAAACATTTTTTTATTAACCGTATGTGTACGTGGCCTTTGGTCCTCCTCTCGCACGTCTTGTCACCCCGCTGCCGCAGACGGCTTACAGCGCAAGCTTGCGCAGCGCGCGGGGGCGTTCTTTTTGCCAAACGGTGGCGCCAATGAATCGTCGGTGAGCCTGTTCCCGCGCAACCACGTAGGTTCCCGCGCAAGCTTCCCGCCCGACTCGGTGAAATCCCCCAAAATCCCAATGTTTACCGGCCTGCTATAAAAACCCTCACGGCCGGTGAGTCTTGCGTCGCATTTTCCCCTCCATCCCTGTAGCTTATCTTGTCTGCTTCTCCCACATTCGCCAATGGCACCGGTTTGTCGTCGTCGCTTAGCCACTCCGCCGTCATCAGAGGACAGCTCCAGCTGGGAGGCTACACCGCGACGGGGGCGCTGTCGCCGGCGTAGTGTAGTGCGTGTGGCATCCCTGTTGGGTGTGTGTGGAACACCCACCACATGCTCCGCCACCAGTGCCCGTAGGCAGCTGTTGCTGGCCGCCGTTGCCGCCACACCACCATCAAAATTCGAAAGCCAGGGCCATCGCCCGCTCCGCCGCCGCGGCCCGAAGGCGGGAGATGGCCGTCGTGGCCGCCACCCCACTGCCGGCCACTATGGCCATCACCCGCTCTGCCACAGCGGCCCGAAGGTGGGAGGTGGTGGTCGTGGTCGCCACCCTGTCATCGGCCGCCGTGGCCGCCAGCCCACCATCGACCGCCGGGGTCATCACCCACTCCACCATCGCCGCCCGAAGGCGGGAGGCGAAGGTGGATGCCCGCACGTGCGACAGCGACCTTGCGCGCTACACCGAGTTCCTGCGGGAGGAGGAGGAGCGCCTCGTCGAGCACGCAAAGAGCCTTACCGCCGCAGTGGCCGCGGCACACGCCGCCTCAGTGGCGAGGAATCTGGAGATCTACGAGGAGAACCACTGCTCCAAGAGGGGTCGTCTAGAACGGCAGAGGGTGTTCGAGGTGAGCATCGCTGAAGCTGCATTAGCGGCAGGCACCGCATTGCGGGTGCCCAGCTCGTCGGTAGGCTCCTCCTCCTCCGCCTCTTACTGAGTGTGCTCGGAAGAGGAGAGGCAGCCGGAAGTAGTACAAAGCCCCTCCGCAGTAGTAGTAGTATTTAGGGGCTATTTTGTTCAGTTCATCTGACTATAGATGTGGTGGAACTATACAACGTACTTAAAATTAGCTAGTATATATAGTTGAACTAGCTATTTCAGTATGTGATTGGCAACAATCGGGGAAAAGTTTGGTCCGTTCATCTATCGAGTTGAACTGTTTGTATAAATTAAGAACGACTACTTAATCTATGAATGAAATCTATGCTTAATTACTGAATTTTAGTTGCAAAGATTAGATACTGCTAGTGATTTTTAGCTTCATATTTTGACAAATCACAGTGTTACAAGGATTGACAAATCTTACCAAATTGTTTGTACGTGGTTGCACATGGGTCATCCAAAACAACCGTTTGCGTTGAAGGGATGCACAAATCCTGCGCTACTCTCACTTTGCATATGGGTGTACTATCTAAATGGTTTGCGATCAAGAGCTGCAGAAATCCTGCTCGGCACATTTTCTCTTGTCTTCCTGGGGAAGCTGTCGGTTTGCATACGGGTGTTCTAACAAAACGTTTGCGATGAGTGTTTTATATTTAAAAAGCGAATTAAACTACGGCTTGGGCGCTATTAATGGAGAGGATGCGAGCAAGGCGGGCGGCCATGGAAGTCAAAGGGCTCGCTTCCCAGTGAGCCTGCGCAGCATACAGCTCGCACGCTTCCCGGTGAGCCCGCGCAATCGAGAACAGCTTGCACGCCTCTTGGTCAACTTGTGCGCCGGACAACGCTCGCACACCTCCTGTTCAGTCAAGGTCAAGCAGCTGTCCGCACGGCACCTCCTACTGCCATTAAAACCAAGACACGTGGCATCACATGAATGGTTAACATAATTTTGGATTTACTAGAATTTAAAAACCAGGCATCTCAATGTTTTGCCGGCAATCAACGGTGTCATGGTGTTTGAAATTCATTCCCATTTCTTGCATGGGACCTAAGCATGCACCCAAGGACACATATTTGATTTTTCAGCCAATTTATATGCACTGGAGCATGTGCATATAGTTCAAATTTGAATTATGCACATAAAATGCATTGAAAACTAAGTTAATGCATAAAAATGTCCAAATGAACCCCGAAAAATCACAAAAATTCACACAACACTCTTGTTGTTCTATGTTGTCACGTGAAAAAAAATTGAAAGCAATAAGAGGCAATGGATATCGTTTCGTCCCAAAGGTGGGACGTTCCTTACCGAAAATCATCATGCTTGTTGTGAGAATCTCCGGTTTGTGAGAAGCATATACCCAAACCTGCCCCAAATGGGACAAAATTTGTACCACGACATGTTGATGCCGCTCCATGATAGCATGCCAAGTTTCATTTATTTCAAACGAGTTTTGGATTTACTAGAATTTAAAAACCAGGCATCTCAATGTTTTGCGTGCAATCAACGGTGCCCCGGTGTTTGAAATTCATTCCCATTTCTTGCATGGGACCTAAGCATGCACCCAAGGACACAGATTTGATCTTTCAACCAATTTATATGCACTAGAGCATGTGCATGTAGTTTAAATTTGAATTATGCACATAAAATGCATTGAAAACTCAGATAATGCATTAAAATGTGCAAACGAACCCCGAAAAATCACAAAAATTCACAGGACACTCTTGTTGTTCTATGTTGACATGAGATTTTTTTTTGAAAGCAATAAGAGGCAATTGATATCGTTTCGTCCCCATAGGTGGGACGTTCCCTACCGAAATCTATCATGCTTGTTGTGAGAAGATCCGGTTTGTACCACGGTTTGTTGATGCCGCTCCATGATAGCATGCCAAGTTTCATCTATTTCAGACGAGTTTTGGATTTACTAGAATTTAAAAACGAGGCATCTCAATGTTTTGCTGGCAATCAACGGTGCCCTGGTGTTTGAAATTCATTCCCATTTCTTGCATGGGACCTAAGCATGCACCCAAGGACACAGATTTGATTTTTCAACCAATTTATATGCACTAGAGCATGTGCATGTAGTTCAAATTTGAATTGTTCACCTGAAATGGCTAGAAAACCAATTTAATGTATAAAATGTTCAAACGAACCCTGAATAATTCCAATTCTTTTACGAAACACATATAGTTGCATGTTCACTCCAGATAAAAGGTCTAGCAATCCAAACATCGTCCATTGCCGCTGTGACCCCATTATGTAATTCAAATCAAGATGAAAAGTCAAGTAGATCGCACACAATTTATTATCAGCAACCGTGTGAGATGTAGTACAAAATATCTTGGAGTACCGCCGGTGTATAGTATGCCTATGGCTTACGCGAGAAGGTGCGTTGGCTACAGTCCACAGCTGGCGTCTCAAGCACACTAGCTCGCTCCCCAAATATCATTTCACTGTTCAATCGTCACCGGTGGAAGATGGGCACGTGGACCCGCGTCGTGAGGGCAACTTCGGTTGCCCACTCCGACGAGAGCGCGGCCGCAACTGCCATGTGCATGCTAACAAAGTGCATGAGCGCGGCCGCAATTTGCGACCGGGCATCAATGGCAGCCCAAACAACCGCTGTTGCTTCTCAGGTGGTGGAAGCAACATCTGCCTCGGGGATAGCAACTGGCGAGAGCGGCACAACAGTTGTCCGTTCCGTAGCTACGGCCTTAGCCCTGATGGAGGCCGCCCACGACCATGTCGAGGCCGCCCACGCCCAACTCCTGGAGGTCACCACACAAATCGAACGAAGCTTCTCCGACAACGGTTGGCAACCCACGGCCGAAGTGCTAGCAATCACCGAGAGCGTTCGAGCAGCCATCCGTTCCTCCGCCACATACCTTGCAACGACGGAGCCCGTCCAAGCCCAGATCGCATCCGCCCACGCCCAGCTCATGGTGGCCTGTTCCAAAGAGATGGCAGACGCGGATGGCGAGATGCTTGCCGAGTATGGTGCGATGGATGGCATTGAGCCCCTTCCCCAGGAGACTGTCGGGCGCGAGCTGGACATGGAGGCGGCGTCAGAGATCAGCGAGCACCAGCCGTAGTAGTACTCTTTGTTTTGTTTAATTAAGAGCGCCGGTCTCTAATTTGTTAGAGTAATTATTAGGTTAGCTAGCTCTGTTTAATTGCTGAACTTGCTCCATTAAGAAGTGTGGGTGTGCTGTAGTCTCCTTTGTGTACCCAAAATATGCAATGACATGGATGACCACTGTAACCATGGAAATCAAACCAAAACTTTTGATGTTCAAACTCATCACCCACGGGTTAAGCTATTTGAATATCGTACACAGTTCTGAATAAGGGACCGTGTCTGATGACACTTTGCGCGCCAGTTTTTTGGCTGAAACGATTCCAAGTTTTCGGCTTCCACGAAAATATCTACCTCCCCGCCCCCTCCCCCTTACCAAAAGCCACATTTCCCCTCTTTCCGCCTTTCTTTCCAAGTTAAAACCTTCACTCCTTGCTTGCAGCGCTGCCGCCTCCTCGCCGGTGACCCTCCTTCACGCTGCTCGGCCTCCTCTATCCAGGCAGGTAATCCACACTTGACCCCCATCCTCCTCCTCCTTCCACATCCCACATGCCCCGACCACCGGTGCGAGTGCGACACCTTCCACCCAAATCACCGACCCCTCCACCAAAAAAGCGCTTGTGTAAGCCATGGTGCACATAGTATAGCCAGGACCTCAAGGAGCATTTGGCAGTGGAGAAGAGAATCGCGGCCGCACACGCGGATGAGGTCGCGATGGTTGCCATTCGTGCCGACCCCCAGATCTTGAAGGAGCACCTTGCCAATTGCTAGCTATGCCGGTTAAGCATGCTCGTTTTACCCGTTGCGTGTGCTGCTCCTGCCTTTCCTTCACAAATTCTAGTGAATTGTGCTATTTAATTTCACCATGCAATTTGTTCCTCTAGTATAAGTTCTATATGTTGTGTAGTGTGGTGCTCACTTATTAACTGTTTTGTTAATTAGTTGTCGTCTTCAGTTGACTATTTGGTTCAGTTCTGCAAATGTGATGTTCAATTCTTCAGGCTGCAATTTTGTATTGTCTTCCATGTGAGAAATAAATCGAATTTATCTTTACAAAATTGTGGGTGCATTCTGTTATTGTATACCATGTGAGGAATAAATTGAATTTGGCTGTAGTCAATATATGAGAAAAAATACAATTGCTACAATTGGTTGTAGTTAACTGTTTGGTTAACTCTGTGATGTTCTATTAGGAGTATGTTATATTGTGCAATGTGGTGCTCAGTTAATGTTTGGTTCATTTGTTGTGGTGTTTAGTTAACTGCTTGGTTCAATTCTGCAATGCGATGTCCAATTGTCATGGGTAGAATTTTGTATTGTTGTGCATGTGAGGAATAAATCGAATTTGGCTGCACTTAATACATGAGAAACATATACAAGTGCTATATTTCCTAGTTCTTAATCATGCTTAGTTGGGTAAATGGGTTTTCCATGTGGCTTCAATTAATTCGATGAATCTGCAATGTGCTTATTTTTCATCAACATATTTTACTGATAGCATGCAAACCCTTACTTAACCTGATGACTAACTACCTTATATGTGTTGCAGGGAAACAATGGGAAGCACTGAGGTTTACAATCGAGGTTAGCACGTGCATGGTCCGTTGTCTAATAGCACATTATTGTGCAATTGCAGGAACCATTCTAATATTTTGGTTTTTAACAATTTGGTCTTGCACATGTAGGTCCTGCTGTCAGAGGTTTTGACCAACTATTCGACCCTTTTTGCATATGGGGAAACGAGTTGTCCATGAATATCAATCAAATCAAGAAACTCAGAAAGATTGTTAGGATAAAGAAATTAGCGACAAAAAATAACAAGATCTTTGTCTGCACAATGAAGAAGACATCAGTTCACTACACTACTGCAGGATGCTACTAACGCGGCACTACGATCAGAGACCCTTTCACGAAACTGTGTGCGATGCGTTAATCCCAAACGGGGATGTAAAAAAACCGTCAAAAAAGGTGCAAAACTTTTGCAATAGAGGATGCATCAAACACGGTTCAGATTTTAGTTGCGTGTTCGATCCACGGAATACGGTGCAGTCCAACGAACCGTTTGCGATGAGGCGAAACAAAAGAAACGGGCAGCCTGATGAAGGCGTGTGTGATGTACAGCATACGTGTCGGTGAGAACGACACCTATGGGATCACTGGAATCCCTTCTACGGTCGGCAGGTGCGGGGTTGTGAGGAGAGCAGGTCCAGGAGCCAGCACAAGGATCGCTTACCCAGGTTCGGGCCGCGAGGATGCGTAAAACCCTAGTCCTGCTTTGGTGGATGTATTGAGTGTTCTTGAGCTTCTGAACTAGCTACGGTAGCTGCGTAGTTCCAAAAAGTCGAATCCCTCTCCTGGTCGCCTCAAACCTCCTTTTATAGGCAAAAGGGGTTGCCACAGTGGCACACAGGAGGTGGAAAGGTCTACAGTGCGCGAGCTTATCACACGTATTATAGGACAAGACGCATTTAATGCGTTGCTTAGGTGTCCCTTCGCTTTATCAGGGACGGGAGCGAGGCTCGTCCCATCCGTTGCCGCCTCGCCTTGCTTCGACACGCGTCCAGGCCAGCGATGCATGCGGTGCCATGTAGGCAGGCAGGCAACTGAGGTGGCGCGGTGGTAGGGTCTTCACAAAGATCTGCATGCCACCACGCAGGTGCTTTCTGAGTTGGCGTAGAGGCCGCCCGTCGCCACGCCGGTGCCTGCCCAGCTGGTTGAGCTAGCAGCTGCTTGGGGGCGGCGGTGGAGCCTTGGCGGGTGCGGGCCTGACAGTGGCCCTGCTGGCGCCCTCGGGAAGGGCCTTGCCGGGGGCCCGGAAAGGGTCTTGCCGTGGTGTCGCAGTCGTCCCCGGCAAGGCGCTTGCCCGGGGTCTTGTGGATCTCCTCGGCTAGGATGCCGCCGAGGATCGCCGTCTTCTGGTCCTCATGTGATCTCATGTATCTATGGTCTTGACAAAGATCTGCTTGCCATCACGGAGGTGCCTCCTGAGCCCTGGTCCCAACGTAGTTGTTGACGGCGTTCGGAACCTTTGGGCTCAAGGGCGGCTCGCTCTGCTGGTGTTGGGCAAGTTGCCCCGGCAAGGCTCTTGCCGGGGCCGCAGAGGCCACCCCCGCAAGGGTCTTGCCGGGGGGAGTCCACCTTGCCCCCTTTGCTCTTTGTGTTTCTGGTCTTGGCGTTGCCTTGGGCTTCGGCTTCTCTTCGACACCCCTCCTCTGCCCTGCTTAGTGTGGCCGCGGCGCATGGCTCCGACTGCCCATGCACAAGTAAAGGGGTACAGAGGAGTGCCCCTACTTTTGTACACCGACAATACGGTTCACTCAGATGAACTATTTGTGATTAGGCAACACAAAAGAAACGGTCAGCCAGATCAAGGTGTGTGCGATGTACATCATACAGTTCACTCAGATGAACTGTTTGTGATTAGGCAACACAAAAGAAACGGCCAGCCAGATCAAGGTGTGTGCGATGTACGACATGCGGTTCACCCAGATGAACTGTTTGCGTTGAGACAAGAGAACATAAACTGTTCAATATAACAAATACCATAAATATTGCAAGGTTCAAATTCAAAGATTACAACGCCCAAATTCAAACATTGCCTGCTGCGTCATTTCTAAAAAGGGATCAGCCGCTGGCAAGTCATGTATGGGTTTGAAACAATAACTTCCAATTGCATTGCCATATGCTCTCCCAATATGAAGTTTGGCATTTTTGGAGGCACTTCCATTCCGCAGTACGAGCCCCCTCTGATAATCATAACATTGATCTTTATTAATTAAATGCATGTTCAACCTCAGTACCCTCAGCACCTTTGCTCTGGCAAGAAAGAACATGGCGAGTGTAATCTCTGGTGGGGTCCCTCGGTAGGAGTTCAAAGTAATATTTGAGAGATGGAGATCTAGGCATTCGACGTGATTGTCATTATCAACATCTTCCATCGGGCCTAATATGCACTACAAAAGAAGAGAACGTGTTAGTGCCTACATGTAGTTTTGAACACTGCTACACGCCCATTTGGTTTGCAGGATTTGTAAAATGCACCAACGTGCCATATTCGATCTGTCATGATTAACACGGGCATTAATTTGATTACAGTCTAGAAACATGTACCCTTCTTCACAAGAGGTTGGATTGGACGAAAAATTCCCTAAGAAAACTTCTACAGATGAATCCAAAGGAGAAATGCTTATGGACGATTGTAACCATATGAATGAAGCAACCAATATGGGGTGGGGGTGAACGTCCTAAAATCCTCCAAAATTCCTTCAAAAATCGTAGTACATAGTCATTGTAAACTTGGGAAAAGGTGCATGTCGGTGTCAAAACCGACGGATCTTGGGTAGGGGGTCCCGAACTGTGCGTCAAGGTCGGATGGTAACAGGAGACAAGGGACACTTTATTTTACCCAGGTTCGGGCCCTCTCGATGGAGGTAAAACCCTACTCCTGCTAGATTAATATTGACGATATAGGTAGTACAAGAGTAGATCTACCGCGAGATCAAGGAGGCTAAACCCTAGAAGCTAGCCTATGGGTATGATGATGGTTATGTTGTGTTCGTCCTACGGACTACAACCCTCCGGTTTATATAGGCACCGGATAGGGTTAGGGTTACATAGAGTCGGTTACATTGGTAGGAGATCTTGAATATCCGCACGCCTAGCTTGCCTTCCACGCCAAGGAAAGAACCTTCCGGACACGGGACGAAGTCTTCAATCTTGTATCTTCAAAGTCCTCGAGTCCGGCTGAAGGTATAGTTCGGCTATCCGAACACCCCCTAATCCAGGACTCCCTCAGTAGCCCCTGAACCAGGCTTCAATGACGACGAGTCCGGCGCGCAAATTGTCTTCAGCATTGCAAGGCGGGTTCCTCCTCCAAATTCTTCAAGAAGATAATAAACACCAAAAAATAGTGTCCAGCTCTGCAAAACAAGTTTCCACGTGTTGCCATATAGAGAATAACACAAACACAAATCAAATCTGCTGACGTATTCCACAGTGCGTCATAACACTGCGACCAAGCCTTCTGTATGGATTATTTTTTGTTGTTCCACCGCAGCACGTTCAACGAGGCGGTTTCCTTGGCACGTCTTGTCAAAGCAAAGATCGTGTGCCCCTTTTAACGGTATTCTCATTAATACGGACGTGGGTAACCCAACCGTGCCCGTGAAGCACGTCCTGCCTTAATTAAAGGCTAGTCCAAGACGGTTACGGGGAGGGCTCTTGATATTCTGCCTCTTATAAAGAGACCGAGACCTTGCTCCCCTCTTGTGTTCTCAAAACAAGCTCGCCCATAGCCTCGAGTTCCAACACCCCAGGCTTTTAGATTCTAGGCGCACCGGACCTTCGACAATGTCAGGCTCCGACCTTCAAGGCCAATGGATGCCCTCCTCCGTTACGGAGGAGGACGTATCAAGGTTGAGGGAGGCTAGGTTCCTGACCAGCGAGATCCCGCACAGGTTGCCTGTTCAAGGACAAGCGATCCCAAGCCCTCAGCCCGGTGAGAGTGTCGTATTCATCTCCCACTTCCCTCGGGGATTAGGCTTCCCAACGGATCCTTTCATAAGGGGGCTGATGTTTTATTATGGGTTGGATTTCCATGACCTAGCTCCGGAGTCCATCCTCCATATCTCCTCCTTCATTGTTGTGTGTGAAGCGTTTCTCCATATCACTCCTCACTTCGGATTATGGCTCAAGACCTTCAAGGTAGAACCGAAGATAATCGAGGGGCGTCACGTAGAGTGCGGAGGCGCTGTTATAAAAAGGAATACCGATGCTCCATGGCCCGAGGGCGCTTTTCAAGAGGAGCTCGGCTTATGGCAACAGGAGTGGTTCTACATCACCTCTCCTCGGGGCACCACTTGGGTAGCGCCTCCCGCCTTTCTCTTGGGCCCCCCACCACGTTTAACATCGTGGATCAACACAGGGTTAGATCGGGGCTTGCCCAAAGACGTTCCTCTGTTGCAGGGCCGCATAAAGGATCTCCTAAAAGGAGACCTCAACCTGGTCAAGGTGACACAAGTCATGCTGATTCGCCGGACACTGCCCGGCCAACGTCGCCCCCTCCGCTTGTGGGAGTTCAACCCAGAGGGGCCGCGAGTACTCCGAAATTTCATGGGCGTGACGCCTACAGAGATGTATAGGCTGTTCTTCGGACCACAAGGAGTGAGTCCGGATTTGACCGAGGATGCTGGTTTAAGCCGCAACCGCCCGGATACAGAAGTAGGTGACCTTGCGTCCGGACCTTCTATCCGTACAATTGACTTATTTTTTAACAGTACTTCTCCTTTTTACGCAGGAGTGGATAGCGAAGGCGAAGCTGATCCGGTGTCCGGCTCCCCTTCCCGAGACCAGGCTAGATCCTGTGCTAGTCAGGATGTTGGAGGTGGCGCCTCTGGAGGGAAATGAAGGGGCGGACAAGGAAACCGTGGCCTCTTCGAAAGGAGCCATCCCAAAGGGGGGAATCGATAACTCCTCTCCTAAGGGGAAGAAAAGGGTCGCCTCTGACGACCCGGAAGCCGTAGCTCCAAAGCGGGGGAAAGAATCTGCGGCAGAGGACCCGATGCCGGGGAGTCCCACGGCCGAACTAAATCCTCAAAAGGAGCAGCCCTCCAACGAGCCGTAAGTAGGAAGAGAGTCATTCTTTAAAGAGAAACCCTTAATTTATATCTGAGAAGTTTTAACCGAAACCTTACCTTGTAGTTCGGACCTCGACCCTTCTCAGCAGAGCTCGTCATCGGGGGATCTTCTTCCGGAGATGGTGGAGAGCGGAACGCCTCCTCCTTCATCGCCTAGCAAGGCGGGCGACACCGAAGTGTCGTCGCAGAGGACTTCTCCGAATCTGCCAGAGGCAGAAGGTGATCATGCGGTCCCCCGGGGTTCTTCGTGTCCGGCCTCCGAAGAAGGCCATGGGATGAGTCCGGCACCATCTGTTGTTCGGTCGGAGGAGCTGAAGGTTCTGCTGGGCCGAGCCTCTGTTTCAGAGGAGCATCGTGTGTTGATGCACACGGTGATTGAAAAGATTTCGTCCGCGGAAAGGGGACTGAACGAGGCCATCAAGAGTTTACTGGCGGGCCTTGAGGTACGTTTTGGATAACGAATATTAGTGTTAATTGCGCATAATAACGTGCGCCCTGTGTAGATAGTAGCCCCTGAGACTCTGTGTGCCGCAAAGATGTGCGGCGCGCAGAGGATCTTAATCCCAGGTCCTTTAAGTGGCACCTTTGTATGTAGGTGGCAGGTTGTCCGGAGTCGAGCCGGACTCGAGATTTTGCCGAAATGAAACGGCAAGTCGATGAGGCAGAAGCCGACATCGTGCTTGTTAACAAGCGGCTTGATGATGCTCAAGTTATTTAGTTTATTTGGCGATTGTTAGTAAGAGGAGCTCTATGTCAATATCTTACCGTGTGTATGCTTGATGCAGATGGTGCGGCGGCCGTAGAAGGACTTAGGGCCGAACTCGCCAAAGCAAAGGAACAAGCCAGAAAAAGCGATGCGGCGGCCGGAAGAGCCCGTGAAGAGCTAAAAGCCGAACAGGCTTCCCATTGCCGAAGCAAGGAGGAGATGACTGATATGGCCGTGAAGTGGAAAAGTGCTGCTGACCGTTGCAAACTTCTTGAAGAGGAAGGTCGAGCCCGGCAGACGGATTTAGAGAAGGCCGTCGCCGACGCCAAGGACGCCCGCTCTGGTATGAGAGCGTCAAGGGAAGAGCTGCGTCAAGCCGGACTAATTGCGGATGGAAAGCCCTTCCTGCTGCGGAGAAAATTCTGTGATACGAAGTTCGCCCCGTTGGACCGAGCGTGGAGCGTGGAGGACACCTATCTGGATTTGGCAGCTAGTGTCGCTGATGCGACCAGGTACTTTCAAGATAAAAAAGATCATGAAGTGGAAAAGCTCTTCTGGTCGCAGTTCACTAATCCAGAGCGTCCACTATCAGTGGATGATCGCCTGGCCCAATGGGCCGAGCTGAATAGGTTGTCCGGACACGCCATGAAGTATTCCATGGATCGCCTGTGTCCGAGGAGATCGAAGCCGAAAAGCTATTTCAGTTTGGTGCAGCAATTTCTTGACGTGGTGCCTCCGATGGAAGCTCTGAAGAGGTCAGCTTGCACAGAGGGCGCGCGGCTGGCTCTTGCCCGTGTGAAGACATACTGGGCAGATATGGAGCCCACCGTTGTTGCGTCCCGTGATTCGGATAAAAGCCGAATTCCTTCCGAGCACTATTTTGAGGAAGTCCTCGCGGGCGCTCGTATAATAGAGACGCAGTGTTCGAAAGATGTTGTTTTATGATAGCATATGTAATCGTAGATCAATATTTTTATAAATTGTAATGGCATAATTTAGACTTGTGCCTTCAAGTATTAATGACACCTCCTGTGCGGCCATTTTAATATATAAATTCTGAAAGATTGCAGTCGTTGGCTTCAGCCCCCACGCACATAGTGCGGGGGTGCATGCGGAGAATGCATTTTCACACTTAACCCAACGTCTTGGTCCTACAAAGGAGGTGATAGCGCCGCGGGCTAGGCGACCGGACTATAATGCTTTAACACTTTCACTTAGCCATAGGAGCTTGACAGTGGGACTCTTTAGGTAGCCCTTTAATGGCGACTGCGTTTACCCGAATTCGGGACGCATATGTGCCTGACCGGGAAGCGGCCCTTCGTCAAAACGGAGGAATTCGATAAATTCCTATAAGTCATCGAGTGGCGACCAGTCTCGCGCTACATCATGAAAGTCGGTTTTCGGCTTTCTCTACTGAGGTGCTCACCCGGCCGAACCGGGGCACAATCGCAGTAGTTCTCCTGGTGCAACCTTAGCCGACAGAACGGAACGTAAGGTGGCCGAACTCAGGAGCCGGGCAACCCAACATGTGACCAAAATCATGACTCGGAGCTGATGCATATATTGCCAAAACTCGCGACGCCGAACACTCCCTAAGGTGTTTGGTGTTTGTGGGTGCGTGTGAAACAACACCCTTGAAAAAGAAAAAAGCCCCTTGTGTCCAGGTACGAGCAAGAATTCTGGCGTGGCCACATGCCAAAACGCCAGTCTCCTCCATGGTTATAGTGAGGTAAACCAGGGGATGAGTAGCAGCAAGAGACAGTAAAAAAGGTTTACGCAGGGTCTTAATCTAAGAAGAATCCTTTGGGGCGGGTCCCTACTGCACGTCTGCGCCTGTGTCTCCGCTATGCCGTGTCCTGGACGGGCGCCGTACGACGTTCATCTGTAAAAGAGAAGAACTAAATTGAAAATGGGTCGTGCGGATCAAAAAGAATAATAAATAAAATGTAAAGTGAGAAATAGATACGGTGGAGCTTTATTGTCTCTGCGTACAACCCCTGGTGAGGCGTACCAAGCCTATAATGAAAATGGGCTTGTGCCGAACTCATTGAGTCCGGGTCCGCGGCCTTTTGTGACTTACATCGAAAAAGTCTTTTGGCTGGCGAGGCCATTTTGTTGTGCGGCTGTTTAAGCGGCCGTGCAATCCTCCGTTTGGAGGAGACGTAGTTTAGTATGCTCCCTTTAAAGAGATGATGCCTCGAGGACCGGGCATCTTTAGCGTGAGGGATGCATAATGCGGTATTGCATTAAAGCTAGCGAAAGCTCCGCGCCCCATTAGTGCTTGATAACGACTTGAAAACGGGACTATGTGGAAGATAAGCTTTTCGCGACGAAAGTTATTGGCAGAGCCAAATATGACTACAAGCCGGAGAAAACCCATACAGTGGGTGTCCGGGCCTGGTGCTACTCCTTGAAAGGAGGTTTTACTGTGACGGATTCGTGCTGGGTTTATGCCCATGCGGTGAATTGTATCCTGATATATCAGATTTAGTCCACTGCTACCGTCCATAAGGACATTGGTAAACTGGAATCCGTCTATTATTGGATTAAGTATCAGGGCAGTCTGGCCTGCGTGTTTGATATTGCGAGAATAATCTAGCTGATCAAAAATGATTGGCTTTAGTGACCAGTGGCGGGACTCCTGAGGGATAGGCTTGAATGTGCGGACCTTTATGGGTGCCTCATGCCTTGTTATGTGAAGTGAGTTCACTGTTTTGACTTCTTGCGGGAAGTTCTTTTGCTTCCCGGTGTTCTGCTTTTGGGGTTCGTCCTCTTCCTCACTTGGTGTGTCGAGCCCCTTGTGTTTGGCGTTAAGCCTTCCGGATTGTTTGAAAACCCAACAGTCTCTGTGGGTATGATTAGCAGGCTTTCCAGGAGTACTGTGTATCTGACATACCCTGTCCATGATTCTCTTTAGGCTGGACGGATCTTCCCTATTATCCTGAGGGGGTGATTTTGTTTGATTTTGCCGTGAGCCTTTGAATCCGGCATTGACTGTCGTGCTCTTCGGACTTTTTCTTTTGATTCGGCGAAGGTCTTTGTTTCGCCGTGGTTTCCCGTTTCCATCCCTGATTTCTGATGTACTTGGGTCGCTGGGGCTGCATCGTGCCAACCAGCTGTCCTCTCCTGCGCAAAAGCGGGTCATGAGGCTTGTGAGTGCGGCCATTGTTCTTGGCTTTTCCTGGCCGAGGTGTCTGGCGAGCCATTCGTCTCGGACATTGTGCCTGAAAGCCGCTAGGGCTTCGGCGTCTGGACAATCCACTATTTGATTCTTTTTAGTGAGGAATCTGTTCCAGAACTGCCGAGCTGATTCTCCGGATTGCTGAGTTATGTGACTGAGGTCGTCTGCGTCCGGGGGACGGACGTAGGTCCCTTGAAAATTTGCTCGGAAAGCGTCCTCGAGCTCTTCCCAACTTCCAATTGTGTTTTCGGGAAGGCTTTTAAGCCAGTGCCGGGATGGCCCTTTAAGCTTAAGGGGTAAATATTTTATGGCGTGGAGATCATCTCCTCTAGCCATATGTATGTGGAGGATATAATCCTCGATCCAGACTCCGGGGTCTGTTGTTCCATCGTACGCCTCTATGTTAACGGGTTTAAATCCCTCTGGGAATTCATATTCCAGGACCTCATCGGTGAAACATAGAGGGTGTGCGGCACCCCTATATTTGGGTGTGCCGGATTCTGATGGTGGATTTTTTGCATTGCTTGTGAGAGCTTGCTTTCTTGGCCCGTAAATGGACCTGGCTGGGCCATGATGCGAGTCTTTGATTGGGTCGCATGCCGCATTAAGTGCGGCGCCGTTTGCCATTTTGTAGTGGCCGAGAGGTCGTTTATTCGACCGTGTAGCCTTTTTGTTTTTCGAGTTTGGGGGCTCTAGGGCCTCCTGGTCGAATTCGGGCAGTAGATTTCTCTTCGGATAGCTTTTGGTGCGGCGGTTGTCGCCGTATTTGTCTGCGGTCTTGATTACTTTGCTCCATCTTGTTTTGAGTGCATCTTCCGCCGTCTTTAGCTTTTGCTTCTACTTCTTCAGGCTTCGTGCTGTGGCGACGAGCCTTTCTTGGAGATTCTTCTGCTCCATGATTTTATCCGGCGTGGTATCGTCCGGAGTTCTGTTATGACCGGGGGGACTGTTCGTCCTCTATGCCCGTGTTACCCTGTTCGGACGGCTGTTCTGGGATGCGTTCGTCATCTGCCGGCTCGTCTTGCTCTATGGCTGGGTCTTGATCGAGGCGGGGCTTTGCTCGGCGTTTACATCGCCGCTTTGAGTGCTTTTCTAAGGGTTTACCCTTCTTTTCGCCCCCTTCTTCCTCATTGTGAGTTTTTTCATTTGTATCCACCATGAATACGTCATTAAGTGGGGTGGAGGTCCAGTGCCCTATGGGTGCTGGTTCCAGTTCGTCTACGTCTTCGTCGTCCATACCGTCGAAGTCTTCGGAGCCGAAGTCGAGCATGTCAGTTAAATCGTCGACAGTGGCTATTAAATGGGTGGTGGGTGGGCTTTGAATTTCTTCGTCGTCCGAATCCCAACCTCGCAGGCCATAGTTCGGCCTGGGCTCTCCTGAAAAAGAGAGAGACTTGAGAGATTTCAGAATATCACCGAAAGGCGAATACTGAAAGATGTCCGCGGCGGTGAACTCCATTACCGGCGCCCAATCTGATTCGATTGGCAGGGGCACGGGAGGTTCGGAGTTCAGAGAAGAGTCCGGCTCCTTGGAGTCATGTGCCATGCGGAGTGCGGGGCTTGCGTTTGGCTCAATGGCTTTTAAGATCGCAGCCCCCGAGGTGACATCCAACCGTTCATCCTCAAAGAACGCAGCGGGCTCCGAATCGAGGATCGGGGCCCGAGCGTATGCGGCCTCCAGGACACTGTTCAGAGGCAGAGCTATATCATGCCCCTCGAGATAGTGCGGCGCGCTTGGCTGTGGCTTGAATCCGTCGAAGATCAGATCTCCGAGGATATTTGCCGTGTAGTTTAAGCTTCCCCACCTGGCTTGATGTCCAGGGGCGTGGCTTTCGATCTGCTCCAGATGGCCAAGCGAGTTGGCCCGCAGAGCGAAGCCGCCGAAGACAAAGATCTGTCCGGGGAGAAAAGTCTCACCCTAGACCTCGTCGTTGTTGATGATCAAAGGAGCCATCGGGCCTAAAGGCGACGACACAGAGGAACTCTCAATGAAAGCACCAATGTCGGTGTCAAAACCGGCGGATCTCGGGTAGGGGGTCCCGAACTGTGCATCAAGGTCGGAACAGGAGACAAGGGACACTTTATTTTACCCTGGTTCAGGCCCTCTCGATGGAGGTAAAACCCTACTCCTACTAGATTAATATTGACGATATGGGTAGTACAAGAGTAGATCTACCGCGAGATCAAGGAGGCTAAACCCTAGAAGCTAGCCTATGGGTATGATGATGGTTATGTTGTGTTCGTCCTACGGACTACAACCCTTCGGTTTATATAGGCACCGGATAGGGTTAGGGTTACACAGAGTCGGTTACATTGGTAGGAGATCTTGAATATCTGCACGCCTAGCTTGCCTTCCACGCTAAGGAAAGAACCTTCCGGACACGGGATGAAGTCTTCAATCTTGTATCTTCATAGTCCTGGAGTCCGGCTGAAGGTATAGTTCGGCTATCCGAACACCCCCTAATCCAGGACTCCCTCAGTGCAAAAAATTGAAATCCCTTATGGTTAACATTTAACAGGAAAGGAACATCACCTCGATATATAGCTTCTTCAGGCACGGAAAGCATCTTAGGCAACTGAAACCTTGGTCCAGGTTGGGGACGACAGATTCTAGTGCCAAGACCTTCACTCTGCCCAGAGTCTGGGTGAAGCTTCGCTGGATGACAGACGAACATACATCTTCAAAACTAGAAATAACGTTAATATCAAGGAGAGGTATATAAGGCGACTGTTGTACCTGAAAGTTGTAGTATTTGACAGACGAGTAGCCCACCACTTTCAATTTCGGCGCAGAAATGACATTGATTCTTGTTGGACCTTGTTGATCAACTACAAGTAATCTCTCAAGTGAAGGTGTGTCCTGGATGACCATATTGTGGTCCACCTTTTGTGATCTCTCGTTGCAGCACCAACAACACACATAAATAGTGCAGAGAGTCCTGGAGGTGATGTGCAAGGTACTTGACCAATTCATCGCCTGAAGACGAAGGAACTCGAGTGCAGTACAGCCGCGGAGCAGGCGCTCCATGTCATCCTTTGGAATGCGGACGACGATGAGCTCGAGGTGCTTCAGTCGTGGTAGAAAAAGAGCGGGCGCGTCATTAAGGGGGGAAATGGCAGTTCATGAACTTGGCGAGGCGCGGCGTGGGCGCGAAGTGGAGCACGAACGTTGGCAGCAAGCTCATATGCCCATCATTATAACTTAGCTTCTCGAGATGATCTATGGTGCGGGACCGGAACCACTCGTCAAGCTTGCCTCACTCCCTGCCATTGGAACAGAACTTGCCCATGATAAGGCCTTTGATTGGGCCATGGTGACTGCCGAGGATCTAGGAGAACGCATCCAAGCTTTGGCGATAGCCATGGCAGAGCTTGTGGGTGTGGAGGAGGTCGATAGGGGTGCGGAGCCATAGGGTGCGCCACCGCCAGGAAACAACGGTTGTCCTCGCCCGATTTCTGATTGGGAGGAGGGATATGATGACTATCAACATATCATCGGGGAGGTTGTTAATGAAGTCTAGGCCTGCTGGAGTCGCTTGCGGTTCTTTCTCGACCCGCCTCCGCTTGTTGGCAGCCTTGTTCTCCACCTCGTCGGCGAGGACGGGAACCTCTATCTCCATATTCACGCCGTGCTCTGGTGCTTCAGCAGCCCCGGCGGCGCCACTCCCTCCGATGGGGCGCTTCGACGGCATCCTCGTACACTGACAGCTTTGAGGACTCAGAACGGCTTCAAGGATGCGGGCGGAGAGAGAGGAATTGTGTGTGCGGCGAGGATGGGGGGGTGCGGCCGCTCGGCAGCGCCATTAATGTAGACCAGTGGGAGTGAGGCGGGCGGCGGTCCAAGGTTGTCTTGCTTCCCGGTGAGAACGACTGCTTAATCTCTAGTATGAATGAAATCTATGCTGAATTACTGAATTTCAGTTGCAAAAAATAGGTAGTGATATTGATTTTTAGCTGCATATTTTGAAAAACTGCAGTGTTTCTTGGCTTAGCGCCGAAGTCTGGCTTTAATTTTCATACCGTAATCTGAACCGTTTGCGTTGAAGAGATGCACAGATCCCGCGTTGAACATCTTGTACGCTTCCCGGTGAGCCTGCGCACCGGGTTGCGCTCGCACACCTCCCGTTCAGTCAAGCAGCTGTCCACATGACACCTCCTATAGCCATTAAAACCAAGACACATGGCGTCACGTGAACGGTTAACCGAACGCACACGGTTTGAATTATACAAACGTTTGAGATATTATAGTGGCAGTTATTTTTTCAAAATGCCTTTGTTGGCTGTCATTATTCGAGTGCGCCTTCTCTCAAAATGGACATGAAAAATACCACAGCATGTCGGGTGCCCTTCCATGATAGCATGCCAAGTTTCATGAATTTCAGACGAGTTTGGATTTACTAGAATTTAAAAACCAGGCATCTCAATGTTTTGCCGGCAATCAACGGTGCCATGGTGTTTGAAATTCATTCCCATTTCTTGCATGGGACCTAAGCATGCACCCAAGGACACAGATTTGATTTTTCAACGAATTTATATGAACTCGAGCATGGGCATGTAGTTCAAATTTTAATTATGCACATAAATGCATTGAAAACTCACTTAGTGCATAAAAATGTCCAAACGAACCCCGAAAAATAACAAAATTTCACACAAAACTCCTGTTGTTCTATGTTGACACGAGAAAAAAACTTCAAAGCAATAAGAGGCAATGGATATCGTTTCATCCAGAAAGGTGGGACGTTCCCTACCGAAAACTATCATGCTTGTTGTGAGAATCTCCGGTTTGTGAGAAGCATATACCCAAACCTGCCCCAAATGGGACAAAATTTGTACCACGGCATGTTGATGCCGCTCCATGATAGCATGCCAAGTTTCATGAATTTCAGACGAGTTTTGGATTTACTAGAATTTAAAAACCATGCATCTCAATGTTTTACCGGCAATCAACGGTGCCATGGTGTTTGAAATTCATTCCCATTTATTGCATGGGACCTAAGCATGCACCCAAGGACAAAGATTTGATTTTTCAACGAATTTATATGCACTGGAGCATGTGCATGTAGTTCAAATTTGAATTATGCACATAAATGCATTGAAAACTCAATTAATGCATAAAAATGTCCAAACGAACCTTGAATAATTCCAATTCTTGTATGATCACTGTAGATAAAAGGTATAGCAATTCAAACACCGTCCACGGCCGTTGTGACCCCATTGAGCTGTCAGCCTGACCAGCTAGGCAGGCACCTGCGTGGCAACATGCAGCTCCCAGGCCAAATCAGTAAGCACCCGCGTGGCGGCATGCAGATCTTCGTGAAGACCCTACCACAGCGCCACCTCAGCTGCCTACCTGCCTACATGGCGCCGCATGCATCGCTGACCAGGGCGCGTGTTGAAGCGAGGAGGAGCGGCGACGGACGGGACGGGCCTCGTTCCCGTCCCCGATAAAGCTAAGGGTCACCTAAGCGATGCATTAAATGCATCTTGTCCTGCAATACGGTCGATAAGCTCGCAGTACTGTAGGCATTTCCACCTCCTGTGTGCCACTGTGGCAGCCCCTTTCGACTATAAAAGGAGGCCCATGGCGTACTAGAGGGGGATTCGACTCTTTGGAATAGCACATCCACCGTAGCTAGTTCGAGAGCTCAACAACACTCAATACATCCACCAAAGCAAGACTAGGATTTTACGCACCCCCGTGGGCCGAACCTGGGTAAACGATCCTTGTGCTGGCTGTTAATCATGCTCTTCTCACAACCCCGCGCCCCAGCAACCGTAGTAGGGATTCTTGTGATCCCATAGGTGTCGTTTCCCACGAACACACATGCTTACCTCATCTCGAGAGCCAGCAGGTTGGTGCTCGGAGTGGCTCAGGCAACTCACCACTACAACGAGGGCACCCACGGTGCGGAGGCCTCGCTCTCTTCCATGTCCAAGGAGCCAATCGTCATCGACATCTCCAACAATGAGGAGTAGCTTGTCATATTAGCTCACTATAAGAACCCATGTTCAGTTTGCTAGCTACTGCCTTTCCTTAACAAATTCTAGTGAATTGTGTTATCTACTTTCACCATGCAATCTTCTGCTATAGTGTATATGTTCTATATGCCGTGCAATGTGGTGTTCAGTTGACAGCTTGGTTCAATTCTGCAAATGCGATGTTCAGTTAACTGCTTGGTTCAATTCTGCAAATGTGATGTTCAATTCTTCAGGGTGCAATATTTCCAAGTTGTTAAGCATGCTTGGTTTGGTTAACTGTCTGATCTCTATTAGGAGTATGTTATATTGTTCAATTGGTGTTTACTTAACTGCTTGGTTCATTTGTTGTGGCTTGGTTCACTTGTTGTGGTGTTTAGTTAACTGCTTGGTTGAATTATGTAATGCGATGTTCAATTGTTGTGGCTGCATTCTCTTATTGTATACCATGTGAGGAATAAATCAAATTTGGCTGTACTAAATACATGAGAAACAAATACAATTGCTATATTTCCAAGTTGTTAAGCATGCTTGGTTTGGTTAATTGTGTGATGTTCTATTAGGAGTATGTTATATTTTGCAATCTGGTGCTCAGTTAAGGTTTGGTTCATTTATTGTGGTGTTTAGTTAACTGCTTGGTTCAATTCTGCAATGTGATGTTCAATTGTTGTGGCTGCATTCTGTTATTGTATACCATGTGAGGAATAAATCGAATTTGGCTGCACTTAATACATGAGAAACATATACAAGTGGTATATTTCCTAGTTCTTAATCATGCTTGGTTTGGATAAATGGGTTTTTCATGTGGCTTGAATTAATCTGATGAATCTGCAATGTGCTTATTTATCATCAACATATTTTACGGATAGCATGCGAACCCTTACTTTACCTGATGACTAAGTACCTTATATGTGTTGCAGGGAAACAATGGGAAGCACTGAGGTTTACAAGATGGTACTAAATATTATACCTTGCCTTTTTGTATTCCTTTGCCCCATTTCCAGTATAGAGAAGATATTTATGCACATCCTTGTTTTCAGGCTTCACTGATGATTACCTCTCAAACCACCTCTGTGGTCAGGAGGTGAGGAAAGTTTTCATACAACACCCACGGTTCAATATTGAAGTGTTCGTGAAGAGGTCGGAGGATGGACGGCCAATCATCCACAGGCACTGGCCTAAAGTTGCAAAGACCTTCAACATGAAAGAAGGCTCAATATTCGCCTTCCGCTTTAGCAGTTTTCCAGATGAGATGCATCTCTCTATGTACCATCTATGATGCTAATTTCGAAAGGTTCTAGATGTTGCATGTGAAACTTGCTTCTGTGGTGCCGTTGTGTAATGGGGTAGCTCAGTGCTGAAGCTATATCATGTTGTACTCTGATGTATTTCAATTATGAAATCCTGCTTCCTTAATATGGAAATGGAATATATTATGTGCTTAATATGAATGTCAATTAGATTAGTAAATGGATTATTAATAATAGGGAAATTAGCCCGCTAATTGGCCAATTAGCGGGCTTCCTATTGCAAATGGTTAATGAGAAAACACCGTGGGCGATAACCTAAGGCAACGCACACAGTTTCTAGGAATAAACCGTGTTGGATCAATGAACAATCACACACGACATTCTCTTCAAAACTGTTTGCGTTACACCACCTTGCACAAACGTTTTCCTTGTAGTGACTGTGTGGGATGTATATACGAACGAAAACGTTTAGTGGTGACTGACTGTGTGGCATGTGCTTACGACCAGAAATGATTTTGCCTGTATAATTGTATTTTTTGAGCACTATTGTACGTATTTCTGTATTTGAGTGCTCGCCGGTCGGACACGACCTCATTTTGCCGAGCGTTTGTGCCAGGAGAGTATACCCCCAACGGTTTCTGGGTCGTGTGGGAAGGACCCCCCTATCGCCCACACTCACTTGGCGACGGTTCCAAATGCCGTCGCGAAAAGGGGTAAAAAACCGTTTGTTTAGGACCGACACGCACCAGTGCTACAAGATGGTACGAACTAATATACCTTGCCTTTTTTTATTCCTTTGCCCCATTTGCAATATAGAGAAGATATTTATGCACATCCTTGTTTTCAGGCCTTTCCAAAGCAGTTCACTGATGATGACCTCTCAAACCACCTCTATGGTGAGGAGGCGAGGAAGGTTTTCATACAACACTCATGATTCAATATTGAAGTGTTCCTGAAGAGGACGAACACTACTGCAGGATGCTGCTAACGCGACACTACGATCAGAGACCCTTCGACGAAACTGTGTGCGATGCCATAATCACAAATGGTGGTTTAAAAACCCGTCAAAAAAGGTGCAAAACATTTGTGATGGAGGATGCATCAAACACAGTCCAGATTTTAGTTGCGTGTGTGATTCAGGGCATACGCTTCAGTTAAATTAACCGTTTTCGATGAGGAGGAACAAAAGAAACGGGCAGCCAGATCAAGGTGTGTGCGATGTACAACATACGGTTCACTCGGATGAACTGTTTGTGATTAGGCAACACAAAAGAAACGGTCAGCCAGATGAAGGTGTGTGCGATATACGGCATGCGATTCACTCGGATGAACTGTTTGCGTTGACATAAGAGAACAAAAACGGTTCAACTTAACAAGACGTGTGTGTTGTGCGATGGGATTGCATACAGAACAACAACATATATATATATATATATATATATATATATATATATATATATATATATATATATATATATATATATACATCCTAGCTATTCTGCAACCCATTCCTAAATAAGCTATTCAGGAACCATTCCTAACTTCTCGAAAACAGATAAGCTAACTGGGCGTCATATACTAGTTAACTGTCGGTCGGACATTTTCTGGCACTGTTTTTTCGCACTATTTTTTATCGTAATTTTTGAACCATTTATCGGAATGATGCAAATGACATAGCGTTGGATAGCTACTGAATAGGCAGAAATTTGTATGTTGATCGTTGTCCCAAAATCCTTACAATTTTTAAACAAAATTAAAAAAATAGAAATTCTTCAAACACGTTTTCGGTGTTTTTGTGAAAGAAATTTTAAACCGTTTGTCGGAATGATGCGTATGATACACCATTGGAAAGCATGGATTAGCCCGAACTTTGGTATATAGAACTCGTTTTCAGATTTGCCATGGTTTAAGAGTAGTTTTCAAAAAAACTAACGATATTTTTGTCATTTTTTTCCCGAACTGCTACAGTACATGCTAACTGCCCGAGGAGAATAGTTAACTGACGTATGACGACAGAGCTAACTGCCATGACTTAAGACACTTTTTTCCCAGGTTTTCCCGGATCAAGCTAACTGCCAGTATTGAAATAGCTAACTGTCGGGGATTGCGGCAGTTAACAACAATTTAACGGCTGAAGGTACTAATTTTTTTATTTTTTTATTATTTTCCATGGGTCATTCCAACTGGAGGGCCTGAAATAGCTAACTGCCGGGACTGCGGCAGTTAAGAACTAGTGAACTACTTGACTAAAGATATCAACTTTTTTTCTTTCGTTCTTTTTTTGCCAAGGTCACGCTAACTGCTCAAGGGCGCATGGCAGTTAAGTGTTGAAGTTAACTTCCACAACTCACCCACTTAACTGCCATGTTCAATAAAAATTGGACTAACATTATAAAAAACTTTGTTATATTGTCATTTTTTCGAACTCCTACAGTACATGCTAACTGCCCGACCATAATAGCTAACTGACGTATGACGACCAAGCTAACTACAGCGAATTAAGACACTTTTTTTCCTGGTTTCCCGGATCAAGCTAACTGCCGGTATTGAAATAGCTAACTGTCGAGGATTGCGGCAGTTAACAACAAGTTAACTGCAGGACTGAAGGTACTAAATTTTTTATTTTTTATTATTTTCACTAGGTCATTCCAACCGCAGGGCCTGAAATAGCTAACTGTCGGGACTGCGGCAGTTAAGAACTAGTGAACTGCTCAAGTGAAGATATCAACTTCTTTTCTTTCGTTCTTTTTTTTTGGCCAAGGTCACGCTAACTGCTCGAGGGCGCATGTCAGTTAAGTATTCAAGTTAACTTCCACAACTCGCCCACTTACTGCCATTCCTAAATAAGCTATTCATGAACTGTTCCTAATTGCTCGAAAACACATAAGCTAACTGTGTGTCATATACTAGTTAACTGCCGGGCGGAATTTTTCTGGCATCGTTTTTTTGCACTATTTTTTATCGTAATTTTTGAACAGTTTATCGGAATGTTGCAAATGGCCTGCAGACCCGAGCTCGCTCGCTCCCTCGCGTCGCTACCACGCCGCTCGCTCGCTCCCTTCGGGAAAAGAAACAAGTTAGGAAGGGGTGGTTCCTAAATAAGCTTATTTAGGAACTCTAGAGGGGGGTTTCTAAATAGTCCCACCCTATATAAATATATATGTATATATACGCACACACACACTTATAAGGACATGCTTGCATAACCAAATTAAACATCCACTTACATAGGTGGCTACTACAACCATGGCATTTGCACACACCAAAGTAAACTATTACATGCATAATTACATAGGTGGCCACTACACACATGACATTTCCACAACCAATAAAGTAAATTGTATATTACATGCATGATTAACTAGCATAAATGATCATATGGTCATCACCTACTTCTTGTGACGCTGCTTGCTCTGCTTGTGGCTCGATCCGGGCTCGTCGATTTGGGTAACGAGGCACTTCCTCATGTCAACGATCCGCTTGTGCATCTCATAGCATGTGTACACGCTCTTGGCCACAAACCTGAGGTGAGGTTCATCCGGTTGCCGCATCCAGGCCCCGTGCCAGGATACGGGACTTGTTCTCTGGGCATCCTGCTTCATCTTTTCGTAGTAGGGGTCGATGATGGCCGAGGCGAGTTCGACCAGGGAGTCCTTCGTGCTGCCCCAGACCGTGTAGTGGTCACGGATTTCGACAAGGTTCTTGCAGGCCAAGCCCGTAACACTGAGCGCTTTTACATCGTTGGTGGTATCCACCATGGCGAACTTGTAGTCAGTACTGTTGACAAACCTGTTGAATCGGTCGCAAGGCTCTGTGGCCATGCAGTAGTGGTAGATGAGGACATGATGGCGCACGCACAATTGGGCAACGACAACCTTATGATCTATGCCGGGACGACCGGCGGTGTACTGGAGGTCGATGTCGACCACCTTGTACTTGTCTCCAGCAAGCAACTGCTCAACGATGTTGATGTAGTCGTCCACCATGGCCGGGTCGATGGTGTACACCACTGAGAGATTCGTCTCCCTCGCATGGGTCTCCACTCTATGCTCGCCGAACTCCGTTGGAGCGCCGCCGGACATCCCCTCTCTATGTGTCGTCGTGGGTGTGCTTGTTGTGTTGTGGGGCGCGATCGAAAGGTTGAAGAGACTAAGGTTATAATGGCCGCGGGAATTAAAGGGGAAGCCGAACGGCCAGGAATATCGGCAGGCCCTGATGGAAGTTCTAATTTGCAGCGCGTAACTCCAGCGTGCACACGTAACTGCATCGCATGGCAACGCGCGCGGCGCAACCGCATGCATATGGGGCCCCCGACGTGATCGTGCGCATGCCCAACCGTTGGCAGAGCGCGCGCGGAGGGACGCGAGCAGAGCGCTCCGCGGTCACCTCAGCGGAGAGCAACCATATATATATGCATATAGCAGTTGAACACACAAGGAAAAGTTGCCCACAAGATGAGCGTGCCGACGGACGCGAGCAGAGTGCGCCAACAAACGCGAGTAGAGCGCGCCGTGGCGCCTAACGGCGGGATAGACCTTCATTCAAGCCAATCAATATAAGACTGGAATGGACATTTCTGTATTGATCAAAGGGATTGCACATGTCTGTATTGATTGGAACGAGAATGCAATAGCAAAATAAGAATTAAGGCCATGATGATGCGATCGAAGTGGTGGTTACAGGAGGCAAGAAGAAAGATGCATCCATCAACGTACGACCTCCTCCTCCTCAACTCAGTGCGCCGGCCGGGCCGTCGACCGGCGGCTAAGGAGCGGCGGCTTGTGTGGCGAGGTCAAGGTGCTTCTCAACTAAGGCATCCAAGGCTTTCAGCCGGCTGAAGAAGGCCAACGTCGTAGCGTCCTCACTGGCCTTGTAGATACCTATGTACACGATTCGTTTGTACACATGGATGTGTAGGTCGACGGTCTTGCAGGGCGAGGCGCCTCGCGGCGAGCGCAACCTCCAGGTGGACATTCTTCGTGGCGTCGACGGGCAGTCGCGGGGCCACCAGTGCTTCAAAGAGGTTCCGACCATGAAGGTCAATTAGGGTGGCAGGCAATGAGGAGCCCGGGCACGTAGGCTGGAGGAGTGCGGCAATGTCGTCCGCGAGCTTCTTGACGACGGTGAACCTATTGGTGCTGCGAACGATCATCTGGTCCAACTGAGAGTCATAGCTGGTGTCGACAGCGGCCATCCACCAGCCGGTCGCCAACACCGTATGGAGACGATCCACGGTGCCATGCCGCAGGCCGGTGTCGTGGACCATCTGGCACAGTTGCTGGCTGCTCGCGTGCATCGCCGCCATGGATCTGGAGTGGGCACTTTTGCGCTTATTTGTGTAGGTGCTTAGGCAAATGCTTAGGTACGTATGATGTGGTAGATGCATTGGAATGGAGGGGCGCCTTTATATGAGTGCAAACTGCGTTGCATTCACATCGTGCTGCCTCTTTTCCCGGTCCTCCCATTACCCCCCTCATGCATTCACACGATGTTAATTGAAGGAGGATGCATCATTGGCCGTTCAACATTCAGGAACCGCTACCCTCTCCCTCGTCTGCATCAAAGCCGTATTGGGAACTGCGCCGCCTGCTGTCAAATAGAATAGTACTGCGCCGCCCCACTAGTGATTCACACGGGTCATCCAAAAGATCCGTTTGTGTTCAAGAGATGCACAAATCCTGCTCTCACTTTGCATACGAGCGTTCTATCTGAAACCATCATGCTTGTTGTGAGAAGCTCTGGTTTGTGAGAAGCATATACCCAAAACTGCCCCAAATGGGACAAAAACTTTACCATGGCATGTTGATGCCCCTCCATGATTGCACGCCAAGTTTCATGAATTTCAGACGAGTTTTGGATTTACTAGAATTTAAGAACCAGGTATCTCAATGTTTGCGGCCGAGTGACGGTGGCAGGGTGTTTGACATTCATTCCCATTTCTTGCATGGGACCTAAGCATGCACCCAAGGACAAAGATTTGATTTTTCAACGAATTTATATGCACTGGAGCATGTGCATGTAGTTCAAATTTGAATTATGCACATAAATGCATTGAAAAATCACTTAATGCATAAAAATGTCCAAATGAACCACGAAAAATCACAAAAAATAACACAACACTCCTGTTGTTCTATGTTGACACAATAAAAATTTGAAAGCAATTAGAGGCAATGGATGTCATTTCGTCCCCAAAGTTGGGGCGTTCCCTACCGAAACCATCATGCTTTTTGTGAGAAGCTCTGGTTTGTGAGAAGCATATACCCAAACCTGCCCCAAACAGGAAAAAAAACTTTACCATGCCATGTTGATGCCGCTTCATGATAGCATGCCAAGTTTCATGAATTTCAGACGAGTTTTGGATTTACTAGAATTTAAAAACCAGGTATGTCAATGTTTGCGGCCGAGTGACGGTGGCAGGGTGGTTGACATTCATTCCCATTTCTTGCATGGGACCTAAGCATGCACCCAAGGACAAAGATTTGATTTTTCAACCAATTTATATGCACCGGAGCATGTGTATGTAGTTCAAATTTGAATTATGCACATAAATGCATTGAAAACTCACTTAATGCATAAAAATGTCCAAACGAACCCAAAAAAATCACGAAATATAACACAACACTCCTGTTGTTCTATGTTGACACGAGAAAAAAATTGAAAGCAATTAGAGGCAATGGATATCGTTTCGTCCCCAAAGTTGGGGCGTTCCCTACCGAAACCATCATGCTTGTTGTGAGAAGCTCTAGTTTTGTAGAAGCATATACCCAAACCTACCCCAAATGGGACAAAAACTTTACCACGCCATGTTGATGCCGCTCCATGATAGCATGCCAAGTTTCATGAATTTCAGACGAGTTTTGGATTTACTAGAATTTAAGAACCAGGTATCTCAATGTTTGCGGCCGAGTGACGGTGGCAGGGTGTTTGACATTCATTCCTATTTCTTGCATGGGACCTAACCATGCACCCAAGGACAAAGATTTGAGTTTTCAACGAATTTATATGCACCGGAGCATGTGCATGTAGTTCATATTTGAATTATGCACATAAATGCATTGAAAAATCACTTAATGCATAAAAATGTCCAGACGAACCATGAAAAATCACAGAAAATAACACAACACTCCTGTTGTTCTATGTTGACACAAGAAAAATTTGAAAGCAATTAGAGGCAATGGATGTCATTTCGTCCCCAAAGTTGGGGCGTTCCCTACCGAAACCATCATGCTTTTTGTGAGAAGCTCTGGTTTGTGAGAAGCATATACCCAAACCTGCCCCAAACGGGACAAAAACTTTACCATGCCATGTTGATGCCGCTTCATGATAGCATGCCAAGTTTCATGAATTTCAGACGAGTTTTGGATTTACTAGAATTTAAAAACCAGGTATGTCAATGTTTGCGGCTGAGTGATGATGGCAGGGTGGTTGACGTTCATTCCCATTTCTTGCATGGGACCTAAGCATGCACCCAAGGACAAAGATTTGATTTTTCAACCAATTTATATGCATCGGAGCATGTGTATGTAGTTCAAATTTGAATTATGCACATAAATGCATTGAAAACTCACTTAATGCATAAAAATGTCCAAACGAACCCCAAAAAATCATGAAATATAACACAACACTCCTGTTGTTCTATGTTGACACGAGAAAAAAATTGAAAGCAATTAGAGGCAATGGATATCGTTTCGTCCCCAAAGTTGGGGCGTTCCCTACCGAAACCATCATGCTTGTTGTGAGAAGCTCTGGTTTTGTAGAAGCATATACCCAAACCTGCCCCAAATGGGACAAAAACTTTACCACGCCTTGTTGATGCCGCTCCATGATAGCATGCCAAGTTTCATGAATTTCAGACGAGTTTTGGATTTACTAGAATTTAAAAACCATGTATCTCAATGTTTGCGGCCGAGTGACGGTGGCAGGGTGCTTGACATTCATTCCCATTTCTTGCATGGGACCTAAGCATGCACCCAAGGACCAAGGATTTGATTTTTCAACCAATTTATATGCACCGGAGCATGTGCATGTAGTTCAAATTTGAATTATGCACATAAATGCATTGAAAACTCACTTCATGCATAAAAATGTCCGAACGAACCCCGAAAAATCACAAAAAAGAACACAACACTCCTGTTGTTCTATGTTGACACGAGAAAAAATTTGAAAGCAATTAGAGGCAATTGATATCGTTTCGTCCCCAAAGTTGGGGCGTTCCCTACTGAAACCATCATGCTTGTTGTGAGAAGCTCTGGTTTGTGAGAAGCATATACCCAAACCTACCCCAAATGGGACAAAAACTTTACCATGCCATGTTGATCCCGCTCCATGATAGCATGCCAAGTTTCATGAATTTCAGACGAGTTTTGGATTTACTAGAATTTAAGAACCAGGTATCTCAATGTTTGCGGCCGAGTGACGGTGGCAGGGTGTTTGACATTCATTCCCATTTCTTGCATGGGGCCTAAGCATGCACCCAAGGACAAAGATTTGATTTTTCAACGAATTTATATGCACTGGAGCATGTGCGTGTAGTTCAAATTTGAATTATGCACATAAATGCATTGAAAACTCACTTAATGCATAAAAATGTCCACACGAACCCTGAATAATTCCAATTGTTTTATGATCACTGCAGATAAAAGGTCTAGCAATTCAAACACCGTCCATGGCCGCTGTGACCCCATTATGTAATTCAAATCAAGACCAAAAATCAAGTAGATCCCACACAGTTTATTATAACCAACTGTGTGAGATGCAGCACAAAATATCTTCGGACCGTGTCTGATGACACTTTGCGTGCCAGTGTTTTGTCTGAAGCGATTCCAAATTTTCGGCTTTCGCGGAAATATCTACCTCCGCGCCCCCTCTCCCTTAACAAAAGCCACATTTTCCCCTTTCCGCCTTCCTTTCCAAGTTGAAACCTTCACTCCTTGCTTGCAGCTCCACCGCCTCCTCACCGGCGACCCTCCTTCACGCTGCTCGGCCTCGCCTATCCAGGCAGGTAATCCACACCTGACCCCCATCCTCCTCCTCCTTCCACATTCCACATGCCCTGACCGCCGGCGCGAGCGTGACACCTTCCACCCAAATAACCAACCCCTCCACCAAATAAGCATCGGCCAAAGCCATGGTGCATGCAGTATAGCCAGGTCCTCAAGGAGCATTTGGCAACGGAGAAGCAAATCGTGGCCCCACGCGCGGATGAGGTCGCGATGGTTGCCATTCGTGCCGACCCCCAGATCTTGGAGGAGCACCTCACCGTCGAGACCACCATTGACGCCTCATGCGCCGACGCCGCGACGCGGTTGGCTGCTTTAAACGAAAGTTTGTGGCATTTTCTCGAGGCCACCGTCGGTGCCTTCAACGAAGACTACAAGGTCTTTTCTCAGCGTGCACGTGCTTACCTCGTATCGAGAGCCAGCAGGTTGGTGCTCGAAGCGGCTCAGGCAACTCACAGCTAAAACGAGTGCACCCACGATGCGGAGGCCTCGCCCTCTTCCATGTCCAAGGAGCCAATCGTCATCGATATCTCCGGCAATGAGGAGTAGCTTGTCTTATTAGCTCACTATAAGGACCCATGTTCAGTTTGCTAGCTACTGCCTTTCCTTAACAAATTCTAGTGAATTGTGCTATCTACTTTCATCATGCAATCTTCTGCTATAGTGTATATGTTCTATATGTATTGCAATGTGATGTGCAATTAACTGCTTGGTTCAATTCTGCAAATGTGATGTTCAACTCTTCAGGGTGCAATATTTCCAAGTTGTTAAGCATGCTTGGTTTGGTTAACTATCTGATCTTCTATTAGGAGTACGTTATATTGTTGTGTTTAGTTAACTGCTTCATTCGTTTGTTGTGGCTTGGTTCACTTGTTGTGGTGTTTAGTTAACTCCTTGGTTCAATTCTGCAATGCGATGTTCAATTGTTGTGGCTTCATTCTCTTATTGTATACCATGTGAGGAATAAATCGAATTTGGCTGTACTGAATACATGAGAAACAAATACAATTGCTATAATTCGAAGTTGTTAAGCATGCTTGGTTTGCTTAACTGTCTGATCTTCTATTAGGAGTATGTTATATTGTGCAATGTGGTGCTCAGTTAACATTTGGTTCATTTGTTGTGATGTTTAGTTAAATGTGTGGTTCAATTCTGCAGAGCGATGTTCAATTGATGTGACTGCATTCTGTTATTGTATACCATGTGAGGAATAAATCGAATTTGGCTACACTTAATACATGAGAAACATATACAAGTGCTATATTTCCAAGTTCTTAATCATGCTTGGTTTGGATAAATGGGTTTTCCATGTGGCTTGAATTAATATGATGATTCTACAATGTTGTTACTTTTCATCAACATATTTTACTGATAGCATGCGAACCCTTACTTAACCTGATGACTAACTACCTTATATGTGTTGCAAGGAAACAATGGGAAGCACTGAGGTTTACAAGATGGTACTAACTATTATACCTTGCCTTTTTTTATTCCTTTGCCACGTTTCCAATATAGATAAGATATTTATGCACATCCTTGTTTTCAGGGTTCACTGATGATTACCTCTCAGACCACCTTTGTGGTCAGGAGGCGAGGAAAGTTTTCATACAACACCCACGGTTCAATATTGAAGTGTTCCTGAAGAGGTCGAAGGATGGACGGTCAATCATCCACAGGCACTGGCCTAAAGTTGCAAAGACCTTCAACATGAATGAAGGCTCAATATTCGCCTTCTGCTTCAGCAGTTTTCCAAATGAGATGCATCTCTCTATGTACCATCTATGATGCTAATTTCAAAAGGTTCTAGATGTTGCATGTGAAACTTGCTGCTGGTGCAGTTGTGTAATGTTGTAGCTAAGTGCTGAAGCTATATAATGTTGTACTCCGATTTATTTCAATTATGAAATCCTTCTTCCTTAATTTGGAAATGGAATATATTATGTGCTTAATATGAAGGTCAATTAGATTAGTAAATGGATTATTAATAATAGGCCAATTAGCTTGCTAATTGGGTTTTCCTATTGCAAATGGTTAATGAGAAAACACCGTGGGTGATGACCTGAGGCAACGCACACAGTTTCTAGGAATAATCCGTTTTGGATCAATGAACAATCACACACGACATTCTCTTCAGAACTGTTTGCGTTACGCCACCTTGCGCAAATGTTTTCCTTGTAGCGACTCTGCGGGATTTGCATACGAATGGAAACGTTTAGCGGGGACTGACTATGTGGGATGTACTTGTGAACGGAAACAATTTCACCGTATAATTGTATTTTTAGCTCTACTGTACGTATTTCCGTATTTGAGCGCTCGCCGGTCGCACACGACCTCATTTTACCGAACGTGTGTGCCAGGGGGGCATATCCCCGATGGTTTCTGGGTCGTGTGGGAAGGGCCCCCTATTGCCCACACTCACTTGGCGACGGTTCCAAATGCCGTCGCGGAAAGGGGTAAAGAATGTTTGTTTAGGACCAACGCACACCAGTGGAAGGATGGGCGGTCAATCATCCACAGGCACTGGCCTAAAGTTGCAAAGACCTTCAACATGAATGAAGGCTCAATATTCGCCTTCCTCTTCAGCAGTTTTCCAGATGAGATGCGTCTGTCTATATACCGTCTATGATGCTAATTTTGAAAGGTTCTACATGTTGCATGTGGAACTTGCTGCTGGTGCAGTTATGTAATGGGGTAGCTGAGTGCTGAAGCTATATCATGTTGTACTGTGATGTATTTCAATTATGAAATTATGCTTCCTTAATATGGAAATGAAATATATTGTGTGCTTAATATGAAATGTTAATTAGATTAATCAATGGATTATGAATAATCGAATAATTATCCTGCTAATTGTGAATTAGCCTGCTAATTGTGTTTTGCTATTGCAAACGGTTGTTGAAAAAATACCGTGGGCGATGACCTCAGGCAATGCACACAGTTTCTAGGAATAAATGGTGTTGGATCAATGAACAATCACACACGACTTTCTCTTTAAAACTGTTTGCATTAGGCCACCTTGTGCAAACGTTTACCCCATAAAAATTGTGTGCGATGGACAGCCTTTGCCACACAGTTTCTTCTATGGACCATGTGTGATACATTCAATAATGCAAACGATTTAACGGGAAAAATTGTGTGTGATGTACCTGTGAACGGAAACGTTTTCCTTGGAGCGACAGTGTGGGATGTGCATATGAATGGAAACGTTTAGCGGGGAATGACTGTGTGGGATGTACTTGCGACCGAAAACAATTTTGTCGTATAATTGTTTCTTAGCTCTACTGTACGTATTTCCGTATTTGAGTGCTCGCAGGTCTCACACGACCTCATTTTGTCGAACGTGTGTGCCAGGAGGGCATATCTCCGCCGATTTCTGGGTCATGTGGGAAGGACCCCCCTATCGCCCACACTCACTTGGCGACGGTTCCAAATGCTGTCGCGGAAAGGGGTAAAAAAATGTTTGTTTAGGACCGACGCGTACTAGTGATAGGACAACACCAATAATAAAACATAAAACTCAAACCAATCACGATCATGAATCAACCCATAGGACAAAACGGATCTACTCAAACATCATAGGATAGCCATACGTCATTGGGAAATAATATATAGAGTTGAGCACCATGTATAAGTAGAAATTGCAATGGGGATAAGAGGTGTTACAACGCTTCATAGAGGGGGAGAGAATTGGTGATGACAGCGGCCAAGTTTTTGGCGTAGATCGATGTCACAATGATGGCCCCACCGGTGTTCCAGTGCCACCGGGAGAGAGGGGGAGAGATCCCCCTCCATCTTCTTCTTCCTTGACCTCCCCCCTAGATGGGAGGAGGGTTTTCCCTTCGGTCCATGGCCTCCATGGCGGCGGAGGGGCCGAAGCCCCTCCGAGAGTGGATATCTCTCTCTGTTTCCTTCTATTTCTGTGTTCCTATTTTCCGGCCTTTCACTATTTCTTAAATTCCCGGAGATCCGTAACTCCAATTGGGCTGAAATTTTAACACGATTTTTATCCAGATGTTAGCTTTCTTGCGACCGAAGAAGGGCACCAACCGCCTTATGGGGTGTCCGCAAGCGTCTCAGGCGTGCCCTGCGTAGGAGGGCGCACCCCTTGGGATTGTGGGCCCCTCGGGCACCATCTCGCGTTGATTCTTTTTCCCAAAAATCACATATATTCCAAAATAAATCTTTGTAAATATTTATCGCGTTTGGACTTTGTTTGTTATGGGTATTCTGCAAAACAAAAAATATGCAACAAATAGGAACCGACACTAGATCAATATGTTAGCCCCAAAAAGTAATATAAAATGTTGCCAAAAGTATGTAAAAGTTGTAGAATATTGGCATGAAACAATCAAAACATATAGATACGACGGAGACGTATCAACATCCGCAAGCTTAATTCCCGCTCGTCCTCGAGTAGGTAAATGATAAAAAAGATAATTTTTGATGTGGAATGCTACCTAGCAAAATCTCGATCATATAATCTAATCATGGCATGAATATTAAGACATGAGTGATTCAACGCAATAGTCTATAATTTGACATAAAGACATCAATACTCAGGCATCCCAACAAACAATCATGTCTTTCAAAATATCAATGCTAAAGAATGTTATCCCTACAAAATCATATAACCTTGTCATGCTCTATCTTCATCACACAAAGTGTTTATCATGCACAACCCCGATGAGAAGCCAAGCAATTGTTTCATACTTTTAACGTTCTCAAGCTTTTTTAACCCTCACGCAATACATGAGCATGAGCCATGGATATAGCACTAGAGGTGGAATATAATATGATGGAAGAGGTTGTGCGGAGAAGACAAAAATGAGAAAGTCTCACATCAACGTGACTAATCAATAGGCTATGGAGATGCCCATCAATTGATGTCAATGCAAGCAGTAGGGATTGCCATGCAACGGATGCACTAAGAGCTATAAGTGTATGAAAGCTCAAACTGAAAACTAAGTGGGTGTGCATCCAACTTGCTTACTCATGAAGACCTCAGGCATTTGAGGAAGCCCGTCATCGAAATATACAAGCCAAGTTCTATAATGAAAAATTCCCACTAGTATATCAAAGTGATAACTCAAGAAACTCTCTGTATGGAGAACATGGTGCTACTCTGAAGCACGAGTGTGGTAAAAGGATAGTAACATTGCCCCTTCTCTCTTTTTCTCTCATTTTATATATATTTTCTCTTTTTTTCTTTTTGGCCTCTTTGGCCTCTTTTTATTATAATTTTGAGTCTGGAGTCTCATCCCGACTTGTGGAGGAATCATACTCTCCACCATCCTTTACTCACTAGAGCAATGCTCTAATAATGATGATCATCACACTTTCAATTACTTACAACTCGATATTACGACTTGATTCAACTGATACATGATGACTCTATATGAATGCCTCTGGAAGTGTACCATAATGTGCAATGATCTAGCATAGCAAAGATATCAAAAGACGGGCAATCCATGAAAATATCATGCTAGCTATCTTACGATCATGCAAAGCAATATGACAATGAATGCTCAAGTCATGTATATGATGATGATGGAATTTGCATGGCAATATATCTCGGAATGGCTATGGAAATGCCATAATAGGTAGGGATTGTGTCTGTTTTGAGGAAGATATAATGAGGCTTATGTGTGATAGAGCGTATCATATCACAGGGTTTGGGTGCACCTGCGAAGTTTGCACCAACTCTCAAGGTGAGAAAGAGCAATGCACGGTACTAAAGAGGCTAGCAAATTGTGGAAAGGTGAGAGTGTGTATAATCCACGGACTCAACATTAGTCATAAAGAACTCACGTATTTATTGCAAAAGTTTATTAGCCCTCAAAACAAAGTACTAATACGCCTGCTCCTAGGGGGATAGATTGGTAGGAAAAGACCATCGCTCATCTCCGACCGCCACTCATAAGGAAGGCAATTAATAATAAATCATGCTCCAATTTCATCGCATAAGGAGAGACTAGAAGTACCTTGTAGGTGTGATAGGATAGGTTTGCAAGATAATAAAGAACACGTAAATAAAATCTAGGGGTTGTTTAGATAAAGAAACAATTAAGTTAGTTTTAGTAGAGAGGTTTTGGTCACAAGAAAGTTATTTTTCCCTAGGCAATCGATAACTAGACAGGTAATCGTTATTGAAATTTTATATAGGAAGAGGCATAAGATAACATACTTTCTCTACTTGGATCACATGCACTTATAGTTGGAACTCTAGCAAGCATCTGCAACTACTAAAGATCATTACGGTAAAACCCAACCATAGCATTAAATATCAAGTCCTCTTTAATCCCATACGCAAACAACCTACTTACTCGTGTTTGTGCTTCTGTTACTCACGCCACCCACCATAAGCGAATCAAGAACATATTACAAAACCTATAGCGGGGATCCCTCACGCTTGCGCGACACAAAGAGCACCCTAGGACAGCACCAATAATAAAACATACAACTCAAACCAATCACGATCATCAATCAACCCATAGGACAAAATGGATCTACTCAAACATCATTGGATAGCCATACATCATTGAGAAATAATATATGGTGTTGAGCACCATGTTTAAGTAGAGGTTACAATGGGGAGAAGAGGTGTTACACCACTGCATAGAGGGGCAGAGATTTGGTGATGACAGCGGCGAAGTTATTGGTGTAGATCATCGTCACAATGATGGCCCCGCCGGTGTTCCAGCGCCACCGGGAGAGAGGGGGAGAGATCCCCCTCCTTCTTCTTCCTCGACCTCCACCCTAGATGGGAGGAGGGTTTCCCCTTTGGTCCATGGCCTCCATGGTGGAGGCGGGGCGTGAGCCCCTCCGAGATTGGATATCTCTCCTTGTTTCCTTCTGTTTCTGCATTCCAGTTTTCTGGCCTTTCACCGTTTCTTAAATTCCCGGAGATCCGTAATTCTGATTAGGCTGAAATTTTAACACGATTTTTATCCAGATGTTAGCTTTCCTGCGACCGAAGAAGGGCAACAACCGCCTTACGGGGTGGCCACAAGCATCCCAGGCGTGCCCTGGTAGGGGGGCGCACCCCTTGGGATTCTGGGCCCTTGGGGCATCATCTCGTGTTGATTCTTTTTCCCAAAAAATCACATATATTACAAAATAAATCTTCGTAAAATTTTATCGCATTTGGACTTCGTTTGTTATGGGTATTCTGCAAAACAAAAACATGAAACAAACAAGAACTGGCACTAGATCAATATGTTAGTCCCAAAACGTAATATAAATGTTGCCAAAAGTATGTAAAAGTTGTAGAATATTGGCAAGAAACAATCAAAAATTATAGATACGACAGAGACACATCAGCATCCCCAAGCTTAATTCCCACCGGTCCTCGAGTAGGTGAATGATAAAGAAGATATTTTGATGTGGAATGCTACCTAGCATAATCTCGATCATATAATCTAATCATGACATGAATATTAAGACACGACTGATTCAAAGCAATAGTCTATAATTTGACATAAAGACATCAATACTCAGGCATCCTAAAAAACAATCATGTCTTTGAAAATATCAATGCTAAAGAACGTTATCCCTACAAAATCATCTAATCTTGTCATGCACTATCTTCATCACACAAAGTATTTATCATGCACAACCCCCATGAGAAGCCAAGCAATTGTTTCATACTTTTAACGTTCTCAAGCTTTTTCAACCCTCACGCAATACATGATCATGAGCCATGGATATAGCACTATAGGTGGAATAGATGATGGTAGAGGTTGTGCGGATAAGACAAAAAGGAGAAAGTCTCACATCAACGTGACTAATCAATAGGCTATGGTGATGCCCATCAATTGATGTCAATGCAAGGAGTAGGGATTGCCATGCAACAGGTGCACTAAGAGCTATAAGTGTATGAAAGCTCAAACTGAAAACTAAGTGGGTGTGCATCCAACTTGCTTGCTCATGAAGACCTCAGACATTTGAGGAAGCCCGTCATCGGAATATACAAGCCAAGTTCTATAATGAAAATTTCCCACTAGTATATGAATGTGATAACTCAAGAAACTCTCTATATGGAGAACATTGTGCTACTCTGAAGCACGAGTGTGGTAAAAGGATAGTAACATTGCCCCTTCTCTCTTTTTCTCTCATTTTTATATTTTGTTTCCTCTTTTTTTCTTTTTGGGCTCTTTGGCCTCTTTTTTGGGCTCTTTGGGCTCTTTTATTATTATTTTAAGTATGGAGTCTCATCCCGACTTGTGGAGGAATCATAGTCTCCATCATCCTTTCCCTACTGGGGCAGTGCTCTAATAATGATGATCATCACACTTTCAATTACTGACAACTCGATTCAACTAACACATGATGACTCTATATGAATGCCTCTGGCAGTGTACCATGATGTGCAATGATCTAGCATAAAAAAGATATCAAAATACAGGAGAGCCATGAAAATATCATGCTAGCTATCTTACGATCATGCAAAGCAATATGACAATGAATGCTCAAGTCATGTATATGATGATGATGATGAAAGTTGCATGGCAATATATCTCGGAATGGCTATGGAAATGCCATAATACGTAGGTATCGTGGTTGTTTTGAGGAAGATATAATGAGGCTTATGTGTGATAGAGCGTACCATATCACGGGGTTTGGGTGCGCCTCCAAAGTTTGCACCAACTCTCGAGGTGAGAAAGGGCAATGCACGATACTAAAGGGGCTAGCAAATTTCCTAAAGGTGAGAGTGTGTATAATCCATGGACTCAACTTCAGTCATAAAGAACTAGCATACTTATTGCAAAAGTTTATTGCCCTCGAAACAAAGTACTAATATGCATGCTGCTAGCTAGGGGGTAGATTGGTAGGAAAAGACCATCGCTCATCCTCGACCGCCACTCATAAGGAAGACAATCAATAATAAACCATGCTCCAATTTCATCGCATAACGAGAGACTATACGTGCATGCTTCGGGAATCACAAACCTTAATACCAATATTCTTACTAAAACACAATCATTGACTAGTACCTCTGTGAAAGGACAAGTGCTCCCTATGTGATTTTGGTAATTAATGCCAACATATCTCTTGTTGGACTAATATTTTTATCTAGTATATTTCAGAAAGTTCAACAAAGGCGTGGCATGGAAAAGAGGATGTGGAACCCCTTCAAGAAGCTAAGGAATAAGATTGGCAAAAGCTCATGACTCTTCATTTCTATTTTGGTGATCCAAGATTACGTTGAGTCCATAGGAAAAGCCAATACTATTAAAAGGGGATGAGGTGTTGCTTAATGGTCTACTTGCTCAAAATGCTTAGTGATATGCTCCAAAGCCCTCAACCACCTTCTCATTTCCACATATGTCCTAAACCTAAAGTCAAACTTGGCCCCACCGATATGATCTATACGGTGCCACCGAGGTCACTTGACATAGCCACTACCAGAAACCCTAATCAGTTCGGTCTCACCGATGGGATCTCGGTCTCACCGATGGGATCTCGGTCTCACCGAGATGGGCTTGCCAACTCTTTGTTGTCTGTTGTAATTATTTCGGTCCAAACCGAGATATGCAGTTGGTCCTGCCGAGTTTGCTTGACCAACTCTCTGTTTTCTTTTTTTACCAAAATTGGTTTCACCGAGTTTGTGTAATAGGTCCAACCGAGTTGAGGTTTTACCCTAACCCTCTCGCATCGGTCCCATCGAAAAACCTAACGTTCACATTTTGAACCAGGTCGGTCTCATCGAGTTTCACTATTTGGTCCCGCCAAGTTTGGTAAATTGTCTGTAATGGTTAGATTTTGTGTGGAGGCTATAAATACCCCTCCACCCGCTTCTCCATTCGCGAGAGAGCCATAAGAATGTGCCTACACTTCCACTACTCATTTTCTGAGAGACAACCACCTACTCATGTGTTGAGACCAACCACAAGAATCTTGATCTCTAGCCTTCCCCAAGTTGCTTTCCACTCAAATCGTCTTTCCACCATATCCAAATCTATGTGAGAGGGTTGAGTGTTGGGGAGACTATCATTTGAAGCACAAGAGCAAGGAGTTCATCATCAACACACCATCTATTACCTTTTGGAGATTGGTGTCTCCTAGATTGGTTAGGTGTCACTTGGGAGCCTCCGTCAAGATAGTGGAGTTGAACTAAGGAGTTTGTAAAGGCAAGGAGATCGCCTACTTCGTGAAGATCTACCCAAGTGAGGCAAGTCCTTCGTGGGCGATGGCCATGGTGTGATAGACAAGGTTGCTTCTTCATGGACCCTTCGTGGGTGGAGCCCTCCGTGGACTCGCGCAACCGTTACCCTTCGTGGGTTGAAGTCTCCATCAACGTGGATGTATGATAACACCACCGATCGGAACCACACCAAAAATCCCCGTGTCTCCAATTGCGTTTGCACATTCCAATCCCATCCCTTTACTTTCTTGTAATTTACATACTTTACTTTCCGCTGCTCATATACTGTTGCCATTCTTGCTTTAAATGTATTGTGAATGTTTAAACTTGTGCTGAAACTCCACCTTAACTTGAAGAAGTTAAAAAATGTGACTTTTCTTTGGTGAGGGTCTAATCACCCCCCTCTAGACACCTCTTCTCGATCCTTTCAATTGGTATCAGAGCATTTGTCTCCATTTCTTTGGTTTAATCACCATTGGAGGAAGATGGATGACTCTACGATGGGGAGTTTTAGACGTAGAGTGCCCATACTTGATGGAGAGTTCTTTAATGCTTGGAAAAATGAGATGCCTGAGATTTTCAATGAATATCACTTGAACAAGTACATTAGTAGCCCTTGTGTGCCCCTTGTTGATCCTTTTCATTCTACCCCCAATGAGTCTCTTGAGATGATCCGCAATCTTAGGACTATCAATCTTATTACTAGAGGTTTGCCTAGAATTTTGATAGCATGCTTGCCTACTCTTGAATGTGCTTACACCATATGGAGATTTCTTGAGGAATGTTTTCCAGACTATTCCTTGAAAAATCTAGATGTGATTCTTCAAAAGTCCATTGCTTTAAATAAGATGAATCCTAAAGACCCTATGTTTGGTGATTGTTTATTTGAGCTTCGTGACCTTATGCGTGCCAAAGGAGATGTTGGAATCATTAGTAATATCATCTCGGAATTAGAACTCATGAAGATGAATATTGTCATGATTACAAATCTAATGAATCACTCTCTTTAGGTGATGATCAATCACAAGACGATGTTGAACATGGATACTATGATGTGGATGATGATAGTGACTTTGATCTCGATGAGTCTATGAGACACTTTGGTCTTATGGCAAATCTTCACGGCTACATGGCTGGAGGAAAAAAATTGGTTCTTGAGAGTGGATGTACCGATCACATGACCGGAGACAAGGATATGTTTCGTGAGCTTGCTGAAAACAACAACCCTCGAAAATATGTCACTTTTGGTGATAACTCAAAGGGTAAGGTGGTTGGCCTTGGTAAGGTGGCCATCTCACATGACAGGTCCATCCAAAATGTTATGCTCATTGAATCTCTTGGCTATAATTTACTTTCCGTATCTAGACTAGCTGACTTTGGATTCAATGTCCTATTTACTTAAGTAGATTGTCAAGTGTTTGAAAGAGATAATCATAAAATGGTCTTTAGTGGTATACGTAGAGGTGACCTATACATTGTTGATTACACTAAAAAGGCTCAACCTAGAACTTGCTTAATTGCTAAATCTTCTAAAGGTTGGCTGTGGCATAGAAGGTTAGGTCATGTGGGCATGCAATATCTTGATAAGCTTATTAAAGGTGATCATATCCTTGGAGTGAAAGACGTTATATTTGACAAGGATAGATTGTGCAGTGCTTGTCAAGCCGAAAAACAGGTAGGAGGAAGCCACCCCCTGAAGAACATCATGACCATGAGAAGACCGCTCGAGCTGCTTCATATGGATCTTTTTGGTCCAAACACCTATAAAAGTCTCGGTGGAAATTCGTTTGGTTTAGTCATAGTCGATGATTTTTCAAGATTTACGTGGGTGTTCTTTTTTGATGATAAATCGCATGTCCAAAAGATCTTCAAGAACTTCGCTAGGAAGGCCCAAAATCAATTTGAAGTAAAGATCAAGAAGGTTCGGAGCGACAATGGAACGGAGTTTAAGAACGCAAATGTGGACACCTTTCTTGACGAAGAAGGGATTTCACATGAGTACTCGGCTACGTACACGCCTCAACAAAATGGAGTTGTTGAGAGGAAGAACCAGACTCTTATTGAGATGGAGAGACCGATGCTTGATGAGTACAAGATGCCAAAACACTTTTGGGCGAAAGCGGTTGAGACAGCTTGTCATGCAACAAATTGTCTATATCTTCACAAGCTACTCAGCAAGACGGCATACGAGCTTCTCACTGGTAATAAACCCCAAGTTGGATACATTCAAGTATTCGGCATAAAGTGCTATATTCTTGATAAGCATCGTCGCTCGAAAATTGGTCATAAATCTTATGAAGGTTTCCTACTCGGTTATGGCTCAAACTCTCACACTTACCGTGTCTACAACAATTTTACCTGAAAGGTTGAAGAGAGGTAGATGTGAAGTTTGATGAATCTAATGGCTCACAAGTAGAGCAATTGCCAATTGATGTAGGAGACAAAGACCCTTCAGAAGTAATCCAAGACTTGTCTATTGGCAAGATCCGTCCAACAGAGGTGAAGGAGAGTACCTCGTCCATCCAAGTGGAAGCTTCTACGTCACAACAAGGTGAACCACGAGTTGACTCAGAGGCATCCACAAGTGGGACACGCCAAGATGAAGAAAATGAGGAACTACACAAAGATGAACCTCATCAACCTCCCGTTCCACCTCCACACGAGAACAACAACACCAACAACAAAGAAGGCCAAGAGGAATAACAAGATGATGAAGAAGATGTTCCACCCCGACCCAAACAAAAGCTCTCACGAGTTAGAGCAAGAGTCTCAAGAGACCATCCCGTTGAAAAAATCTTTGACGATATCCAAACCGGGAGAATTACTCGCTCTAAAACTCGTTTGGCTAATTTCTGTGAACATTATTCTTTCATCTCTAGTATTGAACCTATGAAGGTTGAAGAAGCACTTGATGATCCGGATTGGGTGAACGCCATGCACGAAGAGCTACACAACTTTGAGAGGAACCAAGTGTGGACATTGGTAGAGAAGCCGGACAACAACCAAAATGTCATTGGTACTAAATGGGTGTTTCGGAATAAGCAAGATGAAGATGGACAAGTTGTACGCAACAAGGCCAGTCTCATCGCCCAAGGCTACGCTCAAGTCGAAGGTATGGACTATGGTGAGACATATGCCCCCGTTGCTAGACTTGAGTCCATACGCATCTTGCTTATGCCAATCATCATGATATCACATTATATCAAATGTACATTAAAAGTGCTTTCTAAATGGTGAAATTGAGGAGGAAGTTTATGTTAAACAACCACCCGGCTTTTTTAATCCTAAGAAACCCAATCGTGTTTACAAACTTCACAAAGCTCTTTATGGTCTTAAACAAGCTCCTAGAGCGTGGTCTAAATATTTGACCAAGTTCCTTATTGAAAAAGGCTTTGAGATTGGAAAAATTAATTCTACTCTCTTTACTAAAAAGGTTAATGGAGAATTATTTGTGTGCCAAATTTATGTTGATGATATCATATTTGGTTCAATTGACCCTCATTTTAGTGAAGAGTTTGGAAGGCTAATGTAGAAGAAGTTTGAGATGTCTATGATGTGAACTCAAGTTCTTTCTTAGTTTGCAAATCAAGCAAACTAAGGAGGGTACCTTTGTTTCTCAAACAATGTATACCAAGGACTTATTCAAGAAGTTCAACATGCAAGAATGCAAAGGTATGAATACACCCATGCCTACCAGTGGACATCTTGACTTTACTAAGGATGGCGAACCGATTGACCAAAAGGTTTACCGCTCTATGATTGGTTCATTGTTATATCTGTGTGCCTCCCATCCTGATATTATGCTAAGTGTGTGCATGTGTGCACGATATCAAGCGGCCCCTAAAGAATGTCATCTTAAGGCTATGAAAAGGATATTGAGATACTTAATTCACACACCAAACTTTGGCATTTGGTATCCTAAGAGGTCTTCTTTTGATCTTGTCGGCTACTCCGATTCGGACTATGCCGGAGACAAGGTTGATAAAAAGTCCACTTCGGGTACTTGTCAATTTCTTGGTAGATCTCTTGTGTCTTGGTCCTCCAAGAAACAAAACTCGGTATCTGTCGGATTATGGATTCCAGCAAACCCTTGAGGTTCGAACACTGGGGTGCGCACGAAGATCTCTCCTCCCTCTAGATCGCTCTCGCCACGATCACAAGGCCTAGCTTGACGAACCCAAAGAACAAGAGACACGATAGTTTATACTAGTTCAGGCCACCGATGTGGTGTAATACCCTACTCCAGTGTGGTGTGGTGGATTGCCTCTTGGGCTGAGGATGAACAGTTACAAGGGGAAGAACAGCCTCCTGAGGAGAGTTGTTCTTGTGCTTAGTGACCTTGTGTGTGTGTCGAATCGATCCCCCCTCTATGGTGGTGGCTAGTCCTATTTATAGAGTCCATGGTCCTCTCCCCAAATGTTAGGCGGGAAGGGATCCCACAACGGCCAAATTCGAAGGGAGACAACTAGTACAAGTTATCCTGACTAAAGGTGGTCTTTGCCTTCCAAAGGCTCTGGTGGTGACGCCGTCTTGGGCTCCATGGTGACCTCCGTCCTGCCGTCCTGCTGGTCTTGATCTTGTTGCACCGATATGGAAACCTTTGCCTGATGCCTCGGGACTCCTCGCATGCGCTTGCCTCTTTAGCACCAAAGAGGAAACGAGGACACAGCACGCGTTGGTGCCCCCCTGGCTCCAGTCATCATGGCTTGTGTCACATGAACCTCGTGAGGTGCCCCTTGCCTTGATCTCTCCGCCCCTCGCAAGCCAGCCTGGTAAGGCCTCCCCCGAGGAGGTCTTGTGTCATCCGCCTCGTGAGGCTTGGCCCCTCGCGAGGGTCTTGAGTGTTTGCTGGTGAAGATGGGCAATACAGGGCCGCTGGTGGAGCCACACCGTGGGCTGCAGGCAGGCAAATCTGGGGACCCCCGTTCCTAGGACGCCGACATTAGCCCTCGGGCCCAAGGCACGCTCAGACTTGGCTTCGATGCGAAGCCAAAGGTAAAGTGCGAAGCGCGGTGGGCCCCAACAGCCTGTAGCCTCGGTTCACGCGTGGCGATTGATTGGACGTGGGCGTCTCTGCTTCCCCATGCTGCCTCGGCAACTGCCCGGCTTGACGAGTCCTTGCTACATGCAGAGAAAATTCATCATTACTTGTGATCATGGGGATTGCGGTTGGCCTTCTCCTGCTATAAATGAGGAGGGGGCGGAGCCCTCGTCGCTCATCTCTTCCTGCTCCGCTCGCTTCTTCTCCTTTGCTTCACTGCTAGTAGTGACTCCCATGGTACCTGCAAAGAGGTCGCGGTCGAGGCCTCTGTCGCGGGAAACACAACCCTGGCCCGCGGCTGGCAGACGTTTGCCCGCGCGTGCGGCCTGGGGCGGCGGTGCACCCTCCACTTGAAGTACGACAGCAACGCGACCCTCTATGTGAGGGTGTTCGGGGAAGACAGTCGCCGTGTCGGGTGCTGCCCTGAGGACAACGATGGTGGTGAGGTGCTCAGCCTCGGCGACGGCCGCGACGAGGGTGCAGGCGGGCTTGTCCTTGGCGTCGGCCATGGCTCGACCAGCTACGGCGACTCTTCTTCTGGCGATAGCTCCAGCAACGGTGGCTACAACCAGTCGCCGCGCCCGCTTCAAGGATGGCGGCGGGTCGTCTTGTCGCCGTGCCCCAGTGAAGTGCGGGGAGGGGTCTGGCTGAGCTCAGGAGAGCGTCATGGGTCCATCCTCGTGAGCTGTTGCGGGAGTGCATGCCACTTTTGTTTTGTTCTTCCTTTTCTTCCTGTATTAAGAGAGAGACAAGTATGGGGCCCCACAAGGGCGTGCAACGAACCATGATTTCCAAGTTGCTATGCTATGTTTATTGTTCCTGTGTTGTGTTGTAGCATCAAAGTTTTATGTAGGCGCGTAGGAATAACTTAGCTTGACGCACTCGAAGTAGTTTCCGCCTCGTGAGGCGCGCATTTCCCAGTACCTGGCGAGGCTTCCTTGGCTTGGGAAGCGTCTAGGAACTGCAAAAATTCGTTCGGAAACTCTTATTCTTCCGAGCCTTGGTCGCAGGCGCAGCCGGCCACGACCCAGCGCTTCGCATTGCGGTACCCACGAGGCACAGATTGGGAGAGGTGCGCTAGCTTGCGAGCTTGAGCGAGGGTGCCTCGCGAAGAACAGGAAAAACCACTCACAAGGGAACCTATCCAGCCCCCTCACGAGGTATGCGAGGGAGAGTACGGGTCAAAACAAGGAATCGAGGGCAAAAACGGCGGCAAAAGGAGATGGAACCAAGCTGACAAGGAACACCAGAAAGCAAATTTTCATTAAAGAGGTGCAAGCCAACTGCGGAAAGCAAATGAAAAGCCGCGTCCGACACCTAGTCTAGTCTTCTCACCAGCGCGGAGCTAAGTGCTGCCACTAGGACATGGGAGGGAGCCCGCGAGGCCCGAGGGCGGCACTCCTGAGACTCCAAGGCATGTATAGCCCCACTCATTATTACGTGAGAGTGTCATGAGCGGAGAGCTTCACAGGCACTTGGCCTTGCTTCACAGGCGCTGGGCCTTGCTTCATGGGTAGAACTTCCGGAGGTGCTGGATGTTCCAGGCGTTCTGGATGGGGACCCCGTCCTGCGTCTCCAGGCGCATGGTGCCAGGCCTGGAGACGCGGGCGACCCTAAATGGGCCCTCCCACATGGGTGAGAGCTTATGCAGCCCTTTCCTAGAGAGCACCCGCCTTAGGATGAGGTCACCCACCTTGAGCGTCCGGGAGCGGACGCTGCGATAGTGATACCGCCGCAGCACCTGCTGGTATCTTGCCGCTCGAAGTGTGGCTTCACGGCGGCGTTCCTCCCCCAGCACGAGGTCCATCCCCTGCATGGTGTCCTGCTGCGTCTCATCAAACGCCAGGACCCACGCGGAGCGATGCTTGACCTCGTGAGGGAGAACCACTTCCGTTTCGTAGACAAGGAAGAACAGGGTCTCGCCAGTTGGCTTGGTGGCGGTGGTGCGGATGGACCATAGCACAGACTGGAGCTCGTCGTGCCAGCCCCTGCCATAGGCCTTGAGCTTCTTCTTGAAGTTCCTGGTCTTGAGGCCTCTCAGGACCTCCGCGTTGGCGCGTTCATCTTGACCATTGCTCCTGGGGTGTGCCACTAAAGCGTAGCAGATCTGCGTTCCAAGGTTAGCACAATATGTCTTGAAGAGATTGCTAGTGAACTGCGAACCGTTGTCGGTGATGATGCAATTAGGGACCCTGAACCGGCCTATGAGACCCTTGATGAACTTGACCGCAGACCCGGTCGGGATGGTGCGGACAGCTTCTACCTCCGCCCATTCGGTGAATTTGTCGATGGCGACGTAGAGGTAGCGGTAGCCCCCAGGCGCTCGGGGGAACGGGCCTAAGATATCCAGCTCCCAGACTGCGAATGGCCACGAGAGCGGGATGGTCTAGAGGCCCTGAGCCGGCTGATGGATCTGCTCGGCATGGAATTGGCAGGCCTCGCAGGACTTCACCAGCTCGGTTGCGTCATTGAGCGCCGTAGGCCAGTAGAACCCGCTGTGGAATGCCTTGCCAACGAGGGTTCATGATGATGAGTGGTGCCCGCAGTCTCCGCCATATATGTCAGCTTGCAACTCTTTCCCCTGTTCCCTGGAGATACAACACAGGGAAACGTCATTCGGTCGCTTCCTGTATAACTCACCGCCTTGGATGCAGTACGTTGTGGCCTGTCGGGCCACGCGCTCCATGTCCTCCTCTTTATCCGTCAGCGTCCCTTGCATCAGGTATTCCCTGAACTCCTTGGTCCACTACCCCTCCTGAGGCTTGAGCGCCAGGAGTAGGCGCGCTCCCGAGGTTTGGCCACAGGCCGGGGCTCCCGAGGTAGGTGGTTGGGGGAGTTCCTCCCGAGGCGGCGCCGGCCTTGAAGGCAGAGGTGCTACCGAAGGCTTGAAGAGCCGCTCTTCAAAGACACCAGGCTCCTGGGGTAGTCGTTTGGATGCTCTTTTGGCGATGTCGTCGGCCTCCTTGTTGGTGCCACGGGGCACGTGCTCCAACTCTAGCCCCAGGAAATTCTTTTCCATATTGCGTACCTCCGCGAGGTACGCCTCCATGTGCTCGTCCCTCGGCTCGTAGACCTTGTTGGAGAAGTTGAAAAGGAGTTGTGAGTCGCCCCTGATGGTGAGGCGCTTCACCCCCAGGGCCACCGCAGCCTTAAGGCTAGCGATGAGGCCCTCGTACTCCGCGATGTTGTTGGAGACCTTATCGCCATGTTGGAAGCAGAGCTGTATGGCATAGTAGAGCTTGTCCTAAGTAGGCGAGATGAGCACTGCTCCAGCTCTCGCGCCCTGGCGTGCGAACGCGCCATCAAAATACATGACCCAGCCATCTAGTGCTTCAATTCCTGGAGAGAGGGATTGATCCTCGCCTGCTTCAAACCTTGGGGCGTCAGTCCATTCTGCCACGAAGTCGGCGAGCGCAGCTCCCTTGATGACCCTGGTTGTGCTGGACTCCAACTAGAATGCTTGCAGCTCAATGTTCCACTCGGCAACTCTTCCCGCAGTGTTGGGGCTCCTGAGTACCCTCTCCAATGGGTAGGCCGAGACGACCTTGATGGGGTGAACTTGAAAGTAGTGTCGTAGCTTACGCGAGGCCACCAAGAGCGCGAGCAAGAGCTTCTGAGGCATGGGGTACCATGCCCTTGCATCCCACAATACCGTGCTGACGAAATACACTGGGTGCTCGACGAAGGCGGGTGCATTGACGAGGCCTACGTCTGCCGGAGGCTGAGGCGCCTCCTGAGGCGATGGAGCCCCTAGAGCCTGGTCGTTCATTGGGGCCTCCGCAGGCCCAAGGGCGCCGTCTTGCTGAGCCTGGTCATCCGTTGGCGCTGCTGCAGTTCCTGCGTGCCCTCCGGGTTTTGTATCACCCCGGCCGGGGGTGCGGCTCGGCGCGACACATCCTTGGCCTGGCGCTCTTCCCGGACCGCCACCAGAGCTGCGCTGGCGGAGTAAGGAGTGGCGGCAAGGTAAAGCACCAAGGGCTCGAGAGGGTAGGGCGCCACCATCACCGGAGGGCTGGTCAGGTATCTCTTGAGGTCTTGAACGCCTGGTCAGCCTCCGGGGTCCACTCAAATGGGCCCTTCTTCTTCATCATCTTGAAGAACGGTAGGGCGCGCTCTCCCAGCTTGGAGATGAAGCGCCTAGTGAAGTCATGCAGCCGGCAAGCTTCTGCATCTCCTTGAGGGTTTGTGGTGGGCTCATGTCTTCGATCGCCTTGACTTTCTCCGGGTTGGCTCTGATCCCCCTGTGGGACACAAGGAATCCCAGCAGCTTGCCAGAGGGGACACCAAATACGCACTTCTCCGGGTTGAGCCGCAAGTCCACCTGGCGCAGGCTCACGAAGGTCTCTTCCAGGTCCTGAATCATTGTCCTCGCCTCCCGAGACTTTACCACAATGTCGTCGACATAGGCTTTAGCGTTCCTCCCGAGCTGCTGACCCAGGGAAATGTGCATCAGCCGTTGGAAGGTCGCGCCTGCATTGCGCAGCGCGAACGACATGCAAGTGTAGCAGTACACCCCACACGGGGTTAGGAAGGCCGTCTTCTCCACGTCCTCTACCGCCATCTTGATCTGATGATAGCCTGAGAACGCGTCTAGGAAGCATAGCAGGTCGCACTCGGCGGTGGAGTCAACGATCTGGTCGGTGCGTGGAAGTGGGAACGGATCCTAGGGACAGGCCTTGTTAAGGTTGGTGAAGTCGACACACATGCGCTCCATCCTTCCTTTCTTCAGCACAACGACGGGGTTCGCCAGCCATTCAGGGTACCGAACCTCGCGAATGACGCCTGCTGCCTCCAACTTGTGGTTTACTAGACGATGAAGGACTGCTTCTCCGTGGACTGTCGCCGCGCCTTCTGCTTCACAGGGCGCACATTGGGGCACACCCTCAAGTGATGCTCGATCACCCCTCTTGGGACCCCTACCAGCTATTTGGGCTCCCAGGCGAATACTTCCTTGTTTGCGCGCAAGAACTTCACCAATGCCTTCTCTTTGTCCGGGTCGAGGATGGCACCTATGGTGAAGGTGGCTCCACAGGACCCATCTTCCTTAACCGGCACCTGCTTGGTTTCTGCCTGATCTTGAGTGAACAACTGCTTCTTTTTAGCTGGTGTGGCCTCCTTAACCCTGGATACGACCTCGTCTGCCAGTCGCGCCGCCGCAGTCTTGAGGGCAAGCTTGAGCGCTACCAGAGCTTCCTTGGTATCTCCAACTACGATGAGGACGTCCTTGCTCCCGGGTATCTTCATGAGGTTGTAGGCTGGATGGGTTGCCGCCATGAACTGAGCCAGAGACGGGTACCCGAGGATGGCGTTGTATGGGAGGGCAATACGGGCGATGTCGAAGTCGATCAGCTCGGTGCGACAGTTGTTGTGGGTGCCGAAGGTCATGGGAAGACGGATCTGCCCCAGGGGGATGGAGGAGCCACCGTCGACCCCGGAGAAGGGCTTGCTAGGGTGGAGCCGCTCGAGCGGCTCGTGGAGGAGACTAAAGGCCTCCACAGATAGCAAGTTGAGGCCGGCGCCACCGTCGATGAGGGTCTTGGTGATGACTAAGCTGCAGATGGCGGGTGTGCTAAGCATTGGGAGCACGCCCGAGCCGATGGTGCTGACAGGGTGATCCCCTGCGTCAAAGGTCAGGTCAGCCTTGGGCGCCGCCCAACCCGGGGGAGCCCCCTTCCGCATGGAGGCGGCGCCGATCTGGCGAAAGAACGGCTTGGTGTGACAGTCTGAGGGCGATGCTTGCAAGCCGCTGAGGAGGGCCGCGACATCGAGGGGTGCCAGTGCCGCGAAGCACGTAGCGAAGAGGCTGCACAGCTCCTCCCAAGATGCCACTGTAGATCCTGGGAGGTTGAGCAGCGAGGCGCTCGGTGCACCAGTGAGGGCCATGGGAAGCCAGTTGGCCATGACCTTGTCGTTGCCCCCAGCCTTCAAGACGGCCTCTTCATACGCCAGCAGGAAAGTCGACGGGTCCGCCGCACCATCGTAGCGCGGCGGCATCTCTGGCCTAAACTTGGGTGGCCACTGCACCTGCCGCAAGGAGGGGGCTAAGGCTCGGAGCCCCCTGGCCCCGCCACGGACATCTGTCATCGCAGCCAGAAGGGCAGCGCCGACCATGGGGGCGAGGCGCGGTGGTGGCGGAGCGTGGATCGACAGAAGGAAGGCTTCAACGCACCCCTACCTGGCGCGCCAAATGTCAGATTATGGGTTCCGGCAAACCCTTGAGGTTCAAACATTGGGGTGCACATGAAGATCTCTCCTCCCTCTAGCTCGCTCTCGCCACAATCGCAAGGCCTAGCTCGACGAACCCAAAGAATGAGAGACACGAGAGTTTATACTGGTTCGGGCCATCGATGTGGTGTAATACCCTACTCCAGTGTGGTGTGGTGGATTGCCTCTTGGGCTGAGGATGAACAGTTACAAGGGGAAGAACAGCCTCCTGAGGGGAGGTTTTCTTGTGGTTGCTGACTGATACGTCTCCAATGTATCCATAATTTTTGATTGTTCCATGCTATTATATTATCTGTTTTGGATGTTTATGGGCCTTATTAAACACTTTTAAATTATTTTTGGGACTAACCTATTAACCCAGAGCCCAGTGCCAGTTCCTGTTTTTTCCCTTGTTTCGGTGTTTCGAAGAAAAGGAATATCAAACGGAGTCGAAAAAGAATGAAATCTTCTGGAGAAGTTATTTTTGGACAAAAAGCAATCCGGGGGACTTGGAGTCCACGTCAAGGAAGCAACGAGGAAGGCACGAGGCAGGGGGCGCGCCCACCCCCCTGGGCGCGCCCTCCACCCTCGTGGGGCCCTCGTGGCTCCCCTGACGTACTTCTTCCTCCTATATATATCCATATACCCTAAAAACTTCGGGGAACAGAATAGATCGGGAGTTCCGCCGCCGCAAGCCTCTGTAGCCACCAAAAACCAATCGGGACCATGTTCCGGTACCCTGCCGGAGGGGGGAACCCTCATCGGTGGCCATCTTCATCATCCCGGCGCTCTCCATGACGAGGAGGGAGTAGTTCACCCTCGGGGCTGAGGGTATGTACCAGTAGCTATGTGTTTGATCTCTCTCTCTCTCTCTCTCTCTCTCTCTCTCGTGTTCTTGGGGCGATACGATCTTGATGTATCGCGAGCTTTGCTATTGTAGTTGGATCTTATGATGTTTCTCCCTCTCTACTCTCTTATAATGGATTGAGTTTCCCATTTTGAGTTATTTTATCGGATTGAGTCTTTAAGGATTTGAGAACACTTGATGTATGTCTTGCGTGGGATACCCCTGGTGACAATGGGGTATTCTATTGATCCACTTGATGTATGTTTTGGTGATCAACTTGCGGGTTCCGACCATGAACCTATGCATAGGGGTTGGCACACGTTTTCGTTTTGACTCTCCGATAGAAACTTTGGGGCACTCTTTGAGGTCCTATGTGTTGGTTGAATAGATGAATTTGAGATTGTGTGATGCATATCGTATAATCATACCCACAGATACTTGAGGTGACATTGGAGTATCTAGGTGACATTAGGGTTTTGGTTGATGTGTGTCTTAAGGTGTTATTTTACTACGAACTCTAGGGCTGTTTGTGACACTTATAGGAATAGCCCAACGGATTGATTCGAAAGAATAACTTTGAGGTGGTTTCGTACCCTACCATAATCTTTTGGTTTGTTCTCCGCTATTAGTGACTTTGGAGTGACTCTTTGTTGCATGTTGAGGGATAGTAATATGATCCAAATATGTTATTATTGTTGAGAGAACTTGCACTAGTGAAAGTATGAACCCTAGGCCTTGTTTCCTAGCATTGCAATACCGTCTACGCTCACTTTTACCACTTGCTACCTTGCTGTCTTTTTATTTTCAGATTACAAAAACCTATATCTACCATCCATATTGCACTTGTATCACCATCTCTTCGGCGAACTAGTGCACCTATACAATTTACCGTTGTATTGGGTGTGTTGGGGACACAAGAGACTCTTTGTTATTTGGTTGCAGGGTTGCTTGAGAGAGACCATATTCATCCTACGCCTGCCACGGATTGATAAACCTTAGGTCATCCACTTGAGGGAAATTTGCTACTGTCCTACAAACCTCTGCACTTGGAGGCCCAACAACGTCTACAAGGAGAAGGTTGCGTAGTAGACATCAATGACCTTGTGTGTGTGTCGAATCGATCCCCCCTTGCGAGGTGCCCCTTGCCTTGATCTCTCCGCCGCCCATGAGCCAGCCTGGTAAGGCCGCCCCCGAGGTGGTCTTGTATCGTCCGCCTCGCGAGGCTTGGCCCCTCGTGAGGGTCTTGAGTGCTTGCTGGTGAAGATGGGCCGTACAGGGCCGCTTGTGGAGCCACGCTGTGGGCTGCAGGCAGGCAAGTCTGGGGACCCCCGTTCCCAGGACGCCGACAGTATCCTTATCCACCGCCGAAGCAGAATACATTGCCGCCGGTTCATGTTGTTCTCAGTTACTTTGGATGACCCAAACTCTTAAAGATTATCAGATATATGTGAAACATGTTCTATTGCTTTGTGATAATGAAAGTGTTATTAAGATTGCTCACAATCCCGTGCAACATTCTCGAACTAAGCATACTGAAGTTCGTCATCATTTCATTCAAGATCATGTTGCTAAAGGAGACATCGATCTTAAGCATGTTCGTATCGATAAGCAATTGGCGGTTATATTCACCAAACCGCTTGATGAGAAAGTATTTTGCCGTTTGACAGGTGAATTCAACATCATTGATGCTTCAAACTTGGAGTAGAAACTCCATTTGGATGCATGCAAGGCATGCGCCTTTCACTAATCCTTGATATTTCTCTTATGATGATGATCATATGTCTTGGATCTATACCTGTACCCTTGCATGCTATCTAACCCTTGTAGGTACTTGGATGAATCCAAATCTATGAGATTGCAACTCATTCATATCTTGAACAATCTCTACATCACCAAGTCTCTACAATATAGTGGTTGAAGACAAGAAAGCATCAAACCTTTCAACATATCCTTTGACAATTTCTTTATATAAAATTTCATGATTGTCACTTTGGATACACAAGTGCTCTTCCTTGCAAGACTAACCCATGTAGATAGATGAACTCAAATTACAAGTGGTGCTCCCAACCATTGATGAGCTACATCAACCTTGAGCATCCCACACAAGTTCAACTACATGATCAAGATCAACACCACCACCCAAGGTATGTTATTCCATCTTAGAGAATCTTTACCCCAAGACATGGGTCAAAGCAGCTCAACAAGATGCGAATACATCAAAATGCTTAAACGAAAAATGGCAACCCCATTGTGAGCTTAAACGATGAGTATGGCCTACAATCAAGTGTTCTCACTTGACTCCTCAGTCAATATACTCTAACATAGGTGACTCTGTCGCCAACCAATTCTAGATGAAGTTCTCTAGTGTTTTTCTGTGTTCTTGCATTTATCTCTCGCATTCTTGTTCCCCTTTTAAAAAAAACTTCATCTAGATTTCTTTTCTTCTCTCTTTTATGTTCCGCATTCCCAGCATTTAATTCATTGCAAATCCTTCAGTTAATTCCCTGCAAATCTTTGTAGATCTTACTTGCCTAATGAGCTGAGATGACATAATTTTTTCTCTCTATGTTAAATTCGGCCTCACCGATTTGTTCTTGTCGGCTAAATCGAAACAACTCGGTGCCACCGACGAATACGATTCGGTGTTACCGATTTCACTACTGAGGAATCATTTTGCCATTTGCATCCTGCATATCTGTTCCAACTCCACTCGATGATTCTTGTCCTCTACCAGCATCTTAAATTACATGTTGCTTTGTAATGTGACTCAAGGACCAAACCTACTTGACTCATGCTCCAGAAGATCCCTTCTTGGAAATTGATGTCAAAGGGGGAGAGAGAGCACATCAAAGCTTATCACATAAGGGAGAAAGCATGCCTTAAGCTTCTCCAGATGCTTATTACCCATAGAGGAGAGAACTCACATGTCTTCAAGAGGGGAAAGACATGTTAGTATGTGTTATGATTGTTTTGCTCTGATTTTCTTTTACCCTATCTTCTCCCGTTATCCGATATAAGATTCAGGGGGATAAAGACTCTTAAGGGAAGAAAATCTTCGAAATTCATTGCATATCTTTACTCTTTGGGGACATGTCTATATCCATATAGAGTACTAAGTACTCACTCACTACATGTCATCCCAATCTTGGTACTTTTGTGGTTACACATTGTGCTTTGTTTAGTAGGTGTTCTTTGTTATCTAACCCTATTTTCTCAAGTTCACCTCCTCCAAAGCCAGCTCAAGACCACAAGGTAAGTATATGCATCACATCCATGCGCAAGATGATTTCTTGTTGTTGTACATGTTGTTTGCAAGGAGGACTCATGAACATGGAGGTACATTTCATATTCAACATCATTTGCTCTAATGCATATAGCCAAGATACATGTAAGTCCTTGCTTGCTCTGACATGCTTATGCATTCACATGCTCTTATATTCTATAATTACATGATTGCATACATGTAGAGGGAGCATATGCATGTTACATGTCTTTCCAAAGCTTTACTTGTTATACTTCATATCTTTATCTGAAGCTTTGATGTATCTTGTCATCAATTACCAAAAAGGGGGAGATTGAAAGCACAGGTGCTCCCTGGGTGATTTTGGTAATTAATGTCAACATATCTCTTGTTGGACTAATAGTTTTATCTGGTATTTTTCAGAAAGTTCTGTTGGGGAACGTAGCAAAAATTCAAAATTTTCCTACGTGTCACCAAGATCTATCTATGGAGAAACCAGCAACGAGAGGAAGGAGAGTACATCTACATACCCTTGTAGATCGCTAAGCGGAAGCATTCAAGTGAACGGGGTTGATGGAGTCGTACTCGTCGTGATTCAAATCACCGATGACCAAGTGCCGAACGGACGGCACCTCCGCGTTCAACACACGTACAGCCCGGTGACGTCTCCCATGTCTTGATCCAGCAAGGAGAGAGGGAGAGGTTGCGGAAGACTCCATCCGGCAGCAGCACAACGGCGTGGTGATGATGGAGGAGCGTGGCAATCCAGCAGGGCTTCGCCAAGCACCGCAAGAGAGGAGGAAGAAGAGACGCAGGGCTGCACCAACGAGAGAGAGATCGAATCACGTGTGTTATGGGCAGCCCTAGGCCTCACTATATATAGGGGAGAGGGAGGAGGGTGCGCCCCCACCTAGGGTTTCCACCCTAGGGGCGGCGGCAGCCCCAATCCCCATCTGGGGTGGCGGCCAAGTGGGGGGGAGAGGGAGGCGCACCAGGCATGGGCCTTTAGGGCCCATCTGCCGTAGGGTTTGCCCCCTCTTCTCTCCAGGCGCATGGACCTTGGTGGGGAGGCGCCCCATCCCACCTAGGGGATGGTCCCTTCTCACACTTGGCCCATGTATGCCTCCGAGGCCCGTGGCCCCTCCCGGTGGACCCCCGGACCCCTCCGGTGGTCCCGGTACACTACCGGTGATGCCCAGAACACTTCCGGTGGCCAAAACCATACTTCCTATATATAAATCTTTACCTCCGGACCATTCCGGAACTCCTCGTGACGTCCGGGATCTCATCCGGGACTCCGAACAACATTCGGTAACCACATTTACAAGCTTCCTTTATAACCCTAGCGTCATCGAACCTTAAGTGTGTAGACCCTACGGGTTCGGGAGACATGCAGACATGACCGAGATGTTCTCCGGTCAATAACCAACAGCGGGATTTGGATACCCATGTTGGCTCCCACATGTTCCACGATGATCTCATCGGATGAACCACGATGTCAAGGACTTAATCAATCCCGTATACAATTCCCTTTGTCTATCGGTACGATACTTGCCCGAGATTCGATCGTCGGTATCCTGATACCTTGTTCAATCTCGTTACCGGCAAGTCTCTTTTACTCGTTCCGCAACACATCATCCCATGATCAACTCCTTGATCACATTGTGCACATTATGATGATGTCCTACCGAGTGGGCCCAGAGATACCTCTCCGTCATACGGAGTGACAAATCCCAGTCTCGATTCGTGCCAACCCAACAGACACTTTCGGAGATACCCGTAGTGCACCTTTATAGCCACCCAGTTACGTTGTGACGTTTGGCACACCCAAAGCATTCCTACGGTATCCGGGAGTTGCACAATCTCATGGTCTAAGGAAATGATACTTGACATTGTAAAAGCTTTAGCATACGAACTACATGATCTTGTGCTAGGCTTAGGATTGGGTCTTGTCCATCACATCATTCTCCTAATGATGTGATCCCGTTATCAATGACATCCAATGTCCATGGTCAGGAAACCGTAACCATCTATTGATCAACGAGCTAGTCAACTAGAGGCTTACTAGGGACATGGTGTTGTCTATGTATCCACACATGTATCTGAGTTTCCTATCAATACAATTCTAGCATGGATAATAAACGATTATCATGAACAAGGAAACATAATAATAATCAATTTATTATTGCCTCTAGGGCATATTTCCAACAGTCTCCCACTTGCACTAGAGTCAATAATCTAGTTCACATCGATATGTGATTAACACTCAAGGTCACATCCTTATGTGACTAACACCCAAGAGTTCTGGGTTTGATCATGTTATGCTTGTGAGAGAGGTTATAGTCAACGGGTCTGAACCTTTCAGATCCGTGTGTGCTTTACAAATATCTATGTCATCTCCTAGATGCAGTTACCACGCTCTATTTGGAGCTATTCCAAACAACTGTTCTACTATACGAATCCAATTTACTACTTAGAATAATCTGGATTAGTGTCAAAGTTTGCATCGGCATAACCCTTTACGACGAACTCTTTTACCACCTCCATAATCGAGAAAATTCCTTAGTCCACTAGTTATTAAGGATAACTCTGACCGCTGTCCTGTGATCCATTCTTGGATCACTCTTGTACCCCTTGACTGACTCATGGCTTAGCACACTTCAGGTGCGGTACATAACATAGCATACTTTAGAGCCTATGTCTAAAGCATAGGGGACGACCTTCGTCCTTTCTCTCTATTCTGCCGTGGTCAGGTCTTGAGTCTTACTCAATACTCACGCGTGTAATACAGCCAAGAACTCCTTCTTTGCTGATCTATTTTGAATTCCTTCAAAATCTTGTCATGGTATGTATTCATTTGAAAGTACTATTAAGCGATTTTGATCTATCCTTATAGATCTTGATGCTCAATGTTCAAGTAGCTTAATCCAGGTTTTCCATTGAAAACACTCTTCAAATAACCCTATATGCTTTCCAGAAATTCTACATCATTTCTGATCAACAATATGTCAACAACATATACTCATCAGAAATTCTATAGTGCTCCCACTCACTTCTTTGGAAATACAAGTTTCTCATAAACTTTGTATAAACCTAAAATCTTTTATCAACTCATCAAAGTGTACATTCCAACTCCGAGATGCTTACTCCAGTCCTCAGAAGGATTGCTGGAGCTTTGCATACTTATTAGCATCTTTCAGGATTGACAAAACCTTCTGGCTGTATCACATACAACCTTTCCTCAAGAAAATTGTCGAGGAAACAATGTTTTGACATCCTATCTGCACAATTTCATAAATAATGCAGTAATCGCTAACATAATTCCAACAGACTCTTAGCATCGCTACGAGTGAGAAAGTCTCATCGCAGTCAACTCCTTGAACTTGTCGGAAAACATCTTAATGACAAGTCGAGCTATCTTAATGGTGATACTTACCATCATTGTCCGTCTTCCTTTTAAAATCCATCTGTACTCAACAGCCTCACGACCATCGAGCCGTTCTGCCAAAGTCTACACTCTGTTTTCATACATGGATCCTCTCTCGGATTTTATGGCCTCGAGCCATTCATCGGAATCCGGGCCCACCATCGCTTCTCCATAGCTCGTAGGTTCATTATTGTCTAGCAACATGACTTCCAAGACAGGATTACGTACCACTCTGAAGTAGTACGCATCCTTGTCATCCTACGAGGTTTGGGAGTGACTTGATCCGAAGTCTCATGATCACTATCATAAGCTTCCACTTCAATTGGTGTAGGTGCCATAGGAACAATTCCTGTGCCTTGCTACACACTAGTTGAAGTGACAGTTCAACAACCTCATCAAGTCCCCACCATCCTCCCAGTCAATTCTTTCGAGAGAAACTTTTCCTCGAGAAAGGACCCGATTCTAGAAACAATCCCTATTACTTTCGGATCTGAGACAGGAGGTATACCCAACTGTTTTGGGTGTCCTATGAAGATGCATTTATCCGCTTTGGGTTCGAGCTTATCAGCCTGAAACTTTTTCACATAAGCGTCGTCACCCCAAACTTTTAAGAAACAACAGCTTAGGTTTCTCTAAACCATAGTTCATACGGTGTTGTCTCGACGGATTTGCGTGGTGTCCTATTTAAAGTGAGTGCGGTTGTCTCTAATGCCTAACCCATGAACGACAGTGGTAATTCGATAAGAGACATCATGGTATGCATCATATCCAATAGGGTGCAGTTATGATGTTCGGACATACCATCACACTATGGTGTTCCAGGCGGTACTAGTCGTGAAACAATTTCCACAATGTCTCAATTGTGTACCAAACTCGCAACTCAGATATTCATCTCTATGATCATATCATAGATATTTTATCCTCTTGTCACGACGATATTCAACTTCACTCTGAAATTACTTGAACCATTCAATAATTCAGACTTGTGTTTCATCAAGTAAATATGCTCAGTATCTACTCAAATCATCTGTGAAGTAAGAGCATAACGATATCCACTGCGTGCCTCAGCACTCATTAGACTGCACACATCAAAATGTGTTACTTCCAACAAGTTGCTTTCTTGTTCCATTTTACTGAAAATGAAGCTTTCAGTCATCTTGCCCATGTCGTATGATTTTCATATCTCAAGTGATTCAAATTCAAGCGAGTCCAGACGGTCCATCTGCATGGAGTTTCTTCATGCGTATATACCAATAGACATGGTTCACATGTCTCAATCTTTTCAGAAATGAGTGAGTTCAAAGATCCATCAACATGGAGCTTCTTCATGCGTTTTATTACCAATATGACTTACATGGCAGTGCCACAAGCAGGTGGTACTATCATTACTATCTTATATCTTTTGGCATGAACATGTGTATCACTATGATCGAGATTCAATAAACCATTCATTTTAGGTGCAAGACCATTGAAGGTATTATTCAAATAAATAGAGTAACCATTATTCTCCTTAAATGAATAACCGTATTGCGATAGACATAATCCAATCATGTCTATGCTCAACGCAAACACCAAGTAACAATTATTTAGGTTTAACACCAATCTCGATGGTAGAGGGAGCGTGTGATGCTTGATCATATCAACCTTGGAAACACTTCCAACACATCTCGTCAGCTCACCTTTAGCTAGTCTCCGTTTATTCCGTAGCTTTTATTTCGAGTTACTAACACTTAGCAACCGAACCGGTATCTAATACCCTGATGCTACTAGGAGTACTAGTAAAGTACACATTCACATAATGTATATCCAATATACTTCTATCGACAGCCTTCTCATCTACCAAGTATCTAGGGTAATTCTGCTCTAGTGGTTGTTCCCCTTATTACAGAAGCACTCAGTCTCGGGTTTGGGTTCAACCTTGGGTTTCTCCACTAGAGCAGCAGCTGATTTGCCGTTTCATGAAGTATCCCTTCTTGCCCTTGCCCTTCTTAAAACTAGTGGTTTCACTAACCATCAACAATTGATGCTCCTTCTTGATTTCTACTTTCGCGGTGTCAAACATCGCGAATATTTCAAGGATCATCATATCTATCCCTGATATGTTATAGTTCATTACGAAGCTCTAGCAGCTTGGTGGCAATGACTTTGGAGAAACATCACTATCTTATCTGGAAGATCAACTCCCACTCGATTCAAGTGATTGTTGTACTCAGACAATCTGAGCACAAGCTCAACGATTGAGCTTTTCTCCCTTAGTTTGCAGGCCAAGAAAATCGTCGGAGGTCTTATACCTCTTGACGTGGGCACGAGCCTGAAATCCCAATTTCAGCCCTCGAAACATCTCATATGTTCCGCGACATTTCAAAAATGTCTTCGGTGCCTCAATTCTAAACCATTTATCATTACCGAACTATCATGTAGTCGTCAAAACGTGTATGTCAGATGTTTGCAACATCCACAGACCACATTCGAGGTCCAGCACACCGAGCAGTGCATTAAGGACATAAGCCTTGTACTGTCCGCATAATTGCTACTATCAACTTTCAACTATATATTCTCTAGGAACATATCTAAAACAGTAGAACTAAAGTGCGAGCTTATGACATAATTTGCAAAGACCTTTTGACTATGTTCAGGATAATTAAGTTCATCTTATGAACTCCCACTCAGATAGACATCCCTCTAGTCATCCAAGTGATTACATGATCCGAGTCAACTAGGCCGTGTCCGATCATCACGTGAGACGGACTAGTCAACATCGATGAACATCTTCATGTTGATCGTATCTGTCATACGACTCATGCTCGACCTTTCGGTATTTTGTGTTTCGAGGCCATGTCTGTACATGCTAGGCTCGTCAAGTCAACCTAAGTGTTTCGCGTGTGTAAATCTGTCTTACACCCGTTGTATGTGAACGTAAGAATCTATCACACCCGATCATCACGTGGTGCTTCGAAACGACGAACTTTCGCAACGGTGCACAGTTAGGGGGAACACTTTCTTGAAATTTTAATGAGGGATCATCTTATTTACTACCGTCGTTCTAAGCAAATAAGATGCAAAAACATGATAAACATCACATGCAATCAAATAGTGACATGATATGGCCATCATCACTTTGCTCCTTTTGATCTCCATCTTTGGGGCTCCATGATCATCGTCGTCACCGGCATGACACCATGATCTCCATCATCATGATCTCCATCATCGTGTCTTCATGAAGTTGTCACGTCAACTATTACTTCTACTACTATGGCTAACGGTTAGCAATAAAGTAAAGTAATTACATGACGTTTATGTTGACACGCAGGTCATAAATGAATTAAAGACAACTCCTATGGCTCCTGCCGGTTGTCATACTCATCGACATGCAAGTCGTGATTCCTATTACAAGAACATGATCATCTCATACATCACATATATCATACATCACATCCTTTGTCCATATCACATCACATGGCATACCCTGCAAAAACAAGTTAGACGTCCTCTAATTGTTGTTTGCATGTTTTACGTGGCTGCTATGGGTTTCTAGCAAGAACGTTTCTTACCTACGCAAAACCACAACGTGATATGTCAATTGCTATTTACCCTTCATAAGGACCCTTTTCATCGAATCCGATCCGACTAAAGTGGGAGAGACTGGCACCCGCTAGCCACCTTATGCAACTAGTGCATGTCAGTCGGTGGAACCTGTCTCACGTAAGTGTACGTGTAAGGTCGGTCCGGGCCGCTTCATCCCACAATGCCGCCGAATCAAGATTGACTAGTAACGGTAAGCATATTGAACAAAATCAACGCCCACAACTACTTTGTGTTCTACTCGTGCAAAGAATCTACGCAATAGACCTAGCTCATGATGCCACTGTTGGGGAACGTAGCAGAAATTCAAAATTTTCCTACGTGTCACCAAGATCTATCTATGGAGAAACCAGCAACGAGGGGAAGGAGAGTGCATCTACATACCCTTGTAGATCGCTAAGCGGAAGCATTCAAGTGAACGGGGTTGATGGAGTCGTACTCGTCGTGATTCAAATCACCGATGACCAAGTGCCGAACGGACGGCACCTCCGCGTTCAACACACGTACAGCCCGGTGACGTCTCCCATGTCTTGATCCAGCAAGGAGAGAGGGACAGGTTGAGGAAGACTCCATCCAGCAGCAGCACAACGGCATGGTGATGATGGAGGAGCGTGGCAATCCAGCAGGGCTTCGCCAAGCACCGCAAGAGAGGAGGAAGAAGAGACGCAGGGCTGCACCAACGAGAGAGAGATCGAATCACGTGTGTTATGGGCAGCCCTAGGCCTCACTATATATAGGCGAGAGGGAGGAGGGTGCGCCCCCACCTAGGGTTTCAACCCTAGGGGCGGCGGCAGCCCCAATCCCCATCTGGGGTGGCGGCCAAGTGGGGGGGAGAGGGAGGCGCACCAGGCATGGGCCTTTAGGGCCCATCTGCCCTAGGGTTTGCCCCCTCTTCTCTCCAGGCGCATGGGCCTTGGTGGGGAGGCGCCCCAGCCCACCTAGGGGCTGGTCCCTTCTCACACTTGGCCCATGTATGCCTCCGAGGCCCGTGGCCCCTCCCGGTGGACCACCGGACCCCTCCGGTGGTCCCGGTACACTACCGGTGATGCCCAGAACACTTCCGGTGGCCAAAACCATACTTCCTATATATAAATCTTTACCTCCGGACCATTCCGGAACTCCTCGTGACGTCCGGGATCTCATCCGGGACTCCGAAAAACATTCGGTAACCACATACAAGCTTCCTTTATAACCCTAGCGTCATCGAACCTTAAGTGTGTAGACCCTACGGGCTCGGGAGACATGCAGACATGACCGAGATGTTCTCCGGTCAATAACCAACAGCGGGATCTGGATACCCATGTTGGCTCCCACATGTTCCACGATGATCTCATCGGATGAACCACGATGTCAAGGACTTAATCAATCCCGTATACAATTCCCTTTGTCTATCGGTACGATACTTGCCCGAGATTCGATCGTCGGTATCCTGATACCTTGTTCAATCTCGTTACCGGCAAGTCTCTTTTACTCGTTCCGCAACACATCATCCCGTGATCAACTCCTTGATCACATTGTGCACATTATGATGATGTCCTACCGAGTGGGCCCAGAGATACCTCTCCGTCACACGGAGTGACAAATCCCAGTCTCGATTCGTGCCAACCCAACAGACACTTTCGGAGATACCCGTAGTGCACCTTTATAGCCACCCAGTTACGTTGTGACGTTTGGCACACCCAAAGCATTCCTACGGTATCCGGGAGTTGCACAATCTCATGGTCTAAGGAAATGATACTTGACATTGTAAAAGCATTAGCATACGAACTACATGATCTTGTGCTAGGCTTAGGATTGGGTCTTGTCCATCACATCATTCTCCTAATGATGTGATCCCGTTATCAATGACATCCAATGTCCATGGTCAGGAAACCGTAACCATCTATTGATCAACGAGCTAGTCAACTAGAGGCTTACTAGGGACATGGTGTTGTCTATGTATCCACACATGTATCTGAGTTTCCTATCAATACAATTCTAGCATGGATAATAAACGATTATCATGAACAAGGAAATATAATAATAATCAATTTATTATTGCCTCTAGGGCATATTTCCAACAAGTTCAACAAAGGCGTGGCATGGACAAGAGGATGTGGAAACCCTTCAAGAAGCTAAGGACAAAGACTGGCAAAAGTGCAAGACTCTTCATTTCTATTATAGTGATCCAAGATCACATTGAGTCCATAGGAAAAGCCAATACTATTAAAAGGGGATGAGGTGTTGCTTAATGGTCTACTTGCTCAAAGTGCTTAGTGGTATGCTCCAAAGCCCTCAACCACCTTCTCATTGCCACATATGTCCTAAACCTAAAGTCAAAATAGGCCCCACTGATTTGATCTTTCCGGCGCCATCGAGTTCACTTGACATAGCCACTGCCAGAAACCCTAATCAGTTCGGTCTCACTGATGGGATCTCGGTCTCACCGAGATGGGCTTGCAAACTCTCTATTGTCTTTTGTAATTATTTCGGTCCAACCGAGATATGCAGTTGGTCCCACCGAGTTTGCTTGACCAACTCTCTGTTTCCTTTTTTACCAAAATGGGTCTCACCGAGTTTGTGTAATCGGTCAAACCGAGTTGAGGTTTTACCCTAACCCTCGCACATCGGTCCCATCGAGTTGGTCATATCGGTCCCACCGAAAAACCTAACGTTCACATTTTGAACCAGGTTGGTCTCACCGAGTTTCACTATTCGGTCCCACCAAGTTTGGTAAATTGTGTGTAACGGTTAGATTTTGTGTGGAGGCTATAAATACCCCTCCACCCCCTTCTCCATTTGTGAGAGAGCCATCAGAACGTGCCTACACTTCCACTACTCATTTTCTGAGAGAGAACCACCTACTCATGTGTTGAGACCAAGACATTCCAATCCAACCACAAGAATATTGATCTCTAGCCTTCACCAAGTTGCTTTCCACTCAAATCATCTTTCCACCATATCCAAATCTGTGTGAGAGAGTTGAGTGTTGGGGAGACTATAATTTGAAGTAGAAGATCAAGGAATTCATCATCAACACACCATCTATTACCTTTTGGACAGTGGTGTCTCCTAGATTGGTTAGGTGTCACTTGGGAGCCTCTGTCAAGATTGTGGAGTTGAACCAAGGAGTTTGTAAGGGCAAGGAGATCGCCTACTTCGTGAAGATCTACCCAAGTGAGGAGAGTCCTTCGTGGGCGATGGCCATGGTGGAATAAACAAGGTTGATTCTTCGTGGACCCTTTGTGGGTGGAGCCCTCCGTGGACTCGCGCAACAGTTACCCTCGTGGGTTGAAGTCTCCATCAACGTGGATGTACGATAGCAGCACCTATCGGAACCACGCCAAAAATCTAAGTGTCTCCAATTGCATTTGCACACTCCAATCCCATCCCTTTACTTTCTTGCAATTTGCATGCTTTACTTTCTGCTGCTCATATACTCTTGCCATGCTTGCTTGAAATGTATTGTGAATGTTTAAACTTGTGATGAAACTCCACCTTAACTTGAAGAACATGAAAACTACTACTTTTCTTTGTTGAGGGTCTAATCACCCCCCTCTAGACACCTCTTATCAATCCTTGCACTCCCCCATATTACCATGTCTATATGGAAAACTATTGCAAGGAATCAAACATATCATATTCAGTGATCTACAAGTTTTATGTAGGATTTTATGACTAACCATGTGAATGACCAATTCCTGTAGACTCTCTAAATAGATATAAGTGAAGCATGACAGTTTAATTCTTTCGACAAAAGATTTTCCCATGCTCTAACAAATATAAGTGAAGAAAAATAGCATTCTACAAATGGCGGTTTTCTATATGAAGAGAAAGAGGCAATCCAAACTTCAAATGATATAAGTGAAGCACATGAAGCATTCCATAAAGCCATGCTCAAAAAAAATAAGTGAAGTGCATGAAGAATTCTATAAATCAACTAAGGACTATCTCATACCATCATGGTGCATAAAAGAAAAATGGAATATAAACACAAAAGATGCTCCAAGAATTTGCGCATATCATATGACAAATAAAAATATAGTTCCAAGTAAAATTATCGATGGTCGTTAGAAGAAACAGGGGATGCCTTTCGGGGCATCCCCAAGCTTAGTTGCTTGGGAGTCCTTGAATATTACCTTGGGTGCCTCGGGCATACCCATTCTTAGGCTCTTGCCACTCTTTATTCCTTCATCCATAGTGATCTCACCCAAAACTTGAACACTTCAATCACACAAAACTTAACAAAACCCTCGTGAGATCCGTTAGTATAATAAAAGCAAATCACCACTTAGGTACTGTTGTGAACTCATTGCAAATTCATATTAGCATTATATCTACTGTAGTCCAACTTCACCATGGTTCATACCCCCGATACTACCCATAGATTCATCAAAATAAGAGAACAATGCATACAAAACAGAATCTATCAAAAACAGAATATCCTGCGAAGATCTGAATATTACTCATACTTCTGTAACTCCAACAATTCTAAAACACTAGGACATCGTGGGCAATTTGTATATCAATCTTGTGTAAAAATTCAGAATTTTTCGTCGCTTCTGGGAATTTTCAAAATTCTGCTACTGGACGCAGAAGTTTCTGTTTTTCAGCAAAATCAAATCAACTATCACCGTAGACCATCCCAAAGGCTTTACTTGACACATTATTTTTATAGTAAAATGGATTTATACAAGGAGATAATTATTTTTGTTGAAAATTTTCTATAATTCAAGATTTGCAAAGTTTCCATGGGCATGAACAAAGTTCAAGGAGTGTAACATCCCAAAATTCTAAATTTTGGAATGTTATAATAAATAAATAGTTTTGATTGATTGTTATTGCTTGACTGAAATTGAGTGAACTTTGAAACTTTTGAAAGTTAAATGAGAGGGAATAAAAGGACTTTCCCAAACTTTCATTTTTCCTTTATAATCTCCATGAATTCAAAATTCTTTTCATCACAAAACCTTAGAGAGAAGATGAAATGACTTCTTCCATTTAAATGAAAAGGGTCTTGAAAAGATTTGAATTTCATTTGAAAATATTTCAAATTCAGAAACTTTATGCAACTCAATGATTTTCATGAGAGAAGATAAAATGACTTCTTCAAAACATATGAAATATGAGTTGGAAGTTTAAAATAAATCGAATTTAAAGTCCCCTTGAAAAATATTTTCAATTAAGAGTTATTTGGTTTTTATTCAAATTATTTTCTTCAAAAATAAAATATACAAAAATTAGGGTAAAATGATTCCCTACAATAGAAAAAAGGAGAGAAATAAATTTGAAATTATTTTGGTATTTTTACGATTTTTATTAGGCTTTATTTCAACAGTAGCACTATTGCTTTATTTAAATTTTTGTGGATTTTATTTGATGCTAGAAAATGTTCACATTGTAGAAACCATTTTTTGAAAATTTTGATATATTATATGCCTACAGTATATTTTATTTTATTGGGTTTTTATTTTATGTTCTGTAAAATTGTTTCAAAAAAAGAGAGCCGCAGCCGAACTGGGCCGGCCCAGCCAGCCGGGCCAGGCCGCAGCCCAGCACGCCGCCGTGCCGCCGTGACCGCCTCGGGCACCGCCTCGCCTTGCCCCCTCCTCCAAGTTGCCGTGCCGCCCCTCCCTCCTTAAATACACCGGCACCCCTCTCCCTTCTCCTCCCTAGCCGTCGCCGCAGGATCTTGCCACCGCCGCCGCAGCTCCGCCGCTCTGCCCCGCACTCCACCGCCGCCGCCGATCGCCGCCGCCGCCACCAGCGCACTCGCCGCCCCGCGCCGCCGCCGCCGTCTTCCTGGCTGCCGACGCCGTCCGCCGTCGCGCTAAGTCGCCGGAGCCACCTCGTCCGTCCGATCTAGGATAGATGGATAGGATTAGATTAGATTTTTTTATTTTATTTTAGTTTGAACCGGTATGTGTTAATTAGTGAACGTTCGCTAGATAGGCCTTTGCAGCAGATGAATTCGTCGCTTATACTTCTGAAGCGAACGTTCATTCGATAGCTTTTCTGTCTCATAGCCAGGGACCCAATAGTAAATACTTTTCTTGTAGGCTAGTCCCTGATCTTCAAACCCTCACAACATTTTGCTCGCTTATCCAAATCCAACCAAACCAACGCCCACTTCTTTGTTACGATCCCCTCTATCCAGATAATCAACTTGAACATATTTTTCAAAGTTTAATTTTTTTTTCAAACTATTTTGATTTCAAACTTCTTCCGTTCATAACTCGAGTTTTATGACTCCGATTTAATTGATTCTTTTTGCTAATTGAAGCTCTTGACCTAAACTTTCTGATAAGACCAAATTCACCCAATTTTGGTACTGTTAGAAATTGTTTTCTGCTGCAAGAGTTAATTGCTTGTTTTTGAAGTTTTCCGAGATCTTTTCTTCGATTCTTCTGCATGAGTGCTTATGTATGCAATTGCTTGCTTACGATAGATTGAATGGAGTTTGACGAGTAGAACTATCAGGAGTTATGAGTGTGAATCATCTTCATCAACAGTACAAGGCAAGTTCACACTTTGATCATAATTTTTCATACCCAGTTTTTATGCATTAGTTTCACCCCTCAAATATTTGCATGAGTTGGATTTGGGAATTGGGAATTGCTATGTAGTTGATGAGGTATTAACCTATTACCCTTGATCACCCCGGGATTATACGTTATGCTCTTATTGCTTAGCCATGCTCGTAGACGTGGATTGTTATGTGAGATTCATGAAAGTTGCGAGAGTTATATTGACTAAGGGAAACTTAAGGTGGCTACTTTAATACACATCTGGGTGGATTGGTTGGGGCACCCTGGAGCACCCAGTGGTTTGCTTGGGCACCTGGAGAACCCAGTTCTTGCCTAAGGGGATCCCGGAGTACCCGTGTGATCATCCTATGAAATGCCACCCAGGCTCAAAGGGATCATAATATTATTCATGCTAGAAACTTCCGTGTGCAGCCACAAGCCATTACGGGCTCTGGCATAGTTGAGTATGTTGTGTGACCTCTTTCTATAGTAGGCTAGCAGATGTAGGGGAAAGTAAGTGGTACTGTCTACCCAGAGTAAAGAGTTAACGCTTCGGAAAGACTGTGTCTCGATCATCCGTTTCTCGAACATCATGTAGTGCGAGAAATTCAACGGAGGATATCGAGTCTTGTGGGGAAAAGTGCGCAAACCTTTGCAGAGTGTACAAACTAATCATGATTAGTTGTGTCCCCGGTTATGGACATCTTAAGTATCAGGTACTTGAATTATTATGTTGATCTCATCACTTTACTTAATTAATTTGTTGGGTTATAACTATTATTTTGGGATTGAGTTGGAGGAATCTTCTCAATGTTTTTCAACAAACTTTGTAGTTAAATAAAATATATTCCTTTGTTATAGGGAAAAAATAGCTTTACACAAAAATTTAAACTTAGAGCCTCCACCAGCCAAATATGCATGTAGTGATAGCCATTATTCAGCATTGCTCTACAGTGTGAAATTGCCAGTACATTCAATGTACTGACCTACATGGCTGCAACATCTCATGTTGCAGGAATCTTACGATGAGTAAGTGATACGTTAGGGTTATGATTTCTACACTCAACTTTGCCGTTGGTGTTGATGGGAATCCACAACCTTGTTGTTATTTTCGCTATTTGGATTGAGGTAATAGTATTTACGTTACTTTATACATGTGATTTACCTCTGTTATAAATCCTCGAGTACTGTCTGTGTGTCAGCATACCGATCCAGGGATGACACTTAAGCACAGAGACTTGACTGTCCGAGGTCAGGTCGCTACAAGGAGCTCCCCCACTTCAATGGTGCTCGTCTTTCTTACTTTCACTTTCCATTTTGAAAAAGTTTTGGGTTCCCCTCTTTATTTTTGTTGTTTTTAAACTATATGAAAGCACTCAACAGAAATAAATGACTCTCTAAAACTTCCGGGTTGTCTCCCTGGCAGCACTTTCTTTAAATCCATTAAGCTAGGCATATAGTGCTCAAGTAATTGATCCACCCGGATACCAAGGTATATCAAAGCCAATTTTAATTAACAATGATTTGTAGTTTAGTAGTGAGCACAAAGCAACATATATCATGTAACAACGAAGTCTAACTCTCTTCATATGCATCGTCATGTCATAAAAGAGCATTTCATGAACACAAAGTAAAGGCCGATACATAGGATAAACCATTTCTTGCAATTTTATTATATTGGAAACATAGAGAGGTGGAGATGTAGTTCCTCTCTCATAATAATTGCAAGTAGGAGAAGCACGCACATGCATATTATATCCATCAAAATCATCATGTATAGTAGTAAAAGGCAACCCCTCAATATAATCCTTAATAACCGCAAACTTCTCTGATATAGTGTTGTTGGGCAACTAAAAAAGATAATAGGACTATCATGCATGGGTGCAATAGAAACAATTTCATTCTTAACATAAACGAACTACAGCAAGGTCATCTCCATAAGCATAAATTGGCATCTTGGCCACAAGCATGGCAAGCATCAATTTCATCAAAAAGGGATATTACAAACGAATCCATGGGATCATTGCAATTATCATAGCATTCATCCTTCGGTAAGCACGATGGGAAATTAAACAATGTATGAGTTGAAGAGTTACTCTCATTAGAAGGTGGGCATGGGTAGCTAATCCGCTCTTCCTCCTTTTGTTCTTCCCTCTCCGTGTTATCTTTTTCATCTAATGAGCTCACGGTTTCATCAATTTCTTCTTCCATAGATTCCTGCAAAATATTAGTCTCTTCTTGAATAACGGAGACTTTCTCAATAAACTCATCAATATCGGCATTGTATTCATAATTCTCATAGCAATATTTAAGTATTAGATAATTTTCAAATCTATAAACAACATCATCATAATTTTCATACTTTTCAAACAAAGATTCAATTTCATAAGCACCCTTAAAAGCAACGAATTCTTCTCTTCGTTCCACATCATAGTAATCATATATACCATTAGCATAAGAAGCCGAGGTTTCATTATCACTAAATTTACATGAAAAGGGAAGGTGTGGAGCCTTCATCCTAGAGAAACAAGTATAATTAGATCTCAAGCATAAATTCCAAGCATACCAATGCAACATTTCAATTTGATCCCATAAGGGTTTCCCCTTTTGAGTCAAGCGGTAATCCCTAAAGTATTCATGTTGATAGAAAGTATCTCTCATTATCAAGTTGAATGGGGTTTTCTCATGATTATCAAAGTAGTGTTTAATATTTTTCACATAACGAGCATCAAGGGTTTTAGGAGGTTCCCCATCTCCATCAGTAGCAAGTACACCTATTTTTTGGTATTTCGTGTTCCATATCCATAAGTAAAGATATAAAACAACTTAGAACAGAAAATAAAATCTACTTAGTGATAAAGCAAACAATCATACACGAGAATATTCACCCCATGCTATTCCTCCCAGACAACGGCGCCAGAAAAAAGGTCTGGATAACCCACAAGTATAGGGGATCAATTGTAGCCTTTCTCAATAAGTAAGAGTGTCGAACCCAATGAGGAGCTAAAGGTAGAATTTATATTCCCTTCAAGTTCTATCGAACACCGATACAACTCTACGCATGCTTAGCGTTCGCTTTACCTAGAACAAGTACGAAACTAGAAGTACTTTGTAGGCGTGATAGGATAGGTTTGCAAGATAATAAAGAACACGTAAATAAAAGCTAGGGGCTGTTTAGATAAAGAAACAATTAAGTTAGTTTTAGCAGAGAGCTTTTGGTCACAAGAAAGTTATTTTCCCTAGGCAATCGATAACTAGACCAGTAATCATTATTGCAATTTTATATGAGGGAGAGGCATAAGCTAACATAGTTTCTTTACTTGGATCATATGCACTTATGATTGGAACTCTAGCAAGCATCCGCAACTACTAAAGAGCATTAAGGTAAAACCCAACCATAGCATTAAAGTATCAAGTCCTCTTTACTCCCATACGCAAACAACCTACTTACTCGGGTCTGTGCTTCTGTCACTCACTGAGGGAGTCCTGGATTAGGGGGTCTCCGAACAGCCAGACTGTTGGACTATGAAGATACATGATTGAAGACTTCGTCCCGTGTCCGGATGGGACTCTCCTTGGCGTGGAAGGCAAACTTGGCAATACGGATATGTAGATCTCCTTTCTTGTAACCGACTCTGTGTAACCCTAGCCCCCTCCGGTGTCTATATAAACCGGAGGGTTTAGTCCGTAGGACAAGAACAATCATACCATAGGCTAGCTTTTAGGGTTTAGCCTCTATGATCTCCTGGTAGATCAACTCTTGTAATACTCATATCATCAAGATCAATCAAGTAGGAAGTAGGGTATTACCTCCATCGAGAGGGCCCGAACCTGGGTAAACATCGTGTCCCCCGCCTCCTGTTACCATCCGCCTTAGACGCACAATTCGGGACCCCCTACCCGAGATTCGCCGGTTTTGACACCGACATTGGTGCTTTCTTTGAGAGTTCCACTGTGTCGTCACCGTAAGGCTTGATGGCTCCTTCGATCATCGGTAACGATGCGGTCCAGGGTGAGGTTTTCCTCCCCGAACAGATCTTCATATTCGGCGGCTTTGCACTATGGGCCAACTTGCTTGGCCATCTGGAGAAGATGCCCCTGGCCATCAGGTCAGGTTCGGAAACTTGAACTACACCGCCGACATCCGCGGAGACTTGATCTTCGACGGATTCGAGCCCATGTCAGGTGCGCCGCATGATCATGACGAGCATGATTTAGCTCTGCCGTCAGACAGTGTTTGGGAGATCACACCTGCAACTGCTCCGGCCCTCAATCCGGAGCAAATTGCGCCATCCGAGGATGGGGGATAGACCCCGCCATGGAGGCCGCACTCTCAGTGGCGATAGAGCCGGATACTGACTTCACCCCTTACGAGAGCCGTGTTGCCGAACCACTGGATTCATCTCCGGCCACGGACTCTGAGCCGCATGCGTCCGTGCCTATCGAATCCGATTGGGCGCCGATCATGGAGCTTACCTCCGCGGATATCTTTCAGCACTCGCCTTTCGGCGACGTGCTAAAATCATTAAGGTCTCTCTCCTTGTCAGGAGAAACTTGGCCGAACTATGTCCGGCTAGAATGGGATGCGGATGACGAAGAAATTCGCTCCCCACCCACGACCCACTTAGTAGCCACTGTCGAAGATTTAACCGACATGCTCAACTTCGACTCCGAAGACATCGACGGTATGGACGACGATGCAGGAGACGAACAGGAACCACCCCCCATAGGTCACTGGACCCCCACCTCATCATATGATATATATATATATATATATATATATATGGTGGATACCCCCAAAAAAGGCAATGGCGACAAGACAGCGGAGGATGACCCCTCCAAGAAGCAACCCAAGCACCGACGTCAGCGGCGCCGCTCTAAGTCCCGCCATAACAAAAGTAGTGATACCGGCACAAGAGACAATAACGCTCTGGATAGTGCTGAAGACGACAACAATCCCCTCCAGCACGATTTATATCGGGAGGGCGAAAAAGCTAGCCCTCCAGAACAGGCAGCAGATGGAGAAATGGAGGATGACAATTACATGCCTCTCTCCGAAGACGAGGTGAGCCTCGGCGATGAAGAATTTATCGTGCCTGAGGATCCCATCGAGCAGGAGCGCTTCAAGCGCCGGCTTATAGCCACAGCAAATAGCCTGAAGAAAAAGCAACAACAGCTTCGAGCTGATCAAGATTTGCTAGCATACAGATGGACCGAAGTCCTTGCGGCCGAGGAATACGAACTCGAACGCCCATCCAAGAGTTACCCAAAGTGCAGGTTGCTACCCCGACTAGAGGAGGAAGCATTGAAACCTACATCACCAGCATACAATGCGGCTGACCAGCCACCTCGTGGCCCAGACAGAGAGGCATTTCAGCCCAAAGTTCAGCCCGCACCCCGCCGCCACTCAAACAAAAATACCAAGGCCCGGGGCAACACGCGAAACCTGCGAGACGTATTGGAAAGCAGGGCAAAACATGCAAGATCGATATACGGATCACGGGGGCGCGCACCAATGCGGGATGATGACTGTCACACCGGATACACTAAAAGTAAATCCGGCCGGGCTGAATACAGCAGACAAGACTCATATGAACTGCGTCGTGATATAGCCCGACACGGCGGCGCCGCACACCCCCTATGCTTCACTGATGAAGTAATGGATCACGAATTCCCAGAGGGTTTTTAACCCGTAAATATTGAATCATATGATGGAACAACAGATCCCGCGGTATGGATCAAGGATTTCCTCCTACACATCCACATGGCTCGCGGTGATGATCTACATGCCATCAAGTACCTCCCACTAAAACTCGAAGGACCATCTCGGCATTGGCTGAATAGCTTGCCAGCAGACTCCATTGGCAGTTGGGAGGATTTGAAAGGTGCATTCCTCGACAACTTCCAGGGCACTTATGTGCGACCACCGGATGCCGATGACTTGAGCCATATAACTCGGCAGCTAGGGGAATCGGCCAGGCAATTCTGGACACAGTTCCTAACTAAGAAGAACCAAATATTCGAATGTCCGGATGCAGAGGCCTTAGCGGCATTTAAGCATAACATCCGTGACGAATGGCTCGCCCGCCACCTCGGCCAAGAGAAGCCAAAATCCATGGCAGCCCTCACGACACTTATGACCCGCTTTTGTGCGAGCGAAGATAGCTGGTTGACTCGTAGTACCAATACAGCAAGCAAACCTGGCATATCAGAAGCCAGGGATAGCAACGGCAAACCACGACGCAACAAACACAAGCGCCGCAAATATGGTGCAAACGCCGAAAATACGGCAGTTAATGCCGGGTTCAGGGGCTCAAAGTCCGATCAGCGGAAGGGGCCACCCAAAAATAAAAATCCAAGTCCATCCAGTCTGGACCGCATACTCGATCGCCAATGCCAAATTCATGGCACCCCAGAAACGCCAGCCACCCATACCAACAGAGAATGTTAGGTCTTCAAACAAGTCGGCAGGGCAGGCGCCAAAGACGAAGGGGGGTCTCAAAGTGACGATAGTGACAAAGATCCCAGATCACTGAACACAGGAGAGCAAAAGAAATTTCCCCCACATATCCAATCGGTGAATGTGGTAAATACCACCCAAATTACCAACGCGGACCGGATATGCATCCATAGGGATGGCAACTCAACGAAACTAGTCGTCCCACAATATAAACTAGGACCGATCACCTTCAACCGCAAGGATCGTCCGGTCAATGCTAATCAGGGCAATCCAGCCGCACTAGTCCTCGACCCAATAATAGATGGGTTCCACCTTACTCGAGTCCTTATGGACGGAGGTAGCAGTCTAAATCTACTTTACCAGGCCACAGTGCGCAAGATGGGCATCGATCATTCGGCGATCAAACCCACTAAAGCCACTTTCAGAGGCATTATACCAGGTGTGGAGGTTAGCTGTACAAGCTCCATTGCCCTTGAGGTCTTCGGATTACCAGAAAATTACCGTACCAAAGAGTTAATCTTCGAAATCGTCCCTTTTTGCAGTAATTATCAAGCACTGCTCGGACGAACCGCGTTCGCTCGATTCAACGCGGTGCCACATTATGCCTACCATATGCTCAAGATGCCCGGCCCACGTGGCGTCATCACGGTTCATGGCAAGGCCGAACCTTCCCTCGACACCAACAAACACACCACTGCCTTAGTACCAGAAACAACGAGCAGCATCTTGCAGCCGAACCTCGAGTCGACGTCCAGGCTCCCGGACACCGTCAAGGGGCTCCGAACTACTTCGCGGAAGGATAGCCCGACTCGCCCAGAGCTCAACTAAACACTCTGGCGAAGGCCAGGACAGGCCGAACTCAGCGGCTCAACCGCCCTCTGGCACGTAAATATTTCTTACATTTCTTTCGCAGGTTCACCTTTGCGCCGACCAGGATGGTCCACACGGAGGCAGCTTGAAAGCATAAGGGAATCCTTAGATATTCCACGCAGTGACCGTCCGGCTATACTACGGATCTGCACTCAGCCTCTTCCCCCTGGTCTCTACAGGTTCCGCAATCATATTCCTTCTTCTACCGCATTACTTGTACCCATACGCATAGACGTACTATCCAAATACAACATGTGGATTTACATGACGTTTACCTGTGTTATTTCTTACTGAAATCATTTTTTCAAGTGGCACCCGTATATAGCGATACGCCTTAAAATATGCCAGGGGCTTCGTTTTACCCATAACACAGCAATAAAAGTCCAAACACCTTCATGGAAGTTCGGCACCCCGAACCTATAGCATTATATGCATCAGCTCCGAATCATGTCTTGGGTCAATAGTTGCATTTGCCCGGCTCCCATGTTTTGGTACCTTACGTTCTGCTATATCGGCTAAGGTAGCACTGGGAGAACTACTGCGATTGTGTCCCGGTTCTTCCGGACGAGCACCTAAGTAGAGAAAGCCGAAAATTGACTGTCATGATACGGCGAGAGCTGGTCAGCTGTTCGAGAGGTCACAAAATCTTTAAGGATTTCTCCCGCATAATGCCATAACCAATGCAGCGTGTGATGGATCGGTTTTTTCTCCGATCAGGCGCTTATAGAGCCCCTAGTACGGTCTTCCAAACACAAGGGGCTGCGCCTACCATACTAAAGCTCCTATGGCTAAGTGAGAGTGATAAAGCCCTATAGTCCGATTGCCTGGTTCCTTGTGCTGAGCACCTCCTTCGAAGGACCCAAAACTAGGATACAGAGTGCTCAGGTTTATCCCGAACACCCCCGTACTTCTTACGTGGAGGCAGAAGTCGACGACTGGCCAACTCTCAGGTTTAACATATAAAAGGGCCGCACAGGAGGGTAAACTTTTATATAACATGCGACAAATAAATGACCTTGTTCAAACATTACAAAGGACAACATGATTCGCATTCATGGAAATATAATGTCCTTGGTGCATAGCTCCGCTGCAAGGCAGGATCCCTTCAGGACACCCCCATAATATAATTCGGGCTTGCGGTGCTCCTTCCCCTCTGGCGGTCCTTCGGTCATCAGCTTTTCGGCATCCATCATCCCCTAGTGCACCTTTGCGTGGGCGAAAGCCATTCGCGCACCTTCTATACAGACCGACCGCTTGATGACGTCAAGTCGAGGGCAAGCGCTTACAAGCCGCTTCACGAGCCCGAAATAGCTGCTTGGAATCGGCTCGGCAGGCCATAGCCGGATAACCAGATCTTTCATGGCCAGTTCCGACGCCTTATGTAGTTCGATCAGCTGTTTCAGTTGATCGGCAAAAGGCACCGGATAATGCGGCGCCAAATACTGCGACCAGAAGAGCTTATCCGCGGTGTTCCTTTCTTCGGCTCGGTAGAATTGGGCGGCATCTGATATGCTGCGAGGTAGCTCGGCAAATACCCCTGAGGGCTACAGAGTTTTCCCTTTAAATACTTGCTTTACACGGAAAAATCCTTACCCGCCGCGATCTTTCTCGCCTCTTGGATCCCCTGCAGGGCGCTTCGGGTTTCCCCTCGAGCGTCACTCATGGCCTGACGCGCCTTGGTGAGTTCGGATTCTTTCTCCGTCAAACTCTGCTCCAAGGTCTCGCATTTCCTTACGGCCTCTTGCAGCTCCTGCTCAGCTTTAATAACTCTAGCCTCGTGTTTCTCATGGATAGTTCGCTCTATGGCCGTCTTTTTCTCGGCCTCGGCAACAGCCCTTTTGAGGGCCTCGACTTCGGTCATAACTCCTAGCACAAATTATGCAGCTTGTTTCATACTGAAAATCTATTCCGCAATAAATACGAGCAAAGCTTGTGCATACCTTGTTTATCTCTCAACTGCATTCTCAACTGGCCAAGCTCTTCCATGGCCCGCTCTAGACTTTGCTTTAGTCCGGAGATCTCCGCAGTACGAAAGGCAGTAGCCGCTATAGACGCCTGCTTGTAACAGAAGAGAAATCAATTTCATTCAATGAGCCTTCCTGCGATCATTAATTCGATCCCCTGTATGGTTCTTTCTCTCACCGAACAGTGTATCAGGGACTACTATCTATACTACGACACTCTTCGACAACTTATAAAACATACCTCAAAGCCTCTTATAAGGCTGATGCAGGCTTCGTTCAGTCCACTCTCAGTTGACTGAATCTTCTCAATCACCGCACCCATAAGGGCACGGTGTTCATCAACGATGGAGGCGTCTTTCAACGCCACCATTAAAGCATCCGACACTTCTGGATAGACAGAGGTCGCTGGTGGAACAGGCACGCCCCCTCCAGCCGAAGGAGGCTGCCTGCTTGATTTTGGAGCCGTATAGGTCTCTGGAATCGCATCCGGCTGGGAGCCGGACTCGGCATCGCCGCCGCCATCGGCCCCCATGTGTCCGGCCCTTGAGGTTTGACCTCCAAGCGCCGCCTTCACGGTTTTTTCCTTTCCTACTTGGTCGGGGTCCTTCTGGGACGAAGCCTCGGTGTAATACACCTGTTTGGAGGAAGGGGCCTTTGGGGGCGTCCTGCTCTCCATAGCATTTGAGCTCAGCAAATCCTCTGATGAGGACTGTTTGGTACGGGGCCTCGCCCGACTATACAAAAAAATGGCTTAGGTTAAAATATTAAGCCACGATGAGTCCGGACGCCTAAAACGTGCTCGGATTTTATATACTTACGAGTTCACCAGGGGCTGGGCCCTAGGATCCCATGTTGGTCTGCTGTCGGCAGCAGCAGTGGACTCCTCCGGAAGAGGAGCCTTTCCCCTTTTGGGAAGCTTGGCCTCCAGGTTTGCGGAGGCCGTCCTCTTCTTTCTTCCCCCTGCGGGGGATTCATCTTCCTCCTCCTCGTCCTCTTCGGAGGCGGAATGGGCATTGGAGCCTTTGAATATTGTGTCTGAAGTGCCGTGGCAGCGAAGGCCGCCCCGGGTCTTTTTGGCCTCCCTCTTGGCCGTCTTCTCTGGCACCTTGTAAGGCGCCGGCACCAGCATCTTCGTCAGAAGTGGGATGTCCCGTTCTTCGGGCAACAGGGCCGGACAATGGATCCGCTCCGCCTTCTTCGTCCAGCCCTGGAGAATTGTATAAAACACATTAAGCGCTTCTCTTGGGTTACGTGGATAAAAAGTTTCGATGACTTACCGAACTTGCAGGGCGGGACAGTTGATACCCATGGTCCTCGGCGGAATCCGGACATGATTTGCTGGACTTAAAAAGCACCTTCCAAATGTCCTTGTGCGAGGAGCCGAAAAGCTCCTGCAAGGTCTCATGCCTGGCCAGATCAAATTCCCATAAATTGTAAGTCCGGTGCTGACAAGGCAAGATCCGACGAACTAACATCACCTAGACCAGATTGACAAGTTCGATGTTCTTGTCTCCCATATCCTCTACGTGCGTCTGGAGCGCCGACACTTCGTCGGATGAGGACCAGTCTAGGCCTTTCTTAATCCAGGATGTAAGCCACAGGGGGGCACCGGATTGGAACTCGAGAGGGGCGGCCCATTCCTTGCCGCGCGGCTCCGTTATATAAAACCACTACTGTTGTCACTCCCTAATAGAATCATTAAAGGTTCCTGTTGGCCATATGACATTGGGCATCTTGCTCACCATAGCGCCCCCGCATTCGGCGTGCTCGCTGCCCACCACCTTGGGCTTCACGTTAAAAATCTTCAGCCATAAACTAAAGTGCGGCGAAATGCGGAGAAAAGCCTCGCACACGACAATGAATGTCGAGATGTTGAGGAAGGAATTGGGGGACAGGTCGTGTAGATCGATCCCATAATAATACATGATGCCATGAGCAAACGGGTGGAGAGGAAACCCTAGCCCGCGGACAAAGTGAGGGAGGAATACAATCCTTTCGTGGGGTTCCGGAGTAGGGACGATCTGTCTCGCCGCCAGGAGACGGTGGCTGATTTCCTTGGCCAGGTACCCGGCCTCCCGAAGCTTTCTGATATCCTTCTCTCGGACGGTGGAGGCCATCCATTTGCCTCCTGCTCTGGACCTGGACATCTTCGGAGGACCTTTCGTGGGAAGAAGAGATGAACGCTTGGGCGCTGGAGCTTGAGCAGAAGGGAATGAATCGGGAAGAAGGCGTGGGTGAAAAAGAGTAAATCCTTGTCCCTTTATGAGGGCGGAAGAGGCGATGCGCCTCCCCACTCACCTGGTAAAACCTCTTATTCCCCAAGCGCCGTAATTGGTGGCGCGGTTAGGTTACTCACACCTGTATTGATGATAATCCCGTGATAAGGGGACATGATCTCTGCTTTGACAAGACGTGCCAAGAAAACCGCCTCGCGATATGTGTAGTGCTGGTTGAGAAAAACGGTTCGAATAATGACCGGGCCATGGTGTGATGTCACGCTGCTAGACGTGTCAGCAGATTAGATTTGTGGAAATATTATTCTCTCTGCGGTGGTATGTGGAACTTGTTTTGCAGAGCCGGACACTATCCTTGTGTTCAAGATCTTCTATGGAGTATTCGGAGGAAGAACCCGCCTTGCAATGCCGAAGACAAATCTACGCGCCGGACTCATCGTCATTGAAGCCTGGTTCAGGGGCTACTGAGGGAGTCCTGGATTAGGGGGTCTCCGGACAGCCGGACTATATCCTTTGGCCGGACTGTTGGACTATGAAGATACAAGATTGAAAACTTCGTCCCGTGTCCGGATGGGACTCTCCTTGGCGTGGAAGGCAAGCTTGGCAATACGGGTATGTAGATCTCCTTCCTTGTAACCGACTCTGTGTAACCCTAGCCCCCTCCGGTGTCTATATAAACCGGAGGGTTTAGTCCGTAGGACAAGAACAATCATACCATAGGCTAGCTTTTAGGGTTTAGCCTCTACGATCTCGTGGTAGATCAACTCTTGTAATACTCATATCATCAATATCAATCAAGCAAGAAGTAGGGTATTACCTCCATCGAGAGGGCCCGAACCTGGGTAAACATCGTGTCCCCCGCCTCCTGTTACCATCCGCCTTAGACGCATAGTTTGGGATCCCCTACCCGAGATCCGCCGGTTTTGACACCGACACTCACGCCACCCACCATAAGCGAATCATGAACATATTGCAAAACCTACAGCGGGGATGCCTCACGCTTGCGCGACACAGAGAGCACCATAGGACAACACCAATAATAAAACATACAACTCAAACCAATCACGATCATCAATCAACCCATAGGACAAAACGGATCTACTCAAACATCATAGGATAGCCATACATCATTGGGAAATCATATATAGCGTTGAGCACCGTGTTTAAGTAGAGATTACAATGGGGAGAAGAGGTGTTACACTGCTGCATAGAGGGGGAGAGAGTTGATGATGACCACAGCGAAGTTGTTGGTGTCGATCGTCGTCCAATGATGGCCCCTCCGGTGTTCCAGCGCCACCCGGAGAGAGGGGGAGAGAGCCCCCTCCTTCTTCTTCTTCCTTGACCTCCCTCCTAGATGGGAGGAGGGTTTCCCCTTTGGTCCATGGCCTCTATGGTGGCGGAGGGGCGGGAGCCCCTCCGAGATTGGATATCCCTCTCTGTGTCCTTCTGTTTCTTCGTTCCTGTTTTCTCGCCTTTCACTCTTTCTTATATTCCCGGAGATCCATAACTCCGATTAGGCTGAAATTTTAACACGATTTTTATCCGGATGTTAGCTTTCTTGCGACCGAAGAAGGGCACCAACCGCCTTATGGGATGGCCACAAGCATCCAGTCGTGCCTTGGGTAGGGGGGCGCACCCCTTGGGATTGTGGGCCCCTCGGGCATCGTCTCACGTCGATTCTTTTTCTTAAAAATCACATATATTCCGAAATAAATCCTCATAATTTTTTATCGCGTTTGGACTTTGTTTGTTATGGGTATTCTGCGAAACAAAAAATGTGCAACAAACAGGAACTCGCACTAGACCAATATGTTAGTCCCAAAAAGTAATATAAAATGTTGCCAAAAGTATGTAAGAGTTGTAGAATATTGGCAAGAAACAATAAAAAATTATAGATACGACGAAGACGAATCAACATCCCCAAGCTTAATTTCCGCTCATCCTCGAGTAGGTAAATGATAAAAAGATAATTTTTATGTGGAATGCTACCTAGCATAATCTCGATCATACAATCTAATCATCGCGTGAATATTAAGACACGACTGATTCAAAGCAATAGTCTATAATTTGACATAAAGACATCAATACTCAGGCATCCCAACAAAAAATCATGTCTTTCAAAATATCAATGCTAAAGAACGTTATCCCTACAAAATCATATAATCTTGTCATGCTCTATCTTCATCACACAAAGTATTTATCATGCACAGCCCCAATGAGAAGCCAAGCAATTGTTTCATACTTTTAACGTTCTCAAGCTTTTTTAACCCTCACACAATACATGAGCATGAGCCATGGATATAGCACTATAGGTGTAATAGAATATGATGGTAGAGGTTGTGCGGAGAAGACAAAAAGGAGAAATTCTCACATCAACGCGACTAATCAATAGGCTATGGAGATGCCCATCAATTGATGTCAATGCAAGGAGTAGGGATTGCCATGCAACAGATGCACTAAGAGCTATAAGTGTAAAGCTCAAACTGACAACTAAGTGGGTGTGCATCCAACTTGCTTGCTCATGAAGTCCTCAGGCATTTGAGGAAGCCCGTCATTGGAATATACAAGCCAAGTACTATAATGAAAAAATCCCATAGTATATGAAAGTGATAACTCAAGAAACTCTCTATATTGAGAACATGGTGCTACTCTGAAGCACAAGTGTGGTAAAAGGATAGTAACATTGCCCCTTCTCTCTTTTTCTCTCATTTTTTATATTTTTATATTTTTTTCTTTTTGGGCTCTTTGGTCTCTTTTTTGGCTCTTTGGCCTCTTTTTTCGGGCTCTTTGGCCTCTTTTTATTATTATTTTAAGTCTTGAGTCTCATCCCGACTTGTGGAGGAATCATAGTCTCCATTATCCTTTCCTTACTAGGGCAATGCTCTAATAATGATGATGATCACACTTTCAATTACTTACAACTCGATATTACAACTCGATTCAACTAATACATGATGACTCTATATGAATGCCTCTGGCAGTGTACCATGATGTGCAATGATCTAGCATACCAAAGATATCAAAAAACAGGCAAGCCATGAAAATACTATCTTACGATCATGCAAACCAATATGACAATGAATGCTCAAGTCATGTATATGATGATGATGGAAGTTGCATGGCATTATATCTCGGAATGGCTATGGAAATGCCATAATAGGTAAGTATCATGGCTGTTTTGAGGAAGATATAATGAGGCTTATGTGTGATAGAGAGTATCATATCACGGGGTTTGGGTGCACCGACGAAGATTTCACCAACTCTCGAGGTGAGAAAGGGCAATGCACGGTACCAAAGAGGCCAGCAAATTGCGGAAAGGTGAGAGTGCGTATAATCCACACACTCAACATTAGTCATAAAGAACTCACATACTTATTGCAAAAGTTTATTAGCCATCAAAACAAAGTACTAATACGCATGCTCCTAGGGGGATAGATTGGTAGGAAAAGACCATCGCTCATCCCCGACCGCCACTCATAAGGAAGACAATCAATAATAAATCATGCTCCAATTTCATCGCATAATGAGAGACTAGAAGTAGTTTGTAGGTGTGATAGGATAGGTTTGCAAGATAATAAAGAAAACATAAATAAAAGCTAGGGGCTGTTTAGATAAAGAAACAATTAAGTTAGTTTTAGTAGAAAGCTTTTTGTCACAAGAAAGTTATTTTTCCCTAGGCAATCGATAACTAGACCGGTAATCATTATTGCAATTTTATATGAGGGAGAGGCATAAGCTAACATACTTTCTCTACTTGGATCATATGCACTTTGTCGGCGTTCTGGGAACGGGGGTCCCCAGACTTGCCTGCCTGCGGCCTGCGGTGTGGCTCGAATGGGGGCCCAGCGTGGCCCATCTTCATCAACACGAGGCTCAAGACCCTCGCGAGGGTCCAAGCCTCGCGAGGCGGACGACAAGGCGCTTCCTCAAGCACGGCCTCCTTAGGCTGGCTCGCGAGGGGGCGGAGAGATCAAGGCGGGTACCTCACGAGGTGCCCATGACGCAAGCCATGACGACCAAGGGTGCCAGGCGGGCGCCAGCCCGCGCAGCGTCTCCCTTTCCTCTTTGGTGCAAAGGGGGCAAGCGCAGGCGAGAGGATCAAGCAAAGGCACCCATTTCGGTGCAACGAGACCAAGACTAGTCCAACGGTGGGAAGGAGGTCACCATGGAGCCCAAGACGGCATCACCACAGGGCCTTTGGCAGGCAAAGACCAACTTTAGTCAGGATAAGTGTACCAGTTGTTCCCCTTCAAATTGGCCAATTGTTGGCGCCCTTCCCGCTCAATATTTGGGAAGAGGCCCAGGGCCTTTGCCTATAAATAGGACTAGCCACCCCCAGGGTAGAGGCATCGAATCTAGGCTGATCTGATCTGATCGAGTACCAAGAAACCAGTAAAGCAAGTAGAGAGAGAGAGAAAGAGAAGGGCGATCGAACTCCCCTTAGCAGTTCATCCCCTAGCCTAGAACAGACCCTCGCGAGGTCGTTCTTCCTTGTATTGTTCTTCCTCATCAGCCCAAGAGGCAATCCACCCACCACAAACTAGAGTAGGGTATTACACCACAATGGTGGCCCGAACTAGTATAAACCCTGTGTCTCTTGTGTTGTTCTTCCTGTAGTTAGATCCTTACGAGACGGAAAGGTAGAGGGCACGATCTCCGCGCGCACCCCAGAGTTCGAACCTTAAGGGTCTGCCGGAACCCGTGATCCGACATTTGGCGCGCCAGGTAGGGGTGCGCCGGAATCTGTCTTCCATCGCTCCGCTCTCCTCTGACCGTCGCATCCATGTCTGACGCTCGTCGGGCCCGCGCCCAGCGCCCGGCCGCCATCGCTTCCCGCGTCGTCCAGACGGCCCCCGTCGATGGGCGTCCTCGTCGTTCCCCGTCGCCCACCGTCAACGCCGCCACCGGCCCGGCGGGGAACGAGCAGCAAGCATCCTCCTAGCACCCGTCCGTACGGCGAGATGGCCGCACCGCCACTCCGTCGCTCACCCCGGCCGGTTCTTTGTCGCATGCGCTTCGCGCGCCCTTGGAGGCTCGAGCTGCGCTCATCGCGGCGAACGAGCTCCTGCGCTACCGCCCCGTCGACGACGTCTACGAGGAGTGGCTTGACCGCGTCGCCGAGCTCGTCCGCGCCGCAGGGGGCTCTCCCGCGCCTTCCGCACCGCTACGCCGCACTCCGCCCCGTGTGGGCAATGAAGCCCCGGGGGCATTCCAGTCGCCTACTTTCCAAGAAGATGTCATGGCCCCAAGGCGCGCAGCTCCTGGGCGGAACCCGCCCCGTCATGCGCCGGTCCAGCAGGAACGGAGCTGCCAAGAAGTCCCGCGACCGCAAGAGGCCGCCCGGGCGCTCCCAGCCCTGGCTCGCCGAGACCCCGCTCCAGCTCTGGCACGTCAAGACCCCGCGCTGCTCCCAGCTGCAGCGCAAGGGGACCCGCAAGGCCAAGCTCTCCCTCAACCAAAACCTCCCGCGGCCACCGCTGGCTGCCGCGCCTACACCGCCGAGTTGCGCGGAGTCGCATGGCCCGTCAAGTTCAAGCCGAACCTGCCCCCTCGCTACGACAGCACGACTGATCCCACAGAGTTCCTCCAGCTTTACGAGCTGGGAATTGAAGCTGCCAGCGGGGACGAAAAGGTCATGGCGAACTGGTTCCCCATGGCGCTGAAGGAAGGTGCTCGCACTTGGCTCCTGAACCTGGATCCAGGCACGATCTCCTCCTAGGACCAGATGCGTACTCGCTTCATCGCCAACTTCCAAGGTACCCGCGACCGGCCTCCCACCGTGAGCGACATGCGCCGCATCAAGCAGCAACCCGGGGAGACCCTGCAAAAGAACATCCAGCGCTTCAATAGTGCGCGCCTCAAGATCCCCAGGGTGTCCGAGGAAGCCAAAATTTCGGCCTTCTCCGATGGCGTGCACGACGTCAAGATGAAGGAGGAGTTGGCGATGCATGAAGACCTCTGCACCTCCCTGGAGCTGTTCAACCTGGCGACCAAGTGCGCCAGGGCTGAGGAGGGACGCCTCTCCCTCCTCGAGCTGCCTGCCGCAGACCCAGAAGAGAAGAAGCCCAAGGCCAAAGACGTGAAGCGCAAGGGGGCTGTCGTGCTCGCGGCAGAGCCGGACACCAAGCGGGGCAAGGATCTTCCCGAATCCTCCAGGGGCAGCTGGTACTGTGTGTACTACGACCTCCACACCCACAACACCAATGAATGCCAAGAACTCCGCACCGTGCGAGAAGGAAGAGTCGGCCGACGCCCTGACCGTGCTGAGCGGGGCTACGGCCGAGGAGGAGGAAGGAACCCGGGACGCTGGGAAGGTCATGGCCCACGTCAAGGTTGGCGTGACCAACCTCGCAAGGACCGCTGGCGTAACCAGCCTCACGAGGGGGACTGGAGGGATCAGCCTCGTGAGGATCGCCCTCATGGCAACCCAGGCCTGCCGCCGTTGCCACCTCAGCCAAGAAGGAATGAAGACCGCCACCAAGACGAGGGGGCTGGGGGCTTCCAGGAGCCTCGCGCCATCGCCTGCATCCTGGGCGGAGCTCAAGCCCCAGCCTCTCAGCGTATCTTCAAGCAGTTTGCTCGCGAGGTGAATGCAGTTCTCCCCAAGCTCGAAGCGACGCGTCCCCTCAGGTGGTCGGCCTGCACCATCACGTTCAGCTCAGCGGACCAGCTCAAGTGCACGGCCACAGCCGGAGTCCTCTCAATGCTTTGTTCCCCAGTCATCAGCAACGTTCTGGTCACCAGGACCCTCATCGACGGAGGGGCAGGGCTCAATGTCTTGTCCGTGGAAACATTCAACAGCCTCCAAGTGCCCTATGACCAGCTTCAGCCAACCAAGCCCTTCTCCGGAGTCACTGACGGTTCCACGGTCCCGATCAGGCAGGTCCGCCTCCCAGTCACCTTCGGGGCCCGCAACAACTACCACACCGAGCTCATCGACTTTGACGTCACCCACATCCTCCTGCCGTACAACGCCATCCTCGGGTACCCGGCACTGGCCAAGTTCATGGTCGTGACTCACCACGGCTACAACGTCCTCAAGATGCCAGGAAGCGGCGGCATCATCACGGTGCTCTGTGAAGAGAAGGATGCAGTGTGTTCCCTGGAGCGAGCCTTTCAGGCCACGTCACTAGAAGACCCAGATCGCGGAAGCAAGAGGCTTCCTGAGACCGCCCCGAAGAAGAAGAAGACGATGTCAGGCTCAGCCCCTCAGGAGGCAGGCCCTTCAGGGCCCGCGTCTGCCGAGGGGAATCCTCCTTCAATCGCATAGGAAAGCGCGCCCGGCGCCCTCCTCAGGCAGGGCTCGGGGGCTCTCACCTGGAGGGCCACCGACCTCGCCAAGGTCACGAGGGAGGCGCTTGGGCACCATGTGGAGGCGTGTTTCGAAGCACGTTTCCCTCGAAAGGAAGCCAGGGAAAGAAGGTCAGACCAACAGGAGTTTGTTAGCAAGGCCATTCAAGAACTACAGGAGTCAAGGATCATAAGAGGTTGCTGTCGCCCACCAGCTGTGGCTCCCCATCCAGGCGAGGATGGTGGGCTGCGCGTCTGCGTCAACGTACCGGGGCTCAATCAGGTCGCCACGGCGGAGCGCCTCTGGCCCTCACAAGTGGGGCGCTGCGGAGGACCACCCCATAGCTATGTTCGCATGCCTTATGGCCTGCCGAGCGTGGCTCCGGCTTACCAGCGCCTCATGAGGAGCATCTTGGAGGCTCAAGAAGACCAGCGTTCCACAGCCCTGACGGAGATGGAGGCTGCTCGCGAGGAGCCACCAGTGCCTCCGGAGCCTCCCAAGGCCCCTAGGCCTAAGGGCTCAGGAGGATCGGCTTTTGCAGCCCACCGAGTCTGCTGCACCAATGCCACTGCACCGACGACATCTTTAGGTGACACCTTTCAAGTTTCATTCCCAGCTGGGAGCGCCCTCCCAGGGTTGGGTCATTCCCAGGCCACGTGGGTCCGTCCCTGTGGCATGTATCCCTTTTTATCTTTTCAGTCGCTAGCTTGCTTTGCTGGGGGCGCCCCTCGGGCTGCATCATCCCCAGGCCACTCGGGCTAGGCCCAGCGGCGTGTATCCCTTCCGCGTTTATTTCCAATTATGCATTTGCCCATCATGCTTGATTACTTGATGCCGTGCGTGACACCTTTTCTTCTTCATGTCGACCACTTGCACGTTAAAGGGGGGGTGCCTGAGCATCGTGACTCAGGGCTCTTACTGGCTCTCCAGCCCTCACCCTCTGGCCTTGTCCACGGCATCGCGACCTGGCATACCAGCGACGGCTGAGACAAGCTCGAGGGCCGGGACCCGAGGACGTAGAGTGCCGACATCTAACCAGATTTTGCAGGAACACATCTCAAGATACGGCCCAGTGCCAGGCGCAACCCTCCTAGAGGTAGGGCCTCGTGAGTCCCGCGCTGGCTCACGGGTGCCCAGATACACCTCACCTAGCTCTACCATGCCAGCCACGTGTCAGGGCGGGGCTGTACACGCCCCAGGGACTCCTCCCGGAGGGGAGCCCCTCCCACGTACCAGTGGAAGCACCATGCTCCGCGCTGGCTGACGACACTGCCGAGGAGCGGCTATGCCCGTACACATACGGAAGCGCTATGCTCCGCGCTGGTGATAAACAACTGAGGGTGGCCTCCGGGCCGCGTTAACCTCAGGGAGCCCCGAGCTCAGTGGTCGGCCTCATCGCAACGCCTCCCCCCGGGAGCGCCACGCGAGGGGGCTGGGCACGGGGGCTACGACTGGGTCACGCTCAGCCGTATGCCCCAGCCAGGCCCCTCGGGCCTGGTTTCATCGCGCGTCTCTCCCCGAGCGGAGCCAAGGTACGAAGGCCGTTTGCGCGTCAAGGGGGACTCCTGAGCATCGCGACTCAGGAGCCTAACTGGCTCCGTAGCCCCTCACTCCTTAGTTCCGAAAGGCTATACTGGGTGAGGTATGCGCGGGGTCGGGCTCTGTAGACGTAGAACGGTAGCCCCGCCTACATTCCATCTCATGTTGTTCGCGCGTCAAGGGGGACTCCTGAGCATCGCGACTCAGGAGCCTAACTGGCTCCGTAGCCCCTCACTCCTTAGTTCCGAAAGGCTATGCTGGGTGAGGTACGCGCGGGGTCGGGCTCTGCAGACGTAGAATGGGAAACGCACCTACATCACGCTTCCCTACTTGTTGTTCGTGCGCCAAGGGGGACTCCTGAGCATCGCGACTCAGGAGCCTAACTTGTCACGTGGCCCCTCATTCCTTTGGTCCCGTCCTGGTTTCCGGTCGGGGCTGATGCTGGGTGAGGCATGCGCGGGGCCGGGCTCTGCCGGCGTAGAACATAAGCAAGTAGGGAAGGGGAACATAAAAATTCAAGGAACTTAAAAGTAAATATTACAACCCATACTGTCGCCTTGGTACCAAACGCAAATTTAGATGCCTCCCCGAGGCGTCGTGCATGTGCAGGAATCGAAAGAAGAACAGGAACGATAGCGGAGTCACTTGTCGGCAGCGGAGTCGCGTGGACTGGCTTCGCCTTGTGGAGTAGTGGGGCCGGCAGCGCCTCGCTTCGGCTTGGTGCTGAAGGCCCAGAACTTCCCTTGCAGCGCCTCTACGCGCCCCTTCACGGCCTCGACAGCGGCAGCGGCGCCCTCGCCGCTCACCGGCTCCAGCAGGCTGTCGAGGTCGGCACTGGGATCACGAAGGTAGACATGGGCGAAGACCCGCGTCAGTGCGGCAGAAGACAGGACTCGCGCCTCGGCCTCAGCCGTGGGGGCGAGTCCAAGGGCGACATCTCCAAGAGCCTTCACCAAGAAGGGAAGCAGTTTGGCAGGGCCGTCCCCGTCACCAGCCAGCGGGCTATCCAGGCCACTCCCATAAAGCGTCTTCAGTGAAGCGCGAGCATCCTTCTCCATGTCCGCGAAGGCCACACGATCCTCGGCAAGGACCCGGGCCTTGGCGTCCAGCTCGGCCTTCGTCGTCTCCAGCTCCTTCTTCAACGCGCCTAGGTGTCTGCGGCGCTTCTTGAGCTTCGCCTCCCCGTCCTCGAGCACCGCCTCGCGAGCCTTCACCCCCTTCTCCTGCTCTTGGCGAAGGCGGGCCTCCTCAGCAAGCTGATCCCGCAGGCCTTGCAACTCGTCCTCCAGCTCCTTGCAGCGGCCGCGGATGCCAACCACCTCTCCCAGGGCCGCGTCACGGGCAGCCTTCGCCTCGAGGGTGGCCTCCCTCTCCCCGTCACAGGCCGTTGAGGCCTGAACGAACGCTGCCCGAATCGAGGCATCGGAGCGAATCCACCCGAGGCCAGCTCCAGGCGCCCGGCCACCAGGCGAGGGTCGGCGCCTAGAAGATCCTGCCGCAGCCGGTCCAGTCCAGCAACAGCCCTCTCCAAGTTGGAAGAAGAAGGCGGAGAAGCATCAATACGCCCCGAGGCAGCAGGAGGGGTCGTGGAAGCAGCAGCAAGTAGAACGGGAGGAGAAGATAGCGGCGGCGAGGCCACAGCGTCCGGAGGTGGAGTCCGCTGCGCCTCCCCTGCCGTAGCAGCAGCGCCAGACAAGGGCACCTCAGAAGTCACTTGAGCCATGGGGGCTGACGCCCCGGCCAGCTCGGCCAAGCCCCGCAAGGACGAGTGGGCAGGAGAAGCACGTGCGTCGCGGTCGCCCTCCCCTGCAGGCGGAGGTGTCGCCGCAGCTGGGGCCTCAGGAGCTCCCTTCAGCTTCTTTGCCGCAGGCGCCAGCCTGCTCAGGAGAAGTAATCGTCAAGCCTCGTCGGCGGAACAAGAAACCAGGGATCAGGGATCAAGCACTTACAGGTCGTCGCCAGAAAGCTCCAGCGGTCTCCTGCCAAACTTGAAGCCGGAGAGCCGGATGGAAGGGTCGACCTTGGAAGCAGAAGGCGCGTCAGCGGTTCGCCCCGGAGTCAGGGCGGACCCACGGGGGATCAACCCGGTCCTGCCCTTCTTCGGGACCGGGGGTGAGCTCCCGCTGCCCAGCACATCGTCATCATCGTCATCATCGCTCAGCGAAAGGCGGAGAGCGTGGGGCTTGCGCTGGAGCGGGGGAGCCCTAGACTCTCCGTCAGTCGCCTTGGAGTCGGGACCTCCCTCCCGCTCCTCCTCGCCCGCTCCTCCGCTGGAGTCGCCGGAAGACACATCCACCGGCTCCTCGGGAGCCACCACGGGCACGAGCCCGTCCCCGTTGAAGACAGGCATGGACTTCACCACTTGCTCCCAATCATCGCAAAGGAACAGGGGCGAAGGCGCGCCCTCCAGCCTTGCTACCTCGCCCCCGACCAGGGATTGGAGAACCGCAGCCACGTAGTCTTCGCCCACGGCTGCGGGGCTCGAGTGAGGCCTCCACATTGGGGGAGAGTATTGCCAAAGCGAAGCCAGTTGGTGCTCCAGGAACTCCCTCAACAGCGACGCCCCGGTCAGCTTCGCCGCTGCCATGTTGGCCGGCTTCAAGTCAGCGTCCATCTTCGCCAACATCGACTTCGCGCGGGGATCCGTGAGCTTCGCTCGGCACCAGTCGCTCGAGCTCACGGGCGGCTCCGTAGGAAGGGCCAACCGAGGGTGGACGCGCCCGGCGTCAACCAATACCCACTTGCTCCGGAAGCCCTCGATCCTCTTCCCCGGATTCGAAATGGCCATGGAGTTGCCGCACGCGATGAAGCCCGCGCATGCAGAAGGGGAACCTTTGGAGGTCCGGAGGTAGAAGTAATGGCGCAGCAAGGCCACCGAAGGCTGCACCCCCACGTGAGCCTCGCAGTAGAAGGCGAAGATCGCCAGGAGAAGGACGGAGTTGGGGTGGAGGTGCAAAGCTTGCAAGTTGTAATGGTGGAGGACGGAAAGGAAGAACTCAAAGAAAGGAGGCACCAGGCCCGCTGTAATGGAGCTCACGAAGAAAGGATAGAAGGTGCTCCCTTGGCCTTCAGGGGCATCGGAGCCGACCTTGAACATCTGCGCCCCGTCAATGCCATGCGCCGCCGCCATCCGGTGCAGCAGGGCGAGGCTCGCCTCCGACACGTTGGGCGAGTCCAAAGCAGGCGAGAACCAAGCTTCGGCTGGGGCTCGGCGAGGCGCCATGGCTGCCTGGGTCGAGCAGGTGGAGCAGATCTGGAAGCTTGGAGGAAGGGGGAGAAGTGCAAGAGAGGGGATCTAAGCGGCGGATGAAGAAGGAGAAGAGCGGAGCCCGAGCAGATGACACGCCTTTAGTATCCTGCGCAGTCGCAAAAGCACCCACGTCCAATCAACCGCCACGCGGCGCCCAAGGCCGCAGGCTGTTAGGGCCCGCGGCGCTTCGCCCTTGCCCTTTCGCCTCTCGGCACGGCCAAGTCCGTGCGCGCCTTGGGCCCGGGGGCTACTGTCGGCGTTCTGGGAACGGGGGTCCCCAGACTTGCCTGCCTGCGGCGTGGCTCGAATGGGGGCCCAGCGTGCCCCATCTTCATCAACACGAGGCTCAAGACCCTCGCGAGGGGCCAAGCCTCGCGAGGCGGACGACAAGGCGCTTCCTCAAGCACGGCCTCCTTAGGCTGGCTCGCGAGGGGGCGGAGAGATCAAGGCGGGTACCTCACGAGGTGCCCATGATGCAAGCCATGACGACCAAGGGTGCCAGGAGGGCGCCAGCCCGCGCAGCGTCTCCCTTTCCTCTTTGGTGCAAAGGGGTTAAGCGCAGGCGAGAGGATCAAGCAAAGGCACCCATTTCGGTGCAACGAGACCAAGACCAGTCCAACGGTGGGAAGGAGGTCACCATGGAGCCCAAGACGGCGTCACCACAGGGCCTTTGGCAGGCGAAGACCAACTTTAGTCAGGATAAGTGTACCAGATGTTCCCCTTCAAATTGGCCAATTGTTGGCGCCCTTCCCGCTCAATATTTGGGAAGAGGCCCAAGGCCTTTGCCTATAAATAGGACTAGCCACCCCCAGGGTAGAGGCATCGAATCTAGGCTGATCTGATCTGATCGAGTACCAAGAAACCAGTAGAGCAAGTAGAGAGAGAGAGAGAAAGAGAAGGGCGATCGAACTCCCCTTAGCAGTTCATCCCCTAGCCTAGAACAGACCCTCGCGAGGTCGTTCTTCCTTGTACTGTTCTTCCTCATCAGCCCAAGAGGCAATCCACCCACCACAAACTAGAGTAGGGTATTACACCACAATGGTGGCCCGAACTAGTATAAACCCTGTGTCTCTTGTGTTGTTCTTCCTGTAGTTAGATCCTTACGAGACGGAGAGGTAGAGGGCACGATCTCCGCGCGCACCCCAGAGTTCGAACCTTAAGGGTCTGCCGGAACCCGTGATCCGACACACTTATGATTGGAACTCTAGCAAGCATCGACAACTACTAAATATCACTAAGGTAAAACCCAACCATAGCATTAAAGTATCAAGTCCTCTTTACTCCCATACGCAAACAACCAACATACTCGTGGTCTGTGCTTCTGTCACTCAAGCCACCCACCATAAGCAAATCATGAACATATTGCAAACCCTATAGCAGGGATCCCTCATGCTTGCGTGACATGGAGAGCACCATAGGACAACACAAATAATAAAACATACAACTCAAACCAATCACGATCATCAATCAACCCATAGGACAAAATGGATCTACTCAAACATCATAGGATAGCCATACATCATTGGGAAATAATAGATATCATTGAGCACCATGTTTAAGTAGAGATTATAGCGGGGAGAAGAGGTGTTACACCGCTTCATAGATGGGGAGAGAGTTGGTGATGATGGCGGTGAAGTTGTTAGTGTAGATTGCCGTCATGATGATGACCACGCCGGTGTTCCAACGCCACCTGGCGAGAGAGGGAGAGAGCCCCCATCCTTCTTCTTCTTCGTTTGACGCAATCACTATGTTCTGCAGCATCTACGAAGAGGAGTTATTGGCGCAAAATCCATGAAACATTGACAAACGGGTTAGGGAAGGATTTGCGAAATGGTTGAAGAGTCGTGTAAGCTTTTGATATGCACTCTCAATTTTTTTTTAATATATTGAGTACATAAGATGATCAGCTTGTCTATTTTCTAAGCATAGGTTAAGAAGATGCGGGAGGAGAGGCAGGCAGTTAGTGATACCCTTTGCACACTAGCAATGGATCTAGATACTCGGGTATAACATTATGCATCTTGCATTGTTGGATATGTGCGCTACAACACCCTTGCACGTGACGATGGCATGAAGACACAAAACAATGCCATCATGAGCACGGATACACACAAGGATGTGACAACTAAAATGTATGCTAACATAACAAACATTGTTCATTTGCAGTATATCTCTAATTTCAAGGTTCATCGATGTGTGGTTCTGTTTTGTTGTCATTGGTATAATAAGTTTTCCAAGATCGCAAAACCCAAAGCTAATGATTATTTCAAATCCATCAATGTCAAGGCGGCGTACCACACCGACGAGCCCTATATTTTGGCAAATCAAGCAACACAGATATTTTTCTTGGAAAACACATTTACACGTAACGAAGGCTGGAGAGTACTGCAAAAGTTTGAGTAGAGGAATTCGTTTAATGAAGTTGCACAACCAGATGATGCTTACACTGCTGCTGATGTAGATGATTCCACATATGTTCATAATATATTTAAGAACCATCACATCAATAAGGTTGGCGAAAAGATTTCCTGTCAGGTTGTGGACGTAGAAGAATTGATCAGTAAGAAGCAAGTTCAAGGATATTGAGGATGAAGAAGAAGATAACACTGTTGACCCACAAGTATATGGGATCAATTGTAGCTCTTTTCGATAAGTAAGAGTGTCGAACCCAACGAGGAGCAGAAGGAAATGACAAGTGGTTTTCAGCAAGGTAATGTCTGCAAGTGCTGAATTTGTAAGTAACTGAGTAGTTTGATAGCAAGATAATTTGTAACGAGCAAGTAACGATAATAGTAACAAAAGTGCAGAAAGGTAGCCCAATCCTTTTGAGGCAAGGACAGCCAAAACGGTCTCTTATAGTAAGCAAAGCGTTCTTGAGGGTACACGGGAATTTCATCTAGTCACTTTCATCACATTGGTTTGATTCATGTTTGCTACTTTGATAATTTGATATGTGGATGGACCGGTGCGTAGGTGTTGTTCTTACTTGAACAAACCTCCTACTTATTATTAACCTTCTCGCAAGCATCCACAACTACGAGAAAACTATTAAGAATAAATTCTAACCATAGCATCAAACTTTTGGATCCAATCGGCCCCTTACGGAATAGCGCATAAACTACTGTTTAAGCTTCTGTCACTCTCGCAACCCATCATCTAATAACTACAGAACTACTCCACAATGCATTCCCTTAGGCCCAAATATGGTGAAGTGTCATGTAGTCGACGTTCACATGACACCACTAAGGGAATCACAACATACATACTATCAAAATATCAAACACACATAAAGTTCACGTGATTACTTGCAACATGATTTCTCCCGTGACCTCAGGAACAAAAGAAACTACTTACAAATGGTAATCATGCTCAACATCAGAGTAGTATTAAATATCATAATGGATCTGAACATATAATCTTCCACCAAATAAACCATATAGTAATCAACTGCAAGATGTAATCAACACTATAGTCACCCACAAGCACCAATCTATAGTTCTGGTACAAAGATTGAACACAAGAGATGAACTAGGGTTTGAGATGAGATGGTGTTGTCGAAGATGTTGATGGAGATTGCCCTCCCCAAGATGGGAGAGTTGTTGGTGATGATGATGACGATGATTTCTCCCTCCGGGAGGGAAGTTCCCCCGGTGGACTCGCTCCGCCGGAGGGCAAAAGTGCTCCTGCCCGAGTTCCGCCTCGAGACGGTGGCGCTCCATCCCGAAAGTCATCTTCTTATTTATTTTTTCTAGGTTAAAATGACTTATATACCAGAAGATGGGCACCGGAGGTGGGTTGAGGGGACCACAACCCAGCAGGGCGCGCTTGGGCTCCCTGGCACACCCAGGTGGGTTGTGCCCACCTGGTGGGCCCCCTCTAGTACTTATTGGCTCCAATATTCCTCATATATTCCATAAAAAATCTCCGTAAAGTTTCAGCTTGTTTGGAGTTGTGCAGAATAGGTGCCAAACGTAGCTTTTCCAGGTCCAGATTTCTAGCTGTCGGAATACTCCCTCTTTGTGTGTACCTTGCATATTATGAGAGAAAAGGCATTAGAATTACTCCAAAAAGTATTATTATGCATAAAACACCATAAATAAAGGTAGGAAAATATGATGCAAAATGGATGTATCAATTCCCCCAAGCTTAGACCTCGCTTGTCCTCAAGCGAAAACCGAAATCAAAAAATATGTCCACACGCTTAGAGAGAGAGGTGTCGATAAAAACAAAATACAGACATAGAAGCATCATGTAGATTGGTATAACAACAAAAAATCTAAAATGAGGGTTGTACGAAAGAACATATTCTCCAATTTTAAACTCACGCTTTTGGATTCTTTTATCATGCCATCTTTTAACTTTTTCTTTAATAACTTGGCATTTTCATAAGCTCGGGTTCACCATTCATCTAATGAGCTAATATCAAATAAACTCTTTTCACCGGCAAGTTTGAAATCATAGTTGAGTTCTTTGATTGCCCAATATGCTTTAGGTTCTAGCTCAAGAGGTAAATGACAAGCTTTTCCATAAACCATTTTATAAGGAGACATACGCATAGTATTTTTGTATGTTGTTCTATAAACCCAAAGTGCATCATCTAATTTCTTAGACCAATTCTTCTGGGACCTATTGACAGTCTTTTGTAAAATTAATTTTATTTCTCTATTGCTAAGTTCAACTTGACCACTAGACTTAGGATGATAAGGTGATGCAATTATATGGTTAACATCATACTTGGCAAGCATTTTACAGAAAGCACCATGAATAAAGTGCGAACCACCATCAGTCTTTAAATATCTAGGGACTCCAAACCTGGGGAAAATAACTTCCTTAAGCATTTTAATAGAGGTGTTGTGATCAACACTACTAGTTGGAATAGCTTCTACCCATTTAGTAACATAATCAACAGCAACAAAAATATGTATATACCCATTAGAGGAAGGAAAAGGTCCCATGTCATCAAATCCCCAAACATCAAATGGTTCAACAACAAGTGAATAATTCATAGGCATTTCTTGACGCTAACCAATATTACCTATTCTTTGACATTCATCACAAGATAAGACGAACTTACGGGCATCCTTGAAGAGAGTAGGCCAATAAAATCCAGATTGTAACACCTTGTGAGCAGTTCTGTCTCCAGCATGATGCCCTCCATAAGCTTCAAAGTGACATTTTCATAGAATTTGTCCCTGTTCATGCTCAGGTACACAATGTCTAATAATACCATCTACTCCTTCTTTATAAAGATGTGGGTCATCCCAAAAGTAATGTCTTAAATCATAGAAGAATTGTTTCCTTTGTTGGTATGTAAAGCTAGGTGGTAAATATTTAGCAACAATGTAATTAGCATAGTGTTATGAGAAATATTTATTGCAAGTAACTTCTCATCAGGAAAACTATCATCAATAGGTAGTCGGTCATCTAGCACATTTTCAAGCATAGACAAGTTATTAGATACGGGGTTCTCAGATCCTTTTCTATCAGCGATATGTAAATCAAATTCTTGTAGCAAGAGAACCCATCGAATAAGTCTAGGTTTAGCATCTTTCTTTTCCATAAAATATTTTATAGCAGCATGATCGGTGTGAACAATTACTTTTGGATCAACAATGTAAGATCTAAATTTATCACAAGCAAACACCACTGCTAGGAATTCTTTTTCAGTAGTTGCATAATTTCATTGAGCATTGTCTAGAGTTTTACTAGCATAATGAATAACATTCAGTTTCTTATCAACTCTTCGTCCAAGAACAACACCAACAGCATAATCACTAGCATCACACATAATTTCAAGAGGCAAGTTCCAATTAGGTGGTTGAACAACAGGTGCAGAAATTAAGGCTTTCCTGAGTGTTTCGAAGGCTTCTAAACAATCATCATCAAAAACAAAAGGAACGTTCTTTTGCAAAAGATTTGTAAGAGGCCTAGAAATTTTTAGAAAAGTCTTTGATAACTCTCCTGTACAAACCAACATGACCTAGGAGACTACGAATACCTTCCATATCTTTAGGACATGTCATTTTCTCAATTGCATCAACCTTAGCTTTGTCCACTTCAATACCGCTTTCAGAAATTTTATGGCCCAAAATAATACCTTCATTAACCATAAAGTGGCACTTCTCCCAATTCAAGACAAGATTTGTTTGCTTGCATCTCTGCAAATTCGATCAAGATTGCTTAAACAATCATCAAAAGACTTCCCATAAACAGAGAAGTCATGCATGAAAACATCAACAATCTTTTCACAAAAGTCAGAGAATATAGCAGTCATACATCTTTGAAAGGTAACAGGTGCATTGCATAGACCAAAAGGCATACGTCTATAAGCATAAGTTCCAAAGGGACAAGTGAAGTGGTCTTTTCTTGATCAGGTTGACAAATAGGTATTTGTGAAAAAACAGAATATCCATCAAGGAAGCAAAAATGTGTGTGCTTAGATAATCTTTCTAGCATTTGATTGATAAAAGGCAGAGGGTAATGATATTTTCTAGTTGCTTTGTTTAATTTTCTGAAATCAATTACCATTCTAAAGCCTGTAACAATTCTTTGTGGAATAAGTTCATTATTATCATTAGGAACAACAGTAATACCTCCTTTCTTAGGGATACAATTAACAGGACTTACCCATCTACTATCAGCTATAGGATAGATTATACCTACTTCCAGAAGTTTTAAGATTTCCGTTCTTACCACTTCCTTCATTTTCAGATTTAATTGACGTTGATGTTCAACAATGGGTTTAGCATCAGGTTCCATATTAATCTTGTGCTGAAATAGAGTGGGACTAATGCCCTTTAAATCATCAAGTGTATATCCAATAGCAGCTCGGTGCTTCCTTAGAACTCTCAATAATCTTTCTTGTTTATGTTCTGAAAGGTTAGCACTAACAATAACAAGATATATCTTCTTTTCATCAAGGTAAGCATATTTCAAAGTGTCTGACAATTACTTTAAGTCAAACACAGGATCACCTTTAGGTGGAGGAGGACCTCCTAGAGTTTCAATAGGAAAATTGTGTTTAAGCAGAGGACATTGTTCAAAGAAAATCTGATCTATTTCATTTCTTTCATGCATATGTAAATCATTTTCATGGTCTAGCAGATATTGTTCTAGTGGATCAGTAGGAGGCACAACAATGGAAGCAAGACCAATTATTTCATCCTTACTAGGCAATTCTTTTTCATGAAGCTTTCTAGTAAACTTGGAAAAATCAAACTCATGAGACTCACTACTGAAAGTGTGTTATATCGACTAGAGGGGGGTGAATAGGCGATTTTTATGAATTCTTCACTGAGGAATCTGCTAGTGAGGAAATTCCTTAGCGAAGAACTACTTGCAGCGGAATAAGTACTCAGAAGTAAACATAACAGAAGACAAGCATAGTCATCAAGATGAAATGAAGACAAGCACAGAGTACAGAAAGCGTAATCACAGGATAACACAAGATGAAGACAAACAGACTGAAGAAATTGAACTGAGGAAATTGAGAAAGTCTTTAGTCAAAGTCTTCAAACACGCATATGAACAAACACACAACACAGTAATGAGGAAATGAAAGTGTTGAGGAAATAGAATCAGTTGGCTCGGTGAAGACAATGATTTGGTAGACCAGTTCCAACTGTTGTCTCAGTTGTACATCTGGTTGGAGCGGCTAGGTATTTAAACCAGAGAACACACAGTCCCGGACACACAGTCCTCACCGTATTCTCCTTGAGCTAAGGACACACAGTCCTCGCACAATCACTCGTGGTAAGTCTTCAGGTGACTTCCGAACCTTCACAAACTCGGTCACTCGGCGATCCACAATTCCTCTTGGATGCTCTAGACCATGACGCCTAACCGTCTGTAGCACAGTCTTCAAAGGTAACAAGCGTCAGATCCACGCAGGATCAATCTCTTCAGTGATGCTCAATCACTTTGGGTTTGTAGGTGTTCGGGTTTGGGTTTTGGATTTTCCTCACTTGATGATTTTCGCTCAAAGTCCGCGAAGGATGGGATGCTCTCAATTGACAAGTGTCAGTTTCTCTCGGAGTAGCCAACCAGCTAGTGGTTGTAGGGGGCGGCTATTTATAGCCTAGGTAGCAGCCCGACATGATAAGACATAAATGCCCTTCAATGATATGACCGTTAGGTGGGTATATATTTCCAATGGCTTCACTCGAAGGGATTGGTAGGTGTAGGATTTTGAGTTGAGCATCACATGGAAATTTTTCCTTAGTATTTCCTCGACCCCCTTTAACAGTACGGTGTTTCCTATGACTCAAGAAAGAGAAAATGAAACTACGAAAACAAAATTCTTCACGCTTCATGTTCCTCGAATGCTTACCAAGTCTTCAAGGTTACACCAATTTCTTCACTTTCAGAGTCTTCAGAAAGTCTTCAGAATACCAAAGTCTTCAGCGAAGAACTTCATTTTTAGGGGTCGACTTTCTCTGTAAATATCAAACTCCTCATAGACTTATAGACCTGTGTACACTCATAAACACATTAGATCCTTAACCTATAAGTCTTCAATACACCAAAATCACTAAGGGGCACTAGATGCACTTGCAATCTCCCCCTTTTTGGTGATTGATGACAATATAGGTTAAGTTTTCAACTGGGATAAATATATGAAGTGTAAATACTGATATTGAGGAATCTGATTGCAAGATATAGAAGAACTCCCCCTGAAGATGTGCATAGTGAGGAATTTGCTTTTGAAGGAATGCACACTTGAAGATTTGAATCATGGAGATCTCCCCCTATATCTTGTAATTCATACACGCATTTGACATATAATATGAAGAATTTGAAATGCATGATAAAATATGGTGACTGATGTAATTCAGCATGCGTGCAATAATATTAACGAGGAATAAGCATGCAGAATAACGTAGCAGAAGTATCAGACCACCATCGGGTTTAAGTTTACAACTCGATCCAATAAAAGTTTCAGAAGAACGAGAGTTGTAACTTAGCAAAAAAACGCCCATATAGTAGACCCGCTTGAAGACTAACTCAAATTTCTCCCCCTTTGTCATCGAATGACCAAAAGGATCAAAACTGAGGACTAACGCCCCTGAAGATAATCAAGTTGATGAAGGAGCGCCAGCGTTGTCGGGGTCGGTTGTTGAAGTAGGGCCTGCCGCAGTGTCATCCAAGTCTTCATGTTCATTAGTGTCACGCGATGAAGAATAGGAGCTGGCCACCAAAGAAGGAACCTTGACCTTCTTGAATTTCTTCGGAGGAGGTGCAGACCAGTCAAATTCTTTTTTGAGACCCATTTTCTTCAGATCTGCAGCGCTGTAGACATGAGACAGAACAACCCAGGTATGGTTGAAGGTTTCATGGAGGTAGTATTGGTTTTTCTTCACTGCATTGTGTGTTGAGGTCATGTTGTGAAGAATTGAACCAAACTGACGCTTGACCCATTTATGATTGCGATCAACCTTCTGATGAAGACTGAGGAGTAACTCACGATCAGTCATCACCCTGGGTGATGTGGCTTGAGGATTTTGCTTGGCATTATTGGCGGCAGAGTCATGTGTGGCAGAGTCATCATTGGTGGAGTAGGATGCAGCCTTGCGAAATTGACCATCCAATGGACGAATGCCTTCATCTATCACAGCAGTGGCCTTGCCCTTTTCATCAGTTGAGGAAAATGTCCGTTTGAGGACTTCAATGGGAGACAAGTAGCTGCAGTGGTTCAGAGTGTCAGCTTTGTAGTTGAAATGAAGACCTTGTCCTGATGAATCTCATAATCCACGGCGCATAAGGCTTCAGCTCAAATGGTGACATAGCAATATTGGCCAGAGTCCTCATGAAGAAATCATGGAAGTTGACGGGAACGCCATGAATGATGTTGAAAAGAAGATTCTTCATGATGCCAATGACTTCTTCATCATTTGAGTCGTGGCCTTTGATAGGACTCGTTATCTTCGACAGAATGCGATAGACAGTCCGAGGCACATACAGTAATTCCTTGAGGAGGAATTTGGTTCAAGGGGCCTGCCCTGGCTTCAAAGGCTTCATCAACACTTGCACGTAGTGATTTGTAAGCTCAGTCTCACTGTAGACACAATGTGCACCTTCAAGGGGAGGACTGAGTGGTAGGGCACGAAGCAATTCAGAAGCTGGTGCCTTGTAATGAGTGTTCTCTGTCATCCAGTCCAGCACCCATGAATTCGCATCTTCAGAGTCGCCTGTGATGTCCAGCGTTGCGTAGAAATGAAGAATGAGTTCTTCATTCCAATCATAGATGGCAGTGCAGAAGTTTAGCAGCCCAGCGTCGAAAAGACCACTGAGGACTGGCTCGAAGCACGGCAGAGACTCCATGTCTACGTGAGGAATATGTGCATGATCGAAGACTTTGTCTTTGTTGAACAGCACTGAGGAATAGAAATTTGCTTGACTAGCAGTCCAGAAACGCCTCTTCCTTATGCGAGCAGAATCATATGGGTTGTAATCAGTGAAGAATACATGCTCGCCAAAGAAGTCTTCAGCCTTGAACTTTTGCTTCCTTGAGAACGGATCCTTTGGCTTTGGCAGAGGGGTGTCAGTGAGTTGCATCACGACCTCAGAAGTCGCGAGCTCAGGTTCTTCAGGCTGAGGATTTTTTGGTTCCTCTTCAGGCGCAGTCTGTGTTGTCACATTATCAGCAGCAGCAGTTTCTTCAGCACTAGTGGCTGGAATGTCTTCACGGACAGACGAGGTGGGATGAGTTTCTTCAGAGCCCATTTGAACTGTTAATGCAGAGGAGTGAGGAATTTGCTGTAGCGGGGTGAAGAGTGGAGAATTGGGGTGCTGACTTTCCTAAAAGTCATCATTCATTACTGGCGTTGTACTTCCAATATCCACATCTTCATCGTCCAATTCTTCAACACCAGCCTCTTCAGCAGTGAACTAAGGCATTCGTGAGGATACAACAGGTGTTGAAGGGATCGTATCCACTTCAATTTCCTCATCAATCTGCTCTAACGAAGCAATAGATTGAGTTTCTTCATCAGATCCGCTTGGGATCTCATAGTCTTCACCAAAAGGAACAAGGTCCTTTGATGGCATGGTTGAAATCAGAACAACATCTATTGGATTTTCAAACAAGCTGGTCATAGGCTTCATCTTCTTTGGAGCTGAAGATTCTGAAGCACTTGATGCTTTCCTTTTCTTCACTGCAGCTCGCTCTGCAGCCTTGGTCTTCTTCACATTTGATGCAGATGGAAGGATAGGAGTTGGTGTAGGCGCAGGTGGAGCTGAGGAATCTGTTTGAATTTCTTCAGGCGCAACTGATGCAGTTGCCCTGACTTCTTCAGTTTCTTCAGGAGCACCACTAGTGGATGCCCTGGCAATTTCTTCAGCGGCTGGAATGGAGTCATCAGCCCTGGAACTAGCATTTTGTTCAGCAGCCTGAACTTCATCAGCGGTGCTAGCATGTTCTTCAGTTGGCTGAGCAGAAGCTTCAGCCTGAGGAACTTCTTGTTGCGATGGGGCTGCAACATTGGTGAACTTCTCAGTCAGTTTCACAAACCTGACTTTGGCTCCTTTCCAATCAGCATAGTATGAGTTGAATTTGTCGCTGAGGGATTTGATTTTAGACTGAATCTTGATGAGTTCATCAGTTGTCATTTTGACAACGTTGGTCTTCATAAACTTTTCCTTCTTGTATTGGGCCTTCTTGATTTGCCTGGCTTGGTCATATTTCCATTTCTCCTCTTGGATGAAATGTGTCATCATGTGATTCTGACCAGGTGTCAACTTGAAGTCTGGCATAGGAGTGTGAGGGTCCTTGTGCGAGAGATCAATGTAATCGAGGATCACCCTTGGATCCAACAGCACTGGCACGGGTGTGTCTTTGGCTCTAGCGGCCCTTACTTGCTTGTCTCTGATGATTTCTGCAAGTTCTTCATCATCAGCTTCATCTTCTTCAGGTGGCTCTTGGAAGGCGACCTGTTTCTTCTTAGGACTTGGCCGAGGACCTCGTCCAGCAGTTGCTTTGGTCTTCAGCAGAGTGAGGCCAGATGAATAATTTGGTGCAGCTGAGGAACTTGCTAAGACACCAGAGGCAATGGAGATGCATGTAGTCCTTTGGCACGAGGCCAGATGCATAGGTGCTGAGGACTTTGCCGGAGCAGCTGAGGACTTTGGAGGAGGTGCTGAGGATTTTGGAGGAGCAGGAGCAGCTTGAGGAATTGGTCTTGAAGATTTTGAAGTTTCTGGCCGTGAGGGCGCAGCTGAGGAACTTGGCCGTGAGGGCACTGTTGGTGAAGCACTTGGCTTACGAGCAGGCTTCTTAGGCATAGATTTCCTTGGCTTGACAGAAACCTCAGTGGCAGCAGCAGCAGAGTCTTCGTTGAATTTCCTCACTGCTTCTTTGGCTTGTCTAGCCAACTTGGCTTGGCGCTTTGCCCATTCTTCAGGAAAGTCCTCACCGCGTTTGACGTTGGTGGGATCTGCCACTTGGCCAGGTGCCAGTGGAAGTCTTGGGCATGGAGGGTTGAGAGCGAATTTCTTCATATACTTTGGAGTAACATATCTGTATTCCCTCCATTCACGTGCCCATCTCCGTTCTATCCTCTGAATGCGCACCTTGCGCTGATTTTTGTTTTCTTTGCCAAACTTGGCCTCATCAGGTGTGCAGTACTCAGCATAGATATCCTCAGGGATTTCAAACGCAGTCATAACCTCAGGCTTCTTTCCTCCTTTCTGCGGCTTCTTACCTTCTGCCATATTCTTCAGCTGAGGAATTTGAACAATTGAATTCTCTGAAGAAGTATGCAATTTCTCTTCGAGGAACGCTGCAAATGAGTTAAGTTGATGAGAACCTAGTGATTCAGCAGCGGACATGAGTACCTGTGAACAGAGTATAGTTGCGAGGAATTTGGAGAGGTCATATGCGTTCTCAGAAGGTTTTTCAAAAAGGAACAAGTTTGAGGAATTTGACCAGATGAGTCTTCAAGAATTTCACTAAGCGTGCTTTGTCTTAGGTTCCAGAGTTGTATAGATCGAAGATCCACACAATTGAGGAATCTTGAAGAAAATAATGCTTAGAGAAATGAATCAAGAACAGAAGACTTGTGAGGTGTTTTGTGTGTGAGGATTTGAGGAATAAAACACCTTTGAAGATTTTGTAGAAAAATTTTGAATCAAAGAGGGCAGTAAAAGGAACTTTTAATTACCCTGAATGAAGAACATGACGAATAGTGAGGTGAAACAGTGAAGTTCGTTGGTGTAGATCTTCCATGCCCTAACTCAGCGGAGGAAGACGGCTACGGCGGCGGCAGAGTGAAGATATCCGCGGCCGGCGCGAGTACGATGGCGATGAGGTCGAGGCAGTGAAGCTCTTCCTCACCGGCGATGATGGAGTAGCGGCGGCGCTAGGGTTTGGGAAGCTCGAGCGGGAGAGAGAGATCGAGCGGAGTAAAGGAAGTGAGGAAGGGGTGAGGAGGGTATTTATAGTGGCAGTGAAAAACTGTTCGCCCGAAGATTTGGGACGAACGTGCCCCTGAGCCTTCTCCTTCGCACGACATGTGTCACCCACGTACTGAGAGGTGGAGATCGTGTAAGATCGTGGGTGAATAGAAAAATGCATCGTGGGATGCGGAACGGTTTGAGCGGCAAAACCGAAAATTTTGGATAAGATTAGTTTTAACGTTCCGTTTGCAAATTCTTCAGCTGACAAGGACACAATGAAGATTTTGAACGAGTTTCAAATAGAACACACATGAAGAATTTGTGAATAGATTTGGTTGAGTATAGCATAGAGGGGGAAGGGTCCGATCACATTCATTTTGCAGAAAAACACAACTTGAAGAAATAGCCATAAGTGAATGTTGTTGAGGACAAAACTCATATATATATATATATATATATATATATATATATATATATATATATATATATATATATATAGCCAATGAAGAAAAACTACGGAACAAGTGAAGATTTTGAAAAGTTGAAGAATTTGAACAACTGAGGAATTTCAAAAACTGAGGAAAAACTCAAATTGAAGCTTTTCAACTTTTGTGGTGGCATGACCCACTGTATAAGAATGATGATTTCAGACACCGCGTACAATTGTCGTAGGGTTCTGAGAATCAAATTCTTCATTAATTTCTTCACACTTAGAGTGTTATTCTTCATTGATTGAAGAAAAAACGTTTCTTCATGTGTTGCACATCTAAGTCATCAATTTTGCATAAGTGTTAGGATGAGTGCCTTTTTAAAGTATATTCGAAGACTCTAAGATATTTATCTCACATCGCAACTTGCTAAATCTCTTCTCATCCAAGGGCTTTGTGAAGATACCGGCCAGCTGTTCTTCAGTCTTCACATGCTCAATAGAAATGTCGCCCTTCAACACATGATCGCGAAGAAAATGATGACGAATCTGAATGTGCTTTGTCTTCGAGTGCTGAACTGGGTTGTGAGCAATCTTTATTGCACTCTCATTGTCACAGAGGAGAGTCACATTCTTCACGTTGACGCAATAGTCCTTGAGTGTTTGCTTCATCCATAGCAGTTGAGCACAGCAAGAACCAGCAGCAATGTACTCAGCTTCAGCAGTAGACAGTGATACGCAGTTCTGTTTCTTCGAGAACCAACAGACCAAGGATCATCTGAGGAAATGACATGTACCAGATGTAGACTTGCGGTCCACACGATCACCAGCATAGTCAGAGTCAGAATATCTAATGAGATCAAAATTCGAGCCCTTGGGATACCATAATCCTAGTGTTGGTGTGTGAGCTAGATATCGAAGAATATGCTTCACAGCCTTATGGTGTGATTCCTTCGGTGCACCTTGAAATCGGGCACACATGCAAACACTAAGCATTATATCTGGCCTAGATGCACATAAGTACAATAAAGAACCAATCATGGAGCGGTATACCTTATGATCGAAGTCAATACCATTTTCATCAGTGCATAGATGACCATTTGTGGGCATAGGAATTTTGATGCCTTTGCAATCTTGCATGCCGAATTTCTTCAGGACATCCTTGAGGTATTTCTCCTGAGATATGAATATGCCATTGCGCTGTTGACGAATTTGAAGACCTAAGAAGAATTTCAACTCTCCCATCATAGACATTTGATATTCTTCACTCATCATATAGGCAAATTCATCACTATAACGTTAGTCAGTACAGCCAAAGATGATATCATCAACATATATTTTGCACACGAACAGTTCACCATCATAAGATTTGGTAAAGAGAGTAGGATCGAGTGAACCGGGTGTGAAGCCATTCTTCATGAAGAATTCCTTCAAAGTATCATACCACGCCCATGGGGCCTGCTTGAGGCCATAGAGGGCCTTATTGAGTCTGAAGACTTTGTCAGGATTCTTTGGATCTTCAAAACCTGGGGGTTGAGCAACATATACTTCTTCCTCAAGCTTACCATTAAGGAATGCACTTTCCACATCCATTTGATATAAGATGATATCATGATGGTTAGCATAAGCAAGTAATATGTGAATAGCCTCAAGTCTAGCAACAGGTGCAAAAGTTTCATCGAAATCAATTCCTTCAACCTGTGTGTAGCCTTGAGCTACTAATCGTGCCTTATTCCTCACCACAAGGTTGTTTTCATCTTGCTTGTTGCGGTATATCCATTTTGTGCCAATGACATTATGCGTGCGAGGATCTGGACGGTTGACCAGTTCCTAGACGTTGTTGAGCTTGAACTGATGTAATTCTTCTTGCATGGGCTGAATCCACTCAGGCTCCAGAAATGCTTCATCTACCTTAGTGGGCTCTGTGATAGAGACAAAAGCATAGTGCCCACAAAAGTTAGATAAGTGTGAAGCTTTTGAGCGTGTGAGAGGACCTGGTGCTCTAATGTCATTGATGATCTTCTCCACTTGCACTTCTTTTGCAACGCGAGGGTGAGCTGGTTGACGTTGAGGAATTTGATCAACATTTTCTTCAGCATCAATTTCTTCAGCATTTTCCTCAGGTGCATCAGCTTGGCGTTCTTCACGTTCTGGAATGAATTCTTCACCAGATTCTTCAGTAGGAATGACATCCTCAGTAGCCTTGAGCTTGATAGAATCCTTAGGTGCTAGTTCATCTATCACAGAAGGTAGGTGCTCTCTTTTTGAGCCATTAGTTTCATCGAACCGCACATCTACAGTTTCAACAATCTTGTGAAGAACATTATTGAAGACTCTGTAGGTGTGCGAGTCCTTTCTGTAACCAAGCATAAAACCTTCATGTGCTTTCGGTGAAAACTTAGAGTTGTGATGAGGATCTCTTATCCAGCATTTAGCACCGAAGACTTTGAAATAACTCACATTGGTTTCTTGTCAGTGAGGAGTTCATAGGCAGTCTTCTTGAAGAATTTGTGAAGATATACTCTGCTGATGATGTGGCAAGCAGTATCAATTGCATCAAACCAAAAACGACGAGGCATTTTGTATTCATCAAGCATAGTGTGCGCCATCTCAGCAAGAGTCCTGTTCTTGCGCTCCACGACGCCATTCTGTTGAGGAGTATAAGGAGCAGATAACTCATGAGTAATACCAAGTTCATCAAGATAGTCATTGAGACCCAAATTCTTGAACTCGGTGCCATTGTCACTTCTGATGCTTGATCTTCACACCAAAGTTGGTTGAAGCCCTCGAGGAAAATCGTTTGAAGACTTCCTGCACTTCATGTTTGTAAGTAACAAGGTGTACCCATGTGTAACGAGAGTAATCATCAACAATAACAAAGCCATATTGAGATGCTTCATTTGAAACAGAAGAATAGTGATTAGGACCAAAGAGATCCATGTGAAGCAATTCAAATAGACGAGTAGTGGTCATGATAGTCTTCGCTGGATGCTTGGCCTTGGTCATCTTTCCAGCTCCACAAGCACCGCATAAGTGATCCTTGAGGAATTTGACATTCTCAATGCCAATGACATGCTTCTTCTTTGCAAGCGTGTGCAAATTCCTCATGCCTGCATGACCAAGTCGTCAATACCATAGCCATCCTTCTGAGGCTTTTGCAAGCAGGCCCACGGCTAGTTGTGAATCTGCAGAGAAATCAACAATATACAAGTCTCCTCTCCTAAAGCCTTCGAAGACTTTGGAATTGTCAGCTTCCATAATCACAACACAACGATGCTTGCCAAAGACAACAACCATATCAAGATCACAAAGCATTGAGACAGACATAAGGTTGTATCCTAAGGACTCAACAAGCATGACTTTGTCCATGTGTCAATCCTTTGTGATCGCAACCTTACCTAGACCCAATACCTGACTTTTGCTTTTTTCAGCGAAGATGATATGCTTCAGATGTGATGATGATAGGGGAGCATCCATCAATAGATTCTTGTCACCAGTCATGTGATTTGTACATCCACTATCGAGGACCCACTCAGTGACTTTGGGTTGATCATCCTGCAGATGAATTAGTGCAGCTTACGAACTCATATACTTCATCAGTGAAGAATATGATATTACATTCATCAAATCAATTTCATCAAGCAGTAAGACAAATTAAGTAGTAAGGGGACGTGTGAAATGAAAGTTCATTTCTTCCTGATTAGCCTGCGTCCTTTCAGGCATTTTATCAGGTCTCCAGCAAATTCTTTAGATGTTTGAGCACGTCTGGACACCTGACCCTGCATAAGAGATTAGTTCTTTTTCTTCACCACCCACATCTGAAGGGGTGGCAAAGAGTTCATCACTCTGCGAGCTCCATATGAGAATGGTGGCATAGAGGCCAAACCATTTCGTTTCACATAAGAGGAGTTAGGGTAAGCATATGAATAAGCAGAGAAATTCTTCGAGGACTTATGAACATAATGATTAGAAGAGTAATGCTCATATTCATAGCCCTTGGCTCTTCCCTGCGAAACAGAGTTGTTAGCACGATGATGTTCATATGAGGACTTTGATCCTGTTGAGGAATTTGATCCACGTGAGGAATTTAGTCCGTATGAGGACTTGGATCCATATGAAGAATTTGGTCCATATGAAGAATTTGATCTGGGGTTCCTATTCTTCACAGGTGGTGTCATGAGGACATTCACCTGAAGACTTTCAAGGCACCTTTTGGGAACCCAGATTTTCTTCATAGGGGAACCGTTCCTGCAGTTAGTGCCAATATATCTAGCAAATACTTCACCATTCTGATTTTTGAACAGTTTATAGTTGGAGTCAAATGACTCATCAGAAGAATGAGAAGATTCACATGTATAGCCAGATAAATTAGATGGATCAACTGGGGGTCCCTTTGCAGCAACCCATGAGGTTTTGGGGTACTACTCAGGCTTCCAATATGTACCATCAGCATTGAGTTTTCTCTCAAAGGCAATACCCTCTTTCCTAGGGTTCCTGTTTAGGATCTGCTTTTTAAGCACATCACAAAGAGTCTGATGCCCTTTGAGGCTTTTGTACATGCCTGTCATGTACAATTCCTTCAGCCCTGCATCGTCAGTGATACTAGCAATGTCCTCAGATGAGGAATTAGTGATAGCAGAGGCAGGTGAAGAATTTGTAACATTAGAAGCATTTGAACATTCAAGTGAAGAATTAGCAAATTCTCGTTCAATGCATTTCAAACATGGAGGAACAAATTCTTCCTGAGCAGCGCTGATTTGTTGAGCAAGTAATGAATCGCGATCCTTCTGAAGATCTTCATAACTCACTCTTAGCTTCTCAAGATCTTGCTTTCTTTGAAGAAATTCATAAGAAAGCTTCTCATGATTAGACAAGAGAGTGTTATGATGACCTTGAAGGTTGTCAAACCTGGTCTGAAGTCTCTGAAGATTTTCAGTTAAGGCTTTAGTGTGATCCATTTCTTCACCCAACATGTCATCACTTTTGTCTAGCATGTTTTGAACCTTTCCAAAAGCCTTTTGTTGTTTCACAGCTATCTTAGCAAGTTTAGAGTAGCTGGGCTTAAGATTTTCATCAGATTCATCTTCACTAGACTCAGAGGAGGTATATTTAGGTACCTTGACACCCTTTTCCATGAAGCAATAGGTGGGAGCGTAGTCATCATTGCCTCCATCAGCCTTGTTGGTGAGATCATTTTCTTCAGGGTTGAAGATAGACTTGCTGACGAATGCAGTAGCGAGGGCTAGGCTCGCCACACCAGAGTCGGAGTCCTCAGATGCCTCCTCTTCCTCTTGTTCCTCAGATTCAGCTTCAGAGTCCATTTCCTTGCCAATGAATGCCCGAGCCTTCTTGGAGCTGCTCTTCTTGTGAGATGAAGACTTTGAGGATTTTGATGATGAAGATTTTTAGGACTTCTTCTTTTTCTTCGCGCCATCAGAACTGTAATCCTTGTATTTCTTCTTCTTTGATTCCTTTTCCCACTGAGGACAATCTTGAATGTAATGTCCAGGTTTCTTGCACTTGTGACAAAGCCTCTTCTTGTAGTCACTGGATGAGGAATCATTGCTCCTTGAGGGATTTCCAAAGCGACCACGTCTTGAGAACTTTTGGAATTTCTTCACGAGTAGGGCTAGATCATGACTCAATTCTTCAGGGTCACCAAGGCTGCTACCAGAGTCTTCATCTTCGGACTCAGATACTACCTTCGCCTTCAGTGCATGTGATCTGCCATAGCTTGAACCATAGAGACCTCTCTTTTCAGCAAGCTGGAACTCATGAGTATTTAGCCTCTCGAGGATATCAGCGGGGTCAAGTGACTTGTAATCAGCACGCTCTTGTATCATCAGTGCCAGAGTATCAAATGAGGAATCAAGCAATCTCAGCAATTTCTTCACCACCTCATGGTCGGTGATGTCAGTGGCACCAAGTGCTTGAAGCTCATTTGAAATGTCAGTGAGGCGATCGAAGGTTTGCTGAACGTTTTCATTGTCGAGTCTTTTGAAGCGGTTGAAGAGATTGCGAAGAACATCAACTCGAGAGTCACGCTGAGTTGAGACTCCTTCATTCACTTTGGACAGCCTATCCCAGATAAGCTTAGCAGTTTCCAAAGCGCTCACTCTTCCATACTGTCCTTTGCTCAGATGGCCACATATGATATTCTTTGCTTGAGAATCGAGTTTCTTGAATCTCTTCACATCGGTAGCGTTCAGTGAGGGTGAGACAGAGGGAACACCATTTTCCACAACATACCAGAGATCGTTATCAATTGCCTCAAGATGCATGTGCATCTTGTTCTTCCAGTAGGGGTAGTCCGTCCCATTTAAGGTAGGACACCCAGCAGAGACCTTGATCACACCTGCGGTCGACATAACTAAAACTCCAGGCGGTTAAACCAAAATCACACAGAACAAGGGAGTACCTTGCTCTAATACCAATTGAAAGTGCATTATATCGACTAGAGGGGGGTGAATAGGCGATTTTTATGAATTCTTCACTAAGGAATTTGCTAGTGAGGAAATTTCTTAGCGAAGAACTACTTGTAGCGGAATAAGTACTCAGAAGTAAACATAACAGAAGACAAGCATAGTCATCAAGATGAAATGAAGACAAGCACAGAGTACAGAAAGCGTAATCACAGGATAACACAAGATGAAGACAAACAGACTGAAGAAATTGAACTGAGGAAATTGAGAAAGTCTTTAAACACAGATATGAACAAACACACAACACAGTAATGAGGAAATGAAAGTGTTGAGGAAATAGAACCAATTGGCTTGGTGAAGGCAATGATTTGGTAGACCAGTTCCAACTGTTGTCTCAGTTGTACATCTGGTTGGAGCGGCTAGGTATTTAAACCTGAGGACACACAGTCCCGGACACACAGTCCTCACCGTATTCTCCTTGAGCTAAGGACACACAGTCATCGCCCAATCACTCGTGGTAAGTCTTCAGGTGACTTCCGAACCTTCACAAACTCGGTCACTCGGCGATCCACAATTCCTCTTGGATGCTCTACACCATGACGCCTAACCGTCTGGAAGAAGCACACTCTTCAAAGGTAACAAGCGTTAGATCAACGCAGGATCAATCTCTTAAGTGATGCTCAATCACTTTGGGTTTGTAGGTGTTTGGGTTTGGGTTTTGGATTTTCCTCACTTGATGATTTTCGCTCAAAGTCCTCGGAGGATGGGATGCTCTCAATTGACAAGTGTCAGTTTCTCTCGGAGCAGCCAACCAGCTAGTGGTTGTAGGGGGCGGCTATTTATAGCCTAGGGAGCAGCCCGACATGATAAGACATAAATGCCCTTCAATGATATGACCGTTGGATGGACAAGATATTTTGGGACAGCTGGCGCGTAGCACAGCAACGGTCGGAAATTTGAGGTACAAATTCCTCAGGGCTATCATGTTCCTCACTGTGTAGGCAATTCGCACTGGCGAATTCCTAACTCCTCAGTCAGAACAAATTCCTCAGTGAACAGAAAAACTGCGTCTCTGTCACTGAAGAAATTGACTGAACTGCATGAGATTTCCAATGGCTTCACTCGAAGGGATTGGTAGGTGTAGGATTTTGAGTTGAGCATCACATGGAAAATTTTTCCTTAGTATTTCCTCGACCCCCTTTAACAGTATGGTGTTTCCTATGACTCAATAAAGAGAAAATGAAACTACGAAAACAAAAGTCTTCATGCTTCATGTTCCTCGAATGCTTACCAAGTCTTCAAGGTTACACCAATTTCTTCACTTTCAAAGTCTTCAGAAAGTCTTCAGAATACCAAAGTCTTCAGTCGAAGAACTTCATTTTTAGGGGTCGACTTTCTCTGTAAATATCAAACTCCTCATAGACTTATAGACCTGTGTACACTCATAAACACATTTGATCATTAACCTATAAGTCTTCAATACACCAAAATCACTAAGGGGCACTAGATGCACTTACAACTACCAAAACTAACACCGACAGTTTGTTTCTCAGAATCTATTTTAGCATTAACGGTGTTCGAGAAAGGTCTACCAAATAATGGGACAAAAGTCATCTTGTGGGGAACCAAGAACAAGAAAATTAGTAGGGTATTTTATTTTCCCACACAAGACTTCAAAATCTCTAACAATACCAAGTGGTGGGATGGTGTCTAGCAAGTTTAATAGTGGCATCTATTTCATCTATTTCAGCGGATGCTATGTCATTTATAATTTTTTGATATAAAGTAAAGGGAATAACACTCACGCTAGCACCTATGTCACATAAACCATGATAACATTGATCTCCTATTTTAACTAAGACAACGGGCATGCCAACAACGGATCTATGATTATCCATTCTATCGGGTTTGGTGTAACATCCTGGATTTTGGCCCTTTCCTTTTTCTTTTTGATTTATTGGTTTTTGCTCTGCTTTTCTTTTTGGAGTGGTTCTGTGGCCTTGTCACCTGGGAAATCATCCTCTTTTTCCTTCCCAAGTGGCTCATCATTCTCAAAACCCTGCCGAGATCTTGTCACTTCATTGCTTGACCAAACCCTAAAATCTTTTTCTAGGGGAATATTCCTTTTTCTATTAAAGGAATAACCCTGTCTGCCCTAGGTTGTGAAGCAACCTTTATTTCCATCACTCCTAAAATTCCCAAATAATTCTCATAAATTTTTTGGGTCATATATTTCACAACTATGGCAAAATATTTCATTTGTCATGTTTATCATCTTGCTCAAATAATTCATTTCCTATTCTGTCCTGAATGGCAGAATGTGAAGCAAGTTCCATTTATCTTTGCCCAATTGACCCCAAACTCCTTGGACACCTTTTCATGTCCATATCATTGCTACATGCCAAAGTGCAACCTCATTTTCCTAGTAATTATTTAATTATGATTTTCCAAAGATCCTGTCTGAGGGAAGTTCTTGTGAAGGAAGTACAAGCTAGGAATATCCAAATGAGTTCCCATTTTGCATGATCCCTCATATCATCGTATCATAGCCCTCCACCAAATTATAGCTCATGTCATGCCTCCATGTGAGCTCATCTTCAATTCTTTGATTCTGCCCAAAATTTCAGTTTGTGAAGCAAGTATATTTTATCTTGATCCATTATGGCTGCCCATTTTTCTGGGATTTCTATTGTCCATATAAACTCCCTCCACCAAAATTTGGCTCAATCAATTACACCATTTTCTGGTATTTCTATTGTCCATATGAAGCAAGTGCTATTTTGGTTCATCCAAATGTCCTGAAACTCTTTGAGCATCTTCATATCTTCAATAATTATGCCATGACCAATTTCAGCTCAACTTGCCTCTCCATGTGAGTGCATCATCCAAATCTTGATTCTTGACACATAATGTGAATTACAAAATAAATATGTTATTTTGTGCTCCATTATGCCTCAAAACCTTCAGGATCATAGTTCTTCCTTATACAATCACCCCAGACAAACTCTTTACCACGTTACCAAGCTGTTTTAACCACGGAAAGTTACAAACACCTTCTTGCTGATTTACTTTTGGAGCTAAGTACAAATCTCTTCTTTGCCCCTGGACCGATTTATTTCCGCATTTGGACTAAGTGAACCAAGGTCCATCCACTAGACATGATTGGCCACGCCAAAGAGCGCCACTTGCGCCAGAGTGCGTGGTGATCACTCTGGCGTCATGGCTGCAAGCGTGCTCTGGCTTGTTCCGGCCACTATGCTCGTCTCCTCCCTCCTCGTCTCCACCTCAAACCTTGTCCAGGAGCTCGCTCGTGCTCGACTGCATCGCCCTGCATTGGTTCTTCGTCGCGGTTCTCCATTAATGTGTCGCAAACGCCATGCCCGTGCCATGCCCTGCATCTGCCCGCCATTAAAGCTTGGTCGGGAGCTCGCTCGTGAGCTCTAGATCCTTCCCAGGGCCTATATATAGGACCCTAGACCACTCCCGAAACTCATTCATCCCTCCCCCGCCTCATTTTCTCTCTGGAATCGCCCCATCTCGCCGGAGTTCGCCTCTGTCCACCATGGCCGCCTGGGCCTCGACATGATTCTGGCCAACCCGAGCCTCCTCTTGCCTCCCCTCCACGTCCACTGTCTTCCCCTCGTTCCACTCAGCCGCCCCACCCACTTGCCCCCTCGCCGGAGTGCCTGCTTCGCCGGAGAGCACCACCGCCCGCCCGTCCCGGTCCTCCTCCTGGCGCCACCTCTCCCCTCCTCCCCGGCGGTCGTGCTCCCTCTTAACGGGACTCCCTCTCCGCCCCGGTCCCTCCGGTGCCCTCGGCTCGGCCAGAGACGGCCGGAGCTGGCCGGCCCCCTCGCCGCTTCCTCCCCTGCTCCTCCTCTGTACCGCACGGGAGCACAGGAGCGGGAGGAAGGAGACGACCGAGCCTGCCCCTCCCCCTGCGCCTGGACCCCACCTGTAAGCCTCTCGTTCCCTGGTCCACGTGGATAAGTGGAGACATCTTTTCCAGAAATACGTTTTCGTTCTGAGAAAGCTTACTTCCTACCTGTTGCGGCTGGTAATACGATTCCCTTCACGGAAAACGTAAATTGCCCGAAGGCGCTTTCTGTTTTTTCCACCAGGGGCCTGTTTGCTGAAAAAGTTTCACCGATAGGTCCCTGATCTTCTACACCTCATAACTCCGCAACCGTAACTCCGATCGAGGTGAAACCAACGCTCACTTCTTCGTTTCGTCGAGCCCGTTCTGATGGAATCATTTTCACCATGTTTTGACATTCTTAAAATGACCATTTTGCCCCTGCCCTTATTCAGCCCCCTCCGAGAGAGTACGTTTTCCGGCGATTCTTTTCGCGAGCTTCTCGCACTTTCTCCCGGTGATTTCTTCCACCCCAGGCAAGCCACACCCTCCATTTGCATCACTATAATGCAGTGACATGGTTTAATCTATTTGAACTTGTTTAAAATATTGCTTTAGCTACATGACTTTGTGCATGGCATTTTCTCGGAGTATTATGTTGATCTTGTTGTTGCCATGCTATTGTTTGGATTACTAGGAGTTATGTTTGCAGTTGATGAGTATCATGTTGTCATTGGAGTATTAGTGGTTGGTATTATGATTATTTCCATGATGGTATCTGTTATTATATTTTGGAGTATTACTTTGGATATCATGCTGCCTTTGGATTATTAGTGGTTAGTATGATTATTTTCATGATGCTAGTTGATGTTCTGTTGCTTGGAGTATTATTTTCGGAGATGATGTTTACATGTGGATCTTAGCCGAATAGCTTCATTCTTGTTATTGGAGAAGTAGGATTATTGTTTTCGTATTTATCATGACAGTAGATCGGTATTGTTATGATGATATTATGCTTGGATTATTTGTTGGATATTGTTATGACTTGGATTATAGTTTGGTAGTTGATATCGGAGTATCAGTTATCACAGTTATATTTTTGGGGATAAATTCCATCATTAAGTTGGTCAGGTGCCGCCGAACCGGGCTTTTTCCAGTGCAACAACATTTGCTTTTTTTGGGAAGGCCCTAATGCGGTCTATTGTCGTGCCTCTCGCCGGTGCCTCCAACTAGGGAAGGTTATGAGCGTGCATACACTGGCCCGGTAAGCAGACATAACCTTGTGTGCCCGTAGTTGGATTTTGCGCGCGTGTCCCTCTGTGGGACAGTTTATGTTTTGGCCACGACGGTGGTCGTTGGTGTCTTTGGTAGACACGGGCCCACCCAGGACTAGCCCAGTGGGGAGTGAGTCGGAGTGGCCGGGAGAGTGTCATGGCAGTAGATCGATTTTGTCGGAACGCCGTTGGTCCACCCGAATGGGAGTGCGGGGCCATGGGTTCCGTGGTGTGGGTACAGTGTGCTACCTCTGTAGAGTGTATTAATCTATCGATAGTCGCGTCTGTACTAGGTCCCACCATTCGATCAACACTCACATGACGGAATGACTTATAGATGATGTATATGTGGACATTTTGAGCAGTGCAGACTGGCAGGATGTTGATGATGATGTTGGAGACCAAGTGTTGGTCATGGTAGTGATCGCCGGAAAGATCAAAGTTTGGTTTTGATCACGAGGTGATCGAGATGGTATTTTGCTTGGCCGGTTAGCCAAGAGAGATATAGTTATGTAGATCTAAGATGGTGATTTATTAGTATTATATTAGTTTCATCTCATGCTTAGTAGTTGTTTCATCATGGTAGTTGTTATTTAATTAACTTGTTAATGCTATGTTATTGTCTTGCCTTGATGTTTATGGTTGTTGTGAGCTTGCAAGTACATTGAATGTACTGACCTGGCGTGTCATGCTAGATTGCAGGTGATGCCGTGATTGCTTGATTGCTTGTTGTGGTTTCCGTTCGTGCGAGCTAAATCGTGTCCCAGCCAGAGTCCTTGTGGAGTGGTGTTCACCACCTTCGTCGTTGTTTCGCTGCTAGAAGTTTTCCGCTGCTACGAGATGTTCCGCTGCTATCATAGAGCAAGTGTAGTATCGCAGGCGTAGTGTTGCCATGCTGATGTGATCATTGTAACATCAGACCCGTGTAATTATTATTCTTGGAATAAGAGTTGATTTGTTCTATGTCAAGCAGTGCCGTATTCCAGAGACTTCTCCTCGATCTCTGGGCTGGAATACGGGGCGTTCCGGTTTCTCTGAGCCTGGGTGCCACATTTGGCAATTCTAGTAGCTTCATTACAGAAGTAAATAACATGCCCATCTATATTTTCTTCCAAGAGATCCTTAACCATAGCAACACTAGGCTCTACTTTAATTTGTTCATCAGGTTTAGGTGTTCTAATATAACTTTTTTTGACCACAGGTGAAACTTTAGAATGTTCCTTCATCCTAATAGGGAAAGGTGGTTTCTCAATATAAGCGGTAGGAACAACTGGATCAACTTTATAAAGTATAGTTTCCTCTTTAGCTAGTTCTGGTTCTTTAATTTCTTCTTTAATAGGTGGGTGATATTTAAACCACTTATCTTTAGGGAGATCAACATGAGTAGCAAAAGATTCACAAAAGGAGGCTACTATCTTAGAATCAAGTCCATATTTAGTGGTAAACTTTTGAAAAGCATCGGTATTCATAAAAGATTTAACACAATCATACTTAAGCTTAATACCTGAATATTTACCTTCATCGAGTTCCCAATCTTTAGAGTTGCGTTTAATTATTTCCAAAAGATCCCACCGGAATTCAATAGTCTTCTTTATAAAAGAACCAGCACAAGAAGTACCAAGCATGGATCGATCATTATGAGAAAGCTGAGCATAAATTTTTTGGATAATAATTTCTTCTGAGAGCTCATGATTGGGGCATGAATATAACATTGACTTAAGCCTCCCCCAAGCTAGAGCGATACTTTCTCCTTCACGAGACCAAAATTATATATGTAATTCCGATCACGATGAACTAGATGCATATTATTTTTTTGGTGAAACTCCAATTTCAATCGATTCCAATTTCAAGATCCAATATCATCGCATAGCCTATACCATGCCAATGATTTTCCCTTCAAAGATAAAGGGAAAACCTTATTGTTCACCTCATCTCCGGGTAAACCCGCAAGCTTAAACAATCCACAAATTTGTTCCACATATATCAAGTGCATATCAGGATGTTCGGTTCCATCTGTTGCATAAGGATTAGCTAGCAGTTGTTCTATCATACCCGAAGGAATTTCATATTGAATATTTTTAGTAGGTGTAGTAGGCTGAGGGGTAACTAATTGTGGTTCCGATCGAGGTGAAGATACCCCAAACAAACCCCTTGAAGGATTGTTTTCCATAGTAACAAGTGATAATAAATTTCAGCACACTATATAAATGTTTCCTTACCAAATTCCACTTAGCAAAGGCGCTTCACTCCCCGGCGACGGCGCCAGTAAATAGCCTTGATGACCCACAAGTATATGGGATCAATTGTAGCTCTTTTAGATAAGTAAGAGTGTCGAACCCAAAGAGCAGTAGAAGTAAATGACAAGTGGTTTTCAGCAAGGTAATGTCTGCAAGTGCTAAAATTGTAAGTAACAGAGTAGTTTGATAGCAAGATAATTTGTAACGAGCAAGTAACGATAATAGTAACAAAAGTGCAGCAAGGTAGCCCATTACTTCTGAGGTAAAGGACATGCCAAAACGGTCTCTTATAGTAAGCAAAGAGTTCTTGAGGGTACGTGGGAATTTCATCTAGTCACTTTCATCATGTTGGCTCGATTCGTGTTCGCTACTTTGATAATTTGATATGTGGGTAGACCGGTGCTTAGGTATTGTTCTTACTTGAACAAACCTCCTACTTATGATTAACCCTCTCGCAAGAATCCGCAACTACGAGAAAAGTATTAAGAATAAATTCTAACCATATCATTAAACTTTTGGATCCAATCAGTTCCTTACGGAATTGCGCATAAACTAGGGTTTAAGCTTCTGTCACTCTCGCAACCCATCATCTAATAACTACTCCACAATGCATTCCTCCAGGCCCAAATATGGTGAAGTGTCATGTAGTCGACGTTCACATGACACCACTAAGGGAATCACAACATACATACTATCAAAATATCGAACACACATCAAGTTCACATGATTTCTCCCGTGACCTCAGGTACAAAATTAACTACTCACAAATGATAATCATGCTCAAGATCAGAGGGGTATTAAATAGAATAATGGATCTGTACATATAATCTTCCACCAAATAAACCATATAGTAATCAACTAAAAGATGTAATCAACACTACTAGTCACCCGCAAGCACCAATCTATAGTTCTGGTACAAAGATTGAACACAAGAGATGAACTAGGGTTTGAGATGAGATGGTGCTGTTGAAGATGTTGATGGATATTACCCACCCCAAGATGGGAGAGTTTTTGGTGATGATGATGACAATGATTTCCCCCTCAGAGAGGGAAGTTCCCCCGGCGGAATCGCTCCGCCGGAAGGCAAAAGTGCTCTTGCCCAAGTTCCGCATCGAGACGGCGGCGCTCTGTCCCGAAAGTCATCTCCTTATTTTTTCTAGGTAAAAATGACTTCTATACCAGAAGATGGGCACCAAAGGTGGGCCGAGGGGAGCACAACCCACCAGGGCGCGCCTAGGCTCCCTAGCGTGCCCAGGTGGGTTGTGCCCACCTGGTCGGCCCCTCTAGTACTTATTGGCTCCAATATTCCTCATATATTCCATAAAAATCTCCGTGAAGTTTCAGCTTGTTTGGAGTTGTGCAGAATAGGTAGCCTGACGTAGCTTTTCCAGGTCCAGATTTCCAACTGTCGGAATTCTCCCTCTTTGTGTGTACCTTGCATATTATGAGAGAAAAGGCATTAGAATTACTCCAAAAACATTATTAGGCATAAAAACATCATAAATAACAGTAGGAAAACATGATGCAAAATGGACATATCAGACACTAGGGGGAATTACGATTTTTACTGATACACATGGAGAAGATGTTGACATTGCTGCCGCGGATGATGATTAGATTGCTTTTGTCATATTTACTCGTGAGAAGACAACTTATTATCTACTATGTGAAATTGTGTTTCCTATGACAACTGAAACCTGATGAAGTTGTTATTTAGTATTTTGTTGTGAGAGCATCACTTATTTTGTATGTTGATTTGTGCTTGGTGATTGTATCTCTTGCAATGGGAACAAAGCTGACCCGACAGGGCCTCTGCTAATTTATTTATTTATTAGCAAAAGGGGATACCCCCTGATTTTCGTTAATAGAAATCATTAGATGTTCACAACACTATGCTATGGCACCCCGGCTCAGAGCGACCGGTTTGCCTTGCATTGCCAGCCCAAAGATCAGGTCTTCTGGCAACACACAACATATTGGTACAGAAATACAACTGCTTTATTGATACTAGTGGAACATAGGGTTTGACATTACATCAAGTCGTGAGGCCAAGTGGCGCACTCGGTGCTGCTGAACAGATGTACATTATTTAGTAGACATGAGCAGGGGCCTCGACATCACGATAAGACTACGTGGCAGTGGAATGACGACGTAGAAGGACTCCATCTCACAGTGACGCTAATGTGGATATGATCTATACTTCGATGCTATATGCAACTCCAACTCCGGTATGATTTCTCCTAAAACTGGCATGACACACCAGGTCAGTACATTGAATGTACTTGCAAGCTCACACAAACAAAGCAATAATGCCCAACAACAACAACGATATTTAAGCAAGTTTTATGCAAGATTTGACATGCTACTCCTGAAGTGATCGTGCTCATAACAGGGCCTTTCAGACCCGCTTACCATCTCTATTACCTCGTAACCATGAACCTCAGCATACCAAGGTGATCACCTCCGGATCACAAATGAAACCATCACGATGGTCTCACCAACTTCACCAACATAAACAGTGCCACAAGTATTCATTTAGTGTGCAAGTTTAATATTTTTGTTGATCCACGGTGTGACCTACTACGAACTTGTGCCCATAACCGAGGACGCGGCTATCGATAGATTAAATACACTATGTAGAGGTTAGCACACTATGCCCACACCGCGGAACCCATGGCCTCGGACTCCCATTCGGGTGGACCAACGGTGTTCCGATAGAACCAATCTACTGCCATGACACTCTCCCGGCCACTCCGACCAACTCCCCTTTGGGCTAAGTCATGGGTGCCCCGATGCCACTCCAGACATCCAACGGCCACCGTCGTGGAAAAACAATCATCCCAAACGGGTACATGGTACCAAAATAACTACGGGCACACAAGGTTATACTTGCCTACTGGGACAGGGTAGCGCCAGCGCATAACCTTCCCTAGTTGGAGGCACCAGCGAGAGGCATAACAATAGACCGAGAAAGGGCCTCCCCACAAAGGCAAATGTGGTTGTACTGGGAAGCTCGATGGCACCATGACTCGATCAACAACATGTTCAAGTTGGTTTATTATCAGGTTTCAACTTGCAAATAATTTCACCGAGTCATAGTATGCCATGAAAATGCAATGAACAAACTATGCACCATTATCAACATAATATCGATATGGACTAGATCAAGCAGAACTTCACTTTACTCTACTACATAAACTTGATTATTCAAATATCATGCTACTGATAACAGAGCAACCATAGCAAGAATTTGCAACTAGCATCAAATGAATTATAGAGTTTTCTATATGCATTTAAAATAATCATATTCAAGTGATAAATCATAGTTATTGAAATATCAGCCTTGCAAATGTTTGTGATGGCTTGCCTTAGTGCAGAGGAGGGTCACACTCCCCTTGGTTATCTTCAAGGCAACAAGGTCCTTCTGAAAATATTTAAAATAGAAAAAAGAAAATGTCACATAACACTGTTTAATGCACCAGAAAATATACAGAACAAGCAAAAATCTCATCTTTCGCATGCTGATAGAGGATTTCAACACAAAACTAATGCAAAAAGAATCATGTTAATTGGACTTATAGAATATGAGTTATAGCCGGTCAAAGTTTAGTCAATTTTGTGAATTTAAATATGTTTTTTCAGAAAATCAGAGAGGGGGTGACGTCGAAGGCATAAACCAGCGGGGTGTCTCTGCTCATACCGCTTCGAGAGGCGGCTGAGTGGCTGACAGTGGGCCCCTAGCTGCGGTCAGGTTTAGAGGGAGAGGGAGAGAAATAGAGGAGGGGGCGGCTCGTCGCCGGTGGTTCTCCGGCGAGGAGAGCTCGACGGCCGCTGTGGAAGGGGGAGGGATTGAGAGAGGGGGTCCTCGCGCACCTACTGTTGGAAATATGCCCTAGAGGCAATAATAAATTAGTTATTATTATATTTCCTTGTTCATGATAATCGTTTATTATCCATGCTAGAATTGTGTTGATAGGAAACTCAGATACATGTGTGGATACATAGACAACACCATGTCCCTAGTAAGCCTCTAGTTGACTAGCTCGTTGATCAATAGATGGTTACGGTTTCCTGACCATGGACATTGGATGTCATTGATAACGGGATCACATCATTAGAAGAATGATGTGATGGACAAGACCCAATCCTAAGCCTAGCACAAGATCATGTAGTTCGTATGCTAAAGCTTTTCTAATGTCAAGTATCGTCTCCTTAGACCATGAGATTGTGCAACTCCCGGATACCGTAGGAGTGCTTTGGGTGTGCCAAACGTCACAACGTAACTGGGTGGTTATAAAGGTACACTACAGGTATCTACGAAAGTGTCTGTTGGGTTGGCACGAATCGAGACTGGGATTTGTCACTCCGTGTGACGGAGAGGTATCTCTGGGCCCACTCGGTAGGACGTCATCATAATGTGCACAGTGTGATCAAGGAGTTGATCACGGGATGATGTGTTGCGGAACGAGTAAAAGAGACTTGCCGGTAACGAGATTGAACAAGGTATCGGGATACCGACGATCGAATCTCGGGCAAGTATCGTACCGATAGACAAAGGGAATTGTATACGGGATTGATTAAGTCCTTGACATCGTGGTTCATCCGATGAGATCATCGTGGAACATGTGGGAGCCAACATGGGTATCCAGATCCCGCTGTTGGTTATTGACCGGAGAACATCTCGGTCATGTCTGCATGCTTCCCGAACCCGTAGGGTCTACACACTTAAGGTTCGATGACGCTGGGGTTATAAAGGAAGTTTGTATGTGGTTACCGAATGTTGTTCGGAGTCCCGGATGAGATCCCGGACGTCACGAGGAGTTCCGGAATGGTCTGGAGGTAAAGATTTATATATGGGAAGTCCTGTTTTGGTCACCGAAAGGGTTTAGGGTTTTATCGGTAACGTACCGGGACCACCAGGAGGGTCCCGGGGGTCCACCAAGTGGGACCACCGGCCCCGGAGGGCTGCATGGGCCACATGTGGGAGGGGACCAACCCCAGGTGGGCTGGTGCGCCCCCCCACAAGGGCCCAAGGCGCCTAGGGTTTGGGGAAGGGGGCGCACCCACCTAACTTGGGGGGCAAGTCTCCCCTCTTCCCCCCCTTGGCCGCACCCTAGATGGGTTTTGGGGCTGGCCGCCGCCCCTAGGGTGGAACCCTAGGTGGGGGCGCAGCCTCCCCTCTCCCCTTATATATACTTGAGGGTTTGGGGCAGCCAACATATGAGTTTTGGACCTCTCTATGGCGTAGCCCTGCATCGATCTCTCCTTCCTCCTCTCCCGCGGTGCTTGGCGAAGCCCTGCAGGATTGCCACGCTCCTCCACCACCACCACGCCGTTGTGCTGCTGCTGTATGGAGTCTTCCTCAACCTCTACTTCTCTCCTTGCTGGATCAAGGCATGGGAGACGTCATCGGGCTGTACGTGTGTTGAACGCGGAGGTGCCGTCCGTTCGGCACTTGGTCATCGGTGATTTGGATCACGATGAGTACGACTCCATCAACCCCATTCACTTGAACGCTTCCGCTTAGCGATCTACAAGGGTATGTAGATGCACTCTCCTTCCCCTCGTTGCTGGTTTCTCCATAGATAGATCTTGGTGACACGTAGGAAAATTTTGAATTTCTGCTACGTTCTCCAACACCTACTCGTACCCGTGGCAAGCCAGGAGGGGGATAGAGTCGACCGGAACGAGCGTCTCCATCAGTGGCTGCAGACGAGGCTCGTCAGAGATGAAGAAGATAGCGAGGAGCGGCGACTCCAAGGGCTCCAGGGGGTTTCTCTCGCACCAAAGGACTGCTCAGGAGGCTTTGGAAGAGTGGCTCAAGCTCGAGAGGCACTGGAGAGGTGGATGGTCGAGGGAGGGGATCGCCGGCGAGCTCGGGAGGGGAATGGCGGCCAGAGGCCTGCCCTGCTGGGTCGCGGCTATCTAGGAGGATTTGTGGATGCAGAGGAGTGCAATGAGATGCTCGGAGGGGTGAGGGAGGGGCTCTATATATAGGGGAGCCGAGGTGGGGTCGCAGGCTCCGACGAGCTCTCTGGAGTCTCCGGGAGGCGATGAGGAGCGTCAGTGGGAGTGGGGAAGACTCCATAGCTCACGCGGCCACTGTGGGAGGACGCGTTTGAGCACATGACATAGGTGGAGACGAGCACAGGAGCATGGACGCACTGTGTACTTTGCCTCATCGTGCCCGTGCTCACAGCGGCGAACTCCGGCATCAGTGAGCGGCACGGAGGGGTCAAGGGCGATGAGACGAGGGTGGTGGCACGGTGCGGCAGGCTAAGGTGAGCTCCGATGCAGGCACGAGCGAAACAAAGCCATTGGCGCGACGTAGAGTGCGTCGAACACATGCCAGGGGCCTTGTCCTCGTGTGGTCACCGCGTGAACTCCGGGTACATGATGCGTTGAGCATTAAATTCATGTCTTGGGTGTTGTCTTTGCAAGGCTAGGTTGATCCAAGCATCGAAGTTAATGCCAGGTCGACTGGGTGAGTCTGTAGCTTCTCGACAAGTTTTTGGACAGAAACTTTGGAGCTTAATAGAGAAAAATCTAGAGAGAGTTAAGAGCTGATTTTTGGTGGCTAGGAGTTACTTAGGAGGGTAATGATGCCCTAAAAATTTCAGCTCCAAAGGATCAACCAAAAATGCACTTCTTTCACAAGATGCATTTTCTGACCAAAATGAAAAAGATTTTCTGTAGCAAAAATATTCCAAATAACCATGAAATATTTTTGCACAGGGAGGTGTGCCACGGTCCAAAGAATATTCAGGAATTTTCTTAGATTTTTGTGGGCAAGAAAAATGAGATTTGCTTTGGAGCAGAAGTGACTAAAGTGTGATTTCACAGAGAAAATGAATATGTTTCTTTTAAGAAAAATATTCCCAATGTTATATTTGGGTATATCAGAGGATAATGGATGGGTTTGGAGGTGAGATGAGTCACTTGGGTGAAAATCAAAGAAATGCCCAAGTGATGATGTCCAAATGAGTTGATTCAAAAACTCAAATTCAATTCAAAAAGCAATAAAACTTAGAAAAAGAAAAAGGGAAAAAACCATGGTGTCACAAACCTCCCCCCTTAGGATGAATCTTGTCCTCGAGATTCAGTTGCTCAGGAAACAATTCGAGATAAACTGTCCTTAAAAAGTCCTCTCTTTCCCAGGTAGCTTCACCTTTAGTATGGTGGTCCCACTTCACTTTGTAAAATTTAACTGACTTGATATGGGTGACTCTTTCCATCTCATCCAATATTCGTAAAGGTTTGTATTCATATGTAAGATCCTTAGCAAGCTCTATTTCTACCATATCAGTCCGTTTCTCAGGGGGTGAGATACACCTTCACAACTGTGATACGTGAAAGACATCATGTATCTCTGACAGTTTCGGAGGAACTTCCAATTGATATGCCGTTGTGCCAACCTTGGACATAACTGGAAATGGACCAATATACCTTGGTGCAAGCTTTCCCTGAGTCTGAAATCTCTTGACTCCTTTCATGGGTGTGAATCGGAGGTAGACATATTCACCAGGTTCGAAACTGATCTGTCGGTGCTTAGCATCATAGTAGCTCTTTTGTTGAGACCTGGCTAGTTGTAATCTGTCTCGGATTTCCCTGACTTGCTTCTCGGCTTCTGATGTCTACTACGAAACCTTCTTCTTGTAGACTCGTGTTGGGCCTCCAAGCGCAGAGTTTTGTAGGACAGTAGCAAATTTCCCTCAAGTGGATGACCTAAGGTTTATCAATTTGTGGGAGGCGTAGGATGAAGATGGTCTCTCTCAAACAACCCTGCAACCAAATAACAAAGAGTCTCTTGTGTTCCCAACACAACCAATACAATGGTAAATTGTATGGGTGCACTAGTTTGGCGAAGAGATGGTGATACAAGTGCAATATGGATGGTAGCTATAGGTTTTATAATCTGAAAATATAAAAACAGCAAGGTAACTAGTAACGAAAGTGAGCGAAAACGGTATTGCAATGCTTAGAAACAAGGCCTAGGGTTCATACTTTCACTAGTGAAAGTTCTCTCAATAATGATAACATAATTAGATCCTATAGCAATCCCTCGACGTGCAACAAAGCATCACTCCAAAGTCATAATAGCGGAGAACAAATGAAGAGATTATTGTAGGGAACGAAACCACCTCAAAGTTTTTCTTTCTGATTGATCTATTGGGCTACTCCTATAAGTGTCACAAATAGCCCTAGAGTTCATACTAAAGTAACACCTTAAGACACACTTTAACCAAAACCCTAATGTCACCTAGATACTCCAATGTCACCACACGTATCCGCGGGTTTGATTATACGATATGCATCACACAATCTCAGATTCATCTATTCAAACCAACACAAAAAACTTCGAAGAGTGCCCCAAAGTTTCTACCGGAGAGTCAAGATGAAAACGTGTGCCAACCCCTATGCATAAGTTCACAAGGTCACAGAACCCGCAAGTTGATCACCAGAACATACATCAGTGGATCACGTGAATATCCCATTGGCACCACAGATAAGCACATGCAAGACATACATCAAGTGTTCTGAAATCCTTAAAGACTTAATCCGATAAGATAACTTCAAAGGGAAAACTCAATCCATTACAAGAAGGTAGAGGGGGAGAAACATCATAAGATCCAACTATAATAGCAAAGCTCATGGTACATCAAGATCATGCCAAATCAAGAACACGAGAGAGAGAGAGAGAGATCGATCAAACACATAGCTACTAGTACATACCCTCAGCCTCGAGGGTGAACTACTCCCTTCTCATCATGGAGAGCGTCGGGATGACGAAGATGGCCATCCGTAATGATTTTCCCCTCCAGCAGGGTGCCGGAATAGGGTCCCGATTGGTTTTTGGTGGCTACAGAGGCTTGCGGGAGCGAAACTCCTGACCTAGGTTTATTTCTGGGGGTTTCTATGTTTATAGGAATTTTTGGCGTCAAGAACAAGTCAGGGGGGTCCACGAGTCAACGGCAAGGACGGAGGACGCGCCCGGGGGGTAGGGCGCGCCCTCCAACCTTGTGGTTGGCTCGGGACTCTTCTGGCCCAACTCTTTTGCTTTGGGGGCTTCTTCTGGTCCATAAAAAATCACCGTAAATTTTCAGCTCGTTTGGACTCCGTTTGATATTCCTTTTTTGCGAAACTCAAAAACAAGGAAAAAACAAAAACTGGCACTGGCACTGGGCCCTAGGTTAATAGGTTAGTCCAAAAAAATCATATAAAATAGCATATAAAACGTCAAAGATAGATAATATAATTGCATGGAACAATAAAAAATTATAGATACGTTCGAGACGTATCAAGCATTCCCAAGCTTAATTCCTGCTCGTCCTCGAGTAGGTAAATGATAAAAACAGAATTTTTGATGTGGAATGCTATCAAGTGCACAAGTTTGATCAATGATAATTTCAATCACTTTTTCTAGTATCATTGTATATCATAATAGTAGCTCATATCATAAAGCTTCTCCTCATCAAGTAACAAGCTATTCACATGTTAAAGCATAGACCATAAACTTTCTTGAAAACTAACAAACTATATTCTCAGTCATCAAACAATTGCGATTCATCTTATTTTCAGGAAGGGTCTATGTAAGAGCTTTGGTTTAGCAAATCACACATACTCAACTATCATATTGTCTTCCATGATTGACACCACTCAAAGCATATTTTTAGAACAAAATAAGATCCATTGAACACAGAGAAAGATAGGGGCTTAATGTTTCGCCTCCCAACTTACTTATCATATAGGTAATTGTCAACAATAATAATTCATGATCAAATATATTTGAATGGCCATATATGCTTAGATCTTTCCCCATCACATGATGCTTTCCGACTAAAGAGTAGGTTGGAATGAGAAGGAATACTACTGACTCTTGCATAAAACTAAAAGATAGGCCCTTCGCAGAGGGAAGCAGGGATTTGCAAAGGTGCCAGAGCTCAAAGCTTTTAAAATAGAGATGAAAATAATTTTGAGAGGTATGCTTCCATTGTCAACATAACAACCAAGAGTTCCCAATATCTTCCATACTATATACATTATAGGCGGTTCCCAAACAGAAAGGTAAAGGTTTTACTCCCTCTCCACCAACAATCACATTCCACAGCTGGTCCGAAACAACGGGTACCATCCAACTATCAACAATCCTGGGGGAGTTTTTTTAATTTATTGCGATTTTGTTTTTGATCTTTTGATCATAGGACTGGGCATCCCAATTACCAGCCATTTTCTCATGAATGATGAGCGGAGTCCACTCATCGTGAGAATGACCCACCTAGCATGGAAGATACTGACAGCCCCTAGTCGCTACATGAGCGATTCGGGCATACAAAACATATTATTATTTGAAGGTTTAGAGTTTGGCACATGCAAATTTACTTGAAACGACAGGTAAATACCGCATATAGGTAGATATGGTGGACACTCATGGAATAAACTTGGTTCAAGGAATTTGTATGCACAAGCAGTATTCCCGCTTAGTACAGAAATTTAGGCTAGCAAAAGATTCTAAATAGCAAGCACCACATGTTGGAGGATCCATAACAATATAACTTCTATATAAATATACCCAAGCATAACTCATTATGTGTCTTCCTTGTCCAACTTCAACTAATTTGCTCAAGTTTGAAAATAATTAATGGGGCTCACAATCATAGAAGATGTCCAAGATAATATATTTATATGTGAAATCTCTCTTCCTTCAATATTCTTTCATGAATTGTTCAAGTGACCAATGCTATGTTTGCTAGCTTTCAACAAATTTACCACCTCTACTTCTTATATGTGAAGTCATTACTCCCCATGGTATAAGCATATGAAACATATATAAATTCAGATTTATGATATTCAATTCATTCAACCATTTACTCAGTGGATATATGTGAAACATGTGAGTAAATGACAAACTACTCCAAAAGATATAAGTGAAGATCAATGGGTAGTCAAATAATTATTTAACTATGTGAGGACTCTCTCTCATTTAAGTATTTCAGATCTTAAGTACTTTATTCAAACAGCAAGTAAAACAAAATAAAATAACATTGCAAGGATAGCACATATCTTGTGAAGAAGCAAAAACTTAGGCTCAACCGAGGCTAACCGATAGTTGTTGATGAAGAAAGGTGGGATGCCAACCGGGGCAATCCCAAGCTTAGATGCTTGAGATTTCTTGAAATATTAATTAGGGATGTCTTGGGCATCCCCAAGCTTGAGCTTTTGTGTCTCGTTAATTCCGCTCATATCATAGTTTCCCTAATTCTTAAAAACTTCATCCACACAAAACTCAACAATAACTCGTGAGATAGGTTAGTATAAATCCATGCAAAACCTTATCATTCTCTACTGTAGAAGATCACTAAAATTATTATTTGATATTGCATACTAAATGCCTCTGCATATTTAATACTCCTATTCTCAAATAGAATCATCAAACAAGCAAACATATGCAAAGAATGCAAACATAATAGCAATCTGTCTAAACAGAATATAATGTAAATAATCCAAGAGAATCATACTTCCCTAACTCCAAAAATTATGAAAAACTACTACAAATTAGAAAATTTGTTGTTACTCATTAGGTAAAAATTTCAAGATTTTATCATGTTCTGACTACTCACAAATATTCAAAAGATAACAGGAAACTTTTTGTTTTTAAAACAGCAACATATGGACTTGCAAAATAAGCATCATAAAGGCTATACTTGACCTTTTTATCTTTCCCTAATAATAATAAAGCACGAGTTGAGTTTGTCGGGTTCACCATCGCATCCTTTTTGTAGAAAGCCCCCTATGGTATTAGGTAATTAACCCGCAGTCCAGTAAATAAGTGAAAAAATGCTTTGTAATTCCGCCCCACCCGTGGACACATTTGACAAAAAAACACCCCCGAGTTGAGCGCCCGCGCCTCACACCCCGACCTGGATTCGCCGCCTCCGCACCGCCGGCACGGATCCTCAGTCGTGCCGTCCTCCCCGCACCCTGGCCAGCCTTCCCTCCTCTGTGCCCTCCTTCTCGCGCCAACCGAGTCCTCCGCATGCAGTTCGCCGACGGCGAGGCCTGGGCCGTCGCGCTCCGGGCCCGCACCGGCCGGCTCGAGCGTGCGCCACCGACCACGAAGGGCTGCTCAACAGGCTCCTTGCTACCACGGACAACGCCCAGGAGGAGAAGGACGCGTGGGAGGTGGGGCAGCGTCAGAATCAACGGCCATCAGATCTGGCCAGTGTTACGGCGACATGGACGCGGAGGCTCTGGCCGCGGCCGCCGCGCTCTATGTCGCGCCCCTGCTCGTCGATTATCAAGTTGAATCCACACCATTCCCATATATAAAGTCCCTTGATCTGGCCAGGGCGTGCTTGGGACCTTGATCTCGGCGCAGGCGGGGGCCGAGGCTCGGGCTGGGGCCGGCTAGGGGTCGAGATGACGTGCCTCGATCCGGTTGCAGCGTGCTTGGGACCTCAATCTCGGTGCAGGAGGGGGCTCATGCCTACCTCGATTCCCTGCCACCTGACGGCAAGGCTACTCCTCCGTGCAGAGCTGAGCTTCCCCGGTCGCTAACCTAACTCCTCTTTGCAACCCGGGTGCTCCGCCACTGCCCCAACATGTGCTCCTACGCCACCTATTATATCAACAATGGATATACGGCTCCTGGTCATCAACCTGGGCAGGTTGCTAACTCTCTCACGGACGTAGCGCCCCGGCTGCAGATGCATGCTGATTGTCTGCGTTTTTCCTGCCAAGTTGTTGCCACTTCCACCCGATGTTCAGAGCTGCAAAATTGTTGAGTTTAGACATGGCTTCCGTCTTTGCTCCCCATGGTTGTCATTGTCTCGTGTTTAGGCGTAAAGTTCAGTCGGATATTATGGCTGATGTATGTAGTTGTGGTGGTTTAGTTTCTTGGATGGATGGCAGTCTCTTGTTATGCCAGATTCGACCAATGTCAGGATCCAGGAGGCCATGGACCAGTGCCGTGTCCTCACGCTCCAGTTCGATCAAGCTGTGGAGCTCATGCGGTGGTGGTCGCGCAGTCAGCGCACGTCTTGCGCATCTCAAGAACACCGGGGGTGCATATTGTGCCTACATGGATCCATCACTTCTGAGTCGAGGTTCTCTGTCCCCGTCCTTGTGGCTCCAGAATTCGGCAGCCTGCTGTTCAGTTTGTGTGTTCTAAATGTTTTTCCAACATCGATCGAGGCATTACATGTTGTGGTGACACCACAATCACCTAAGTTGGGCATCAATACATAGTGCTAATGCTTCCATCTGGAGCCAAACTGTGTACTTTTTCTTTGAGATGACCTGAAGTTCTTACTGATTTAACCAATCTATTGTCAAACGGGACTTATGAGCACACTGGAAATCTCGACAATTTCGGCATGAGGTCAGTTCCATTGATGTGTGCAGTTACACATTAACCTGATGACCTTCTATGGCTTTCGAGGGGTGTCCAAAAATTCTACCTGGAGAGTGTGCAACAATTCTGACAAAGCTAGCGACTGTATTTAGCATGGGAAGTATCACATCAGTCATGGAGTTGAACTCCAAGTTGAAACTGTGGCTGCTGATAGCTACCATTTGTAATGTAATGTTTTGTTGTTGGCTCTAATACAAAAGTGGGCCTGGATTGCAAACCGCTAAGAATGGTTCACCTTGTGTGTATTATACTATTAATTAGTGATTCTGATTTAGTATAAATAAACATATAATTTAATTGGTGTTGGCTACCCACACCGATTGTAGCCATGTCGGAGGTGCCGGTCGGTACTTGCCACGGGAGTTAAGCCGTCCTAGGAGATACATGCAGCAGCATAGTCAAATAACAAAGTTCAACCCGTAGCAACGCACGGGCATTTGTGCTAGTTGAACTAAAAAATGCAAAACATTACTTTAAATAACAGCAAGCAAATCCTAATAAAAGAAAATGACGCTCCAAGCAAAACACATATCATGTGGTGAATAAAAATATAGCTTCAAGTAAGGTTACCGATGAATGAAGACAAAAGAGGGGATGTCATCCGGGGCATCCCCAAGCTTAGGCTCTTGACTGTCCTTGAATATTACCTTGGGGTGCCTTGGTCATCCCCAAGCTTAGGCTCTTGCCACTCCTTATTCCATACTCCATCGAAACTACACCTAAAACTTGAAAACTTCACAACACAAAACTCAACATAAAACTCATGAGCTTCGTTAGTATATTAAAAAAATCATTCACTTCGGTACTGTCAAGACAAGATTCATAATTTTTCTCACATGATGCCTACTGTAACCTATCATTTCTATAATTTATATTAAGCAATATAAGCCATAGAAACTAGAAAACAAGCAAACTATGCATCGAAAACAGAATCTGTCAAAAACAGAACATTCTGTAAAGATCTAATTAATATCATACTTCTGTAACTCCAAAAATTCTGAAAAATTAGGAAAACCTGGGCAATTGTATATCAATAAACTGTAAAAACATTAAGAATTTTTTTACGCTCCAGTGGTTTTTAACAATTCTGTGACTTGGCGCAAAAGTTTCTGTTTTTGGACAGAATTGAATCAACTATCATCCACACTACCCCAAAGGCTTTACTTGGCACTTTATTGAAACAAAAGCTATAAAGCATGATCACTACAGTAGCTTAATCATGTGAACATGCAAAAACAATAGAGGTAAATGTTGGGTTGTCTCCCAACAAGTGTTTTTCTTTAATGCCTTCCTAGCTAGGCATGATGATTTCAATGATGCTTGCATAAAAGTAAAGAATTGAAATGCAAAGAGAGCATCATGAAACATATGTGGCAAGCATATTTAATTCTAACTCACTTCCTATGCATAGGGATTTTGTGAGCAAACAACTTATGGGAACAAGAATCAACTAGCATAGGAAGGTAAAACAAGCAAAACTTCAAAACTTTCAACACATAGAGAGGAAACTTGATATTATTGCAATATGTAAAAGCATAAGTTCCTCTCTCATAATAATTTTCAGTAGCATCATGAATGAATTCAACAATATAACCATCACATAAAGCATTATTTTCATGATGCATAAGCATATAAATTTTACTACTCTCCACATAAGCAAAATTCTTCTCATGAATAGTAGTGGGAGCAAACTCAACAAAATAACTATCATGTGAGGCATAATCCAATTTAAATTAAAATCATGATGACAAGTTTCATAGTTATCATTACTCTTTATAGCATACATGTCATCACAATAATCATCATAGATAGCAACGTTGTCCTCATAATCAATTGGAACCTCTTCTGAGATAGTGGATTGATCACTAAATAAAGTCATGACCTCTCCAAATCCACTTTTATCAATATGATGAAAAGATTCAACACCCTCCAAAATAGTGGGATCATTAGTACCTAGAGTTGAGACTCTTCCAAACCCACTTTCATCAATATAATCATCATAAATAGGAGGGCATGATATCATCATAATAAATTTGCTCATCAAAACTTGGGGGACGAAAAATCTCATCTTCATCAAACATAGCATCCCCAAGCTTGTGGCTTTGCATATCATTAGCATCATGGGTATTGAAAGAATTCATACCAACAACATTACAATCATGCTCATCATATAAAGATTTAGTGCCAAACATTTTATTGACTTCTTCTTCTAGCACTTGAGCACAATTTTCCTTTCCGTCATTTTCACGGAAGATATTAAAAAGATGAAGCATATGAGGCAGCCTCAATTCCATTTTTTGTAGTTTTCTTTTATAGACTAAACTGGTGATAAAACAAGAAACTAAAAGATTCAGTTGCAAGATCTAAAAATATACCTTCAAGCACTCACCTCCCCGGCAACGGCGCCATAAAAGAGCTTGATGTCTATTACTGTACCTTCTTCTTGTAGACACGTGTTGGGCCTCCAAGCGCAGAGTTTTGTAGGACAGTAGCAAATTTCCCTCAAGTGGATGGCCTAAGGTTTATCAATCCGTGAGAGACGTAGGATGAAGATGGTCTCTCTCATACAACCCTGAAACCAAATAACAAAGAGTCGCTTGTGTCCCCAACACACCCAATACAATGGTAAATTGTATAGGTGCACTAGTTCGGCGAAGAGATGGTGATACAAGTGCAATATGGATGGTAGGTATAGGTTTTTATAATCTGAAAATATAAAAATAGCAAGGTAACTAGTAATGAAAGTGAGCGAAAACGGTATTGCAATGCTTAGAAACAAGGCCTAGGGTTCATACTTTCACTAGTGGAAGTTCTCTCAACAATGATAACATAATTAGATCATATAACAATCCCTCAATGTGCAACAAAGAGTCATTCCAAAGTCACTAATAGTAGAGAACAAACGAAGAGATTATTGTAGGGTACGAAACCACCTGAAAGTTATTCTTTCTGATCGATCTATTGGGCTATTCCTATAAGTGTCACAAACAACCCTAGAGTTTGTACTAAAATAACACCTTAAGACACACGTCAACCAAAACCCTAATGTCCCCTAGGTACTCCAATGTCACCACAAGTATCCACGGGATTGATTATACGATATGCATCACACAATCTCAGATTCATCCATTCAAACCAACACAAAGAACTTCAAAGAGTGCCCCAAAGTTTCTACAGGAGAGTCAAGACAAAAACGTGTGCCAACCCCCATGCATAAGTTCACAAGGTCACATAACCCGCAAGTTGATCACCAAAACATACATCAAGTGGATCACGTGAATATCCCAGTGGCACCACACATAAGCACATGCAAGACATACATCAAGTGTTCTCAAATCCTTAAAGACTCAATACGATAAGATAACTTCAAAGGGAAAACTCAATCCATTACAAGAAGGTAGAGGGGGAGAAACATCATAAGATCCAACTACAATAGCAAAGCTCACGGTACATCAAGATCATGCCAAATCAAGTACACGAGAGAGAGAGAGATCAAACACATAGCTACTGGTACATACCCTCAGCCCCGAGGGTGAACTACTCCCTCCTCGTCATGGAGAGTGTCGGGATGATGAAGATGGCCACCGGTGATGATTTCCCCCACCGGCAGGGTGCCGGAACAGGGTCCCGATTGGTTTTTGGTGGCTATGGAGGCTTGCAGCAGTGGAACTCCCGACCTAGGTTTATTTCTGGGGGTCTCTATAATTATAGGAATTTTTGGCGTCGAGAACAAGTCAGGGGGGGTGCACGAGTCAATGACAAGGACAACCTTGTTGTTGGCTTGGGACTCTTCTGGCCCAACTCTTTTGCTTCGGGGGTCCTTCTGGTCCATAAAAAATCACCGTAAATCTTCAACTCGTTTGGACTCCGTTTGATATTCCTTTTCTACGAAACTCAAAAACAAGGAAAAATCAGAAACTGGCACTGGGCCCTAGGTTAATAGGTTAGTCGCAAAATTCATATAAAATAACATATAAAACATCCAAGATTGATAATATAATAGCATGGAACAATAAAAAATTATAGATACGTTGGAGACGTATAAGCTTCCATCATCAAGTTAGTATAGAAAATACGACTGTCTCCAGCCTGGGACCAGTTTAAGGGGGTACGACAGTTGCGTCCATACAAGGCTTCATATGGTCACATCTTGAGGCTGACTTGATAGCTGTTGTTGTAGGAAAACTCGGCGTAGGGTAAGCTGTCTTCCCATTTAGGTCCTTGAGAAAGAGCACATGCCCTTAGGTCCTCGAGTATTTGATTTACTCGCTCTGTCTGGCCATCTGTCTGAGGGTGATAAGCTGTGCTATACTTCAATGATGTCCCTAAAGCTTGGTGAAGACGTGACCAGAATGCTGAGGTAAAAAGGGATCCTTGATCTGATGTGATAGTTCTTGGCACGCCATGCAGACTAATGATTCTGGATACGTAGAGCTAGGCCAGTTGATCTGCACGGTACGTGGTCCGGTTAGGAATGAAGTGGGACACCTTAGCTAGCATGTCCACCACGATCCATATAGAATTGTTCCCACTAGGAGTGTTGGGAAGAACGGTGATGAAGTCCATGCAAACATCGTCCCGTTTCCACTACAGAACGGGCAAAGTTTGAAGTTGCCCGATGGGTTTTTGGTGTTCTTCCTTCACTCTGTTGCATATATCACAGCAGACGACAAAATATGCAATACCTTTCTTCATCCCATCCCACCAAAATATTTGCCTGAGGTCTTCGTACATTTTGGTACCTCCTGGATGGATCGAGTATGAGGACTCGTGTGCTTCTGTTAATATCTTTTCCCCCAGATCTTCTACTTCATGTACACACATTCATCCCTGAAACCGTAACGTGCCCTGCTCATCCATCAGAAAGGCTTGAGTCTTTTCGTCTTTCATCCGGGTGACCTATTGTTGCAAGAACGGATCTTCTGGCTGAGCTTTGCGAATTTCTTCCTCAAGTGTGGGAGTGACTGCCAACATATTGGTGCAGTCAGCCTCCATGATAATTAGATTGAGTTGGGCCATCTCTTCTTGTATCTCGGGAGACAAAGATGTCATTAATGCATTGACTGTGACTGGCTTGCGACTGAGAGTATCCACAACCACATTAGCTTTACCCGGGTGATAGTTTATTCCGAGATCGTAATCCTTGGCCAACTCAAGCCATCTTCTTTGTCGGAGATTTAAACCAGGTTGAGTAAATATGTACTTGAGACTTTTGTGGTCGGTGAATATTTGGCACCGCTTGCTAATAAGATAATGCCTCCAAATTTTTAACACATGCACAATGGCTGCTAGCTCCAAGTCATGAGTAGGATAATTCCCTTCGTGTGGTCGTAGCTGTCGAGATGCATAAGCCACAACCTTGTCATCCTGCATGCGTACGCATCCTAGGCTCCTTCATGATGTGTCACAGTATACATCAAAGCTTCGATATATGTCTGGGAGAGTCGACACGAGTGCTGAGGTCAAACGAGTCTTCAATTCATTAAAGCTCTTCTCACACTCTTCTGACCATATGAAATTTTGATCTTTCTTGAGTAATTCTGTCATGGGCTTAGCAATCTTGGAGAAGCCTTCAATAAATTGACGGTAATAACCGGCAAGCCCTAGAAAACTCCTGATTTCTGTCACTGACATGGGTGCTGGCCATTTTAGTACATCCTTAATCTTGCTTGGATCCACAACTATTCCTTCGGCAGAGAGTATGTGCCCCAAAAATCCAACTTGCTTAAGCCAGAATTCACACTTACTGAATTTTGCATATAACTGGTGGTCCCAAAGCCTTTGAAGTTAATACTGCTCGGAGATGTTGTTTATGCTCTTCTTCTCCCTTGGAGTATATGAGAATATCGTCGATAAAGACCACCACAAATTTGTCCAAGAAATCTATGAACACTTTGTTCATCATATGCATGAAGAAGGCAGGAGCATTGGTTAGCCTGAATGACATAAATGTGTATTCATATAGACTGTAATGAGTTGTGAATGCGGTCTTAGGAATGTCTTCTCTTCGGATCTTGAGTTGATGATACCCGGTCCTTAAATCAATCTTGGAAAAGATTTGAGCTCCATGCAGTTGATCGAACAAATCATCAATTCTGGGGAGCGGGTACTTGTTCTTGATAGTAACATCGTTGAGCTGACGGTAGTCGATACACATTCGGAGACTACCATCTTTCCTGTTTACGAATATGGCAGGTGACCCCCATGGCGAAGAACTGGGGAGGATGTATCCTTTCTTGAGCATCTCATCGAGTTGTTTCTTTAGCTCAACCAGTTCGGATGAAGGCATCCGGTAATATTTCTTGTATATGGGTGTCGTTCCTGGCACGAGATCAATTGCAAATTCGAGTTCCCGATCTGGTGGCATTCCTGGCAATTCTTCAGGGAATACGTTTGGAAACTCACTGACCAATGGTATTAATTCCACATCTGGGGATATTGCTGCAAAAAACCATTTCCTTCCTAGGCATGGTTCTACGAGCCACAAACCTCACTATCTGTCCTACCGGATTCGTTAATGTCACTTCCCTTGTTGCACAATTGATGCAGACCTAATGCTTTGTCAGCCAATCCATTCCCAATATGACGTCCAACCTTGCGGATTCAATGGCTACCAGTGTGGCAGGGAACATGACTCCAAGAATCCTTATTTCCAAGTCACGACATACCAAAAAAAAAATTGAGCATGGATCCCGGGGATTGCACCATCATTCTTTTCTCGAGAATAGAGCAAGAAAACTTGTTTTGGGCAACAAAACTCCGTGAAATGAAGGAATGGGAATCCCGAGAGTCAAATAAAATTATTGCGGGTATGCTATTAACAGGAAACATACCAATGACCACTTCGGGGTTTTCATGGGCTTTTTCGGTGGAGAGATGATGCACCTGGCCTTGGATCAGTTCCTCCTCAGTGTAGGATTCCATGTGGTTAACTTGAGGCTTGAGGGGTGCATTGGCTTGTTGTTTTTGGGACACTGTTTTGCGTAGTGCCCAGTCTACCCACAAGAGAAACATGCGTTGCTATGCTTATAGTCTCCCCGGATAGGATTGGTCACAATGTTCTTGACTTGCTTGCTGATCTTGTTGGTATTCTGCTGCCAGGTTGGTTTAAACTCAAACGGTGGCTGTTGCCAGGTACGAGTCTTCTGAATGGGTTTTCCCTCCTTCTTAGGCTCGAACTTGCATTTATGATTATTATAAACTGGCTTATTATCGTGAACCAGCTTGTGTTCCCTTTCTTCTATTGGCCTTGTTTACCCAAGTTTGAAAGTCGAGGAAGTCGAACATGCTGAGTGTGCATCAGAGGTGCTGACTGAGTCCTCCAAGGAATCGATCGATCTTCCTTTCTTCAATGGCCACATCATAGAGGGAATAACGAGCCATGTGATTGAATTATGCAAATACTCACTTACTGACTGGTTTCCCTGAGTGAGAGCGAGAAACTCACGCTGCTTGACTTTCATGATACCAACGGGAATGTGGTACTTGCGGAAATTGTCCTTGAATTTATCCCAAGTGATCTCATCGTCCGCAGGCCACATAGCTTTGGTATTATCCCACCATATAGCGGCAGCTCCTTCAAGATAATGCGTAGCAAATGGGACCTTGTCGGCTTCTTCAGTGCGGGCAATTTCAAGCTTCTTCTCAATATTCCACAACCAATCATCGTCTTCCAAAGGATCGACAACTTGACTGAAACTGGGAGGCTTAGTCCTCTGAAAGTCTGATAACTTGGAGTGATTGCCATACTGATTTCCATTTTGCCCAACCATAGCCTGCACACTTCTCAGTAATTTAAGTAAATCTTGGTTTCTCCTTTCTTCGAACATTCTCATTATCTAATCTGTTGTAGGTGGTTGCGGTGGAGAAGGTGGTGGTGGCTGATATGGTTCAGGGAATGCCCTGCTTGTCGGGCGGAGCGACAAAAAGGAGTATCGTCACCTGCCTGACTGCTGCTACCTCCTCGAGTCATCCTATTTATGTTTCCCAATATGAAGCATCGAGATGAGCAACATCCATGAACGATAGCCCGAAAAGAAACAACAAAAAAACCAAGGCGAGAAATGAAGGAGAAAGGTTCCAGCATAATAATACATAGATACATACATGAAAGGAAACATCATGACAGGTACGACTACGTTTGTACATCCAAGCATCATGACAACCTCAGATACTCTGGTGATCTAGTGCTCCGCTGGTCCTACTGGGTCCTCTCCTGACCCAGAATCGGATCCTGAACTGACGACGTTGATGGAAACCTCCGTGTTAAAAGTAACATGACGACTCTGCCTCGAGGGCTCTCCCTCAGGGGTGGGTTCTGGATGAGTTTGGAGCATAGGGGCTGCCGGAGTAGCGAGAAGTGAAGCCCACTTGGTAGGGGTACTGTTGGGAGTCACGGTCGAGGTGCCCGAGTTACTCGAAGGAGTAACCGGGGTAGCTGGTGAGCTAGAAGCTGGGGGAATAACAGGGGTAAACCCTATGGAAGGTCGAACAAAACTGGACCTAGCGACCACCAAAGCAGTACGGGCACGAGTCAGCTGTCGGGCCAGCTCGTAAATCAGAAGATAGCTAGAAGTGATATAGCGGGAAAGGTGGCTAGAGGGACTACTGCTTGCCAGATCAATAATTTGGAAATGAACACGCCCATCATCGTGCAGGGATGGGTAGTAGTAGAAGCCTGGATGAATCTACATTTGGATCTCGTTATAGCGTAATTCAACGAGAATCTTGAAAGTAGCAAACTGAACAACCTAAGCGAGTGTAGAAGCGAAACCACTCCTAGAAGAACGGGTGCATGTGCCAGATGTCGAACTGCAACGCAAGGTAACCACCGCGTGATACTCGAATACTGAGGCTGCCAGGCGCTCCCACTACACGCGATACACCGGGTCATCATCGTGACCGTAGAGTCGACGCCATACACTTCGAAGAAGGTGCGGCGAAGTGTACGTGCCAGCTCCAACTGACACACATACGACACTGGAGGCATCTACACTCACAACCATTAGTCGGTTAGTAATAAAATAAACTATATGCATGCAATGCAACAACCAAAAGCACACAGGCACTACCGGCACTCAGAGCTATTATCTAACGTTTGAACTAACGCATTAGCTGTCTAGCCTGCCCTACAGACAGTGGGCTATGATACCAATCGTTGTGGCACCCCGGCTCAGAGCGACCAGTTTGCCTTGCATTGCCAGCCCAAAGATCAAGTCTTCTGGCAACACACAACATATTGGTACAGAAATACAACCGCTTTATTGATACTAGCGGAACATAGGGTTTGACATTACATTAAGTCGCAAGGCCAAGCGGCACACTCGATGCTGCTGAACATATGTACATTATTTAGTAGACATGAGCAGGGGCCTCGACATCATGATAAGACTACGCGACAACGGAATGATGACGTAAAAGGACTCCATCTCATAGGGACACTGATGTGGACACGGTCTAGACTGTGATGCGATATGCAACTCCAACTCTGGTATGATTTCTCCTGAAAGTGGCATGTCATGCCAGGTCAGTACATTGAATGTACTTGCAAGCTCACACAAACAAATCAACAATGGCCAACAACAACAATGATATTTAAGCAAGTTTAATGCAAGATTTGACATGCTACTCATGAAGTGATCGTGCTAATAACAGGGCCTTTCAGACCCGCTTACCATCTCGGTTACCTCGTAACCATGAACCTCATCATACCAAGGTAATCACGTCCGGATCACAAACGAAACCATCTCGATGGTCTCAACAACTTCACCAACAAAAATAGTGCCACAAGTATTCATTCGGTGCGCAAATTTAATATTTTTGTTGATCCATGGTGTGACCTACTACGAACAAGTGCCCATAACGAGGACACATCTATCGATAGATTAAATACACTCTGCAGAGGTTAGCACATTGTACCCACACCACGGAACCCATGGCCTCGGACTCCCATTCGGGTGGACCAACGGCGTTCCGATAGAACCAATCTACTGCCATGACACTCTCCCGATGCGACTCCGGACATCCGACGGCCACAGTCGTGGCAAAACAATCATCCCAAACGGGGACATGGTACCAAAATAACTAGGGGCACACAAGGATATACCTGCCTATCGGGCCAGGGTAGCGCCAGCGCATAACATTCCCTAGTTGGAGACATCGGCGAGAGGCATTACAATAGATCGAGAAAGGGCCTCCCCATAAAGGCAAATGTGGTTGCACTGGGAAGCTCGATTCGGTGGCACCATGACTCGATTAACAACATGTTCAAGTTGGTTTATTATCAGGTTTCAACTTGCAAATAATTTCACCAAGTCATACTATGCCATGAGAATGCAATGAACAAACTATGCACCATTTTCAACATAATATCGATATGGACTAGATCAAGCATAACTTCACTTTACTCTACTGCATAAACTTGATTATTCAAATATCATGCTACTGATAATAGAGCAAGCATAGCAAGAATTTGCAACTAGCATCAAATGAATTATAGGGATTTTCTATATGCATTTAAAATAATCATATTCAAGTGATAAATCATAGTTATTGAATTGTCATCCTTGCAAATGTTTATGATGGCTTCCCTTAGTGCAGAGGAGGGTCACACCCCCTGGTTATCTTCAAGGCAACAAGTTCCTTCTGAAAATATTTAAAATAGCAAAAAGAAAATGTCACATAACACGGTTTAATTTTCCAGAAAATATACACAGCAATCAAAAATCTCATCTTTTGCATGCTGATAGAGGAGTTCAACATAAAACTAATGCAAAAAGAATGATGTCATTCGGACTTATAGAATAGGTGTTATAGCCGGTGAAAGTTTAGTTAATTTTCTGAATTTAAATTTGATTTTTCAGAAAATCAGAGAGGGGGTGACGTCGAAGGCGTAAACCAGTGAGGCGTCTCTACTCACACCGCTTCGGGAGGCGGCTGAATGGATGATAGTTGGCCCCCGTGGTCAGGTTTAGAGGGAGAGGGAGAGAAACATAGGAGGAGGCGGCTCGTCGCCGGTGGTTCTCAGGCGAGGAGAGCTCGGCGGCCGCCGTGGACGGGAGGGATCTAGAGAGGGGGTCCTGGTGCACCTGCTCGTACCAGTGGCAAGGAAGGAGGTGGATAGAGTCGACCGGAACTAGTGTCTCCAACGGCGGCTGCAGACGAGGCTCGTCGGAGATGAAGAAGACAGCAAGGATGGGAGACTCCAAGGGCTCCAGGGGGTTTCTCTCGCATCAAAGGACTACTAGGGAGGCTCTGGAAGAGTGGCTCGAGCTTGAGGGGCACTGGAGAGGTGGATGCCCGAGGGAGGGGATCGCCAACGAGCTCGGGAGGGGAATGGTGGCCAGAGGCATGCCCTGCCGGTCCGCGGCTATCTTGGAGGAGTTTTGGATGCAGAGGAGTGCGGTGAGATGCTCGGAGGGGCGAGGGAGGGGCTCTGTATATAGGGGAACCGAGGCGGAGTCATGAGCTCCAGCGAGCTCTCTGGAGTCTCCAGGAGGCGATGATGAGCGTTAGTGGGAGAGGGGAAGACTCCATAGTTCACGCGGCCACTGTGGGAGGACGCAGACGAGCACAAGACGCTGGTGGAGATGAGCACATGGGCACGAGCATACTATGCACTTGGCCAAGTCGTCCCCGTGCTCGCTGCAGCAAACTCCGATGTCGACGAGCGGCAGGGAGGGGTCGAGGGCGATGAGACGAGGGTGGTGGCGCGGTGCGGCAGGCTGAGGCAAGCTCCAACACGGGCACGAGTGAAACGGAGCCACTGGCGCGACGTAGAGCGCGTCGAACACATGCCAGGGGCCTTGTCCTCGCATGTTCACCGCATGAACTCCGGCTACACGACATGTGGAGCATTGAATTCATGTCTGGGGTGTTGTCTTCACAAGGCAAGGTCGATCCAAGAATCCAAGTTAATGCCAGGCCGACTGGGTGAGGTTGTAGCTTCTTGGTAAGTTTCTGGACAGAAACTTTGGAGCTTAATCGAGAAAAATCTAGGGAGAGTTAAGAGCTGATTTTTGGTGGCTAGGAGTTACTTAGGAGGGTAATGGAGCCCTAAAAATTTTAAGCTCCAAAGGGTTAAGCAAAAATGCACTTCCATCACAACATGCATTTTCTGACTAGAATGAAAAAGATTTTCTGTAGCAAAAATATTCCAAATAACCATGAAATATTTTTGCAGAGGGAGGTGTGCCAAGGTCCAAAGAATATTTAGGAATTTCCTTCGATTTTTGTGGGCAAGAAAAATGAGGGTTGCTTTGGAGCAGAAGTGACTAAAGTGTGATTTTATAGAGAAAATAAATATTTTCCTTTTAAGAAAAATATTCTCAATGTTATATTGGGGCATATCAGAGGGCAAGGGATGGGTTTGGAGGTGAGATGAGTCACTTGGGTGAAAATCAAAGAAATGCCCAAGTGATGAAGATCAAATGAGTTGATCCGAAAACTCAAATTCAATTGAAAAAGCAATAAAACTCAAAAAAGAAAAAAGGGCAAAAACCACGGTGTCACATATGCCCATCCTGCTAAACATGTTTCATTCATTACTAGTTCCAACAAAGTGCTCATGTCATTGCCACTGAATACATCATGAGTGCAACATACACTACAAATAAAGTGACAATCATCCTACAGAGCACAACGATCTTTCCCATTATCTTCACAAGCTCTTTCATCTCCTCATTGCTGCCAAGGCCATTCAGCTGTCGTTGCTTGGCCATGATCTCATGAACTGCATCTTTAACCTTCTGCTCTGCATGTTCCTCTTCTTCCATTCCTTCAGTTACTTGTCCAACACCCCAACCTGCTGGTATTGGGATTCCTCAACTAACCAAATAATCAGCGTAGTTCCGTTCCCCCACATCAACAACTTCCCAGAAATACAAATCACAAGAACCTTCCCTTTTCCGCACAAATCAAATTGGAAGATCATCAACCAAACTATGAAAATAAATCAACAATTGAAAGCAGGTGAACAACTTAACCATATTACCCATGACTTGGGAATTTGTAGAAGACTCAGCCAGGATTGAGGATTGTAGTTGAGAGGCGACGGGTGGCTCTGCGTGATTTGCATCAGTGGCACCATACCAATGGCAGCGGGGTGCGATGAGCAATCAGCTGCGGTGAGTGTGCTGGTGGGGGTGTGATGAGACCCACAGGCGGTGGTACGGGTGGCGACTTCGCACACATCTGGTTGTTGGCTCGATTCCCTGTTGAAGAGGAGGTGGATGAGCCAACAGACATGGTTCCTGTGACCGGAGCTTCTGAAGCTAGGCAGAGTAACTAGATAAGAGGAGAAGAGAATGTTGGATATGTCAGTTTCATTACTTGTAGAGTAGCATAGCCCTATATATAGTCTAGGTTTGGATTCGAACAGTTACAACATCACGTCTCTCTTTTTTCTAAAAGTCAGCAATGTCTTTTTACTGGTACACTAGCTTGTTCTGTATCCCTTCTCAAGTCTTCGATTTTCAAGAATGTTATTTGGCGAATGTTCCCTCGGCGGAGGACGACAAACAAACACATTTTCTAGGCAGTTTTAGTTGTGATGCAAGATCAAGCAGTGCCAGTTTCGGGAATGTTATCTGGCGAAGGAGCCCGGTTTTTATTTTCTTCCGAAAAAAGTAAATGCTATGTGGTGTTGGCTTAGTCAAGAAATGATTCTACCAACCTTGACCGTTGGATTGACATTCAACGTGTGTCGTGTTTCTTCAGTCTCTTTGTCCGCTAGTCGCCAAAGCCAAACTAGCACCGGCGGGACCGCCTGCTCCCGGCTCCCACGGCTGGTTGTGCTGCTGATTGCTGCGCATACATCGCTGCCCCATCGCACCCTAAAAATATCGCCATGCCATTCCCCTACCCCACAAACCTCCTATTATTCTCTGGGCAAGTTAGCCCCACCCCGCACCCAAACCAGTCAACCCTCGTACTCCCGTCCGCCTATGACTACACTGTTGCATCTTCCCCGGCTCCTGTTCATTCCCATTCGAGGCCTCGCTGTCATCCTCCGCTGATGACCCACAAGTATAGGGGATCTATCATGGTCCTTTCGATAAGTAAGAGTGTTGAACACAATGAGGAGCGGAAGGAAATGACAAGCGGTTTTTTGCAAGGTATGTTCTGCAAGCACTAAAATTATCGGTGCAGAAAGTTTTGCGATAAGATAATTCGTAACAGGTAACAAGTAACATGTGTTACAAAAGTGCAGTAAGGTGGCCCAATCCTTTTTATAGCAAAGGATAAGCCTGGACAAACTCTTATATAAAGCAAAGCACTCCCGAGGACACATGGGAATTATCGTCAAGTTAGTTTTCATCATGCTCATATGATTCACGTTCATTACTTTGATAATTTGATATGTGGGTGGACCGGTGCTTGGGTGTTGTCCTTACTTGTACAAGCCTCCCACTTATGATTAACCCCTCTCGCAAGCATCCGCAACTACAAAAGAAGAATTAAGATAAATCTAACACTAGCATGAAACATATGGATCCAAAACAGCCCCTTACCACTACTAGGGAAAACCCTAGCAGTAGCGCGGGTATGATGCCTATCAGTAGCGCCAGGTACTGCGCTACTAGTAAGTCACTACAGCTAAAGGTTAGCAGTAGTGTTTGTTTACCCACGCTACTGCTATGTCGACTTAGTAGTAGTGCTTTAACCAAACAACGCTACGGGTAATTACTAGCAGCACTTCTCCCAGCCCGCGCTACTACTATTATTCCGTATTTTACTTTTATTTCATGTTGTATTCATACACCTTTATATAAGTTTTCATACAACAGCAATTTAGAGATTGTTTTTACATCATAATGAGTTATTACATCACAGGGTAAAAGAACCGTGGACTAGTTTCAAGTGGATGTCCGTCCACTTGAAACTAATCCACGGTTCTTTCACCCAATAATATCATCATCATCATATCATTAACAACTTATCATCATAATACATCATTGTCATATAAAACCTCCTCATGATCATCGTTTTCATCAATGAGACATCACATAGCAAGTTGGTCACTAGTCATAATCACAACTACTCCTCATCATCAACTCTAACACATTGTACCACATAATAAACATATTGTACCTCATAGGACCTACTACATTCTCTTAGGACCTACTATATTCTCTAAGTAAAATAGCATAGAACAAGATAGCCCCTGACTCTCCATTATGGAGAATGGCGATTATCCTGTCTCCAATTCTTGCCTTTCGCTTAATGTTGCTTCCAAGAACCTCCTTACGACTGTCCAAACATTTTTTCCATTCTTTGATTAGTATGTGTTCACCGGTTTTAGAAATCCAATATGCACAGGTGAGATCCGTAGGATGACCTGGCTGTATGTTCAGAACATCAAGGCGACCGTTCTGATACATCCGGTGAGGCACACAATCCATCGAGACTTTCTATTGAAAAACATATTAATAACTTCGTAGTTAGCAATGATGTACTAGTTTTAGAAGTATGCAAAAGATGCACGGATGTCGTAATAGTAAAATATCTTACCAGGGTATCTCCATAGAAGTTACCGTGGTTCAACACGTGCACTAGTGGCACGTATTCACCATAATTTGGAGGAGTTCGATAATAGGTATTGTAATTCTCAAGATATGTACAAAATGCGATCAGATGATTTTTCTCCTTATAAGTTAATTCGGAGCCATCGGTGTAGTGGGTTTTGTCTACCATCTTCCGCACATTGTTTGAAGAATCAAAATAAGCTGTCAACTATTTTGAAATAAACAATATAAATTAGTTAATAACTATGTTTGAGAAACTCACATAGTGGTAGAATCGGAAGCGTATCAACAAGGACCCAAATGTCCATATTGTCTTGCTCGATGTCAGGATCACCAAGATCCATGGTGACAATCATATCCTCATAAAAACCATACATCTTGTAAAGTGCTTCACAACTTTGGCAACCAAAATGGGTTATGCTCTGAGAATTGTACAGATTTACTTCAAAATACATATCATGATGGGTCCTTAGGTGTATTTTCTTTGTTTCAAAATTTTCATGGTCTTCAAAACCCATCCTCTCCAAGACATAGCATCTTGCATGGCATGGGAAAAGCTAGTTGAATTGTAAAAGATGAAAATTAGACATTGAAATAGTTGAAGTCGTGCTTAATTACGAAAAAACACTTGTCGTTGTTGCGTACCGTTTCAACATTGAAGGTCTCCTCGAGCTTAATGCTGAAGCGCCGATCTTCGTCCAAGTGAGGCCTGTCGCACAGACCTCGATCGTCGTGGCACCAGCTGCACTCCCCTGGGAGACTTTCGTCGTCCGAGTATGACATTTCCTACGTTCATAATTCAAAAATTAAACTTGTACAATTAAATATATGTACTAAAAAACCTAAATTACATCATTATTATTCATCACAGGTTGACTATCGGTCTGTCGAATCTTTTCTTGAAAACTCTCAGCTCACGTGGTGTATACATTCGACCGTTGGTGATGGTCGCTCCTCCTTTCCTTCCCAAGTGCATTACACCAAAATGTCTAGCACACAGGAACGAAGGAGAAGCAACCCCCACGACAACAGTCAGGATTCTTCGTCCTCTCATATATGGTGGAGACTCTCCCTCACTGATTCCCCTCTGACATTTGCGACCGTCGGTGATGGTCGTTACTCCTCCTTCCCGTAGTGCATAACAAAGGTCTAGCACAAGGAGAAGAAGGAGAAACGACCCCCACGACAATAGTCGGGATTCTTCGGCCTCGATAGACTTAAAGTCAACCCGAAATGTCATTAAATTATTTTTCGAGAAAATCCAGGCCACTGGATATTTCCTACATATTCTAACACAAGTCATGCGAAAATTCATGGAAAATTCCGGCATGACCTTTGCTAAAAATGGATATACCGAGCGCCTGAAATTTGCCGGAACGGAAATTAATCAACACTCCGGCAAAACATAGGCCACTCAGAGGTGTAACCTGAACATGACCGGCCACTTGGGCAACCACATATCCTATTTGAGCAACAGAAGATATACATGTTTTTATCTACATCATATCTTATAGGACTCATATTGACATGGAGATTTGGCTGGTCTCACCTTGAGGTCGGAGGGGGTCGGTGATGGGGACGACGGCGGGGATGATGGAGGGGCTCCTTGATTTATGCAAAAACAAAAGCCTTATAAGTTATCACTAATACATCCGAATAATTGCTTAAACAAAAAAATAACAACAAATATGACATGTTCAACTAGTTCTATTAATTCAACTAGTTCTTACTAAATATAAACTTACTATAAATAGAAAAAAACTAGTTCTTTCTAAAAATAAAGTAGTTCAACTAGTTATATTAATTTCCTTACTAAAAATACATTAGTTCTATTAATTCAACTAGTTCAACTAGTTTATTAATTTACTTACTAAACTAGTTCAACTAAAACTAAACTAGTTCAACTAGTTTATTAATTTACTTACTAATTATTTTAAACACTTACTAAAATAGTAAAAAAAAACTACATTATACAATAGTAAAAAACATCTACTATTAACCATACTGCCCTAGTTAACTAGTACCATCACTACTACTAATTAACATCTACTACTACTAAAAATCATTATCTATGAACCCTAAATTAACATCTACTACTACTACTAAAAAAACATCTACTAAGCAGAGAGAGAAGGGGTGGGGGGCTTACAGAGAGAGGAGAGACGGCGGCGGGGAGGTGCACGACGACGAAGGTAGGGGCGGTGAGGGTGGGCTCGGGATCGGGAGGCGGCGGTCCTGGGCGGGCTCGGGTGGCAGCGGTGAGGTCGAGGGCTGCGACGGTGAGGTCGAGAGCGGCGGCGGGCGGCGGCGGTGAGGGCAGGCTCGGGCTCGGGCGGCGGCGACAGAGGAGTAGGGGAACGGCGGGAGAAAGGAGGGACTTAGCAAAATTTTGAGCCCGCGGGTGGTTAAGTCAAACTAGCAGTGGCGCTCATTAGGAAACGCACTATAGTTAATTTAGCTATAGCGTGTTTTAGAGAAAAACGCTACTGCTAATGGAAGCAGTTATTTCTTTTGCTTATCCCAACATCAGTAGCGCTTTGTCCTAAAAAAACGCTATAAGTCTAAGCAATGTAAAAACATCAAAAATATACATTGGTCATCATTGATCTTTTTGTGTAGAATCTAAATAGTCAACATGAATCCTCACTGTACCTGTATAGGTCAGGCGAGGATTCATATTGCAGCCACAAATCCTACACATATAGTTCAATGAAGACCAAGTGCTCGAGATAGTTTCAGAAGTAACATATTTAAGGTGCTAAACACCTTGTTCACTTAGCAGTATGGGACTAAACTTAATTAGTTGCGGTGATACTTAGCAGCAGCGAGTTTTGAAGAAAAACACTGCTACTAAGTACTTTAGCAGTAGCGCGTCCAGGAGAAGGGCGCTACTACTATACCTAGCCTGGAGGCAACGCCGTGGCAATTATAGTAGTAGCGCTCGTTTCACCTAGAGCGCTACTGCTACTGAGCTATTAGTAGTGATGTTTCCTGAAGCTCGCTACTGCTAATTAGCAGTAGCCTTTGTTTTTAAACCACGCTGCTGCCAAGATTCTGTGTATAAGGTTTTCCCTAGTAGTGTACGAAGCAACGCATAAACTAGGGTTTAATCTTCTATCACTCTAGCAACCCATCATCTACTTATTACTTCCCCAATGCCTTCCCCTAGGTCCAAATAATGGTGAAGTGTCATGTAGTCGATGTTCACATAACACCACTAGAGGAAAGACAACATACATCTCATCAAAATATCAAACGAATACCAAATTCACATGATTGCTTATAACAAGAGTTCTCCCATGTCCCCAGGAACAATTGTAACTACTCACAAAGCATATTCATGTTCAATATCAGAGGGGTATTGAATATCATTAAGGATCTGAACATAAGATCTTCCACTGAATAAACCAACTAGCATCAACTACAAGGAGTAATCAACACTATTAGCAACCCACAAGTACCAATCTGAGGTTCTAAGACAAAGATAAAATAAAAGAGATGAACTAGGGTTTGAGAGGAGATGGTGCTGGTGAATATGTTGATGGAGATTGACCCCCTCTCGATGAGAGGATCATTGGTGATGACGATGGCTTCAATTTCCCCATCCCGGAGGGAAGTTTCCCCGATAGAACAGCTCCGGCGGAGCCCTAGATTGCTTCTGCCCAGGTTCCACCTCGAGACGACTGTGCTTTGTCCCGAAAGCTTCTTTATGATTTTTTCCAGGTGAAAACCCTTAATATAGCAGAAGATTGACACCGGAGACCTGCAAGGGGTCCACAAGCTGTAGGGGCGCGCCCCCGGGCTTGTGGCCACGTGGAGGCTGATATGTCTCCAACATATCTATATTTTTTATTGTTCTGTGCTATTATATTATCATTCTTGGATGTTTTTCAATCATTTTGTAGCAACTTTATATCATTTCTTGGGACTAACCTATTGACATAGTGCCCAGTGCCAGTTGCTGTTTTTTGCTTGTTTTTTACTTCGCAGAAAACCAATACTAAACAGAGTGCAAACGCAGCGAAACTTTTTGGAGATTTTTTCTGGACTAGAAGACACGTGTTGGGCCAAAGAAGTACCGGAGGGGGGGTCCGAGGGGAGCACAACCCACCAGGGCGGGCCCTTGTGGGTTGTGACCACCCTTGTGGCCTCCCGCACCGCCTCTTTGCTCTCTAAATACCCCAATATTCCAGAAACCCTAGGGGAGTCGACGAAAATCAATTCTAGCCGCTGCAAGTTCCAGAACCACCAGATGCAATCTAGACACCATCACGGAGGGGGTCATCATCCTCTTTGGTGCCTCTCCGATGATGCGTGCGTAGTTCATTCTAGACCTACGGGTCCGTAGTTAGTAGCTTGATGGCTTCCTCTCTCTGTTTTGATTCTCTATAGAATGGTCTCTTGGAGATCTATTTGATGTAACTCTTTTTGCGGTGTGTTTGTTGGGATCCGATGAACTTTGAGTTTACTATCAGATCTATGTTTTTATCCATGAAAGTTATTTGAGTCATTTGAGTCTTTTGATCTCTTATATGTATGATTACTTATAGCCTTGTATTTCTTCTTCAAATCTTTGGTTTAGTTAGGCCAACTAGATCGATTTTTCTTGCCATGGGAAGAGGTGCTTTGTGATGGGTTCGGTCTTACGGTGCTTGATCCTACTGATAGAAGGGGAACCGACGCGTATGTATCGTTGCTATTAAGGATAACAAGATGGGGTCTATTTATACATAAATAGATCTTGCGTACATCATGCATCGTTCTTATTGCATTACTCCATTTCTCAATGAACTTAATACACACTACAAAAAAACCACTTCCGTGATGATACATGTTTGTCACAGTAGGTCACGTTTTCTATCATGCATGTACATCCATGACGATTTTATGACAGAATCAAGATAGTCATACCTGTGCTGTCGTAGAAGTGTTCCATGACATTACCTAAATTATCATCACAGAAGTGTCCACTTCCATGACGATAAATCGTGCGCCATAGAAGTGCTTTCGTCAAGGGTAACCGACACGTGGCATCCATCGTAGCGGGTCGCCATTAAGCTATCGGGTTCCGGTTTGGATCCGATAGCCCGTTAACAGCTCAGACCAATGGGGATTTTCCATGTGTAAAATTCTCATTCGTCGGAAGATCCACGTGTTGGCCCGGCTTTCGGACACTTGTCATCCGGCGAATGGACGGGATGCGCCTATGATACGTCGACACGTGTCTCAGCCCAACAGTGGCCCATTCAGGTTAGAAGGTCGGGCTGTCGGATTCTGGGTTCTGGCAATCCCTTGAGGTTCGAACACTGGGGTGCGCACGAAGATCTCTCACTCCCTAGCTTGCTCCCACAATGATCTCAAATCCTAGCTCGTTGAACCAAAGGAACAAGACACATGAGGGTTTATACTGGTTCGGGCCACCGTTGTGGTGTAATACCCTACTCCAGTGTGGTGTGGTGGATTGCCTTGTAGGCTGGGGATGAACAAGTACAAGGGATGAACAGCCTCCTTAGGAGAGGTGTTCTTGTGCTCGGTGAGCTTGTGTGTTGAGGATGGTCTGGATGGTCCGTCTCCAGATCCGTTACCTCCTATGGTGGTGGCCAGTCCTATTTATAGATCCCCTGGTCCTCTTCCCCAAATATTAGGCGGGAAGGGATCCCACAACGGCCAATTTGAAGGGGGACAACTAGTACAAGTTATCCTGACAAAAGGTGGTCTTCTCCTGCCAAAGGCTCTGGTGGTGACGCCAACGTGGGCTCCGCGGTGACCTCCGTCCTGCCGTCCTGCTGGTCTTGGTCTTGTTGCACCAATATGGAAACCTTTGCCTAATGCCTCGGGGCTCCTCGCCTGCGCTTGCCCCTTTAGCACCAAAGAGGCAATGAGTGCTCTGCGCCCATTGGCGCCCGCTGGCCTTGGTCGTCACGGCTCATGTCATACGAACCTCGCGAGGTGCCCCTTGCATAGATATCTCTGCTCCTCGGGAGCCAGCCTAGAGAGGCTGCCTCTGAGGAGGTCTTGGCGTCGTCCGCCTCGCAAGACTTGGCCCTCGCGAGGGTCTTGAGCGGTTGTTGATGAAGATGGGCTGTACTAGGCCGCCGGATGAGCCACGCCCTGGGCCGCAGGTAGGCAAGTTTGGGTAGCCCCTTTCCCAGGACGGCGGCAGTAGCCCCCGGGCCCAAGGCGCGCTCGCACTTGGCTTTGAGGTGAAGCCAAGGGTCAAGTGCGGAGCGCCGTAGGCCCCAATAGCCTGCGGCCTTGATTGACGCATGGCGATTGACATGACGTGGGCGTCTCCACTTCCCCACGCTGCCTCGGCAACTGCCTGGCTGACAAAAGGCTGGCGCGCGCCGTAGTGCCTTCATTGCCTGCCTTCGTCTTGCTCCAGGTCCCCTTTCTAGCTCCTCTCTCCCAAAGACTCCAGATCCGCGCTAGCTCCCCTTCGTGTCTTCAATCGATGGCGTCCGGCAAGGCAAATGTCGCTCCTCCGCCCGCCTGGTACGAGCCGGCCCTGAGTGCGCCCAGCGTTTCGGAGAAGAACCTCGCCGTCGTTCTCCTGATGACGGTAGAGGGCAGGAACGAGAAGGGAAAGACCACGCTCCAGGTCGCCTCCGCTGAGCCGAAGGGTTCAGGGAGCACCTTCTATCCCTTCTTTATGAGCAGTGTCGTCGCAGGGCTGGTTCCCTCCTTCATCGATTTCTTCTACGTTGTCTTCAGTCACTATTAGTTGCACGCCTTCATCTCCATCCCAACTCCGTCCTCCTCTTGTCGATCTTCGCCTTCTATTGTGAGGCATTCTTGGGGGTGATGCCGTCCGTGGCTCTGCTTCGCCACTTCTTCTTCCTCCGGAACAAGGGCGGCCATTGCTCGGGGTGCGCCAACTCGTCGCGGCCAACGGGACCAACTCGATCTCGAAGGCCGGGAAGAAGGCCGAGAACTTCAGGAGCAAGTGGGTCCTCATGGACGCCAAGTGCTCTCACCCTCAGTTGGTGCTGCCGACTAAGATGCCCGCGCCTCATGACGGGTGGTTCAGCGCGAAGCTCACCGACCCCCAGGCGGAGCAGGTGCTGGAGAAGATGACTGCTGACCTGAAGCCCGACGACCCAAAGGCGGCGAAGTTGATGGGGGCTATGATCATTAAGGAGTTCCTGGCATGGCGCGTGGCTCCACTTCAAGCGCACTCGCGCCCCTTGTGGAAGCTCGGGGATGGGGAGGACGACCTCCGCCTACGCCCTGGTGCCTTGTTGGATGAGGAGCTGGGAGCAGATCTCCGCCTCTTGGTCGGGGACGACCAGGGGTATCCGCCGGACACGCACGTTTCCCTGTACCGCTGCTCGGATGGGGCGAAGGCAGCCGCCTCCATGCCCACCTTCGACGGGCGTAGGCTTGTGCCGCCAGCGCCCTCCGAGGCCCCGGTGGTGACGACTCCCGTGGTGGTGTCCTCCGACGACTCTGATGGGGAGGAGGAGCAGGACTCGGAGACGACCCCGGAGGGGACCGAGGAGACCTCTCCTCCACACAAGGCCGATCTCCTCTGCGCCCTGCCTGCCTGACGATGACGCCAGCGACCACCCGGTGAGGGAGGTCCTGCCCCCTACTGGAGTCACCACGAGGTCCAAGGTCACACCCTCGAAGAAGTCGCCGACTGGGGTCCCGACGAAAAGCAGGTCGGCACTGGTCTCGCGGGGCGATGCTCCTGCTCTGACGCTGTCCAGTGCAGCCGCCGGGCAGGCTGCCACGGCCTCATCTGCTCCGGGGGCTCGCGCGCCGGCGTGCCATGCCGCAAGGCCCTTGCGCTCCGCGCTCGTGAAGAGGCCGTGGGACTACGCCGCCGTGGACCAGTAAGCACCTCGCCCTGACTTTGTTCTTGCTCCTACTTCTATTGCTGCTTCCTGATGTTCTCTTCTTGCACTGTCAGGCCGACGCTGTCGGCGAAGAAGAAAAGAGAGGGGGCGGCCTCATCCTCAAGGGCCCAGCAGAGTGGCTTGACCGCACCTCCTCTGGCGCAGAAGGGCCGCGAAGGCGCCCATACTTCTCCCGCTCGGTCGTCCTTGTGAGGCCCAGTGGACCTCCCTCAGGAGAAGGCGACCTCCTCGGCCAAGCCGGCTCCGAAGGTGCCCATCTCCAGCTCGCCCGTTGATGTTGCCAAGGTTCAGGAGCCCCCAGTTTCTCTATCTGCCGCCATCAGCTCGCAGGTCCTTGCGACGGTGCAGCCTCCTTCTCCGGCCGCACTGTTGGCTCGCGATCCTTCCGCTTCGCCCGACACCCTGGAGGAGGAGGAGGAGGAGGAGGAGGAGGAGGAGAAGAAGAAGAAGAAGAAGAAGAAGAAGAAGAAGAAGAAGAAGAAGAAGAAGAAGAAGAAGAAGCTGGATTGAAGAGGAATACAATCAATCAGAATGACTATGTAATTTTAATTGACATGTGTAATGCCTTCTAGCCGGATTGTAGACCGTTTGTCATGGCCGACCTTTTCACTTCAACCTCGGGGCCTGACGGTCCAGAGTGTGTCCGAATACCCTTGCGGTTATATAATAACCGGGGTATGCATGGAGACCAGGCATAGGGGTCATTAGTGCTTGAACAGACAAGTGCCCAACTAGTTATGTTATATTACATGGTTAGTAAGAAACATCTTCCAGGGAGAATAGTTCCGTTAGGGGTTCCTTTCCTTGGGAGGCATTTCCTAAAGTGCATGTCCATTCTGCGAAAAGAGACGCAGGAAAAAACATCTGGGGGCGCATAAATAAATAAGTGAAAAGATCATCTTTAGTTCACTGACCGAATATTCCCTTAAGAACGCTAGCTTTTGGCTTCACCCAGTCTGAGGTACACATCCGGCTGACCCGGCAGTAACAATCGCAGAGGTGCTCCCTTTACCACCTAGCCGAACAATCGGGAACGTAGGGGTAAGCACAGGAGCCAGGCAACCCAGCTCGGCCAAACCTTAAGTCATATCGATGCATATAATGGTGAATAAAATGTACATGCGGAAGTCTGACGCATGCGTTGGGTGTGAAACCCATATAAACAAGCTTCTGTTAAAGAAGCCCCCAGGTTTAAAGAGCGCGGATAGCGCGTCACATAATGAGCCTTTAAAGGCTATAAGAGAAGGGAAGGGAAGAAGGAGAGAAATGTAAGACAGAAAATATAAAAAATGGACAGAGGAAGGAGACGAACACAGAGTCCAGCGCTAGGCATAGAATCTTCGGAGACGGGCTGCGTTCCATGGGTTCGGCTCGAGTCGGCTATCCGGTGCATCTCGCAGGCGGTACGCTCCACCAGTCAGGACTTGGTTAATTATGAAGGGACCTTCCCACTTGGGCTTGAGTTTTTCCTTTTTCTTGTCCGGCAGGCGTAGAACTAATTCGCCAACATTGTAATTTTTGGCCCGTACTTCTCTGCTTTGATATCTTCGAGCCTGTTGTTGATAGAATGCGGAACGGGCTTTTGCCACGTCACGCTCCTCCTCCAAGGCGTCCAAATTGTCCTGCCGATCAAGCTCGGCTTCTCTTTCTTCGTACATGCGCACTCGAGGTGAGTCATGAATTATGTCGCGGGGCAAAACTGCCTCTGCGCCGTACACCATGAAGAATGGTGTGTATCCGGTGGTGCGATTCGGCGTGGTCCGCAGCCCCCAGAGTACGGAGTCGAGCTCCTCCACCCAGTGCGTATTAGATTCCTTAAGGGACCGCACTAATCTGGGTTTGATGCCGCTCATGATAAGACCATTTGCATGTTCGACCTGGCCCTTAGTGTGTGGGTGATAGACGGAGGCATATCGAGCTTGATGCCCATGTTTTTGCACCAGAGTTTTACCTCATCGGCCGTAAAGTTCATGCCGTTATCAGTGAGGATGCTGTGGGGGACGCCGTAATGGTGTACGACCCCGGATATAAAGTCTATCACCGGTCCGGATTCGGCCGTCTTAATAGGCTTGGCTTCTATCCATCTGGTGAACTTATCCACCATGACCAGTAGGTACTTTTTCTTGTGGGTTCCGCCTTTAAGGGGTCCAACCATGTCAAGCCCCCAGACCGCAAAGGGACAAGTGATGGGGATGGTTTGGAGGGCGGTGGGTGGCATATGGCTTTGGTTTGCAAAGAGCTGGCAACCGACGCAACGCTGGACTAAGTCCTGAGCGTCTGCCCGGGCCGTCGGCCAATAAAGGCCTATACAGAAAGCCTTGCTTACAAGGGACCAAGCTGCAGCGTGATGACCACCGAGTCCAGCATGAATTTCAGCCAGCAGGTTCCGCCCTTCCTCTTCGGAGATGCACCTTTGAAGGACTCTGGTAGTGCTTTTCTTATAAAGCTCTCCCTCATGGACTTTATAGGCTTTAGATCGCCGCACTATGCAGCGTGCCTCGTTTTGGTCCTATGGGAGTTCCTGCCTAGTAAGGTAGGCTAGGAATGGTTCTGTCCATGGGGCGATGACGGCCATTATTACGTGGGCTGAAGGTGTGATTTCATTGGCAGAGCCTCCAATTATGTCAGATTGTTCGGTGTCGCGTAGTGCGGTTGGGTCCAGGCTGTTATTGTCGGGTTCCCCTTCCCATACTACGGATGGCTTGAACAGCCTTTCCAAGAAGATGTTGGGGGGGGGGGACTACATCGCGTTTTGCGCCGACGCGTGCCAGGACATCTGCCGCCTGATTATTTTCCCGGGCTATATGGTGAAATTCGAGCCCTTCGAACCGAGCTGACATTTTTAAGACGACGTTGCAGTAAGCTGCCATTTTTGGATCCTTGGCATTGAAGTCTCCATTTATTTGGGATATCGCGAGGTTCGAATCCCCGCGCACCTCTAGGCGTTGAATGCCCATGGATACTGCCATCCGGAGACCATGTAAAAGGGCCTCATATTCGGCTGCATTGTTGGAGTCTGTGTACATAATCTGGAGTACGTATTGAACTGTGTCTCCTATGGGGGACGTCAAAACGACGCCAGCCCCTAGACCGGCCAACATTTTGGAGCCATCGAAATGCATGATCCAGTTTGAATATGTGCCGTACTCTTTAGGGAGTTCGGCCTCTGTCCATTCTGCGACGAAGTCGGCCAAGACTTGTGACTTGATAGCTCGCCGTGGCTTATAGGTTATGTCGAACGGGAGGAGCTCAATGGCCCATTTTGCAATCCGGCCTGTCGCGTCGCGGTTGTTTATAATATCATTAAGTGGTACTTCCGAGGCTACTATTATTGAACACTCTTGAAAGTAGTGTCGCAGCTTCCGGGATGCCATGAATACCGCGTACGCAATCTTTCGATAATGCGGGTATCGTGATTTGCACGGAGTGAGGACAGTGGACACATAATAGACCGGCTTTTGAAGGGGGAATTTGTGTCCGTCTGTTTCTCGTTCGACGACGAGCACTGCGCTTACAACCTGATGGGTTGCTGCAATGTACAATAGCATTGGTTCACCAATGTTTGGCGCGGCCAGGACTGGGTTTGTTGCCAATATGGCTTTTATTTCGTCGAGTCCGGCCGTGGCAGCATCCGTCCACTCGAAGTGTTCGGTGCGCCGAAGGAGGTGTTAAAGGGGTAGCGCCTTTTCTCCCAAGCGGGAGATAAAGCGGCTTAGAGCCGCCACGCATCCGGTTAATTTTTGTATTTGTTTGAGGTCCTTTGGGATATCCAATTGTGACAGAGCTTGGATCTTCGCTGGATTTGCTTCAATTCCTCTACCGGATACAATGAAGCCCAAGAGCTTTCCGGCTGGAACGCCGAAAACGCATTTTTCTGGGTTGAGCTTGATGTCGTATGTTCGGAGGTTATCAAATGTGAGCCTCAAGTCGTCTACTAGAGATTCGACATGTCTTGTTTTTACGACCACATCATCTACGTATGCCTCCACTGTTTTGCCGATCTGGTTTGCCAGACATGTCTGAATCATGCGCTGATATGTTGCGCCGGCATTTTTGAGCCCGAAGGGCATTGTGCTGAAGCAGAATGGGCCGTATGGTGTGATGAATGCCGTTGCGGCTTGGTCTGACTCTGCCATCTTGATTTGATGGTAGCCGGAATATACATCGAGGAAACACAACGAATCGTGTCCTGCGGTAGCATCGATAATTTGATTGATGCGGGGGAGGGGGAAGGGATCCTTTGGACAAGCCTTGTTAAGGTCTTTAAAATCAACGCACATGCGCCAAGATTTGTCCTTCTTTGGTACCATCACCATGTTTGCTAGCCAGTCCGGATGTTTTATATCTCTGATGAATCCGGCCTCCAATAGCTTGGCTAGCTCCTCTCCCATGGCCTGTCTCTTAGGTTCGGAAAAACGCCGAAGAGCCTGTTTGACTGGCTTGAATCCTTTTAGGATATTTAAGCTGTGCTCGGCCAGCTTGCGTGCGGTTCCTGGCATGTCCAAGGGTGCCTGTTGGGGATATACCCCGCGGCGTAAACCGGCCGGAAGTTAACCCGGCCGGACTTGGCGGTTTATCTGAAGACCCGCCCCTTCAAGATATATAAGGAGGGGCAGGGCTCCCAAAGAGGGAGAGACGACAATCAATAATCCCTAGGGCTAGACACAAAGAGCCGGTTTACGGCATCTCCCTCGTGATGATAATGAGACCTAGCCTCAAACAGCATGTAGGGTTTTTACCGGATCATGTTTCCCGGGGCCCGAAGCTGTCTAAATCCTTGTCTTGCGTGTTGATCCGCCCTGCGTCTCTCGTCCCACTCAACCCCTCTCAAGCTACCATATAGATGCGTTGGCCTCGCGACTAAGTCCTGACACTAAGGACATCTGACGTGACAAATCCACGACAGTTGACGCCCACCGTGGGGCCAGGCGCACGGTGGTGTTGAGCTCTTGAAGGGATCTTTCCTCGGGTTCGAGAAGTTTGCAATTTTCCGGCTCAAAGCGGCATGGAGGGGTTTATCAGTCAAGATCAAAGAAGTCATCAGCGGCGGCGTGTACAAAATTGAGATCAGGAAAGATTAGGGTTACAGTTTTTGTCAGCCGCTGTCTTGCGATTGGTTTGTTTGTTTTCAAGTCGCCAAGACCGGCAGTAATTGTTTCTCGAAGCGCCGAGACGGACGGATTTCTAAAGAAGACGCATCAACTCTGAGTGGGCCCCGTGGTCTATGTTGTCGAGTTACTGTCACCGCCACTGGCTCTGCTAGTCTCCGTCTCGGTCCCCGCGGACAAGTCGCCAGGCTACACGCCTACACCTCTTGAGCCGCCTGTTGTTTTTTGATTCGCCGTCGCGGCCGAGCGTGACTGGATTTTTTCTGCTGCGGCACATGCACAACACCGGGTTAGATGCTGTTCCACTGCTATTCCCTGGCATGACAACCGAAGGCTACAAATCAATCGGCAAGTATGTCTGGACGTACGAGAATCACGTTTGATCTGCTTACAAGATCTGGATGGAAGAAAAGTCAAAGTTGAAAAAAAAGGGTTACTACCTACAAGGAGACAGGACGTGGATTCATTGAACCGGCCTGCCCAACTACTGTCGCGAATCGCCAAAGGCTCCGCTTCACCTGCGAGTCACCGCCCCGGCCACTGTGGTTAAACCGGCCCCGCTTCTACTTCCGTGGCCGAACCAACCCGGATTCGCCTTCACCGAGCCGCCACCGTAACTCGCCCGGCCGCGGGCATCCTCGCCAGCAACTTGTAGCTTCTCCTTGCTGAACGTCGCCCTTGCCTCGCCACCGGCGCCGGTCTACGGGCCTCTGCCGCATTAAACCGCCGCACACCACAGCAGCTCTCTCTACTCTGAGCCGCCTTTCTACTACCTCTGTCGTCGCGGCTCCGCACGCAGCCGCCCTGGCTCGCGCCTCAGATTTACTCCGTGTGCTACATCCGTTTCCAAAAACCGCCATCCATGCCACGGCCCTACAGCTCCATCAGCCACGCCGGCCTCTGCTCTGGGCCGCATCTGTATCCCGGAGTCGCCCAGCGGCAACACCTTTGCCTCGTGCGCCGAAGCTGCCGCTGGCCAGACCCGCTGCTGCTCGCTTCCGCAGAGTCGCCATGACCCTCTGTGGTCTCCGCCTCTGTTGTCGAGCCCTCCAGGTCGCCCGCGTCGGGCCCTTACCGTTACCGCTTGGCCTTGCGCGAGACCCGCCGGTGCGGGTTTACCTCCAGGCAGGCCCGCGGCCTCGCTTTGATGCCAATGAGCCGCCTCCACTCCGCCTTAATCCGCCGCTCCCTCTGCTGGCGTTATCATCGCCTTGGGTGTCGCCCACTGCATACTGCACTGAGTTACCGATGTCTGTGCGGCGTTACAAATCGTCAAGGATCAGACATCAATCATGGAGTGGTCATTTGTTACTGATTGAACGAAGAAAAATCAGTCACAGAGAAGTACTGGTTGAGTACTGTTTACGTAAAAACCAAGTTGGCGAGGACGCCCAAGGTACGATGCGCTGATCAAAGGGCAAGACCCACTTAAAAAATCAATGGACGCATGGCTGTTTGGACGTGAAGGCCACCTGGTCGAATTGCCGTGCAGTCACTTCATCCGAGAACATATCAGGTGATACCAATCTAAGTCTATTTTTGACACATTGTTTTTTGTCAAATGAACAATTACTTTGATCTGTGTATTTTTATATACAGGACAATCATTCACTATAAATATGGTTTATACCATGGATATGGAACACGGGCTGATAATGTTTCGCCCGGCGATAGTCCGTGACATATTACTCGGTGAATGAACATGAGCAAGTCGCCATTCCTATGGCCCGGTTTACATCAGCTTGCCGGGACCACGCCTGCGATTAACTCGCCCGTCCAAGCCGGTTTACGACACCGATGCCGAACTTCCCCGTCCGCACCGGCTTACAGTGCCGCGACCGACTCATCTGTCGGAACTGCCTCTGATGCTGCGGTCATCTTTGCAATCCGTCTCTCGCGGCCCGGTCTACATCAACATACCGGGCTGCACCTGTCTGCATGAGCTATTTATTGAGTATGAGCAAGTCACAGCTTGGGTAGCGCGGTTTTTCTTTCAACAAAATGGAGGCAAATTATCATATACTATTAGCCACCGTCTGCACTGGATGGCTCAATGGGAAGGCACACAAGTCGCCGCCACTACTGTTTGGTTAAATCGCCAGTTGGAAGGAACCATTGGCCGAGTTGCTGACACGGTCCATACGGGATCATTTATAACCCGCCGTAGTCACCTCAACCTTCTGTGGATTCACATCGTGCTATCAACATCAATGATATACAAGTTATGCTGGTTTATATCACGGTCAAATATGGAGAGTCTCAAGCCAACTCCTCGAGTCACCTTTGAGACTCGGGGGCTACGATGACATGACTCAGCAATTCTTGCCAGTTTCAGCCGGTTTAAGAACCCCAGGACGATGAAGGGAAAGATAACCCGGTCCCGGAGGCTACTGTTATATTGATGAAAATTTAAAGGCCGTCAGAAAATTTCCGGCTTAGAAAGTATATGACAGTTACAAAATCCCGGCTCAATGAAGAAGATCCGGGTCATCAGAAAAGATTCCGGTTTAAAATCCGGTTCAAGGGAAGTCAGTCTCATTGAAGCTCTCAAATATCTGGTTTACAATCCGGTTCAAGGGAAATCTGTTCTCCCACAAAGCTCTGAAGCGCCCAAATCCGGTTTAACAATGTCCGGTTCAAAAAGGAATTAACTTCTCTCAAGTTCGAGTTTAAAGGTCATCAGAAAATTTCCGGCTAAAAGTGAAGATTCCGGTTTAAGATCCGGTTCAAGGGAAGGATGTCTCCCACAAAGCTTTCAAGCTCTCAATATCCGGTTTAAAATCCCGGTTCAAGAAGAATTTATCTCTTGCAAAAAGTTAAAAATTACCAAAGAAGACCTGCTGCCATGATGCACGGTTCAAACATGGGTATCCTGCCTTATTGGCCTGACATATTATTGATCACATGGGGGCTTCTGCTTCATAAAGCGGGGTCTCTGTTCTTTTTATATCATGTGTGGTTACATGGAGTTGTCTGTTTTAACGCGGCCTCCGGTTTACCCCTTGCAAAAAATTATGAATGTCACTTGGGGGCTCGGTCGTGTCTGAACCGATGCAATACCTTTTGATAGGCGAAAGCCATCAGGTCACTTGGGGGCTCGGTCGTGTCCGAACCGATGCAACACCTCTTGATCGGCGAAAGCCACCAGATCACTTGGGGACACGGTCAAGTCTGAACCGGTCACGCCTCTTGATCGGCCTAAAGGCCTTAGAGTCACTTGGGGGCTTGGTCGAACCCGAACCATTGCCATGCCACTTGACCGGCGTAATGCCACGGTTTCATTTGGGGACCTGGCTGACTTGAACCATAGCTACACCTATTGGGAGCTTGGTCGTGTCTGACCATGGTAACACCATCTGATCGGCTCAGTAAAGCCCTCTTTTTGCAAACGGTTTTTATCATTGCCTTTGCTTCAATATCTTTTCTTGATAAAATTGCTTTTTTGTTTTGGTTGCGTCCTTAAACCGACCACATTTTACACCGGTTCAAACAACCAAATTGGTGGAACACAGTCCATTTTTAGACCGGAGATTGTCTGCCCGGTTTGATTTCATGTTACCATCCTATTATGGAGTAAACCGGTGTTTATCAACCCGGCTCAGTTTTCAACTACAAGTTGGCAGTACACGATCAAGTTATAATCCGGAGACTATCAGCCCGATCTGGTTTGATTACAAGTCGCCAGTATTATATATGGTTAATCCGGTGTCTATCATAACCCGGTACGGTTTTATCATAAACCGGCACAATATGGAAAGAGTTATCAGTACTCAAGATTGGGATTATCACCCCTATTACAAAAAGTTGGTAAACCAACAATGTGATTCAATGTCACAGGTATGATATATTTCATATTTGATTATTCTTAAGTGCAGCCTTGGTTATAAACCTGGGTTATATGTTGGGCATTATGACCCGTCCGACAGTAAACCGCCAGGACACTTTAAACTTGTTGTATGCATAAACAGGTTGAATAAAGCATGATTATAAGTCACCGGTGTTTATTAAACCGGCCTGGCTTTCGACTATATGTCGCCAGTATGATGATAAATTATCCGGTGTTTATTAAACCAGCCTGGTTTTAAGACGATAAATCACAAGTATATGATGAGAAATTATCTGGTGTTTATTAAACCGGCCTGGCTTTCGACTATAAGTCGCCAGTCTATATTTGGATTGCGCCATTGGAATCATGCGCTTATAAATCATTGGATATATTATTCAAATAGCCAACATGGCTGGATTTTTATTATGGTTGTCAATGACCAATATTGTGATTAAGGTTTTCAAAGTCGCTTTAGCGCAAAGACTATCATATTGTCAATGGATATGATTTATTCTACAATTGAAGGAATAGTCCCGAGTCGCTGCAGGCTTACAACCCGGCACTTGGGGGCTACATTATTCAAAGTTGAGATTATATCAAATATGCAAGTCTCATGTCGCTGCAAGCATGCACCATGACACTTGTGGGCTAATGCAAAGTCATTTTTGCTCATCTTATTGAAGACCCAACTCATCACATCATAATGAGCTGGCCCTTGGGGGCTACCAATTGCTCCTTTCAACAATTTAAAGTACAAAGTTTTTTATCCATTACATTGAAGGGTCCGCTGCTCAGTTGGTAAAGCACAAGGCTCTTAACCTTGTGGACGTGAATTCAAGCCCCATGATGGGGGTTACATCATATGATGTTATTTTCATTGAAGTATATATCAAAGTCCCAGCTCAATATTATCTTACTGTGCCGGCCCTTGGGGGCTACACATTGCTGTTCAAAGTTTACAATATTATATTTACAAAGTCCCTGCTGATTATTACATAATGACCCAGCCCTTGGGGGCTACATTGGTTGAAGTTTTATGGGCATCAGTCAATTACAAGTCCCAGGTTGCTGCAAGCATGACAACCCGGCACTTGGGGGCTACAGGTATTATATTATTATCGAAGAAATATTTTCAAATTCTCTGTTTGAGCAAACTAGATTGACCCGGCGTCACCAATCATTATGACCCTGTGGCTGCAACCCGGTGTCATCAATAATCATGAACCGGTGTCTGCAACAATCATGACCCGGAATTATCAGTTTTTATAACCCGACAGTTTTTGGCAATGATAAACCGGCAAGTTCAGCATCTTCAAACCAGTTGAATATCAGAGGAGTGTTTCAAGACCCATATTTTTTTAATCCGGCGCTTTGGAACCCGACTCAAGTGGACTATTCTTCATAATATTTTTCTGTGAGAAACCAATGTCAGCAAATTGAGTATGAAGCTGGTTATTGACCCGGATTTTCTAGAAGGAGGAAATGACAAGGACTTAAGGACGATCAGGTGCCGGTTTACAAAAATTCTTAACCCGGAGCACAACCTGTCAAATTTATTCTGGTGTTTATTTGCAGCATAAGTTTACCATGGATAAATCCAAGCTAAACTTGGGGGCTAATGTCGGGGATATACCCCGCTGCGTAAACCGGCCGGAAGTTAACTCGGCCGGACTTGGCGGTTTATCTCAAGACCCGCCCCTTCAAGATATATAAGGAGGGGCAGGGCTCCCCAAAGAGGGAGAGACGACAATCAATAATCCTTAGGGCTAGACACAAAGAGCCGGTTTACGGCATCTCCCTCGTGATGATAATGAGACCTAGCCTCAAACAGCATGTAGGGTTTTTACCGGATCATGTTTCCCGGGGCCCGAAGCTGTCTAAATCCTTGTCTTGCGTGTTGATCCGCCCTGCGTCTCTCGTCCCACTCAACCCCTCTCAAGCTACCACATAGATGCGTTGGCCTCGCGACTAAGTCCTGACACTAAGGACATCTGACGTGACAAATCCACGACAGTGCCAGACAAAAATGTCCCAGTTCTCACGTAGGAAATCTCGCAGTGCGGCGTCTACATCAGGGTTTAATCGTGCCCCGTTGGAAGCTGTTTTATTGGGGTCCGTTGGATGGACCTGGAATTTGACTATTTCGTCCGCTGGTTTGAAGGAGGTGGACTTGGATCTTTTGTCGAGTATCACATCGTCCCTATTCACCGTGGAGTGCAGCGCAGTCAGTTCTTCAGCCACTAGGGCTTCGGATAGTGCCTCGAGGGCCAGTGCGGCTGTGTTATTTTCGACGCGGAGTGCTATGTACGGATCACTAGCGAGAGTGATGATTCTGTTAGGCCCGGGCATCTTGAGCTTCATGTACCCGTAATGGGGTATTGCTTGGAAGATTGTAAACGCTTCCCGCCCTAGCAGAGCGTGGTATCCGCTACTGAACGGGGCCACTTGGAACGTGACCTCTTCGGACCTGTAATTATCCGGCGTGCCGAACACCACATCTAGTGTGATTTTTCCTGTACAGTGCACTTCCCGACTGGGGATTATTCCTCTAAAGGTTGTGCTTCTTCGCTCAATGCGGTTCCGGTCTATTTCCATTTTTTGAAGGGTTTCCTCATAAATGAGGTTCAATCCGCTGCCTCCATCCATGAGTACCTTGGTAAGGCGAAAGTCGTCCACTATTGGACTGAGGACCAAAGCGGCTGGTGCTCGGGCTGTTCGAAATTTAGGTTCATCACTGGCATTAAAAGTAATAGCCATGTCACTCCTTGGGTTTATTGTTGCTACTTGGTAGACTTCAGCAAGGCTGCGAAGTGTTCTTTTTCGCATATTATTTGATGCGAAAGTCTCGAAGACTGTTAATACTGTACTGGTGTCCCCGGGGTGGCTATCTGTGGCCTCAGGAACTAGGAGATCTTCGCCAATTTTGGCCACCTGCCGGAGTATCCAACATGCTCTAAGGCTGTGAGTTGGTGTGGCGCTCTCTGTACTGTGAATTTTACAGGGTCCATTAAGCCATCCTTCTAGTACGATTCCATGCCCTATAGAGGGTTTTTGCTTTTTGCTGTTTAACCCGGGTGTCTGGCGATGATGCACCCTTTTATTTCGGACTAGGTTTGTATTCAGGGCCGGATTGTCCCAAAATTCTATTTCGGTTTTCCAGGCGCTTTCCATCGCATAGTACTTTCGTACTATGGACACCAAGTCAGCGAAGCATGTAATATCACGGCGACTTATGGCGTTGAGGATTCCCTTGTCCGTGCAATTATTGCAGAAGAATGAGATTGCGTCTTCCTCGCGGCAGTCCTTTATCCCGTTCATAACCAGGAGGAATCTGGCCCAGTAATAATGTACTGTTTCTTCGGGCTTTTGCCTAATTTGGGATAGATCGCTTATGTTCGGGTGGGTGGGTGCAATTAAATCCGAAACCTCAGCCAATCTGAGACTCAGAGGCCAAGGAGTTTCTAAACTCAGAAGTTTGGATTCTTGGATGTTGTCCAATGAGTCTAGCCCGTCGCCTGACTCTAAGTTCAGGTCTTGAGTGATGTCCTCCCCTCCGCGGGTATCCGGCTTGGAGGGATCGGGAATCTGGACGTAGCTAGTCCTTAGATAGATGAAGGGTCGCCGTACTGTCCCTCTACCACGGCAACGTGACGGGTGACCTGGGGAGAGTTAATCTCTCTCAGATCGGGTTTAGGTCGTAATCCGTAGCGACTCCCAGGGCGGCGATGTGATCCAAGAGCTCGTTTATGGAAGAGAGCTCCATTGGATCTAACTGCTCGGCGAGTTCCGAGCTGACATGAAGATTGCTTTTGATGACCCGAGAGGTCATCGTCGGTGCAGCAGCCGAACAGGCGGTCATAAGAAAACCGCCTAACCAGAGAGTTTGGCCGACAGCCAAAGCTCCCTTGGCAACGGTGCCGTCTTTAAAGACAGGATGAGTTATCCTTCCTGATGGCGACGGCACAGAGGAACTCTCAATGAAAGCACCAATGTTGGTGTCAAAACCGGCGGATCTCGGGTAGGGGGTCCCGAACTGTGCGCCTAGGCGGATGGTAACAGGAGACAAGGGACACGATGTTTTTACCCAGGTTCGGTCCCTCTCGATGGAGGTAAAACCCTACTCCTGCTTGATTAATATTGATGATATGGGTAGTACAAGAGTAGATCTACCACGAGATCAATGAGGCTAAACCCTAGAAGCTAGCCTATGGTATGATTGTTGTTCGTCCTACGGACTAAAACCCTCCGGTTTATATAGACACCGGAGAGGGTTAGGGTTACACAGAGTCAGTTACAATGGTAGGAGATCTACATATCCGTATCGCCAAGCTTGCCTTCCACGCCAAGGAAAGTCCCTTCCGGACACAGGACGAAGTCTTCAATCTTGTATCTTCATGGTCCAGGAGTCCGGCCGAAGGTATAGTTTTGCTATCCGGACACCCCCTAATCCAGGACTCCCTCACCCCTTATTAAGGGGTTCTTTTATCAATACAGACGTGGGTAACCCAACCGTCCTTAGGGTACAACTTCTTGGAAATAGGCAAAGTTTAAGGCCCGGGAGAAGGCGTTCGATATTCTTGGTCTTTATAAAGGAGCACAGACCCGCCTTTCCTCCCACGCTTGCTTCTTCCTCGACTCCTATTACCTCGAGTTCCAACACCCAGGTCTCACGCTCCATAAGCCTAAGTCATGTCCGGATCGAACCATCAAGATCGGTGGGTGGCTTCTTCTATCACAGAGGAGGATGTCGCAAAGCTTCGGGCGGCCAGATACCTGACCACGGAAATCCTCCACTGGCTTCCCGCGGAGGGGCAAGTTATCCCTACCCCCAGATCCGGCGAGAGGGTCGTGTTTGTTTCCCACTTCCTCTGAGGATTGGGATTCGCCCTCAATCCCTTCGTTCGGGGGCTCATGTTCTATTACGGGTTAGATTTTCACGATCTCGCCCCGAAATCTGTCCTTCTCATCTCGGTGTTTATCGTCACGTGCGAAGCCTTTCTCCGAACTCCTCTGCACTTTGGTTTTTGTCTCAAGACCTTCAATGTGACACCGCAAATGATAGAGGGGGAGCAGGCGGAGTGCGGTGGTGCCTTAGTGAGCAAGCTCTCCAGTGCTATCTGGTTGACAGTATCCTTCAAAGAATCTTCCGACTTATGGCAGCAGGGGTGGTTCTATATCACCGAGCCCCGTGGTTCCAAGTGGGCAGTTGCGCCCGCATTTCAATCCAGCCCCCAACTCAGCTTGCATAGTGGATCAATAAGGGGTTGTACTGGGGATCAGTTGACAAGGTGCGGACTTTGCAAAGCCGCATCCGAAGCTTCATTGAGAAGGACATCAATGTTGTCAACGTTATTCAGGTAATGCTAGTCCACCGGACCCTGTCGTGCCAGCGACAGCCTCTCCGTCTATGGGAGTTTAACCCAGAAGGGCCACGGACTCTACAGCTCTTCTTCGGTACTAAGCACGAAGGAATGTGGAAACTACTCGTCAGGGGACGAAAATAATGGCCGGACACCACCGAAGATACCGGCCTAAACTGTAACGTCGAGGGAAACGGTCTCGCGTAAGCGTACGCGTAAGGTTGGTCCGGGTCGTCTCATCCAACAATACCGCTGACCCAAAGTATGACATGCTGGTAGGCAGTATGACTTGTATCGTCCACAACTCACTTGTGTTCTACTCGTGCAAATAACATCAAACCATAAAAACCTAGGCTCGGATGCCACTGTTGGGGAACGTAGTAATTTCAAAATTTTCCTACGCACACGCAAGATCATGGTGATGCATAGCAACGAGAGGGGAGAGTGTTGTCTACGTACCCTCGTAGACCGAAAGCGGAAGCGTTATATCAACGCGGTTGATGTAGTCGTACGTCTTCACGATCCGACCGATCCAAGCACCGTTACTCCGGCACCTCCGAGTTCTTGGCACACGTTCAGCTCGATGACGATCCCCGGGCTCCGATCTAGCAAAGCGTCGGGGAGGAGTTCCGTCAGCACGACGGCGTGGTGACGATCTTGATGTTCTACTGTCGCAGGGCTTCGCCTAAGCACCGCTACAATATGACCGAGGTGGAATATGGTGGAGGGGGCACCGCACACGGCTAAGGAACGATCACGAAGATCAACTTCTGTCTCCATGGGGTGCCCCCTGCCCCCGTATATAAAGGAGAAAGGGAGGGAGGAGGCCGGCCCTAGGTTTGGGCGCGCCAGGGGAGTCCTACTCCCACCGGGAGTAGGATTCCACCTTTCCTAGTCCAACTAGGTCAAGGGGGGAAAGAGGGGAAGAGGGGAAGGAAGGGAGAGAGGGGCCGCGCCCCAAACCCCTTGTCCAATTCGGACTGGGCTTGGGAGGGGCGCGCGCCACCTCCTGGTCCTTCCCACTAAGGCCCATCAAGGCCCATTGCTTCTTCCTCGTATTTCCGTAACTCCCCGGTACCTCCGAAAATACCCGAACCACTCAGAACCCTTCTGATGTCCGAATATAGTCGTCCAATATATTGATCTTTACGTCTCGACCATTTCGAGACTCCTCGTCATGTCCCCGATCTCATCCGGGACTCCGAACTCCTTCGGTACATCAAAACTCATAAACTCATTATATAACTGTCATCGAAACCTTAAGCGTGCGGACCGTACGGTTCGAGAATAATGTAGACATGACCGAGACACGTCTCCGGTCAATAACCAATAGCGGGACCTGGATGCCCATATTGGCTCCTAGATATTCTACGAAGATCTTTGTCGGTCAGACCGCATAACAACATACGTTGTTCTCTTTGTCATCGGTATGTTACTTACCCGAGATTCGATCGTCGGTATCCAATACCTAGTTCAATCTCATTACCGGTAAGTCTCTTTACTCGTTCCGTAATACATCATCTCACAACTAACACATTAGTTGCAATGCTGGCAAGGCTTATGTGATGAGCATTACCGAGAGGGCCCAGAGATACCTCTCCGACAATCGGAGTGACAAATCCTAATCTCGAAATACGCCAACCCAACATCTACCTTTGGAGACACCTGTAGTACTCCTTTATAATCACCCAGTTACGTTGTGACGTTTGGTAGTACCCAAAGTGTTCCTCCGCTAAACGGGAGTTGCATAATCTCATAGTCAAAGGAACATGTATAAGTCATGAAGAAAGCAATAGCAACATACTAAACGATCGGGTGCTATGCTAATGGAATGGGTCATGTCAATCAGATCATTCAACTAATGATGTGACCTTGTTAATCAAATGACAACTCCTTTGTCCATGGTTAGGAAACTTAACCATCTTTGATTAACAAGCTAGTCAAGTAGAGGCATACTAGTGACACTCTGTTTGCCTATGTATCCACACATGTATTATGTTTCCAGTTAATACAATTCTAGCATGAATAATAAACATTTATCATGATATGTAAGGAAATAAATAATAACTTTATTATTGCCTCTAGGGCATATTTCCTTCAGTCTCCCACTTGCACTAGAGTCAATAATCTAGGTCACATCACCATGTGATTAACTCACATCACCATGTGATTAACTCGATAGTTCACATCATCATGTGATTAACACCCATAGTTCACATCGCCATGTGACCAACACCCAAAGGGTTTGCTAGATTCAGTAATCTAGTTCACATCGCTATGTGATTAACACCCAAAGAGTACTACGGTGTGATCATGTTTTGCTTGTGAGAGAAGTTTAGTCAACGGGTCTGCCACATTCAAATCCGTTATGTATTTTGCAATTTTCTATGTCTACAATGCTCTGCACGGAGCTACTTTAGTTAATTGCTCCCACTTTCAATATGTATCTAGATCGAGACTTAGAGTCATCCAGATCGGTGTCAAAACTTGCATCGACGTAACCCTTTACGACGAACCTTTTGTCACTTCCATAATCGAGAAACATATCCTTATTCCACTAAGGATAATTTTGACCGCTGTCCAGTGATCTACTCCTAGATCACTATTGTACTCCCTTGCCAAACTCAGTGTAGGGTACACAATAGAGCTAGTAAACAGCATGGCATACTTTATAGAACCTATGGCCGAGGCATAGGGAATGACTTTCATTCTCTTTCTATCTTCTGTCGTGGTCAGGCTTTGAGTCTTACTCAATTTCACACCTTGCAACACAGGAAAGAACTCTTTCTTTGACTGTTCCATTTTGAACTACTTCAAAATCCTGTCAAGGTATGTACTCATTGAAAAAACTTATCAAGCGTCTTGATCTATCTCTATAGATATTGATGCTCAATATGTAAGCAGCTTCACCGAGGTCTTCCTTTGAAAAACTCCTTTCAAACACTCCTTTGTGCTTTACAGAATAATTCTACATTATTTCTGATCCACAATATGTCATACATATACTTATCAGAAATGCTGTAGTGCTCCCACTCACTTTCTTGTAAATACAGGCTTCACCACAAGTCTGTATAAAACTATATGCTTTGATCAACTTATCAAAGCGTGTATTCCAACTCCGAGATGCTTGCACCAGTCCATAGATGAATCGCTGGAGCTTGCATATTTTGTTAACACCTTTAGGATCGACAAAACCTTCTAGTTGCATCGTATACAACTCTTCTTTAATAAATCCTTTAAGGAATGCAGTTTTGTTTATCCATTTGCCAGATTTCATAAAATGCGGCAATTGCTAACATGATTTGGACAGACTTAAGCATAGATACGAGTGAGAAACTCTCATCGTAGTCAACACCTTGAACTTGTCGAAAACCTTTTGCGACAATTCTAGCTTTGTAGATAGTAACACTACTATCAGCGTCCGTCTTCCTCTTGAAGATCCATTTAATCTCAATGGCTTGCCGATCATCGGGTAAGTCAATCAAAGTCCATACTTTGTTCTCATACATGGATCATATCTCAGATTTCATGGCCTCAAACCATTTCGCGGAATCTGGGCTCATCATCGCTTCCTCATAGTTCGCAAGTTCGTCATGGTCTAGTAACATGATTTCCAGAACAGGATTACCGTACCACTCTGGTGCGGACCTTACTCTGGTTTACCTACGAGATTCGGTAGTAACTTGATCTTGAAGTTACATGATCATTATCATTAGCTTCCTTACTAATTGGTGTAGTAATCACAAGAACAGATTTCTGTGACGAACTACTTTCCAATAAGGTAGAAGGTACAATTACCTTATCAAGTTTTCTACTTTCCTCCCACTCACTTCTTTCGAGAGAATCTCCTTCTCTAGAAAGGATCCATCTTTAGCAACGATTTTGCCTTCGGATCTGTGATAGAAAGTGTACCCAACAATCTCCTTTGGGTATCCTATGAAGACACATTTCTCCGATTTGGTTCGAGCTTATCATGATGAAACTTTTTCACATAAGCATCGCAACTCCAAACTTTAAGAAACAACAACTTTGGTTTCTTGCCAAACCACAGTTCATACGGTGTCGTCTCAACGGATTTAGATGGTGCCCTTTTTAATGTGAATGCAGCTGTCTCTAATGCATAAACCCCAAAACGATAGTGGTAGATCGGTAAGAGACATCATAGATCGCACTATATCTAATAAAGTACGGTTATGACGTTCGGATACACCATTATACTGTGGTGTTCCAGGTGGCACGATTTTGTGAAACTATTCCACATTGTTTTAACTGAAGACCAAACTCGTAACTCAAATATTTGTCTCTACGATCAGATCGTAGAAACCTTATTTTCTTGTCACGATGATTTTTCACTTCACTCTGAAATCCTTTTGAACTTTTCAAATGTTTCAGACTTATGTTTCATCAAGTAGATATACCCATATCTGCTCAAATCATCTGTGAAGGTTAGAAAATAATGATACTTGTCGCGAGCCTTAATATTCATCGGACCACATACATCAGTATGTATGATTTCCAACAAATCTGTTGCTTGCTCCATTATTCTGGAGAACGGCGTTTTAGTCATCTTGCCCAAGAGGCATGGTTCGCAAGCATCAAGTGATTCATAATCAAGTGATTCCAAAATCCCATCAGCATGGAGTTTCTTCATGCGCTTTACACCAATATAACCTAAACGGCAGTGCCACAAATAGGTTGCACTATCATTATTAACTTCGCATCTTTTGGTTTCAATATTATGAATATGTGTATCACTACGATCGAGATCCAACGAACTATTTTCATTAGGTGTGTATGACCATAAAAGGTTCTATTCATGTAAACAGAACAACAATTGTTCTCTAACTTAAATGAATAATCGTATTGCAATAAACATGATCAAATCATATTTATGCTCAACGCAAATACCAAATAACACTTATTTAGGTTCATCACTAATCCCGAAAGTATAGGGAGTGTACGATGATGATCATATCTGTCGTGGATTTGTCACGGCAGATGTCCTAGTAAGAGGACTTAGTCGTGGAGCCATCGCAACGGGTTAGCTTGAAGGGGTTAAAGGGGACACAAGGACACGGTTTTTATACTAGTTCGGCCCCTTCGATGAAGGTAAAAGCCTACGTCTAGTTGTGATGGGATTGATGGGTTTCGAGGGCTTAGGGAGCGATAAGCTTCGCCTAAACCTCGAGTTCTTTTTTCTCTACTCGCGCAAACCGCCGCCGGGTCATCCCCTTATATACACGGGTGACGCCCGTCGGTCTGCAAAGTCCCAACCTCCGGCTAATAAACGTGCCCGGGTCGGTCTCTCTATCCCTAACTTACAATACAAGTTTACATCAGGCCGGTTTACACCATAAACCTTTAAACCGATTATGGGCCTTAGGCCCTTCTATCTCTCCTTGGGTTTTAACATCTCGGGTCTGCTGACGGAGATAACCCGGGCCCTGCAGGCCGGTTTACCCCGGATAGCAACATCCCCAACATTAGGCCCCAGATTGATTTGAACAGGTTCATGTCAATCCTTAATAAGAATTTCTGTCTTCAAATGTCTTCCAGTGATTTGTTAAACCGTCGTTTCTCCGTCTCCTCTTGCTGTGGTAAACCGATATGACGTCAGCGCAAGCTACCGTCTCCTTTCGCTAACCCGCAAGAATCAGGGCGACGGCTGGGCTTCCGAAATCTCCGGCCCCTGGATTCGCGCGCCTGACACGCGCGCCGCGCCTTATAAATAGGACTTGAAGGCCATCTTCCTTTCCTCCCCTTCTTCGTCTTCCTCGCGACCCAGACCTCAAAGCTCCGCCGCCGCCGTCAGCTGCTGCACCAACTCCGGCCGCTGCATCAACCTGATCGGTTCAGAGCACCGCGGCGACTTTCCGCATCTGTTTGGACCCCGGTAAGGCCCCTGTTCTTGTTGCTTTAGATCTGTTCTAGGGTTCATCATTCTGCTACTGTTTCTTGCTCATCCCCATAGCAGCCTTTGCGAACAGATGATGCTACCTGTATCTGGATTTGTAGTTCCTCTTAGCAGTCGCCATAAATCTGCACTCATTTCCTTAGATCTTACTCTTGTTCCTGCTTGTCGAACTTATGTTGTTCTGCTGTGAGCCCGACTTCATATTACCTGTTTTTTATTTCTTTTTCGCCCTAGCTGTAGATCCATTGCTTTGAAAGAATCCGTACGGGACCTGTTTCTATTTTCATACTCACAACTGTTTAGATCTGGTCGGTTTAACTCTTAGCAAAGCGAACAAACCGATCTACACATCCATTAGTCCCCTTGATGAACCGCCGGTTGATATTATTGTAGATAACCTGACTCTATATAAGAGCATCTTCGGTTTACAATCATACTTGCTCTCAAACCGGAATACCTTTGCCTTGTAGATTTCCTCATGGCAAAACAGGTGTATGAATGCAACTGGGTTCCCTCTTGCATCACTGAGACCCAACTAAACAACTTAGTTCTGACTGGTGCTTTGAGTAGCAAAAGTACCATCCATTGGAGGGTTCCAGGAGACGAATGTCCTCCTACCCCGCAGGAGGGAGAAGTGGTGGTGTTTGCGGATCACCTGGCCCGGGGGTTTAACCCACCCGGTTCAAAATTTTATCGGGACGTCTTGGCTAATTTTAGGTTGCGCCCACAGGACGTTGGTCCAAATTCAGTCACGAACATCTGCCATTTTCAAGTACTTTGCGAGGCATACTTTCAAGAGGAACCCACTGTAGAGCTGTTCCGGGACTTTTTCCATCTGAACCGACGTACTGAATTTACCGATGGCCCTAATATGGAACTGGGTGGTATGGCGATTCAGAAGAGGAAAGAGGTGACTTATCCTCACGCCAAGTTGCATAGTCATCCGCAAGAATGGAATTGCACTTGGTTCTATTGCAAGGATACTTCCCCTGCTGAAGAAAATCCACTACCCGGTTTCCGTCCAGAGAGACTCAGCAATACTCACCCCTTCCCCCCACGGCTAACTGCCAAAGAGAGGAGTAAGTATGCCCCTCAGCTGTCCAAGCTCAGAGCCTTCATGGCTAACGGTTTAACGGGGGTTGATCTTGCTCGTTGCTGGATCTCATGGAGCATCCTGCCCCTTAGCATCCGCTCCGGTTTAATGTGCCAATACACGGGTCGGGTTGATGATCCTTTGAGGCACTGCAACATTCAGCTGACGGAGGACGAAGTCGCTGAAGCTGTGAAGAAGATGCTGAACAAACCGGAACATGTTTGTGCTCGAACCGGCCTGCTTCCATTTTGTGCCACAAACAAACCACCTGCTGTAAGTAACTCCTCTGTTTATAGAATCTTTGATCTCCTTATATATATGTTGTTAACTCCAGTCTTTCCTGAGACAGGGAGATGATCCCTTTTGGAGCAAGAAGTTACAAGAGCCGACCGAAAAGGTAACCCGACCCAAAACGAGGGTGAAGAAGCCTGCTCAGAGGAAAAGGAACACCGCTTCCAATACTCCGGATTTAGAGGAGGATGATGTGGGTAATCCGGACCTCGGGGTAGACCTCGATTCAGTTGGTTTGCTTTTTATACGTCTTATTGATGATGATATTTGTCAGGACGACGCTGAAGTGAGCCATGCTGAAGGCCCAGAGGTAACTATTCTTTCTTCTGATGCCGTTCCTTTGCCTTTGAAAAAACCTCGCCAAGCAAACCGGAGAATTAAATTTTCTCACCCTCTTGCTTACTTGGATCCCAAATTTCTTATGAAGACCCAGCAACATGAAGCTCGACGCACCACCCGACATAGCGGCCAGGTAGTCACCTCCGCCGGTTTACCGAACAGCCCGGTTCGGAAACGCCGCTCAGAGGTCTCCGATTTACGCGCTAGCCTTCCTCCTAAAGCAGGTTTAACTCGTCAGCCTCTAAATCCATCTGACTCCGATTATCAGGTCACTTCCCATTCCTCTTCCAGTGAATCTTCAGCCACTCAACTGCCACCGTTGAAGACAGTTATTGGGTGAGTTGGACCGATCACAACATATCTCTGTATGGGTCTCTTAATCCATCTTATACCGTTTTTTCAATCTTTGGGCTTTTTCCAGGGCCAAACCTAGACCGAGCAAGAAGGCTCGTCTGGATAACCCGGCTGGAGGAACTGCCGCTCCTGAACCGGAGAAAACTCCTGGTGTTGACGCTCTGGGTCGTGAAGATACTCAGAATTATCTATCTCCGCAAGATGACACCTGCGCTGAAGAAAGGATTATCGAACCTGCCAGCCATATTGATCCGCCTGTCAGTCCTGTTCGGGTTGAGGAATCCATCCCCCCTTCTGGAACTGCTGATAAACCGACAGGGCCACTGCAGAGCAGCGATTCCAAGGATGATGATGTTGTGATTACCGCATCGGTCACTCTGAACCGGGGAACACTGCTACCTTAGCCAAGCATACTGCCAAGGACGAAGTCTCGGCCGTGAAGGGCAAATGGGACCTTGACTCCTCTACGTACGCCGCTTTAAGCGCCCCGGATCTTTATTCTGGGTATCTGAACCGACTGTACACCAGTCGGGATTATGAAGCTGGCATGATCAAGATGATGAAGGAGAAACTTGAGGTGACTCCCTTGTGCTTCATTCCATTGCAACTTTAGCTTATCAATATTTCCAAACCAAGATGGTAAACCGGATCAGGTTGCCTTGACAATTAAAGTCCGGTTTAAAAAACATCATTAGATAACTATTAGCCCCCAAGTGCCAAGCTTAAATACTTGTATTAATCTTGGGACTTTTTGTAATGGATAACTTGTGTTAAAATCAAATATGCATTAGCCCCCAAGTATCGAGCACATAACTTGCTTGTGTGGTTGATACTTCCAAACCGTGCAATATTTTCTGAACACTGTTGATGACCTGCTGCAGGGGGATTTGAAGACCAAAGAGAACCAAGTCTCGGACCTTCAGGAAGCTTTAAAAGCCCAGCAGATTGAAACTGAAAAAGCAAAGGAGGAATTGACCAAAGCCTTAACTGTTATGGAGCAGCTGAAAGCAAGCCGCAAAAAGGAGCAAGCCGATTGGGCTACTGAAAGAGCTCTTTTGACGAAGAGGGCTGAAAATGCCGAAGCTGATCTTAAACCGGTGGTTGATGAGTTATCCACCGTGAAGCGACAAATACACTCCATGACCTCTGCCGTCTTTGGTAAACTTTTCGATGCCCTTCTTCCAATTTGTACCTTGTTTGCTACACCCTATGTCCGGTTTGTAATCCACTTTGAAACACTGCAGGCTCACGTATTGGACACTTGGGTTCTGACGTGCGGATGAAACTCAAAGCTGCTTATACTCTGATTGAGCAGCTATACACCGGAGCACAAAGAGCTATCACCACTGCATCGCATAACAACCCTGCACCGTCTCTGATTCAAGACACATTAAAGAGGCTGTCCATGCTTCCGGCCCGGATTGAAGAGTTGAAAAGATCAGCCGCTCGAACTGGAGCCATCACTGCCTTGATCCGGGCCAAAGCGTGGGTACCAGATTTCGATCCTGTCGAAGCGGCCCAAGGATACCCCAGCTTGAAGGAAGACGGTTCAGACTTTGGTGAGGATGATTTGAGGGCGATAAACCGGGCGGTGCGCCCCCTAGCTTGTCAATTGGCTGAGGAAGCAGATCTGTCACGTTACCAAGCTCAATACGACAATCAGAACAAACGAGTATCTGCCCCAGTCCCTGAAGCGGGAAACCTTGTTCCTCCAATCCGTAAGCATACTTACGCCCCAGACATTGAACCGTCTTCGCTGATTCATGAAGAAGCCGTCTTTCAAGCGCTAATGGGAATCGACTGGACCACTGCTGATTTCCAGCCAATGGGTAACCAAGATGGAGCTGAAGCGGCGCAAGACGATCCCCAGCCTTCGAACCAAGGCGGCGAACAGGCGTAATCAACGCTCCGGTTCACCTTACTTGGTGACGTCTTAATCCGTCAACGAACAATATATTCAGGCACTATGTTGCCTTGTAATAAGATAGTTTAATACCTCTACATTTGAATGTGCCTTCGCGCACGGGTGCTGATGCTCTCTTCAATGACGTTTCCAACTTATGTTTCCTGCCTTTACTGAGTACACAATGTGATTTTTCGACCACCTGAACCATGCTGCGCCTTCGCCAAACCGGGCAATTTGCCTCCAGGTTAAAAAACGGATCAGGCTATGCCAGCTGAATCGGTTTTAAGAATACTTGGCATTCCGAAGAACCAAAAAAAACACCACAATAAAGGCAGAAAACAAAACCAAATATGAAAAGGCAACGCGATAGTAAAACGCATGTGAATAGTGGTTACTATGAACCGTTCAGAAGGCGTGACCATCGTCAAGACAAAACCGAGCCCCCAAGAGGTGTAGCTACGGTTTAGGTCGACTAGGTTCCTAACTGAATCGTGGCAATTATGCCGGCCAAATGGCATTGCATTGGTTCGTCAACCAAGCCCCCAAGTGACTCAATGGCCAAGGGTCGATCAAGTGGCATTGCGTTGGTTCGGACACGACCAAGCCCCCAAATGATTCATTGGCTAAAAAGCCGACCAGAAGGCATTACCATCATCAAGACATGACCGAGTTCCCATAAGGCGTAATCTACGGTTCAAGTCGATTAGGTCCCCAACTGATTCAGTGGCAAATATGCCAGCCAGAAGGCATTACCATCGTCAAGACATGACCAAGCCCCCCGGAGGTGTAGCTACGGTTCAGGCCGACTAGGTCCCCAACTGACTTTATAGGGTTTAGCTATGTTCTCTTTGGTTCGAACCCGACCTATGTTTGAACAGGAAGCCCCATGTTTGAATAGCTATGTTCTCTTTGGTTCGAATACGACCTATGTTTGAACAGGAAGCCTCGTGCTGAATGGCTATGTTCTCTTTGGCTCGAATACGGCCTATGTTTGAACAGTAAGCCTTATACTTGAACCGGGATATTGAACCGGATATTAAGAGCTTCACAGCCTTGTAGGAGGCATCTTCCCTTGAACCGGATTTTAAACCGGAGTCTATAATTTGAATTTCTGTGAAACGACCTCCAGGGGTAAGCACACATGATGTGAAGAACAGTAGAGACCCCGTTTTACTCGAGGCTCCGGTTTATTGTATTAATCATAATATATACATGGTCATGATATGTACATAAACAGAGCCCAGGGCTCATGTATAATAAGGTCGAAGATGAGCTATGTTCCACGGCCTGCTGGTTTCCTCCTCTGATGTGCGTGAATCCTTGCGCTCTCGAATATCAATCAGGTAATATGACCCATTATTCAGATTCTTGCTAACCACAAAAGGTCCCTCCCACGGCGGGGATAATTTATGCTGATCAGATTGATCCTGGATGAGCCGAAGCACCAAATCCCCCTCCTGAAAGGTTCTGGTCCTAACCCGACGGCTGTGGTAACGGCGAAGATCTTGCTGGTAAATCGCTGAACGGGCAGCTGCCAAGTCACGCTCCTCATCCAACAAGTCAAGAGCGTTCTGCCGTGCCTGCTCATTATCCGCTTCAACATATGCTGCCACGCGAGGTGAGTCATGTCGTATATCACTTGGGAGAACCGCCTCTGCTCCATAAACCATAAAAAACGGCGTAAACCCCGTTGATCTGTTAGGCGTGGTGTTGATGCTCCATAATACAGACGGTAGCTCCTCCACCCAACAACCCGGCGTCCTTTGCAAAGGGACCAGAAGCCGGGGTTTGATACCTCTCAAGATCTCTTGGTTCGCTCGTTCTGCCTGACCATTAGATTGTGGGTGCGCTACCGAAGAAACATCAAGCCGTATATGCTCCCGTGCACAGAACTCCTTCATGGCCCCCTTGGATAGATTGGTACCATTATCTGTGATGATGCTGTGTGGAAAACCAAACCGGAAGATCACCTTCTTTATAAACCGAACCGCCGTGGCTGCATCACACTTACTGACCGGTTCTGCCTCTACCCACTTTGTAAATTTGTCAACCGCCAGCAGTAGGTGGGTCTTCTTATCTTTGGAACGCTTAAAAGGCCCAACCATATCAAGCCCCCAAGTCGCAAACGGCCAAGTGATTGGAATCATCCTCAATTCTTGAGCCGGTATGTGTGCTCGTCTGGAAAATTTCTGGCAACCATCACATAATCTGACCAGGTCTTCCGCATCAGCATGAGCAGTTAACCAGTAGAAACCGTGGCGGAACGCTTTAGCCACCAATGATTTTGAACCGGCGTGGTGGCCGCAATCCCCTTCATGTATTTCTCGTAATATCTCGCACCCCTCCTTAGGGGATATGCATCGTTGCAGCGCTCCTGATACGCTGCGATGATGTAACTCTCCTTGGAAAATGGTCATAGACTTGGACCGTCGTACTATCTGTCGAGCCAAGCTTTCATCTTCTGGCAACTCACCCCGGTTCATATATGCCAGGTAAGGGAGCGTCCAATCCGGGGTGGCGTGAAGAGCCGCCACTAAATGAGCCTCCGGATCAGGAACAGCCAACTCCAGCTCACCGGGCAGCTGTACCGATGGGTGGTATAATACATCCAAGAAAACATTGGGTGGGACCGGTTTACGATGGGTGGTATAACAAAACTTATCTCCTCGTGGGGAAGTTAAAACGACTCCAGCCCCCGAGCCTTCCAATTGTCTTGACCCGTCAAAATGAACGGTCCAATAGGTGTTATCTGGCTTCTCCTCAGGCGCTTGTAACTCTGTCCAATCGTTTATGAAATCGACAAGTGCCTGTGACTTTATGGCCGTTCGGGGTACGTACCTTAAATCGTGCGGCCCGAGCTCGATAGCCCACTTGGCAATCCGACCGGTCGCCTCCCGGTTCTGTATAATGTCACCCAAAGGAGCAGAACTGACCACCGTGATCGGGTGTCCTTGGAAATATTGCCTCAGCTTCCGGCTTGCCATAAAAACGCCATATACCAGCTTCTGCCAATGCGGATACCTTTGTTTGGATTCGATAAGTACTTCACTGATATAGTAAACCGGTCGCTGAACCGGATGTTCCTTTCCAGCCTCCTTTCGTTCTACCACCATCGCCACACTGACCGCTCTGGCATTCGCTGCAACATATAACAGGAGTGGCTCTTTATCTACAGGGGCTGCCAACACTGGCGGATTGACTAGTTGTCGCTTCAAGTCCTCAAATGCTTTATCAGCCTCCGGACTCCAGACAAACTGATCCGTCTTCTTGAGCATTTGATACAAGGGGATCGCCTTTTCACCAAGGCGACTGATAAACCGGCTTAACGCCGCAATCCGCCCGGCCATGCGCTGAACATCATTGATGCATTTCGGTTTGGCCAGGGAGGTGATGGCTGTGATCTTTTCTGGATTGGCCTCAATTCCTCTATGGGACACTAAAAATCCCAACAGCTTGCCTGCAGGTACACCAAAAACACATTTAGCCGGGTTGAGCATCATTTGGTACACTCTCAAGTTATCGAAAGTCTCCTTCAAATCGTCAACCAGGGTCTCCTTCTTTCGCGACTTCACCACGATATCATCCACATAAGCATGCACATTACGCCCAATCTGCTCGTGGAGGCAATTTTGCACACATCGTTGATAAGTAGCCTGCGCACTCTTAAGCCCAAAGGGCATAGACACATAGCAGAAGGCTCCAAAGGGAGTAATGAACGCTGTCTTCTCCTGGTCCTTAACTGCCATCTTGATCTGATGATAACCAGAATAAGCATCCAAAAAACTTAAACGCTCGCAACCTGCCGTAGCATCAATGATCTGATCAATCCGGGGGAGAGCAAAGGGATCTGCTGGGCAAGCTTTATTCAAGTCTGTGTAGTCCACACACATGCGCCAGGTGCCGTTTTTCTTAAGAACTAGCACCGGATTAGCGAGCCATTCGGGATGAAAAACCTCAATGATAAACCCAGCTGCCAGGAGCCTGGCCACTTCCTCACCAATCGCTTTACGTCTTTCTTCGTTAAACCGCCGTAAGAACTGCTTTACCGGCTTGTACTTAGGATCCACATTAAGGGTGTGCTCAGCGAGTTGCCTCGGTACACCAGGCATGTCAGATGGCTTCCATGCAAAGATGTCCCGATTCTCACGGATGAACTCGATGAGCGCGCTTTCCTATTTTGGATCCAAGTTTGCACTGATGCTGAACTGCTTGGATGAATCGCCAGGTACGAAGTCAACAAGCTTAGTTTCGGCCGCTGACTTGAACTTCAAGGCCGGATCGTGGTCCGTAGTTGGCTTTTTTAATGAAGTCATATCCTCCGGATCAACACTGTCTTTGTACTGCTTTAGCTCCTCCGTAGCACAAACCGATTCTGCATAAGTCGCATCTCCTTCCTCGCATTCCAAAGCGATTCGGCGGCTCCCATGAACCGTTATAGTGCCCTTGTAACCTGGCATCTTAAGTTGCAGATATACGTAGCAGGGCCGTGCCATAAATTTTGCATAAGCTGGCCGTCCGAACAAAGCGTGGTACGGACTTTGGATTTTAACCACTTCGAACGTCAGCGTCTCTGATCTGGAATCGTGACTATCGCCAAATACCACTTCAAGGGCTATCTTACCAACCGGATATGCAGACTTGCCAGGCACCACCCCGTGGAACACTGTATTGGTCGGTTTGAGATCCTTATCTACCAGTCCCATACGACGGAAGGTCTCGTAATACAAGATGTTAATGCTGCTTCCTCCGTCCATGAGCACCTTGGTGAGCTTATAACCTCCCACCTGAGGCGCCACCACCAATGCTAACTGACCCGGGTTATAAACCCTGGGAGGGTGATCCTCTCGGCTCCATATGATAGGCTGTTCCGACCAACGCAGATAGTGAGGCGTGGCCGGTTCGACAGCACTGACTGCCCGCCTCTGAAGCTTCCTATCTCGTTTATCCAAGCTCGTAGTAAAGACATGATACTGTCCACCACTCAACTGTTTCGGGTTGCTCTGATAACCACTTTGATTACTTTGATTATTCTGATTATTTTGGCTGACCTGTCCGCCCGGGTTACCCTGGAACCCTGGACCGGAATTCCCGCCACCGTACCCTGATCCGGAACCGGAACCGCCGCCGGAGCTGTGATCATATTGGAAAGTGTTTGAGCTTTTGAATTCCTTCATGATATAACAATCCTTCCAAAGATGGGCTGCTGGTTCCTCCTTTGTTCCGTGCTTCGGACAGGGCTGGTTTAAGAAAAAGTTCAAACGCTCCGGGTTAGGACCGGGATGTGCGCGAAAACTTGGCTGTTTTCCCTTACGCCGCTGGCCTTTATCCTGTGCACTTGTGCTGGCCACCAAGTCCATGCTCCCGTCCGGTTTACGTTTTCCTCCGCCTCCATTACCTGTCGGTCGATGCTGCTGGCCTTTGGTGTTGCTATTCTTCCTTCCCTTCCCTGCTTTGTCATCACCAGAGTCAGGATCCTTGGTACTGTCAGAATCCGCATACTTCACTAAAGCGGTCATGAGCGTTCCTATATCTGTACAATCACGCTTCATCCGGCCCAGCTTTAGCTTCAAAGGGCCAAACCGACAGTTGCTTTCCAACAGCACTACAGCGGTGTCTGCGTTGATGCGATCTGATGAGTGCAAGACTTCTGATACTCGTCGTACCCAATGGGTAGTTGATTCTCCTTCTTGCTGAACGCAGGCTGCTAGGTCAACTATTGACATTGGTTGCTTGCACGTGTCCTTGAAGTTCTTGATAAACCGGGCGCGCAATTGGGCCCACGAGCTAATTGAATTAGGCGGCAAACTCTTTAGCCAAGTCCGGGCCGTTCCTTCTAACATCATAGTAAAATACTTGGCACACGCCGCGTCATCCACATCCAGCATCTCCATAGCCATTTCATAGCTCTCTACCCACGTCTCTGGAGGCTGATCTGCCGTGTAGTTTGGTACCTTGCGGGGGCCTTTGAAGTCTTTGGGCAGGCGTACGTTGCGTAAAGCGGGAACAAGGCACGGTACTCCCAAAGAACTGGAAACCACCCCCGGTTCAACCGTAGCTGCTGGGAAGATAGGTGTAAGCTGTCGAGCCTGATGCTGCGCTGCTAATCCGGCCTCCCGTGTACGGGTGCGATCCACATTCTCGTGAGCATTGCCGACGCCCGCCGGATTGTCGCCGCGGAGCGCTTCACGCCTGTCGTTAGAAGAAACGGCCGGCTCCTCCACGCGCCTACTATAGCTCCTGCTGGGGCGAGGGGTGGAGTGAATCCGATCACGGCTTTGCGAATACGCTTCTTGCTGGGCCAACGCGGTCCTAAGGAGCTCCTTGACCCGGCGTGTCTCTTCATCCTGCGGTGAATCTCCTTCGATCGGAATGGCTTCCAACCGAGCCGCCGCCGCGACGAGGTTATCCATCGGGTTGGAATAATGACCTGACGGCGTTGGCATGGCCGGTGGCGTATCAGTGTTATGACGAGGCAGGTTTATAATCCGGTGCTGAACCGGGGCGCCGGCCGTCGCCTCCGCACGGTTTACCCCCGGGGTGTTGAAGAGATTTCGAGCGTCGAGGGCGGCAGGCAACCGAGACCGGGATTTTCTCTTCAGGACCTCCTGAGACGCCTTCTGGTCCATCATGAGCCTGTAAGCCTGTGCATCTAAAGCGGCGCGCTCCGCCGTCATCCTGATCTCTTCTGCTGCCAGCTCCGCTTTAGCCCGAGTGATCTGCTCTCTCACTTTGGCAATCTCAGCATTATGAACCTCCTGATCCACCGGGTTGGCTTCCGCCATGAGCGCTGCTAGTGCGTCAAACAGGTCTGACAAAACTTGGGCTGGTGAACCCGTAGGGCCTCCTGCCCGCGCAGCGGTTGCTGCTGCCGATCCGGAGATCGCTGCTGCTGCAGTTGATGATCGTGGCGCCGCCTGTGTCCCAGTCATGAAGATCCCAACCCGATAGGGCAGATCAGAGGGGTCCGGAATACTGTTGCCATCGGAGCCGCCCCCAACCCGATCATCTTGTAGCTGGTAAAGAGATTCGGTCTCCCCGGTCGACGTTTCATCGCCAGAGTAGATGGCGGTTTCGCCACCAGATTCGGATCCTTCCTCGTAGCTTCCCCCGTGGATGACTCCCACGAAGGCGTGCTTCCTGGTCGGTTTAGCCAGGGTCGATCTCGTGCACTGAGCTGTCTCGATGAGGTCGGCGCAGACGCCTAACTCGGGGCCCGGTTCTCCGATCTTGCCGATGAAAACATGGATGCCGCCAAAGGGGACCCGGTACCCGTACTCGATCGAGCCGGCGTCGGGGCCCCAGCCTGTGCTGTCGATGTAGAGTTTTCCGCGGCGGCTCTTGGTCATCCGTCCCACAGCGTAACCCTCGAGTCCTTCAAAGCGGCCCTCCAAGAACCTGAAACCATCTCGCGATAGCCCCACGGTGGGCGCCAACTGTCGTGGATTTGTCACGGCAGATGTCCTAGTAAGAGGACTTAGTCGTGGAGCCATCGCAACGGGTTAGCTTGAAGGGGTTAAAGGGGACACAAGGACACGGTTTTTATACTAGTTCGGCCCCTTCGATGAAGGTAAAAGCCTACGTCTAGTTGTGATGGGATTGATGGGTTTCGAGGGCTTAGGGAGCGATAAGCTTCGCCTAAACCTCGAGTTCTTTTTTCTCTACTCGCGCAAACCGCCGCCGGGTCATCCCCTTATATACACGGGTGACGCCCGTCGGTCTGCAAAGTCCCAACCTCCGGCTAATAAACGTGCCCGGGTCGGTCTCTCTATCCCTAACTTACAATACAAGTTTACATCAGGCCGGTTTACACCATAAACCTTTAAACCGATTATGGGCCTTAGGCCCTTCTATCTCTCCTTGGGTTTTAACATCTCGGGTCTGCTGACGGAGATAACCCGGGCCCTGCAGGCCGGTTTACCCCGGATAGCAACATCCCCAACAATATCAATCTTGGAACCACTTCCAACACACATCGTCACTTCACCCTCAACTAGTCTCTGTTTATTCTGCAAGTCCCGTTTCGAGTTACTAATCTTAGCAACTGAACTAGTATCAAATACTGAGGGGTTGCTATAAACACTAGTAAAGTCCACATCAATAACATGTATAAAATATACTTATGTTCACTTTGCCATCCTTCTTATCCGCCAATCACTTGGGGTAATTCCGCTTCCAGTGACCAGTCCCTTTGCAGTAGAAGCACTTAGTCTCAGGCTTAGGACCAGACTTGGGCTTCTTCACTTGAGCAGCAACTTGCTTGCTATTCTTCTTGAAGTTCCCTTCTATCCCTTTGTCCTTTTCTTGAAACTAGTGGTCTTGTTAACCATCAACACTTGATGTTTTTCTTGATTTCTACCTTCATCGATTTCAGCATCACGAAGATCTTGGGAATTACTTTCGTCATCCCTTGCATATTATAGTTCATCACGAAGTTCTACTAACTTGGTGATGGTGACTAGAGAATTCTGTCAATCACTATCTTATCTGGAAGAGTAACTCCCACTTGATTCAAGCGATTGTAGTACCCAGACAATCTGAGCACATGCTCACTAGTTGAGCGATTCTCCTCCATCTTTTAGCTATAGAACTTGTTGGAGACTTCATATCTCTCAACTCGGGTATTTGCTTGAAATATTAACTTCAACTCCTGGAACATCTCATATGGTCCATGACGTTTAAAACGTCCTTGAAGTCCCGATTCTAAGCCGTTAAGCATAATGCACTAAACTATTAAGTAGTCATCATATTGAGCTAGCAAAACGTTCATAATGTCTGCATCTGCTCTTGCAATAGGTCCGTCACCTAGCGGTGCATCAAGGACATAATTCTTCTGTGCAGCAATGAGGATAAACCTCAGATCACGGATCCAATCCGCATCATTGATACTAATATTTTTCAACACAATTTTCTCTAGGAACATATCAAAATAAACATAGGGAAGCAACAACGCGAGCTATTGATCTACAACATAGATATGCTAATACTACTAGGACTAAGTTCATGATAAATTAAAGTTCAATTAATCATATTACTTAAGAACTCCCACTTAGATAGACATCCCTCTAATCCTCTAAGTGATCACGTGATCCAAATCAAACTAAACCATAACCGATCATCACGTGAAATGGATTAGTTTTCAATGGTGAACATCATCATGTTGATCATATCTACTATATGATTCACGCTCGACCTTTCGGTCTCCGTGTTCCGAGGTCATATCTTATATGCATAGCTCGTCAAGTATAACCTGAGTATTCCGCGTGTGCAACTGTTTTGCACCCGTTGTATTTGAACGTAGAGCCTATCACACCCGATCATCACGTGGTGTCTCAGCACGAAGAACTTTCGCAACGGTGCATACTCAGGGAGAACACTTCTTGATAATTAGTGAGAGATCATCTTATAATGCTACCGTTAATCAAAGCAAGATAAGATGCATAAAAGATAAACATCACATGCAATCAATATAAGTGATATGATATGGCCATCATCATCTTGTGCTTGTGATCTCCATCTCCGCAGCACTGTCATGATCACCATCGTCACCGGCGTGACACCTTGATCTCCATCGTAGCATCGTTGTCGTCTCGCCAATCTTATGCTTCTACGACTATCGCTACCGCTTAGTGATAAAGTAAAGCATTACAGGGCGATTGCATTGCATACAATAAAGCGACAACCATACGGCTCCTGCCGGTTGCCGATAGCTCGGTTACAAAACATGATCATCTCATACAATAAAATTTAGCATCATGTCTTGACCATATCACATCACAACATGCCCTGCAAAAACAAGTTAGACGTCCTCTACTTTGTTTGTTGCAAATTTTACGTGGCTGCTACGGGCTGAAGCAAGAACCAATCTCACCTACGCATCAAAACCACAACGATACTTCGTCAAATAGACTCCATTTTAACCTTCTCAAGGACCGGGCGTAGCCATACTCGGTTCAACTAAAGTTGCTGAGACAGTCTCCCGCAAGCCATCTGTGTGCAAAGCACGTCGAGGGAACCGGTCTCGCGTAAGCGTACGCGTAAGGTTGGTCCGGGTCGTCTCATCCAACAATACCGCTGACCCAAAGTATGACATGCTGGTAGGCAGTATGACTTATATTGTCCACAACTCACTTGTGTTCTACTCGTGCAAATAACATCAAACCATAAAAACCTAGGCTCGGATGCCACTGTTGGGGAACGTAGTAATTTCAAAATTTTCCTACGCACACGCAAGATCATGGTGATGCATAGCAACAAGAGGGGAGAGTGTTGTCTACGTACCCTCGTAGACCGAAAGCGGAAGCGTTATATCAACGCGGTTGATGTAGTCGTACGTCTTCACGATCCGACCGATCCAAGCACCGTTACTCCGGCACCTCCGAGTTCTTGGCACACGTTCAGCTCGATGACGATCCCCGGGCTCCGATCCAGCAAAGCGTCGGGGAGGAGTTCCGTCAGCACGACGGCGTGGTGACGATCTTGATGTTCTACTGTCGCAGGGCTTCGCCTAAGCACCGCTACAATATGACCGAGGTGGAATATGGTGGAGGGGGGCACCGCACACGGCTAAGGAACGATCACGAAGATCAACTTCTGTCTCCATGGGGTGCCCCCTGCCCCCGTATATAAAGGAGCAAGGGAGGGAGGAGGCCGGCCCTAGGTTTGGGCGCGCCAGGGGAGTCCTACTCCCACCGGGAGTAGGATTCCACCTTTCCTAGTCCAACTAGGTCAAGGGGGGAAAGAGGGGAAGAGGGGAAGGAAGGGAGAGAGGGGCCGTGCCCCAAACCCCTTGTCCAATTCGGACTGGGCTTGGGAGGGGCGCGCGCCACCTCCTGGTCCTTCCCACTAAGGCCCATCAAGGCCCATTGCTTCTTCCTCGTATTTCCGTAACTCCCCGGTACCTCCGAAAATACCCGAACCACTCAGAACCCTTCTGATGTCCGAATATAGTCATCCAATATATCGATCTTTACGTCTCGACCATTTCGAGACTCCTCGTCATGTCGCCGATCTCATCCGGGACTCCGAACTCCTTCGGTACATCAAAACTCATAAACTCATTATATAACTGTCATCGAAACCTTAAGCGTGCGGACCGTACGGTTCGAGAATAATGTAGACATGACCGAGACACGTCTCCGGTCAATAACCAATAGCGGGACCTGGATGCCCATATTGGCTCCTAGATATTCTACGAAGATCTTTGTCGGTCAGACCGCATAACAACATACGTTGTTCCCTTTGTCATCGGTATGTTACTTACCCGAGATTCGATCGTCGGTATCCAATACCTAGTTCAATCTCGTTACCGGTAAGTCTCTTTACTCGTTCCGTAATACATCATCTCACAACTAACACATTAGTTGCAATGCTGGCAAGGCTTATGTGATGAGCATTACCGAGAGGGCCCAGAGATACCTCTCCGACAATCGGAGTGACAAATCCTAATCTCGAAATACGCCAACCCAACATCTACCTTTGGAGACACCTGTAGTACTCCTTTATAATCACCCAGTTACGTTGTGACGTTTGGTAGTACCCAAAGTGTTCCTCCGCTAAACGGGAGTTGCATAATCTCATAGTCAAAGGAACATGTATAAGTCATGAAGAAAGCAATAGCAACATACTAAACGATCGGGTGCTATGCTAATGGAATGGGTCATGTCAATCAGATCATTCAACTAATGATGTGACCTTGTTAATCAAATGACAACTCCTTTGTCCATGGTTAGGAAACTTAACCATCTTTGATTAACAAGCTAGTCAAGTAGAGGCATACTAGTGACACTCTGTTTGCCTATGTATCCACACATGTATTATGTTTCCAGTTAATACAATTCTAGCATGAATAATAAACATTTATCATGATATGTAAGGAAATAAATAATAACTTTATTATTGCCTCTAGGGCATATTTCCTTCACTTTTTCCTTTCACCGAAGAGATACGTAACGTTCCTGTGTATTTTTACAGTCCGACACAGAGTTTTTCTGGGAAATCATCTTCTTCGGGAGATCACCTCCCAGAGATGATGGAAAGCGAGACGCCTCCTCCGACATCCTCGCCCAATAAGGCGGACGACTCCGAAGTGTCATCTCGGAGGGTTATTCTTGATCAACAAGCGGTGCGGGGGACGAAGGAGGCTGTACCCGAAGGTGAACCTCCAAACGTTCGGGATTCGGGGGCCAATAATGAAGGCCACGGACTGTCTGGCTTTCAGCCAACGATGATTCTGGAGACGGGTGAACGGGTTCCTTTAAAGGATGGTCGTGCTCCTTCAGCGGCTTCCGGAGACCCGGAGGCACCGGATATCTTGAGGGATATGTTGCAAAAAGCATCTGTCTCGGGGGAACAACGTACCTTGATGGGTATGGTGGTTGAGAAGATTCTGTCCGCGAAGAGCGGTTTGAATGAAGCCTTCATGAGCCTACGAAGAGGCTTCGAGGTTTGTAATGTAATGTTTTCAACTATATTTTATTTGCAAAGATGCACCTGTGTATAGGTAGTAGCCCCTAAGACTCGGGTTGGCTTCCAATGGGAGGCGAGCGGAGGATCAAGAATAAATACTCAAGGACTAATTTGATTAACTGGAACACATGCTGCTTCCCCCCTGGCTACTTCCGAGATTACGGATATTGCCGAGCTGCAGCGGAAGCTTGATGTGGCAGGGGATGACATTGCATTAATCAATATGTGTCTTGACAAGTCGCAAGGTATGTATTTGGGGCAGTCCCTTTACATACATTTTTGTGATATAAGCATGACGCTGAAGGTCATATACTGGAATATGCATGACTGCAGATGGTGCTACCGCCGTTGAAACTCTTCAGGCGGAGCTGGCCCGGGCCAAAGAGTAGGCTCGGTTTAGTAATGCGGTTGCCGAAAAGGCATCGGCTGAGTTAAAAGCCAAACAAGCTGCTCGGTGCCAAGACGAGGAGAAGATATCTACAATGGGGCTCGAATTAAAAAATGCTGCTAGCCGCTGTGAACTTCTTGAGAAGGAAAATGAAGCCAAAACAGCTGAACATGACAAGGCCTTACAAGAGGCGAGAGAGGCGCGGTCTGAATCCAGAGCAACCCGTGAGGAGATCCGGCAAGCTGGAGAGATTATGGCCGATAAGCCCTTTTTGCTACAGACTAAGTTCGGCGATCCGAACTATGCTCAGCTTAACCAAGTGTGGAGTTCTCCGAACGAGTTTTTAGACTTGCCGAAGAGTTATTCCGATGCGGCGCAGTTTTACCAAGCGCGAGAGGGGTATGCAAAATATAAGCTTTTCTGGTCGCATTTGGTGCGTCAAAGCGCCCTCTGTTGCTGAATGAACAGATGTCTCAATGGGCCGAGCTTCATAGGATATCCGGTGCTGCCATGAAGAATGTCATAATCCGACTATGGCCGACTGAGCCTGTTCCGAATAGCTACTTCGGCTTGGTGCAGCGGCTCCTTGATGCGGTGCCACGTATCGACGCTGCGAAGAGGTCGGCGTGCATTGAGGGTGCACGGATGGCCTTTGCCCGAGTCAAGACATTCTGGGGGAAGATGAAGGCCATCAAAGTTGCGGCGAAGAGTCCACCCAAGGGCAAGGATTGTTACGCACCGGAGCATTATTTTGAAGACGTCTTAGAGGCCGCCCGCTTCATAGAGGGTCAATGCTCGAAAGACATAATGTTCGAGTGAGGTGTATGGGAATTGTAAAAGACAATTTTATAGTTGATCTATTTTTATGTTTTGCTCGAAAGCTTGTGTTCCTCCTGTGCGGCCGTTTTAATATAATCTGAAAGTTTTCCAGTCGTCGGCTTCAGCCCCCTCGTAGGAAGTACGGGGGTGTTCGGAAAAGCATTTAATCACTCTTGACCCAACGACTTGGTCCATGAAGGAGGTGATAATGCGATGAACCGGGCAATCAGACTATAGGGCGTTAACACTTTCACTTAGCCATAGGAGTTTTATAGGGGGGACTACGATGTAGCCCCTGGCATGCGTATGGCTTATATCAATATGGTGCGTTACATATATGACCTGAAGAAAAAAAGGTCCTTCATGTGACACGGGGGAAATCGCGACAGATTCCGGTAAGTCATCAAGTGGTTGACCAGCTCTCGCAGCATCATGACAGTCGGTTTTCGGCTTTCTCTACTGAGGTGCTTGACCAGATGACCCGGAAGCACAATTGCAGTAGTTCTCCCTTTACTACCCTAGCCGATAGAGCGGAACGTAAGGTAGCAAGCACAGGAGCCGGGAAACCCAACCATTGACCCAAGACATGATTCGGAGCTGATGCATATATGGCCAAACTCGTGACGCCAAAGTATGCTATAAAGTTGTTTGGACTTTGTTGGTGACTCATTTGTTCCCATACCGAGCTTCCTGGCATGTTATGCCAAGGTATATCTTGTGAAACAACCATAGGAGCCTCATTCATCTGCGGAAAAACGTGAATGATTAATTCGGATAAATTTTACTAGGACCAGAGCGGTATGCCAATGGTTACATTATATATAAAGAGACCTCAACCTCGGCTATTTGACATGCCCGGGGTCGAAGGAGGAGGAGAAAGGCATATTACATGCTCGAAATAGAGAGTGTGGTCTACAAAAAATTTATTTTGGACCTCCTGTCGCACGTCTGCGCCGCCTGTCCTCGGCGAGGGGAATCCTTGACGGAAGTAGCCCCTTAGGTGAATGTACGGATCCGAACTCCGATGAAGTCCGTTTAGACGTTTGTCCTTTGCGTCACCTGTTTTTAAGAAATAATGAATAGAGAAAAAGTGAAAGTAAAAAATGTTACGGGAGTGCTTGCCAGCTTGTCCGTATTGTGCTTCCGCCAATGCCCATGGTATCTTAAGTGCGTATTGGTGTATACGCGGTGCGAATTTTGCGGGTATATGAGACGGGCGGCGGAAGCCGAACTACTACTTCCGCTCCGGGTCTGATCAATCCTCGGGGGGAAATTTTTTCTGACCCCCGGTGTTTGGTTGGCGAACCTCTCTGTCGTCCCTATCGCCTGCCGGCCTCCTCCCCTTGTGTTCGGCGTTGAGCTTGCCAGCCTGCTTGAAGACCCAACAGTTTCTGTTGGTATGATTAGCTGGTTTATCAGGGTGGCCGTGAATCTGGCAGGGTCGGTCCAATATCCTTTCTAAGGTGGATGGTTTGTCTCGGTTCGCCTTGAATGGCTTTTTCCGTTGACCGAGTTTGGGTTTGTTAAATCCGGCGTTGACCGCTGTGTCGCGTGATCTTTCATTATCATTGCGACTGTTGTGTTTGCTTCGTCGTGGTTTGCCATTGCCGTCTTGGATTTGGAAAGTGCCCGAGTCGCCGGTGCTGTCGCTTCTACGAGCGAGCCAGTTGTCTTCTCCCGCGCAAAAGCGGGTCATTAGAGCGGTAAGGGCTGTCATGGATTTAGGTCCTTCTTGGCCGAGGTGGCGTGCCAGCCATTCATCCCGGATGCTATGCTTGAAGGCCGCGAGGGCTTCCGCGTCCGGATAGTCGACAATTTGGTTCTTTTTAACTAAGAACCTAGTCCAGAGCTTCCTGGCTGACTCTCTGGGCTGCTAGACAATGTGACTTAAGTCATCGACGTCCGGTGACCAGACATATGTTCTTTGGAAGTTATTACGAAAGGCATCTTCCAAATCTTCCCAGCTGCCAATAGAATTTTCAGGCAGACTGTTTAACCAGTACCGAGCTAGTCCTTTTAGTTTTAGTGGTAGGTATTTGATGGCATGAAGGTCATCTCCGCGGGTCATGTGGATATGGAGGAGAAAGTCCTCGATCCATACCGCGGAATCCGTTGTTCCGTAGTATGATTCGATGTTCATGGGTTTGAACCCTTCTGGGAATTCATGATCCATTACCTCGTATGTGAAGCCAAGAGGGTGTGCGGCGCCTGTATGTTGGGCTACACTGCGACGTACCTCCGATGGAGTACGTTTGCGGTTTTTGGCCCGGGCGTGGCTAGGTTTGTCACGTCCGAATAGCAAGCCGTCGTCGCGTGTCGAGGCATGTCTGCGCGATCCATAAATCGATCTTGTGTGTCCTGCTCGACTGTCCAAGTCCTGTTGAAGGTCGTATGTACATCCCCAGGCTGTTTTATTCTTGCCTTTACGGCGGGGTGGGGCGGTCTGGTGTTCGGCTTGAGTTGCCACTTTATTCGGCCCAAGCTGTGATCAGCCTGACGCATTGTGCGATGATGGTACGGGCTCCAGCGCCTCGTCATCAAACTGCGGTAGCAATCTACGCTTCGGGTAGCTTTTGGCTGGGCCGCTAAGGTCGTGTTCTTCGGCGGCCAGGATTTTTGTCCATCTATCATTGAGCAGATCTTGGTCTACTTGAAGCTGCAGCTGCTTCTTTTTCAGGCTTCTTGCAGTGGCTATTAGCCGGCGTTTGAAGCGCTCCTGCTCGATAGGTTCTTCCGGAACAATGAACTCCTCGTTGCCGAGGCTCTCCTCTTCCTCGGAGAGCGGAAGATAGTTACTATCCTCCGAGTCCTCGTGTATGGCCTGTTCCTCCTGTTCGGGGGTTGCTCCAACAGGGTCTTCATTGTCTTCGGCATCGTCCGGAGTATTGTTTTCCCCAGTGCCCATGTTGTTATCTTTTGTACGTCATGACTTAGAGCGGCACCGCTGACGCTGGCGACTGGGCTTTGTCTCAGGAGGTTTTTCGTCAACTGGATCCTCCTTGTCGTTGTTATTAGTTTCTTTAGGCGTATCCACCATGTATACATCGTAGGAAGAAGTGGTCGTCCGTCGCCCACCCGCTCCTCATCGGCATCGTCGTCCGTACTGACGATGTCTTCGGAGTCGTAATCAAGCATGCCGATTAAGTCTTCGATAGTGGCTATGGAGTGGGTGGCGGGTGGGAAGCAAAATTCCCCATCATCGGCCCCTAGTTCGAATCGTACATAGTTCGGTTGTGAGTCCCCCGCCAAGGACAAGTTTTTTTAATGAGTTTAGCACATCGCCCAAGGGCGAGTGCTGGAAGATGTCTACAGCGATGAACTCAAAGATCGATAAGCGATCGAGTTCGATATCCGCGGACTCACATGGTTTGAAACTGATACCCGGAAAGGAGTCCGGGCTTCCGGTGACACCAATATTGTGTGAGGTTAAGTCCGTGTGCGACTCCAACGCCGGGGAATCTGTGACCTCCGTGGCGGGGTCGAGCCTCCAATCCTTGGATGCTGCGGTGTGCTCTGGATCTAAGGCCGGAGCGGTCGTAGTAGCTATCTCCTGGATACGGTCTGACGACAGATTTAGGTCATGGCTGCCAAGGTGACCAGGAGCGGTTGTCGCGGTCTCGAATCCGGCGAAGATCAAATCTCCGCGGATGTCCGCAATGTAATTCAAGCTCCCAAATCTAACCTGATGGCCGGGCGTAGCTATCGATCTGCTCCAGGTGGCCAAACGAGTTGGCCGCAGTGTGAAGCTGCCAAACACGAAGATCTGTCCGAGGAGGAAGGTTTCTCCTTGTACAACTTCATTGTTGACGATTGAAGGGGCCATCGAACCTTTTGCCGACGGCACAGTGGAACTCTCAATGAAAGCACCAATGTTAGTGTCAAAACCGGCGGATCTCGGGTAGGGGGTCCCGAACTATGCGTCTAAGGTCGATGGTAACAGGAGACAGGGGACATGATGTTTAGCCAGGTTCGGGCCCTCTCTATGGAGGTAATACCCTACTTCCTGCTTGATTGATCTTGATGGATATGAGTATTACAAGAGTTGATCTACCACGAGATCATAATGGCTAAACCCTAGAAGTCTAGCCTATATGACTATGGTAATGAATATCTCCCCGCCGGAATAAGTCCTCCGGTTTATATAGACACCGGGAGGATCTAGGGTTACACAAGGTCGGTTACAAAGAAAGGAATCTACATATTCGGCCGCCAAGCTTGCCTTCCACGCCAAGGAGTCCCATCCAGACATGGGTGCAGTCTTCGGTCTTCGTACTCTCGCAGCCCATCAGTCTGGCCCATGACTAACAGGTCGGATGCCCGAGGACCCCTTAGTCCAGGACTCCCTCAACAGGGCCCGACCCCGCGCATACCTCAGCCGCCGTTGGGCTGTCTGGATCACCAGGACAGGACCAAGGGGTGAGGGCTACGTGGCCAGTTAGGCTGCTGAGTCGCGATGCTCAGGAGTCCTCCTTGATGCACAAACGGCCCACGGGAAGGAGATGCAGAAATAGGCCTTAGGGTTCTACGTCGGCAGGGCCCGACCCCGTGCATACCTCAGCCGCCGCTGGGCCGTCCGGATCACCAGGACAGGACCAAGGGGTGAGGGTCTATGTGGCCAGTTAGGCTCCTGAGTCACGATGCTCAGGAGTCCCCCTTCACGCTCAAACAAACCTTCATACCTGTCCTCGCCGAGGTCCCGCTCGGGAGGGGCGCGCGACGACCAGGT